>CM060945.1:941681418-944081418 GCA_030765085.1 Allium cepa | reverse complement strand
AAATTTCTGAACTTACATACAGCTGTAATGGCTGAGAATAGCCCTTCTAAAGTCGAAAACCACCCTGCCCAAGAGATACCTACCATTCCGGGTATGCCATCATGGTTCTGAAAACACCCATAGATCGTGAGGAAAGTTCTCATTCCTCAACAAGCTTCATTAGTGGCGCAAGTTGTTCCATTTGCTTAACCAGCACCCCGCCCACCATACTTTCCTAAATTGTGTAAAGATTTTCAGAATATGGAAGCATGGGCATTTTCGAGGGCAGATGATTTTGTAGAAACCAAGGCTGGAGTAATGACTGTGACCGTATATTCCGGGAGCTGGAATAGGAAGACAAGGTCAAGGGGAGGATAGTACGTGACATTTAAAAAGAGAGGCGCTGGATTGGTGCACTATAGTCGTTGAGGAGAATGAAGAGGAAGGAACTACTCGGGCTGAATTCAAGGCTCGCTTCGAGTCAAGATTCATGTCCAAAGCTGAAATAAGTTTGTAATTAGAGAATTTTATCCAATCGAGGCAGGGAGACTCCATGGTGAAGTAATATATCAATAAGTTTATGGAATTAGCTAAGTTTGGAATGAGCTCGATTGACACCCTAGTGAAGAAGGCGATGAAGTTTGTAAAAGGCCTAAATTGAGCTACTTTTAACTCAAGTTCCAGCAGGCACCACCTATGAGATGTTAGTCGAAATCGCCCTGCCTCACACAACTAGTATTGAAGAAAAGGAGAAAGTAGGACAGGTGCATAATCAAGTGGAGTGAAGAAAAGGTGATCCCGATAAACAAGAAAGCCAAGGGGAAGGTCAAGAAAGGAGGTGTGATATGCCATAGATGTCAAAAGAAGGGGAACGTCGCTAAGGATGGCAAAGTGGGTTTGATGAGAGAAGAGTCCAAGGGGAGGTGCTATAACTGATAGAGTTAGGGATATGTCCAAGAGAAAATTACGTAGTTCTTACATATATCTAACTCAATAACCAACTTGTTTGAAATAAAAAAGGTGTTTTATTTCTATTATATACTTGATATTATGTGTTATATATTAATTAATTAATTTAACCAAGAGTATATTCAATATAAAATCCATAAATGATATGTTTTGTGATAGTAGTTACAATGTGTTGTAACCATGAATGATTTATCATAATAAAATAAACATATCGTTTTAAATATTATCGACACTGTATATCGATGCATCCGTTGAGACTAGAGTATGTAATGTTCTCCAAGTGTTTGGCAGTGTATTACCTATGGATATTAGAGGGACCAAGAGGTTAAGTACCGATAGTCATTGGATAACTATAGAATAATTCACTTGATAGTTTTATGTTGGTTAATATAACTAATGTCTAACAGAAAATATCAATGGGAAAAAATTACACGGTTCTCTTAACTTGAGAATACTGTTGATCATTATTGTGGAAGCTCCACTTTATTTATTGTTAACTTGTGACACGATGTCCATCGAACAACTACAGTTGATTTGAGTAGAAACATTGGAATTGGAACACTATTCAAGTGAGGATTCGTCTCCAAGTTATAGGAGGTTAGTATCATTATTAACTAAAGTTAGCTCAAAGTCAAAATCTCTGGCTAGAGCAGTTCGATTAATAATAATTGTTATTATTGAACCAAGGCTTTGTGTTTGGATTATAGAGTTGAATATGAATGATATTGGAATTTTGACCATTATCAAATTCCATAAACCCAAAGTGATACAGTTTTGATAAAGAGAATTGGCGTAAATGATTGTTACAACCGGGTAATGCTTGATAAAGTAAAATTTGATTTTACCAAACCAAATAAGTGATAAATTTGGCAATAATGTCACACTGCCGGCTAAGTGACGTATGAATGTTAATATCTGAATTGCTCAATATTAGTCGTTGACCAAATTTAAACCTAAGAGACGCACACCGAAACGTTGAACACTTGTTTTTACTACACGATTTAATTAATTTAAAATTATTATAAGTCAATTAATATGTATGAAATATTAATTATAAAATTTTGTTTGATGTGTTGAACAATATTAAGTAGTGTGCTTTATAATAATTATAAATATACCGATCGATATATGATATTCATATGCGTTTAAATTGGATTTAACTACGACAAATATTTTTCGGGCTTGAAATGATTTAGAGGCCCGTAAGAGGGATTGAATTTTTGGATGGAATGTGCAACGGTAGTTCGGCTATAATGATGGCTAAAAGGGGTTGGATTTAAGTTAAAAGGAGGAGAAAAGGTAAGATGGAAATGGAGATACGGATCTACATTTTTTTTCCCTTGGTATCTCCTCTATTTAAGCATTTTTAAACCCCCGTTTTCGTTTCAGATTTTTAGCCTCCTCTGGTAAGACAGAAATGGGGATCTAGATATACATTTTTCACTATGGTATCTCTTCTATTTAAGCATTTCTAAACCCTCGTTTTTATTTTGGAATTTTAGCCTCCGCTTCGTTTATTTTGCTAGCCTAATATTCTACCTCGCCCTTCCACCTTTTCAAGCATTTTTAACATCAAATTAAAGTCGATTTGATCGTCGGTGGTAACTTTGTTCTTGAAGCTAGCAACTTCTAGATAAGGGATTCAACTCAGGGATTTAGGTTCTTCTTTTTAAGGTGTGAACAACCAGGCTTTGATGAAAGTTCACGCCTAGTGATTTTAAAAATATTGTATTCAATAATACTACAAAGTTTATTTTTTCCATAAAGATTGATTTTAAAGACATATAGCTTTATAAAATATACATATATTTATTTTATTAATATATATATATATACGTTGTAGTTTTTGAAAATTAATGAAAAATTAAAAATTAAATATATATATATATATATTCAAAAAAAAATATTAAAATTATATATATTACATATATATAATTCATTTTAGTTACTATACTTAATTCACTATATTGTAAACATACATACATATATACACACATTATAAAATATATAAATATAAGTATTTAATAAAATTATAGATACGTATTAAGTAGTTTTCAAAAAAATTAATTTTTATCCAAATCACCATATGGAAATCTTAATAAAACTATTTTTTAAAACGGAAAATCATTTCAGACAAAAAAATATTTATTTTTAAACCGTGTACATATGTTATTATATATACACATCTTATTAATTATTTATTCATACTAAAGCTTATATATACACACAAATCTATAAATATATGTTTATTTTCAAAAATATCAAAATATGTATAATATGTATATGAATTAAAAATAATTATTATCATTTTGAAATATATATAATATATATGTATTTATTTAACATTAATATAGTAATATGAATTTGAAATATCTATATATTTTAATATATATAGATCTAGATCTAAATTTGAAATTGGAAATTCAAATTTGATTTTATATTCAAGTCACGTATTAAAATATTTACAGTTACTTTAAACTATAATTTAAATTATACATACACTCACATACATATACATACATATAAAGATTCATATTTTACAACCATTATTCAATATTGTTTATAAAACTATATATAAATGTACATATATGTATTTTTAGACAACACATATGTATATGGAAAGGCAAATATGTCTTTTGTGGTATAAATACCAACACACACACATATGTATGTATGTATGTATGTATGTATGTATGTATGTATGTATGTAT
The DNA here is from genome assembly GCA_030765085.1 of Allium cepa. Classification (NCBI taxonomy): domain Eukaryota; kingdom Viridiplantae; phylum Streptophyta; class Magnoliopsida; order Asparagales; family Amaryllidaceae; genus Allium; species Allium cepa. The sequence continues at coordinate 944,077,759 of CM060945.1, read as the reverse complement.
GTATGTATGTATGTATGTATGTACGTATGTATGTATGTATGTATATGGGCATATTAAACTATGCACATGACTTATGCAGCACATGCGTGTACACACATATATGTATATGATACACATATTACATTATATAATATATATATATATATATATATATATAAACATAATGTTAATTAAAATTTTGTTTATAAATAAAATAAATTAAGAATTTATGGCCCTAATAAGATCCAAATGTAATAATTTTTTTTGAATTTACCCACTCACCTCGCTGCGTGCTGTCTAGTTCCAACGATGATATCAGAGCCAAATAGCTTATGCGGTCTAAAGTAACAGTATTATGGCTAATTTATTAAAGCCTAACCATATAGTAAGATGTTTAAAAAAGTAGTGCCTAAGGTTGGATTTGGGTAATCAAGTACTTTACCCTATCTAGCTACTAGTATGATTCGAAATAATGAGGTAAGTCAAAAGGTTATCACTATTATAATGACCTAAATTAATTTGATCCTTAAGCTAGTTTCAAAATTATTTTGAAAGTAGAATAAAAGTTCTAAATTTAAAAGCTAAATTTAAAAAAAGAAATATATTATAAATTTTACAATATAGATTTTCAAATTTTTTTTGAAAATTAGAATAATTTTTTAAAATTTAAAATAAAACACACATTATAAAAGTTATAATATAATTTTTCAAAATGTTATAAAATGTTATAAAAATTAATTTCAAAAATATTATTTATTGATATGATTAATGAAATAAATGAATTAACTAAATAAGTTAATTAATTAAATATGTTAATTAATTAAATATATATATATATACACACATGCATAATATATATGTTAATATATATATACATATATGTAAATTAATTGAATAATTTAAGACAATATGAGCATACATGTGTGTATAAAAGAATTTTTGTAATTAATAAAATTAAAATAAATTTTTTTAATTAAAAGTTAATTAGTAAACTAAAATACTTATATATAAGACATATATGTGTATTACTATATAGGTTATGTTATGTATATTCAATATAATATGTTATAATTTAATAATATAATAACTAATTAAAGTGTTAATTAATTAAAGAAGATTTAACTAATATAATGTTATACATAAATATTATATAAGTTAAATAAAGTATAAAAAATGTATAATAATTAAACTTATGTAATATTAATGTATAAACTAAAGAAGGAACATTTAGGAAACCCTAAACGGGCTTAAGGATAAGTACATACATAAAAATATCGTATACTATGATTTCTGATGTGTCCGACACTTGAATTACGATGATATTTCATAAGAAATACATTATTCCATAAGTCGATATTATTCAATTAAATATATTGAAGGTTATGAATCTTTAATATAAGTGTTGTCCTTTACCATTTATATATTAGTAGATTACTTGCATTCTCTTAGGTTGTTGAACAGACTCAAACAAGAGATGTTATGTGCAGTATTATTAATATATTGACTAAACGAGGTAAGATAACTATATATATTTGTTGAGCAAACTCAAGGTACATATATTATGCTTAAGCTATCACTAATGGTATGTACGGGTAAATAATTTCTTTCAGTTTGTTGAGCAAACTCAAGGTCGAAATGATATTTGGACAAGGAACCATGGCTTATGAGTTGTATATGATACAATCGATAAAGAGTTATCCATTAGTTGTAGGGCTATGACTTGTTAAGCAAACTCAATGTCAGAATTTCATAACAGACGAATCCTAACATCCACTAGTAAAGTCGAAAGACTTCTATGTTTCATCTTGGGGATTAGAGAAACATAAAAGACTAGTGGGAGACTTAATAGAAAAATGAAATAGTAACATTTAATCTTTTTATTATTGTAAAAAATCTGCTATATAAAGTTATAATAATCTACATCAATAAATTTGTGTAACTAGTATAACTGATAAAAATTTATCGATTAAAATATACAAATGAACTGAATTAATATTGACAAATAGAAATATAAAATATACTTATCAACAAATTTTTGTATCTTGACCCATGTAAACGCCTAATTATACAACCACTAACTATGTTCGTAACTTGACCACTTTCAAGTTTACTTGCCCGATTGTTCATTGTCTTCAATGAGATTCGAACTCTAAAAGCAATACAAGAATATGGATATTTGATTCATATACGATCACATATAAATGTTATATGGTGAACGGTCACAATTCGTAATGTACGAGACCTCAGTGAAATTAGTTCATTGACATAAGTAGATAAAATATTGTGTAAGATCATCTATTCAATATGATTGATTACAATAATGATCTCGTTGTGTTAAATGTAACACTAAACCAAAGGCTACAAGGTTGATTTAAGAAATCGGTCACTGAAATGTCATTTTGATCATTTTAAGTTAAAATTTACTTGATTTCCATAAAAGTTAAGAATGACCAAATGCATTTCTGTAAAGAGTTCATTTTACATTATAGTAAGGATTTCTTTTGACTGGTTTCACTGTTTAGAAAGGAAATCAAATATATAATAATGGATGTAACGTAAAGCATGGTAGGGATGAACATAGTGAATAGTCACTTCTACTTTATAAAGAAATTCGGAAATGAGAATTGTAAAATAATGATAGGTAGTTATCATTAGAATAAGAAATATGATTTCTATTCCAAAAGTATTTTCACGTAGAAAATTATTTTCTGTGATATTTATTTCTTTGGATTAAATTTGCTTGATCTAAAAATTCTCGATTGTAAACCAGTTACAGTGAATTGAATAGATATCATATATTAAGTGGTTGAATGGAGCTTCGTATTTCATACGTTATTATAGTAATGGAGAAAATAGTAGGAGTATGCTATATAACACTGATTGGTCGCACCAAATTATTGCTTTCATAAAACGTACTAAACATATTTATGAAATAATAATAATTTTTCAGTGCTGACTGAAAAATAGACATAGTTTTATTTCAATATGAATATTATGAATGCTCGGTATAAAATAAAACTATAATGGTGGTATTTGTGATGCATCGGAAAATACAGAAGCATATATGTTTATTTGCAATTATTTTGGAATTATGGACCGAGCCAAAGTTTTGAGAAATAATTCTTTGATTATATGATTATGAATTATATGGTACTAGTCAATCATATCTCAGACAATAAAGGCAAAGCACCTATTGAGTGGAAACATCGTAAGAGTTGATGAACTCTTCAAATTGATACATACATATTTATGTAATCGAAAGTCTATTAATACCCGAATGGTTATGTATAAATCGTTATATTCACCAATCAGTTATCATCGACATGGACATGTGTATTTGATACACATGTAGTATGTCTATTGTAAGCTCATAGTGTATATAACAAAAGTAAATAAAATAAAATGCAATAGAAAATAAAATTGATTTGATTCAATCGAATAGATGAGTATATTAGCAAGAGTTTCAAACTTACCTTAAATGAATAAAGCTTCAATCTCAAAAGTCACCCCTCCCTATGATACTTAAAGTAACGACTCACCTTTTCGACCCTCAAAAGTCGATACTAACTCATTCATGGTACTCATGTGCCGAGCATCCAAGTGCCAGAAAGACAGACTGTTGAAGGGAAATGAAGGAAAAGAAAAAACATAATCTTACATCGTGACGAGTAATATACAATATGCAAAAGATCTATACAAAAGAAAAACTGTAATATATATACATTAACAAGAGTAACTATATATTATCAGCCTGGACGGTTGTAGTAATATGTTCTCAAAATTGCTGATAAATATAAACGACCAATGTAATGGAAAAAAATATAAGTGAATACGTCTTAGAGGCATCTAATTCATCTTCTGAAGCTCCAAAACATCCAACTAGGTCTGGAAAACATGCTCGAGCTAACACGAGCATTATTGGAAAATAACATCCATAACAGTCTGATAGACCAATGTGAGAAACGCACATCATATGTGTTTTAATGTTGCAAAACCTTTCAAAAATAAAGGTATCTCATAAGACCACGCTGCACATAAACACGGACGAGTTTTGCCTTACGATAACCAAACCATTTCATAGGAAATCTTCTGATATTATAATAATGCCTAGGGTTTAAAATAAATATCGAATCATAGCCGAAATTGTTACATTAATTAAATTCCAGCATGACAAGTATAAAACTAAGTCCAAAGGCCACTTATTGAAGAATGGATTCCATACAATGAGAAGCTACAACGGAACCGGCTGCCACAATACACCTTTAGAAAATGTACCGAGGTCGAAAGCCTTTTGACTCCTGCGAATCAGGACCGGCCTCCCTTAATTAGATGGTATTGAATATGTCATCACTATGGTTTCTCTGCAACCTTTTCCCAAGAGATCTCATTTATAGCCAAATCCATAAATATTTATCTAGAAGGGTAATGCCTATACCCTAATGGGTGACCCACATATCCCCAAAGCATATGCCATGTTTTAGTCATTCCCAGTTGTTGAGGTTAAATGCTATGTTTTACCTTTTTAGAAAATCTCAATAGGAATGCTAACACTGCCCTCCAAGCAACAATGCAATACCATCATTCATCCATACAAGTTGTTTAGGATATGAACGAACCGAAGGCACTATTTCTACCACATCCACTTTGGAATCATCCTTAGGATTAGCAGCAAGTAACCTTTGCACTTCAAAGAGCTCCATTTTCGATTTCATCATCTCCAAGATGTCATCAATTTGAACGCTAACGCTGGTTGTTTTCAGATAATATATTCAATCTCGGTCCCTTAGAACCGACAATGATAGTTTTAAAACTGGTCAATGTTTAATAGTCAGTTATTTAGTTATCAAATAACAAAACAATCCATCCTGAGATTTAATCCCATATGAAAACTACACTGGTTCAGCATATAAGCAATTCTTAGCCTCTTTAGTTAATCCTTTTGTTAATAAAAACCACTTTGTAAATACTTGTATCAAAATAAGTTCACAAAGATATATTCACAAATCCCCTCTACCCTTTTCAATACTTAGAAAAATATTCATAACTCATCTCGATGGTATAAGTATGTTCATAAAATCTTAATAATGATCTCATTTCCAAAACCACACTTAATTTTGGGTAAACAGATGTTAATTAAAAACTTTGATAACAATAAACACTTTGGAGTAAGTAAACCGATCGTATGAAAATTAGAACAATATACTTTGTGTTTTCATTTTCTTAAAAAAAAAACATTTACATTACATTTCTTTTTTTTCCCACTTGTACAAATATTCACTAGTTTTGCACTTGTTTTTCATTTCTCTGGTACTTGGTTCATCTACAATTTGCATTCCAATTGTATTGTGGACTGTTAGTATAAAAAAATTTTGAAAAACTTAACCATACACTATTTTCATATAATTTTTTTTATTGCAATTAGATGCACTATTTACAATCTATTTTACATTTCATTGGTAAATACCATCAACAACCTTTACTACTTGCATATCCCACTCAACAATTCACCGTTCATTTCCTTCATTTCCTATCTCCTTCACATCTGCCAACCATTCAAAACCAACACCTTCTACATCACTACTGCTTCTTCAACTTCCTACCATTCCCTACCACCTCCCATTGCCTTCCAACTCCTTCAACCAACACACTACATTTTTTAATCAATCATCATCTACGGCACCATCTTTGGGATACAACTAGCCACCCTAAAACTGCTCCAACAGCCTACCACCATAACCGCGACTTCATCACTATCTAATATCAGTTCCACTCTATTGCAAACTCAAGCCTCTACAAAAGCCTCCTACGCGTCCTCCTCTCTACATACAAACAAAAATGCTACTGCAACCTCCCTTCGACCTCTTCAAGCAACCAACGCAACCTATCATTCAAACTGCCACTCTTCCCATAACAAAATACCACTATAAACTCAAAGTCAATTTTATTTGCTACAACACCAAAACCATCACTTGAAGCATCTCCTCCATCACCTAACTATCTCTTCTAACTAAACACCAAAAATCTCCTCCCTGCCTTAGCCAAACCCTACACCATCACCATCCTAATAATACAACTCCTCCTTCTTCCATTGCCTATCACCTCACCTTCTCTACGAGCAACAAATTCCACCACTTCGTACTTCAACACATTCAACAACCATATTCAACAAATTCATTTCGCTCACTCACATCCTACGTAATTAATGCTTCGCTACCTTAAGTTTGCTCAATAAGCCATAGTTCCACGAATGATGGATAACTCCTTATCGGTTGTATTGTATACAACTCCTAACCCTTGGTACTTTGTCCTAGTTTCACTTCGACCTTGAGTTTGTTCAACAAATCATGACGGCCTAAGTATAGCATATGCACCTTGAGTTTCCTCAATTATCTTACCACCTCTATTCATATATTAATAATAGTACACATAACATCCTTAGCTTGAGTTTTCTCAACAACTAAGGAGTATGAGAGTAAGTTATTAATATATATATATATATATATACATACATATATATATAGAACAGCATTATACTAAAGATTCATAATCTTTAATATATTATATTGAGTGATATTGACTTATGAAATAATGTACTTTTTATGAAATACCCTCACGATTCAAGCGTCGAGCACATCGAAAATCATGGTATACGTACATTTACTTATTATTTATTCCTTAAGTCTATTTATGGTTTCTTAATGTTCCACCTTTAATTTATACATTCACATTATATGGTAATTATGTAAGTTTTATTATTATATAACTCTTATATTTCATATTACTTATATATTAGTCTTATGTATATTATTATATTAATTAAATCTTATTTAACTAATTTTATAAAATATTTATATTAAATATTTATTATACTATAACCTTCGTAGTATAACATACGTATCATATATGAGTGTATATTATTTAACCGATTAACCTTTTAATTAATTCATTTAATTAAATAATTTTAATTAAATATATATTAATTTTGAAATTTATTTATATACATACATGTATAGTTATGTTAATTTAACATTTTAAAACAACATAACATATATCATAATAAACAATATATGCATATTTTAAGTAATTAATTAAATTATCTAATTAATATATTTTATTAATCTTATTAATAAATTTTATAAATTTAAAAAATTAATTTATATTAATTTTTAAACATTTTGAAAATTTTCGTTATGTTATAACATTTATACTATGTATATATTATATTTAGATTTAACTTTTAAATTTACAAATCTTACATTTTTAGTTTTAAAAAAATATTGAAAATTTATATTATACATTTATAATATTTTTCTTATTTTAAATTTAACTTTTAAATGTAAAACTTTTATTTTTAATTCTAAAATAATTTTGAAATTATCTCAAGGCCCAATTCAAATTGGACCATTTCTATTGGAGATAACCTTTTGGGCTTACCTCATTGTTTCGGGGGAAGCTAGCAGCCAAGTAAGGCAAAGTACTTGATTACCCAAATCCAACTTTAGGCGCTACTTTTCTAGACACCTTATGGGTAGATTTTAATTAGATAACCCTAACATAACTATATTAGACCGCATAGGTTATTGGAGTTTGATACCATTATTGGAACTGGGTTAGCATGTAGTGGAAGTTATTGATGAATTTCGTCAAATTTCTCTTATTGGATCTTTATTGGATTTGCGAAGGCTAATTCATTTAGAATATTTCTAAATATTAATTAATAAAATCTTTTATTATAATTTTTAAACTTATAGATTTTATAGTTTTATTTGATTTATATATTGATTCCTGCACATGCACACACATACGTGTATCCTATGCACATATATATGTGTGTGCGTGCATATACGCGCATGTGTAACATATCAACTCGTGTAAGATATAACAAGCTCGTGTATAGATGTTGGGATTTATATCGCAACAGACACATTAGCTCATCCAACATGCAAGTATATGTTGTCCAAATATATATATGTATATATGCTATTATTTATATAACTATTATAAATTATATATATATATACACACACACACGTTTAGTTAGTTTAAATAATTATGTATATGTATATATTATTTAAAATATATTAATACGTTAGTATGTATATTATCTAATAAATAAGTATTAATATAATGTATATACATATTATTGTATTATTTTGAGTATTAAAATTTTGTAAGCTGTAAATATATATGTACAAATATATATATAATAATAAAATAATTTATATATACACAAACAAATAAATAAATATATATATATATCAATAAAATTATTTAAGATAAATTGTTTTTATTTCCATTTCATGTGCATAATGCAAAAAAAATTAGTTTTAGTTTTAAAATTAATTTTTAATTAAACATTCATTTAAAATTAATAAAAACTAATTTTGAAACTTTTATTTTTAAAATTCTAGAAAATCCTAGTTGATGTTTTATGGTTTGAAAACTTTTTCCACATTTTCTCGGCTTAATTTTTTTAATAATTTATAAATTTTCAGCCTTTTTAAACAATTAAATTTTAAAAATAGGAAAATTAATATTTTAATTTTTTTTTGGCAGAAATTTATCAGGTGATAATATAATTTTATAAAATCTAAAAATAATTTTTCATGATAGTTTCAAATTAATGTAATTTATTAATGAAGCAAATCAAATTAAATAATAATACAATATATATATATATATAAAAAAATTTACTGCTAAAAATTAATATCACTATAGTACATTACAAATAAAATTATATGACTAACTTTAACAATGGTATAATGTTGTAAGTAATTATAAGCTATATGTAATTAAATAATATATATGTATATATATTAATTTAGTTAAATATAAAATTATATCATTTTGTATGGTTGCACTGACAGATATGATTTAAAAAACTTTTTTTAAAAGCATAAATATATACATGCTATTAACCAAACTAATTTGTGACAACAATGCTTGCATGATTGGCACCTGACTAATAATATAATATGCATATACGTATATGAACAAAACATTATACTAATAATTATTGACTATAAAATCATACCCTAATTTTAAAGCCTTGAAGTACATCTTAAAAAGATAAACTCTCCTATTTGAAATCTTTTCTGATTTAATAGATTGCTAGTCCTTGAACCATTGACCTTCAACTATCGAATAACGACCAAATCTGGTTTGATTTGAGTTTGTATTGATGGAGAAACTATGATATAATTTCAGCCATCAAGAAGGGAAGAAGAGGGAGCAAAAGATTATATCTAATTAAGGTTAGGGTTGCTTATACAGTGCATAAAAAGGAGAGAAAAGTGGTTCTAGACAAGCACCTTTGTCCAAGTGGTTAATTGATTCGGCTTTGGTGCAAGATGTCACAAGTTCGAAACTTGCTTTCGAACGTTTATTTGACATGGGATATGTTGTCCCAATGATTTGTTGTATATAAAGTACCAGTTCAAAAAAAAAAGTGGTTCTAATCCCATGCTCTTTCTCCTTCAATCTGAGCCATCCAAAATCTGGCATATCTAACCCTAGATGAGCTGCCCTTTAGCCTATGTTGTTGTTGAATTTACCAGACTTCATATGGACCTCAAACCCATTTGAGGCATGAATGAATATTTTGTATTTTAAATCTAAATTAAAACGATTATCGATATGGTATATCGATTAATGTATCTGTAACTTTTATAAATACATTTAGTATACATTTATCAAATCAAAATCAAATATATATATAATATTTCATAAATAATATTTAATTCAATTAATTTATAACAGTTATAAATTAATTAAATCATTTTGTCAAAAGAAAATTTATCGTTTCAGTTGTGTGACTCTTCAGGTGTAAATTTGATCAACAATTAGTATCAAACTGTTTGGATATTAATTTTACACCACATAGCAGGTGGTGTGACATTTTGAACAAATTTATTGCTCACTTGGTTTCGGTAAAATCCAATTTTATTTAATTTTATTAAGCGTTATCTGATTGTGACTTTTAGTTACACTATTTCTCTTAGTCATAACCATATTACTTTAGACTTATGAAATTTGATAATGTTCAAATTCGAATATCACCATATTCAACTTTATAGTCCAAACATAAATTCCTTAGTTTAACAATAACAATTATGACTAATCAAAATGCTTTGACTAGAGACTTTAACTTTGAGTTGACTGTGATACTAACCCATATTAGTAAAAAGATGAATCCTCTCTTGAATAGTGTTTCACTTCCAATACAACCATCAACCCAACTATAGTCACTCGCCTTACGTTATGCCACGATTTAACTATGACCAAAGCAGAGCTTCCATATTGAAAATCGACAGTATTCTCAAGTTGTAAGAACTGTGCAAATCAGCCATGTCGATATTTTTTGTTTGACCATAGTTTCATTGACCAATACAAAATTATCGAGTGGGTCATTTCATAGTTATCCGATAATTATTAACCCCTAAATGCCCACAGCAATCATTTGTAATACACTGCCCACATTTGGAGAGTATTACGTACTCAGTCTTAACGGATACATCGATATCTAGTCTCGACGCATCTTGAATGTGAGCATTTAAAATGGCATATTTGCTGTCATTGTGATAAATTATTCATGATTACAATACATTGTAACTACCATAACAAAACATATCATTTATGGATTTTCTATTATATATAATTCAATTAAATTAACTAATTAATATAACACGATATATCAAGTATATAATAGACAAAAAACATATTTTCTTTCGAAAAAGATTAGTTATCGAGTTAGATATGTAACAAATTATGTAATTGCCCTAGAGCGTACTTCTAACTCTATCATACCCAATATTTTGAGAGCATTACGTACTCTAGTCTCATCTAACTCTATCGTATCCTGTCTCAGTACATCTTGACTAGAAATATTTAAAATGATGTGTCTGCTATATTACGATAAAATACTCATGATTACAACTATTTGTAATTATTATTACAAACACATTATTTATTAATTTTCTATTAAATATACTTAAATTAAATAATTAGTTAACTATAACATATTATAACAAGCATATAGCATTAAGAAAAACACCTTTTTATTACGAACTAAATTTGATTACAAAGGTAATAATTTACAATAAATTACAGAATTGCATCTAAAGCATACCGGTAACTCTATCAAGTTGGCCTTGAGTATTAAGTCTGTCAACGATGCTTTCGGATGCGGATAGTGTCATATCCTCATCCGAAATCATTTTCGGATATCGGATATCTGCATCCACGGATACAGACGAATATCGAATAATTATTCTATTCGCTAACGACCGATAAATCACAAATTATAAAAGAAAAATTTTAGTATACGATGCATATTTTTCATTGATTACAAAAGTGTTAAAAATTAACAAACATGATGATAATAAATAGTTTCGAGCAGTTAAAAACTATTAAATGCATGTAATATAAACCGCTAAGTAATACAATAATAAAACAAAATATATTTCACTGCACTCGGACGTATAATGATTTTTTACGTATTCATTGATAGCCCTGTTCTACGTGTGGAACGAGCGCTACCGACCGGTGATTGAAGCGACGGCGAAGTAGATGGAGTCACTTGGGCTTTGTGTGGAAATAGGTCGGTACGAAGGAACCAATCGTCATCTAGCTGGGCCGGAAGAGACCGGGAATGCCCGAGCACAACTATGGTAACAATTTGTTAGAATTTTGATTTCAACTATTTTTGTTATTTTATTTCTTTTGTTGAATTTTTGGATTTTGATTGCCGATTGTAGAGTTTTGGATTTTGGATTTTGCTCCGCTTGCCCTATCAGATCGCCGTTCGCCGCTCACCCTTTTAGATCATCGCTCGCCCTAATCATCTTTCATAACCACTGCGTCATTCTGAGATTCGATTATTTCAACGTACGAATTTCAGAACTTCAAACAAACATAATTCATTTCACCTTTGATCGTTGTTCCTATCCTTGGACTGCTGCTCCTTTCTCTTACATTTGGGCACAACTATGGTAACAATTTGTTCAAATTTTGATTTCAACTATTTTTGTTATTTTAATTCTTTTGTTGAAATTTTGGATTTTGATTAAGAATTGCACAGTTGATAATTTTTGGATTTTGGATTTTGCTGTCAGATCCGACTGTTTCCCTTCACATAATTGATAATTTTTGGAAATTCGTACGTTGCTGTAATAGCCACTTAACTAAGCTGTGCATTGTTAGAAAGTAAATAGCCCAAACAATGTATATTGTATCCATGGCGATTATAATTTTACCGATCATATGAAACCCCTATAGAACCAGCCGGCTATGTGATAATATCACTGTCAACTTTTCCCAAGTTTAATTTACTGTCTACAAGATAATGATATGTATAATTCATAGACAGTGAACAAAAATGAATATATTGTTGGAATATAAACTTGATTTATTGTTTCTAGAGAATTCTTGTATTATGTTTAAAAGGGTGAGAGTTCTAGAATTGTGTTTTCTTTGTAATCAAGTAAAAGTGTTTCTAGAATTATGTTTTCTTTGTAACCAAGTAAAAGTATTTCTAGAATTATGTTTTCTTTGTAATCAAGCAAAAGTAATTCTAGAATGATCTATTAGGGACTATAAATAGAGAAGCTCCCCCCTCATTTGTAATGAAACAATCTAGCAAAGGAAAAATAAAATTAAATTATTTGTGAGAACAAGTTTCTTCTCTCAAGTCTTCAACCTTTTTTTTAAATATATATTTCAACATAGTGGTACCGGAGCGTCTTTATAGAAAAACCACTTTGCTTCTCCACAAGTGCTTTAAAATTCTTGAATACTTCAAATACTTGAGATTTTTCTTTGAGAAAGTAAATCCACATCTTGCGACTATAATATCAATAAAAGTGAGAAAATACCGATTACCTCCAAAAGAGTTTGTGCGCATAGGTCCACATAAATCCGAATGCACTAGCTCCAAAGGATTCTTTGCTCGCCATGCTTTTTTGGAAATGGATCTTGATGGTGCTTGCCAAAAACACAACTTTCACATACTTGATCTTGTTTGCTAATATTTGGGATGCCTCTCACCATATGATCTTTGCAAATCTTGGATAAAGTGCTAAAACTCAAGTGATTATAACGAAGATGCCAAAGCCATGACTTGTCATTAACAATATTAGCAAAACATGGAAATGCTTCATTTTTAATTTTCAATGGAAACATTTTTGTTGGTGTCATCTTCAATTTTGCAATAAGAACACCAGTTTTGTCTTTTGATCTCACATAAATCATTTTTGAAATTCACATTATGTCCCTTCTTTAAAAGTTGCCCAACACTCAAAAGATTATATTTAAGATCGGGAACATAATAAACATTAAAAATATAATTTGTACATTCCTTTGTCCGTATCGGAATATCGCCACTGCCTTTGACAATGAGCCTTTTGTTATCACCTGTCTTGACTTATCGTTGGACACTTTCATCAAAATTCACAAAGCAACTTTTATTTCCAGTCATGTGGTTACTACAACCACTATCAATATACCATATATCATCAAAAGAAGCTTCTTGAACACTACAAGCAAGAAGCATACTTTCATCTTGTGTCTTCAAATTCTCATGTAGAAAATTAGAATTATCTTTTTCATCATTAATTTTTTTAAACAATCCTTTTTCATATGCTCATATTTATGACAATAATGACATTGAATATTATAAGAGTTACCTCTTCCTCTTCCACTGTATCCTCCACGACCTCTTCCTCTTCCTCCTTGAGACGGACTTGAATTTTCACTTTGAATTTGGCATCTTCCTTATCCTCTACCACGTGCTGATCTTCCACCTCTTCCTCTAAATCCACCACGGTTGGTGTCTCGAATTTGAAGAGCTTGCTCGGAAGGAGAGGAATCAAATTGTTTGATGCGAAGCTCATGAGATTGTAGTGAGCCCAACAATTCTTCAAGAGAGAAAGTATTCAAATCTTTTGATTTTTCAATAGCAACAATAACGTGCTCAAATTTCCTTGTCATACTTCGAAGAATTTTTTCAATAATTCTTTTATCCGAAATTTCTTCACCATTGATTCGAAGTCGATTAGCAATAGAAATAGTTCTATTATAAAATTTCTCCACCGATTCACTTTCTTTCATTTGAGTAAATCAAACTCACCTCTTAGAGCTTGAAGTTTTATCATCTTTACATTTTCTTCACCTTTGTACGCCTTGTTGAGGATGTCACATGCCTCTTTTGATGTTGATGCCGAAGAGATCCTTTCAAAAATTGCTTCATTCACCGCTTGATAGATAAAATAAAGAGTCTTCTTGTCCTTCTTTCGAATCTCTTTCAAAGTATTCAATTGTTGTGTTGAAAGTGTTGCTTGATTCTCCGGTTCTTCGTATCCATTTTCAACAATCTTCCAAAGATCTTGAGAGTCATACAAGACCTTTATTTGAATGCTCCATTGATTTTAATTCTTTCCCGTCAAACGAGGAAGTTGAGGTTGCAACATATTGTTGGAAGTCGTCCCTAAACCTCGCTCCGATACCACTATGTTGAAATATATATTTTAAAAAAAGGTTGGAGACTTGAGAGAAGAAACTTGTTCTCATAAATAATGCTTTAATATTATTTTTTCTTTGCTAGATTGCTTGATTACAAATGAGGGGAGAGCTCCTCTATTTATAGTCCCTAATAGATCATTCTAGAATTACTTTTGCTTGATTACAAAGAAAACATAATTCTAGAAATTGATGCAATTGAAAGAAACCAAACATGAGAGTTCGTTGAAGTACCTGAAGGGAAGAAACCCATTGGAGTCAAATGGGTTTACAAGACAAAGTTGAATGCACAAGGTGAAGTTGAAAAACATAAGGCACGATTAGTTGTGAAAGGCTACAAGCAAAAGTATGGTGTTGATTACAAAGAAGTTTTTGCTCCCGTGGCACGTCTTGAAACAATTCGTTTGATAATTTCATTGGCCGCTCAAAATAAGTGGCAAGTTTATTAAATGGATATTAAATCTGCTTTCTTGAATGGAGTACTACAAGAAGAAGTGTACATTGATCAACCTTCCGGCTATGTGATAAAGGATGAAGAGCATAAAGTCTATCGGTTGAAGAAGGCATTGTATGACCTTAAGCAAGCCCCTCGTGCATGGTATAGTCTCATAGATGACTATTTTGTGAAGATGAGATTCAAAAGGTGTTCATTTGAGCATACTCTTTACATCAAGGAGAACAAAGGTAGCATTCTCATCATTGGTTTATATGTGGATGATTTGATTTTTGCGGGAAATAGTCTTGATAATATTAAAGAATGTAAGAGAAGTGTGATGCAAGAATTTGAGATGACCGACATGGGTCTACTTCATTACTTTCTTGGTATTGAAGTAAAGCAAAATAATGATGGTATATTTATCTCTCAAGAAAAGTATGCAAAAGATTTGATGAAGAAGTTGCACTTCAGTTGAAGTTGGCTTGAAACTAAGTAAGAATGACAACTCTAAATATGTTGATCCAACATTGTTTAGAAGTATTGTTGGGAGTTTGATGTATTTGACAGCCACTCGGCCGGACATTACATATGGTGTGAGCTTGATTAGTAGGTTCATGGAGCAATCAAAGAAGACACATTGGGATGCCGGAAAAAGAATTTTGAGATATGTGCGTGGAACACTTGGGATGAAATTTATTATCAAAAGATAAATGATCATAAGATGCTTGGATATCATGATTGTGATTAAGCCGGAAGTGTTATTGATAGTAAAAGTACTTCGGGAAATGTTTTCTATTTTGGATCAAGTGCAATCACGTGGATGTCAAAGAAACAACAAGTTGTGGCTCTCTCAACCGTCGAGGCAGAATATATTTCACTATCTTAGCTAGTTGTCAAGCTTTATGGATTAAATGGGTGCTAGAAGAACTTAAGCATACTCCAAAAGAAAGTCCACTCATATATTGTGATAGCAATTCTGCTGTAGCACTCACCGAAAATCCAGTTTTTCATGGGAGGAGCAAACATATAAGAATCAAGTATCATTTCATTCGAGACTTGGTTGGGAAAGAAGAAGTAGTTGTCAAGCATTGCAAGATGCAATATCAAATTGCCGATATTTTAACGAAACCTTTGAAGTTGGAGATTTTCAAGGAGTTAAAGAAGAAACTTCGTATGCGTAAAAGTTTAGCTCAAAGGGGGGCAAATCAAGTTTAAAGGGGGGTGTTGGGATATAAACTTGATTTATTGGTTTCTAGAGAATTCTTGTATTATGTTTAAAGGGGGTGAGAGTTCTAAAATTATGTTTTCTTTGTAATCAAGTAAAAGTGTTTTTAGAATTACGTTTTCTTTGTAACAAGTAAAAATATTTCTAGAATTATGTTTTCTTTGTAATCAAACAAAAGTAATTCTAGAATGATCTATTAGGAACTATAAATAGAGGAGCTCTTCCCTCATTTGTAATCAAGCAATCTAGGAAAGGAAAAATAATATTAAAGTATTATTTGTGAGAACAAGTTTCTTCTCTCAAGTCTTCAACTTTTTTTTTAATATATATTTCAACATATATTAAATATAAAACTGCATAGATAAATATAGCTTTTTTGTCAATTTGCAAATTACTAACTAAAATCATTGTATCAGTTTACATGATGTAGGAACACATAGATGAATATAATAATATATTAAATAACAAATCAACTGCCTAAACTGATAAAGCTAATTTTCTGCTAATTGATAAAATGTCCAGGAAAATTCAGTAACTTTTATGCGTCGCTTTAATTTGAATGCATCGCCATTGCCTCGGGATAATGAGGAACAATCCGAAGATCGTGTCAATCATATGCAAGGAGTGTGAACAACGCAGTTGATCTTCAATATGGTAATATTTTCTTTCCACATGCATCATATTGATTTGAAATTTTGAATGCATCATATGTGCATTATAAAAACAAACATATTTTTGGATTTTTTTTTTTTTTAAATTTAATTATCGGAACCTCATACTTAGGTGTGGATGGATTATTATTATTATCATTATTTTTTATTCAAGCACTTAACGATATTCTTTCATTGATTATAGGTACCACATACTACATTCCTTCTCACTCATGTATGTTTCTTATTCTATCATATGATATCCAATATGACACTGCGATGGATGTGCCAATCTGTGTCTGGAATGCCAAAACCTATCAGATTTATAGCTGAAGCTGCTTGGATCATGGCTTTCAGCTATTTCATATCATACTTGGAGACTTTGGCTGTATGAAATGTGTGTGGTAACATATTCATCTGTCTTTTGCGCTTTGCAGCTATTATTTTCGAAGTAATAACGATAGCAGTAGTGATTACTTTCAAACCATACAGAGCTGCTGTATCCGAGCATGGACATTTTGTTTAGCAATTTTGTTATCATGTGCGAGCATGTTACTCAATTCCTTGATCACATAAATTCATGATTACAAGTTGTTGTAGTCAATATTGCTTTTCAGTTATTGCATTTTAAATTTCTTGATTGCATGCTATTAAATTATCCATATTTTTAAATGGTAAAGAATAGTCAATTTCGCTTATGTTGAATTAATATAATTTCTGATCTATACATCAAATAAACGTGGTTCAACATGAATGGGGTGGACTGTCTATATAACAAATGCTAACATGAAAACAAGCACACATGCGATTTTCATGTGCCAGTGGATGGGCTGTGTGCATGCATGTGCACTGTGAGCAGTTTACGTTTGCACTTACCACATTTGGTCAATATTATGTACAGATGGTATGTTCAATGACAAAATAAGATAAGTGATATCAAGTGTAAACTATCATAATGACTTGAAAACCAACTTTTAATGCTTTTTTTTTTTTTAATTTCGATTTCTACAAGATGAATACTAACAGATTGATATTTCTATTTCATGTAGTTTCCATATTATGATTTTGTGGATCTAGATATCATGTATAAAGTTGGCCCGCTGTTATACTCCATTTACTATCTAGTTAGCTTTCCGATGTTCTCAAGGTATGGACTGTATGATATGGGAGTGCATGTTTACACATTTTACTTGTTATAGTGTGAAACCAGAAATAACCAATACTGCAACCTAACAAACTAGCAATGCATTTCAAATGTCCTATGGATTTTAATTCTTACTTCTCACATTTTGATGCTTCAAGTTAATACTGAACAGGATTGATGAAAATGAAACTAATAAATGGGATCTGTCGACAACTGCAATTGATGCACCAGCAATGCTAGCGACAATAATACTTGATTTATGGTGTATATTTCTTGGGCCTATTATTCCTACGTCTGCATCACGACAGTGCTGACCCTGGGCTTGCATGGTTCCACACGTACGACTGAAAATATGAGTTCATGATTCTAAATTTCACTGCTATAAAAAATTGTTGCATAATCAACGTGGTAACTTGTATTTTGTTTGAGAACTTTGGCCGACATTAATTCTGTCAACAATACGCAGTGTGTTTATACGAGTATGAGGTTTGTTCGTGTAAACAGTTTCATGTTAGCTTGTTATCATAAATATTATTTACTATTAAAGATTTGATCTCGCTATGAAAGGCAATGGCATTTATCTCTGACATGTATTTTTTTTGCTATTGTATCTAATCACAAGGCAAATGTCAAGGTTTGAGATTCCGTCCGGCATGTCGAAATTCCGGCCATTCCGGCCCGGTTCCGACCATGGCCGGAACGGAATCTTACTAAAAATCCGATACCGTTACGGTTTTCAAAAAAAAAAGGAAATACACAACAAACCTCAAGTTTAATCCCAAGATCAGAGCAAGAAGGAGGAGCAAACCAGAAAACAAAAAAAATTGAACGGAAATACCGATTTACAAAGTAGCTTCCAGCTAGGCAACAAAAATTGAGCTACAACGGCCATACGCACTTGCGAGAGACTGGATGCGAGCACTTTCTCTTTATTTCAACTCCACAAGCGGGTTTGAGAGAATAGACTTGATCGAGAAAATAATTATTTAGGGCTTGATGGAAGTGTTAAGTTTTCCAGCAGAGAAGCAGAGACTTGTACTTTTAAAACTTGCTTCGGTGTAAATTATCCATTTGTAGGCAGGCCAGTTAGGTCCAGTTACCCCATAAATAATTCATAATATTGTAACACTTATTAGAACATATATTAGGAGAATATTGTTAACCCACACGTAATATTGGGTTTTTTTAAATGTATTTACAGATTAAAAAAAGCAACAAAAATTATTAGAGTCCGAAACCGGAATAAAAACGGAATTTCCGAAATTTCCGAAACGGAACCGAAATTTAAACTGTTTAGATGTCCGGAACGGAACTGAAAATCGGAATTTCAAACCTCAAATGTACGATGACTTCAATACTGGGTTAATGATCAAACACTCACTGTGTAGTGTACTATTACTAGTTGATATAACCAGTGCTTCATTTGGTTGCATGTGTAGTTCTAGAGAATATCTGCATAAAACTGTTTGATGAGTTTGATTGGCGGAATTGTACTGAAAGTTTGTAGCTTTTGCTTCTGAAACTCTGCCTGTATTTGTAAATTACTTTTGAATGTAATTCCGTAGCCACATATGAGTTTCCACTGTAGTACCGTATTGAAAAGCTAGTTTCAGCAAACGTACCGTCAACGTCTATATTATAATAATTCATGGCGCATGACCAGTATCATAAATGATTGTGATAAAAATAAACTATCTCAAGTCTGGTTCGACAGTAAATATATAAGTAGAACAAAAGGAGATCTTGTATAAATTTGCTTGGACATTTTTTTTTTGCCCTATCGATTCCTTAGCTATGTATAGTAAATACTTTATCATATTGTCAAAGTAGAAAACAAAACATTCTATTAGATAGAAAAGAGCTAGCAATGTATGTAGTCCACAATTTTGCTGGATATTTCCATCTCAATTTCTCTTTTGCCCGGTTATTACATCTATATGAAAGGACGGGCGGATGCTTCTAGAGCTAAACATTTGTTCGTTATGGATAATTAAGCCATTACTAGGTGTCAGCTACGTACATAAATTAGAATATGATAATCAGTCCAGTCATTAAAATACAGGATGGAAAAGAAATTGCTATTTCATCCAAAACATAACTGGGTTGTTAAATTGTTAAAGTCCAGCAATTCCAAAACCGGATTTGTTCATTGCAGATAATCAGTCCAGTTGTTAAAGTCCAGTTCTGCAGTTATATTAGTGTAAATGAAATTGCTATTTCATCCAAAACATTAAGTACGGGGCTACTCGGCATGAATCAGATCCATAAATTTCTGCACTACATTCGAATTCCTTCGGTAATTATTCAACTTAAATGATAAAAAAATAAAAATAAAAATAAAAAAGTGAAACAATCAGCTCCACGTGGCAGGGAGAACTTGCTGATTGCAACTGACACGTAGACAAATAAGAATGGAATGTTCCGAAACGCTTTTTTACTGGAGCTGTAGAAAAAAAATTCCATCAGGCAGCAGCATGCAAATCCTGTGCCGGCTTGTTGCTTACTCATAACCATTTTTCTCGCTCTCACTCCCCTATTTTTACCGACCTCTATAAATCCAAAGAACAAGAAAAACTGCACATAACCCTCTGCTCTACTAAAGAAATTCAGAGCTGAATAGTTTATTGCTTTTAGCGAGAGATAGAAATGTCTTCCTCTGGAGAAAACACAGCAAAAAACTATGAAAATACCGATGATCAGGTACCTCTTTCTCATATGAAAAATTCAACATTATTATGAAATATAAGACATATTTACATTTGCAACAGGAGAAGCCTGGATGGAAGAAGTTCCTAGCTTACACCGGACCGGGTTTTCTTGTATCGTTAGCATATCTTGATCCTGGAAACTGTAATTTTCTTATTACTTAATTTTTGGTTTTATTTCACCTAAATTTTTACTATTATTACTTATAATTTTATTTAATCACTATTGCATTATCATGCAGTGGAAACTGATTTGCAGGCAGGATCAAGTCACAGATATGAGGTACTAATGATTATAAACATACAAAGTCCTGCATCACCAAACAGATTTTGTTACCTAATTAATGGAAAATCTTAAATTACAGCTGCTGTGGGTTATTTTGATTGGCTTAGTCTTTGCCCTTATTATTCAGTCGCTAGCTGCAAATCTTGGAGTGACTACAGGTAACGTAACATTATATGTTTAAAATCAAAAAAATTGGTAATTAGTTAGTTTTCAAAAATAAAAGTTGGGTTAAATTGTTAAATAAATTTTGGTACAGGAAAGCATCTAGCTGAGCTGTGCAAAGTCGAATACCCAGTGTTCATAAAATACTGTTTATGGATACTGGCTGAGCTCGCTGTTATAGCTGCAGATATTCCTGAAGGTTAGCCACCTTCTTACGTATTTCATAGAGGGAATTAGAGAAAAATTAAACTGAAGGACGTCAAGTTTCATTTTTAGAATGAAGGACAAATCCTAATTATAATTAGCATTATTTTCAACTTTTACACTATGTAAAATGCTTGTTATATCTAGCATTATATTCAGTTTTACACTATCTTTCAACTTAAAAAACAAACTTGTTGTCTTTCAGCCTATTTTTTTTTTTTTTAAGTTTGTCCTTGTGTATGTCTATTTTCATGTATTTTATTTTTTCATAATAATAAAAATAGAAATACTGAAAATACATTTATTAATGCTGTATTTTTTATTTGCAGTCATAGGAACGGCGTTTGCTCTCAATATACTATTTTCCATACCAGTTTGGACTGGTGTACTTGTCACTGGATTAAGCACACTTTTGCTTCTGGGGTTGCAAAGATATGGGGTAATTTTAATTTGATTATGACTAGCATTTTATCTCAACACGATCACCTATTCTGATTCTAGAGTAAGAAAACACAAGTCAATATGCATAAAAGTTTTAAATGGGACAGGATTAATCATAATTGATGCGTACTTAGTTTAATGTAATTATTGTTTATAAAGGTAAGGAAACTGGAAATGTTGGTGTCATTGTTAGTGTTCGTAATGGCTGCTTGTTTCTTTGGAGAACTGAGGTATGTAAAACCGCCTGCTAAAGAAGTGATTGAAGGGTTATTTGTGCCTAAACTTAAAGGCGATGGGGCTACAGCAGATGCCATTGCTCTAGTAGGTGCCCTCGTCATGCCGTAAGTATTCATTAAAGAAAAAGAAAAAAAATGGTTTAACATTTGATCCGATTGGAAGAATTTTTGAAAAACGTTAAATGTTTTAAGTATGTGACAGGCACAACCTTTTCCTACATTCAGCTTTAGTGCTTTCAAGGAAGAGGCCAGATTCTACCAATGGGATCAATGTATGTATATTTTGATTGGAGTAAAGAACAGAATTCACATATTGTTTTATGTCAACATCAAAATTTGGTACAAGTCACATCCAAATGTTTTTTCCAACTTTACGTCATTAATTTTTAGAAATTATACGTTTATCCTATTTAGGAACTTAGTTATAGTCTTAGAAGATCCAAAAATAGTTAAGCATTACTGAAGTGATTCATTTACGAGCAATACGGTCTAACTTATGATTTCATGGGTACAGAATGCTTGCAGATACTTTCTACTGGAAAGCGCGTTTGCCTTGTTCGTGGCCTTGCTTATCAACATTTCCATTATTGCAGTTTCTGGAACAGTTTGCCATGCTTCTAATTTATCTGCAGCAAACATTGAGCATTGTAGTGATTTGACTCTCAATTCTGCATCTTTCTTGCTAAAGGTATATGTACATTAGATCGATAACACATTACTGCATAAGCATAATCTTTATTAATTAATAACATGTTAACTTGATTAAATATATTACACTAGAATGTACTGGGCAAGTCAAGTTCAATAGTGTATGCAATTGCTTTACTAGCATCTGGCCAAAGCTCCACTATAACTGGTACGTATGCAGGCCAATTCATCATGCAGGTACTGTTTCAATCTTATATGTATGTAGTAACTAAAATTTTCAAACTGTTCTCGTTGTATTGCTTATCAAGCAAGTTTGGTAACTTATTCAGGGCTTTTTGGAAATCAAAATGAAACGTTGGATAAGAAACCTCATGACTCGATTCGTTGCTATTGCACCAAGTCTAGTTGTTTCTATCATCGGTGGATCCTCCGGCGCTGGACAGCTAATCGTCATTGCATCAGTAAAAACTCTGCAAAGAACATAGCCTTATTATTAATGAACACTATGTAGTATTAAATGCATAAATATTGTATTTGTCTTATGCAGATGATACTATCATTTGAGCTTCCATTTGCTCTTATCCCACTGCTCAAATTCAGCAGCAGCACAACAAAGATGGGGCCTCACAAAAACTCTATCTATGTAAAGCAACTAATTAAATTCATGGCTCAAATAATAAACCATTTTCCACGCTGTAAAATTTTAACCTTTTTTAATGCAGATAATTGTGATTTCGTGGATCCTTGGAACACTCATAATGAGCATCAACATTTACTACCTAATCACTGCCTTCGTTGGATGGATTATACATAATAATCTACCTAAGGTCGCCAATGTATTTGTTGGCATTATAGTATTTCCGCTTATGGGTGTGTACATAATGTCTGTTCTGTACCTAACGTTCAGAAAAGATGGTGTAACAAGCTTCACTGAAACAATAGAGATTGAGAAAGGTACAATGTCGGGTGGTTCCTCAACAGAGGTGGTGCCCTATAGAGAGGATCTTGCGGACATTCCATTTCCTCGATGATTGTTTTAGTGTATGTTGGAGCTTAATGCAATCACTGTAGTAAATAGTGTTGAATATGTGCGTGTTTATACATATATAAATGGCGCAAATTGGACGTTCTATATGCTTACTTTTGTTAAACTTTTGAGCCAGAAGCAAGCACATTCCACATTTTGGAGTTATCATATTTGTTGTAGTATTCATGTCCCATGAGTCATTTTGGAATTTAGTAAAAGGGATGTGATGAGGTAGAGTGAAATATGCATGAGGTAGATACACAAACAATGTATGGTCATATATACATGGTGGAATTCGGATACAAACAAAAAGGTAAATCAAACTGAAAGTTCTCAAAGATAATTTACCCGTGACACTAGAAAACAAGTAATGCTGAAGCTAGGCTAAGTATGGACAAGGTGACCATGCCCTGCCCTGCCCTGAGAGGAAGCCTAGCAAACCAAAAACAGGAAGCAAAACAAAATATGTGTCTATATTGAATGGATACGTCATTTCCTCCACCTCATGCTTATTCATCGTGAAGCTTACGCATAGACTTCTGATCCAGGACCTGTCAAAGGTTTCGCACACATGCAAGGATCGGCTATACATCTAATTCCTTGATTTCCATCACAAATTCCAATTTAAATAGCTACATTTTCTCTTTTTTCCACTACACTATATATTATTATTATTTAAATCGAGACTAGTGATGGAAATCAAGAGGGAACATAGGTGTAGCCGAATTGAGTTGTAGCCGATCCTTCTTATGTGTGTGTGAAAGAACTAAGATCAATATCACCGTTTATTTGGCATCATTTTGAAGCCTTTGGTATCAGTCACGGGTTTCTGTTTAAATATTTGTTCTTGTTCTCCGTCACATAAACCAAATACGTAAATATAAACTTGTAGCTGATATCGAAGACTACAAAATGATGTTGAATAAATTGTGTTATTAATTATTGCCCTATATATACATGTGTGTGTTTTACATCTTATTTTGGCTACACCTCTATTCTCGCGAAATAATAGCACGAAGTGACAAGAGAGAGAAAGAATAATCAATTAAATGAGAATATTGAAATTATGGTATACAATTTGGATAGACACGTGTCGCACGTCTATTCGTAAAGAGTTGTGTCAAGAGTCATGTCCCTTGATCATGAAAAATCATGTCTATTGATGTAAAATTATTTTATTTCATCTGGTGTCTATCAAAAGTTGTCCTTTAATTGAATAGTTAAATTTGAAGAGTTATGTCTCTTCCTAAAGGTCATAAGTCTATGTATAAATATGTCGTTATTCTTGGCATGATGTACTCAAGAAAAAAAGAGAACAAAATCTATTCTATCAAATAAATAAATAAAACAAATTCTAGTTTTTTTTCTTTATAATTTTGAAACAGCGTTTCTATCAGTGGTATCAGAGCATTGTTCAATCAAGACTGAGCATTAGTTATAGCTTTCCATCATGAATAACTATTCATACAGTTTTTCTCTTTCTATTCCAATTTTCTATGGAGAAAGTTATGATTTTGATCTTTCAAAATGAAGACCTGTTTCCATTTAGAAAATCTATGGAAAATTGTTAAGGAATGAATTATTATTCCAAAAGACACATTTGCTCTTCAAACAAATCAAAGGAAGGTTCTAAAAGATGATAAAAAAAATGGATTCTCAAGCGTTGTTTTGCCTACAACAAGTAATGATGGATGAAATTTTTCCTAGAATCATTAATGCAGCCACTGTTAAGAAGATGTAGGAGGCAGTGGAGGAGAAGTTTCAAAGATCTCAAAGGCACGAGTGATTAAACTACAGAAGCTCAAAAGAGATTTTGAAAATCTGAAGATGAAAGAAAATTAAATGAGGCTGGAAAAGATTACTATTCTAAAATAAAAGAAATAGTAAATCAAATGAGAGCCTATTGAGAAATAGTTTCTGACCAAAAAAATAATCAAGAAATATTAATTTCTTGTATAGAAAATATGATGCAATAATTTTAGTGACAGAGAAAACAAAAAATTTAAAAATTGACAGAGTTAATGGGCTCTTTTGAAGTATATGTAAGTAGATGAGAAAGAAAAAATGAAAATTCAACAGAAAACTTCTTTTAGTCAAAGTTTAATTTACGGTCCCACAAGTCAAAGGCAGAAGACATAAAGATACAAAATAAAACTATAGAAGGAAGAACTACCAAGTGAAATTGCTTGAGAACAATGGAAAATTTTCTCTGTGTTGTATTTATGAAAGGAAAGGTCACTTGGAGAAAGATTATTGATTTAAAGTTCAGCCTAAATGTTAAGATTGTAAAAAGTTTGGCCAAATTGAAAGAGACCGTCGCCTTAAGAAAACTCACCATGCTAACTTTCTAGGAGAGAAGAATGAAGAAAATAATCTTTTTTATGTCTGTCAAGCTATCCCGAAAGAAAAGAATAATATTTGGTAACTTGATTGTGGTTATATTGATCACGTGATAAAAAATAAAACTATCTTTTGTAAACTTGATAAAACAAGACAAAATTCAAAACTGGCAATGGTGATTCTATGAAAGCAACGGGAAGAGGCACAGTTGTTATTGACACATGAAAAGGTTGAAGATACATCAATGATACTTCTAGCTCTAAACATTTATCAAAACCTACTCGGTGTGGGACAGATGGTGGAAAAATGATACTCTGTACATTTCAAAGGAGATTCTTGCATAATATATAACAAGCAAGAAAAATCTCTTAAAATTGCAAGAATAAAAATGAAAGAGAACATATGCTTTCCAATACAATGGAGATATGATGTAACAACCTACCTCAGAACATGCCTAAATTTTGATCTAGAAAATGTCCATCGAAACTTAGATCCATTCTAAGGCAAACTCTTGGTGTTAAAAGGAATAACATTTCAGAGCCATGCTAACTTTCAGAACTCATGGTGGATGGAACAAAATATATTAGTAAAATGTACACATTTATTTCAAAACCATAAAAAATGTCATAAAATAAAATCCCATAAAAACCGTAACATAATACATGTTACAACAATTGTCTAAATTCATGGGTACACATAAAATCAAATAATAATAAATACTACCACTAGCCAAGCTTCTCCATCTTTAAGCATCATCACGACATCACTCCGTCCTCAATCTATGTTGTAATAAGGAAAGAGTCAGAACAACAAGTGTCCGGTGAATAAAAACCTCGAGTCTTACAATTTCAATACTTGGATAGTATATTTCAAAATAAGAATATGTCTACGAATATAAACCATTAAAATCATTTAATACTCCTTTATAAGGAAAGGAGGTGGGTCTAACCACTTAATACCTTCCATTTCAGAAGTCGATTTCCAGAATCTCATATCTCAATTATATGTCATAAATAGCTAATAATATGAGAGGCAATACCCAAGTCACTTAATACTTCCCAGTGGAAAATAGCAAACTCTGGTCATTTCATAACTTAATTAAGGTAGATCTCATCATTTAAGACCTATTTCCAAAGCGTGCTCTTCAATTATTTTATTTAGCTGACATCACATGGAATCTCATGGTCCACTTGATACTTCCAAGTGTAGAATAGGCAGGCTCTGATTATTTAAGACCTTAGATAAGGCAGACCCCATCATTTAATACTTATTTTCAAAAACAGATCTCTATAAAGATACCGTCTGGTTATTTAACACTTTATCTGGGGAAAGAGGCAAATCCAACCACTTAATACCTCAAACCCCAAAGCAGACCATTCATCTTATGGTTCATGCCTGTAATGACGTCTCACATTAGTCCTCTATTCGTAGGAACTGGTGGCCAGATTAGCTGCACAGATTTCCCTTAAAGAATTTAGAACTAACATCGCGTCATTACAAATATTTGTCATAAGGATATCTTAAATCAATAAAAGTGTAGAACTGCTGGCAATCTCAAAGTGAAGGGCAGATTTCTGTTATGTAACTTTATTGACCTTGCATCCCTATGACTTAAACACAAATCAATTACTATATATATATATATATATATATATATATTCATCTTACTATTTCATAAATAATGCCTCATAAGGAATCTTCATGGTCATAACTTCTATTTCCCAATAAGTTTTAAATGCATGGATTTTATGCTCTAAATTAGTATAAAATGTCAATTTCCTAACCAATTATTATTACAAGTCATTTTTCTTCAATTTCCCAAGATTTCATGGAATTCAAATGCCTAAAATAGGGAATAAATATTCATAACCAAAACTGCAATAACCAATTTGTAAATGAAATAGAAACTTATTTTATTACACCAATTCAATAGAATAACTTAAGCAATAAGAATTGGAACCTAAACCTCATGCTCTTTTTAACTCCTCCTTTTACAAAGAAATAGATGAGAATAAGTGGGATAAACTACGAATAGAATTCGTAATCTAAACACTTTATTTTATTAAAGGACTATAATTTAACCCAAGAAGAAGGAGAAGTGGAATAGACTATGAAATTATCGAAGATTGCATAAACGAAACAAATCTCATAAAATTAATGTAAATAATTGGGAATCTCAGTATAGAATTGATATATCGAAATAAAAAGGAATTTCGGGGGATTTTATATATCATATTTTCAAAATCCCAAAATCCTTAAGGCATATTCAAATTCAAAAGAAATACACTAAAAAATTGCTGAAAAGAAATACTAAGGTTTTCACTCACATATTAGTCTTAGCTTTACTCAAATGGATTTGTAGCCTGTCGATATCTTTCAAAATCCATCTCTTTTGATATATATATACACATAATAGGAAGGAGGTATATATTCATTAGATTTAGAATAATTGGAGAAGATATGATAAGAATAGATTGGAGGAGGAAGAAACAAATGAGAAATAAGTTAAATTCTTACTTGAATTCTCTATGGAGTTTCTAAATCTTATTAGAGAGATAGTAATGGTAGAGTTTCGTCGTATTCTCTAAAATAATATGAATAAAAGTGGAGAGGATATGGTTCTATTTATAGGAGTTGAAATGCACCAGAACCTAGGATGGAAGTAGGTAGGAAATGGGTAAATCTGAAGCGCACTACCAAATAAAACATAACTTAAAACCATAGCCGCCACTGGCAACCATTGTTGCCAAACGGTCGACCGCCTTTGGGCGACCGATTGACCGCTATGGTCGAGCGGTTGACCTATTTAGGTCGATCGCTCCTTTTATTCAGGGGACATTTATTTATTTCAGCCGCCATATAATTTTATTCCATTAATTAACTTTTTAACGTTTAACGTTAATTAAACATTTACTTAGCCCCCAAGCTAAAAAAAACTTAAAATTTAAACCCTGAAATTGATTTCTCGTTTGAATTTGAATTCAAACTAAATTAATTTAATTCTACAAACTTCAAATGCTCATAATTTCTTTATTTGAGCTTCATTTTGAGCATATTATATCTAAAAACAGATTAGAATTTTGCCACGAACACAATAGAATAACTTTCATGGTCAAATTCCAACTTTTACGAAATTTCCATATCTAATCCTTATCATATTTAATTCAATTTACTTTATATATTAAGGTTCATTTTACATGGTGTTGCATACTTTCACTCTTAAAAAAGATTTCGTCCCGAAAGCTTCCCAAGAGGCGAACGGCGTAACTCGCGATAACATTCGTGTTATACAACCAAGTTCTCTATACAACCAACTACTCAACGTATAGTTAAATGTGATTATGTACTGCAAACATGCTAAAATGAGCTCAATCCTAGCATGAGTGTGTAACTGTGTCATGTAAGTATGTATGCAAATATCCTAAACATGCATAAAAAAATTATACGAGTGTAAAGTGATTATGAAAAAGTGTAACAACCATCTCCAACCATCTAATCTAGCAACCGCAATGCAACCAAAATCCTAATTTTGGAGAGAGAAATTATCAATGAAAAGCTTCAGGTGAGTGTTTTTCATCTTCTCCTCGGTCTTCCATGCGCTTTCCCCCGGATAATCCCCTCACTGTACTCGGACCAATTTAATTATTTTATTGCGGAGTCTCCTAGTACCATGCACCATAATGCGTGCGGTGGAATGAGGCACTGTCAGCTCCATCTCAAAACCCCCCCAACTGATCAGGCTCTGTTCTGCTGGCTGTTTCATGAAAGTATTTCCTAAGGTGAGAAACATGGAAAATATTGTGGACTCCTTCCAACTTGTAAGGGAGCTCCACATGATATGCAATTTTCATATTCTTTCTAGAATTCTGAATGGTCTAATAAATCTAGGTGCCAATTTTTCAGACTTGCCAAACCTAACAACTTTTCTAATAGGGGAGATTTTAACAAATACCATATCTCCAACCTCAAATTCATATTCTTTCCTGCTTTTATCCGCATAAGATTTCCAAAGGTTTTACGCTACCTTATCCTTTTCTTGATCAACTCTACTTTTTCTGTGGTACCACAGATCAAATCGGGTTAGAATAATACTTTATCTGTGGTTTTGCACCAACAACTAGGCGATTTGCATGGCCGCCCATAAAGTGCTTCAAAATGGGCTATACGAATCGTAGTTTGATAGCTATTATTATGCGTAAACTCAACCAAAGGTAGATGCTACTCCCAGTGTCCTTCAAAATTCAAGACACAAGCTCTCAACAAGTCTTCCAAAACTCTATCCACCCTCTATGTTTGTCCGTCAATTGTGAGTGATATGCCATGCTAAGGTTCAAAGAAGTTCCCGAAACTATTTGTAGGCTCCTTCAAAACTCACTAGTGAACAAGGGGTCCCTATCACTGACTATGCTTACGGGAATCCCATGTAGATGAACTACCGCCTTAATTTAAATCTGGACGAGAGAGGCATTAGTCCTATTTCTTCTTATTGGAACAAAATGAGCACTCTTGGCGAGTCTATATATAACAACCCAAATAGCCTCATTGCCCTTCTAACTTTTAGGCAATCCTTCCACAAAATGCATCGAAATATGTTCTCACCTTCAAATCAAAATTTTCAAAGGTAATAATAATCCACCAAGCTTACCTTGCTCAACTTTTATCTTTTGACATGTCAAACACCTAGTAACAAACTCAACTACGCTCCTCTTCATTCCATTCCAAAAGAAAATCCTCTTCATGCCCTTGTACATCTTGTCTCCTCTGGAATAAATGGTCATCCTTAAGTGATGACACTCCATAAGCACATCTCTCATCAAATCATTCATCATTGCGATGCAAAGACGTCCATCCCTTCTCAGATATCCCTTCTCACCAACTGAGTACCTCCTGGCATAGGGAAAATGCTCTTCTTTTCTTAATTTTTCCAAAATCTCTACTAACTCCACATCTTTTACTTGCTCGTGGCATATACGATCCACCAAGGCTGGTCTAATCTCCATAACTGATAGGAAATCTTGGATGGGTTCTGTTGACAATCAGAGGTTAAAATTTTAGAGAAACTCCAATTGTCTCCATTCATGTACAACACCTAGGATAGTGTTCCTATTAGGGGCATCGGGGACACGTTCACTTTTCCAATGGTATATTGAATACTAAAGTCAAAGGATGCTACATACGATTCAAATAATTTTGGAAAAATAGGTATTTGAGTGATTTATGACCAGTGAATAATTCAAACCTTTTCCCCATGAGATAATGCCTCCACATCTTTAAGGACAAAATAATGGCTGTCAATTCTATATTATGCACTGGATACCTTTTCTCATGGTCATTTAGTTGTCTACTAGCATAGGCAGCTACCTTCCTTTCTTGCATAAGAACTGCTCCTAATCGTGTTCCACATGCATCCGTGAAAACCGTAAACGGCTTGATCCCATTTGAAATAGTGAGCATGGGTGCACTAGTCAATGACTCCTTAAGCTTCTCAAATGCCTTGCTACATCTATCATCCCAAACAAAAGCAAGATTCTTCTTAGTCAATCGGGTTAAAGGGGCTGTTGTTATGCAAATCTCCTAATGAACTTTCTATAGTAGCCTACCAACCCTAGAAAACTTCTAACCTATGATGCATTACTAGAAATCTTCCATCCTTGGATAGCTTCCACTTTAGTGGGGTCCACCGGAAATCCTTTCACTGAAACAATATGCCCAAGTAACCAACTTCATTTTCTCAAAAGTGGTATTTATAAAACTTGGCTTTAAGTTGGCTTCTCATCAAGGTCTCTAATACCTCCCTAATGTTGTCCTTATGCTTCTTCTTGCCTTTGGAGAAAACCAAGATATCATCAACAAACACCACGACAAATTTATTAAGTTGCCCTCTAAATATTATACTCATCAAATCCACAAAGTATGTTGGGGTATAAGTCGGTCCAAAAGGCATTACTTCCCACTAATAGAGTGCATATGGCATATGGAATGCGATCTCGGCTTTCTTTTCTCTACAATCCTCAACTGATGGAATCTCGTTGCTTAGTCTAATTAGGAAAAGACTTTAGCTCCTACAAGTTGGTCGAACAAGTCATCTATTCCAGGTAGAGGCTACCTATTTTTCCTTATCAACTTGTTCGATTCCCTATGATCGACGAAAGTTTCAAAGAACCATCTGCCTTAGTAGCTAAAACAACAGGGGCTCTCCACTCAGAAGTACTTCTATGGATGAATCCTTTCTTCAATAGCTCTGAGATTTGCTTATCTAACTCCCTTCTTTCTTTAGGGATAATATGTCTCAAAGGCAAGGCAATAGGTCTTGCGTCCTTCTCCAAATCGATTTGGAACTCAATCTGTAACGATCCACCTTTTTGGACGGTTCAAATCAACAATAAACCACATATGTCAAACTCAAACCATTCAAATGAGAGGATTGATAATGTGGCAAATAAGAAAAAAAACAACACACAGAATCTCGTAGCAGAACGACAAAATATAATAATCAAATAAACAGTTCATGAAGCTGTTTTACAAATAACATTTGATCACAATTTTACAATTCAAATCAGCGTTATACATACATCAGAAATAAACAAATAATGCAGTGGAACACATAATGTAATGAAATAATAAATTGCAATAATATATTGGATCTTCATCTTCGTCCTTTATAAAATAGTCTTCAGTACACTAAAAAGCTCAGAGAAACCCATGCGTAATGAAAAGACAAAACACTCGAGTCAGAACTAAAAGATCTTATGTAAGTCAAATTAAAACAAGTAAAATAGAAATATTAGTGCAATGGTTTCATAGATGTCATGAGATCTCCTATCAAATGTACAACGTGAATATAATTATTTAAAAGGTTTCAAATAATTTGAAATGTCAATCTTAATCATCTAACTAAAACAAATCCATAGTTTGAATTAACTTAAACTCTTCAAATAATTCAATTTCAGATAAAATCCAAATTCAAGAAATTATATGGGTATTTGTCATTTCAACCAGTACCAAAAATCAACATTTTCAAGTTAATGAAAACCGCTCGGCTTTATCATTTCAATCCATAACGATTTTTTCCTAATCCATATCGTTCAGGTATGTATCATTTCAACCCATAGGGATACAAAGATATAGACATAAATAACATCCAATCATCCAAAATGTCAACCAATAACATCCATCCAATCATTCAAATATCAACAATTGAACATACAACACAATCATCATTGAAATCAACCAATAACTACCAACAATTTACTAGTTTTCATTAATAGGTATTTAACTGGTAATTTAAATTTAAATATTAGATTAAATGGCGATTAAATTCAATAAAGTCAGACTTAACTTGAATGACAATTTAAAATATACCAAACGGCAACCAATCAATTTCTAATCACATCATAAATTCAATTTAACTAACATAATATTACACCAAATAGTCCATTTTGTAACACTTTTCTGCTTTCAACTTGTAACGTTTATAACTTTTATCAATTTCTAACCGTTATATCACGGTTATTACCGTTATCAAATCTGGTAATTTCGTAAATAATTAAATGTCAT
The DNA here is from genome assembly GCA_030765085.1 of Allium cepa. NCBI lineage: Eukaryota > Viridiplantae > Streptophyta > Magnoliopsida > Asparagales > Amaryllidaceae > Allium > Allium cepa. The sequence goes on along the minus strand of CM060945.1, from coordinate 944,044,205 downwards.
ATGTATAGGATTTCTATTATTACCTAACCTATTTCTAACGAACAACAATTTTTTTCCTCTTTCGTTCGTTTTAGGTTTATCGCCAATTTTTTCTACCACTGCCTCCGACGTCTACCACCTTCTCGGCCGTCTACACCTTCTCCGCCATCTCCCACCTCCTCCGCCGTCTTCCACCACCTCCGCTTTCTGCAGCCGCGTTGCCTTTTGTCTACCAATTTGACGAAGATGAAGGAGGATTAAGGTTGCGTTCTATTTCGGCGATCGACCGCAGACAAATTTTCAAATTCAAATTAGGTAATCACTTTAACTTTAATTTATGTTTTTGAAATTAGGTTTTGTGCTAAATTAGGATTTGATGTAGTTATGTATGGATTTTGTGGTTAAGTATTCGATTTTGATGTTCGGTTTTCCTTTGCGACTGTGCAAATATGTGCGCAATTTCGATATTACTACTTTAGAAATTAATTATAGCAATATATTACTGGAAAGAAATTGTGTTTGGTAATGCACTAAGAAATTGTGATCTGTAATCTGCTTTTATATGGTACGTAGTACTCTGATGAATTATTCATTATTCAACTTCCATATTTGAAAAAATAATGGTATATAAATGCTTACCTTGGAGGGTTGAAATTTGAGTAGTATTACACTTGGATATATTGAGTCTCCAGTCTTTTCAGTCTGTAGCTTTAGTAGAAGTCGGAACCAAAATGTTTTTTATCTGATGTCAAATTTGTAGTAAGGACAGGTTTGAAACAAACACAAATAATGAGATTTTCATTCATTTCTGATATTCTTTATTCAGTTCAAAATAGCATAATAGTAAATAAAATATATAATCAACATTTTACTTATGTTTCGAAATTGAATTTTAAATGAAATTTCTAGATTCACATATTAAAAATTACATCTGTACTAATAAATTTGAGTTCTAATATAATCACAAAATAGGCTTGGCGCAGTCACTTTTTGAATGTGGATTGTGCTCAGTTTAGTGTTAGTTATTAAATTTAATTTTAATATACAATAATTTTGGTTCCAGTAATCAGCTTTCATATACAATAAAACATAAACGTGTATAAGTAGCAAAACATGCAAAGACTACTCCATAAATATACGTGCTTCTGCTTACCTTCCATGAATCATATGCTGAATTTAATATAAAGAGTGGGGTGCGCATGTCTTGAAAAACATATTATGAGAAGAAACACTGCATGTGTGAATATTTATGTGTTAGATATGTTATGCAATATATGTTGGTCTTTGAATCCGGAATTTTGAATGATTGCATACCAGGTTCGGATCAAAGAATTTTGAAGTGCAAGAAGAGGGCAGATTGTTCGTTGAACCCTATAAAAATATTACATATTAATTTTTATACTACAAAAAAAATTCTTATAAAGGATGAAAATACAAACGTACTTACATGAAGAGCTACAACCACAGAGTAGTAGTTGTAAATTTGTTCTGCTCCAGTAATATCTTTTCTGTAATTAAAAATCGTAAGCTTAACCTCAAAATATGTGCAACTTGCTAATTTTGATGTTAGGTTTTCCTTTGAGGTTAAGTGTTATTTTTTATCATCTTGCTAATTCCAATAACAATTTCTCAATATACGTGCAACTGTTCAACTTTAGAAATTGAACATACAGAAAAACTAACTCTCTGAAAATGGTACATCTTTAGATGTGTTGAAACCAAATTCCATTGGTAGCTAAAAAATAATTCCAAAAAATTTCAATCCAGCAACGCTCTAGAGTGGTTCAACTTTCTGAAACCCACAACAAAACTTTATGATACCTACTTTGGGCGCACACATCATTTCCTATACCACTTTGTGGTATCCACCTCTTCGCACATAATTAGCATGCATATGATCAATTTTTTGTGAAATAAATGCAAGGGCCTGAGTGAAGGAAAATATTACTTCAAGGAAAGTCACGTGCATCAAAACTAGATTTCATTACTACATTTATGATTCTATGTTCACAATAATAAACTTTGGACTATGTATTCGATTTTAACCGATTTTATTAATTGAACTCTAGCAGCAAATGATGTTTTAATTTTTTCAACCCTCCAATTTAGGCTTGATGTCTAGTGCTGACTCTTATCTCGATTATATTCCAAATTAAAAATATCCATTCTTTTTTTTGCACTTGGGAAGGGTTTACTCTTGCACATGCATTTGTTTATTGATTGCATATGTACATTTGACATGAAATTTGTCGTTCTTATCCTGATCTATTTGCGCTTTTGTAGAAGATGGTAGAAATCTTATGTACATGTACTGAAACACGTTGTTATGTAAGCCTGAATAGACTTAAAGGAACATGCTACCTTCAAATTCTTTTAAAGAGTGTGATGATTTACATTCTATTTAATTTATGTATAGGGATATGTTGTATGTATAAACTCTTTGAGGATGAAATTTTTTGTTTCTTTTGTCCGTTATGTAGGACAATCAATTCTTTAATAGATCGGTGCATCTTCAGCTTTTTTGCTCAAATTATGATGATATACTATTGATCATTAAGTTCTATCTTATCATGGAAGAGTATTATAAATACATTGTTTCTAACTAGTATGCTTTTGTGGTTGAACTAGTTGAATCAACGGAAAGGTAAAATTTCTGATGTTTTATTAAGTGTGACGAAGACAAGACATTTAGTTTGGTAACAGCTGTCGTAACATCATTTGTCACTGGGAAGTGTAGTGCATCAGGTTCAAACTACTCTTTCATGGAATAAAAGCATATACTAGGTATAATTTCTTTCTATACAAGTTGCAATACTATTAAGGTGCTGTTTAATGAACCAATAGCACCCTTAAAATAGAATACACACCCTTATCCGTCTTGCATATTAAGCAAGTTCAATGGACTGATTTAATCAGTGTAAATTGCCGGCCCCATCATCATGCTTCCGACGGTCCTTCATTTTATTTATTTGAACTTATTACTTTATTATAATATATTATTATGTAAGTTTGAAATTTGATTAAACATATATTTGAGATCCTAAGAATTTCTAAATATATTTCTATTTAATTATTCAAATTTGTGAAAGTTTCTGATTAATTAAGTTAGTATTGTCGGTAATATTTTTTATTGTATAATTATATACTATAATTAACTTTATTGAAAATCATACGCAAACAATCATTTTATACAAGTTTCAGTCCATCATTTTATACGATAATTAACTTTATTTTTGCATGTTGTCTTGCATAAGCTGAGTACATGCTTTGAGGAATAATTTGTACGCTCCTGCCATATCAGGTTTGCATACTTATATTGCTTTAATCCTTCAGTTTGTAAGAAATGTTGTTTTGTTCTTGGTGCAATGTACTAATAGAGTAATATCATTTTTTTGGATATTGTAGGATTAAACTTCAAATGTAATTAGATTTAATTCATTTGGTTCAATTTTAGATGGATTTATTTGCCTACTTTTTTTAGACACCTTGCCACTACCATTGATTTATTCTTGATGTGTATGTGTCAAGAAAAAAAATGATTTGGTTCAATTACACCAGAATTAACTTTAGCTTTAAATTCGAAAGGGGTTTCCTCATTTCGTTAACCCTTGTGAGTATGACATTAATTGTAGAGGAGTCACTTGTGTTGGAATTAGTATTGGAAGTGCTTGATTTGGTTTTACACACTTTCGATGAAGATAACTTTTTTCTTTATTGACTGCCAAGGGATTAATCTACATATACTCACATCAATGTACGCACTGTTACCCACTCGTGCATACAGAAGCAAGAATGCCACCCAGGCTTGCATGCAAGCTTCATGCTCAAGCACTGTTCTTCTTCATTTATTAATTAACTTTGAGTGATATTTACATTCATATATACTGCTTGGATTTATATGTTAGGTTTTATGTGTCTTATCTAATATATTTATTTTAATTTATTACACTTTGGTATATATAAATATAAAGATGGATTTCAGTTACATATGCAGAACTGTGTATATTTTAGTTTATTCACACTAAATACTCCTCACTAGTTTCCTTTTACATTGCCAGAATTACATAATATATAGGCATTCTACATTGCGCCATGTATACACGCAAGCATCTACCTTCAAACACGGTGCTTCATCGCTTATTTTTTATTGTATTGCCAATGAGGAAAACAAACACACACAGAGTAGGAAATATATAAACTTAACTCTCTTTACCTATTCATTAATCTTAGTAAACAACTCTTCTGGTTAAATATAATGTATACTTATAAGTTTAAAATAGTGTGCATGTATATATTTATTTAGTTTATTATATTATTGTATATATATATTCTAGTTTAATAATCCATTCTATAGTTTTCACTTACTCCCAGGTTTCCTTTTCCTTACATTCCCAGCTTAAGGAAACACACACGCATATCAAACATATAATTCATTACCAAAATGTAGTCATTTACAAACATAAAAAAATAGCAGCAAAATTTAAGTGAGGTAAAATAACTTATGACTGCTAAGGCAGAATGCTTACAATCTAGTAGTTGCATCTATAATGAACACAAAGCACAAATGGTATATATATCCCATATAAACGTTACACACACAAATCCAACACGCATCTATAATGAAACAAAGCAAAAATGGTATACATACCCCATACAAAAGTTGCGCACATAAATCCAACACTAAATTGTACACATTGAGAAACACACGAAGGTAAATATAAAGCATAGCATCCACTAAAACAAGAAGAAAATGCACACGTTCATATATACAGGTGCACAAACACATTTACGCACACATACTCAGTTTACATTTACACATACACGCATTGAACAACAACAATCTGCACCCTATCAAAAAAATTGTAGTTAAATTAGCCACTTTCTAAAAAATAGCCATAATTTATAATTTATAATTTATAAAAAAAATTAAAGACTGAGCAGTATAAAATTTTGTCCAGTGGTAGACTTGAGAACTGCCATTGAAAATGCTTTTAGTTGGCTAAACTTACATTTTTTGAATAAAATTTTAAAACAATTCCAAATTTGCTATAGGAGCTGGTATATAATTTTAGAAAGAGGTTACTGGATGATATAGGATTAGAAGCTGCTACAATATATGCTTGCATCCACTTAAAAATTTAGAAAGGAAGCTATAATAGAACGGGAAGATATGCATGCTTTGTTTTTTCTTTTCCAAACAATAAATAAACGGTGCTAAAAAAATCAAAAGAATTCATACTTGTTAAACCATTTTGTAAATATTTTTTGATGATATATATATATATATATATATATATATATATATATATATATATAGGAGTATGGCAATCTCATTAATTCTATTTATACAAACTATATTTGACTTACTTTATACATAACATTGAGGAATTAAAAAAATAAAGCTCCAACAATTTAACATTAGCATAAGCATACATTTATATTTAAATTAGCTGAACAAAAATTTTCTTTCTAAACTTTAATATATATATATATATATATATATATATATTTGCCAACAACTATAGTATATACATATACGTAGTTGGGCATGCATGCAATTTTTCCTCGCTGTGCACCCTCTTTGCATTGACAGTTTTTAAACATATTTGTGCCTTGTATAAATTGTGAGCCTTCATTAACGATAATTGCTTTAAACTCTATATGCTGTCATGTGCCATATTTTTTTTCTTTTTCCTTCTGCAGCTTTATAGTTTTGCTACTTTATCCCAGTTCAGCTTATATATATTATTTTAGTTACTTATAGAATATATGATTTGCGTATTACCATATACTAGTGCGAACCTGTGCTACGCACACGGTTCACTTTGAGCAACTTTTCATGTTCTGTCATAATTAATTTTGTTAATCAAGTTCAAATAAGATAAATGTCACAGACAATAATTTTTTGCATTCTTTCAATAAATGATTGTTTTTGTCAATCAATAGACAACTTTTATAAACACTAACATTATTACTTAATGAAAGCTTTAATATGCCAAACGAAAAATGTTTAGCATATCTCCTTATATATAATGCCACGATAGCTGATAAAACTAAGATATTACAAATACAAATGTGCGTAAGTATCCTGTAGAATATATCAAGATTTAATATTATAGAAATGCTTAAAGGATCTGATCAGCTTATGTAGTGCAATATATCTTTTGACAGGACATAAAATTGTGTCCTTTGCGGAATAGTTTGGACGCTAAGCTGCTATTTTTTCCCCATGCTGCACCTGTCAAAATATAAATTACCTTGTTAATGAAATTGTGTGGAAAAAATAGCAAGTCAATGCAAGTGATAAAGCAATAAAATATATTCTACTAAAAGTTGTATCAGGTTAAATTTATCTGAAGAAAGTCAATATGGTCTTTTGTAAACTGAAGACTCAAGCATCATTGGCCAAAATTGTTTAATTGAGTATACTTATACTTGTAAATGTGAGGTATATTTCCTTATTCACGTTTGTATGGTCTATTGTAGTACTGGGGATACATTTTGGCCAAACATGGCATTAGTATAGTTAGTGTAAATATAGATAGAGGAGAAATCCTAGTTAAAGATAAAATTGCTCATTTATATTGCCTATCACATTACTGCAAAGTAAAACCAAACCCGAATAGTTTTATACTTAATTTTAGGTGAGTGAATTATTGCTTAACTAACTATGGAATTGGTAATATATAGGTGATAGCTAGTGCGATCACATTTATAGCTGAAAAGAGTATAAGGATTGATTTTCAGGCACGATGTAGATTGTAGGAAGATCGTAACCTGTTGCCAAGTAGGTGAGAAATGAATATGCATGCAACAAATGGCTATCAAATTCCATCAACATAAGGCATAGATCTATGTAGCATCGCACAAAAATGTGCTGTCAGCTTTACATTGTTTTCTATAGTTAGTACAATAAGTGGGCTGAAAATTTGAAAATCCACCAATTATAAAGGAATCGAATAGTAATCAATGACCATAGTTTTTTTTAGGCAGTACATAGTGTGGCTAACCTTTGATTAGAGCTAAAACTAAATATTTTGGAAAATAAAACAAATATTTGGAAATCATAGCTAACTTCTTAGTAGATATATTTTACCTGGTAGTAGCCAATCAAATAAGAGAAATAATTATATCATATTAAGTCTATTGCTATAATGTAACAAATGCTGATAATGTTACTGCACAACAGGTCGCCAGTTCGAGTTATTTATGTTACCTTAAGAATTACTTGGCTTGAAATTTGAGCCATAAATATGGCATAGGGAAACAACAGGCAGACTTCCAAATTTTAGGCAGACTTCCAAATTTTAGATATGATTATAATATACTGGAATTAAAAATACATGAAAGTGTTTTCCATGAATCCTCACTTACTTTATTTAGATCAAACTCAGGATGTATGGAGACCCTAAAAACTTATGACAGTAAATTACGTGGGTAGTTCGTGGAATGCTTCTAGCATATTAGGAAATAAAATTATGGAAAACGGTTTTGAAAAAACAACCTAACATGGAAATCTAATTTATAATTTAATGGAAGAAGAGAAGAAATATAAGGAACTCTATATAACTAACAGAACTAAAATATGAAAGGGTTTTCAATATGATCATCAATATTAAAAATAGATGGTGCATGTCAAATTCAACTCATAAAACAACTGAATTTATGAGTGCTCTCCTCTTTAGAGAATCACTCTTCCATCAAAAAAATCAACCAAATTTGGCAAAAAGGCGTTGAGTGTAAGCATATGAGACAATAAATCGAATGGAAATAATAGAATGATGATATAAAGGGCTGAGAAAAATCATTATTTTGTTGTATACATTGTAGCCATCTCCTTAAAATCCCATTTTTTATGGTATAATGGTTCAAGTTCAGATTTTCGACTCATTTCTATAGAAGAAAAATATATGAAATAATCATATAGATATGGTAGTTGTCTCATTTTTGGGGATGTGGAGAATACTTAACAGTTTTTCATGTTTTTTTGGGCTCATTTCTTATATATTATGTAAGATGAAACAACTTTATCCCGTAGCATTTTAACTTCCCTCTAGATATGGTATTTTGACAGTGCCAGTGCTGCGATGCATGTTTACAGGTAAGTAGAAAAAGTTAAGGTCAACTCCTAATAGTACAAACAAATTTTCAATCTAACTCAAAGTGATCGAAAATAAATTATAAATGGAGCCAAAACCCAAAAATGTAGTTGAAAACTAAAAATTAAATAGAAATGTTGTTCTCGAAGTTTGAAGCTTAATCAAGAAAAAGGACCGTATTACATGCAAGTTTCACGACTTAGAACAAAACCCATGCCTGTTATTTGAGTTTGTTAGCTAACTAAAACTAAATTATTTTAAATTATTTAATATTTTCTAATATTCAATAAGAAGGTTAAACATTAGCTAGCTTGAATCAAAAATTTTCTTAGTCCTAGCACCTCTTGCTCAGTTAAGTTAGAATACTGTGTGGTTTAATTTGAGGGTAAAGAAAAGTAATGGCAATGAGTCGTAGTTACAAAACTTTATCACTATTTAACTTACCAATGCATATATTACTAACCTAAAATTACTACAAAGATAAGCAGATCTCGAAATTTTATTTTAAAATTCGATGAATTTTAAGAATAACAATTCAACACTTACGTCCATTGCCTGAAACCAAGTAGCCTTCCTCATTATTTTTCCTCTCCTTTTTTACCACTGCTCATGAATTATCAAGAAATAAGTAATTAGTATTCAACAAAATAGATTAACTAATCTTAAACCTAAAAAATCACTAAAATAAAAGGAACAATTTACCAAAAAAAATATCTCAGTATTCTATATACTTGCCTAAAAGTAGTTAAAACTTAGTTATACACAAGATGCTAGTTATAACTCCTTAATGATATATCATTGGAAAACCGTTAAATGAATCCGTGCTACGCACACGGAATGTTGCTATACACTTGCCACAATTAAAAATTAAAAGTCATCTATTGAGTGAATTTCTATTTTGAACATTATAAACGTTTCAAAAGATCCAATTTCAGTATAGACATGTATTTAAAAGATTGACATACTAAAGTATAAGAGTTATATGAAACCAACCATTATTTACCATATTAAAACCGAGTTTCCAATGTTAAAATACTAATCCAAGGGATCAAAGCCTGTGGAGCAGATCACATGCAATCAGAATCTTTTTGCAACTTTATGAATTAACCTATCTATAAAGAGTAAAATCAAAAGGATGAATCTCTAATTTTCTAGTAATTTAAATCAATAAGCAGAATGAAAATTTCATAGTAATGGCTTATGTGATTGTTGTGTTATACCATTTCACACGTTTCTGATAAAAACACTGGAAAAACAGTACTAATTATTCATCTAAATATTGATCAATAATCCCCAACTGGAAACTTCATAACGCACAATTCAATTTAATGATGAAACAATTATGCTTAATGTTTAGCACAAAGTTAGGAGGTAAACATTGATATCACCATACAATAGTTTAAAAACATTAAAAGTGAAAGAACAGAACTAAAAAGGACACAACAAAAGTTAAACTTCAGCAATTCTGTTACCTGCAACTTGTGAAACATTTTCTGCAGAGGTTCTTGGCTTTCTTCAAATCTAGGAAATAAAATATAAGTTAGACATAAATACTATGATTAAACGAGCTCAAGGTTGTAGAATATTTAAGACTTAAAAATAGCTCATTTGTTTAAAGCTTTATTGCTTACTTCATTAAAAGCAAAAATATATTGCTAAGAAAGGGGCTTTAGTCAAGTTCATCAAATTTTGAATAAAATAAACAATATAAGTAAGCATAATCCTTTGAAAACATATGCGTATGAAATACAACCACTACAAATTGAAAAAAAAAGAATGGTTGATAACATATGAAGTCAAACATGCCTGAAGTACCAAAAACCCTCAAAATGGAGTTTCGCCATTCTCCAAAATCGCAAATTAAATTAAATTAGGTAAACAACAATCCAAATTTGATAACAGTTCTCAGTTAAATATATTGATAGATGATAAACTTTCCCTTGTTATTCTAATAAATGTTGCATTATGTTTGCAGTTTTTTTTATTTGGTACAAAAGGACCACTTTTTTATTCACCGTTCCATGCAAAGAGACAAAGGGATGTAAACTTGTGCTTGCTTAAGCTTCTATTATACGCGCATTTAAATTCCAAAGGCGTATATATATACTTGAAAAGGAAACTGATAAAGAAAGGAAAACTCAATTTTTTATCAACCAAGATAGCAGTCAATTGAAAATCACATCACAAAAAACCCTAACTTTGGCATCAAATCAGTGTAAGTATAAATAGGTGGAAGTATAAAAAATAAAAGTCATACGAGCGTTTGTCTCCAATCATAATCGACTGATGATCGATGTGCAGTTGCAAAAGCCTGGAATCGAAATCGGGATCGGCCGATGGTTGCAAGCGTCGAAATAAACCTTTTGTTGAATTAAAAGAAAAACCCAGAATGAATTCATACGGCAAATACTATTTGTTGTAGAACCAACTTGCCTCCATCCCCATGTTTCCAACTTATACACTGTTAAACAAAAACAAAAAATATACTGCAGACGATGGGATGAGGAAGGGAGAAAGGGATGGAGAGGTGTAGGCTGTTGCAGTCGATCGAGCGGAGATGCATGGTTGAAGTGGATGTCGACGGTGGTAGGAGGAGGCGTCAACGTTGATGTGGGCAAAAGGCAGAAATCAAGGTAAGATGTGGATGTTTAGGGTTTAGATGAGGGAGAGAACCGCGAACAGGAGAGCGGAAGTTTGAGAGGCACAAAAAGGGCGAGGATAAAATTACGAAGGTAAACAGATCTGGAGACGGTTCATTTTCAAAAATTGGTGGAGGCTTCTGTGGACTTGAAACTGAACTGACTAATAATATAATAGTATAGAAATATGTAGCAACCAATATGTGGTGACTCTTGTTTTAAAACATATTCAACTTGGATTGTTTTGTGTATCTATGGAATCTTATGGGTCAACTGCATGAGTGTTTTGTTACTTTCATGAACCAGTGTGTAAGTTTTATGTTCGTGAGCGTTTCTACACATATTTACATACACATGTAGTGTGTCTGCATATTTGTGTGAGCTTCCTTCCTATGTATACGGTCTTCAAGGGTCTGTGCGTGGTTATATATATAAATAGGTATAAGTGCAGAGTCTAAGTGTGAATATTTATGCTTTGATCTGTAAGTTTGTTGGGTGGAAACAGTGTTTAGGGTATTAAACCAAGTAGAGTAATGTGTTTCCCTGTATTTCAAATATTAGTACTCAATTATTTTTACTACTGTAAACTGTTGAGGCCATGTATTTTACTATAGTTCATAGTGTTATTTAGTCTGCATTGTGTTATTATGTTTTCATTTTTGGTTATGACTAGTGTATTTGTTTTGCTTTAGCTATCTAGTCTACATTGTTTAGTGCTTATACATTTTAATCTTCTTATCAGTATGGTTATCTAGCTGTTTTGAAAAAGATGTAAATTTACAGGTTTTGATAAAGTATATATGTAAGTAAAATTTAGCTCCCACACGCAGTTTACGCAAAGCAATGAACAGTTTAGCTCCCACACGCTCCTGCATACTCTCTTTACTAGTAATATAAATAATTGCAGCAACCTAGTTTTGGTAAAGTACAAAATAATGGGACGTGATATAGCTCCAGCTGGTAGGAAGGCTCATTAAATTATTATACACTCAGCATTATTTCGTGCAACTTCCACTGCTAAAAACAGAACATGCATTGAATTAGTTTGTACACTATCACTCACACAAACAATATCACACATTTCCTCGGCATTTTCACCTTTCACCGTTCGCACACGCTAACACTCATAAATTTACAATCTCACAACATACTTAAATTATTTGTTCATTGATATTATATTTATGTATAATTCATTATTATCAATAAAACTAAGTTGAACAATTTAAAGAAGAGGAATAACAACAATTTTGGAATGGGAATAAAGTGAACTAACTAGACCAATAATAAGACATGTTCATTAGAAGTGCCGCAACAAATAAAACAGATTCACTAAGTAATGTCAGTGATAGTATAGAAATATTTATTTCTCTATTTTGTGGGCAGATTTTAAAGTACTTGACTGAAAACTATATATATATTTAGTTGTAAACTAATAATATACCGAACACGGTATAGCTTTAAAAGAATACAAAACAAGGTAATGATTTGAATATAGTAATTGTTTGAACATAGTATAATGTCAAAAAATTTCAGAAGCAAAAAATATTACAGCCATAACAAACACAAAACCAATTCTATCATACAAATTTTATATTAACCGTTTACAAAATCATTCCATGTATCTTATTAGAATCCATACCGTTCTCATGAATTTTTATATCAATTCATTTTCCTATTAAGGCTTTAATATAAGTAGCAGAAGAGAGGTGAAAATCAGAAGCTAGTTTTAATGGTAATGAATGAGTAATTAGTCTGAAAGATTTTGAAAGAGATGTCGTTGCTGAAGTTTTTGAAAATGATAAAAAAGAAGCTATTGCCGTGCAATTAGTTCTACATCTAATGCGAAGCACGTAAAAATCACTCAAGCTTCAAAAGCAATTATCAATTACAAAGAGAATGAAGATAAGCGATGATGGTTTTGTAGTTTGGCCGGAGTGTTGTATTCGTTGTTTGTAAGCTTCTAGATATGTTGTAGTACTGAAATCAGAAGTTGTCACGATGAACTTTATAGAATTTGATAAGTCTATTTCGTAAGTTTGATGTTTTTTAATGATGTGATAATATGTTAGCTTTGAAATTTAGTTTCATGTTTTCTATTGTTATAAATTCGTATAGATATGGTTGAATGAAATACTACTAAATGTTGAATAAGATATGGTTCAACTATACCAAATTTGCAACACTTATAAGTGTTGTAATTTTGCTATTTATTTATGTGTGCGAGGAATTCCCAACTGTTATAACCGTTGGAAATTAACAGATCCCCAACGGTTATAATTGTTAGGAGTATGAAAATAATCATAGGTTATAACCGTAATTTCCAACGGTAATAACCGTTGGTAATGGAAAAATTCCCAACGTTTATAACTATTGGAAAATGAAAAATTCCCAACGGTTATAACCGTTACAAAATATGTAAAAATAACGTACCCGCTACCAACGGTTATAACCATTACAAAATGACAATTCTTGTATTGTGTAAGAAAATCTAGTAGTTGTAAGTATTTGCTCATCTTTCGTGGCTACGAAGGTGATGATAAAAATGGAGTAATACGGAGATTCCTAGCAAAGATCCAAATGCAAAGAAAATCCAACAAAGATTAGATACGAATACGAATCAATAAACAAGTTTCTAACTACTTCCAACTTCTAAATACCCAAGATCCAAACTACGGACAAACCTAAAACTAGGTCATCTTTAAGAAAATATTCGGACCACAATATTACTTATTCTGTAAAAGTGACTAACTATAAAGTTGTTTCAAATTCGTTTCTCTCCAATTTCACAAAAATAATCACATAAAAAGCCTCTATCTTGAGGAAGTTATGGTCAAAACAAACAGAAGTGTTTTCTGAGTTGAAAATCTGAGTTAAAAAATACTTCGAAAATAATTCAGTTTTCAGCACGGAAAATTAAGGAATTTGAAGAACTGGTCTAAAATAAAGTTGAAACCACTGGAAAATAAACGATTGAAAAAGAGAATCACATAATTTACTTCATTCTTGAAGGAGATATGATTGATACAATATGGAGTATTTTCGACCAAAACTGGACCCGTGAAAGGACTTGAAAAATAGAGTTTTTGATATAAAAAAATATTCAGAATGAGAAGAAGGGTTCAATAACAAAGTTGTTCCCATTGAAATCATACACAGTTTTAAAAAAAAATTATTTTATTCGGAGTAGTTTAGTGGAATATAGAAGCCATGGAAATAAAGAGAAGAGAGAGGGGAAAAAGGGAAGGGAAAAAGGAGGGAAGAAGGAGAAAGAAGAGGAGAGAGAAGGTGAGGCTTTGGACATGGGTTACTACCGTAGGTTGTGGATGGTGATGGAGATGGGTGGCGGCAAGAGGAGAGAGGTAGGTTAGGGTTTTGAAGTAGAAAGGATGGAATTTGATTTGGAGATTTAGGAGTTTTGGGGTTTGGAGTTTTCTGTAGATTTGAGCAAGAAGAAGAAGAGTACGCAGAAGGTTTCTCAAATGAGGAATTTCTATACGTATTTGGTTTTAGTCAGATAGAAAATTGAAGGTCAATAGGTGGGAAAAGAAAGGGTCCAAATTCTATTGGGTTTCTACGGTCTCTTGGTTTACTAACGAGCCTATTAGTATAAAACAAACCCAATAAGACAACTAAAAAAAGAACATAAATATACACTGCAAATAAAAGAAATAAGCTGTTAGTTATTCAATAATTCAAAAATGAAGATGGAGAGACAAAAATAAATGTCACGTTTTATTTTAAAAGCTTCAGGCATTAATAATACATAAAGAAATATACGTAGGAATGGAAAAGTTTGCAAACCAAAGGAAATTGAAATTTTGTATACGCGAAAATGAGGTAGCAAGAATTAAATACAAACTAAAAGTCTAGGCTCGGGTATTAAACAGAAAGAGAAATGAACAGATCAAGTATTAATAATGAGATAACTATTTTAAAATGTACATGCAATAATTAATAACAAAAGAAATGAAGTGACCATGTACACCGCAAAACCTTTTTGAACTTCAATTGGTGAAGCGTAACCAAATTAACTTCATTAATTCAAATTTGTACGCATTTAGCTTTTTATCTTCACATAATAAATAAAATTACTTACCTTAAAAAAGAAAACGTTCAATTTGGTTTTCCAAAATGATCTTTTATTTCAGTTAAAACATCCTTTTTTTTTAACATAAAGGTGCGTTTCTTTTATTAAACCTATTAATTGCAATCAACATTTTTTCCATTCTAATTGAAATATTTCAATAACATTAATTGCAATAATTTACAAAATTAAATTTCAAAATAGACAACTAAAATGGATGAAAAATAGAATAGTTGTCTCCTTTAGTCATTTAAATACCTTTAAAATTTATTGTTTATACAACAAAGTAATAAATAACTTACTTAAACAAATTATTTTCCTACTCTTGTAATCCATCTATATGCTAAAACATAGTTCAAATATACAAATATTTCTTCCTTTAAATCAATCATTCTACTCTTTATTTAATTGAAATTAAAGCTACATTCACAAATGAAACATTCATTTTATTTAATATAAATGTTCTTTTCATTAAATCATCTTATATTTTCATAAAACATAAGCTACGTTTAATTGCACCTATTAGTTTATAATTTGGTGTCCTCTCTAACATTAATTGAAATTATTCAATTACATTAATTTCAATTGTGTACAAAGGCTAATTTCAAAATGGACAAAATAAACGTAATGAGAAATAAAACAATTATTTCCTGTCTAATAGTAATTTAAATATATTTATACACTACTGGACACAAACACGAATTATACATTTTTATATCAAATAATTGTTTTTCATCTCTGCAATCAATCTTTAAGCTATCAAACATTTCAATAAATAAATATATGATTTCTTCTTTAATAAATAAAAATTTATTATTCTATATTAACATTTATTATTCCAATGAATTGGAAATTTACATTCAGACAATTGTTAATTTCACTCAAATAATGTTATTAAAATACAGGCTAGCATTTGTTATCATCCTTACATCATTGCAAACATGTTTCATTAATAGAAATTTTACATAAGCTTATAACTTGTATTATAATTTAATATGTATCAGTAAAATCTTAATATTTTTTATTCCTAATAATTTTATTCAAAAATCTTATTTAATTTAATACTTTTAAATATTTAAAAATACGGGTCATTACACAATCTTCCTACGGGGGTGGGTGACTCAAGACCTCCTCTAAACCATCAAGAAATTCACAAACTACGGGTACAGATAATGGCTCTCGAACAACAGATAGATTTAGTGAGTATAAATGACTTAACTCAACTAAAGCTTTGGGTGTACTAAGAGCTTCTAGGTCACGACCTTCACGACTCCTTAATCTCACTACCCTTTTATCACAGTCAAGAATGGCTCCATAATATGACAACCAATCCATATCCATGATAAGTCCATACCCGTAGAAATTTAGAACGTACGCAGTACATATAAAATCAACGTCGCACATATCTAACACTGGGTCTTTGCAAATAAGAGAAAGATGAGTCGAACTCCCAATGGGATTGGAAACCTCTATTGGGCGGTTGACCATCTGGGTTTTAAAGTTTAAGGAATTTACTACATCCCTAGCTATAAAGGAGTACGATGCCCTCGAATCAAATAGAGTATGAATAGTAACCCCAAAAATAAGAGTTATACCTTCTAGAGCTGCTTTTCCTTGGTCTCTTGATAGCTTACTGGCAATAGGGACAACTTCAATAGCATAGGCATGTTCGCTTGGTCTTTCTTAGCCATCTTAGAACATTGATTCTTGTGATGCCCTTCCTCGTGGCAGTTAAAGCACCTTCCTTTAAAGGCTTCCTTCATCAGACTCACTCTACAATCTTTAGCTTCACGACCCTTCCTTTAACTCTCTTACACGCCTTTACATGCATCTTAAACTTCCCCTTGAACTTCTTATTGACCCAAAGCTCCCCTTCTTGGACCCTCTATGATTTTGGATCAGTGCAAGCTTCTCTTTCTCTCTCTTATCTTCCTCATCGGCCACGTGCAACATCACATTTCTACCAACATCTTATACGTGGCCCTCATCACTTGGGTCAACAATATTTCTCTTAGCGGGGAATTTAGGACCTTCACGAACTTCATGGCCACTTTCATAGGTGTGTCTATCAGGCTCATCCCAAACTTAACCAATTCAGTAAACTTAGCTATGTACTCCTTGTAGAATATGTTAGTATATGATTTTTGTTAATGATAATAAACATATATATATATATATATATATTTGTTTAAATGTACTGTTGTACAATTTTATTTTTCACATAATTAAATAAATATTTGTTGAATAAAATAAATAACTCAGAATTCATATTTAAACAAATATTTTATTCAAACAAATATTTTATTACAAGTTCAAATAGTAAATATTTTAGCTCTCACTACATTTACACGTTTTTCGTTTAAAATACAATTTCAATTACAACACAATTTTCACTTTACAATGTTCACCTCACTACATATATTCACTCAACATTCGTATTTGATTTTCAATTTTGTTCCAGCCTGTATCCAGCGTCTGAACTATCTACTAAATAACACTGACGCGGTAAAATTAAAAAAAAATTACGGTGCAAAATAAAGTGTGTTTTGAATATATTATTTGCTTCGATTATTTGGGTTGTTCGTCATCATTTTTGTTTAATTCATTATACACGAACAACTTGTAACATGTACAGTGAGAAAAGTTAAGATTTTGACAAATAAGTTCGAAGTTTTTATTTGCATATTTTTTATTCATTTTTCATGCATATATGAAGGGAGAACTTTGTTCTAGGGGGAGCTAATGTAATTCATCAAGACCAAATACATTTAATAGATTCAAAATCTTAATATATGTTTATTATCATCAAAAAGGTGAGATTGTAGAATATGCCAATATATGATTTTTGTTTGATGATAATAAACACATATATATATATATATTCGTTTAAATGTATTTGTTGTTGTACTTTTTTATTTTTCACATAATTAAATAAATATTTGTTAAATAAAATAAATAACTCAGTATTCATATTTCAACAAATATTTTATTCAAACAAATATTTTATTATAAATTCAAATAGTACAAATTTAAGCTCTCGGTACATTTACACATTTTTCATTTACAATACAATTTCGGTTACAACACAATTTTCACTTTACAATGTTCACCTCGCTACATATATTCACTCAACACTCGTATTTGATCTTCAACTTTGTTCCAGCCTGTATCCAACATCTAAACTGTCTGCAAAATAAACACTTACGCAGTAAAATTAAAAAAGAAAATATTTTACAGTGCAAAATAAAGTGTGTTTTGAATATATTATTTGCCTTGGTTATTTGGGTTGTTCGTCGTCATTTTTGTTTAATTCATCATACATGAACAACTTGTAACATGCACGGTGTACCACTATACATGTCACAAGGTCGTGCATGCCAATATACACTTGCTTGATAAAATTGGAGGGACAGGTAAGCATAAGGTCAAATCCAAGTCAAAGACTGGATTCAACTCAGGTGCAAAGCAGCAAGAAGAAGTGCACAAACAAACAGAGTCAACATGAACATGCATACGAAAAGGTACGACTCAAATGCATAAGCATTGGTGAACACAAGAGGTGCACACAAGTACACATTGGAGCATACAGCTCAAACAATGAAATGGAGATTAAATCAACAAGAAAACATGGATGAGCAATGTCTAGACCAAACAACATGTAGAACCATTTCTATACAAATGCAAACTGTTTCAAGGTAATGCAACATAGACCAGACCACAATGCACCGATATATATGAAACCAGAGTACAATGCAACATGAAACAGAGAAGACCACTTCAAATGTCACAAGACTTTAGAGAATACAAAGGCAACATGAAAGTAGTTCGAAAAAATCAAGAAAAGTATGGAGTTCGTGTTCAACTAGATCAACCCAGCAGAATGTCCAAGCATAAAAAGTTCAGTTTCAAGCGTCATACACATATACATACTTCAATGCAAAACCAGACCAAACACAAGTGCACCAGACCACCAAAATAACCAGACTTCAACATACAACAAAAATTGAACCCAGACCACAAAAATACGCATAAGGATAAAGCAAGTATGACTCGAGCAAAACAAGACAACAACTCAGAGAGAAACAACATACATATATACATGTATGCACTCATGTATACATAAATGCAGTAACAAACTAGAACGATCATTAATGAAGACAGAAATGAGCTAGATAAACCAGACCGGAGACAAATAAGAACACACACATACAACATGTCAGAACCCACACTTGTCAGAGCATTCAATGCTCAAAACAAGAAGCTCAATTTCAATATGAAACACGAAGACTCCAAATACACATGAATCATTTCAGACGTAGATTCGAAGAAAATGCAAGACACTACAAGAAGACTCATGATCACACACATATATACAAACCAACATGACAACACGGAACTTAAACCAAACCAGGCTATAACACAGTAACAAGCTCACATGAAACCATACACAAATGCATGCATTCAGATATGATCACATGAACTCATACAACACAATACAACCAAAATTGAAGCCGAGGCATCACACACATATACATATACATACATACACACACACACAGAGATATATATATATATATATATATATATATATGTATGTATATACCTGAGGATGGTACATCAAAAGCAAGACAGTGGAGTAGGTTACATGTGCATAACAGTGAAGCAGTGCATATGTTTATGGTTATAAACAGTAGTAGTTCAGACAAGTCAAGGAGTCGTTTCAAAGTGTAACAGGAAATCGAAAATTATGAGTTGAAGTCGTGGTTAATCAACAACTGTTAATAGTAGTTCGAAAATTGCCAGCAAGTCCATGATGAACCAGTCAATCAAAATTAACCGAAGGTATTATCTCAAAAAATTAAAATGCCGAAGTCAAAGGAGCAAGGAACAGAACCAATTTAAATATCAAATTCAAATGTCAAGCTAAAATTCAGAGATGAACAAATAAAAGAATCATCACTATCATTCAAGCAATTATCTGATGGCTGAGAAAAGAAATTTGACAAATTCAAACCAAATTAAACGAACAATAAAATAGGGTTTTATTCCCTATAAATTCCCAAACTCATCATCGGCATAGAACAACAAGTCGAGCATAATCGAAATCGAAAAAGGAAAATCACGTACCAATTTGATCCAAGCATTCGCGCCCAACATTTGAAGTAGCTGCAAAGCAAATCAAAGAACACCGATTGAAGCAGTGGGATAATCGTGGAACAAGAGCATTAAAGTGAACAATCAATCTGAACATTTTTATTCAAAGCGGGGGACTCAAAATAATCAAAACCCTATTTCTCTGACAAGTAACAAAGTGGGATCGACCAAGGAATCACTGGAATGGAAAATAAAGACGTCTTTATTTTAATTAGTAGGCCGGTCTAATTTTATACATTGGGCTTCAAATTTTCAATAGGGTTTTGAGTTTAGTTGTTTATTTTTCATTTGTAATTTTCTATTCTAAAATTTGTATATTCTAGTTGTGCAACGAAGTACAAACTACGGGGCATAGTTTGAAAATTCGCAACTCAGTAGCTGAGTTGTGGCAGGGTTTTGACCTTAGAGTTAGGTTAGTCAAGTTAGCGGGTAAAATTGTGTGTGATCTCTACTGCATTACTTTCTCTGTTTATTTTTGTTTCCGCATTAATTTTTAAGTACACCCTATTCACTCCCTCCCCTCACCACACTCTAGGGTGAAAACGATCCTACACTCCTTAAGGGTGGAATTTCCTTGTCTCGGCTGAATGAACTTTTCCAATTGCAAACTACCTCTGCTCAAGACATGAATCGCATCTCAAATCAGTCCTTGAATTAATCCCAAGAGAATATCCTTTTCGGGTGCTCATCGGTCGTAAAATTCCACCAATTCAAGGCTTCTTACCTAAGGTGCCAAGCTGCTATTCTTCTTTTTAGCTGTCATCCCAGCCAAGCTGTCTAAATATCTTCTCGTGGATACTAATCCATACTTTAGCTTTCGAATATCCTTCATTTCCAAAGTATTTCTTCCCTCCTATATTGGGAATGTCCTTACATAGCTTAGGAAAGTCGGAAAGACGGGGTGCTGCATTAGCGATCTGGAAAGTGGGTGCCATCGATGCAGCTAAAGGAATATTAATCTGGCTGACGGTCCTAAGATATTGTTTAAACTATTTGGGCATTCCACGAATGGGTGGTCTTCCATGGTTAGGGTTCCCTTGTTTCGAAGAAGATTGATTATCAGCCATATCAACTATCTGTAGGTTAAATCTTTAGTGACGATTTCCTAAGATAGTATTTACATGCTAAAAAAAAGTTTGCCTAGTGTATATGCATATGTTCAAGAAGAGAGAGTGTATATATAGTAAGAATTCTTTTAAAAATTCTTTTTGAAAAACCTTTTTTTCAAAATGACAAATACATTTCTCATATATATAATTTTTCCTCGTTGACCGGATAACCTAGGGCTCTGATACCAAATGTAATAACTCACCTCGAAACAGGCCTAAATTTCGACCCAGAAAAGGTTCATCGTAACTTAGATCCGTTCTAAGGCAAGCTATTGGTTGTAAAAAGAAATACCATTGCAAAGCCATAACTAAACTTTCATAACTCACAGTGGATGGAACAAAATATAATAGTAAAGTGCACCCATTTATTTCAGACCATAGAAAATGTCATAATACAAAATCCCATAAAAACCATAACATAATATCTATAACAACAATTGTCTAAATCCATGGGTACACATAAAAGAAAATGATAATAAATACAACCATTAGCCAAGCTTCACCATCTTTAAGCATTGCTATTGCCATCACTCCGTCCTTAACCTATGTTATAATGAGGAGGGAGTTAGAACAACAAGTATCTGGTGAATAAAAACCGTGAGTCTTACTTTTCCGTACTTAGGTAGTATATTTCAAAATAAGAATATGTCTAAAAATATAAAACCATTAAAATCAATTAATACTTCTTTATAAGGAATGGAGACGGGTCCAACCACCTAATACCTTCCATTCCAGTAGTAGATTTCTAGAATCTCATATACCAATCATACGTCATAAATAGCTAGTAATGTGAGAGACGATACTCAAGCCATTTAATACTTCCCAATGGAAAATAAGAAGATTCTAGTCATATAAGGCCTTAATTAAGGTCGACCCATCATTTAAGACCTGTTTTTAGAAGCATTATAACGAACCAGATTTTTGGCCCTCGAAAATCGACACTTATACGTCTATTGCATCACATGTCGAAAAATCGAATGCTAAAAAACCCTATTATTAGGGAGAAAGAAAGAAGGAAAAAGATAGGAAGAAAACTAAATAATATAGAGTCTCACAACGGAACGAATAATTTATAATATAACACAAATCTTTACAAAATAGCAACACTGTAATATGTGTATATACAAACATCAATCAGAGTATACTAACCTATTTCAGCCTGGACAGTTATAACAGCCCATCCACGCAATTGCTGATAAATACAACAATGAATAAGCAGAAAATAACTATCTACGTGAATACGTCTTTGGGCCTCCAACTTGTGTCTTAAAGCTCCAAGCATCCAAACTAATCTGTAATATGCTCGGTCTGATCCGAGCGTTATAATAAAATATACCCGAGTCGGTCTGGAAAACGAGTGTGAGAAAAACACACCCAATTGGATTTTAAAATTATATAAAAATCTTTGAAATCAAAAGGTATCTCGTAAGACGACGTCGCGCACAATACGGACATGTTTCTAAATGACCAGGATTTTCGACCCTCGAAAATCGACATAAATATATCCACTGTATAGAATGCAAAACAATCAAGTGCCGAAAATGCCAGATCATTAGGGATTAAGAAGAAAACAATAAAAGAAGAAACAGAAACAACAATATACAATCTCACAATCGTAATAGAATAGAATATAATATATAACAACAGATCTTTATACAAAGAAAACTGTAAGTGTCAATACATACACAATCATCAGAGTACAATAATCAATATATCAATATGTACAGTGTGGCGACCCGCAAATCCATACCCTTTGAATCGACAATAATCCACACATGTCCGAGCTAAAAAGCACAGACTCACAGAAAGTCAAGAGAAAGAAAAGAAGAGAGAAGAAGAGAAGAGAAGAAAGAGAGAAGATGGAACAAAATAGAACAATACACAATCTCACACCGCAGCGGAAAACATATAATATTATATCAACGATCTCTGCAAAATAGAAACTGTATATACATACATCAATCAGAGTTCAACAATCAATCAAAAGTTATCAGTCTGGACAGTTATAATAACTTTTTCTCACAATTGCTGATAATATAAACAACAACTAAGCACAACGGATAATCAATAATCAAAGCAGATACGTGTATACGAAATGAAGATCTCCAGCTCTCCTGCTGAAGCTCCAAAAGCACCAAATCTGAACTGTAAATATACTCGGTTTGACCCGGGCATTGAAAAGGAAGAACGTTTGGATCAGTCTGGTAAACCAGCGTGAGAAACACACTCAACTGAATTTATTAAATTACCAAACTTTTCATTTATCAAAACAAAAGTATCCCGTAAGACACTCCCACACATAAACACGGACATGTTTTTACCTTGCAATAACTAAAACATTTCATATCAAATCATCTCATATTATACTTCTGTCTAGTATACAAATAATATTAATTATAGCCAAAATTGTTACATTGATTAACTTTCAGCATATAGCCCAAAATGGGTAATATAATCAAAATGGCAAGCACGTAGTGGAGTTTGGATTTTCATACAAATGACCAGGTAAAGAGACTACCTTCCAGCAGTACGTCTCTAGAAGAATGTACCGAGACCATCACAAAGGATCCTCTACCAACACAAGACCGACCCACCTCTATAACTAGATGGTACTGAATATATCTAGGTCGTTACAGACCAGTAACGAGGGCCCTCAAGGCATACAAACCATAATAATCAGATACACGACATCATAGCGTGTAAAGATATATCTAGAAGAGGATGATTGTTAACCCAGTTTCCTCTACGAGTTAAAGTTTACGACTTAAGGCCTTCACGGGTTAAGGAATCTACGAGTTAAGGAGTCTACGACTTAAGGCCTTCACGGGTTAAGGAATCTACGAGATAGGATTTATGACTTAAGGCCTTCACGGGTTAAGGAATCTACGAGTTAAGGAGTCTACGACTTAAGGCCTCCACGGGTTAAAGGGTCTACGAGATAAGGTCTACGACTTAAGGCCTTCACAACCTAAGAACATTACGGCCTGACGACCTAAGGTTGGCATAATCTTACTAGTTAAGGATGACACGACTTAAGGAAGTTTACGACTTAAGTCATTACAACCTAAATGACCCAAGGGAGTAACGGTCCAACAACTTAAAGGAACTATGACTTAACGACTCGAGGGACGAGGAGTTAAGACGACTACGCCTAAGTCGTGACCGACTTACGACCTTTACTAGGTCGTTCACGACCTAAGGCCACAGAG
Organism: Allium cepa; assembly: GCA_030765085.1. Classification (NCBI taxonomy): domain Eukaryota; kingdom Viridiplantae; phylum Streptophyta; class Magnoliopsida; order Asparagales; family Amaryllidaceae; genus Allium; species Allium cepa. Next base: position 944,019,932 of record CM060945.1, on the reverse strand, counting down.
GCAAATTCAATACTGCACCATGACTCGTTAACTCCAGTTAAGCCACAAGCCGAGGATCAGTTTGGGTCGGTCACGACCTACGACATATGGTAAGTCGAACACGACTTAAGACTATGGTAAGTCGTACACAAGAATCAGTTCAATGCCGCATCACTTATGAGAGGACAGGTTAACTCATTTGCGACTTAGGACTTGTGATATATCTAGGGTTCAGCAAGGATGCCTTTAAGAAGTCTGGACCCAGCGTTTAAGTGACAACTGACCCACGACTTAGTTTAAGTCGTCCACGACTCAACTTAGGTCGGTTACGATTTAGGACTTGGTAATGTTTCCTGCCTAGAATTGCCTATAAATACGACCCTAGCTCCAACTAGAAGAGGACTTTTGGGGGCTGATTTCCTTCAAACACCGTTACTCTGCTGCATTCCAAACTAATCCAATCCAACACTTGAAGCTCTCAAGATATTAAGAACGCTACAAACAACTTCAAGAAGAGATCACATACATCCAACATGGATTCGAAAACTCTCATCTTCATCGAAGTTTAAGCTACTTGTTCTAAGTCTCTTGTAATTCAAAGTGTATTGTATTTGGGAAGAATTGTATCAGCTTGTAACGAGATTATTAATAAAAGTACTTAAAGTGGACGTAGGCTATACCCTAAAGCCGAACCACTATAAAATTGTTGTTGTTTACCGCTTTTCTACTATTATCCGCTTGTAATCTGTTCCCGAGTCGTCGGGTGGTGCTTTCACAACTACAACTCATACACCGGGGTGTTAGCGTTCAAATTTTAGCGTTAACATTTTTGGTGCTTTCACTGAGAATTGAACTCAGGCAAGTTATCATCATTGCTTCACAGAGGTTTGTAGAGAGAATTTCCCTGAAAACCAGAAGTCTATCCGAGATAATGGCTCCTGGAAGGAAGAGTAGATCTGTCAGATCTGGGAATATCCAAGAGGGAACCTCCGCTTCTCCCGTACCTAATCAACCCACTCCGTCTGCTGGGGTTACGAAAGCGGAGTTGGATGCTGTAATATTAGGGCTGAACCAGCAGATAAACGCCCAGAATGCACAATTAGAGGCTCAGAGTGCCCAAAATGCTCTAATTCTGAATAAGTTGAATGATTTGCTCGGGGCAAACAATCAACCGGCTGGTAATGAAAGGAATTATGCTGGCAACGTTCGTGATGCTAATGAAAGGAATGCTCCAGAAAGGGCTGCCAGTCCCTTTGAGCAAACGCTTCCTGAGGTTGGTGGATCTGGAGCTCGACATGATGAGGAGTATCTTTCTGGAATGGTCCGGCAAATCATGAGAGAAAGTATGCAAAGGGTTGAAGATGAGAAAGAATGGGGTTTCGCCCCAAGTAAAACTCCATTTACTGAGAAAATCTTAAAGGCGGAATTTCCAAGGAAATTTGTCCCTCCAACTATCCCAGCTTACAAAGGGACAAGTGATCCGAATGAATTCTTGTATAAATACGATTGGCACATGACAGGTGCCAGAGCCTCTGACGAGATAAAGTGCCGATATTTCCCCGTGTACCTTGAGGGTGTGGCTCTACTGTGGTTCACCAAGTTGCCAGTCCGATCTATTGATCAGTTTTCAGACTTGACCCGAAAGTTCAAGGAGCAGTTCAGACTATATGCTTCAAAGGCCAAGGACATCATGTCATTGTCAAGTATAGAACAGAATCCTGGTGAATCTATCAGATCTTTCTTGAACCGCTTCAATATAGCGCTGGCAGAGGTGGACAATGCTGAACCGCGAATGATATTGACTTATCTGATGAGGGCTATTGATAAGTCGAGCGAATTTGGGAAATGGCTAAACATGAAGGAGCCAACCTCCCTCGAAAAGTTCTACAAAAAGGCAGACGAATTCATACGCCTGGAAAGCCGTCCTGTACCGGTGAAGGCAGTGTCGGAAAAAGCTGAAGATAACACTGTTGCACCACGCAAGATTGAATCTGTAGGGCAAAAAAGGGAAAATAACAATGGGAAGAAACAGAGTAATCTGAAGAAGCCCCGATCCTTCAAGCCATCAGAGTATACTCCTTTATCAGACACGCCGGAGCATATCTTCCTTGCCATTAAAGATTCTGTTGACCTCTCTAAACCTATCCCTTTGAGGACCGGAAAAAAGGCTATACAAAGTGGGAAGTTCTGCCGCTTCCATAATCAACCCGGTCATGAGACTGATGAATGCCGCCAGTTGAAAAATCTGATTGAAGAATTGCTAAGAGAAAACAAGCTGCAGCAATTTGTGAAAAAGAATAGCAACAATCCTGCATCGTCAAGTCAGGGGCAACAGGCTCCTGTTCATCAGCCTAGGATAGGTGAGAAAGCTACGGGGCATGAATCTGGAAGGCCCATTATCAATGTCATTACAGGAGGGCCTCACCCAGCTGGCAAGAGCTGGGGAGAGATGGAGAGATATGCCAGAGCTTTGAAATATGTTCCAGCCGAAGAAGACGTCTTTGTTTTAGAAGACACTACGCCCCTGAACAACAGAAAACTTTCAGTGATGATATTATTTTCAGAGCCAGAGATTCCTCAGGTATCGAAGCTCCTACCCTAGATCCCTTGGTCATCTCTGCTGGTATTGGACCGGCCATTGTCAGAAGAGTTCTTATTGACTGCGGAGCATCATGTAATATCCTCTTCAAGAAGACATTCGACCAAATGAAAATCCCTATGGTCGATGTACAAGCCTCATCGCAGAAGATCGCTGGCTTCACCGGGGAGCCAAAGCAACCAATAGGAACCATCGATCTGCTAGTAGAACTTGGGGAAGGAGAAAGGAAAGTGGTCCGCAAGCAAACATTTGTGATTGTCGATGAATTTTCTGCTTATAATGCTTTCCTTGGCCGTCCAACGCTCGCAGCGTTCAAAGCTATTCTAGCCCCGTGGTGCCTCACTATTAAATTCCCTACAGACAATGGAGTAGGAGTTATAAAAGGGGATCAAAATGCTGCGCGAGAGTGCTATTTGACAGAGTTGCGAGAGTCAAGAAAGAGGGAAATGGGAAAGGATGCGGCCACTCCGGTCCGCATCAAAGAGCCAGCCTTGTAGCAATTACGGGGCGGACCCTGCACTGGCGAGCATAGCGGGGCACGGAAAGAGATGGATCCCAGAAAAGCCAGTGCAGGGGAGAATAGAGTAGTGCCGGTTGAAGCGACGGTACCGGTACCTGTTGACCCGAAGGACCCAAATAAGGTGTTGAATGTGGGTTCACAACTTAATGTGTCAATTCAGAATATCTTGATATCATTCCTGAAAGCAAATCTGGATGTCTTCGCTTGGACTCATGCTGATATGTGTGGAATATCTCCAGAAGTTGCAGTACACGCTCTGAATATTGACCCAAAGTTTACACCAGTAAAACAGAAAAGAAGAACCCAAGGTCCAGAAAGGTCAGCAGCATTAAAAGAGGAAATTGATCGACTCATGGAAAATAACTTCATCAGAGAATCTACATATCCGAACTGGGTTTCAAATCCTGTGTTGGTTAAGAAAGCTAATGGAAAATGGAGAGTGTGCATCGATTTTTCAGATCTGAACAAGGCCTGCCCCAAAGATTGCTTTCCTTTACCCAGGATCGATCAACTGGTAGATGGAACAGCGGGACATGAATTGTTATCTTTCATGGAAGCCTGCTCCGGATATAACCAGATCATGATGCATGAACCGGATCAGGAGGACACGAGCTTTATCACCGATGTTGGTCTTTATTGCTACAGAGTTATGCCCTTCGGTTTGAAGAATGCAGGGGAAACCTACCAAAGACTTGTTAATGCTATGTTCAAACCGCAATTGGGCAAAACTATGGAAGTCTACGTTGATGACATGTTAGTAAAGTCTAAGAAAGCAGCGGATCACATTGAACACTTGGCATAAATGTTCGCAGTCCTTCGGAAATACAGAATGAAGCTTAACCCTCTGAAATGCACGTTTGGGGTCGAGTCCGGAAAATTCTTAGGGTTTATCGTCAGCGCTAGGGGCATTGAGGCTAGTCCAGCTCAAATTACTGCCTTGAAAGAAGTCAAAGCTCCTAGAACAAAGAAGGAATTGCAAAGTCTCAATGGAAAAGTTGCCGCCTTAAGTCGGTTCATTTCCAAAGCCACAGATAAATGTATCCCATTCTTTGACGCCCTAAAGAAAGGAAAGAAAAACTTCAATTGGACTCCCGAATGCCAAAAAGCCTTTGATGAGTTGATTCGCCATATGGAGACGCCTCCAATACTTTCTAGGCCTGGCGATGGCGAGGATCTTCTTATATACTTGGCAGTATCATCACACGCTTTAAGTGCAGCGCTGATACGGGAAGACAAAAGGATTCAACATCCAGTTTACTATATCAGCAAAAGACTCACTGGGGCAGAGATGAATTACTCTAAGTTGGAAAAACTCGCCTATTGCTTACTAATTGCGTCTAGGAAGTTGAGGCAATATTTTCAAGCTCATCCTATCAGAGTCCTCACTGATCAACCTTTAAAGCAAGTCCTGTTTCGCCCTGAAACTTCGGGTCGTCTTCTAAAGTGGAATTTTGAACTCAGTCAGTATGACATCACTTATCATCCCCGGAAAGCGGTCAATGGACAAGCTTTAGCAGATTTCATTGCAGAGTTTACAGATAAAGGTAACAGTGAGGAAGAAACGTTCGACAATTCCCCTATCCAGTGGAGGTTATATGTCGATGGTGCAAGAAATGATTACTGTTCTGGAGCCGGAGTCGTACTTGAGACTCCTGAAGGTCGGTCATTATGCTATGCACTAAGATTGGAATTTCCTTCAACAAACAATGAAGCCGAATATGAAGCTCTTATCGCAGGACTGAAAATCGCTAAAGAACTAAACATACGAGCATTACAGATCTTTAGCGATTCTCAGCTTATTGTATGCCAAGTCAAGAAGGAATTTCAAACGAAAGGGGGAAACCTGCCCGCTTACTTGTCGAAGGCTTGGGAACTTCTATGTGAGCTCGATCACTATTCAATAAGCCACATTCCTCGGGAAGAGAATATGAAGGCAGATTCCCTCGCAAAGTATTCAAGTTCTGGTGAAGCTCAACTATTGGGATTGGTCCCCGTAGAAGTCCTTTCAGCACCAAGTATAGACGAGATGGATATTGACTGGATTATGAATGTATCTCAAGAACAAGAGTCATGGATGACTCCAATACTGGACTACCTACTCAGAGGTTCTCTGCCAGAAAATTCGATAGAAAGACGAAAGCTACTAAGGAAAGCCTCTCGCTATGTAATTCAGGATGGCCGATTATACAGACGGGGATTCTCAATGCTATTGCTTCGATGTGTATCCCGGGAAGAGTCCAAAACAATCCTAGCTGAGGTGCATGGAGGAGAATGTGGTGATCATTCAGGTGGTCAAACATTAGCAAAGAAAATTCTCCGATACGGATATTTTTGGCCAAAAATTAATCATGATGCTGCAAGCTATTCCCGAAAGTGTGACAAATGCCAAAGATTTGCCAAAATTCCTAGAGCACCTTCAACTGAACTCACACAAATGGTCAGTCCATGGCCATTTGCAATTTGGGGAATGGATCTCATTGGGCCGCTACCGACTGCCAAATCAGGGATTAGATATGCTATTGTTGCAGTTGATTATTTTACGAAATGGGCTGAAGCTGAACCATTGGCTACTATCACCTCTAAGAAGATGATAAGTTTCGTGACCAAGAATATCATTTGCAGGTATGGTGTGCCTCAGAAAATAATCACAGACAATGGTACTCAGTTTGAAAGCGAGGAATTCCAAGATTTTTGCAGGCGATTCAAAATCCAGAAAAGCTTTTCAGCAGTTGCTCATCCGCAGGCAAACGGGCAAGTGGAAGCAGTAAACAAGATCATCAAATCAACCATCAAAAAGCAACTCGAAAGAGCAAAAGGTGGTTGGGTCGATAAGCTACCACTTGCACTATGGGCATACAGAACCACTCACAAAACTGCGACTGGGCACACTCCTTTCTCATTAGCATACGGGTCGGAAGCAATGATCCCGATAGAAACAGAGGTTCCTTCACACAGAAGGATCCATTTCAACCAAGCGGAAAATGAAAGGCTACAGCTTGAAGCGCTAGATTTCCTTGATGAAAAAAGAGATGAGGCCAATCTCAGAATTGCAGCTCATCAGCAAAGAATAGCCAGACATTTTAATTCCAAAGTTCGCCAACGCAGCTTTGAGATTGGAGACCTAGTCCTGAAGAGAATTATGACAGCGACAGGTGTGTTTGGGCCAAATTGGGAAGGACCGTATGTAATAGGTCAGAAGCTTCTTGACGGCACATTCAAACTCACCACTGTTGATGGAGATCAAATTCCAAGGGCATGGAACAGCAACCATTTGCGTCCATACTTTACTTGAAAATTTTGTTGAAATATTGTAAAAAGAATTATGAATGTATGATTCTTGTAATTGAAAGCAATTGTAAAACTGATGCAAGTAAATAATGAAAGAATATAAAGTGGATGTAGGCCCAATTTCCTGGCCGAACCACTATAAATCTTGTGTTCCTTATTCCTATTACATGTTTGCTTTATTTTCGATATGAAAAGTACATAGAATGTATTGCTGAAATATCGATTTAAATTTTTGCAGACAATGGAAGTGAAACTTGCACGTAAAAAGACCAAGTGATTCTCGCCAAATTTCGAGTCACAAAAGCCCCGAATTCAAATCCTAGATAGGAAGTACTTCAATTGAACGGCCTATGATTTCGACAAAAACGGGTCTTTGCTAATAAATTGAGATCGTTTAAACAAACAAACGTCCAATTAAGAAGCTAGTACTCGTTCTCACGAAATGGCCTGACAGTGAAGCGCACTTCCTTGGATTAAACAAGTTACCAAAAAAAAAAAAAAAGAGAAAGAGAAGGCAGAGGATCATTGAAAAGGCATAAGCAAGTGAACAGAGGAACAACCAAAGCCATCATCGGCAGCACAAGTCCTCTTCGGAGACACAACTCTTCGGAGGATAAAGACCTCTAATGGGTCATACGCCACAAAAAAGAAAGTTCTCTACTCAACAAAAAAGATTGGAGGAGTCATGACCCTCCAACCATGAGAGAGTAACTTCCAGGCGATGGAAACCCTCTCTGAGGCACATTTCACCAGGAGTTGAAGTGTTATGACCCCTCTTCGGGATTTCACTTCACCAGAGTTGAAATGCAAACGAAATAAAAGCCCTCTTCGGAGGCCCATTTCACCAGGAGTTGAAGTGTTAAGACCGCTCTTCGAGATTTCACTTCACCAGAGTTGAAATGTAAACAAAATAAAAGCCCTCTTCGGAGGCACATTTCGCCAGGAGTTGAAGTGTAACAACCGCTCTTCGGAATTTCACTTCACCAAAGTTGAAATGCAAAAACAAAATAAAGACCTTCCTGAAAGCCCACGTTTCACCGAGATTGAAATAAAACTTCCAAGTGTTGAAACGTGAAAAGGCTTTCTTCGAAGGCACAACTCTTTGGAGGTACACGTTTCACCAAGATTGAAATAAAACTTCCAAGTGTTGAAACGTGAAAAATCCCTCCTCAGAGGTACAACCCCCTCTCGGGGACACAATCCAGAAGAAAGACCTCTTCGGAAGCCCACGTTTCACCAAAATTGAAATAAAACTTCCAAGTGTTGAAACGTGAAAAGGCTTTCTTCAAAGGCACAACTCTTTGGAGGTACACGTTTCACCGAGATTGAAATAAAACTTCCAAGTGTTGAAACGTGAAAAATCCCTCCTCAGAGGTACAACTTTGTAAAAAAAAAAAAAAAAAGTTAAAGTGCCCTTCAGAGGCCCGCTTTACCACATAGAAGAATTCACTTGGTAAAATATGCACATAAGTAAAAGGAAAAAGTGATTTCTTCGAACAACAAAGCGTAGAAACTTATACGAAGGGAGTTGTACTCTACAAAAATTTTCTTTTAAAAAAAATAAAATAAAATAATTATTCTTTAGCAAATAAGAGTGCAAGTCCCCTCGAAGTATAAGATATTGCAGCAAGCTTAAGGTATGGGGGCAACATGGTATAATAGTATAGCTGCATCAGTAAAGTAATACTCAAACAACATACCATAAGCCCGCTGCAATATCATATAAATAAACTTGTGCAAAAATGAATAATAAATGCATTCAAACAGAAGTCTGTACAAACAAAGGATCATTTTATTCAATCGAAATGCAGGTACAGGTTTCAAAATAAAGAAAAGCGGGGGCCGGTACCCGCACAATTCTCGACCATTACATGCAAAAGGCAAAAAGCTAAAATGTTCACTTCTTTTTACTACCTTTGGACCCTTTTCCCGGCCGAATGATTAGCTTTTCAGGCCGGTCAGTTGGCACAAGGGAAGAAGGAGGGGTAGGTGCAGCTGGTCCAACTTCTGGCTCCCCTTCAGTAACAGTGATTATCTTCCCCCTCCTCTTTGACGTTCCATGCTTTTTCCTCCTCTTTGAGGAAGACTCACTTCCCGGAGTGGCAAGTTTAGACAAAGTTATGTCATCAGAAGGGGTCCGCTCCGGGGATATCTCACCTCCCACAAGTCCCTCGTCTCTATGCTCCTGCGAAGCGATGGGATCGTCTAAACCATGGAGGGCTTCTATTTGTTCTTCTTGCGACCCGGGCTGAGAAGCAGAAGGAGGAGCCACCTGGAGAGACGGAGGAGGGATAACCAGAGGAGGAGAAATCTGAGCGGTGCTTGATACTTTCTCTGTAGAAGAAAAGAGGTTAAAGTCAGTAAAGAGAGGAGATGAAGGCTCATCAAGGTTGAGAAAATAGTCAAGGAGCTCATTAAACCCATGTGAAGTAAATGAGCAATCCACTTGAGCGAAATTTACAGTGGAGTTACCTGCAGAAGTTGTCTTTATTACATCAATTTCATAGTCCGGGGCTTCAGCACTCTCTTGCGATTCATCTGTAACTTGAATAATTTTGGCCCCGGTATCAGTTTGAGCAGGGATTGGTACATAAGAGCTAGAGCCAATAATGCCAGCATCGACCGAAGTTGAAGGAGGGACAGGAACAGTCAAATTTGTTTCTTTTTCTTGATGCTCTTCCCCCACTATTTCAACCCGCAATCTGGCGAGTTGCTCTTTCCCTCTGGCAAGGGCTACGCGAGCCTCAAAGTCTAAGTAGTGCACCTCCAACTCCTCTTCAGTGTACCCGGCCCCTTTAAACATATCTAGTGCGGCCTCCCACACTTCGGCCAGGGTAATCTCATACTTGGGGCCCAGGAATGCAAGACTGCCACGCCCTAATATACATTGCAAGTAGAAATCAAATAGTGTCGAGCCAATATCAGCTTTGGTAGCTTCATGGGCCTCTTCAGCGGTAATTCTGCCCGCAACAGCCTCATCCCGCTCTCTCTCGACTTTGGATAACTGGGCTTTCAATTTTTCAATCTCTGCAGCCTGAAGGCCAGTTTGTCCTCGCAACTGAGTAATGTCAGTACGGTTGCCCTCTATAATCTGCTCCAACTCATCAGCCTTGGCCTCAGCATCCCTTTGCGCGGCATGAGCATCCCGCACCTGTTGAAGAAGCACACTTTCCCTTTGAGAATAAGAAGTGGAAGAAGTAGCAAGCTCCTCTTTAAGTTTCCCAACTTCTGCCTCAAGTTTCTCATTATAATCGGCGATACTCCTCATTTCTGCATCATGCTGTTTAAGGATCTTTTGCCATTCAGTTTTGTCGTTCTCCATGGTAAGCATAGCTTCAAGATTGGCCCTATTCACCCTTTGGAGCTCATCAACGAGTTTCTGCCAAGATGACATCCTCTCAATATCGGTTCTGACTGCATCAAGGTTCCGTAGCATAGCATTTTTATCTATGGGAACCAAATCGAGGTCAAAGCGAACTCCTTTTAAACACCAATTAGGAAATCGGCGTTGAAGAGTGGCTGGACCTGGTCCAACTTGGTAAGATGGCCTATTAATGATTGCTTGGATATCAGTAGGGGAAGGGGCAGAAGATTGAGAAGAAGTAGGAGCAGTAATCTTCTCTGAAGGCACAGGCATTGGCTCCTCAATAACTTTGGCTCGTTTGCTCGAGTCATCAGTTGTGTGACTCTTCCCTCTATCATCATGAGATTTGCGTTTAAGGGAGTCACTCTCTTTGTAGGAGGAATCATGTCGACTATCTGGTCTTCCAAAGCGTTCTTCATAATCACGTCTTTCCCGAGCCTTCCGGGCTGCCCTTTCTTCATCAGTCTCTCTATGAATAGGAGGATAGGATTGATAGCCATACTGGCTGCGTTTCCCATATCGCTTAAAGTCATCATAGTACGAGCTGCCTCGCCTCATTGGTAAACCTAAAATTTAAAAAGAAGAAATAAAACTTGAGAATCCTTCAAACGTTTAAAAAAGAAAAGAGAGAGCATAAAAGTGCCAGGAATTCTAAGTGTGTGTGATGTGCAAACTACGCGCTTCAGTCTACGAACCACTCTTTAATGGGGGAGTAGTTGTGGGTGTAATAGATAGCGTCAACTCTTGAGTCGACGGCAACTGTTGCAAAGTAGAAGTAGCTTCAACTACTGAAGAAGAAATCCCGGCAGTGATAGGATCTTCTTTAAAGATCTCTTGTGAAGTAGCAAAAAGGTCGCTCAGTCCTTCGAAAGTATCGTCCCTACTTTGCTTGACAGGACTAGATTTCTCAGCTTTTTCACCAGATTCTTGTGAATGATGGGAAGATCCCTGAGGCTCTTCTTCCTCGATAACGAGGGCAAGTTTGTCAGACGGCTCTGCAGCATCAACAGAAGAGGAACACTTCACTAGCGAAGTCTCAGGAGCAGGTCCTTTAGATATGGATGTGCTAGTAGAAACTGAGGCATCCAAGACTCTAGCTGGGGAGTCTGGAATTTCATGAGGACGCGTAGAACGAGAAGTATGCAAAAGTCCGTACTGATGCAGAAACTCATCTTTCAACAGAAATTGAATATCTCTCTCCTCAACCGGTACGGCCTTAAGCCTCTCGAAAGTCGACTTGTGACTGGGATTCCTAGAGGGAGGAGGCAGCGCTGAAAATAAAAGAAGCAGAGTTAACACTTAGCAGGTCAGTCTCACAAAGGCCAGATAACAAACGAAGCAAGGATGGGTGGTCTTACTTCCTTCCCTCCACAGAGCATAAAACCCCGGGGGCAACGAACGAAGAAGAACTGGGTTAGAAACCCGTGAGCAGTGTCAGGAAGGCCAACAATTAATTTGCGATTTCGGGCGCTTCTCACAACAGTAATAGAAGGATGATCTTTGGTCCGGCTAAAGGAGCATAAGTAACAAATTTCATCAAAGCTCGGAAGTCGATCAAGTGTTCTCCTAAATAGCACACACAACCCCATTAGAATGGCGTAGCCATTGGGGTGTAGTTGGGATGGAGCAATGGCCAATTGATGAAGAAGTTGTTGGAAAAAGTCATTGAAAGGAGGAACGCCCCCACTTAGGCACATATGCCGGTTAACTGTCACAAAGCCAGAAGGTGCTATGTCAGCAGTGTTACTTCTCTCAGGAAGAATGGCATCTGATTCAGCAATGCCAAACTGAGCACACAGCTGGCGAAAAACTTTATATGATAGTGTAGTAGGAACTCTTTCGGGAGGATTAACTAGTGGAGCTGGAAGAACAGTTGCCTCTCCCGTCTGAACTGTTGCATCTTCTTCCTGAGAAGTCATTCTACAAAAGCAACTGGATATTCAAATATGAAGGTGCACGTTTCCTAAAAGTGTGAAGTGTCGTGCAAAACTGATAAAAATAGCAAGTAAATATAACTGGAATTAAACTGGTCGACGATTGATCGACTACGGTAATTTCAGAACTTGTTAATTTGAAATTCAAGCATAATATTAGTGCAGGCTGGTCAGTTTCAATTGACTATTTCAGTGTTGCTTTAATATTCTACTTGAAATCGATAGCACTTCGTTCACACAATTTACTTAAGTTAATTATCTGTTATTAACTAATCTGTCATTTGATGTGGGCGGTTGATGGCAGTATATTCGTCCCAATTTTCTGTAAATATCATATTAAACAGATTGTTAACCCACAAGTTAAAGTAATCTGTGAAAGAATGCAGCAAAGTTCAACAGATCAAAATCCATGCAACAATTCAAGGTCTAAGAAAAGTTTAAAAATGCAAGTGCTGAGTCGTAAACGACTCAAGAGTAAAGTCGTAAACGACTCAAGTGATAACTCGACAACAACTTAAGTGCTAACTCGTCTACGAGTTAAGAATTTCTCTTCGGTTTAAGTTAAGTCGTTGGTTCTCTGGTTGACTCGTCCACGACCTAAGGAATTATGAGGAGAAACAGGATAGGTCGCTTCACTTTTGAGTCGTTGAGGCTTTGAGTCGGAAGTCCTTTGAATCGTGAGTCATAAAAGGAAGACAAGGCTTCAAGTCAGAAAGATACAAATTCTTCTAAGTCTTAACTCAGTTACGACCTAAAAACCTTATCTCCACTCCTAAACCCATAGACCGTCTCATCCCTAAACCGATGAACCCACTAACTATTATCTCGTCTTCTCCAAACCCCTAACAGCCTGATAAAAATAAAATATAAATAGATTGAAACCCATTATCCTCTCCTCGCGAATTATCCAAAATCTAATCGAACTACCTCAAGCTCACCAGCAATCGATCGTGGCAACAATTGTGATGAAGCGTGGTATAAGGAACTGGATTAAATTCTCAAGTTGATAGCTATCGCGGAATCAAATGAACTGCGGATCTACTTACGCGATGCGATGATGAGGATTGTAGGGACTGAATCAACGGTAAGATGAACTGGTTGAATTTCTTTCCGAAAGCTCGAGGACGTGTTAATGGCAGAAATAGCTCAGGGGTAGGTAATGGGAAGAAGGAAATAGGAGGAACGACCCAAGCATTTTATACCTCAGGGAAGTGGGACTCGAATCGGCACACCAGGGTTATGATGAGTCGAAGCACACGACTTACGACTTAAGGCATGTGCTTCGAGGGGCAAGTGTTAACCCAGTTTCCTCTACGAGTTAAAGTTTACGACTTAAGGCCTTCACGGGTTAAGGAATCTACGAGTTAAGGAGTCTACGACTTAAGGCCTTCACGGGTTAAGGAATCTACGAGATAGGATTTATGACTTAAGGCCTTCACGGGTTAAGGAATCTACGAGTTAAGGAGTCTACGACTTAAGGCCTCCACGGGTTAAAGGGTCTACGAGATAAGGTCTACGACTTAAGGCCTTCACAACCTAAGAACATTACGGCCTGACGACCTAAGGTTGGCATAATCTTACTAGTTAAGGATGACACGACTTAAAAAAGTTTACGACTTAAGTCATTACAACCTAAATGACCCAAGGGAGTAACGGTCCAACAACTTAAAGGAACTATGACTTAACGACTCGAGGGACGAGGAGTTAAGACGACTACGCCTAAGTCGTGACCGACTTACGACCTTTACTAGGTCGTTCACGACCTAAGGCCACAGAGGCAAATTCAATACTGCACCATGACTCGTTAACTCCAGTTAAGCCACAAGCCGAGGATCAGTTTGGGTCGGTCACGACCTACGACATATGGTAAGTCGTACACGACTTAAGACTATGGTAAGTCGTACACAAGAATCAGTTCAATGCCGCATCACTTATGAGAGGACAGGTTAACTCATTTGCGACTTAGGACTTGTGATATATCTAGGGTTCAGCAAGGATGCCTTTAAGAAGTCTGGACCCAGCGTTTAAGTGACAACTGACCCACGACTTAGTTTAAGTCGTCCACGACTCAACTTAGGTCGGTTACGACTTAGGACTTGGTAATGTTTCCTGCCTAGAATTGCCTATAAATACGACCCTAGCTCCAACTAGAAGAGGACTTTTGGGGGCTGATTTCCTTCAAACACCGTTACTCTGCTGCATTCCAAACTAATCCAATCCAACACTTGAAGCTCTCAAGATATTAAGAACTCTACAAACAACTTCAAGAAGAGATCACATACATCCAACATGGATTCGAAAACTCTCATCTTCATCGAAGTTTAAGCTACTTGTTCTAAGTCTCTTGTAATTCAAAGTGTATTGTATTTGGGAAGAATTGTATCAGCTTGTAACGAGATTATTAATAAAAGTACTTCAAGTGGACGTAGGCTATACCCTAAAGCCGAACCACTATAAAATTGTTGTTGTTTACCGCTTTTCTACTATTATCCGCTTGTAATCTGTTCCCGAGTCGTCGGGTGGTGCTTTCACAACTACAACTCATACACCGGGGTGTTAGCGTTCAAATTTTAGCGTTAACAATGATCATACCCCGCTTGGGAGCGTCCCACTTAGCCTTGCCGCATCTAACCCTGTTTTGGTCATTTTCGGTTAATGAGGCCTGAGGTAACGATTACCTTTCACATATCACAATCACATCACTTTGAATGTCACATGGCCATTTCCGTTGACTACTAATTGCCTTCCACAAAAATACAACTCTTAAACTCATACGTCTCAAGGAGAGTGTTAAGCTAGGAGAAGTTGCCTTCTCCGCCACCACTGATGTACATTTATAAAAACCAATGTACGTAATCTTTAGAAATGCAATGTCAGATAAACATCCATACAAGTTGTCCAAGAACTGGACAAACTGAAGGTACTTTCCTACCACATCATGTCAGAAAATACCTAGGATTAGTAGCGAATGGTCCTCGCATTGGATATTTCATAATGAAGCGACCACTGCTACTATATGTATATTGAGATTTTAAACCAAACGATCAACAAGCAGGCCCCCACTATGAAAATACGAAATATCTATATCATCACAAGCAGTCTGCATAATCGTCGCATATACGTTGGTTCGAAGTGGTTTTCAGATAAATTTGATCCCAGTCTCTTCGCAACAACAACGCAAAAGCGTTTCTCAACCTCACACAGAAACTAAGTCTCATAGACTTATCATGTCTCCAACATTCAACTTGTTATCCTTCGGGCCAAGAAGGAAGCTTGATAGATTGGAGTAATACACCACATTATACGAATCAATATCCATAACACAAATGATAATCAAGCCTACACAGAAGGCTGCGTACTAAGTGTACGACTAAATAGTTCCCACATCAAGTCAAGGAACTAAAATGGCCAAGTTTGATAGTGGTTATTTAACTATCAAAGCAACAAACATATATTTAGCAACATAAGCAATCACTAAGCCCTCTTAATTAATATTTTATTAATTTAATCACTTGCCAAATATTCACTTAAAATTATCTATAAAAAGGTATATTCTCAAAACATTTCAACATTGGAAAACCTTTCCATATACTTATTAAATAATAAGTAATTCACAAATCAATTTATTTTCAACACTTAGAAATATGACATATACTTAAATCGGGATTAAGTATATATTCCATTCTGTAAGGAAAACATTCTCTTTAAAAGCATTTGTTTAAGTCAAAACGAATGTTGCGTAAAACATCGTTACAACAATCCAAAATCACTAGTATAGGGATTCAAAAATTAAATAGATATATAAATCCGAATACTATAAAAAAACATTTTCTTTCGAAAATCATTTACTATAACAACACTGCTATGGTCCACCATTTCCTTACTTCTCGAGAACGTCCATTTCGACAATGAACGTTGAAATCTATGGTTTTGATACTTAACACATTTTAAAACATCTTTAAACCATTTTACTTCATTTAATAATTTCGCTTTTCAAAACATTTATTTAATTCAAAAGATTATTCACTGTCCAAAATCGTGAATATAGTCCATTTACCAAATCCAATATTTCTACACATTTATTAAAGGATAATCCGCTGTCCAAAATCGTGGATATAGCTCCTTTACCCAATTCATTACTATCGCACATTTAATTAAAGGATTATCCACCATCCAAAATCGTGGATGAAATTCCTTTAATAAACTATAATAATTAACTTATCAAATTCAATTGATTTCGGATTTATAAAACAATGTTTATAAATCACATTTATATTTTATAAAAACTTCAATTTA
The DNA here is from genome assembly GCA_030765085.1 of Allium cepa. NCBI lineage: Eukaryota > Viridiplantae > Streptophyta > Magnoliopsida > Asparagales > Amaryllidaceae > Allium > Allium cepa. The sequence goes on along the minus strand of CM060945.1, from coordinate 944,003,952 downwards.
TAAAATCCTTTATTTACCAATTCTATGTAAATATCATTTACATGTCAAAATCCAATTTATAAGTTAATTACTTAGAGATCCCTTTATTTTCGAAATTCTTTCTTTTTATAACTTCATCATAAATCTTATTCACTTATATAATCCATTTATAACTTCACTTCAACATTTACCAAACTCCTTTTGCAATTCCATCATTTTGATTTATAAAATATCAATTCTATAAATCTTATATATAAACCATTTATAATGAATAAAAAAATCCTAATTTAAACTAGTTTTACAAAATAGTTAACTCCATATTTACGAAATCACATTCTGATTATATTTCACAAAAATCATAATTTTTATAACATAAAATTATAACTTTTATTTATTTCAAATAAATCCATTCCTTAATGATTCAAAAATTAACGAAATATCTATTTTCAAAATCACTTAAAAATCCTTTTAAATTTGAAAATCAACAGTTTAGTATTTTTAAATTCCAAAAATAGGCCCAATGCTGCAATAGCACTAAATACATCAATCACGACATCCAAAACATCATATATCATATGATAACAACATATATCATAATATCTGTAAATAAATCAACAGTGGTGAGGAATGCAGTTGGATCCCTTCAACCTGTCACCTGCAACAAATATACATATGAGAATATGTGTACAATGTCCGCTTCTAGGCAAACGCGCGTACAAAGGATCATCCGCACATACACGGGAACATATAGGGTCTCATCTGCTCCAATAGATGAGAATATATCTAAATACCAATCAATATATCATATACAATCCAAAAAATCATCAATCACTATAAAGTAAATTTATTCTCAATTATATGAAAATATCAGTGAATCAGAAAGAGTGAGTTATGCTCACTTTGATTCCAATCGCATTTGTAGTGTCTTATTCTGAGTAAAATTAAACAAGCGTTTAATTTTACCCAAAATTTACACTAGCTCCAATCAACTCCAAACAAGCTCTAAAATGTAGTGCTCGTCAATACGGACCCAACGCAATTTGTTTCATCAAAAAGGGACCTCGTATACAAAGTTATAACATTTAGAAGTTTATACGAATTATATATATAATTAATTCACATTTCTTTTTTTCTTTTTTTAAATCTTTTGCCTCAAATCCATCAGATCCATATGTTTCCACTGCTCAAATCTTGACCATGCACGTTTCTTCCTCCATCACCGCCTCATTCATGTAAATAACCCAATAGCTGCCTTTTCCCATCAATTACCGCACCAACATCGATTATCTACACGACGATTAGGGACCACCGCTAGAATCGTCAACCGAAGCTCCACCTTCGGCCATTGGTCCGGTCAAGCTCGGCTCCCCATATTCCCCAAAAATCACGTGCAAAGGTCGGGCGTTCAAGCTTTAATTTCCGTTGATTTTTCTCAACTAAAATCGATCATAACCGTTGAGGTTGTAGATCTCGATACGCTCTTCAACTTTGTAATTGAAGGATTTTTCTAATTGTGATGGATTGTGAGATATTAGGGGAAGAACGAAGATGCATTTATGGCCATTGAGCCAAAGTGGCGGATTGCCCTAAATGAATTAGGGTTTTGTGCATTTGTGAAAAAAAAGTGGCCTTATATAGAAATTTTCAAAACACTATTCATCCGAAAAAATTTCGAACTCCAAACGAAGCGTGCCTTCTAGAATTGATAATGTTTTACCCCTATTCTGAACATAATAAAATATATATCAGAAGCCAATTCGATCATATTTGAAAGTCAGGTTTTCGAATCGACTATTTAAATTTAAAATTCACTTAAACGAATTTCTAAGCGTTTTAGCTTTGCCCCGAACAGACCGTAAATCTGATTGACATGAAATTTGAAATCCTACGATAATATAACATTACGGATCTAATGAAATAGGTTTCATCGAAATCCAAGACTGTTTGAAAAATGACTAATTTTACACGTTAATTAAATATTTAAATATTCAATTTCTAGAAATTAACTTTTTATTCAACTTTAAAAGTTTACTAAAATCATTGTAATTCAAATAGAATTTATATCAACTTTATAAATATTTTTTATTCACATTAAATCCAAAATCCAATTATTTACACAATTTCAAATATTAAATTAACAATTAAATTATCCAATTAAATTAACATATTCGAAATATAAGTTATTCAGCTTATAAATTTAACTTTTAAATATTTAAAGTCAATTAAATACACGAATTTGAAATAACTGAAATTCTAGGTCGTTACAGACAGTAAGTATAACTTGTCCTCACCAGTACTGACTATACAGTCTACACACACAACGGAGTATAACAAAGTACGTGATATACATGTGGAATCCTCCAGCTCGTCTTTTAAGCTCCAAAGCACTCTAACCTGAATTTTTCATACTCGGTATGACCTAAGCATTATAATAAAATAACACCCGAGTCAGTCTAAAAAACCAGCGTGAGAAAACACATATAGTTTGGATTATTACTATTTGTCAAAATCCTTTGAAAAACAAAGATATCTCGTAAGACCGCGTCACACATAAACACAATTGGTTTTTACCTTGCGATAACCAAAACACTTTTATAGAAAATCCGGTGATATTATAATAGTGTCTAAGTACAAATACTTATTAAAATAGCTGAAATTGTTACATTGATTAAATTCCAGCATACTAGGCTTTACAACCAAAACGATAAAGTTTCGTAGTGGATATTGGATCGAAGTAGTTTTCGGATAATGCTGATATCTGATCCCGATCTCATTGGATCCAAATGATAAATTTTTAAAGGCAAAGTAGTTTAAAATAAAAAATTCTCCATCAGGATGTCAATATTTACATATGGAAATTCATTTCATATGTTTACTTTATCATGACCTGCCCATCGAAATTAATTCGCTTGTAATCATCACTTTTTTTTCGAAATTCAGAATAATGATCAGTACAAGTCGATTTACTTCCAATAAAACATGTTAATATTTTATTCTAACTATTTCAATTTGTTTGGGTACTTAATGGTACAGACAAAAGATAATTGAAACAATATCCAAAGGAAATATCAGTCAAACATAGATCATTAACTCAATTAACAGTTAAATAATTTACAATCAGAATTTAATCAGTTCCAATTTACCGAGTTGAGTTATATACATTAACCCAGATTACTTATCGTCAAAGAGATTGATTAAAATAATTTAATTTAGTTAATTAACATTAAACCCATTTAATAATCAATTTATTAATTTATTAACATATAATTAATTAAATAAGAGATTACTTAATTAAAAAATTCATCTTTAATTTTTTAAAGTCATCGAATTTTTGTTGTTGTAGAAATTAGACAGTATTAATTCACATAGAACCTGATGATGGGGACTTGACGCAAAAATCGGTTCGTCAATTGCACTTGAAATGAAGTAGATATATTATTTAAAGAATTTAGACTTTTAAAATAAAATAGTTAAGTAAATTTTCCTTTAAAAACAAACCCAGCCCATAACATTAAACCTGGCCCGCCCAAAATGTAACCCAACCCAACTCCTTTCTCTTCTCCTAATTTCTTTCCTCCTCTCTCTTTTGAACGTCTCTAGGTAATCGTGTACAAAGACGTACACGCATATGTGCACATGCACCCAACTCAAATCATTAACCCTTACCGTCGTCCATCCTCACGCGACGTCCATGACCACCGCACCTCACCCGAACCCTTGGAACACGCGGCCAAACCCTCGTTTGGAATTTTGAACTTCACCGAAGCCCGGAACCAACACCAACGCCTCCCCTTGCCACCCCGAACCACCATCAACCGCTAGATTTTCCCCAAAGCTTGGCCAACACCTCCGCTGCCTCTTCCCCCTGTGCGCATGCCTCCCTCGTCCTTTCATCATCATCATTCCCAAGAACTCAAAACCCAAACAAAGCTCTACATTCACCTTGACAGACCCACCCATGCCACGAAAAATCGCCGCTTCATTTTTCTCATGTGCGGCATCACCTGAACCTCCTCCATGATCAATGCCTACCCTTGAAATCAATTGCGTCGCCTGAAATTGGCAGTCCGTCCAAATCCGTTCATCTCTCTATTTCTTCATGCACACAACACTAAAACCTTCCAAACCACTTCCAAAAATCATATTTTCCAGCCCCAACCTCGCCTATGTGATCCATTACTTAAATCGCGATGTTTAATTTTTCGGTCATGACTGACGTACTCACAGTTAAACGATGTTTACTTCCTCTATGCTTGATGATTTAAAATGAAATAAATTTTAAAATGTTCAACACACAGAAACAAATAACTTTCCTTTTGGAATCAACGGTTAAAACTAAATAGATACTTGATAATTGATTTTTCAAAGTTGAAGCTCTTGACTGTTTTTAAACAAACCAAAGAATCAGAGAAACTTTGGTGGGAGATATACAGTATTTGATGGAATAATCCTGCTGAACTCAAACATACATATACATGCTAACCCAACAAACACATAAGCACTTGTCCCAGTGCAATGATTCATCCATAAAACCACAGAGATATGGTTATAGACAATGCCTAGTTAACAAAATTTGAAATGTTTTACTCATTGTTTTATATACTGATGAACACATTGCTGCTTGTTTTTCAACTTCCTCAAAGCTTCTGAACACTTGATCTTTTTATGTTAATATTTAATGAAAGATTCTTTTTTTTCCATAAGTATGAACAAATGCAAGCCCGATCACATATATAGATATATAGAGGAATGGATAGAAGGCGGTGAACACTAGGGTGGCTGCCTATCCATGCATGTACTGGCTCCGTTTTTCTTTTTTCCTTATGCTTTGGTGGCTGATTTGATTTTATAAGTGATTTGATATTTTGTGTGTGATTTGATTTATTATGGCTTGATTTGATATTTAGTATGCTTGAATTTGTGTTTTTGTGTGCTTGATTTTGAAATTGTCATCATGAAGCTTCATGTGTGTACATACACATATATATAGATATATGCATTCTTATATACATATTTTTGCCATAAACATATTTACATATACCTTTAGATATATACATATTTAATACACTATTTTATATAAACATATATATATATATACACATATTTTTTTTCATCATAAGTTTGAAATGCCTTCATGTAGCTTGTATATGTATATATATAGCTATTTTATCATAAGTTTTGAAATGGTGAAATGCATATACATAGATATATTTATCATATTCACGTTTTAAAATTTATTATGGTTTTCAAAATTTATATATCCAGATATATCCAATATCAAATTTTTTTATTTAATTGGCTTATAAAAATTGATATTTAAATATTTAAATATGTTAATTATTCTAATAACAGACGTTTAAAAATCCAGGTCATTACATTCCTTCCCTTTAAAAGAATTTCGTCCCCGAAATTAGAAAACAGAAGGATAATTCAAGCTATACCAGAAAGTCATATATTTATATCGTAAAGGACATACGTAAGTAATACACTAACTACCATAGAAAACAAGGCATACACTATACAAACCAACAACTAGCTATCCTCACATCATCTTTGGATACGATTCCAAATCAATTTATCAAATTTTATTAATCCACATTTAGTTTACTCACAAAAACCTTGCTTTCTCAGTTTTGCGTTCTACAACAATCCATTCCATGCCAATCTATTTATGAACCATTTCATAAATTTATTTGAGCTAAGATTCCATCCAAAAATATTAACTTAAGTTAATTCATTTATTTCTAATTAATTCAACTATATAGCTTAAGTAATTTCCATTGCAATCAAATTCCATTTCATTTAAATTGATTGTTATTCAATTTATTTATCGTTATTGGTTCATATTTCCATTTGCTTCGCATATCTCAATTTTCACTATAGTATTTGAGAATCATTTGCTAAAATTAATATTGAGGTTTATTATAACCTTTTGTACAACACATATATTCATTTCCACTTCAAAACTTAATTTCATAAGCTATTCATTTCCACTTCAAAACTTAATTTCATAAGCGAATTCATTTAAATAATATCCTAAATCCATATTCAATTTATTTACAATTAAATCGAATTTATTTAAAAGTTAAGTCTTCACCATTTCAATCCATTTTTATTTTATTTGATCACATTTCAACATATATGTAATTTGCTTGTATTTTAGTCGAATTTCATTTATAACTCAAGTTCCAGATTCAATTTCAATTTTAATCCACAATCCAATTTACTTAACTAAGTTAAGTTCCATTTTTTATATTCAATTAACTAATTTATTTATCCAATTAGTTCACTTCTAATTTATAATCAATATTTGATTTTTATTTCAAAAACCACTTCAATTGGTTTGACTTGTGTTCAAATCAATTTCATAATTCAAGTTTGGATTTTCATTCCAATATTTAACCATTTCTATTTTGATTTTTTTCTTTCTTTTCAATTCTTAAATGTTTGAAAATTTTCTTTGTAAAAATTTCTTTCACAAAAAAATACTTTTATATCGAAGAAAATTTTCCTTTCAAAAATACTTTTATTACTCGATGTTTCAATAAGTTTATCCTCGTTCTTATAGAATCTAGTAATACGTTGATCAGGCGCCAGACCAGAAATCTATAAGTACTTAGCAAACCCTTTTTAACACCAGTGAAAATACTTAAAAAAACTTTTAAAACAGATATGAAAAGTACAATCCAATCACAGAAATCAAACGAACGAGATCGTCATGGAATGCAGTCCTAAAGGGCGCTCTCTCGCTAAGTCGAAAGGACAGAGCGATGCGGCCTCAGGCGACTTTAGGCAGTCACCGCCCTACGTCTTACGCCATGACGTCCAAAACAACCATAGATCGCAGATACACAACGGTTTCGGCTGGGTCAGGTAACATCCGTACTGGTGAGCAATCACTTCTCTACGAATTACGCTATGCAAAACACTCGCATATATCGTAGCCTACTTAATAGTAACATTGGTGGTTATGTCGCTATCACCCATAGACTCAAGGCAATCATCTTCCCTCTTGAATTACGCCAAGCACATTGCAGATACACAATGATTTCGCTTGGTTCCCCAGGAAACATCTGTACCTCTGAGAAAACGCTCTACCTAGGCGGATTACGCCGAAACGACCATAAATCGCAGTAACACAATGGTTTTGCCTGGTTCACCCAGGTAACATCCGTAATGTAAGCCTTCACAGCCCTGCGAATTTCGCTATGTAGTCGAGTCAAAGGAAACTTGTGACGCCCCAGCTCTATGCTCACAATAACAAAGGGTATTAAAAGAAATACTGTCTGTTATTACGAAGAATAAGGCTGGTTAGGAGCGGCCTTCCGTAGTTAGGCCTTACATTAGTATTGGTTATTTCGATAGGAGTGGTACATATTTTAATTTTTCATCTCTTATTTATTTACTCCCATCGACATGCCCAATTCCAATATAAAACGAACTACGATGGTTCATAATAGTTTAGAACAATAAATATAATAATAACACAGATAATATAAATGCAGAACACAGATAACACAGAAAGTCTCATATATATAATAACTGATGTCAGTTACAATACATGTGATACAATACATATGATACAACTACAACTGTCGACTCTGGAAGTTACATATACAAGTACATTATCGTAAATAATATACATGAATATACAACATCCTATACTAAGACAACGACTACTCCAAAAAGTATGAAAAGACTTCATAGCTCTAGCAGCAACCCAAAGTAAGATATCAACAACCTGTAAATACTCGGTCTGACCCGAGTATTAAATTCAAAAGAAAATAATACACGGGTCAGTCTAATTAAACTCAGTTATTAATGCACAGAAGCAATAATAATAAATAACAATTAGACGACAGTCAAAATAAATCTCGTCTATCAATTCCTTTAACAAGGAAATTGGATAACGGTAAATATAACACGTAACAGTGTTAAACAACAAATCAGCATATTCAAATCATCAACAAGGATAAGTGAAAAGAATATCAATGAAGATAATTTAGAAAAACATGAGAATTGCCTAATCGGCAATTAACAACAAAATCCAATTATTGAATAAATAATTATAAACTCATAATCTAATTATCAAATAGATAATTAGACAACAAAAAAATGATCGAATCAAACCAAATCAAAGATAATTTCAAAATATTGAATTGAATAAACGAAACAGTTCAAACAATTGAAATATCAATTGAAACGCCAATTCTGATTTGGCTGCAGTACACACACGCGTGTACTGCCTCGCCAAAATCAGATATACACCTGAGAACAGAGAGTATATCTCAAAGCAAAGCTCTAACCAGCACAATAGATATAACAGAATGCACTAGTAAAACAAACTGAAGCAATGTCAATGTGCACAGATGCACATCATGACACATGAACCCAATACAGTGCAAACTACTAAAATCAGATGTACGACAGCCACCACACGAACACAAGGGAAAACTGCAAAAAACCCGCAGCCACCTCAAGGTCACAAGGGCAAGACTGCAACCAAAAACTCAGATGCAACCATCAAAACAAATGCAGCAGTGGATAAGGCTGCACAATGCAAATGGTATGTAAACCAAATGTCACCAAGTGAATATAATAACACTGCAACAACTAAAATGGATAGCAGCTACAACACCTCAATGAACAGTCCAGCATATGTAAATGAACTGCAACTGCCGGAGTGGCACATAGTATGCAGTGATACTCGAAATCAACACGAAAGAACTAGTCTAGCAACATGCTCCCAGCTAACAACAAAGCAACACTACAGGTATGCAGACTAAAGAGCAAAAATAATCTGGATCAAATGCCATCAGGTCAGGAATTCAATACATTGCAAGTGCAACAGGTAAATGAAGATGCAGTGAAGCCAATATGGCAAACAATGATGAAGTATATAAGTGCAGACACATTACATGAGTACCAAGCGTCGAGTCAAACAACAGAATTGCAGACTCAAATATCAAATGCTCATAAACACTTGAATGACTCAAGTGATACAAATTATATGCTATGTGTACAGTAAAATTCAAGTGATACAACTCGAAACAATGCACCATGTTCATACAACTACACAAGTGCATAAGGGCAATAAAATGAAGACTGTACTCCAGTGGACCTATCAACATATGATCAGTGGCATGCATACAAATATACAATGCAAAATTGAATAGTAATATGATACAGTGAACACTAAATGAAGCTGGACAGTGCAACAAGCAATCGAATTAACAGAGTTGTAGTAACCATCGTCATATGAACCAATATCAAAATGCATCAAGCAACCAAGAACAGTCAACTAAAATTATGATCCGTCTCAAACTATAACAGGTACAACATGTATGCAGGCAGTGACAATATAAGATCAAGCTGCAACATGTACGTAATGACAATCAGGTAGCAACAGTGAATCAAGAAAGACTCATGTGTTGCCCAAAACTCAAAACCAAGCAGTGAACATGTAAATCAAAACCAGTATATAGTTTGAACAAATATGTATGTGTCATAGAATATATGCATAACATACAAGTCCGATGCAGACAATGCCAACAAGACTTAGTTGCAAGATGCAACCAAGAACAGTCAACTAAAAATATGATCTGTCTCAAACTATAACAGGTACAACATGTATGCAGGCAGTGACAATATAAGATCAAGCTGCAACATGTACGTAATGACAATCAGGTAGCAACAGTGAATCAAGAAAGACTCATGTGTTACCCAAAACTCAAAACCAAGCAGTGAACATGTAAATCAAAACTAGTATATAGTTTGAACAAATATGTATGTGTCATAGAATATATGCATAGCATACAAGTCCGATGCAGACAATGCCAACAAGACTTAGTTGCAAGATGCAACCAAGAAGCTACAGAGCTCAATACTATCAAAACTACATGAATCAAACTCGAAGTAACACACGTGCAACTTCATCTACAAAGTGTATGCATATAGTCAGGTAATGGCAAAGACAAGGAAACGCAAAACTTCCAGATGAATACAAGCATCATGTAGCAGTTTCAAGAAATGATCAACAGCAGTTCAGAGAATCAAAATGGTAGTGGTAAGTTCGAGCAAAGCTCAACATCACAAGATCAAGCAACAACAAACGTACCAGTCAATGAAGTTCCAAGTCAAGGCCGAGGTCATCAGAAAATTCACGAAATCAAAATGCCAGAAAACAAAAATCGTGATAGCCAAAAAAATTCAACAATGGAAGAAATCATTTCGAAACCGTGGTGGCTAATGAACTCAAGCAAAATATACACGAATGCAATTAAAGGAGGTCAAACAGACCCTAAAATCATCAAGCCATGGTTAAACAAAGTCGAACCATGCCAGAAACATCAACATGAAACACGTCGAATGGCTGAGCAAATCAAGTGACGAAAGTATAGAAATTTAAAAAGTCAGATAACTCACTTTCGTAAAATAATCAGAAGGCCGAAGACAATTTCAACATATACATAAATACTAACGAACATCAAAGGGATTCGAACCTTCAATTAAAACCCCAATTCAAAAATCTCTGAAATTCAAATTAGATGTGAGTGAGGGAAGGAGCACTCACCTCTTAACGAAGCAAGGACGAACTCGACAAAGAAGAAGCGGCCGAAGCAACTCAGAGATATTCGATCGACCAAGCGTGATCGAGCAACCATCGGCGACCACTGATTGCGTGAGAACCCTAATTGGAAGAAAGGAGAACGAAGCCCTATTTTTGATCGAACAAAGAAAAGAACAGAGCCGCCACCATTTTCGTTTGTTTTATTTTTTAGGTTTAGGGTTTTTGAATGAAATTCGAATGAAAATAAAATAAAGGGATACGGTCGTCACCCTTGATAAGTACCACGGCATCAAAAAAAAAACATGGCCAAGATTATTTTAAAGCATACAAACCCTTTAACAACTTTTATAAAAGAATTTTAACCAATTAAAATGCCAATATCAATTAGCAACCAAATTAAATCATCATTTGACGATAATTTATTGTTACTAAAATCCCAGGGTTGTTACTGACTCCCCTCCTTATAGAAATTGCGTCCCCGCAATTTTCATAATTAAGGTCGTTAACAACAATTATTTTTCTAACATAAACTGGTTAGGCTAGAAAAATAAAGTCGGGAATACAAACGCCAAAGAAATCTTTTAATTTCATAAAAGAAATTCACAAATTCTCAACAAAATCTAACTATCAAATGGATAATCAGAATACAGAAATCTCAAAACAGCAATACTAATTATCGATACGATAATTAGAAGATAGCAAAATCTAACTATCAACAAAGATAATTAGAAAACAAAAATCACAAGTCGCAAAATTGCTAATATCTAGTTACCAAAAACGATAATCAAACCTCAAATCAACAAATATTTAATTATCACAAATGATAATCAAAACAACAAATATCTAATTATCAAAAACGATAATCAAATCTCAAATCAACAAATATTCAATTATCAAAAACGATAATCAAAACAACAAATATCTAATTATCAAAAATGATAATCAAATCTCAAATCAACAAATATTCAATTATCAAAAACGATAATCAAAACAACAAATATCTAATTATCAAAAATGATAATCAAATCTCAAATCAACAAATATTCAATTATCAAAAATGATAATCAAAACAACAAATATCTAATTATTAAAAACGATAATTAGAACTCATATCAACAAATATTTAATTATCAAAATCGATAATCAGAAATCTCAAATCAACAAATATTCAATTATCAAAAACGATAATCGAAACAACAAATATGTAATTATCAAAAACGATAATCAAATCTCAAATCAATAAATATTCAATTATCAAAAACAATAATCAAAACAACAAATATCTAATTATCAAAAACGATAATCAGAAATCTCAAATCAACAAATATTCAATTATCAAAAACGATAATCAAAACAACAAATATCTAATTATCAAAAACGATAATTAGAACTCATATCAACAAATATTTAATTATCAAAAACGATAATAAAAAATCTTAAATCAACAAATATTCAATTATCAAAAACGATAATCGAAACAACAAATATCTAATTATCAAAAACGATAATTAGAACTCATATCAACAAATATTTAATTATCACAAGCGATAATCAAATCTCAGATCACCAAATATTCAATTGTCAAAAACGATAATCAGAACTCATAACATCAAATATCTAATTATCACAAGCGATGATCATAAACAACAAATATCCGATTATCAAAAACGATAATCAGAACTCATAACATCAAATATGCAATTATCACAAGCGATAATCAGAAACAACAAATATCCAATTATCAAAAACGATAATCAGAACTCATAACATCAAATATCCAATTATCACAAGCGATAATCAAAAACAACAAATATCCTATTATCAAAAACGATAATCAGAACTCATAACATCAAATATCCAATTATCACAAGCGATAATCAGAAACAACAAATATCCGATTATCAAAAACGATAATCAGAACCCATAACATCAAATATCTAATTATCACAAGCGATAATCAGAAACAACAAATATCCGATTATCAAAAACGATAATCAGAACTCATAACATCAAATATCTAATTGTTACAAGCGATAATCAGAAACAACAAATATCCGGTTATCAAAAACGATAATCAGAACTCATAACATCAAATATTTAATTATCACAAGCGATAATCAAATCAACAAATATCCAATTACCTGCAGATAATTGGAAACAACAAATATCTAGAAATCAATTAAGATACTCTAGAAAATCAACATAAAAGGTTGGATCGATCCCATCAGATGGCGAGTTTTTAAGCTACGCCGCACGTGCATATCAGAGTGGCCGAAGCCTACCAAGTATTATAAATTTTTGGCGCCCATCAGATTGACCCGAAGGTCCGCAGAGTGATCCGAAGGTCTAGTACTTGTATTTGACCCGAAGGTCCGCAGAGTGATCCGAAGGTCTAGTACTTGTATTTGACCCGAAGGTCCGCAGAGTGGCCCGAAAGCCCAACAAATGACCCGAAGGTCCAGCAGAGTGACCCGAAAGCCCAACAAATGACCCAAAGGTCCATCATATGACCCGAAGGTCCAGCAAATGACCCGAAGGTCCATCAGAGTGGCTCGAAAGCCAAATATAATCATCAGAATCATCAAACAGCAAATATTTCAATTAACGAGTCCGGAATTAACCAAAGCAAACGCACGTGTCCCATAACCACGAGTTTTACTAAAGTGTTTAATTCTCTTCATCGTTTCCTTGAATGTGCAAAATTGTGTATTCAAAAAAATAACATTTCACATTCTCAAACGGACAAGTCCGGAATTAAGCGAATCAGTAAAAGAAAGGAGTCATAGTCCTAGATTTTGCTGAAACGTTTAAATCGCTTCCTCATTCTTTTGAAAGCGCAAACTGCAAAACTTCTGAAAACAATTTCATTTATTTTATAAAAGTAATAATTTACATTCTCAAACGAACAAGTCCGGAATTAAGCGAATCAGTAAAAGAAAGGGGTCACAGTCCTCGATTTTGCTGAAACGTTTAAATCGCTTCCTCATTCTTTTGAAAGCGTAAACTGTAAAAAATTTGAAAACAATTTTTATTTTGAAACAATTTTTAAAACACGTGATTAAAACAGCAACATCAGTAGCAACTTCGACAAGGAAATTGCACTACTCAAAATACCGTAAAAACGGTCGACAAAATCAGCATTGTGGAATAACCGCTTGAAAACCCACTTTAAAACCTGATGGTTACTGAAGCCAAAGCGACAGTAATATTCATATGTCAAAGTCTCATCAAAATACTTTGCATCAAAATATAACACCAGAGGATTTTCATTCATCAAAATGTCAACAAAACACGTGCTTCAAAAATTTAGCATCGATGTAAAAATCCTGTTATAAAAAAATAACGACAACAAAATACGTTTAGAACCAAACATCGGTTCAACGTAAAAATAATGCAGTAACGTGCAACTTAAATTTGCACGTATACTTCAAAATGAACAAGGAAATCAGTCGAATATATCTTCAATGAAGATAATTCAAAACAACAAAAATCTCATAACTACAGTCGCTTCCAATCCTCAAAACGGATTCGAAATTTTCAAAGAAAACAAATTAAACACAGCTATGTAAACAACAAATGAAATTTATTTCAATTTCATATTTTGATTTTTAAATCAAAAAGGATATCAACTGTACTCAGCGAAGACAGTCTCACTGTTTCCGCTGCGCATTCTGATAAACAGAACACAAATCAATCAATCATCAAAACACAACTTCACTTTTATTTTTAAATAAGGAAATTTAAAATTTTTCATCATAATTTCAAAACTTTAGCTTTGACTCAAAGCACAAATGGAACATCGACTAATAGTTGTAACATATGTTCCATCTAAGTTATGTTTTATATTTTGTCCATAAACTCCAAGCTCTGATACCAACTGTGACGCCCCACCTCTATGCTCACAATAACAAAGGGTATTAAAAGAAATACTGTCTGTTATTATGAAGAATAAGGCTGGTTAGGAGCGGCCATCCGTAGTTAGTGAAAATCTATATGAGTGGATCGTATGATATATATGTGCAAGTATAAGTAATTAACAGAGAGACTGAATGAATAAAAGTAGTAAAGTAAATTAAACTAATTACACCAGGATTTTATACTGGTTCGGACCTCCCGTTCTACATCCAGTCCCGAAGCTCCTCTTCGGAATTTCCTTTCACTAACTAACCCTCACTTAACCCGGAGGAACATGTTTACAATAGCAGAGTTTATTTGTCAGAGATGTGTTCTTAAAACACTGATGTTGACTGTTGAATATAAGTGCTTCCAATATATTTATCTAGAAAATGTTAAATATGTAGTCCAGAATATATGGAAGTGTAAGTAGTTGATTTCTTAGAGAATAGATGTAAGTCAGAGTACAGAGATCAAAAGCATAAGTAAGTAAGGTATCTTTATCTTTTGCATTGTTGATCCTATTTATAGTGATGAAGGGTTTTCTTGTATAGTTGTATCCGTTGTAGTCTCCTTAAAGTCGCATCTGATGATAATGAAGAGTTGCAGGGAAGAGAAGCAGACGTGTCCCTTTGAGTGTGACAGTTGAAGTTTGAATTTGCCCTGACGAATTTAAAATCAGACGTCTGAGAGCATGTTCCAGACGTCTGCCATTCATATATATTTTTGCATATGATTGTATTTCAGACGTCTGAGTTTAATACTAGACGTCTGATTCCTTCTGAAGTATGAACCCAGAGAATACCATCAGACGTCTGGTATCATAATCAGACGTCTGTTTTATAGTGCCTTTATTTGAAGAGGAATAAATCAGACGTCTGCTAAGTGAAGCCAGACGTATATTCATTAGCACGAAAAGATGTACAAAGATTGTTGGATTACAGAGTTTTACAAAAGATATAAAAGGTAAACTAAAATTCATTTGGAAGAGGATTGATCTTGATCATCTTGGTTCGCTGAAGGTAGTTTTGGATCTCCTTCTTTTGGCGAAGCTTGATTTTTATCTTCCTCCTTTTGTTCTTCTTTTGTAGAAGAACTTGGTGTGGAAGCTTCCTTTGTAGGTTCATCTTTAAATAGTTTAGAGTACTTTGTAGTAGGGGAAGGAACAGGAGTTGGCCAATCGTTAGAGGGTAGAGATGGACCACGAACCCGTTGCAATACTTCTTTAAGT
This sequence comes from Allium cepa, assembly GCA_030765085.1. Classification (NCBI taxonomy): domain Eukaryota; kingdom Viridiplantae; phylum Streptophyta; class Magnoliopsida; order Asparagales; family Amaryllidaceae; genus Allium; species Allium cepa. The sequence goes on along the minus strand of CM060945.1, from coordinate 943,988,278 downwards.
ACTGATAAAGCAGTGGAAAGAGAATCCTCAACTGTGGCTAGACGAGTAGCAAAAGAGACTTCAAGGTTGTCAATTCGCTTAGCCAAGTGTTTTTGATTTCGAGATAGTATGTGTTGATTTCTAAGAGTGAGATCTCGAATACTTTCATTTGGTTCTATTTCTAGTCGAGTCTCTATAATATTGTCTTGTCCTGGATAATCAAACGGTTGAGGAGGAGTAGGTGTTGCTTCTTTATGTTCTTCGTCTTGAGAAGGAATTACGGGTACTTGAGGAGAAAGCTCAATATGTCTAGATTGTTGATTGCGCGTCCAATCCTCAAATGATATGAAATCCGGGGGATTTTCAGGTAAATGCATTAAGGAGAAAAACTTTGTTGAAGAATATTTGGGGGAAATTTCTTCGAACGTTGATAAATATGATTGAATGTTATTTGCTCGAAGAAGTCGCATAATGTAAGTTGGGTAAATAATGGAAGGTCGAGAGCGATTCCAAAATTGCTTGAGTTCATCAAAAATAAACTTTGCCCAATTTATTCTTGTTCTACTAAAGATAGCATACAACGCTTTATGCTCCATTTCTGTAATCTGCTCGTGACTTCCTAACCGAGGAATAATGGTGTTTATTATCATCCGTGTTAGTAGTCGAGCTTTTGGACGTAAGTATTTGGAAGCAAATTTAGGCATAGAATCTTCCCAAATTTGATGCGTAATATTATCCCTAGGCTTAAATCTCATATCGGAGATATTATACAAGTCTTCCCCGGTGTCAGAGCAACCAAGGATTCGTCCTATTAAGCCAGGGGTTAATCTAATCGTGTTTTCATATACGCTTGACCAAAGCCAATTATCTTCATTCTCGGTATTCCAAACCGCGGTGCTATCTAAGTTTGCATAGAATAGGAAGATGGCTAATTGGTCTATTTGAACATCATTTTTTTGAAAAGATATCAAGCTTTCTAGACCGGCTGTTTCACATAATTCATCTAGGTCGTACATAGGAAAGTTCAATAAATTGTAAAAAGGACCTGTATGTAGTTTCTTCTTTGGAATCTCCTCGTACCTTTTAAGAGAATGAGGTGCTCTATTCATCCAACGTTCTATTTGGTCATCTGAACAAACTTGCGGATGTAAAGAAGACGATGGTTGATCTTGCTTTCTTTTTTTAGTAGGGTTCTTAGTACGAGGAGGCATTGTTATTTGCAGAGCTTTGATAATTTGAACGAAAATTTGTGTTCGAGAAGATCGTTAGAGAGTAAAATTTTTTGAAAGAGAATGAAAAAAAATGATAGTATCTGTTCGATTTTATATGGCCGATTGGAAATCAGACGTCTGAAAAATGTTTTAGACGTCTGGTTTGCCCTAATTGTTATCGATCAGAGTAGAACAGACGTCTGATGCTTGAATTTAGACGTCTGTTTTGTAACCTTTTTGAAGCAGAGAAAAATGACAGACGTCTGGAAACTAAAAACAGACGTCTGTCTTGAGTTGATATTGAAACAGAGAACGTATTCAGACGTCTGATTACAATTTTAGACGTCTGAAATGATCAGAAGTAAATTTGTAGAAGGCAGAAGCATATTTCAGATGTCTGGTATGTATTTCAGACGTCTGATATATACACATATCAATAGTTTAAGTGAAATATCAGAGTGTCAGACGTCTGATAAATGGTGGCAGACGTCTAATTTTTGTAAATTTTGAAAAAAATGATACAAATTTTATTTAAGGAACATAAACAATAACTTCTCTTATTTTATAAAGCATGTATACATATAGATATATGTAATTATCATAATTATTTTATTTAGATGGAGACGGAGTTTTTAGGATTTCTTGACTCATTATCATTCCATGGACGAAGTGGAGACCATATATTTCCACGTTCGTGTGTTCGTGAAGAGCCAGAATATCGTCTAGGTGAAGGATCTGAAGAAGTACGATACGAAGAAGATGGATCTAATGAACTACAAGGTTTTGGAAGTGGTTCATGAACATCTTTTTTTCGTGACGAACAAAACTTCATTGCAACTTGTTTAAGAAAGCTTAATCTTCGTGCCGTAATTTTTTGTTCGAAGTAAAGTTCCCGTTGAAGATCCATCTGTTGTTTTTGATAATGATGGATTTCATTGATTTACTCCTTTGTGGTCGGAGAGGTAAACAGAGATTTTTTAGCTTTCTTATTTTCTGGTGTAAAACCCGTGCGATATGAAGACCACCTATGAATTGGTTCTTGTTTTGGGGTAGGCGTTGGAAGTTGTTATGGTGTGTCAACCGCGCTGTCCGTTGAGAGTGAAGATACGGAGATGGATATATAGGAATCTTGTGAAGACATTGCTATATATTTTTATTAAAAAAATTAATTTGTTAAATATATTTTTGTATTTGGCCATATTTATAATTTGGAAAGTATGTAAATATAGACAACCTAAAATTTAAAAGGTGTAAAAATAAATAACTTAACTTGTGGTTAGTATTTTTCTGAAAATCTTAAGAAGTACTGAAACCAACATATATTTTGTGGGTAAAATTTCGGTAACTAAATGTAGCTCTAAATCCTATTATATGTTTTTATACATAACGTGTTAAGGAAAAAGATCATTTAGCAAACAAACTCCTAAACTTCGTCGCAGTTTAGAAAAAGTTAGTTCGTTTAATGGTTTAGTAAAGATGTCGGCTATTTGATTTTCGGTGTTAACATATTCTAATGAAATGGTTCCTTTTTCGACATTGTCTCTTAGAAAATGATGTCGTATATCTATATGTTTTGTTCTAGAGTGATTAATCAGATTTTTAGACAAATTAATTGCACTTGTGTTGTCACAATAAATTGGAGATTTAATGATAGTTTTACCAAAATCTGTTAGTGTTTGTTGCGTGTATATTACTTGAGCACATGCTAGTGCCGTGGAGATGTATTCGGCTTCGCAAGTTGATAAGGAAACGCAATTTTGTTTTTTTCTAAACCAAGAAACTAACGATTGTCCAATAAAATGACAAGTTCCACTAGTACTTTTACGATCTGTTCTACATCCTCCAAAATCCGCATCACTATATGAGATAAGTTCAAATGAGGATCCTTTAGAATGGAACAATCCATAATTTTTAGTACCAGAAAGATAACGTAAAATTCGTTTAACTGCTCGTAGATGTGATTCTTTTGGTTTGGCTTGAAATCGAGCACAAAGACATACGCTCATCATAATATCAGGTCGACTAGCTGTTAAATAGAGAAGTGAACCAATCATGCTACGATATTTCTTTTCGTCAAAATCTTTTTCGTTTTCATCTTTTTCTAAGTGAACTGTGGTACTCATTGGAGTTGGTTTACTTGAGGTTTTATTCATTTCAAAACGATTTAATAAATTATTACAATATTTTTCTTGATGAATAAAAATTCCATTATCAAGTTGTTTTATTTGTAAACCTAAGAAGAAGTTTAATTCTCCCATGTGAGACATTTGAAATTCACTTTTCATAATATTAGAAAATTGGTTGCATAAATTTTCTTTAGTTGAACCAAAAATAATGTCATCGACATAGATTTGTACTACTAAAATATCACTATTTTCCCGTTTAATAAACAAAGTTGTATCAATTTTGCCTATTTGAAAACCTGATGTAATTAAATGATTTTTAAGACGCTCATACCAAGCTCTTGGGGCTTGTTTTAATCCATATAAAGCTTTATGTAATTTAAATACGTGATCAGGATATTTTTCATGAACAAATAGTGGTGGTTGTTCTACATATACATTTTCTTTGATAAAACCATTTAAAAAAGCACTTTTGACATCCATTTGAAATAATTTAAAATTATTATATGTTGCAAAAGCGAGTAATGTGCGAATGGCCTCCAATCTTGCTACAGGAGCAAAGGTTTCATCGTAGTCTATTCCTTCTTCTTGATTGTAGCCTTGAGCAACTAATCGTGCTTTATTTCTAATAATATTTCTGTTTTCATCTGATTTGTTCTTAAATGCCATTTCGTTCCTATTACCGATTGATCTTTAGGTCGTGGTACTAATTCCCATACGTTATTATGTTCGAACTGATTTAATTCTTCTTGCATAGCTATTATCCAAAAATTGTCATTTGATGCTTCTTTATAATTTTTTGGTTCAAAGTTTGACACAAATGCTACATGGCTTTTATGATTAAGATGATTTCTAGTTACTCTTGTATTAAGATCTCCAATAATATTATCTATTGGATGATTTTTAATAATTTTAGGAGGTGATACTAGAGTGTTATTTTCAATATTTATGTCACTACTAATGGTATTTGTTGGATTTATTAATGAAATATCTTCTTCTTCATCGTTAGATTTTAGATTACAAATATTTTCGTCGAAAGAAACGTGTAAACTTTCTTCAATGGTATTGTTTCTTTTATTAAAAATTCTATATGCTTTGCTTCGATCCGAATATCCAATAAAAATACCTTCATCGGCTTTTGGATCAAATTTTCCTAAATTATCTTTTGTATTTAAAATAAAGCATTTTGACCCGAAAGTTTTAAAGTATGATACCTTAGGTTTTTTACCAAAAAATATTTCAAAACACGTTTGTTTAGTCATAGGACGAATTGTTACACGATTTAATACATAACAAGATGTCGCAACAGCTTCAGCCCAGAAGTGTTTTGGTAAACCACTACTATTTAGTAATGTTCGTGCGCATTCTTGTAATGTACGATTTTTTCTTTCTACGACTCCATTTTGTTGTGGTGTTCGAGGAAAAGAAAAATTGTGAGTTATTCCTTTTTTATTACAAAAATTTGTAAAAAGATCATTTTCGAATTCTCCTCCATGATCACTTCAGATATTTTTAATTTTTAAGTTCATTTGTGTTTTAATTCTTTTAGCAAAAATTTTAAACATTCCAAAAGTATCACTTTTATGTTTTATAAACAAAGTCCAAGTATATCTTGAAAAATCATCAACTATTACAAAGACATATTTGTTGTGATTTATAGACCGAATTTGTGTAGGGCCAAATAAATCTAAGTGTAACAGTTCTAAAGGTTGTTTTGTAGAAATGTTATTTTTAGATTTAAACGAGCTTTTCTTTAGTTTTCCAATTTGACAATCATCACATAAGTTTTCTACTTTGTAATTTATTTTGGGTAATCCCCTTACTAGTTCATATTTTGCTAACTTATTTATATTTTTAAAGTTGAAATGACAAAATCGTTTATGCCATAACCATGCATCATCATGTTTGGCGGTTAAGCATAAGTTTGAATTTTTATTTATATTCATACTTAATACATAAATATTTTTGTTTCTAAATCCTTCAAAAATGATTTGTTTGTTATTATCTAGAATATTACATTTATCTTTTTCAAAATTTATTTGAAAACCTTTATCGCATAATTGATTAATGCTCAGTAAGTTGTGTTTTAGATTTTTTACTAATAAAACATTTGTAATAATAGGAGAATTCGATATACCAGAGTTGATGACTTCTCCAATGCCTACGACATATCCTTTTGAATTGTCTCCAAATGTTACCGTTCCACCATCAATGTATGATATATTTGATAACATCTTTGAATTTCTGGTCATATGTTTAGAGCAGCCACTATCTAGTATCCATTTCTCTTTATTTTTTATTTTGGGTACCTGCAAAATAAAAGATGTTTCAATTGGTACCCATATATTATTAGGGTCCTATTTGTTAGGAGAAGGTAGCCATACCCAAGATGGTTTGGTACTTTTATAAAGATAATTTTTATTATAGACTACATTCTCTATATAATTATTGATATACTTTTGTCTAATTAAATGATTATTTGTTTTAGGAATCCAAATTTTTATAGTTTTGGTATTCAATGTAGACTTAGGTAAACTTTTAGTTTTTTTATAGCTAAAAATTTTTGCAACTTTTTCTTTTTGTTTAGAGGAATTTTTAAAACCTATTCCATTTTTGTTGTTTGATGGTTTTGATATTTTTACAAGGTTTTCCAAATCTTGTTTTCCTTTATTAAATTTTGGCACATTATTTGTAATCTTATCTAGCTTTTCTTTTAGTTCTATATTTTCCATTTTAAACAATTCAATATTATTTTTAAGGTTGGTATTTTCTTTCAAAAAATTATCGTTTGCCTTTTTTGTGCTTTCAAGTTCTATAGTGGTAGCCTCATTTATTATCAAATTACTTTTGTATTTTTCTTGAGATAATTCAAGTTCTTCTTCTAGAATAATTTTTTCATCTTTTAACATACCTACTTCAATTTCTAATCTATTTATTTTAACTATATATTCTTTATTCAATTTTTTAAGTTGTCTAAATTTATCATCCAATTCAATGCTTAGTTCAAATAAATCGTCATAGCTAAGTTTTGGACATACCTCATCATTTTGTGCCATAAAACATACATTTGCTTGTTCTTCGTCACTATCGCTATCACTTTCCGATGATGAAGAATCCGAATCATCCCACGTTACTTTGAAAGCTTTCTTCTTCTTGAATTTTTCAAATTTATTCTTCTTTTTATCAATGTTGAGTTTTGGGCAATCTTTCTTCATGTGTCCGTATTGATCACATTCATAGCATTTAATTTGAGATTGATTTGTCGAGTTGGACTTTCCTTCTTTTTGAAATTTTGTCATCTTTCTAAATTTCTTGAATCTATTATAGTTTTTGGCAATGAATACTATTTCATCTTCATCTAGATCCGAGTCATCATTCTTTGTTGCCTGAAATGCTATGTTCTTCTTTTCCGAGTTTAGTTCTTTTCGTGCCTGCAAATTAGCTTCATAGGACATCAAATTTCCTATTAACTCTTCGCCTTTGAGGGTAGGAAGATCATTCGCTTCTTCTATAGCCAATACCTTTCTTTCCCAGTCAGGTGTTAAAGAGTTGAGTATTCTAGAAACTAAATCAAAATCAGTAAACTTAACTCCTAATGCCATAAGATCATGTTGAATCGTTTGAAATCCAGAGTACATGTCTACTATAGTTTCATTTTGTTTCATTTTGAAAGATGAGAATTGGTTTTGCAAAATTGAAATTTTAGTTTGTTTGACCTTTGTTGTACCTTCGTGTGTAATTTGTAAGGTACGCCAAATATCAAATGCAGTGGTGCATAGCATTACTCGTGAAAATTCATTTTTGTCTAAAGAACAAAATAAAACATTCATAGCTTTAGCATTGTTTGATGATAAGGATTTTTGTGCATCGGTCCAAGTGTTCATAGCGGTAGTGGGTGCTTCATATTTATCTTGAGTGGCTGACAAAATTTCTAGACCGTTAGCTTCCATAAAAATTCTCATACGTGTTGACCAATATGCATAGTTAGATCCATTAAAAAGTGGGGGTCGTGCTGTGGATTGTCCTTCTTGAAAAATACTTGCCATATTTAAAGAGATTCAAAAACGTGTTACTGTTCTTTGATCAAACCTTGCTCTGATACCAATTGAAAATCTATATGAGTGGATCGTATGATATATATGTGCAAGTATAAGTAATTAACAGAGAGACTGAATGAATAAAAGTAGTAAAGTAAATTAAACTAATTACACCAAGATTTTATACTGGTTCGGACCTCCCGTCCTACGTCCAGTCCCGAAGCTCCTCTTCGGAATTTCCTTTCACTAACTAACCCTCACTTAACCCGGAGGAACAGGTTTACAATAGCAGAGTTTATTTGTCAGAGATGTGTTCTTAAAACACTGATGTTGACTGTTGAATACAAGTGCTTCCAATATATTTATCTAGAAAATGTTGAATATGTAGTCCAGAATATATGGAAGTGTAAGTAGTTGATTTCTTAGAGAATAGATGTAAGTCAGAGTACAGAGATCAAAAGCATAAGTAAGTAAGGTATCTTTATCTTTTGCATTGTTGATCCTATTTATAGTGATGAAGGGTTTTCTTGTATAGTTGTATCCGTTGTAGTCTCCTTAAAGTCACATCTGATGATGGTGAAGAGTTGCGGGGAAGAGAAGCAGACGCGTCCCTTTGAGTGTGACAGTTGAAGTTTGAATTTGCCCTGGCGAATTTAAAATCAGACGTCTGAGAGCATGTTCCAGACGTCTGCCCTTCATATATATTTTTGCATATGATTGTATTTCAGACGTCTGAGTTTAATACCAGACGTCTAATTCCTTCTGAAGTATGAACCCAGAGAATACCATCAGACGTCTGGTATCATAATCAGACGTCTGTTTTATAGTGCCTTTATTTGCAGAGGAATAAATCAGACGTCTGCTAAGTGAAGCCAGACGTCTGAAAACTGTGTATTTTGCTTTCTTCTGTCTGTGCATTTCCACTTCTACTTCTATTGATTTGATCGCCTTTTGATTCTTGTTGCTATCTCTTTGGTGATGCTATTTCATCAACTACCTGTAAATAAAGATATGTACATGTACACGATTTCCATTGTATAGTTGTTATCATCGAAACCGTAGAATGTAGTTCCTAACAGTTAGGCCTTACATTAGTATTGGTTATTTTGATAGGAGTGGTAAATATTTTTAATTTTTCATCTCTTATTTATTTACTCCCATCGACATACCCAATTCCAATATAAAACGAACTACGATGGTTCATAATAGTTTAGGAAAATAAATATAATAATAACACAGATAATATAAATGCGGAACACAGATAACACAGAAAGTCTCATATATATAATAACTGATGTCAGTTACAATACATGTGATACAATACATATGATACAACTACAACTGTCGACTCTGGAAGTTACATATACAAGTACATTATCGTAAATAATATACATGAATATACAACATCCTATACTAAGACAACGACTACTCCAAAAAGTATGAAAAGACTTCATAGCTCTAGCAGCAACCCAAAGTAAGATATCAACAACCTGTAAATACTCGGTCTGACCCGAGTATTAAATTCAAAAGAAAATAATACACGGGTCAGTCTAATTAAACTCAGTTATTAATGCACAGAAGCAATAATAATAAATAACAATTAGACGACAGTTAAAATAAATCTCGTCTATCAATTCCTTTAACAAGGAAATTGGATAACGGTAAATATAACACGTAACAGTGTTAAACAACAAATCAGCATATTCAAATCATCAACAAAGATAGTGAAAAGAATATCAATGAAGATAATTTAGAAAAACATCAGAATTGCCTAATCGGCAATTAACAACAAAATCCAATTATTGAATAAATAATTAGAAACTCATAATCTAATTATCAAATAGATAATTAGACAACAACAAAATGATCGAATCAAATCAAATCAAAGATAATTTCAAAATATTGAATTGAATAAACGAAACAGTTCAAACAATTGAAATATCAATTGAAACACCAATTCTGATTTGGCTGCAGTACAACACGCGTGTACTGCCTCGCCAAAATCAGATATACACCTGAGAACAAAGAGTATATCTCAAAGCAAAGCTCTAACCAGCACAATAGGTATAACAGAATGCACTAGTAAAACAAACTGAAGCAATGTCAATGTGCACAGATGCACATCATGACACATGAACCCAATACAGTGCAAACTACTAAAATCAGATGTACGACAGCCACCACACGAACACAAGGGAAAACTGCAAAAAACCCGCAGCCACCTCAAGGTCACAAGGGCAAGACTGCAACCAAAAACTCAGATGCAACCATCAAAACAAATGCAGCAGTGGATAAGGCTGCACAATGCAAATGGTATGTAAACCAAATGTCACCAAGTGAATATAATAACACTGCAACAACTAAAATGGATAGCAGCTACAACACCTCAATGAACAGTCCAGCATATGTAAATGAACTGCAACTGCCGGAGTGGCACATAGTATGCAGTGATACTCGAAATCAACACGAAAGAACTAGTCTAGCAACATGCTCCCAGCTAACAACAAAGCAACACTACAGGTATGCAGACTAAAGAGCAAAAATAATCTGGATCAAATGCCATCAGGTCAGGAATTCAATACATTGCAAGTGCAACAGGTAAATGAAGATGCAGTGAAGCCAATATGGCAAACAATGATGAAGTATATAAGTGCAGACACATTACATGAGTACCAAGCGTCGAGTCAAACAACAGAATTGCAGACTCAAATATCAAATGCTCATAAACACTTGAATGACTCAAGTGATACAAATTATATGCTATGTGTACAGTAAAATTCAAGTGATACAACTCGAAACAATGCACCATGTTCATACAACTACACAAGTGCATAAGGGCAATAAAATGAAGACTGTACTCCAGTGGACCTATCAACATATGATCAGTGGCATGCATACAAATATACAATGCAAAATTGAATAGTAATATGATACAGTGAACACTAAATGAAGCTGGACAGTGCAACAAGCAATCAAATTAACAGAGTTGTAGTAACCATCGTCATATGAACCAATATCAAAATGCATCAAGCAACCAAGAACAGTCAACTAAAATTATGATCCGTCTCAAACTATAACAGGTACAACATGTATGCAGGCAGTGACAATATACACTACAAGGGGAGGGGGGATTTCCGACGGCTGAAAACCGTCGGCGGCCGTCGGAAGCCGTCGGCGGCCGTCGGAAAAAGCCGTCGGAAATGAAGGCGTCGGGAAGCAGTATTTCCGACGGCTACCGACGGGTGATGCCGTATACATTATCGACGGTTTCCGGCGGTTTCCGGCGGTTTCCGACGGCTTCCGACGGCCGTCGGAAACCGTCGGAAACCGTCGGAAATCAGGCCAATAAGCCGTCGGAACCCGTCGGAAACCGCCGGAAAATTTCGACCAATAAGCCGTCGAGAGCCGTCGGAAGCCGTCGGAAACCTGCTGTTTTTTTTTAAAATCTGCTGCAAATAGAGCCTTCCAACCACATTTCTCTTCCAAACACTACAATATCAATACTGCACAATCAAATAAACAATAATCCAACCAAACATGCAAACCAATACTCCAAAATATTCAATAGACACAGAAATAAACTAAATTAGAATAAAAATAAAATACAAAATATACATAACATTCCAACATTAACAATAATACTAACAATAACTGTTCTAATCATGCATATCCTGATACAGCTACAGAACCAAGTGTATTATACATAATTATACATATCAACAATTAATTGTTCCTTCTACCAAATCATTGTAAACTAAAACTAAACATACCTGCACGAACGAATTAGAAAGCAATGAATCAATCTGCCCCAGATCCAGAGCCAGCCGATGAAGGGAAGCGGCCACCAAACTGCTGCATGTACTCAAATAACTGTGCCGTCTGCATGGCCTGTTGGCGGTTCTGCTCCTCCAACTGCTGAACTCTAGTCTGTAATTCTTCTATACTTGCTAGCTCGCTCTGAGGTCTACTCCGCCGTCTCCTACTCTGACTACTGGACTGCAATAATTGAAAAATAAATAAAATCAAAGTTTATTGTTTTGAAAAGGTAAGAATATCATATTTTAAGTATTTTAAGAAAAATTAAATTATTTACCGCTAAATTGCCAAATCCGTATCGTCGACCATGCTCTGGTGGACTCATAACGGACTCAAAAATAATGTCCTCTTCATCGGTCGTCAGCTGCTCTCGACCCGTATCAGAAAGGAGTTTCTGTCGCTGCTCCATAAACATCTCCTGCATTGACAAATTAATAATATCATATCTTATTTCATAATAATTTGACAACTAAAACAATTACTAATACTGAATAAAATGAAATATGCTTACATGGCTTTTACTGGATTTATCGTCCTGCCATGTGTACGAAACAGTCCCGTCTGGATTAACATGCTCAACAGCATGCGTACGGGTGAACACGTCCATATAGCTGACAGGACCATGTGCCTCGGCTTCCTGAAGTTGATTGTTACATACAATTATTATACATTTAAAATCATATAGCATAAACTATTTACATTTATTATTCAGTAATTAAATTTACCAACTCCTGCCGATACTGCTGAAACGACTTCGATCCTCCGCGATGAGTAACGGGATTCTTATTTCTATTTGCAGAGTTTCTATCTGACTCTGCCTGTACATTCAAAATTTGATACATTATTTTTCAATCACGTTAAATTAATAATTGAAAAAAAATTAGTATACTTGCCTTCGCCTCGTCCGTCTCCCAGTAGCTCAACCAAGCTTGCCACACGCTCTCCCCCATCCACCGTGGTCTCTTCCCGGATTTCTTAACCTCAGATATCGTGTCTCTGTAGTTCTTTCGCATCTTCCTCATCCAGTATGCTCGTGCCAGCTGCATATCATCTGTCTGGATGTCTATCTCAGCCTGTGTTAAAAAAAGATTACACTTTAAACGATAAACGGTAGAAAAACGACAAAAACGAATTAAAAATGGAAAACATAAAAATTACACATACTAGGACATCCTGCCATATGCACTCTATGATGTGCGGAGGGATGGTATCCCACTTTGGCCAGCACGCACTCATCCTACTACGATATGCTGCTCTGGAGACGTCCAACACTACCTTAGTGGGTAGTAGCTCGAACCCCCTGTTTTTAAGTACGATACAGATAAGTACATACGTATAGTATAGAAAAAATAAGATGATGAATAAGATTTAATTTTTACCCATCTGCTTTGGGGGCTAACGTAACAACTGGACGGTGTGGCGCTTGCGATGGGCCACTGCCATCGCCTCCTGAAGAACGGGAAGAGCTCCTCCCTCTATGTGACATAATGATAAACCTGTGACGTTTACACATCATTATATAAGAGAATAAAAACATGATAATGAAATATATTTCATATGAACATGACATCAATGGTATAAATTGCTTAATTATAATGACTGAAATGTAAATAGACATGTAAGTTTGTTATACCTGATTCATGATGGGTGTACTCTTCCTACGATAAGCAGAGTTCATTGCATTTTTAATAAAAATTGCTAAATAAATGACAAATTGAAATAACATAAAACAATAGTAAACGGATTTAGTTTCATAGTTACATCAATTTCATAATACATCAAGAATTCAACATAGTTACATCAATTGCAAAAAAACAGATTCAAATTTATATCAGTCATCATCGTCTTCTGATTCAGATTCGGTCTCGTTTTCGACGATATTTTCCTCTGCACTGTCAAACGCTTCTACCAAAACATTTGATTCATCGATCAGACGGGGCCAAAAACTCTCTAAGGGACATTTGTCGGTTAACATGCGCGCATTTTACTCAAAAATACAGTTTTACTCACTGTTCACATTTATATATTAATTTCACACATTTATTCGACGTATTACGCATCAACTTAGGGCTGGTTTAACATTTTGTCATTTTTCAATACACACAATTATAATTTAGAGTAATGCATTTTTTTTGTGTCATAAGTAAAAACGTGCACAATATAATACTCCTAGTTCATTCAATCATTTTATCTTATTCCAAATAACGTATACAATCGTCGAATCAAGGCATACACAACAAAATACATATACATGAACATGCACAAATTATACGTGTTTATCACAATTTCACGATAAAAGATGAAATTGGTATACCATGTGATGCTATAAACCGTTATTACGCTAGTGGAAACAATTGCAATCATTAATTCGCCCTAATTTATCAATTTATGCAAATCTATAATTAGGGTAAAAACTGAATTTTTCATAAAAATAAGAGATTATACCTGAGATTAAGAGTACTGAAGCTTGATTAGAGTGCGTTGGAAGATCCGGAAGCTAAAAATTAGGGATTGGAAGCTTAGGGGTTGAATTTGGGGGGTTTTTTGGGTTTTTTTCGTATGAAATGGAGGAGGAAGAAAGGGCTCGGCTGGCTGGTATAATCGCAAATTTGCGACGGCTTCCGACGGCCGCCGACGGCCCGTCGAAAGCCGTCGGAAAATGGCCGTCGGAAGCCGTCGGTCTTGGCTGTCGGTATTCTGCCTTTTTCTTGTAGTGATAAGATCAAGCTGCAACATGTACGTAATGACAATCAGGTAGCAACAGTGAATCAAGAAAGACTCATGTGTTGCCCAAAACTCAAAACCAAGCAGTGAACATGTAAATCAAAACCAGTATATAGTTTGAACAAATATGTATGTGTCATAGAATATATGCATAGCATACAAGTCCGATGCAGACAATGCCAACAAGACTTAGTTGCAAGATGCAACCAAGAACAGTCAACTAAAAATATGATCTGTCTCAAACTATAACAGGTACAACATGTATGCAGGCAGTGACAATATAAGATCAAGCTGCAACATGTACGTAATGACAATCAGGTAGCAACAGTGAATCAAGAAAGACTCATGTGTTACCCAAAACTCAAAACCAAGCAGTGAACATGTAAATCAAAACCAGTATATAGTTTGAACAAATATGTATGTGTCATAGAATATATGCATAGCATACAAGTCCGATGCAGACAATGCCAACAAGACTTAGTTGCAAGATGCAACCAAGAAGCTACAGAGCTCAATACTATCAAAACTACATGAATCAAACTCGAAGTAACACACGTGCAACTTCATCTACAAAGTGTATGCATATAGTCAGGTAATGGCAAAGACAAGGAAACACAAAACTTCCAAATGAATACAAGCATCATGTAGCAGTTTCAAGAAATGATCAACAGTAGTTCAGAGAATCAAAACGGTATTGGTAAGTTCGAGCAAAGCTCAACATCACAAGATCAAGCAACAACAAATGTACCAGTCAATGAAGTTCCAAGTCAAGGTCGAGGTCATCAGAAAATTCACGAAATCAAAATGCCAGAAAACAAAAATCGTGATAGCCCAAAAAAAATCAACAATGGAAGAAATCATTTCAAAACTGTGGTGGCTAATGAACTCAAGCAAAATATACACGAATGCAATTATAGGAGGTCAAACAGACCCAAAAATCATCAAGCCATGGTTAAACAAAATCGAACATGCCAGAAACATCAACACGAAACACAGTCGAATGGCCGAACAAATCAAGTGACGAAAGTATACAAATTTAAAAAGTCAGATAACTCACTTTCGTAAAATAATCAGAAGGCCGAAGACAATTTCAACATATACGTAAATACGAACGAACATCAAAGGGATACGAACCTTCAATTAAAACCCCAATTCAAAAATCTCTGAAATTCAAATTAGATGTGAGTGAGGGAAGGATCACTCACCTCTTAACGAAGCAAGGACGAACTCGACAAAGAAGAAGCGGCCAAAGCAACTCAGAGATATTCGATCGACCAAGCGTGATCGAGCAACCATCGACGACAACTGATTGCGCGAAAACCCTAATTGGAAGAAAGGAGAATGAAGCCCTATTTTTGATCGAACGAAGAAAAGAATAGAGCCGCCACCATTTTCGTTTGTTTTGATTTTTAGGTTTGGGGTTTTCGAATGAAAATAAAATAAAGGGATACGGTCGTCACCCTTGATAAGTACCACGGCATCAAAAAAACATGGCCAAGATTATTTTAAAGCCCACAAACCCATTAACAACTTTTATTAAAGAATTTTAACCAATTAATATGCCAATATCAATTAGAAACCAAATTAAATCGTCATTTGACGATAATTTATTGTTACTAAAATCCCAGGGTTGTTACAAAACTCATGAGTATTATGTCCGGACAACCTATATCGAATAGGACCCATTTCTGGATCCACCTAAGTCCATCTTGGATCAAATCAAAGAATCAATAGAATGTATCCATAATGTGGCCACAAAGTAAATAGTCAACAGAAGGCACTACCCATATCTTATATCTCAAAATGTCTATCATACGACATATAGTACCTTTCAAATCATCAATTTCGAATATATCATTCTTATATAATTCCGTTATACACAAGATCGTCGCTTTTCAGATCGAGTACCTTTCAAAATCAATAGTTTTTGAATTAACTTCATACTTATATAATTCATTTTATATAAGTTTGAAAACTTCCATCCGTTTTGTTTTAGAATCAAAGGTTCTTAAAATCAGTCAATTTCCAATTTTAGCTTCAATTTCACCTATGATTTCAACAGTCATTTTTCAAATTGAATATTATTCAATATTCATATATTTTAAAATTCCAATCATCAGTTTTCAATTCAATTTCATATTTACATAAAGTTATATCAATATAAAATCAACTTCCTTTATAAAATCATTTTGTAAGTAACTAAGTTTTAAAACAACAATTTCTTTTCAAAATCAAATATTTTACAAAAATTCTTTATACATGAATAACCTTATAATTTTTTTATTCCAATTTTTTTGACTAAGTTCACAAATATTTCTCAAACAATTTCATTATAAAAACTTTTCAAAATTAGATTTCATATTTTTACATAATTAAAATTTTCCTTTCAAAATCATTTTGCAAATAAATAAGGTTTTATAAGTATTTATGAAGTCCAAAACATATCTTAAAACTCAATTTCTTTTAAAGTAGTTCAAAACCAATTTCCTCTTCGTATAATACAAAATAATCTTATTTATTCTACTTATCAAAATATTTAACATTTTAAAACTTGTCTAACTTCTATTTACCTTTATTTTAAAATTTTAAAAACTAAACTTCATATACTTTCCAAAAATTCTTAGCTTTGAAAATTAATTCTCAATTTGGAAGTGTCCAATCATTCAGAATAGTCGGAAAAATCAAATTCCAATTCAAAATTGGAAATCGACAATCAATCATCTCAACATGATGCACAATCAATCAATCAGTCCTCATGTATATGATACTTGTGTTTATAATATAATTCAATCCAATATTCAAGAACCGAACACCGGTTTTTTTTTAAATCGTTCGTAATAAATATGTACATATTTCTTTCGAATATCAAATCGTACTTCAGGGATTTGAATCAAATCGGTTTCATTAACTATCGAGTAGCAAAGCTAATAAAGAGGCCTCTCTCACTTTGATACTTGAAAATGAATGTCATTGATGCTACATTCATCATCAAAATTTATTTTCCAGCGACAGAAGTGAGTTTCAGACTTCATTTCTTTTAAATCTTTTGAAAATCCCTTTTTGAAATCACTTTGAAATCATTTATAACAGTTCTATTTGGAAAATAATTTCAAATTATGTTATATATTTTGTCTCAATCTTAAAACCAATTTCAAAAGATCCCGAAATCCAAACTCTCAAATTTTCAGTTTGAATAACTTTTTGCTTATTTATTAACCATGACTAGATAAACCATATTTCATATATCACTTTCAAATGGTATCCATTACTCTTTAAAATGATATAGGGGGAAATTCAAATATATTCACTTCAAAATCCATGTTAAACATGTAGTTTCTCAGTTGCTTAAATATTTTTCAAAAACCAAAAATTTTCAATCATAGTCAAATGCTCAAATCAACAGCCAATAGTCGATGCTCATAAACTGGTTAAGCACGACTTATCAATCAAAAATTGATAATATGCACATCCGTATTAATCGAACAATCAATCAACAAAAAGATAACATCCAATCATCATCAACAGTCACGATTGATTTTATTAGTTTGTAGAATTCATTCTTTTATATTCTATATAAAATCCAAGTTAAAATCATTTCATTTATTAATATCAAAATACTTTTATATCACTAACAAATATGCCCTCTCTTATACGTATATACACTCAATGAGCTTATCCTATAGGTTTAGGTATATGCTAAACCTAAGCTCTGATACCAACTTTAATGACCAGGGTTTTCGACCCTCGAAAATCAATATAGATACGTCCACTATATAGAATGTCAAGCAATCGAGTGCCAGAAATACCAGATCATTGGGGGTTAAGAAGAAACAGATAGAAGAAGAAACGAAAACAACAACACGGAATCACACAATCACAGCGGAACAAAATATAATATATAACAACAGATCTTTGTGTAGGATCTAGATTAACCCTAGAGGGGAGGGGGGTGAATAGGGTTATAGCAAATTTTCTCGATATAAACACAGAAACAAACTGCAGAAATAAATATGCTGAAAAGTAAATCACACACGAAATTTACCCAGCTTCGGCAACCCCTGCCTACTGCTGCATTCCCAGATTTCTATTAGAATTAAACAGTATCACGCTTACAAACACTCTACTAGACTCGCAAACATTTTGCTCCCGCTCACAAACACTCTACTAGACTCGCAAACATTTGCTTCCGCTCACAAACACTCTACTAGACTCGCACACCCTGCTCCCGCCTATAGAGTTTCGTTTACTCGCAAACTCTGCTCCCGCCTATAGAGCTTTGCTTACTCGCAAACTCTGCTCCCGCCTATAGAGCTTTGCAAACTCGCACACCCTGCTCACTGAACTAATTCTAACTAGACAATCTGACACTACCTAAACCCTAGGTGGTGATTTACAAAGTTTTGATTCGTAAAGTAAAAACAAAAACAATTAAAAGACACAATAACCCTAATTAAAAAAATTAAACTAAAGCCTCTAACAATAACAAGGCCGGCACAAACATATCATCTCCCTTTTTTTTATTTCACCGGCCTGCTTTCCTTTGTGAGATAATGGTGGCTTTGTTTCGTTCGTCCCTTTCCTCATCTGAATTAGGGCTTGTGCTGTAATTGAAGTCGCCGACTCCAGTGGCTTCGATCGAGATCTCCAGTGTCCAGTTCCTTGCGTTCATCGATCGTTTGTCTCTTTGAATTTCTATCGGCTACTTCAATTCGATCAAGTTCGAATTATAATTGTATGTTAATTTTTGCTTTTGCTTTTACTGGTTTTGGCTTGCTTGAACTTGATCGTGATTCGAGTTGGATGATTTTTTTATTTGTTAAGCTCGAACTCGAATACGAATTTAGCCGATGACGATTGGGTTTATATAGGATTCGAAATCCTATTTTTGTGTTCGTATGAGTTCATTTGAATTTTTCTTTGGCCGTTCGATCTTGTATTGATGCTTGAGATTTCACTGACTTGTTCGTAATCGAATATTCTTCGTTACTTGATGGTCACGGCTTTGATTTTGAAATTGCGATATATTTGGTCAAAACGAAACTTTGATTTCTTTGTGATGACCATGGCTTTGACTTTATGTATGAACACGGCTTCTTGACTTGACTGCATCTCACGGCTTTGATTTGTTCAACTTGAAATTGTTTGCGTCTGCATTGAATTCGAACTTAGACTTGTTTATTGCTTTTCTGTATATGCATTTACTTCATGTTTGCTTTGTTGTTCACTTGATTACTGAGCTGGTGCCATCTGGTACTTGTTTGCATTGTTGGTTCATCACTTCGTTTCAGTTTGATACCGTGTTGCAGTCGCTATGCAGTTGCTATTGAGTTGTTTTGATTTTTACCCGCTTTGACTTGGTTTTAAAACACTTTGACTTTACCACCCCATCTTTGACCTGGACCCGGCCATTGATTTTGAAGCCTCTGCTTGGCCCACTGTAGTTCCATCATCTCTGTGGTGACCACGGCTTTACTATGACTTTGTGAATTTTTCTGATGGACTTCAACTTTGCTTCGTCATAAATACTTCACTTGTTCAGATGCTCTTCACTGAGCATACTGTATTGCATTTAGTTTTGCTGTGTATGGTTGCTTGTGTTCTGGTTTTTGACTTGTTTTGAATTTGATTCACTGATCCATTTTGGTTTGATTACTTTTGCTGTCTATTTAAAAATATTGTTGCAGTAAGTGAAATTTTTGCAGTGTTCATGTTTGCTATAGCCCTTGATGATTTATTGGTGCATTGCCTTTGATGTTGTAAATGTTGCATTCATGTCTCAGTGCTTTGATGCATTTGCATGTATTTTGTTCATTGCTTGGTCTCTGAGTCTTGTACATGCATTGTCCTTCTGGAGCTTGTATAATTTGAACCTGGTTTGGATTTTTGCATTGAGCATGCTTCTGTTTTGAGTGTGCTTGCACCTTTTTGTTGTTTCCAGTTGCTTAGTGTCTTGATGCTCGGCTTGCATTGTGGTTCCCACTGTGTTGCATTTAGTTGCTGTTGTCTGCATTTGCACACTCCATACTTTGGTATTATTCCATGCTGTTACCTGGTCGAGCTGTGGTCTTCAAGCATGTTGCCGTGATTGTAGTTTGCATTATGTTGCTTGTATCACTGTGTCACTTAGGTGCATATGTTTGCACTGTGCATTGACTTGAGCTTCTGGTGTATGTGCGTGCTTGTTTATTCCAGTGAGTTTTGTTTTGTGATATCCATGTTGCAACTGTTTTGGTCGAGACTTGTTGTTTGTTGGCACTGGACCTGATCTGCATACATGATTGTTGCAGTCCATTTTGCTGTTGGTCTTCGTTGCATTCATGTCATGTTGCCATGTGTTGAATCCAGTTTCAAAACTCGGGTTTGACCTTGTGCTCGTGTCGTGATTTTCAGTGTATTGCACGTGAGTTGAACCCGGCTTTTCATTTGGGTTTGACCTGTGCTCACCTGTCCCTATAGCATTATCAAGTGTATATATCGGTGTGCACGGCCTTGTGGCATATACAGTGATACACTGTGTATGTCACAAGTTGTTCGTGTATGATGAATTCAAATTTAAATGATGACGAACAACCCAAATAACTGAGGCAAATATTATTTTCAAAATTCATCTTTTATTGCAAAAATATTTTATTTTCAATTTTACTGCGTAGTGAATACTTTTGCAGATTGCTCAGATGCTGGATTCAAACTGGAATGCAGTTGAAGATAGAAATATGAGTGTGAATGATATGTAGTGAGGTTCTGAATGTAAATTGAATTTGTATAGTTATAGTGAGAGCTTGAAATTGTACTGTTCAAAATTGTAATAAATATTTGTTTGAATAAAATATTCGTTTGAATTCAAAATCTGTGTTATTTTATTTTATTCTACAAATATTTATTTAAACTGTGAAAAATAAAATAGTATATTAACAAATACATTTAAATGAATGTATATATGTTTATTATCATCAAACAAAAATCATATAAGCGCATATTCAACAATCTCCCCCTTTTGATGATAACAAACATATATTTAAGATTTTGAATGTATTAAATGTATTTGATCGTTCAATTTGCTCCCCCTATTTAAATGCTCCCTCTCTACACAATACTCCCCCTACATATATGCATACAAATAAAAATATGCAAGTGAGCCTAGATGCAAATGGAAAATTATTTGACATTTGCTTGATTCTATTTGACAAAATCTTAACTTTTCTCTCCCCCTTTTGTTATCAGCAAAAGAATAACAGTGTTATAAAAATAGGGATGAAGTGACAGACATGAATCAAACATTTAACTCAATTGAATATAAATATCAAATTTCAATAAAACTCAAACAAAAATCATAATTACCCTTGTCAGGCGCATATTCCAATTTCAGAAGTGATGGGGATAAAATCATCAAAAAAACATACAGTTCCGTCTATTTGTGGTATATTTATTTCAGAAAATTTGAATATCTACTAATCATGCATAACCATTAGGACTTTTAAATGAGATTAGTAGTATCCCAATTTAATTTAAAAAATAAAATCAAGTATCTTCTAACCACGCATGACCGTGAGGACTTTTAAATGGGATTAGAATCAACTTGTCTATTTAATCAATTAATTTTGATATGCGTTCCATACATGCATAACCGTGAGGACTTTTAAATGAGCATGGAAGCATATAATCAAAAATCCAAGTAATTCACCCATGCATAACCGTGAGGACTTTTAAATGAGAGTGAATACTTTGGATATTTATTTTTTATTGATAAAAATATAATAAATTGAAGCACAGATAATTTCCTTTATAATAATAAATTGAAGAACGAATAATTTCCTTTGTAAACTACCACAAATTTACATACTATATATGATTTTGATGAGTGATGGTCTATAGAAAGATGATAGAAATAGAAATGATCATGAAATTTTTACCCAACAAAAAGTTTTTATAACTCTTGTTATGAAATTCTAAAAAAAAAATTCTAAATATACTGTCTTGAGTAATGTATGACAAATATCGACACTCATCACATTTTCAATCACTATTGATCTTTTCGATAATCATTAGGGAGTTAGATTAGTCAAAATTTGTCATTTAATAATCAAATAAAAATGACTAATCTGAAAATATGGTCAAAAATGATTTTCTCGAAGGGGTTATATGAAAAAAAAATCTGCTATTTGAAAATTATTTCAAGTGAAAAATATGCAGATATTTTCTTTGAAAAAAATGATGCAGCAAATGAATGTTTTAAAAATTAATCATGTTCCACTAGTAATTTTTCTATCAACTATATTACCAGTGTAATCTGCATCTGAATTTAAATTTCACTCAATATTCACTCGTTGGATGTCAAAGACCAGATTGTGAAATTTCAACAAATTATCTCATAATTGTTTTCAACAATTTTTAAATGAAATTTTCTTGGATTTGAATTGAGACCGTGTTAACAATCAAACAAATATCATATTGTTAGTTTCAGAAACAGTTATATTCATGTGTAATCAATAGTTAATCAACATCATAATTATTTCAAAAACAATTTCTTGAAGTTTCAACAATTTCTTAAAATCCTTTTTAACAGCTTTCACATGAAAATTGAAATCGTGCAAATTTACAAGCAGTGACCAAAATGTCAAAACAAATATATCTACGTGTAGCATGAGTAAACATCATTTGACCGAACAAATTTATATGGATTAGTTCAAGGTTGAATATCTGATTGGTCATCATTTAAGCACAAATCAAGGTCATAAATAAGAACAAGTCATGTAGGATCATATCAAGTAAGTCCGAATCAGTCAACCATCATAATTGCTCCAAGTAATTCTATTTAAAGATGATTGGTCAATATTTTGAAAAAGTCATAGAATCAAAATCATCATCTTTTGTTCATCTCAATATTGGCTGATTTTAATTTAGAGTATGGTGCAGATAATCACATTTAATATATCGTTAAAAATATACCTTTACCTGTTTTTACCTTTACGATATTTTTCGTTGTTGTCTATTGTGATTCTGTCACCTTTATACTAGGCTAAGGAACTTTGCTTTGTCGCCCGTTGTGTTTCTGGAACAGTCAAAATCCAAAAAACACTGTTGTTGTTCATTAGCCTGCCACCACGCCTACACGGGAAAAGATTTACGTGACCTATTTGTTTTTATAGGTCCATGGTTGTTAGTGGCAGAACATGAAAAATATGTTTGTGGAGACCCAAAGCAGTTTATATATGTTCCTTTTGGCACCCAAATTTGTTTAATTTGAGAGATTTTATATTCGTGCCTTTTGGAACCCAAATTGGTACAGTTTTCATGTGTTTGGGTCTATACCAACAATTATTTTGATTGTGTCTAAATTTTCTACAAATTGTGCACACTGAATTTTCTTGATTAATCTTGCTCTCAACATTTTCAGATTTATTATATCCAAGTCCTTGTCTAACCGTATTAACAGTTTGCTTTCCTAATAGCATATTCAACGATTTTTCGCTTTTTGAAAATTTATCTAATGTCGTTGACAATTGTTGGACTTGTATTTTGAGAGATTCATTTTCGTTTAACAATTGTGTGCACCTTTTAATAGAATTCTCTCTTCTAGTATTTTCATTTTTTAAAATCAGAATTTCATTTTCAAGTGATTTCATTTTAATTTCTGATTTTTTAATTTCTTCTTCAAATGTTGGACACTTATCACACTTAGGGATCCTACTTTGATAGGTTTTAACTAATTGGTCAAGTTGTTCATTTAATTCTATCAAAGTAACTTTTTGTGATTCAAGTTTAGCATATTTCTCCCTAAGTCATTCAAAACAGCCATTTACTTCGTGGAAATAAATAAGTAATTCAGAGTGAGTAAGTTTTGATACCTCGCTTGGCTCGTCGTCGTCGCTATCGGATATATTCCCATGAAGGCACATATCTGCTTTCTCACTTTCACTGCTATCGCTTTTATTCCACGTGGCTGCAAATTTCCTTTTTGAATTCTTCATTAGTAATGCCAGCTTGGCTGCTCCATCATCATCCTCATCACAACTGCTATTTACCAATCCTGTTAAGCATATTTCTTTAACTGAGTCGGTTGTGGAGGACTTCTCATTGCTGTTGACTTTTGCACCATATATTGCATCGAGAGTTTTCCAAATTTTCTGTGCATTTTCACAATGAGAGACGAAATAAAAATTAGCACGATTAATATGAGAATATAATATATGCATAGCAAGAGCATTAATCGAGATAATTTCCTTATTTGTTATATCACACCCATTTTCAATAATATCCCAACATTTAATATTAACATATTTTAAATAAAATTCCATTTTTAATTTCCAGTTCAAAAAATCTGTTCCATTGAAAATAGAAGGAATAATATTGGGACAACCCTCAACAAAAGTATTATTTGGTGGATTCATGACTCTAGAGTTAATGAAAAAATACCGGGCTCTGATACCACTTGTAGGATCTAGATTAACCCTAGAGGGGGGGGGTGAATAGGGTTATAGCAAATTTTCTCGATATAAACAAAGAAACAAACTGCAGAAATAAATATGCTGAAAAGTAAATCACGCACGAAATTTACCCAGCTTCGGCAACCCCTGCCTACTGCTGCATTCCCAAATTTCTATTAGAATTAAACAGTATCACGCTTACAAACACTCTACTAGACTCGTAAACCTTTTGCTCCCGCTCACAAACACTCTACTAGACTCGCAAACATTTGCTCCCACTCACAAACACTCTACTAGACTCGCACACCCTGCTCCCGCCTATAGAGTTTCGTTTACTCGCAAACTCTGCTCCCACCTATAGAGCTTTGCTTACTCGCAAACTCTGCTCCCGCCTATAGAGCTTTGCAAACTCGCAAACTCTGCTCCCGCCTATAGAGCTTTGCAAACTCGCACACCCTGCTCATTGAACTAATTCTAACTAGACAATCTGACACTACCTAAACCCTAGGTGGTGATTTACAAAGTTTTGATTCGGAAAGTAAAAACAAAAACAATTAAACAACAATTAAAAGACACAATAACCCTAATTAAAAAAAATTAAACTAAAGCCTCTAACAATAACAAGGCCGGCCCAAACATATCATCTCCCTTTTTTTTATTTCACCGGCCTGCTTTCCTTTGTGAGATAATGGTGGCTTTGTTTCGTTCGTCCCTTTTCTCGTCTGAATTAGGGCTTGTGCTATAATTGGAGTCGCCGACTCCAGTGGCTTCGATCGAGATCTCCAGTGTCCAGTTCCTTGCGTTCGTCGATCGTTTGTCTCTTTGAATTTCTATCGGCTACTTCAATTCGATCAAGTTCGAATTATAATTGGTATGTTAATTTTTGCTTTTGCTTTTACTGGTTTTGGCTTGCTTGAACTTGATCGTGATTCGAGTTGGATGATTTTTTTTCTTTGTTAAGCTCGAACTCGAATACGAATTTAGCCGATGACGATTGGGTTTATATAGGATTCGAAATCCTATTTTTGTGTTCGTATGAGTTCATTTGAATTTGTCTTTGGCCGTTCGATCTTGTATTGATGCTTGAGATTTCACTGACTTGTTCGTAATCGAATATTCTTCGTTAATTGATGGTCACGGCTTTGATTTTGAAATTGCGATATATTTGGTCAAAACGAAACTTTGATTTCTTTGTGATGACCACGGCTTTGACTTTATGTATGAACACGGCTTCTTGACATGACTGCATCTCACGGCTTTGATTTGTTCAACTTGAAATTGTTTGCGTCTGCATTGAATTCGAACTTAGACTTGTTTATTGCTTTCCTGTAGATGCATTTACTTCATGTTTGCATTTTTGTTCACTTGATTACTGAGCTGGTGCCATCTGGTACTTGTTTGCATTGTTGGTTCATCACTTCGTTTCAGTTTGATACTGTGTTGCAGTCGCTATGCAGTTGCTATTGAGTTGTTTTGATTTTTACCCGCTTTGACTTGGTTTTAAAACACTTCGACTTTACCACCCCATCTTTGACCTGAACCCGGCCATTGATTTTGAAGCCTCTGCTCGGCCCACTGTAGTTCCATCATCTCTGTGGTGACCATGGCTTTACTATGACTTTGTGAATTTTTCTGATGGACTTCAACTTTGCTTCGTCATAAATACTTCACTTGTTCAGATGCTCTTCACTGAGCATACTGTATTGCATTTAGTTTTGCTGTGTATGGTTGCTTGTGTTCTGGTTTTTGACTTGTTTTGAATTTGATTCACTGATCCATTTTGGTTTGATTACTTTTGCTGTCTATTTAAAAATATTGTTGCAGTAAGTGAATTTTTTGCAGTGTTCATGTTTGCTATAGCCCTTGATGATTTATTGGTGCATTGCCTTTGATGTTGTAAATGCTGCATTCATGTCTCAGTGCTTTGATGCATTTGCATGTATTTTGTTCATTGCTTGGTCTCTGAGTCTTGTACATGCATTGTCCTTCTGGAGCTTGTATAATTTGAACCTGGTTTGGATTTTTGCATTGAGCATGCTTCTGTTTTGAGTGTGCTTGCACCTTTTTGTTGTTTCCAGTTGCTTAGTGTCTTGATGCTCGGCTTGCATTGTGGTTCCCACTGTGTTGCATTTAGTTGCTGTTGTCTGCACTTGCACACTCCATACTTTGGTATTATTCCATGCTGTTACCTGGTCGAGCTGTGGTCTTCAAGCATGTTGCCGTGATTGTAGTTTGCATTATGTTGCTTGTATCACTGTGTCACTTAGGTGCATATGTTTGCACTGTGCATTGACTTGAGCTTCTGGTGTATGTGCGTGCTTGTTTATTCCAGTGAGTTTTGTTTTGTGATATCCATGTTGCAACTGTTTTGGTCGAGCTTGTTGTTTGTTGGCACTAGACCTGATCTGCATACATGATTGTTGCAGTCCATTTTGCTGTTGGTCTTCGTTGCATTCATGTCATGTTGCCTTGTGTTGAATCCAGTTTCAAAACTCAGGTTTGACCTTGTGCTCGTGTCGTGATTTTCAATGTATTGCACGTGAGTTGAACCCGGCTTTTCATTTGGGTTTGACCTGTGCTCACCTGTCCCTGTAGCATTACCAAGTGTATATATCGGTGTGCATGGCCTTGTGGCATATACAGTGATACACTGTGTATGTCATAAGTTGTTCGTGTATGATGAATTCAAATTTGAATGATGACGAACAACCCAAATAACTGAGGCAAATATTATTTTCAAAATTCATCTTTTATTGCAAAAATATTTTATTTTCAATTTTACTGCGTTAGTGAATATTTTTGCAGATTGCTCAGATGTGGGATTCAAACTGGAATGCAGTTGAAGATAGAAATATGAGTGTGAATGATATATAGTGAGGTTCTGAATGTAAATTGAATTTGTATAGTTATAGTGAGAGCTTGAAATTGTACTGTTCAAAATTGTAATAAATATTTGTTTGAATAAAATATTCGTTTGAATTCAAAATCTATGTTATTTAATTTTATTCAATAAAAATTTATGTAAACTGTGAAAAATAAAATAGTATATTAACAAATACATTTAAATGAATGTATATATGTTTATTATCATCAAACAAAAACATATAAGCGCATATTCAACACTTTGTACAAAGAAAATTATAAGTGTCAATATATATACATTAATCAAAGTAAATAATCAATATATCAATATGGATAGCTATTATAATCTGTCCTCACCGGTGCTGACTATACAATCTACACACATAGTGGAATATAATCAAGTACGTGATATGCGTTTCGAAACCTCTAGCTCGTCTTCTAAGCTCCAAAGCACTCAAACCTGAATCCGTAATACTCGATCTGACCCGAGCATTATAATAAAATAACATCTGAGTCAGTTTGGAAAACCAGCATGAGAAAACACACTCAATTTGGATTATTACTATTTTTCAAAATCCTTTGAAAAACAAAGGTATCTCGTAAGACCGCGTCACACATAAACACAACGGGTTTTTATCTTACGATAACCAAAACACTTTTATAGAAAATCCCATAATATTATAATAGTGTCCAAGTATAAATAGTTATTAAAATAGCCGAAACTATTACATTAATTAAATTCCAGCATACTAGGCTCTAAAAACAAAACCGTAAAGGGTTGTAGTGGATATTGGATCGAAGTGGTTTTCGAATAATGCTGACATCCGATCCCGGTCTCATCGAATCTAAACGATAAATTTTTAAAGGCCAAGTTGTTTAAAATTAACAATTCTCCAATAAGGATGTCAATATTCATATATGGAAATTCATTCCATATGTTTACTTTATCATGACCTGCCTATCAAAATTAATTCGCTTGTAATGATCACCTTTTTTCCGAAATTCGGAATAGTGATCAGTACAGGTCGATTTACTTCCACTAAAACGTGTCAACGTTTTATTATAACTACTTTAATTTGTTTGGCTACTTAATGGCATAGTCAAAAGGTAATTGAAACCATATCCAAAGGAAATATCAGTAAAACATAGATCATTGACTCAATCAACGTTAAATAATTTACAAATCAGAATTTAATCAGTTCCAATTTACTAAGTCGAGTTATATATTTTAATCCAAATTACTTATCATCAAAGAGATTAATTAAAATAATTTATTTTAGTTAATTAACATTAAAAAGTCCATTTAATAATCAATTTATTAATTTATTAACATATAATTAATTAAATAAGAGATTACTTAATTATTCATCTTTAATTGTTTAAGTCATCGGACTTTTTGTTGTTGTAGAAACTAGACGGTATTAATTCACATGGAAGTACTTGATGATAAGGACTTGACGTAAAAATTAGTTCTTCAACTGCATTTGAAATGAAGTAGATATATTGTTTAAAAAAATTAGACTTTTAAAATAAAATAGTTAAGTTAATTTTCCTTTAAAAACAAACCCAGCCCAAAACATTAAACCCAGCCTATCCAAAATACAACCCAACCCAACTCCTTTCTCTCCTCCGAATTTCTTTCCTCCTATCTCTTTTGAATGACTCTAGGTAATCATGTATGAAGATGTGCACGCATATGTGCATATGCACCCAACTCCGATCATCAACCCTTGCCGTCGTCCATCCTCACACGACGTCCATGACCACTGCACCTCACCCAAACCCCTAGAACACGCGGCCAAACCCTCTTCGTGAAGCTTGAAACCAACACCGACGCTACCCAATGCCTCGCTAGCCACCCCGGACCACCATCACCCAACAGATTTTGCCCAAAGATTTGCCAACACCTCTGCTACCTCTTCCCCCTGGTGCACACGCCACCCTCGTCCTTTCGTCATCGTCATTTCTAAGAACCTGAAACCTAAACAAAGACAACCTAAAATCCTACATCCACCTCGACTGACCCACCCACGCCATGAAAAATCGCCACTTCAATTTTCTTGTGTGTGCGATCTCCTGAAATCCTCCACGATCAGCGCCTCGCCTCGAAATCAATCGCGTCGTCTAAAATTGGTAGTTCGCCCAAATCCATTCATCTCTCTATTTCTTCGTGCACACAACACTAAAAACTTTCAAACCACTTCCAAAAATCATATTTTCAGTCATGACTAACCTACTCACAGTTAAATGTTGTTTCCTTCCTTTATGCTTCATGATTTAAAATGAAATAAATTTTAAAATATTCTATACACGGAAACAAATAACTTTCCTTTTGGGATCAACGATTAAAACTAAATAGATACTTAGTAATTTATTTTCAAAGCTAAAGCTCTTGACTATTTTTAAACAATCCAAAGAATCATAGAAACTTTGGTGGGAGATATACAGTATTTGATGGAATAATCCTAATGAACCCAAACATACATATACATACTAACCCAACAAACACATAAGCACTTGTCCCACAGCTATGATTCATCCATAAAACCGCAAAGATACGGGTATAAATAATGTCTAGTTAAAAAAATTTGAAATGTCTGACTCACTGTTTTATATATTGATGAACACACTGCTGCTTGTTTTAACTTCCTCAAAGCTTCTAAACACTTGATATTTTTATGTTAATATTTAATGATATATTCTTTTTTCCGTAAGTATGAACAAATGCAAGCCCAGTCACATATATAGATATATAGAGGAATGGATAGAAGGCAGTGAACACTAGGGTGGCTGTGCATATGCATTGAGTGGTTACCTATCCGTGTATGTATTGGCTTCATTTCTTTTTTCTTTTCTTTTCTTATGCTTTGGTGGCCGATTTGATTTCATGGCCGATTTGTATAAGTGATTTGATATTTTGTGTGTGATTTGACTTATTATGGCTTGATTTGATATTTAGTATGCTTGATTTTATGTTTTTGTGTGCTTGATTTGAAATTGTCATCATGAAGCTTCATGTGTATATATGCACATATATATAGATATATGCATTCTTCTATACATATTTTTTCCATAAACATATTTATATTTATACCTTTAGATACATACATATTTGGATATACACTATTTTATATAAACATATATATATATTGTTGAGTCATGATTTTTATAGAGTTTTGATTTCTGACAAAGGGATAAGCCGTGATCAACAAAAAGAAGTTATTTAGACACAAAGAGCTCCATATGATTAGAGGTTGATTATTTGGTATGTTAGTAATGATTATTTATGTTAAAATCTATCCTCAAATAATCTTATGCCTTTAATCTTCGAATATATATATAAATATATATGAGTGCACATTAACTGTGCAGTCTGGACAAAACCGGTCGACCGGTCAAAAACCAGGTGGTCGACCGTTTTTGCCCAGAATGCACAGATAATGTGCACAAGTGAACATAACGTGTATATATATTCAAATTCCTGTCTACCGGTCATTTTTTGACCTGTCGACCGTTTTTAAACAGAAAGCAATTTTTCCAAAAGACACTTCTCTTCTCCAAAGGTTGCATCTCTTACCTTTCACCAAAGATCATATCTCTTAATGGCAACTACTCACAAAGAGTTACAACCATTCTTATCTATATAAACTCATCTAATTCGTTGATTAAAATAACATGATTTTATATGCTTTTTAATCTAATCTCTGATCTTACTTTCTACATACTCCTGCATTCTAAAAGCTCTCGATTATTTATTGAATCATTGAAACTATTTCATATCTTTTGATTCAATAAGTAATATACTTTCCTTAATCTTTTCAAAACATCATTTGCATACTTTGAGGATAAGATTATAGGAAGGGTGTACTACTAGTGACAAATCCGTGTTTTCAAGAGCACAAGTTGTCAACAACAATTGTATTTGTTCTTTTGTTGAAGTCCTCTGTGTTGTAAGAGGCAAGTGTTGAAGTCCTCTGTGTTGTAAGAGGCAAGTGTTGAAGTCCTCAGTGTATTAGAGGCGTGAAATCCCGTTCGGTTGCTCGGGTGTTGTAAACCTGTTCCTCCGGGTGAAGCGAGGAAGTTAATAGTGAAAATCCAGATAGAAGTCTGGGACTGGACGTAGGACGGTGCTCCGAACCAGTATAAAAATCTCTGGTGTGATTTTTTCTATTTTTTATTTACTATGCTATTATCATCTATTTCCGCATTTGTATTGTAATCCATATTACACGATCCGTGTATACTATATTAGCACATATAATTGTATACACACCGCATTTTCATTTGGTATCAGAGCCTGGTTTTCTAGAGATCGTAACAACATCCTAGAATAAATGGCTACAAAGAGATCTAGTCAAGGCAATAAGAAGAGGAAGAGCAATAAAGAACAATCAAAGGAGCAAACAAACAAATGCTTCATGGCAAAAGATAACGAGGTTAGTGATCTAACTTTTGATGATATGATAGAAATAAATTCAGAACTTCTAGACACTTTAAAAAGTCTCAAAAGAAAATATAAGGAAGCTCTGGAAAATCAGAAGAAAGCAGAATTCGAAAGAGATATGCTTAAAGACGAGAAGAGAATATTAGAAGAAGAACTTGAGAAAATTCAAGATTCAGACAATTCTCAACTCGCTCTATTAAGTCAAGAAATAAAAGCTCAAAAAGAAAAGAATAATGCTCTAGCTTCTGAAAATCATGAGTTAAAAACAAAAATTAAAATTGTTGAGTTAGATAACACTAGTCTCAAAACTAAGCTTGATGACATTACTAAAAATATTTCCAATTTTAATAAAGGGAGAGAAAATTTATCCAGGATTATTGAAAATTCTCAACCTGCTTCAAATAAGAAGGGATTAGGTTATGTTAAGAATTCAAAAGCTCACAATGATAGAAGTGGTGTAGGCTATAAACAAGCTAAAAGTAAAAATAGTACTAGATATGCATTCATGTATACTAACTCTAGTGCTAGTACTAGTAATCAAGATAGTTTTAAAACCAGTTATAGTCATAATAGTACTTTGTTTAGAAATGATAGAAATTATTCTTCAAGTACTAAGCTAATGACTAATAGTATTAAGATATGGATTCCAGCTAATATGATTGATCATGATAAACAACTTTATATTAGCAACTATTATAAGAATGTAATTTGTAATGAAAATTATATTTATAAAGGTTCAACCACACCCAAATGGGTATGGTTTCCAAAGACATAACCCCCCGGACCCTAACATAGTAAGTGGGTACCAAAAATTATTATTAATTTTTTGCAGGTACTCAGAGAAACAAAAGGAAAAGGATAGATTTTGGAATTTCAAAGAATGTTCCATATGTTTAATAGAATTACGTGCTTACAATAAAATATGGACTTCGGTAAATATGGTAAAATTTATTTTACTTTTCCTTCATAATTAATAATGAGTTTATCTCGTTATATACAAGATATTTTATAATTTTATATATTTCCTCATTCTTTTTGATAATGACAAAGGTGGAGAAATTCATATGCATATAAATAGAGGGAGATATTATACTTAGGAGGAGATGTTATACTTAGGTGGAGCTTTGAAGACATTATCTGGCACTTGTGTGAATGTTACTCTTGATCTGTGATAGTAGTTTTATGTTGTCTATAATCTGTTTTACATCTTCCATTTAACAACTCCTTTTTGTCGATGACAAAGGGGGAGAAAGTGCTAACAATTATTTGCAGGAATATATATATATAAAGAATACAAACAAAATCTCAGGGGGAGATCACATTTTCAGGGGGAGTTTCAGAACTTCAGATATATGTTGTCATCAATCAAAAAGGGGGAGAATGTTGAGTCATGATTTTTATAGAGTTTTGATTTCTGACAAAGGGATAAGCCATGATCGACAAAAAGAAGCTATTTAGACACAAAGAGCTCCATATGATTAGAGGTTGATTATTTGGTATGTTAGTAATGATTATTTATGTTAAAATCTATCCTCAAATAATCTTATGCCTTTAATCTTCGAATATATATATAAATATATATGAGTGCACATTAACTGTGCAGTCTGGACAAAACCGGTCGACCGGTCAAAAAACAGGTGGTCGACCGTTTTTGCCCAGAATGCACAGATAATGTGCACAAGTGAACATAACGTGTATATATATTCAAATTCCTGTCTACCGGTCATTTTTTGACCTGTCGACCGTTTTTAAACAGAAAGCAATTTTTCCAAAAGACACTTCTCTTCTCCAAAGGTTGCATCTCTTACCTTTCACCAAAGATCATATCTCTTAATGGCAACTACTCACAAAAAGTTACAACCATTCTTATCTATATAAACTCATCTAATTCGTTGATTAAAATAACATGATTTTATATGCTTTTTAATCTAATCTCTGATCTTACTTTCTACATACTCCTGCATTCTAAAAGCTCTCGATTATTTATTGAATCATTGAAACTATTTCATATCTTTTGATTCAATAAGTAATATACTTTCCTTAATCTTTTCAAAACATCATTTGCATACTTTGAGGATAAGATTATAGGAAGGGTGTACTACTAGTGACAAATCCGTGTTTTCAAGAGCACAAGTTGTCAACAACAATTGTATTTGTTCTTTTGTTGAAGTCCTCTGTGTTGTAAGAGGCAAGTGTTGAAGTCCTCTGTGTTGTAAGAGGCAAGTGTTGAAGTCCTCAGTGTATTAGAGGCGTGAAATCCCGTTCGGTTGCTCGGGTGTTGTAAACCTGTTCCTCCGGGTGAAGCGAGGAAGTTAATAGTGAAAATCCAGATAGAAGTCTGGGACTGGACGTAGGACGGTGCTCCGAACCAGTATAAAAATCTCTGGTGTGATTTTTTCTATTTTTTATTTACTATGCTATTATCATCTATTTCCGCATTTGTATTGTAATCCATATTACACGATCCGTGTATACTATATTAGCACATATAATTGTATACACACCGCATTTTCATTTGGTATCAGAGCCTGGTTTTCTAGAGATCGTAACAACATCCTAGAATAAATGGCTACAAAGAGATCTAGTCAAGGCAATAAGAAGAGGAAGAGCAATAAAGAACAATCAAAGGAGCAAACAAACAAATGCTTCATGGCAAAAGATAACGAGGTTAGTGATCTAACTTTTGATGATATGATAGAAATAAATTCAGAACTTCTAGACACTTTAAAAAGTCTCAAAAGAAAATATAAGGAAGCTCTGGAAAATCAGAAGAAAGCAGAATTCGAAAGAGATATGCTTAAAGACGAGAAGAGAATATTAGAAGAAGAACTTGAGAAAATTCAAGATTCAGACAATTCTCAACTCGCTCTATTAAGTCAAGAAATAAAAGCTCAAAAAGAAAAGAATAATGCTCTAGCTTCTGAAAATCATGAGTTAAAAACAAAAATTAAAATTGTTGAGTTAGATAACACTAGTCTCAAAACTAAGCTTGATGACATTACTAAAAATATTTCCAATTTTAATAAAGGGAGAGAAAATTTATTCAGGATTATTGAAAATTCTCAACCTGCTTCAAATAAGAAGGGATTAGGTTATGTTAAGAATTCAAAAGCTCACAATGATAGAAGTGGTGTAGGCTATAAACAAGCTAAAAGTAAAAATAGTACTAGATATGCATTCATGTATACTAACTCTAGTGCTAGTACTAGTAATCAAGATAGTTTTAAAACCAGTTATAGTCATAATAGTACTTTGTTTAGAAATGATAGAAATTATTCTTCAAGTACTAAGCTAATGACTAATAGTATTAAGATATGGATTCCAGCTAATATGATTGATCATGATAAACAACTTTATATTAGCAACTATTATAAGAATGTAATTTGTAATGAAAATTATATTTATAAAGGTTCAACCACACCCAAATGGGTATGGTTTCCAAAGACATAACCCCCAGGACCCTAACATAGTAAGTGGGTACCAAAAATTATTATTAATTTTTTGCAGGTACTCAGAGAAACAAAAGGAAAAGGATAGATTTTGGAATTTCAAAGAATGTTCCATATGTTTAATAGAATTACGTGCTTACAATAAAATATGGACTTCGGTAAATATGGTAAAATTTATTTTACTTTTCCTTCATAATTAATAATGAGTTTATCTCGTTATATACAAGATATTTTATAATTTTATATATTTCCTCATTCTTTTTGATAATGACAAAGGTGGAGAAATTCATATGCATATAAATAGAGGGAGATATTATACTTAGGAGGAGATGTTATACTTAGGTGGAGCTTTGAAGACATTATCTGGCACTTGTGTGAATGTTACTCTTGATCTGTGATAGTAGTTTTATGTTGTCTATAATCTGTTTTACATCTTCCATTTAACAACTCCTTTTTGTCGATGACAAAGGGGGAGAAAGTGCTAACAATTATTTGCAGGAATATATATATATAAAGAATACAAACAAAATCTCAGGGGGAGATCACATTTTCAGTGGGAGTTTCAGAACTTCAGATATATGTTGTCATCAATCAAAAAGGGGGAGAATGTTGAGTCATGATTTTTATAGAGTTTTGATTTCTGACAAAGGGATAAGCCGTGATCGACAAAAAGAAGCTATTTAGACACAAAGAGCTCCATATGATTAGAGGTTGATTATTTGGTATGTTAGTAATGATTATTTATGTTAAAATCTATCCTCAAATAATCTTATGCCTTTAATCTTCGAATATATATATAAATATATATGAGTGCACATTAACTGTGCAGTCTGGACAAAACCGGTCGACCGGTCAAAAACCAGGTGGTCGACCGTTTTTGCCCAGAATGCACAGATAATGTGCACAAGTGAACATAACGTGTATATATATTCAAATTCCTGTCTACCGGTCATTTTTTGACCTGTCGACCGTTTTTAAACAGAAAGCAATTTTTCCAAAAGACACTTCTCTTCTCCAAAGGTTGCATCTCTTACCTTTCACCAAAGATCATATCTCTTAATGGCAACTACTCACAAAGAGTTACAACCATTCTTATCTATATAAACTCATCTAATTCGTTGATTAAAATAACATGATTTTATATGCTTTTTAATCTAATCTCTGATCTTACTTTCTACATACTCCTGCATTCTAAAAGCTCTCGATTATCTATTGAATCATTGAAACTATTTCATATCTTTTGATTCAATAAGTAATATACTTTCCTTAATCTTTTCAAAACATCATTTGCATACTTTGAGGATAAGATTATAGGAAGGGTGTACTACTAGTGACAAATCCGTGTTTTCAAGAGCACAAGTTGTCAACAACAATTGTATTTGTTCTTTTGTTGAAGTCCTCTGTGTTGTAAGAGGCAAGTGTTGAAGTCCTCTGTGTTGTAAGAGGCAAGTGTTGAAGTTCTCAGTGTATTAGAGGCGTGAAATCCCGTTCGGTTGCTCGGGTGTTGTAAACCTGTTCCTCCGGGTGAAGCGAGGAAGTTAATAGTGAAAATCCAGATAGAAGTCTGGGACTGGACGTAGGACGGTGCTCCGAACCAGTATAAAAATCTCTGGTGTGATTTTTTCTATTTTTTATTTACTATGCTATTATCATCTATTTCCGCATTTGTATTGTAATCCATATTACACGATCCGTGTATACTATATTAGCACATATAATTGTATACACACCGCATTTTCATATATATATTCATCATAAATATGAAATGCCTTCATCCAACTTGTGTGTGTATATATATAGCTATTTTATCATAAGTTTTGAAATGGCAAAATACGTATGCACATATTTAATTATCATATTCACATTTTATAATTTATTATGGTTTTCAAAATTTATATATATAATATCTCCAATATGAGAAAATTTTATTTATCCGGCTTATAAAAATTAATATTTCAATATTTAAAATTAGTTGATTATTCTAATAACAGACGTTTAAAAATCCGGATCGTTATAGGTTTTTACCTTACGATAACCAAAATGTTTTCTATATAAATTCCATTTATATTATAATAATTTCTAGGGTCAAAGTAAAAGATGAATATAGATGAAATGCTTGCATCTCATATTCCAACATATTAGGTATACAACTAAAATCGTAAAGCTCATATTGGAGAATGAATTCCAACTGATGACTGGGCTATTGGGGTACGGCCCATCACAGTACATCTCTAGAACAATGTACCGAGATCGTACCTAACGACCCCTGCCAACACAGGACCAGCCTATCCCTTGTTGGATAGTACCGAACATGTCATCACCTCGGTTGCTCCCAATAGTTTCACCGAGCTTATATGCACAACTGAATTTGAAAATATGAATGGTCATCTAGAAAGGCGATGACATACCCTAATAGGAACGACCCACATAGCCCTGCAGTATCTCTTCTGTTTTAGCCATTCCCGTTTAATGAGTCTTGAGGCGCTTAGAATGCTTATTGCCCTCCAAATGATTATATGCTGATAGCATTAATCCATATAAGTCTGTTCTAGGTCTGAACGACCGAAGACACTATTCCTACAACATCCATCTTGGAATCACCCTCAGGATTAGTAGCGATTAGCCCTTGCACTTCACGTCTCTATCTTCTATTCAATGCTCATCAAAATGTCTTTACTTTAAAACGCATTCATTGGATCTACGACATATCCGATCCCAGTCTCTTCGAAATAACGTTAGGTAATTTTCGATTAACTCAACCAGGGTTCCTTAGGAAAGAAATAGTCGAAGATAAGATCAGAGATCGCCTTCTAACCGTTAGTGGACGGATTTTCTTACCATTGTCCTAGAAAAACGAAACGAGATTTACACGCACAGTACAACATCATCGGAGATTACTATGCCA
Source organism: Allium cepa (assembly GCA_030765085.1). NCBI lineage: Eukaryota > Viridiplantae > Streptophyta > Magnoliopsida > Asparagales > Amaryllidaceae > Allium > Allium cepa. Next base: position 943,950,304 of record CM060945.1, on the reverse strand, counting down.
TACAACTCACGTGTTTCTCCTAGATATTTTCAAAGTTACATTTGGGTCTAATTTCGATAGTCGGTTAACAAACATTCAATCGGGGATTTATATTTCATAGGGAAAACCAACATTGGTTAAATACATAAGTGATCACTAGCCTCCTTCAATATGTCTTTCATAAATAAAAGCGGTTTGTAAATTACTTGTATAAGAATACTTTTACATAGATATGTACACTGATTCCTATAATTTCAATACTTAAAAATTATTCCTATACTTATCAACAGTATAAGTATATACACAAGATTGAAAATAATGTTCTATTCATTCAATTCTCTAATCATATATAAATTTTGTAACGACCCAGGATTTTTAGTAATTAAAATTTGAATATTTAATTAATTTTAAATATTAATAAGTGAAATTTATAAGTCAAATATTATTTTTTTCGAATAATTGGATTTAATTGGATAATTAAATCGATAATTTAATATGTTGAATTATGGAAATAATTGAAAATTGAGTTAAATATGATTGAAAATGATTTGTAAAATTTTATTTTATCATATTGGAGTTAGAACGATATTTTAGAACTTTTAAAATCGAATTAAAAGTTAATTTGTGAAAATTGAATATTTTAATATTAAATCGACTAGTGAAAATAGCCAATTTTTGAACAGTCTCAGAATTGGACGAAACTAATTCCATTGGATCCGTAATAGTTAGTAATTACCAGATTTCAATTTTCGTAGTAATCGGAGTTATCGTTTGATCGTGGCAGCTCGAAACACATCGAATTATTTTTAATATTAATTTGGCGAGTTAAAATAGCCATTTTTCAAAAAGTCTCAGATTTCGACGAAACCAGTTTCATCGGATCCGTAATGTGATATTATTGTAAGGTTTCAAATTTCATGTCAATTGGATTTACCGTTTGTCCGGTACAAATTAAAACGCCAAGAAAATCGTTTAAATCGGTTTAATTTAAATTGAACGTTTATAGCCATAACTCGCACAGATGTCTGAACTAGCTTTCGAAACCTATTCCATTGTGTCCGGAACGCGGGGTAAACCCTAGAAACGCTGGTTACGGCGCGTAAATCGGAGTTCGGAATTCCCGGATGAATAGTGTTCAAAAATCTTCTATAAATAGGCCCATTTTTCACAATTTTAGAAAATAAAAAAAAAACTAAACCCTAATAACTGCACAGCCGCCACCTTCCTGATGCACGGCCGAAAACAACCCACCTTCCTCCCTCCAAATCTTCAAATCCATCAAGTAATTCAAGAAACTCTCTAAATGAAAGTTGTAGAGCGTCTCGAGCTCTACATATTCAACGGTCAAGATCGTATTTAACGAAGCGTATTGATGGGAAATCAAGTTTGAACGACCGAAAGTCGTGCACAATTTTCGAGGCGTATGGGGAGCCGAGCTTGGCCGCATCTCAGGCGAGGGTAGAGGAGGTTGGGGGCATCCAGATGGCACTTGTTGATCGTGTTGTAGCGTGGTGTGGTGGGCGACAAAATTAACCCTAACAATGGAGCATGGGTTCGGCTATATGGTGCTTGCGTGAACGATGAAGATGGAGTTGGGGGGGGGGGGTGCGTCCTACGGCTATGATGAGGGGGTTTGAAGATCCAATGGCCAGAATAGATTTAGGTTTAAAAAATTATAATTAAGTTGTAAATTTATATATAAAAAATTCGTGTAAACTTTAAATATTCATATCTTTCTCATACGAGGTCGAAATCGCGCGAAACAAGAAGCATTGGAATCGTATGGACGAGCACTACACGATGGAGTTGGATTGGAGTCGTTTGGAGTTAGTGATAATTTCGGATAAAATTAAACGTCCGTTTAATTTTATTCGAAATAAATCGCTAAAACGAAAATAAAATCAAGGTGAGAACTTCACATCAATCGAATCAGTTTCGATTTTATTTTAAATAGTTAGATTTAAAATATTTGAATGCATGTTTGAATGATGATTGTTATCTATTGATTTTTAAAATAGACATTATGCGCCGTTAGTAAGCGGATGTTATTTATTAAAAACATATACCGCGAATATTTCATAAACAGTGAAATTGGTATTATATATAATAGCAATATATATATATATATATTGGCATATGTATATATTGGAGTTGTTGATTCCCCGCATTTGTATAGCGGATGAGACCCTATTGCGCCGTCTATTAAGGGGATAATATTTTAAATCCCATATACCGCGATAATTCCATACTGGAGCGGAATTGGTATTGTGCTAATGTTTGTGGATGCAGGAAAACAGGTTGGAGGGATCCAACTGGATTCCTCAACAGTATTTATTTGATTTCGGATATTTTGATATTTGATGGATTATCATATCGATATATGATATCGTTGTTGTCGTGATTGACTATTTGGTATGTAGCATCATTGGACCAAATTTTGGAATTTTAAAATGATTTTTAAAGTGATTTTTGAAAGTATAAGTTATAAAATATTTTTGGAATTGATCCATTATAAATAAATAAACGTTATACTTTTAAAAAGTTATAAAAATTATGATTTCTGAGAAATATAGTTAAAGGTTGATTTTTGAAAATATGAGACTAATGATTTTATAAAATAGTTTAATCGGGATTTTTGAAATTATTATAAAAAGTTGAAAATATAGGATTTATAAAATTTGATTATTTTATAAATCAAAATGGTGAAATTATAAAGGAGATTAAAGACGTTTTAAAATAATAATATAAATTGATTTTATATAAGAGATTTATAAAATTGATAATTTATAAATGAAAATATTTGAATTATAAAACGAGTTTTTATAAGTGTTAGAATGAATTATGAATGGATTTCATAAATGAATGAAATTCATAGAATTATAAACAGTGAAGTTATAAATGGAATTTTATAAACAGTAGGTTTATAAAATTTGTAAAGTTATTAAAATAATAGATTTGGGTGAATAAATAAATCTTATAAGTTATAAGATTTATAATTGTGAAGTTTAAAGGAACGATTTTGTAAACAAATAAATTATAAGTGTTTAACTTATAATATGGACTTTTAGTTCATAATTGAGATATAAATCGAATAGGTTAATAAAGGAATTTATAAAAGGAGTTGTTATAAAATAAATAGAAAAGGGATTTATAAACGTTGTTTTATAAATTCGAAAACGACTTATTTTAAGAAGTAAATTGTTGAAACCTATTAATGAAGTTATATTCACGTTTTTGACTGTGAATAATCCTTTAAAATGAAATGTATAAAAGGATGAAAATTGTTAACGTAGTATATTCACGTTTTTGAATAGTGAATAATATGTTAAAGAAAATGTTTAGAATGTGATATTTTAAATTGAATTAAAACGATCTAACGATGTTTTAAAATGAGTTAAGATTCGAAATCATAGATTTCAACATTCATTGTTGAAATAGATGTTTTCGAGAAATAGAAGGAAATGGTGGACTATAACACTGTTGTAATAGTAAATGATTTCCGAAAGGAAATGTTTTGTATAGTATTGGGATTTATATATCTATTTTAAATTTCGAATCCCTATACTAGTGATTTTGGGTTGTCGTAACGATGTTTTACGCAACATTCGTTTGGCCCAAATAAATACGTTTAAGTGAATGAATTCCTTAGAGAATGAAATATATACTAAATTTCGATTTAAGTATATTGAATATTTTCCAAGTGTTGAAAATAAATAGGTTCGTGAATTACTTATTTAATAAGTATGGAAATGTTTTCCGATATAAAGGGAATATTTTGAGAATTTATCTTTTTGAAGATAAATTGAAATGATAAATTGAAATCGTATATGCATGGATATTTTGGAATATAAATTCAATAAAGGAATTTATAAAAGAAAGTGGAATTTGTATGAAAATAAATATTGATTTATTTTTGAAGTATTGAAAATTATATATCTTGTAAAGATATTTTGGAAAATAAATAATTTGGAAAATTATTTGGAATCTGGTGATGTTGTGCATATCCATTGATAGTTCAATAACCGACTATCAATATTTCCCTTTGAATGGGTATTTGATGTGATTTGTTTGAATTTGAATGCCACACTTATTTTTGAATAAGCGCTCACTATTCGGGTTAACCGGGAAAGGACCATGGGGTCGTATAACCCACTCCGAATAGTTATACGACGTAATGGATAGCATTGAAGATCGGCGTTGAAGACCGGGTATTTGCGAGAGCGATAGGATGACCTGTCGATTGACTCTGCACCGAGTTGCTCCGGCATTGAGTTCTCCATATGTGATGGGAAATCCGATCAGGATTGTGGATATCCGGATTGCAAGGACTTCTTTGTAAGTGCCTTCGGTTTTGTTCGATCCCGGAACAGACTTGTATGGATTGTATGTCTGACATTACAAATTGAGATATAAAGCCGATTTCATTCTAATATATTTCTGTTGGTGGCGGAGAATTTATTCTTTTAGCTTAACACCCTTCTCTGAGACGTACGAGCTCAGAGGTTATGTAGTTGAAGGTTATCAGCGATATATTCCCAATTTGGTAATGTGACATGCTAAGTGTTGCTGTGAAATGATCATTGTGTTGATTATTTGTGATAGGATCGTTTATTTGATCGTCTATCTTAGTGATCATTTCTATGATCATTTGTTGACCCAAAGCATGGCTTTTGTATAAAGTATGTTTTTGTGGACGTGACTTCGTCGAGCCTCACACCTCGGGAATGGTCAAAACAGGAAAGATGCAGCAAGGTTATGAGGGGTAGCGCCCTTAGGATATGTGCATTTCCTTCTGGAAAAGGGTGGTATCATGGTATGGAGCCCAGATACTTACTCATGTTGAAAACACTTTGTTATGATTGTGTGAATTGATTACGAGCGCTCGGTTGAAAGGTCCCAAAGGACCGGGGGATGGCATATTCGGTCAGTTGTTACTCAGTTAGGGGTAACCCGACCTTGTGTTGGTAGAGATCCGGTTTGGTTCTCGGGGATGTCCATCCAGAGGCATTCTCATGTGGCAATGGGAAGTTCCTTGGCCTGATCATTCGTTGGAAATCCAAAGAAACAATACGAGACTTGTACGGTTTTAGTTGTAGAACCTGCCATCTAATATGGTAGCTATTAGTAGGCATAATATAATGGTACCTATGCTGGCTAAGATTTATATTCTACTTTCGAAATGATTTTTCCTACACTATGCACTAATAATAATATCAAAATCTATTTTGATTTTAATGCGTATCAAGCATCTTTGACTAACATAAGAAGAAATCTCCTCCAAGTCTGCGTTTGCATTGTGTGTGTGGTGGGAGGTCTTATAGTAGTCTCATTTTTAAAAGCATTGCGAATTGAATTTAAAAATATTCCTCTATTTTGATTTTAAAGATAAATAAACTGTTTTGAGTTCTCACACCAGTCACATGACTGACTCGGAGTTTATTGTTCTCCTTCCTAAACTCTGGGTGCCCACCAATTTCCACACGGGCAGTCAAGAGTTAAGGTTTATCAGGATATTCTGGAATTGCTGGAGGCAAGCTGGAGGGCATGGCGTATTATTAGTATATAGTATTTCTTTTTCCGCTGCACTGTTTGTTGTTTTTGTTGTACACTCTGATGTGATGTAATGAAATGTAATGTATAAAATGTAATAACTGATATAGTTTTTTGTTTAAAGATTATTCATTTATTATTATATGTTGTTCCGCTGCGATTGTGAGATTCTGATATTGTTGTGTTGTGTTCTGTTCCGTTCTATTTTCTTTTCTATTTCCCACTATCTTCTATCTTCTTATCTCAATTTTATATCTTCTTATCTCTTCTTCTTCTTTCTTTTCTTTTTCTTAAAACCCTAAGTGTTCGGTTTTCCGTCGTTCGATTGCTCGGCAGTCGATAAAGTGAGTATCGATGTTGAATTTTTGTAAGACGAAGAATCGGGTCCTTACATCTGGTATCAGAGCATATGGTTAAGCGATAACCATGGTTCTGTTGGGTATTACTCATTAGAGATAGAGTCAGTAGTACTCTAGAATGAATTTGAGTGTAATAATAGCTATGAGAGCGTATTTGTTAGTGAATATATAAAATTGTTTTATATTGTGATGATTGGTTTGTTGAGTGGTATATGAACCTTCGTCGGCGCAGCCTCGAAACTGAATTGAAGGGGTTTCTAAACACTTGTACAGAACAATTCGACATAGTATTGTTTTAAATTGGGTAAATGAAATAATTTTACCTTGATTATATTTTATATATAAAGAAATAATTTTTAAGAATTATTAAAGTGTATATAAGTGGATTGTTTAGTTGTTTGAATAAACTAAATAAAATAATAATTGTATAAGTAAAATGAATTATAAGAATTGAATTATAATTAAAGTGATTTACAATTGTGAAATAAACTTATATATATAAGAAGAGAAACTATATGAATTTATTTATGAATATGAGTAGTAAATAAAAATGAATCTAAAGTTAAATGGAAATTTACTTTAGAATCGGAAATCTAAATTGATTTATAAGTGGGAATTTAAGTTAAATAAAAACCAAGTGATGTTTATAAAATGGAGTATGACTTAAGAGTTGTTGAATGAAGTTGATATCGGTATCAAAGTAAATTAATAAAGTTATGTGATAGATATGAACTTGAGTTATGTAAATGAAATTCAACTTTAGAAATTGAATTGAATGAATGGATTGAATATGTAAATCAATTGACTGTAAATTAAGTTGATATGAAATAATGAATGTAAGTGTAATTCATTAAAATCTAATGTTATTGGAAGTTGAATAATTGAATGCAAATTAATTTAATTAAACCAATTGAAAGTGATGATGTTAAACCGAATTGAATGAATATAAGCAAAGGAATTTGGTTGTGATTAATATACATTGGTTGTTAAATGATTGATAGTTGATTGTATATAATTCATTAAATGTTAATGAAATTAAATTAATGAAAATTGGAAGCTAAAGTAATTGAAATTCAATTGGAAGTTAAATGGATCTTAAATAGAATTGAATTTGATTTGGAAGTGAACCAACTTGAATATGAATTAGTGAACATAAACTAATTGAGAATGAATGTTAGTAAGAACATCCACTGTTAATGAATCAAATGTGATTGAAATTGAAAACCTATTTCATTAAATATTAATGAGAATATGAATGAATATTTATTGGTTATGGATGTTAGTTGGTTGATGGTTGAATATATTGCTTTTACTACATTTGCTATGTTGGCATATATAGTTATTATGTTGCTATATGTTGTATATCGATACTATTGTCTATATACATGTTTCTCATGTTGTTTGTTGAGTGTTTAGTAGGTGTGGATCGCGGTTGCTTCTCATTTGGAGCTCGCTTTCGCGCTATATTAGCTGTATATGCTCGCTAATAAAATATAAGGTACATATCTCGGATTACATACCGTACTTTTATACTTTTTTTCCTTCGGGATGCCTCATTACTTGATGAGATGTATATTTGTGATATATATACTGTCATTTTTTTTCGGATCGAGCCGCGCAAAGGAGACTATGGCGAATTTTCCGAAAATTTAAGGCGTTAGAAATAAATTTGAAAAAATTTGGAAAATTTTGAAAACTTTAACTTTGATTTGGAATTGAAAGTTAAACAATAGTAGTTGTTTTTGAAAGATAACTAAGTATGATTTGGAAACTTAGTAAAGTTTTATAAGAAATTTAACTATGAATTTGGGAAAATTAATAGATTCTGTAACTTTTCTTACTTGTTAATTTCGAGAACGAACTTCTTTTAAGGGGGGAAGATTGTAACGACCCAGGATTTTTAGTAATTAAAATTTGAATATTTAATTAATTTTAAATATTAATAAGTGAAATTTATAAGTCAAATAATTTTTTTTCGAATAATTGGATTTAATTGGATAATTAAATCGATAATTTAATATGTTGAATTATGGAAATAATTGAAAATTGAGTTAAATATGATTAAAAATGATTTGTAAAATTTTATTTTATCATATTGGAGTTAAAACGATATTTTAGAACTTTTAAAATCGAATTAAAAGTTAATTTGTGAAAATTGAATATTTTAATATTAAATCGACTAGTGAAAATAGCCAATTTTTGAACAGTCTCTGAATTGGACGAAACTAGTTCCATTGGATCCGTAATAGTTAGTTATTACCGGATTTCAATTTTCATAGTAATCGGAGTTATCGTTTGATCGTGGCAGCTCGAAACGCATCGAATTATTTTTAATATTAATTTGGCGAGTTAAAATAGTCATTTTTCAAAAAGTCTCGGATTTGGACGAAACCAGTTTCATCGGATCCGTAATGTGATATTATTGTAAGGTTTCAAATTTCGTGTCAATTGGATTTACCGTTTGTCCGGTACAAATTAAAACGCCTAGAAAATCGTTTAAATCGGTTTAATTTAAATTGAACGTTTATAGCCATAACTCGCACAGATGTCCGAATTAACTTTCGAAACCTGTTCCATTGTGTCCGGAACGTGGGGTAAACCCTAGAAACGTTGGTTACGGCGCGTAAATCGGAGTTCGGAATTCCCGGATGAATAGTGTTCAAAAATCTTCTATAAATAGGCCCATTTTTCACAATTTTAGAAAATAAAAAAAACTAAACCCTAACAACTGCACAGCCGCCACCTCCCTGATGCACGGCCGAAAACAACCCACCTTCCTCCCTCCAAATCTTCAAATCCATCAAGTAATTCGAGAAACTCTCTAAATGAAAGTTGTAGAGCGTCTCGAGCTCTACATATTCAACGGTCAAGATCGTATTTAACGAAGCGGATTGATGGGAAATCAAGTTTGAACGACCGGAAGTCGTGCACAGTTTTCGAGGCGTATGGGGAGCCGAGCTTGGTCGCATCTCAGGCGAGGGTAGAGGAGGTTGGGGGTTTACAGATGGCACTTGTTGATCGTGTTGTAGCGTGGTGTGGTGGGCGACAAAATTAACCCTAACAATGGAGCATGGGTTCGGCTATATGGTGCTTGCGTGAACGATGAAGATGGAGTGGGGGGGGGGGGGGTGTGTCCTACGGCTATGATGATGGGGTTTGAAGATCCAATGGCCAGAATAGATTTAGGTTTAAAAAATTATAATTAAGTTGTAAATTTATATATAAAAAATTCGTGTAAACTTTAAATATTCATATCTTTTTCATACGAGGTCGAAAACGCGCGAAACAAGAAGCGTTGGAATCGTATGGACGAGCACTACACGATGGAGTTGGATTGGAGTCGTTTGGAGCTAGTGAGAATTTCGGGTAAAATTAAACGTCCGTTTAATTTTATTCGAAATAAATCGCTAAAATGAAAATAAAATCAAGGTGAGAACTTCTCACTCAATCGAATCAGTTTCGATTTTATTTTAAATAGTTAGATTTAAAATATTTGAATGCATGTTTGAATGATGATTGTTATCTATTGATTGTTAAAATAGACATTATGCGCTGTTAGTAAGCGGATGTTATTTATTAAAAACATATACCGCGAATATTTCATAAACAGTGAAATTGGTATTATATATAATAGCAATATATATATATTGGCATATGTATATATTGGAGTTGTTGATTCCCCGCATTTGTATAGCGGATGAGACCCTATTGCGCCGTCTATTAAGCGGACAATATTTTAAATCCCATATACCGCGATAATTCCGTACTGGAGCGGAATTGGTATTGTGCTAATGTTTGTGGATGCAGGAAAACAGGTTGGAGGGATCCAACTGGATTCCTCAACAGTATTTATTTGATTTCAGATATTTTGATATTTGATGGATTATCTTATCGATATATGATATCGTTGTTGTCGTGATTGACTATTTGGTATGTAGCATCATTGGACCAAATTTTGGAATTTTAAAATGATTTTTAAAGTGATCTTTGAAAGTATAAGTTATAAAATATTTTTGGAATTGATCCATTATAAACACATAAACGTTATACTTTTAAAAAGTTATAAAAATTATGATTTCTGAGAAATATAGTTAAAGGTTGATTTTTGAAAATATGAGACTAATGATTTTATAAAATAGTTTAATCGGGATTTTTGAAATTATTATAAAAAGTTGAAAATATAGGATTTATAAAATTTGATTATTTTATAAATCAAAATGGTGAAATTATAAAGGAGATTAAAGACGTTTTAAAAGAATAATATAAATTGATTTTATATAAGAGATTTATAAAATTGATAATTTATAAATGAAAATATTTGAATTATAAAACGAGTTTTTATAAGTGTTAGAATGAATTATGAATGGATTTCATAAATGAATGAAATTCATAGAATTATAAACGGTGAAGTTATAAATGGAATTTTATAAACAGTAGGTTTATAAAATTTGTAAATTTATTAAAATAATAGATTTGGGTGAATAAATAAATCTTATAAGTTATAAGATTTATAATTGTGAAGTTTAAAGGAACGATTTTGTAAACAAATAAATTATAAGTGTTTAACTTATAATACGGACTTTTAGTTCATAATTGAGATATAAATCGAATAGGTTAATAAAGGAATTTATAAAAGGAGTTGTTATAAAATAAATAGAAAAGGAATTTATAAACGTTGTTTTATAAATTCGAAAACGACTTATTTTAAGAAGTAAATTGTTGAAACCTATTAATGAAGTTATATTCACGTTTTTGACTGTGAATAATCCTTTAAAATGAAATGCATAAAAGGATGAAAATTGTTAACGTAGTATATTCACGTTTTTGAATAGTGAATAATATGTTAAAGAAAATGTTTAGAATGTGATATTTTAAATTGAATTAAAACGATCTAACGATGTTTTAAAATGAGTTAAGATTCGAAATCATAGATTTCAACATTCATTGTTGAAATAGATGTTTTCGAGAAATAGAAGGAAATGGTGGACTATAACACTGTTGTTATAGTAAATGATTTCCGAAAGGAAATGTTTTGTATAGTATTGGGATTTATATATCTATTTTAAATTTCGAATCCCTATACTAGTAATTTTGGGTTGTCGTAACGATGTTTTACGCAACATTCGTTTGGCCCAAATAAATACGTTTAAGTGAATGAATTCCTTAGAGAATGAAATATATACTAAATTTCGATTTAAGTATATTGAATATTTTCCAAGTGTTGAAAATAAATAGGTTCGTGAATTACTTATTTAATAAGTATGGAAATGTTTTCCGATATAAAGGGAATATTTTGAGAATTTATCTTTTTGAAGATAAATTGAAATGATAAATTGAAATCGTATATGCATGATATTTTGGAATATAAATTCAATAAAGGAATTTATAAAAGAAAGTGGAATTTGTATGAAAATAAATATTGATTTATTTTTGAAGTATTGAAAATTATATATCTTGTAAAGATATTTTGGAAAATAAATAATTTGGAAAATTATTTGGTATCTGGTGATGTTGTGCATATCCATTGATAGTTCAATAACCGACTATCAATATTTCCCTTTGAATGGGTATTTGATGTGATTTGTTTGAATTTGAATGCCACACTTATTTTTGAATAAGCGCTCACTATTCGGGTTAACCGGGAAAGGACCATGGGGTCGTATAACCCACTCCGAATAGTGATACGACGTAATGGATAGCATTGAAGATTGGTGTTGAAGACCGGGTATTTGCGAGAGCGATAGGATGACCTGTCGATTGACTCTGCACCGAGTTTCTCCGGTATTGAGTTCTCCATATGTGATGGGAAATCCGATCAGGATTGTGGATATCCGGATTGCAAGGACTTCTTTGTAAGTGCCTTCGGTTTTGTTCGAGCCCGGAACAGACTTGTATGGATTGTATGTCTGACATTACAAATTGAGATATAAAGCCGATTTCATTCAAATATATTTCTGTTGGTGGCGGAAAATTTATTCTTTTAGCTTAACACCCTTCTCTGAGACGTATGAGCTCAGAGGTTATGTAGTTGAAGGTTATCAGCGATATATTCCCAATTTGGTAATGTGACATGCTGAGTGTTGCTATGAAATGATCATTGTGTTGATTATTTGTGATAGGATCGTTTATTTGATCGTCTATCTTGGTGATCATTTCTATGATCATTTGTTGACCCAAAGCATGGCTTTTGTATAAAGTATGTTTTTGTGGACGTGACTTCGTCGAGCCTCACACCTCGAGAATGGTCAAAACAGGAAAGATGCAGCAAGGTTATGAGGGGTAGCGCCCTTTAGGATATGTGCATTTCCTTCTGGAAAAGGGTGGTATCATGGTATGGAGCCCAGATACTTACTCATGTTGAAAACACTTTATTATGATTGTGTGAATTGATTACGAGCGCTCGGTTGAAAGGTCCCAAAGGACCGGGGGATGGCATATTCGGTCAATTGTTACTCAGTTAGGGGTAACCCGGCCTTGTGTTGGTAGAGATCCGGTTTGGTTCTCGGGGATGTCCATCCAGAGGCATTCTCATGTGGCAATGGGAAGTTCCTTGGCCTGATCATTCGTTGAAAATCCAAAGAAACAATACGAGACTTGTATGGTTTTAGTTGTAGAACCTGCCATCTAATATGGTAGCTATTAGTAGGCATAATATAATGGTACCTATGCTGGCTAAGATTTATATTCTACTTTCGAAATGATTTTTCCTACACTATGCACTAATAATAATATCAAAATCTATTTTGATTTTAATGCGTATCAAGCATCTTTGACTAACATAAGAAGAAATCTCCTCCAAGTCTGCGTTTGCATTGTGTGTGTGGCGGGAGGTCTTATAGTAGTCTCATTTTTAAAAGCATTGCGAATTGAATTTAAAAATATTCCTCTATTTTGATTTTAAAGATAAATAAACTGTTTTGAGTTCTCACACCAGTCACATGACTGACTCGGAGTTTATTGTTTTCCTTCCTAAACTCTGGGTCCCACCAATTTCCACACGGGCAGTCAAGAGTTAAGGTTTATCAGGATATTCTGGAATTGCTGGAGGCAAGCTGGAGGGCATGGCGTATTATTAGTATATAGTATTTCTTTTTCCGCTGCACTGTTTGTTGTTGTTGTTGTTGTACACTCTGATGTGATGTAATGAAATGTAATGTATAAAATGTAATAACTGATATAGTTCTTTGTTTAAAGATTATTCATTTATTATTATATGTTGTTCCGCTGCGATTGTGAGATTCTGATATTGTTGTGTTGTTTTCTGTTCCGTTCTATTTTCTTTTCTATTTCCCTCTATCTTCTATCTTCTTATCTCAATTTTCTATCTTCTTATCTCTTCTTCTTCTCTCTTTTCTTTTTCTTAAAACCCTAAGTGTTCGGTTTTCCGTCGTTCGATTGCTCGGCAGTCGATAAAGTGAGTATCGATGTTGAATTTTCGAAAGACGAAGAATCGGGTCCTTACAAATTTCCTTACAATCCTCCAAACATTTATAAACCATTTTATAGATCTCCATAAACTATTTATATTCCCTTTACAAAAATTTGATCACTTATCAGCTTCAGGTACATTTCAAAGATCACTGATAACCCTTAATCAATCCATAACCCATTTATAAACTTCTTTTATAAATCTATAGCCCATTTCTAAAATTCATTTATAAATATCTAACCATTTATAAACTCTTTCACCTTGCAAATAACCTTTTCTTAACTCTCCAAAGTGTTTTATAAATTCCTTTATAAAATCCAAGACTTTCAACTCTATTCTTGGATCTTCGAAACAATTATAAATAATAAAAAATATTTTACTTCAAAACACCATTATATGATAATGGTTATCAGTAATAAGCATTTTAAATAAATGGGAATTATTAACTTCAAACATCTTAAAGTAATAATTAATAATTTGAAAATATTGTTAACTAAATACAGTAATAATTAATCAATCTTTACCATTATTATAAATAATAATAATTTATCTCCAAAACCTTATTAATAATCCTTATTATTGATTTCAAAACCATAATTATTCTTAAATAATTAATCTTTCAATTTATTAACCTTTTTATAAATTCTTAAAACACATTAACTATAAAAAATAACATTTAAACAACATTAAATAATTAAATAGCTTTAACATAATATTAATATGACTATATAACTTTAAAACAATTTTAATGTAATTAAATATCTTTTAAAGGATATTATTATAATTAAATAACCTTAAATTAATATTTATAATTTAATAACTTAAAATAATATTAATATATTTAATTAACATAAAAAAATCCTTAAATAACATGTTATCGAAACCCAAGTTTGCATTTAAAAAATCTCTTCTTGTGTCAAAACCTAATTCCCACTTAAACAACAATTTAGAGTATTTTTAGAATACTAATTTGAGGCCAATATCCACCCAACACCTAACCAATATCAATATCTATCACTATTAGATTTTATTTTCAAATATATAATGATGCTATAACCATAGTATCCACCTTCATATTTATCATTCAGTAATCCATATAAAGGAAATATTATTAAAACAAGATAATTCAATAATAACAAGGAATCCTGTTGGATCCCTCCAACCTGTTTCCCCCTGCATCACAAATGTTATATAATAATAAAATATAAATCAACTGCTTCGAGACGGAATTCATATACAAAGGGCCATCCGCTCTTACATGAGAATGTAATAGGGTCATATCCACTCCAATTGGCCGGAATATACCCAAACCAACTAATAAATATAATAATTCATCCAAACAATCATTTAACAATATTTATCAACTATATATTATACTAGCTAACCCAAAAGGTGAGATTAACTCACCAAAATTTTCTACCGTCGCTTAGGCGTTCCAGCTTGGAACTAAAATTGAATAACATCTGATTTTAGCCCAAAAGTCAATTGTCTTCAAATCCATCCAAACCAATTCCATTACAAATCATTCGTTATCACGAGCAACGCAAAAAGTTTCGTTCCAATTGGACCTCGTATAAAGGAGTTATTAAAATTTTAAGTTATCGATATTTTAAATTTATAATTATTAACTAATAACATAATAAAACAATTAACGACCTTACTCCTCCATCTCCTTCCCTCCTTCCTTCTTGTGCATGAGAAATCAAAAACTCATCCATGGTCATGCACATTTCGGTGATATGGCGCAATACTTCGACAAATCAACCCGCGTCTTCAGCAACCAACTTCACTTCGCGTGCTCCATCTCCCGGCACCATCCAACGTATACCCGAATGTGACGACCCGGAATTTTTAACAATTTAAATTAAATTAGTTAATTGATTTTAAATATTTAAAAGTAATTTTAACTTGAATTTCAGATATCAATATTTACTTGATAATTAAATTATTGAGTTATATAGTTTAAATATTGAATCATATAATTTGAAATTGGATAAAACGATGAATCTGGGATTTCTAAGCCTATTTAAAATAATTTGGAGGCTTGTAAAATTTATATTGATAGCACCGAAGGTAGTGAAAGTGTTGAAATTTAATTTAAAGGTAATTTGTTCAATTTTAATAATATATTGTTTAAATTGGAATTTAAAAATAGCCTTCCAAGGCACAGTCTCGGAATTCGATGAAATCAGTTTCATTGGATCCGTAATAGTTAGTTATTATCGGATTTCAATTTTCGTAGCAATCAGAGTTGTCGTTTGACCCTGGCAGCTCGAAACGCTTAGATATATTTTAATCGATTTAATTTAACGTCGATCGTTTAATTCTGTAACTCGCGCATATGATCGAATCAGCCTCCGAAACACGTTCCATCATGTTCGGAATGCGGGTAAAACCTTTTAACGTCTGTCGGCACGTCTGATTCGGGTTCGGGATTTCGTGTAAGCTTAACGAGACATTTTGAAAATTTTATATTATATAATAAATTTTGTAGTACTTTTATCAGAGATATTTTATCACCACTCGTATACAGGAAGCTACCCAAATCCCTATTTATCTTCGTTTCTCCTCTCTAATCTGAGAACTAAAAATCAAACGTATATAAAAAAAAGGGGCCGAACGAAACAAAATCCTCCCTTCAAAAATCAGGTCGCTTCCCAATGTATTCGAGACGAAATAAAAATCAACCCTTCTTTCAATGATCCACTTCTTCTGTCTCGGTCGAGAGCGCGAGCGCAGGTGGGAAGCGTCTACGTGGAGCGCGCGTTGGGGGAGGCCGCTGTGTGGGCATGTTTTCATTAGGGCTCGCCGCCGTCGATTTTTGTGAGGTAAGGCCTCCTGAGGGGGGGGGATTGTCGTTGAACTGCACTTCGGTGGTTAGAGGGCTGTTAGTTCGAGATGGTTTCGAATTGAAGGTTGGTGTTTACTTGAAGCTTGCGTTTCTCGATTTGAAGGGGTACGCGTGCATCGGTGAAGCTTCGGTGAACGTCTGGAGGCGCGAATGATCTGGTGATGCAGGTGAGTTTTCTCAATTTGTCTCGAGTCTTTTCTGGTTGCTCGCGTGAATGTGTAGTAGTAGGTTTTAACTTTATTACTGATAATCAGTAAAGGGGAAGAAAGACGTGGGGGTTTTCCGAAGTCTGGACGTGAACATGGTTGGTTTCAGGTTTAAAAAAAACCTGGAAAGAATTTAAACTGGAAACAAGAGTTTTAACAGTTAAGTCAATTTAAAGTATGGCTTCAAAGTGAATTTGAATCCTAGTTGGAATAGATAAGTTTTATAAAATATAAAATGTTTAAACAATTTTAAAATGTAAATTTAATGGTATACTCGAATTTATCTCGAGTAATTTCAGTTTTGCTCGAAGTAGGGTAGGGTTTTACTCGAAGAAATTTAGGGGTAGCTCGGGTAAATTGTTTGGTAATAGATTTTCAGGTGATTATAGTAAGTAATTCCTATAGGTCTTTAAAAATGATTAAATACTGCAAATGGAATAAATACAAATTATTTAGTAAGAAGGATAGTTGATTAATGTAATCAATTAAAGGGGTAAATAATTGATTTAATTATTAAGATAAATCTGTTAATTAATTTGAGAAATCAATATAAGGGATTGATTTATCAATGTGTTCAATTTCTGCAATTAAGGATGATAATTTAATTAAAGGTAAATTTCTTAATTGGAATTTATTAATGATAACCACTTATATAAAAGAATAATCACTAGGTATCATTAAGTAAGGTAGGTAATTAATGGGAAAATTTATAAGTAATAATGACTTAATGTAAGAAATTTAAAAGAGTAATTTATTAAGAATTGATGTGTTAAGGAGTAAGCAATTAAATTCAAAATTAAAGGTTAAATTAAGTAAGGATAATTAACCAATGGATAATTATTGATAAAAGCAAATAAAAGGATTATTTGCATAGAGTAATTAATGCAGGATGGGTTAATTAAAGAAATTAATTAAGGAGTATGATTAAATTAAGGATAATCGAACAATAGTGGTTATAAGATAATTAATGTGAGTAATTAATTAAGGATCAATGTAAGTAATATGGAGGAGTAAAGGTTAATTAATTGCGTAATTAAGTGAGCATTAATTTCTTATTGTAATAAAAGGATAATTAATCCAGTGTGGTTAATTAAGATGAATAATGAAAGAATGATTGGTTAATTGATTGGAAATTAATTAATGTTAAATGAAGAAATCTAAGTGATTGAGGTTAATAATTCAATCAGGATTAATAAAATTTAATTTATTAAGCTTTGCTTATGGATGATTGAATGGTATTGGATTCTTTGTTGATATCTTTAATATGAAATGTTGTGAATGTCATTTGAATAACTTGGGTTAGGATAATATGAGTCTCGAAGAGACCGGGGTCGGGTATTTGGGAAATACCCGAAACCATTTCGAATATTTATATATTGATTGGTGAAATCAATAGGCTGGATAGAAATGATTAAGTAGTCTGGAATATTTATCTAAGTTTGGTACTTAGAAATTGATAGTTGAAATAAGTGTTGTCTATAGCGAAATGTGAAGTGGTTATATTGATATAAATTACCCGGGTTTAAATAAGTTGTTTGTTTTGGTACTCCATGTTAGTTGGATTTACTCACGCTGGTTTCCAGCCTGACTCGGGTGTACTTTGGTGTAATGCTCGGGTCAGACCGAGTATTACAGATTTTCAGGTAGGTACGTTCTGAAGCTCAGGAGGCGAGCTGGATGGCAATAGCATATAGAATATTTCTGCTGTAATTATATTATTGTAATTCTGTGATAAATTGATTGTATATGACCAACATTTGAATATATGTGAAACTCTGATGTATTGAAATGTAATCAACAGATATAGAATTCTTTTGTAAACTATTATTATTTATCATTATATTTTATCCGCTGCGATTGTGAGATGTTTGGTGTTTCTGTTCTTCTTCTTCTATCTCTTTCTTCTTTTTCATAACTATCTGAAATTTTCGGGTTTGAAAATTTCGGGTCGTTACATTTGGTATCAAAGCCAGGTTGGTTAAGCGAGAACCTTGGCTCTGGTGGGGATTACTCATTAAATAGAGTCTGTAGTACTCTAGAATGAGTTGAGTGTATATATATGAGCGCGTACTTGTTATTTTCTTATAAAAAGGTTTTAAATGGTTTTATATAAAAGTATATTTTGATATATAAAGCAATTTTTCCTTCTAATAAATATTAAGGTGATTGGGTGTTAAATTATTGGAATTAAGTTAAGAAGGAATATAATACAACCAAATTAAAATTAAATTAATTAAAAATGAATTCTAGAATTAGGACTCAGAAATTGGAATTGTTGAAACTTTAAATGAACAAAGTTAAATTTGGTTTACAAAGGTTAAACCAATCTTTGAGAATTTAGCTCGAATTATATAATTCGAGATGGTTTAAATTTGAAGTTGGAATTGAACTCATTCAAATTGAATCCGATTTGAATTAATTGGATTTGGGATTGAAGATGTATAAGTTCAAAAATTTAAATGGAGGATTTGAATTGGATTGAATTGAAATGATTGAAATTGAATTGAGTTCAATTGAATGGATATTAGTCCAAAGTAATTGGAATAACTTTTGACTTGTAATTAAAGTGGAATTGGTTTAAAATCAAAAAAGGAATCTGAAATATAGATTGTAAATGTAATTTATAAATTGAAATAAACTTCATAAATAAATGAGATTATAAGTTGAAATAGAATTCCGGAGAATATTTGAAAATAAAGTGAGATGAAATTCCAGAGTAATGTTTAAATATGAGTTGGAAGAATTGGGAATTTGGAATTTTGGGAAAATTTAAAATTCCTTTGGATTTGAAAGTGGTTTCCAAAGGTTTTGGAGAAATAATAGTATTGTTTCGAAAATATTTTGTGTTGAACCTGAAATCTGGAAGATTTGAAATTAAAAACGTTTGGAAATGTTTTTTAAAGAGATAAAAGCATTGAACTCTTTCGGTCACTAGAAAATAACATCGGTGATGACTGCAGCATCATCGATGTTCATTTTCGAGTTTCTAGAAGAAAATTGCTACCAAATTGTTTTACATTGGAATTGTTTGTGAACTGGGTTTGGTTTTGAAATTCAAAGGGATAATTGAATTCGCCAAAGAATTTTGGATATAGTTGAATTCTAAGGTGATATTGAAATTTGGAAATTTGTTTAAACTCTGGAATCTTGATTAAATGTTTATGGAATAATAAAAATATATTGGATAAATAAAATGTATAATTTTGAGTTAAAAGCAAAATGTGAATGAAATTGATTATAAATAGAAGATGTAAAATTGAAATTATACTTAAAGTTGTACAAGTTTAAAGATCAAATGGAATTTGATTTGAAGTTGGAAGGAAATTGAGAATCAATTCAATTTGAATTGGGAATGAATTAAGTCCAATGGAAATTGGAGTTAATTAAATAGGGATTGGGTTAATTTAAATGGAGTGGAAATTTAAATTGAATTGTTGGGGAAGTGAACAGTTTTGACTCTAGACCATTTTCAATGTAAATTGTTTTAATATAAATGGTTTTAAATCTATTTTCTTATCTACTTATTGTACAACTTTCTTTTTAAACCCAAACTATTTTATACTGGTTTTTGCCACTACTTTTGGAACTCTTTAACTATTTTACAACTGTTTTATAAACTAATTACTAATATTCAACTAAGTTACGAATTAATTTCTATTTTACAATTATTTTGCAATTATCTAAGATTTCTATAACTATTTAGCTATTTTTCTACTATTTTATAATTAGTTAACTATTTTACAATTATTTTGCAAACTAATAATTATTTTCAACTACTTGCCTATTTTTAAAATTTTCAAGCTATTTTCTAAAAATAAACTGGTCCGGGTTCAAACTGTTATTGATTTAAATACTCAACTGAGATAAGAATTGAGATAATAATCCAAATGGGGATTAAGGAAAATGTGAATAAGTGAATGTGATCGATATTGGAAAGAGTAATCGAATTTGAATATTCGATTTTGAGTAAACAAAGTTATATCTTTGTTATATATTCTCCCCTTATTGAATCTATTGCCGGAAGGAAAAGGGGCTTTCAAAGTGTTTGAAGTACAAAAGGAAATTTTATACAGCTTTGAAAGAATCCAAAGTTTTAAAAATTATATATATCTGAATATATATATAAAGGATCTTATGAGGATTTAGAAATGATTTTGGGAACCTTTGGATTTGGAAAGGCTTTTGATTTTGGGGTAAAATTAATATTGAATTTGGAAAGCCTGATTTGAGAATTATCGATTTTGGAATAATCGATTTTGTGTAAAGGAGGTTTTTATGAGATTCATACTAGGTGTATGATTTGAAAGATACTATATGTGTATAGTATAAAGTGTTTTGACGATGGCTCTGGGGAAAAAGACGCTTCCTTGAAATGAACTTCTCAGGAGTGCCAACGGGTGGTGCTGCCTTGAGCCCAGGGGGGTTCTAAAGTTGATCATGTGAGGAGTCCGGACAAAACTAGTTCCTGGGGATTATGAGTAGTGTATACCATAGTGGAAGTCGTGTGCGCTGCCGAGAGCCAATAGTCTACGTTTGATTTTATATCGGTAGATTGCGACCTATGGTATAACATAGCGAAAGTCGTGTGTGCCGCTGAGAGCCAACATGTCTGCGTTTGATTTTATATCGGCAGACTGCGACCTATGTAGGAGTGGAGAAGTTTCATTTCGATAGCGTAATCGAGAGGCCGCGGAGAGCCTGCAGTTACATGGACTTTTGCTGCGACGGCAACGTAACCCTGGGATGTAACTGTGACCAGGGATGGGAGTGATGATTTCCAAAGCATTCTCACCAAAGACATTTCCTCTCTTTCAAAATGCTTTCAATATTTTCAATAAAATTATTTTTCAAGTATTTTCACTGGATGTTGAAAATGAGTCTGCTAAGTACTTATAGATTCTCAGTCCTACGCCTGATAAACGTATGACTGAATTTCTATGAGAACAAGGATGGACTGGTTGAGACATCGAGTTATAAGATATATTTTTTATAAAAATCTATTTTTAATTGTATTATTTGAATTTAAAGGCTTTTTTAAATTTTAAAATAAAGGGGAATCCAAACTGGAATTATAAAGTAAAATACGAACTCAGGAAAATTTAATGTAATAGATCGAATATTGATTTAAAAATTGGAAATAGGTTAATTGGTAAAATAATTAATTGATAGAGTATTTTAATAAGATTTAACTCGGTTAAATAAGATGAATTGTAAGTTAATAATGGAATTTCGAAATGAATTCAAATTGTAAATAAAAATTCAACCTGGATTTGATAATGAATTTAAATAAGTGAAGATGTTGTAAAAAATAAAAATAATAGAGTTGGATTAAAATAGTGATGGTTTGAATTACAAATACAATTCAAGTGTGATTTGAATAATATTTAACGTAATTTGCACATAAATTTGATATAATAGAAGTGTTGTCTTATGAAATGGAAGTGAATAGTAATAGAAATGGTTGGGTTGCAAACAAAACCCAGGTACGTAGAAATAAATTGAGAATGGTTTTGTATAAGTAAAATAAGTTCGCAAATGAATTAAGGAAGTGAAATATAAAATGAGTTAATGGCATTAAATAATAAATGAATGAAGTCTGATGAATAAAAAAACTAAATCAAGTTGTGATTGGAATTGGATTATCAGACTGAACTTAAATTTGGTGGTATATAAATTTGAAATATAAATGAGATAAGTATGTGGTTGGATATTATTTTGATAAATTGAGAAGGTGAGTTAAAATTTAAGTGGATGGGCTAACTGAATTAAATGGAATTTTTGAATGGAAGTGAACTTAAGTTGATGTTGGAATAAATTAAAGTACTTAGCTTAAGTTTAAAATTTATGAAAGTCTGGCTTCGGGTAAAAGCTCATTGAATAAAAGCTTGAATTGAATTAAAGTGGGAATGGCTAATAGTATATAAGAATGGAATGTGTCGAGCTAAATAAAATGGTTGAGAATAAATTAAAATAGAATGGAATTAAATGAAATTGAGTCGGAATCAATTTGAATTGGTTATAAAACTTAAGTAATTATTTATTCACATGGATATCACCAAATTTCGTAGAAATGATTGTTGTTTAACGTAAACGAGATTTAATTAAATTCTATGAAATTAGTGGAAGCAAATATAATTGATTTTTGGATCAACTGATATGAATATGAGTTCCTTCGGAATTATGAATGAATTGAAGGTAAGTAAGTGGGTTGTACATTACTTAAATTGAATGCAAGGATAAGAAAAGCGAGTGAAAGCAAATAAATTGATTTTAAGAGCAATTGAAGCGAGTATGAGATTGTTCCGCTTAAAAATGAGTTGAATGTAAGCAATTGGATTGTAAACCATTAGAAATTGAAGGAAATGGTACATAAATTGGTTAAAAGCAATTGAATCAGCTTTAAAATCATATAAATCGCTTATGGAAAACGTTTGGTGCTTGTCGTTTATGAAATGCATGTGTTTAGCTATTGAATATAAGTGAAATGCTAATAGATTTCCTATATATGGCACTTACATGTTTAAATTGAGTAAGTACAGCTACCTGAAGGCCGTTTGGCTGGATTTGGTTGCGCTAATTGCTAAAATAAATAAGCTGCTTGCTTAACATGCTAAATAAGGTACGCCTACGTAATAAAAATAGGAAATATGAACTGTTTTTCTTTTTCCGACCGGGTGGGTCGATGTATATATATTTATATCTCTTGTCAAATTGCAAAATCTCCTCCGTACAAAGGAGACTCTGCCAAAAAATTTCGAAAATTTTGGGAGTTAGAAAATTTTTGAAAATTTTCTTTGGGAATAATTTTGTTAACGACAAAACAATTTCAAATAGAAAATTAAAGTAAATTAGTAGATTAAACTGCTATGAATCAGTTATAAATGAAATTAAAATTCAATGCTCAAATTAAAGATGGATTGAATTCATATGAAATGGGAAAGACTAATTTGAAATAGGTATGAAACCTATATAAGAGAATGTATAAATTGATTTGTAAAGTTTCGATTGAATATTGTTGCTAAACAAGATATGCAGGTAATAAAGGGGAAAAGTAATTGGATTTGATTCCAAAAGATAAATTTGTATGGCCCGACAAAAGGTACGTATTTAAATTTCTAGATGAAATTGGATTGGATTTTTGATGTAGCCACTTGGCTTTTGTTTTTTTGGTATTTGGAAGCCCGTAGAGGCCTTTTGTAGTTGTACCGAGCTAGCCGCGCAAAGGAGACGCTGGCAAAATTTTCCAGAAATTTAGAGAGTTAGAAAATTTTGGGAAAATTTTTGATAATTTAAAATTTTGGTTTTACATTGAAGTTTAGATGTTTGAGCAAAAGAGTATTGTTTGAAACTATAGAAGGCTTGGGAAGTTGTTTAAGGTGATAGTAGGTCTTTAATAAAGAATAGTTGGTAGGGTGTTGAATTGTGGGTTTAGGGAAAATAAACGGGAATTGGATCATTCTTTCTAACTAGTGATTTCGGGGACGAAATTCTTTTAAGGGGGGAGGAATGTGACGACCAGGAATTTTTAACAATTTAAATTAAAATAGTTAATTGATTTTAAATATTTAAAAGTAATTTTAACTTGAATTTCAGATATCAATACTTACTTGATAATTAAATTATTGAGTTATATAGTTTAAATATTGAATCATATAATTTGAAATTGGGTAAAACGATGAATCTGGGATTTCTAAGCCTATTTAAAATAATTTGGAGGCTTGTAAAATTTATATTGATAGCACTGAAGGTAATGAAAGTGTTGAAATTTAATTTAAAGGTAATTTGTTCAATTTTAATAATATATTGTTTAAATTGGAATTTAAAAATAGCCTTCCGAGGCATTGTCTCGGAATTCGATGAAATCAGTTTCATTGGACCCGTAATAGTTAGTTATTATCGGATTTCGAATTTCGTAGCAATCATAGTTGTCGTTTGACCCTGGTAGCTCGAAACGCTTAGATATATTTTAATCGATTTAATTTAACATCGATCGTTTAATTCTGTAACTCGCGCATATGATCGAGTCAGCCTCCGAAACACGTTCCATCGTGTTCGAAATGCGGGTAAAACCTTTTAACGTCTATCGGCACGTCTGATTCGGGTTCGGGATTTCGTGTGAGCTTAACGAGACGTTTTGAAAATTTTATATTATATAATAAATTTTCTAGTACTTTTATCAGAGATATTTTATCACCACTCGTACACAGGAAGCTACCCAAATCCCTATTTATCTTCGTTTCTCCTCTCTAATCTGAGAACTAAAAATCAAACGTATATATAAAAAAAAGGGGCTGAACGAAACAAAATCCTCCCTTTAAAAATCAGGTCGCTTCTTAATGTATTTGAGATGAAATAAAAATCAACCCTTCTTTCAATGATCCACTTCTTCTGTCTCGGTCGCGAGCGCGAGCGCAGGTGGGGAGCGTCTACGTGGAGCGCGCGTAGGGGGAGGCCGCTGGGTAGGCGTGTTTTCATTAGGACTCGCCGTCGTCGATTTTTGTGAGGTAAGGCCTCCTGAGGGGGGGTTTTTCGTTGAACTGCACTTCGGTGGTTAGAGGGCTGTTAGTTCGAGATGGTTTTGAATTGAAGGTTGGTGTTTACTTGAAGCTTGCGTTTCTCGATTTGAAGGGGTACGCTTGCATCGGTGAAGCTTCGGTGAACATCTGGAGGCGCGAACGATCTGGTGATGCAGGTGAGTTTTCTCAATTTGTCTCGAGTCTTTTCTGGTTGCTCGTGTGAATGTGTAGTACCAGGTTCTTAACTTTATTACTGATAATCAGTAAAGGCGAAGAAAGACGTGGGGGTTTTCCGAAGTCTGGACGTGAACATGGTTGGTTTCAGGTTTAAAAAAAACCTGGAAACAAGATTTTTAACAGTTAAGTCAATTTAAAGTATGGCTTCAAAGTGAATTTGAATCCTAGTTGGAATAGATAAGTTTTATAAAATACAAAATGTTTAAACAATTTTAAAATGTAAATTTAATGGTATACTCGAATTTATCTCGAGTAATTTCAGTTTTGCTCGAAGTAGGGTAGGGTTTTACTCGAAGAAATTTAGGGGTAGCTCGGGTAAATTGTTTGGTTATAGATTTTCAGGTGATTATAGTAAGTAATTCCTATAGGTATTTAAAAATGATTAAATACTGCAAATGGAATAAATACAAATTATTTAGTAAGAAGGATAGTTGATTAATGTAATCAATTAAAGGGGTAAATAATTGATTTAATTATTAAGATAAATCTGGTTAATTAATTTGAGAAATCAATATAAGGGATTGATTTATCAATGTGTTCAATTTATGCAATTAAGGATGATAATTTAATTAAAGGTAAATTTCTTAATTGGAATAATGATAACCACTTATATAAAAGAATAATCACTAGATATCATTAAGTAAGGTAGGTAATTAATGGGAAAATTTATAAGTAATAATGACTTAATGTAAGAAATTTAAAAGAGTAATTTATTAAGAATTGATGTGTTAAGGAGTAAGCAATTAAATTCAAAATTAAAGGTTAAATTAAGTAAGGATAATTAACCAATGGATAATTATTGATAAAAGCAAATAAAAGGATTATTTGCATAGAGTAATTAATGCAGGATGGGTTAATTAAAGAAATTAATTAAGGAGTATGATTAAATTAAGGATAATCGAACAATAGTGGTTATAAGATAATTAATGTGAGTAATTAATTAAGGATCAATGTAAGTAATATGGAGGAGTAAAGGTTAATTAATTGCGTAATTAAGTGAGCATTAATTTCTTATTGTAATAAAAGGATAATTAATCCAGTGTGGTTAATTAAGATGAATAATGAAAGAATGATTGGTTAATTGATTGGAAATTAATTAATGTTAAATGAAGAAATCTAAGTGATTGAGGTTAATAATTCAATCAGGATTAATAAAATTTAATTTATTAAGCTTTGCTTATGGATGATTGAATGGTATTGGATACTTTGTTGATATCTTTAATATGAAATGTTGTGAATGTCATTTGAATAACTTGGGTTAGGATAATATGAGTCTCGAAGAGACCGGGGTCGGGTATTTGGAAAATACCCGAAACCATTTCGAATATTTATATATTGGTTTGTGAAATCAATAGGCTGGATAGAAATGATTAAGTAGTCTGGAATATTTATCTAAGTTTGGTACTTAGAAATTGATAGTTGAAATAAGTGTTGTCTATAGCGAAATGTGAAGTGGTTATATTGATATAAGTTACCCGGGTTTAAATAAGTTGTTTGTTTTGGTATTCCATGTTAGTTGGATTTGCTCACGCTGGTTTCCAGCCTGACTCGGGTGTTACTTTGGTGTAATGCTCGGGTCAGACCGAGTATTACAGATTTTCAGGTATGTACGTTCTGAAGCTCAGGAGGCGAGCTGGATGGCAATAGCGTATAGAATATTTCTGATGTAATTATATTATTGTAATTCTGTGATAAATTGATTGTATATGACCAGCATTTGAATATATGTGAAACCCTGATGTATTGAAATGTAATCAACAAATATAGAATTCTTTTGTAAACTATTATTATTTATCATTATATTTTATCCGCTGCGATTGTGAGATGTTTGGTGTTTCTGTTCTTCTTCTTCTATCTCTTTCTTCTTTTTCATAACTATCTGAAATTTTCGGGTTTGAAAATTTCGGGTCGTTACACCGAACCCCAGATCAAACTGCGACACAACCCATACCCCTCGTCGACTGTACAGGTCGCGACACCTCCCTAGGCACCGCACACCCCCAGACTTTGCGACGAGCTATGCTCTTCGACCACCAACCCGAAAACAAAGTCGATTAGCCCCCAGATTGACTAAGTCGAGCACAAACTACAACCTTAGCTCGAAGCTTCCCACTATCGACTGCCCAGACAAGCAATACACCTATAAATATGCATATGAAAATGAAGTTCTCCTCGATTGAAAGATTTCAAAGCTTGTTCCATATTTTATATTGGGTCGAATTTGAGATTTTAATTTTTGAATTCAAAGCTTTTTTGTTCTTTTCATTAACTTGCAGTGTTTAAATAAAGGAGGGAAGATGGGAAAGAACGAGGATGTGCGCTTGTACAGTAATGAGCAGAGTTCGGTATAGGTTGATGTGAATGAACATAAGTATGGTTAAATCAATGCATATATATTATTTAGATTAAAAAAATCTAGTTATATAATTTCGAACCTCGATCGAGATGTGCCGCCTGACGTTCTGTATGTTATACCCCTATTTTGATCGCAATGGAACTAGTTCCAAGGCCTAATTTGATCGTATGCAGAAGATATCTTTTTGAACCCAATTGTTATATTAAATTTTCGATATTGATTTCAATGCGTTTCGATCTCGCACGGCCAAACGGTACATCTAATCGCTATGAAATTTGGCGGTGTATTATAATTCATTATTGCAGACCCAATGACACTGGTTTCGTTAGAATCCGAGGCAGTTCCCTGGGAGGCTATTTTCACTTGTTAATTAAAACGAGATATTTCCAAAATCAATTAAATCACTTTTAAATCGGATTTAAAAGTTTTATTACCATCATTCTTATTAATAGAATTTAAATAAGCTTTTGAAATTATTTTTATCTAAATTAAAACTCAAGATTCCATTATTTAACCAATTTCAATTATTGAATTTTACAATTTAATTATCTAATAAATCACTATTTTTAAAATTCAAGTTATTTAATCTATAAAATTAACCTTTTAATATTTAAAATTAATTAAATAATAAAAACTCAAATAACTAAAATTCAGGGTCGTTACATTCTTTCCGCCTTAAAAGAATTTCGTCCCCGAAACTGTCGAGGTATGAAAAATGCTCCAAACCCATTAGCTTTCCAAATCCAATTTGTTGAAACCTTGTTATTACTTTTACTAAGTCTCCAAATGCATTTATAGATTTCCAGCTAATATCACCCCATTCAATCATTTCAGGTTATAATTCAAAAATCAAATTTTAGTCATAAAAAATTTCTTCAAATTTCCTAAATCTTTAAATTTTCGGAAAATTTTCCAGCATTTCCCTTGTGTGGCCCGATCAGAAAAATTACAAATCACCACTCAGGGCCCAAACCAAAAAAGAAAACCAAAGCCAAGTGGCTCGATCATAAAATCAACAAATTTAAATAACCATTTAAAC
Source organism: Allium cepa (assembly GCA_030765085.1). Taxonomy (NCBI): domain Eukaryota; kingdom Viridiplantae; phylum Streptophyta; class Magnoliopsida; order Asparagales; family Amaryllidaceae; genus Allium; species Allium cepa. The sequence goes on along the minus strand of CM060945.1, from coordinate 943,921,782 downwards.
ATGCACCTTTTAATTGGGCAACCAAATTTCCTTATGAAATCAATGGCATAAAATTAACTCTTGCTTTTATATACATGTATCTTATTTATCAATGATGCCCAATCATATAGTCCACAATCCTATTATTCTACGTTTTTAATTTCCAACATTTGCTTTAAAAATTTTTACCACTTTACAACTTAAGTCGTATTCGTTTTAAAAAAAATTCAATTTTATTTAACTCAATTCCATTGTTCAATTTCAATATTTCAACCATATTCCAAAACCATATTCAACTCACTAATTTATTTAATTAGCCCATTTCATTAATTTACTTCAATCACATCAAATTTATTTCAAAAATTATTGCACTTAGCCTAACTTAGGCCAAGTTCCTTTTCAAAGTTCATTTTTGTTTAATATCTTAAGATAAGTTTCACTCCCAAGTTCAGTTCCGAATTTACTCTTCTTAAAATTCATATTCAGCAATTTTAAGCATTGCTTTAACTTACTAATTTTCAAATTTTATAAGTTATCAAACTTATTTTCTCATATTTTTATAAATACCTAATTGGAAATTTCTAGAGTGTAAACATCTTATTATTATTCATTTCAAACCATTTTGAAATAATATATACATAATTCCCTTTTGTTTATTAAATCATTCTTTTGGACTTTAAAATCAAAACTAGTTTTACCGAAACAAAACTCCAATGATAGCAATTTCTCACTTGGAAACTCAAAAATGAACATCCATGATGTTGCAGTCATCATCGAAATTATTTTCCAATGAACGAAGTAAGTTCAGCGCTTCATATTTCTTTTAAACCCTTTTAAATATTTCTATTCAAAAATATTTTCCAAATAGTACTATTATTATTTTCCAAAACTTTGAAATACGTTTTTTAAAACCAACGGGATTTAAATTCCCAAATTTCCAGCTTTTAAATCCTTTATAAATCGTTTTTATAACCTATATTTATATAACATACTTTTGAAATTTCATTTAATTTATAAATCAAATTTATAAATCATATATTTATAGAATATAACTTTGGTTATAATGAATAATTTCTTACTTGTTAATCTTGCTTTCATTATAATATCGACTTTTATTCAATCACAAGGACGAACAATAAATGATAACAGTTTAGAATTATCCTTTCCTAACAACCAAGCACACCATATATGCCATAATAATTTCTAAAAAATTATTCCTTTATATAAATATAATCAAGGCAAAATTATTTCATTTACCCAATTTCAAACCAATACCATGTCAAACTGCTTTGTTCAAGTGTTTAGAGATCCCTTTCAATGATGTTAATTACTCGTGTTGACAAGAATCCATAAGCACTCTATAGATCGACCAACACAATATATAATAATTTTTATATCACTAACAAATATGCACTCATATATATATATATATATATATATATATATATAAACACTCAAACTCATTCTAAGGTGCTATCGACCCTATCTTTACTGAGTTACCCCATCAAAGCCAAGGTTCTCGCTTAACCTTTAGCTTTGATACTAAATGCAACGAACCGGATTTTTAACCCTCGAAAATCGAGACTAATATTTCTGTTGTATCACATGTTGAGAAATCGAATGCCAAAAAACCCGATTGTTAGGGAGAAAGAAAGATGGAAGAAGATAGGAAGAAAACTAAACAACACAGAATCTCACAATGGAACAGATAATCTATAATATACCACAAATCTTTATACAAAAGCAAAACTGTAATATGTGTATATACAAACATAAATCAGAGTATACTAACCAATTTCAGCCTCGACAGTTATAACAACCCGTCCTTACAATTGCTGATAAACACAACAATGAATACAGTGGAAAATAACCTTTTATGTGATACGTCTCTAGGCCTCCAACTTGTCTCTTGAAGCTCCAAGAATCCAAAATAATCTGTAATACGCTCACTCTGACCCGGGCATTATAATGAAATAACACTCGAGTCAGCCTAGAAAGCCGGCGAGATAAAAACACACCCTACTGGATTTTAAAGTAATATAAAAATATTTGAAATCAAAAGGTATCTGATATGACCACGTCGAACATAAACACGGACGAGTTTTTACCTTACAATAACCAAACCATTTTCTATATAAAATTTGTTTATATTATAATAATGTCTAGGGTCAAAGTAAAATATAAATATAGCTGAAATGCTTGCATCTCACGTTCCAACATATTAGGTAAAAAAATAAAATCGTAAAACTCATATTGGAGAATGGATTCCAACTAATGGCTGGGCTATTAGGGCACCGCCCGTCATAGTACACCTCTATAACAATGTATCGAGATTGTGATTAATGACCTCCGCCAACACAGGACCGGCCTATCCCTTACTGGATAGTATCGAATATGTCATCACCCCGGTTGTTCCTAACCATTTCACTGAGTTCATATGCACAACTGAATCTGAAAATATGAATGGTCAGCTAGAAAGGAAATGATATGCCCTAATGGGTGCAACCCGCATAGCCCTATTAAATCTCCTCTGCTTTAGCCATTCCCGATTGATGAGGCTTGAGGCTACGATTACCTTTAAAGAAATTTACATTTAGAATGCTCTTTGCCTTTTAATGATAATGTGATGATAGCATTCATCCATTAAAGTTCATTCTTGGTCTAAACGAACCGAAGGCATTATTCCTACTACATCTATTTTGAAATCACCCTCAGAATTGGTTGCGATTAGTCCTTACACTTCACATCTCTATCTTTGATTCCATGCTCTTCACGATGTCTTCACTTTGAAACGCATTCGTTGGATCGAAGTGCTTTTCGGATGACATATTTGATCCCGGTCTCTTCAAAACAACGTCCAATAATTTTCGATAAACTCAAACCTGGTTCTTTAGAAAATAAAAAGTAAAAGATAAGATCGATGATCACCTCCTAACCATTAGTGGACGGATTTTCTTATCATTGTCCTAGAAGAACAAAACAAGATTTATATGCGCAGTACAGCATCATCGGAGATGACTGTGCCATACAACTCACGTGTTTCTCTTGGATATTTGAAAAGTTATGTTTGGGTCTAATTCGATGGTCGGTTATTTAACTATCAAATAACAAACATTCAATCAGAGATTTATTTCATAGGGAAAACCAACATTGGTTAAACATATAAGTGATCACTGACCTCCTTCAATAAGTCTTTTATAAATAAAACCACTTTGTAAATTACTTGTATAAGAATACTTTTACATAGATATGTCCACCAATTCCTATAATTTCAACACTTAGAAAATATTCCTATACTTATCAACGATATAAATATATACACAAGATTGAAAAAGATGTTATTTTCATTCAATTCTCAAACCATTTATAAATTTCCTTACAATCCTCCGAACAATTATAAACCATTTTATAAATCTCCATAAACCATTTATAATTGCTTTATAAAAATTCAATCGCTTATCAGCTTCTGGTACATTTCAAAGATCACTGATATCCCTTTATGGATCAATAACCTATTTATAAACTTCTTCTATAAATCTATAACCCATTTCTAAAATTCATTTATAAATATCTAACCATTTATAAACTCTTTTACCTTGCAAATAACCTTTCTTAACTCTTCAAACCATTTTATAAATTCCTTTATAAACTCCAAGTCTTTCAACTCTATTCTTGGTTCTCGGAAATAATTATAAAGAATTAAAAATATTTTACTTCAAACCACCTTTATATGATAATGGTTATCAATAATAAACATTTTAAATAAATGGGAATTATTAGCTTTAAACATTTTAAATTAATAATTATTAATTTAAAAACATTGTTAATTAGATAATAATAATAACAATTAATCAATCTTTACCATTATTATAGATAATAATAATTTATCTCCAAAACAATATTAATACACCTTATTATTAATTTCAAAACCGTAATTGTTCTTAGATAATTAATCTTACAATTTATTAACATTTTTCTAAATTTTTAAAACATGTTAACTATAAACAAATAACTTTTAAATAGTATTAAAATAATTAAATATCTTTAAAATAATATTAATATGATTATATAACTTTAAAATGATTTTAATATAATTAAATAACTTTAAAAGGATATTATTATAATTAAATAACATTAAATTAATATTTATAATTTAATAACTTAAAAATAATATTAATATATTTAATTAACTTAAATAATCCTTAAACACCATGTTTTCAAAACCCAATTTCGGATTTAAAAAATCATTTCTTCTCTCAAAACCCAATTCCGACTTAAACGACAATTTATAGTATTTTTAAAATACTAATTTGAGGCCAATAGCTATCCAACACTTAACCAATATCAATATTGATTTTCTATCACTGCTAGATTTTATTTTCAAACGAATAATGAAGCTATAACCACAGTGTCCATAATCATATTTATTATTCAATAATCCATAATAAAAGAAATATTATTAAAAAAATATAATTCAATAATACTGAGGAATCCCGTTAGATCCCTCCAACCTGTTTCCCCCCGCATCACAAACGTTATATAATAATAAAATATAAATAAACTACTTCGAGGTGGGATTCATATACAAATGGTCATCCGCTCTTACAAGGAATGTAATGTGATCTCATCTGCTCCAATAGGCGGGAATATATCCAAACCAACTAATAAATATAATAATTCATCCAAACAATCATTCAACAATTTTTATCAACTATATATTGTACTAATTAACCAAAATGGTAAGATTAACTTACAGAAATTTTCTATTGTCGCCTAGGCGTTACAGCTTGGAACTAAAATCGAATGACGTCCGATTTTAGCCCAAAAGTCAATAGTCTTCAAATCCGTCCAAACCAGTTCATTTGCGAAGATTTCGTTATCATGAGCGCAACGCAAAAAGTTTCGTTCCACTCGGATCTCATATGAAGGAGTTATTAAATTTTTAAGTTATTGATATTTTAAATTTTAATTATTAACTAATAACATAATAAAACAATTTACGACCTTATCCCTCCATCTCATTCCAGCCCTCCTTCCTGTGCATGAGAAAACAAAAACCCATCCATGGCCGTGCACATTTCAGTGATACGACACAGTACTTCTTGAAATCAACCCACGTCTTCACCAATCAACTTCCCTTCGCGTGTTCCACCTCCTGCACCATCTAACGCATGCCCGAACCCCCAGTTCAAAAAGCGACAAAAATAATACCCTTTGTCGACCGTACAGGTCGTGATGCCTCCCCAAGCACCGCGCAACCCCAGACTTTGCAACGAGCTACGCTCTTTCACCACCAACCGAAAAACGAAGTCGAATAGCCCCTAGATTGACTGAATCGAGCACAAACTACAATTCGAAGCTTCCCACTGTCAACTGCCCAGACAAGCAACATACCCATAAATATGCATATAAAAATGAAGCTTTCTTCGATTGAAAGATTTTAAAGCCTGTTTCATATTTTTATATTGGGTAGAATTTTAGATTTTAATTTTTGAATTCAAAGCTTTTTCCCTTCTTTTCGTTAACTAGCAGTGTTTAAATAAGGGAGGGAGATGGGAAAGAACGAGGGCGTGGCTAGTATGGGAATGAGCAAAGTTAGGTATGGGATGATGTGAATAAAATTATGAATGGTTAAATCAATGCATAAATATTATTTAAATTAAAAAATATCTAGCTATATAATTTCAAACCCCGATCGAGACGTGTCGTCTGACATTCTATATGTTATACCCTTATTCTGAAAGTAATGAAATTAGTTCTGAGGCCTAATTTGATCGTATGCAGAAGATAGCCTTTTGAACCCAATTATTATATTAAATTTCCCATATTAATTTCAGCGCATTTCGATCTCGCACTGCTACTAATCGCTATGAAATTTGGCGGCGTATTATAATTCATTATTACAAACCCAATGAAACAGCTTTTGTTGGAATCGGAGACAGTGCCTCGGGAGGCTATTTTCACTCGTTAATTAAAAGGAGTCATTTCCAAAATCAGCTAAATCACTTTTAAATCAGATTTAAAAGTTTTATTTCCTTCGTTTTTATTAATTGAATTTAAATAACCTTTTGAAATTATTTTTATCTAACTTAAAACTCAAGATTCCATTATTTAGCCAATTTCAATTATTGAATTTAATTATTGAATTTAAGAACTAAATTATCCAATAAATCACTATTTTTAAATTTAGGTTATTTAATCTATAAAATTAACCATTCAATATTTAAAATTAATTAAATATTCCAAACTCATAAACTAAAATTCTATGTCCTTACAAGCATGCTCCTCAATGGTACTATCTAGCTGGCATCACATGAAATCTTATAGGCCACTTAATACTTCCAAGCGAAAAATAATTAGACTTGGTCATTTAAGTCCTGAAATAAGGCTGACCCCATCATTTAAGACCTATTTCCAAAAGTAGACCCCTATAGAGATATCACCTAACGTAACCCCTTGGCCATTTAATACCTCATCTGGGGAAAAAGGCAAGTCCAACCATATTTACCTTGCATCCCTGTGACTTAACCACAAATTAATTACTATATATAAATATATAGACACTTATCTCACCCTTTCATAAATAAAGCCTTATAAGGTATCTTCCTTACTTAAAATAATAATTAGGCTATATAAGAGTTTCCTCTTATTTTTGCCGCAAAATCAATTACCTTCCTAATGGAGAAAATAAATGTAAATTAATGCCTAATTAACTAAGCCATATACACAATAGTGATATGTTAGTTACGTAAATAGAGATAAATAAATATTCATGCCTAATAAGTTCTAACGCATGGGTTTATGCTCTAAGCTAGCGTTAAATGTTAATTCTCTAACCATTTATTATTACAAGTCCATTTTCTTGAATTTTCCAAGATTTCATGGAATTCTAATGTCCAAAACATGGAATAAATATGATATTCCAGCCTTGAACAACTTGGCAGGATTGGTCGGTCGCGTGGGCCCACTCACGTGCCAGAAGAAGTCTCCCAAAATTTTAGCTCGATCTCAGCCTCCTACGCCTATAAATAGCCCCCTGAAGCCTACAGAAAAAGGATCTTCTTGCCTGCTCAACCCCCAGACTCTGCCAGATTCATTTCTACATTTCAATATAACTATTGTACTCGAAATTCATCATTGCTACTGTTGTAATCACCTGTAACCAACAAGGATAATAAATAAAAGATAAAACTTTGAAGTGGACGTGGGCTGGATTGCTGTTTGTTGCTTGCTTAGATCTGAGATTTATACTTGAATATTGCTGATTTATATTCATAACTTGGTGCTTTCACGATACTTGGGGTTTGTGACCAATTTTGGCGCAAACACTTTGGGCTTTCACTGAGAAGGACCAGCACCCGCAACAATGGATTGAAGTTCTGATTTGAAAAGCTTGAAGAATTCAGATTTAGAGAAAATGACTAGACAAAACAGTAGAAGGCAGAGGACTGAGAGAAGCCAACAGGAAGGAAGTCAAGAAGCTTCCTCCGGTGATGGAGAAGGACAAGCTTCCATCTACATCACTAGAGATGAAATGGAAGCTATGGCGAATTCATTGCAATAGAGGTTGTTGAAGAGTCAACATGATATGATGTAGACTTTCTTCGAACAGATGAGAGCTGCAGGGATGCAAAACTTAGGACCAGCTATAGCGGCTGTGAATGTGGAACAAGGAGCTAGGGTTGTGGAACCCAATGGAGGACAGGATACAGAACCAGAAGGCAATCAACGAGGGCTTGGGGGCAGACCCACAGGATCCAACGCAGGGGGACCTTTGGAAGGAGTTCAACAGGCTAGAGCCAACGTTGTTGAGCCACATGAAGAATATGTGCCGGAGTTCCCTCGGGGGCATGGGGGGCAACCCCAGACAGACAATACTGGATTAGTGGAGATCATTAGAAAAACCATGTGTGGAGGCTTGACCAATAGAGACTTGGAAGGAGTGAACAGGAGTTCGTTCACTCAAGAAATAAGGATAGCTCAGAATCCACCTAAGTTTAAGTTACCTAGCGTGGAAGTATATGATGGCAAGGCAGACCCAACTGATCACTTGATGAGATACACCAGACACATGGAAATGTTGGGGGCATCGGAGGAAGTAATGGCTAGATGTTACCCTTTGTACTTGACAGACCTAGCTGCAATGTGGTTTAGGCAGTTGGAAGAATGATCTACCAGGACTTGGAGGGAGTTGGTGGACAGGTTTTTGGGGGCAGTTTCGGGTTCATATTAAGAGACCGGAGAACGTAATGACATTAACGTCGGTAAAACAAAGGATGGATGATTCACTTAGTGCTTTACTAACTCGATTCAATGCGGGAGTTGCTTCGGTGGATCGGCCAGATCCATCGATAGTTTTAATGGCGGCAGTGTCAGGAGTCAGGGAGGATTCGAATTTCAAGGTATCTTTGATACGAGACCCACCGCTGGATCTCGGGGAATTCTTTCACGAAGCTGAGAGGTTCCTCCAACAAGAGGATGCGTGTGCAGATTTAAAGCTGAAGGTGGTGAATGCGACTGAGAGTGGAGGACCATCCAGTAGAGGTTCATATAAGGATAAAGGAAAGAGGAAGTTGGATGATGATTCTGGAAACGCTAGGAAGCGATGGAAGGATCCAAAGTTTTCCACATACACAGGATTGAATGAGACACTAGAGCAGATTTACTTGGAAACCTGGAATCGCCTTCCTTACCGAAGGCCGGCTAGGAGAGAACCATCCGAACGGGAAAGAGCATCAGGGAGGCACTGTCTCTTCCACGATTTGGACGGACATGATACCAACAGCTGCAGGCACTTAAAGGACATAATTGAGGAGCATGTGAGGAATGAACAATTGAGGCAATATGTTGGGGCACGAAATGCAGCGGTGGAGCAGGAGCAACCACCGCCTACCTCACACCATGATGATGTGAGACCTAGGAATGACGGTCGATTGGTTATCAATTGACTAGGATAATATGAAATAAGTAACAAACCATTGGCGAGCAACCAAATCATTTACACATGTACGGGGACGGAGACAACCCCTAGGCATGCTCTGAATGATGATAAACTGCGAAACTATGGTTTGCGAAATCTATTTTTTATTTTGGATTGGACACTTGGTTTTCTGGTTTGGTTCTGGAGTTTGGTCTGAACTCCTGGTTTTGTTTGCTTTCTGTTTTGGATTTTCGTTTGGACGATTGGTCTCTGTTTTGGATGCTGGTTTGGATTTATGATTTTTTGGTTTGATCTGGATTTTGGATTGGATTTTGACTGGTTTGGATTTCTGATTTTTTTGTCTGGTTTTTGACAAACGGTCGTCGGGTATGGATTATGCCTGGCAAGGGGTGAGTCATTTTGCCCGAACACGGTAAAGTGACTCATTCAGGTCGTTGAGTATGGACTATGTTCAGCAAGGGTCCGGAGTGACCAGGATTCGGCCTAGGACTTAGGCCCCATATTATCGATTATTGTTTCAGGTTGTTGAGTATGGACTATGCTCAACAAGGGTCCGGAGCGACCAGGATTCGGCTTAGGACTTAAGCCACGACACTACTTACGTCCAGGGACACTGGACCACGGTCGTCAAGCGTGGATTGCGCTTGGCAAGAACCCAGAAAGGTTAGTTCAATGTCCAGGGACACTGGATCACAGTCGTCAAGTGTGGATTGCGCTTGGCAAGAACCTATAGAGGTTAGCTCAACGTCCAGGGACACTGGACCTTGGTCGTCACGTGTGGATTGCGCTTGGCAAGAACCTAGTGAGGTTAGCTCAACGTCCAGGGACATTGGACCACGGTCGTCAGGTGTGGATTGCGCTTGGAAAGAGCCCGGAGAGGTTATGGATTCGGACATCGACCCGGAGAGGTCCTGGATTCGGTTATTGGCTATTGGATAAGGATGGGTTAGAACTCGGTTATCGGGTTCAGACGGATACCGAATTGACTAAAGGCTTTGGTTATTGGATTTGGAATTGGACATCGACTTAGAGCAGTCGAGGATGATGTACTCTGACGATATGGCTATGGACTTCAGATATCAGATTCGAAATTATTCAAAACACGCCTTATTATCACAAGGCATGTTTTGGGGGGCAAATGTTATCCCACCTTTTGGTCAAGGCTGGAATATCAACAAATTCGCAAGGAATGATGGATATCAGGATTGAAGATCGATTGGAAACGAGGCTGCAATCGATGTCGTCAAAATTTGGCCAAACTCCGATCAGGACGGAATCGATTGGAAATGATGAAGAGGACTAGGAGAGGCTACATTTCAAATTTCAGGTTAATCGAAGTTCGTATGAAGGAGATATGATCGATACAAGGTAGAAAAAAAAATATACCATTCGTATCCATCAAAGAGTCGAGAAGATGTTCTATTCGAACCCATCGGATTCGTATCCATCAATCTTTGTTTTGCTCGAATCCATCAGGTTCTACATACTTCGAATCGATCGAGTTTGAATCGATCAGTAACATGATATCGATCAGTTCGAATCGATCGGTTTCGAATCAATCAAATAGACGTCGCCTCATTATGTTCGAATCCATCGGGTTCGTATCCATCAGGAAATCATGGCATTGGCTTGTTCGAGTCGAGTGGTTTCGTAACCATCAGAATGGCGCCGCCTTCGTTCAATTCATATCCATCTTGTTTGTATCATGATGACGCATCGATATTGTTTGCATCCTTCTGAACCACGCTTTTCGTATTGATCCCCAGACAGCCATTTCGTATCGATCGATCGATGCGAAATAGAACCACCATTGATCGATGCGAATAAGATAACGAACGATGCAAATGCTATCGATGCAGAGTCAACGCGAACAAGGTGCAATATGACTTAAACCTTGGAACGAACGAAGCACAAACAACCCAGTCAACACGCCACAGAGATCGAATGGATCCAGGAAATTAGCGCCACATTACTACGCGCGCGTGCTTTTGATCGATATGACAGGAATGGATACGAAATCATGGTTTCGAACTCGGCAACATGCGAAAATTGCAATTTCGTATCGATCGTATCGCCCAAACCACGGATCCAAATGCAACGAAATTTTCACAGAAGCTCAAGCACAAGGTAAAGAATGTTCCTGCCAAGTTTCAGCTCGATTGGACTAATTCTTGAGGGATACGAAATCATTTCATATCGATCACAGATCGAGTCGAAACTTAGTGAGGTCGGTCGCATGGGCCCACTCACGTGCCAGAAGAAGTCTCCCAAAATTTTAGCTCGATCTCAGCCTCCTACGCCTATAAATAGCCCATTGAAGCCTACAGAAAAAGAATCTTTTGCCGACTCAACGCCCAGACTCTGCCGGATTCATTTCTACACTTCAGTACAACTATTGTACTCGAAATTCTCCATTGCTACTCCTGTAGTCATCTGTAACCAGCAAGATAATCAATAAAGGATAAAACTTTGAAGTGGACGTAGGCCGAAGATAGCCAAACCACTATAAATCTTGTGTCTCTGTTCATTACTTCCGAATTGTTGCTTGTTGTTTACTTAGATCTGTGATTAATACTGTTGATTTATATTCATACTTTGGTGCTTTCACGATATTTGGGGTTTGTGACCAATTTTGACGCAAACAAAATATTCATTAGCAAAACTGCAATAACATACTTGTAAGTGAAATACAAACTAAATTTATTACACCAATCCAATGAAATATCTTAAATAATAAGAATTGCAATTTAAACCCCATATTCTATTCAATTCCTTTTTTTACAAATAAATGGATAAGAATAAGTGATGTAAACTACGAATAGAAATCGTAATCTAAACTCCTTATTTTATTAAAGGATCGTAATTTAACCAAAAAAGAAGGAGAAGTGGAATAGACTATGAAATTATCAAAGATTGCATAAACGAAACAAATATCATCCAATTAATGTAAATAATTATGAATTTCATCGTAGAATTGACGTATCGAAATGAAAAGGAGCTTTAGGGGATTTTATCTATCGTATTTTTGAAATCCCAAAATCCCAAAGCATATTGAAATCCAAAAGAAATAAACTAAACAATTGCTGAAAAGAAATACTAAGGTTTTCACTCACATATTAGCTTTAACTTTACTCAAATGGATTTGCAGCCTTCCGATCTCTTCCAGAATCCCTCTTTTTTGATATATACACATAATAGGGAAGAGGTGTATAAATTTATTATATTTAGAATAATTGGAGAAGAATATGATAAGAATAGATTGGAGGAATAAGAAATAAATAGGAAATACGTTAAATCCTTACCTGAATTTTCTAGAGAGTTTCTAAATCTTATTAGAGAGACATCAATGGTAAAGTTTCGTCGTATTCCCCAAAATACTATAAATAAAAGGAGAGATGATAGGATTCTATTTATAAGAGTTGAAACGCATTAGAACTGTAGGCTGGAAGTTGGTAGGAAACGGGTAAATCTAGAGCGTACAACCAAAAATAACACCACTCAAAATCCTAGCCACCACTGGAAACTGCTATTGCCAAGCGGTTGACTGCCCCTTGGTTGCCCAATCGACCGCCACGATCGACCTGTTGACCTATTCAGGTCGATTGCTTCTTTTATTCAGGGGACGTTTATTTATTTTCATTGCCATATTATTTTATTCCCTAATTAACTTTTTAACGTTAAAGGTTAATTAAACGTTTACTTAGCCTAACTAATTTTTTTGAAATTTAAACCCTAAATTTGATTTCATGTTTGAATTTGAATTCAAACTAAATTAATTTAAATCCAATAACTTCAAATGCTTATAATTTCTTTGTTTGAGCTCCGTTTTCAACATATTATATTTGGAAACAATTTTTCCACAAACGCAACGGAATAACTTTCGTGGTCAAATTTCAACTCTTATAAAATTTTCATATCTAACCCTTATCATATTTAATCAATTTACTTCATTTATTTGTGGTTCATTTTACGGGGTGTTTCATATGCTAACAATTTAGCAATGCAAGCATATAAAAAAAGTCTTAGCTATGGCACGATAGGTTTGGACATTTCAATTTTCAAGGACTGAGGATCCTCTACGAAAAGAATATGATGCGAGACCTTTCATGTGATAACCCGCATCCCAATGGGCATCAATTTTCGCTAAATCGAAAACCAAAGTTTATCAAAGGATCATTGATTTGGCATCCTGCAAATAAAATAAGAATGCACATCAGAGTACCAACGACATAACTCACAGTGGAATAATAAAATATAATAAGTCACATAACTACTAACCAAGATTTGACACTTCCAAACTTATATGTCCTTGTTAGCATCAAATATGCCTAGCACCAGTACCTATCCATCAAGCTATCATATGGGTTGTATTGAGGAGGAGATCAGAAACAACATTCCAGTGAATGGTAAAATTATACACTTTGTATATAACACTAGTTTATGCTGATTGTCTTGCATCTCTTGTTATGTCTCTTATTTTCAATTGGTCGTTTTGACTTTAAATACGCGCATGATACGTATATACCCATATATATATGTATGTATATGTATATGTATATGTATGTATGTATGTATATAAGCACCACGGTCCCCAATTGGACCAAGATACTATCCCCGCTGGTCTCCCTTAACTTAGCATCCCATCAAGAACCATCGCCCTTGTCGTATCATGCTTTTCGTCGCCGCACGTATCGAGGAACTCTTGCAGTGCCTAATAATAGGCCTGTAAATGGATACCCGAAAAATCCGAAATCTGTTCGGATCCATATCCAAAAAACGGATATTATCCGATATTCGAAAAGCGGACGCGATGTCTGATATTCGAAAAGAAAATCGGATGCGGATGTGGATATGGGCATATCCGTGTCCGAAAAACATCCGTCCGATGCAAAATTTTATATGTGTTGCCATTTTGTCATTATGTATGTTGCTATTTTATCATTTGAATTAATGTAATATCTTGTAAACTTGTTTGATATTATATGTGTTGCCATTTTGTCGTTCGAAAAACTGATTAGTATTGTGTGTGTATTGTCATTTGAGAAAGTGATTGTTTTAGTTCAAAAATATTAGTATAATAAAATTCTTATTCAACTTTGGATGTGGATATTTCGGATATTTTTGAATATCTAGAAATATCCGCTTATTATTTTTGGATGCGGATATTCTCGGATATTCGAAAAATATCCGTGGATGCGGATATGGATGTTATTCTCAAATATACATGGATATTAGATGCGAATTCGGATGCAGATTTAAATTTTTGGATGCGGATGCGGATACAACCATATCCGCATTCGTTTACATCCGTTGATAGCCCTACTTAATAACGAATTTAAAATAACTTAGCCATCCACTATGTTGCAATTTCGGGGATTTTCTTGTCTACTTCCCACTTGTAAACTCAGCTATACGGACTAATGTAATGGTGGATTCAACCCCACTACATGTAGACTCAGCTCCCTGGACTACCCTATGCACGTTTGAAAGACTTCCATAATAGAGAGTTAACTAGCCTTGCCTCCCAACAAACAAACAAGCAAACAATGTGACGATGCATACTCCAACATAACCGTACACCAGTAGGTAGTGTACTCCCGCTAGATGTAATCCATGTCTATCCCATTGACAGCTAAGGGTTAATGACGTTCTCGACCTATGTACTGCCCTACTCCTTTATTAGTACCAATTCAGCTAACATGCTATCATAGTGTCATTCTTCGTTCATCATTTGATTTATATTGCCTATTGTAATCAAGGAAATGCCTTATTTCCTATTTTATTAAAGCAGACTACCTTTTCTATTGGGGGTATCCCTCTATCTATACGCAAGTGTATACACTCCACGGGTCCTATGGTTGGACATGTCTCACATTAGTATAATGTATATACGACTGCCAGTAGCCTCTTTCGGTTCGCAAGCTTCTATTGTGTAATACTACTAACCTCGCACTCCAACCCATACTAATGACTAATGTCATTATTATCCATTTAAGTTATTTACATATGTAATTCATACCCGTCATAAACGCATGATTAAGGCTAATATATATATGTCTTATATATATATATATATATATATATATCTTCATTCATTCTTGTTTAATTACCGTACCTCTATCGTTCACTATTAACCCTAGGTCTTTATTTTATTATGCGTTTCTTATTTTCTTTAAATTTATTTACCGCTTTTTAATTATCAAGTTTATAATATCATTGCTCATCCTTTTTATCTGTTTTCTATTTCTATTCCCATATTATCTCTTCATATTCTTTTCATTTACTTCCATTTATTTCTTCTTGCTTATCTCTTTCGTCTTCTTTTCATTTACTTCCAAATTTTATTAGTATTTCACAACATAACTTTTTAGGATTTTTTTCTTCAAATATGCCTTACCATTTAATTTTTGGGGTTTACTGCATTTTAATGCCTTGGACCTACGTTTGTATCATAAAAAGTTAACATAATAAATTTCCATATCTTATCTAAAAGAGGAGATATTCACACAGTGTTTGTAATTACGATGAACTATCTTTTATTTCTAGAAATAAATGGTACAAATACGGTAATTATCCCTATCTTGTACATCTTTTTCTTTTTACGTGTACTCCTTGTCATTTCAAACATCGCACATTTTTTATCTAAACCTAATAATACATAGAAATCTATTTGCAACCTCTCAAATTCCAATGAATAAAAATATCACTTAAACCTTAAAATCTTATTAAAACTCTTTTATTCTACATTTTTATCCTTTGTTGAAATACTAATTTATTATTAATAAATTTATAACAAGTTGCCGGCACAAGATATGTAGGCAAGTTTTCCAATTTCATTAAATACATACCATAATAAATTTCATCAGATCTATTCCATAATCATTATGCGTATACAATTCATTATTTAATTTGTTATTTACATTAATTCATTACACCTAAACAATAAATTATCAAAACTAAAATTTATATCTAATCATTATGCACTTAGAGTTAAATATCCAAATCGATTATAAATAGGCAATTTGAAATAGGTCAAATTGATATGAATATAATCTTATTAAAAAAACATGTAATTTTCCCACTCACCTTGCTTTTAACTTTTCCATTTCCGGATCTAGATTTGTTTCCTTTTCATTTGACTCCCTTTTACTTCAAAACCAATAGTAAAAAAGATATCCACTTGTTAAAATTACAGATTTAGAGAAAAGATTGAATTGAATTTGAATCAGAATTTCAGATTTATAATTTTACCTTTGTTTCCATGTCGATTCTCTTCTACTCTTCTCTTATTTTCCACTTTTCTCCTCATGCATACATACATATATATACATACACATATATAAATAATATTTTACTTTTAGAAATCTAGAAATTATGGAGAAAAGAGAATGGCAGAGCTCTTGTCTGCGACCTAGAAAATATAAGAAGAGAAATGTGAAGTAGGCTTGTATTTATAGTGGTTTGGGATTGACATGGAGCGTTAGATTTGTTTAGAGAATCTTTTAATTTAATCCTGGATGCAGCTCCGTTACTTAGCGCACAAGCAAGATATTTGATTGCATCAGGTTTATTCACTTATTATTTTAAAACCACGCATTAACATCGTCGTAGGTCAACCTCCCATACCTTATGGTCGACTGTTACCAGTCTTCCTATGCGTGTTTTTAAACGTGATTAGGTATTCTATGCATTTTTGTTAATTCCATTCCTTAATTAACAGATATTATTTATTTTCTTGCTTACTTAGCCGATCGCGTTAACTTATTTATGACTTCCATTACATGAGATAATTTACTTCATATATATATAAATTCCATGAGATTTTATTTCAATTAACATTAGTTAATTGATTATTTTCTTAACTACATATATAATTATTTTCGACTCTAAAGCTTCAAACGTTACTAACATTTTCATTTGAACTCCGATTGAACAAGTTTGTATATGAAAATTGATCAGAAAATCACCACGAATCCAACGGTGTAAATTTCGTAGCCAAATTATGACATTTACAAAAATTCTATTTCCAACATTAACGTTAAGCATCCGTGTGCGACGACTAAATAAAAGCGGGGTAGACAAACGGAGTGGGGTTTACTTAAGTGAGTACCAATGAATACCATGATCTTAAGGTTCCCCATGATATCCAAAAAAAAAAAATTCTTTATGATTAATTATCATTAGAATTTTGGGGTGTTACATTCCAATAATCATGGAGATCAACAGTGTATGTGAAGGGTGCATGCTTAGGAAACAACTTTGACAACCTTTACCATTAGGAAAACCTTGGAGAGCCAAAGAACCACTAGAGTTAATCCATATAAATGTTTGTGGTCTAATGCGCACACCATCAAATAATCAGAATAGGTAATTTATTCTATTTATTGATGACTATACTAGAATGATGTAGGTTTATTTTTTTTGCAAAACAAGTCGCAAGCCTTTGATGTTTTTAAAAAGTTCAAAATCTATGCCAAGAAACAAAGTGATCATAGTATCAAGACAATAAGACATGATAAAGACAAAGAATTCACTTCTAATGGATTCAAAAAGTTTTGCAAAGATAAAGGTGTAAAACATCAACTCAAGTTAGGTATGCACTGGAACAAAATAGAGTGTCAGAAAGAAAAAATATAATCATGATGGAGACGACAAGAGCCATGCTAATGGAGAAAGGTCTTTCCAAACAATTTAGGTACAGGCAGTAAGCACTGTAGTATATTTACTCAATAGATGTTGAACTAAAGTTGTGCATGATAAGACACCAATAGAAACATGGAGTGGAAGAATGCCATCTGCGAAGAATTTTAATATTTTTAGTTGCATGTGCTACACTCATATTCCACATGAGAAAAGAAGAAAGTTGGAGAAGAAGGTTGAAAGAGGAATTTTCTTAGGCTACAGTACTCAATCAAAAGGTTGTCAAGTCTATAGCGTAAGAATAAAGAAGTTCATTTTCGGCCGAGATGTAAAATTCAATGAAGATGTTACATATAACTGGGAAATAAAAGAAGTTGAGAAAAAGAGTGTCAACTTACCCTTATTTCCAATGCAAGGAATCGAGGAGGATCACGATCAAACCTAATCTCTGGCTCAAATAGACCAATACAAGACGTAGAATTCCCTCCGGATTCACCTATAAGGTGAAGTAAATCCTTAGTCGAGATATATGGCACATGAAACAATGACTATGGAATTAGAAAGCTTTGAAGCAGCTTATAAACAAGAAATATAGAGAAAGGCTATAGGTGAAGAGATAAAGATGATCGAGAATGATGAAACTTGGGAACTTGTAGATCATCCACCAAATAAAGATATAGTAGGAGCCAAATGTGTTTATAAAACAAAGTTTGACTTAGATAGCTCAGTACAGAAGCATGAATCAAAGTTCATCGCAAAAGAGTACTCACAATAGTATAACATCGACTATAATGAAACATTACCTTTAGTAGCACATCTCGACATAATCAGGGTATTGATTGCACTAGCTGCATAAAAGTAATGGAAAATATTCCAACTAGATGTGAAGTTAGAATTTCTAAGTGGTTATTTTCAAGAAGAAATCTGTATGAAACAACCTCAAGGTTTCATAGTGCAAGGACAAGAAAATAAAATTCTCAAATTAAAAAAGGCTTCATATGGCCTTAAACAAGCTCCAAAGGCCTGGCATTGATGTCCTTTTCCAAATATTAAATATTTAACCGTTTCAATGTGAACGGATATGTAATATCTCCCATTTTGAGGCCCAAAACTAAGACCTACATATGCTGCAGTCATTATAGTATTAATTTCCAGTGATAAAATGCAGTCACGTTAGTGATATCCAAAATACCAGAAGCACAGGAATATGAAATAATTTTAAACACAATTACAAAAGCGAACTTTCACATTTCGTTTCAACGATAATATTCCACATTCGTTACATAATCTCATACATTTCCCAGGTTCTTATAAAATATAATTAATACTAAATACTCCAAGAGCAACATATGAAGATGGCTCATTGATTGATCAGAGTTACTAATAGATAGTAATATCATCTGTCTTTACATACACTTCAACAAAATAACTTCAACACAGCAGATTAATAATATAAGTAGGCTGCTACATGGCTAGCTTTGCCTCTTGCACGTCTCTAGAAGCTTCAGTCACCAACACTAACATAACTTGAAAGCCCTCATTCCCGACCTACTCAAAACAAATTTCGAGCATCCAAGATTTTAAGGGGAAAACATAAACTTCAAGTCGAATAAAAAGCCTAGTGTGAATAATAATATGTCATCGCGGCTTATAAGTGTTAAGTGATACCACGCCATTAAGCGAAATGGGTGTTCCCTTTACTTATATCCCTTTTAAAATATATCTTTTGCAAATCAAATTCCTCCAACAAAACTGGTTAACATAGACAATATAAATAATAATGTGCATGCATGATGTATAGGTAATCATGACCATCCGTCAAATCACTGGACTACCAGTCCCAATGTTTAGTTTTTATAGGGTAACTGACAACCTACATGGCTGACTCGGGCCTACCTGATATACCAAACTTCATAATTGACTTTTAAAGGAAACTAGGTGGTTGGTCCAAATACACTTATCCTAGGGTTTACCTGACTATCTGTCACTCTCATAGTTTTGCTAGGTTTACTATGAACCTAAAGGTTTTGTAGGTCAACCTACAACCTACATTGTCTTTATGTATTCCTTTCTATGCATAAGCCTACTTTTTGTCCTACCCTTGACAATGCCTTGCACATTGGAATTTTGGACTTATATCAGCTAGGGGCCAACAGTTGAAGTATAGGGCGCTACCCTACACCAGTCCCTTCTGGTTCTAATCTTTGAATTAATTCTTTCTATCATAATTTATCCAAATGTGACCAGAACAATAATCTCTTCAATATAACATCCTGGAGTAAATACCCTTTTATATTTCCTTGAAAACAAAAGCTTTCCAGACGATTTTACCCTTGAAATAATACACCGAGGAAAATAAATCGCTTTACTATATCCAAAATAATTATACCATGAGATATGCTTTAATAAATAGTATTAGATGACTCTCGAAAACACTTGGAAGTTATCTCACTTGAAACCATAAGCCATAGAGCCAAAACAATATATGAACATTTATATTGATGAACGAGGCAAGTACATAGTCGATGAGGGTCTTCATTTCTCAAAATATGTTAAAGTCTTTTATTTATAAAACTTAAGGCCGTAGGGCCGATAACATGAACTTTACACCTCACAGGGTGTCAACTTCTTTTGGATACAAAACTTGGGTTGCATAGTAATAAACCTTAAAAGAATAGGGTCGACATAGCTAAATCTCGATGTCATTGCCTTAAGAAAAATAAGATTTTTTATTAAAGTCGAAGTCATTAGGAGTGGCACCATGGCCGTCTACGAAAACATATAATTTTGAATAAAAGCGGCACTGTCACCAACGATGCTGATATAGCTAAAAGCGTCATAGTTACCTATATTTTCGTGTGACCTCGTTATTGTCGCTAAAAGTACTTCGAGGCAGTAGGATCGGCGACATTGTGGAAAACATGTGGTGTCCAAAGGTTCAAGTAAAATAGGCGGCAATGCTCACTCCGAAGTTCATGACGTCGACCTTAGTACTTGACTTCGCACTTCGACGCAGAGCCAATATATTTCACACCAACGAGTGCTGATGTCCTATTTATTGTCCATGGTCGATGTCGAAGACCTTAGAAGCAGCAAGATAAAAGGCGCTTTCGACCTTATTGGCGAGGCACGATAGTAATTAACATTAAAATTGAAATTTTACTAATAAAAGCAAGTTTTTTCCAAGTACTTGGTATATTTTTCAAATTCTTGTTAGTTAAAAAAACTTTATCACATTTCTTTTCCAAAAAACTGACACAAAGCAGGTTTATTATTTCCAAAATAATTTGCAAGTCACGTCTTTTATATTAATATTTAATTATAATAATTAAGCGTTTCTGGCTCAATTAATTCATAATAAATCACAAAATATTAGGAAAAATCCACAAAAATTATAATAAATCCAATTTATATATCCTTTAGTACATGAAAATTTCAAGATCAAAAACATGATTTAATTATTTTAAATAATTAAACCCTAAAATATCTCATTTTCCAACCACAGAAAATTCATCAAATATTCTTATTAAATCTGAAAATTACAGAATTAAACCCAACTTTTAAAATAATGTTTCTAACATCATATCAAAATTTCAGGTCCTTTGGTTAATAAATGATAGGTTTTTACACTTAAACATATCAATAAATTTCATAATAAATCATAAATCCATCAAATAGCATATATTCATCTAATCATTTAAAACATGACATAATAACATCAAAAGTTTTGGATTTAGATTTGAAATTGAAAATAGCAATTAAAACATGAGATGCATAACTATTATTTACCTTTAGCTTAAGAAGGTTGAGATTTGTATCTTATTTTGATTCCCCTAAGCTTTGAACTTTCTTTTTTACTTTTCTTCTCTTGAATCACATTGTTATGGCCAGCCTTGCTCATTTAGTTTTGTTTGTAAAGAATGAAATGAGGGAGGAAATAAGAGAATAAGGGTTTCTGTTTAGGAATTTAGATTTATTCCCATTTTGCACTAAGCATGTATTCCTCCTTCTTATTAAGTTTTTAAATCATTCTTATTAACTCATTCATTAAGGCATGTCCCATATTAATTATCAAAATCTCAATCTCCTTAACTTTTATATTATTTTATTTTATTTATCCAATTATATATTCTACATAATGTTAATTAGAATTAATGTTGTTACGGACTCCCCTCCTTAAAAAATTTCGTCTTCTAAATTACAATAAGGCACATGCATCAGACATTCAAATACAATAGTAAAACATACCATCAAATAAATCAGGATAAGTGTCCCTATTCCTGCTCTCTGTTTCTTAAGTACAGTCTCTCTCGTCATCACTCCATTGTACTTTCACTAATCTAACTTTCTTGTTCCTTAACTTCTTCTCATCTCTTGCTACAACTATGACTAATTGTCTTACAAAAGTTAGATCTGGTTCTACTACTAAATCTTCCAATGTAGTCGGAGCAATAGTAGTCTCTAGATCATGCACACACTTTCTTAAATGAGAAATATGGAAAAATTGAGGACTCTTGCCTAACTGCTCAGTAACTCTATCCTATAAGTGAGTTTCTCGATTCTTTCTATAATAGGAAATGGTCCAACAAACCTAGGTGCCAATTTCCTTGATTTCCCAAACATCACTACACCCTTTATCGGTGACATTCCAATGAAAACATGATCCCCAACTGAGAATTGCAAGTCCTTCTGTCTCTTGTCTTCATCACTTTTCTGCCTATTGAGCTTCCTTCACCCTAGCCCGAATCAAATCAATCTTTTATGCAGCTTCTCTTACCATATCCGGACTAAGAACCTATCTATCTCTAATCTCTAACCAACATACGGGTGATTTACATAGCTTTCCATATAATTCCAAAGGCTCCATCCCTATACTAGTCCGATAACTATAATTATAGGAAAATTAAACCAAGTGCAAATAGTCTTCCCATGACCCACCAAAATCTAGTACACAAGCCCTTAATAAATCTTCAAGTACCATATTGACTCTCTCTGTTTTTCCATCTGTCTTTTGGTGATAAGCATTACTCATCTTAAGCTTGGTTACCTAACACTTCCTATAGACTCTTCTAGAATTCACTAGTGAGCAAGGCATCTCTGTCACTGACTATACTAGGAACTCCATGTTGTATAACAATGTTCTTCATAAATAACTTCGCCAAAACAGGTTCTGTTCTTGTCGACGGCATAAAGTGTGCATTCTTAGTTAGTCTATCCACTATAACCCAGATACTTTCATTTTCCTCTATTTGACCTTAGAAATCCTCAATGAAATCCGTAGATATAGAATCTCATTTCCATACTGGTATGTCAAAGGTTGAAGCAATCAACTAGGCTTATGATTTTTAGCTTTAACTTGTTGACAATTCGGACACTATTTTACCTATAAGCCTACATTTCTTTCCATACCTTCCTAGAAGAAACTTCTCTTCATATCCTGATACATCTTATTTCCTCTAAGATTAATAGTAAACTTCGATCGATGACACTCCCTAAGGACTTCTTGACTTAGGTCACAAACATCGAGAATGCATAATCGTCCCTTCTTTCTCAACCATCCATTCAGTTCAAGACAAAAATTCTTTAAATCGTCTATCTCAGTTCCTCATTCCAATCTTCTAATTCTTTCATCTAGTAATTGATCTTCTCTTTGCTTAGAAGTAATTATTTCGATCAATATCGATCAAACTTCCAAACAAGATAATATTTTGATACTTTGACTGGAACCGGCAGTTGATCTTAACCGCACACTACAAATAGTCAATGCTTCCAAATCTTTCCGCTTCGATACCATTGCTAACACTGCATTCTAATGTCTCCTACTAAGCACATCTGCAACCTTGTTTCCATTCCTTGGTGTGTACTCAATTCCAAAATCATAAGCAATTATAAACTCTAACCATCTCTGATGTCTCATGTTCAACTCCTTCAGAGAGAATAAATATTTTTCCGACTTATGATCTATATTGAATCGTTCTCTCAAAAGATAACGTCTTCCCACCTTCAAAGAAAATTTTACGAGTGCCAACTCTAAGTCATGGGTCAGATATATTGATTTACCCGTCTGCATTAACATAGCTTCTAGTCCAATTTCACACGCATCAGTATACACCACCAAATCTTGATTTCTGTTCGAACCGACCAACACAGGCGCACTGGTCAATAAACTTTTTACTTCTTGAATGCCTCCTCATATTTATCGGTCCAAATATACTTCACGTCCTTCCTTATTAGTTTATTCATCGACGTTGCTATACGACAGAAATCCTTGATGTATCTCCAGTAGTAGCCGGCTAGTCCAAGTAAACTCTTTATCTCAGTCACTGTCTCGGGTCTCTTCCTATTATTTATAGCTTCTACCTTATCTAGATCTACTGACAATCCTTTCTCTGAGACTACTTGACTAAGAAATTTCACCACCTTCTTTCAAAAATGACCCTTTGAAAACTTCGTTTTTAGCTGATGCTGCCTCAGTGTTTCAAGCACTATTCTAAGATGAATCCCATGATCTCTTTCATCCTTAGAATATATCAAAATTCCATCTATGAACTAATACAAACCTATCCAAGTGCTCTTGGAAAATTTGGTCCATTAAATCTACGAAGAAAGTCGGCTCATTAGTTAATCTGAATGGTATTACCAACCACTCATTCGAACCATATCTTGCTTTAAACACCGTCAATGGAATACTGTCTTCTGCCACTCTCTATTGATAGAACCATGTCGCCAAATCTAGCTGAGAAAATACTTCGGCTCCACTCAATTGATCAAATAAATCATCAATTCTCGGCAAAGGATATCGGTAATTTATCGTCTTTTAATTTAACTTACGATAATCGATACATAATCCTTACGACCTGTCTGGTTTCCTCACAAACACCATGGACCCTCTCCAAGGCGAACTGCTTAGTCTAATAAAATTCTTTCCTTCTAAGTCCACCACTTGTACCTTTAACTCCTTCACCAATGTATATGTCATTCTGCTAGGCGGTCTATTTACGGGTTCATGTCTAGGTATAAGATCTATTTGAAACCCAATAATTCGTTTCGGAGATAGTCCTATAACATGCTTAAAAACATCTTTAAATTCTCTAACTACGAAAATCCTGTTCAACTCATCTTCCTCCTCCATCGCACATCACAAACCACAAACATCCAAACTTGGATTCTCTACATAGTATACAATTCAATCACAACTATTAAGGTGTCTTAGTGATATTTTCCTATAAGGGCCAAATTGTTGAATCACTAGTTTTGATTCATGACAAAGCAAGTTACAAGAAAAAGAGAATTCACGACAAAAAGAGATAATCAAAGGACTATTGCTATATCAAGGCTTTTAATCTATGTTTTCACTGTCTAGTACTTATGATTGAGTCTTGGAAATTTGTTAAAATCTATCCTCAAGTAGGCCGCATTTCATGTTTCTCATAATTGATCAAAATAGAAGCTTACTGTGCAAAAATAGCTCAGCCAGTCGACTGGCTAAAATCATCCAGTCGACTGATTATGTACATATACGATATGCACTGTTTATTTTTAAAATATATTGCATAGTCAGTCAACTGACCAAGAACGACCAGTCGACTGACCTAAGACCAACTGTCATATTTTCGAAAAGATATCTTCTACTACGAAAGGAAGAAACCCTCTTTGAACGGAAATAGATGCTCCTCTTCGTCAGAACCCTTCATCAATGGCAGTAACTCTTCAACTACTATATATACATGCTCCCAAACACTTCACATTCATCGATTTTCATTCTAACTCTCTAATATTCTTCTTGTGCTTTAATATTTGCATTCAAACAGCGAACAAACGTTTTACTACTTTGAATCTACAAATAACTTTCATAATCTTCGATTCTTAGCATTACCTTCTCTTTATATCTTCACATACACTTCATATACTTGAGGATTTGATTATAGGAGGTTTGTACTATCGGTAACAAATCAGTGTTATCAAGAACATACAGTGTCAGATATTATTTTGTATTAGTGAAGTCCTCTTCTGCTGCTGAGGCAAAAATCCTGTTCAGTTTCTCAGGTGTCTGTTTTGCTGCTCAGGTGTCTGTATGAACCTGTTCCTCCAGGTTAAGTGAGGGTTATTGTAGTTGAAATTCCAGAAGGAGTCTGGGACTAGACGTAGAACAGGAAGTTCGAACCAGTATAAAAATTCCTGGTATGCTTGTTTTATTTTGCCTATTTCCATTTACTTTGCTATTATCATCTGTTTCCACATTTAGATTTAATTATATTGCATATTACACGATCCTATACACTTTCAAAAACATAGCACATTTCCATTATGTACTTTCTATGGGAGCGGTTTTTGCTTCAGTCCATACCTGTGTAGTTCATGCCCCGCTATTACCCCGCTATATCTCATAGCGGATTTCTTCCCCTACGATTTTTCCATATAGCCCCAAAATATAGCCTTTCCGCTTTAAGCCCCGCCATTTCCGCTATATCCCGTTATTCCCGCTATATTCCACTATTTTCGCTATATCTTCTTTAATAAAATGTAATAAAAAATTGCATTTATACATTATAAAAATTATGAAACTAATTTATTTGATTTAATTTTTAATATGTTTTCAGAAATGGACATACTCTAATATTCTACTAAATTTAATTATGTTATATAAAAGTTTTACATTTATTTAAAGTATATTCGCACATGTTTGTATTTAAAATTATTTATGTACTAATTATAATTCAATTTGAATGATAATTTTTCATTTAATTACCATTTATATATTTGTAAAAACATTAAGTACAAGTTTTATATGCTATTTTAGAGCTATCCACTATATCCTCGCTGTATCCCCGCTATGACTTTTTGCACCTCCACCGCTTTGAATCTGCCGAGTGCTTTAACTGCACAGGTCCATACCCATAATAATCCAAAGCTAATGAACACATGCAAACTGCAGACAAATATATGACCTAATAATGCAAACTCTAAATGGTCGCATCTCATCCCTAGAGTTGCATACCGTCCTATCGAATTCACAACCCTTAAGGAAGTAATTAGGAATCAGGGTTCTAGGTTAAGCTTATCTACCAAACAATGATATATAAAAGAATGTGATGCACCGGTATCAAACAGTGTTCAATAGGTATACCATGAATCAAAAGCATACCTTCCATTACATCTTTCCCTATATCCTTCGTTGTTGGTCTCGAGGTAGCCAAAGCTCCAAAGAAAATACATTTCCTTTTTCTTCCTTGGCCACTTTCGGACATTTTTTCTTGTAATGTCCCACTTGCTCGTCGTTAAAGCACTTAATGTTTCCAATGACTTCCTTTCCCTTGCCCATTCAGCACTCATGAGCATAGTGCCCCTTCTTGTTACACTAGTAACACACAACCCCAGAATTCCCTTTCTTGGCAGCTCCATCCTTCCGAGCTCCCTTCTTCTAGTAAAACTTTCTCTTATGGTTTTTTCCATCCCGATTCTTTGCTGGCTTGTTATTACTGAACAAAGAAAGCATCTCTTCATTTTCCGAATCCATTCCCACGACTACATCACAGGGATCCCTGAGATGTGGTAAAGTTGCCCTAACAAGTTCAGGTCTCAGCCCATGGATGAACATGTCATTCCTTTTTATCATTATATTCATAGTAGCATACCCATATCGAGTCAAGTCATTAAATCTGGTTGCATATACAAGCACGGTCATATCACTTTGCACAAATTCTTCAAACTTCCTTTTAAAAAAATATCTTTTGCAAATCAATTTTCTGCAATCAATTTTGCTAAAATAGACAATATAAACAATAATGTGATGCATGCTACGTAGGTAATCATGACTATCCATCAAACTAGTGGACTATTCGCACGAATGTTTAGTTTTCACAGGGAAACTACCAACCACATGGCTGACTCGGGCCTACCTTATACCAGTCTCATCTGCTATTCTAATATCTGAATCATTTTACTTTAATTTTCCTTGAAAACTTTTCTTCTTAAATTGATTTAAAACCTTTAAATCAAACTCAAATAAGGAAAATATATACTACATGCTTTACTCAAAATCACGTTGCCGTACTATATATATTTTACCCAAATCTTTGTTGATGAAAACATTTAAACCTTTGAAAGTACCCCTTTTGATCCCACTGAAAGTATCCCTTTCGTAAGCAAATAAACCCTTTCTTTCGTCTAGGCTGAAATTTACACAAACTTTCGAAACCATTGAAATACCTTCTCCTTTGAAAGCTAAAAACCTTATACATCCTATCTTTAAAACCTTTAAATATAGATTTTCGAAACCATTGGAAAAACCTTTCCTTTAAACCTTTCAAAACCATTGGTTAAACCTTTCGAAATAATTGAGGAATCATCCCTTAGAAACCTTCCTTAAAAACCATTCGAAAGCATCAAAACTTTAAACCTTTCGAAAGCATTTGGGTTCAATTTTAAACCATGTGGAAACACCTTTCGAAGCCATATAAAAACATCTCTTTCGAAACCTTTGCGTTGATCTTTAAAAATCTCTAAGGGTCACAAACAACACGGTCGAAAGCAACTCTTTCGAAATCCAAAACCTAAGTAAAGAAGTGATAGTGTCAAAACCATCCTTTTGAAAGCATTGAAGAAGCCATGGGGGCTTTTTTATAAAACAAAACCAACCCTTTCGAAGGCATTGCTTCGAAAGGTATAAAGTGGTAGCCAAGGCTTTGACCTAGTGGAAAGTGGTTATTTACAAACAAAGGCGCAACCTCTTAAAACCATTTCTTTAAACAATTTGACGTAGTCGGAAGCCAATCAAGTTGAAAGCAACATAATCGAAAGCAAAGCAGGCGCATTTTTGATTTAAAGCAAAGTAACGCTTTGATCTCCTTTGGAACCACTGGTTTCGACTCAGTTCCTTCCACTTTTGTCCAATTCACTATGTACCAGGTTAAAGGTACTATGTGCATTGGTTTCGATGGAATAGAGGTAGAATTACTAAGTCAAAAGTTACCCAATCGGAAGGAGGATGCCGAAAGTAACGAAACATACGTTTGGCATGAAAAAACTGTTTTTTAACCCTTTTTAAGTAATCTTTTTAACTAACCTACCTAATTTGCCAAAATCTTATCGGTTGCTAATTTTTCTTTTCTAAAAGCACTTCCATAATTCCAGAATTAATTAATTTAAACCATTTACGAAATACCCCGTCTCCTTTTTATAAATATATAAAACATTTAAATCCCATATCTAAAATAATTTTATATTCATCAAACACTTTGGAAATTCTACAAAAGTTCTAGAAAAACCATTTTAATATGTTTTCTAACATAAATAAATTTCCGACCCAATTATTTATAATTTAACCATAAATTGTTTACAACCCAATAAATCATTTTCTTCACTATAAAATTAATATAAAATCCACATTAATTCAGAAAATTATGAAAATTGAAGCTCATCTTCAAAATAACATTTCTAATCTATATCTAAAATCGCAAGGTATTTGGATGTCATTGTATAGGGCTGTCACACCAAAACATATCATAAATCTGCATGAATAAGCATAAACCATCAACAAGCATATATAAACATTTTGTCCTTCAAAATCATGGTTAACTATGCAAGATAAATTCGAATTCCCTTAAAACTGAAAACATTTAATAAATAAGAGATGTAGTCATTATTCACCTTAGTTTTATGATTTAGGATGTGGGATTTGATCTTGACTAGGTGATTTGATTCTTCCTCTTGAATCCTAGCCTTTTATTCTTCCTCTTTGCTAATGGTGGCCAACCTTAGACTTATAATTTTTTCTTGTGAATGTATGAATGAACGTATGGAAGTAAATTTCCAAGGGTTTAGGGTATTAGAATTCTTTATTTCC
This sequence comes from Allium cepa, assembly GCA_030765085.1. Taxonomy (NCBI): domain Eukaryota; kingdom Viridiplantae; phylum Streptophyta; class Magnoliopsida; order Asparagales; family Amaryllidaceae; genus Allium; species Allium cepa. The sequence continues at coordinate 943,892,377 of CM060945.1, read as the reverse complement.
TATTTTACCCCTCCACTATTTACCTTAACACTTCAATCTTTAGTTCATTTGTTTATTCATTAACATGGCACGACTAGCTCTTAATTAAATCACAATTCTCAATCCATTAATCAACCTACATTATCTAATTTAATTTAGTTGATTAAATTTCCTAAATAATGTTACTAAAAATAGGGGGTGTTACAGACTCCCCTCCTTAAAGAATTTCATCATCGAAATTATGATAAGGTACACATCAGAACAATCAAAGGTAAAACATACCATCAAACTAATCAGGACAGGCGTCTCTAATCCTACTCTTAGTCTCCCACTAGACCTTCACTAATCTGAATGTCTTGTTTCTCGACTTCTTCTCATCCCTTGCGACTATCCAGACAGGCTTCCTAACTATAGTCAAGTCTAGTTCCATTACTAAATCCTCTAACACAAAGGTGTTGTAGTAGTATCTGGATCCCTAACAGACTTCCTCAGATGAGATACATGGAAAACATCGTGGACTCCTGCTAAACTACTCGATAATTCTACTCTGTACGCGAGTTTTTCGATCCTCTATGAAATAGAAAATGGTCCTACGAACCTCGGTGTTAACTTCCCTGTCTTCCCAAACTCGATAACACCTTTCATCGGTGATACTTTGACGAAAACATGATCTTCAACAAAGAACTCTAAATCTTTCCATCTTCTATCTGCATAGCTCTTCTGCCTAGACTTAGCTTCCTCTATCTCGTCCTCATCAGCTCAATCTTCTCAGCAGCTTCTCTTACCAAATAGGGACCAAGTACTAATTTATCTCTGGTCTCTAACCAACATGCGGGAGATTTGTATGGTCTTCCATATAGGACTGTCAATGGATAGTCGAAAAATCTAGTATCCTTCCAAAACCATATTTGAAAACATGAAAAATATCAGTTATCCGAAAAGCGGATACAGATATCTGATATCCGAAAAGCTTTCCGAATACGGATATGGTTATTGTGGTATCTATATCCATAAAAATATCCGTCCGATTAACTGATGCATATATAATTAAAATTATATTAATATATGATTTTCCAACTATTTTCTAACCATTGAATGTTACTATGATATGGTTTTTTGCTCATTTTTAGTGAAAACGGACAGTTTAGTGTTTAGTTTTCGAATATTTTTGGTTACACATACGGATATTGGTATAAAACAATGTTTTATCATCACATTTTTTTATTCCTTGTTTTTTATGAACATTAGTACAAAAACTATTTTATGTTGATCCAAACCTTTCCATTTATACTTTTAAATTTATTGATTATGGGCGGAGTGGATAAATATCCGATATTCGTTCGTATCCGAAAACTAAATGGATATCCGATATTCGAAAATTAAGCGGAAACGAATATCTGATATTCGAAAATGATTTCGAATACAGATACGGATATGGCACTATCCATATCTGAAAGTATCTATTGACAACCCTACTTCCATACAAACCTTCAAACGGTGTCACCCCTATACTAGTCTGATGACTATTATGATATGAAAACATGACCAGGTGTATGTAGTCTTCCCATGATCCCCCGAAGTCTAATACACAAGCTCTTAACAAGTCTTCCAAGGTCTTGTTAACTCTTTCTGTTTGCCCATCTGCCTGCGGATGGTAAACGGTACTCATTTTGAGCTTGGTTCCTAAAGTCTTATGTAGACTCTTTCAAAACTCGAGTTTTGAATAAGGAATATCTATCACGAATAATACTACTAGAAATTCCATGCAGTCTGACCACGTTCTTTATAAATAACTTAGCCAATACATGTGTCGTCCTATTTGAGTTAACGGGAATGAAATGGGCAATCTTGGTCAATCTGTCCACTATGACCCATATACATTCATTTGCTCTATTAGATCTCAGCAACCTGTCTATGAAATATATAGAAATAGAATCCCACTTCCATACCGGAATATCCAATGGCTGAAGCAACCCACTTGGCTTATGATGCTTGGCTTTTACCTGTTGATAGTTCAAACACTGTTTCGCCCATAAGCCTACATCCCTTTACACTCCTTCCCAGAAGAAACTTCTCTTTATATCCTAATACGTCTTCATTCTTCCTGGATGAATAGTGAACTTCGAATGTTGGCATTCCTTCAAAACTTCCTTCCTTATGTCTTCCACATCTGTAACACATAATTTACCCTTCTTTCTCAAACCACCCATTTTGGTCAAGGCTGAAGCCCGTCAAGTCATCGCTCTCTGTTCCATCCCTTAACTTCCTGATCCTTTCAGCTAACAATGGATCATCTTCTTATTTAGAGGCAATCTTCTCAATCAATACTGATTGGACTTCTAAACAAGATAACATAGCAAATTCTCCACTAGACCTAGCCTCGGCTCTCCATTGCACTCTGTAAGTCAACAACGCTTCCAAGTCTTTCCATTCTGCTATGATAGCCAACACTGCATTCTGATGCTTCCTAGTAAGGGCATATGCAACCTTGTTTCCTTTCCCTGGTGTGTATCCAATTCCAAAATCATAAGCAGCAACAAACTTTAACCATCTCTACTATTTTATGTTCATCTCCCTCTGAGAGAAAAAGTATTTCAATGACTTATGATCTGTATAAAGCTCAGTCCTCTCCCCCAAAAGTTAATGTCTCCATACCTTCAAAGCAAAAATAACTGCAGCTGACTCCAAGTCATGAGTTGGGTATTTAATCTCATGCGGTCTAAGCTGTCTAGAAGCATAGGTAATCACTTTACCCTTCTGCATTAACACTGCTTCTAATCCAGTTCCACATGCATCTGTATAAACTACCAAATCTTGATTCTCCTATGGAACAACAAATACAGGTGCATGGGTCAATAATTGTTGCAAGCTTTGGAATGCTTCCTTGCACCTATTGGTCCAAACAAACTTCACATATTTTCACGTTAGCTTGATCATCGACGCTGCTATTCCCAAAAAAATCCATTTTAAACCTCCGATAATATCCAGCCAATCCAAGAAAACTTCTTATCTCGGTCATAGTTTCTGGTCTCTTCCTATTATTCATTGCTTCGACCTTAGTTGGATCTACTGCCAATTCTCCTTCTAAAATTACATGACCAAGAAACTTCACCTCATTCTTCCAGAAATGACACCTCGAAAACTTCGCCTTCAACTGATGTTCTCTCAAAGTCTCATGAACCACACTAAGATGAACTTAATGCTCTTTCTCATCCTTAGAGTATATCAAAATATCATTTATGAACACCAACATGAATCTGTCTAAGTGCATTTTGAAAATTCGGTTCATCAAGTCTACAAAGAATGCCGAGGCATTAATTAGTCCGAGTGGCATAACTAACCATTCATACGATCCATATCTGGTCTTAAACGCCGTCAAAGGAATACTATCTTATGCTACTCTAAGTTGATGGAAGCCAAATCCAACTGATAAATATCTTGGCTCCACTCAACTGATCGAACAAATCGTCAATTCTAGGCGATGGATATTGACTTTATCGCCTTCTCATTCAGCTTTTGATAATCGATACATAATTTTAACTATTCGTTCAGCTTCTTAGCAAACACTATGGCTGCTCCCAAGGTGAACTACTAGGTTTAACAAAATTCTTCCCTTCCAAATCCACCAACTACACCTTCAACTCTCTCATCTCTAAAGGTCTCAACCCACTTAGCGGCCTATTAACTGGTTGTGCTCCAAGCACCAAATCTATTCAAAACTCAGTGGATCGTTTCAGTGGCAATCCTACTACTTGAAGACATCCACGAATTCTCTAACCATGAAAACTCGATTCAACTCGTCTTCTAACTCCATAACACCCAACAAAGCATTCACCTTACAGCCTTCTATAGGATATACAATCTGATCACTACAATCAGGGTGTCTAAGTGATATTTTCCTATCGTGGCAAAATATCCTAGCATTGTACTCACTTAACCAATCCATGCCCAATATAATTTCGAACCTTACAAAGCCAAATATATGAAAACTACAAGCAAAGCTGCAACCTAGCAAGTCAAACTCTAAGTGGTCACACTTCATCCCAAGTGTCGCATACCCTTCTATCGGATTTGCAACACTTAAGGAAGTAACTAAATATGTGGGTTCTAGGTTAAGCTTATCTACCAAACATCGAGATATAAAAGAATGTGGTGCATCTGTATCAAATAAAATGCTAACAGACATACCATATATCCAAATCATACCTCCCAATACTAATTTCCCTTTCTCTTGTGCCATTGGCCTCGTGGTAGCTGGCTCTAATGCAAATACTTTTCCTCTCCCTTCCTTTGCTCGTTCCTTGCATTGGTTCTTATAGTGGCTAATATGATCGCAATTGAAGCACTTGATGTTCTTTTTCCCGATCACTTCCTTCGCCTTTTCTGTGCGGCATTCATTAGCAAAGTGCCCCTACTTGTCACACATATAACAAACCACTTCAGACTTTCCTTTCTCCGCGGCCCCACCTTTCTGATCACCCTTCTTATGAAAAAAATTTTCTCTTCTGATTCTTCCCCACCTGGACTTCCTTTTCCTTACCCTTTACCAAAAAATCAAGCATTTCCTCGTTCCTCAAAGTCATCTCCACTACAACATCACAAGGGTCTCTAATATGAGGTAACATAGCCCTTGCCAACTCAGGCTTCAACCTCCTAATGAACTTCTCATTTCTCTTTAGCATAGTATCAACAATGACATATCCATATCTAGCCAACTCCTAGAATCTTCCAGCATACTCCAACATAGTCATATCTCCTTATTCCAGATTAGAATACTTTCTAATCAGGGTATACTTTGTCATAACTGACATGAATCTCTCTACAAACCTCCTTCTGAACCCAGCATATGTCATCGTTTCTTCATTCACTGCCACGTCCCAATATTCCACCAAAATAAAGCTGCTCCCTGAAGCAGTCTTGATGCCAACCTCCTCTTCTTCTCATCATTAAGCCCCAAATCTGCAAATATTCTCTCACAATGCAACAACCAGTTCTCCACCTCAATAACATCTTCAGTTCCAATAAATGGCTTTCCTCCAAGCTTGACATAGTCTCTACTTAGAACAACATAATTATTGACTACCGGAGATTCCTGAACTCCTCATCCCATTACTCCATCAGCAACACCTGCTGCATTATATTCATGAAAAACTGATACATAGCATCCATTCCAACCTACGGGACTCCGACACCCATACTACCAGCTTGTGCCTGACCATGGTTCCTTCTCATATTCGGTCTGGCATTACCATTTATTATGGTGCTCCACCGAGATTTACTCTGCTCAAATCCATATATGTATTCAGACCTTTTGATATATAGAAGAATAGCCTAATAAAGATAGGAGACTGGAGATATAGCGTATAAGTATATACAGAAAATACAAGTACGTTACTATAGCGTTATCCCATACCCATCTTTTCCCCAATTCCTAAGGATTAGGTTTTTCAAAAATCATTTTTAGTTAAAATTTTTCATAAAATGTGCTCTGATACCAAGTCGTATCTGGAGTCCCGAAGCTAAGCGCTACAGATGCTGTAGTCATCCATAGTATTAACTTTCGGTGACCAAATACGAAAATGTTGGCAAAAGTACATACAAAATTAAGGTCCCCCACATTAGTGATATCGACAACAATGTGTTGATCATCTATACATAACATTTGAACGGTCCATATAGCTTTATGCCACATAACCATTATTCTACCTTTAGATTGATCGGAATTATTACGAACTACGATCAAGTCAGCACCCAATGATTCTTCGAGCATACAAACAGACTCTATTCCAAATTTATTTTCAATAACAATAGTTAGAGTTGATTTACTCTGTTTCTAATGTCAAAGAGGTCTAGTTTATGAGAATTGTTATTCGGATCTCTAACATTCCAACAAAGAATGGACAATATAACGAAGATGTTTTGCTCCTCGTCATAGGAGCACTGACTTAGGTTGCACTTTATTGCCATTATCCTTAACAAATTATTTGTCATATGCTGGCTTCTTTTTCATGTATTAGTCAATATCTCCTTGTTCTATTTCAAGCTCAGATTCATAATCTTCCAAAATAATGTTCATGTATTCCAATTCCTCTATATTTGCAGGGGTATCCATCTTTGTTGTCGTTTCCTCCATATCCTACTGCACCCATTGGTCCTTCACCTATGGGTCTAGCTTAATAACCTCCTATGGTAGCTTCTCCAAATCATCCTGCTGCTTCACTGTCAAGGAGGTTTCCTGCACCTTATTAGTGTGATCTGACTTGTTGTTGTTAATACAGGTAATGGTTTTTGGGTATGCAATTAAATCATCTTTATTAATTCCCTCTATGTCAAGGGACTAGCCTTCATGTTTCATAGGTACATTGGGGGAACCTTCATGGTTTTGTACAATTTCTAATGTGTTAGGAGGGGAATCCTAAACTTTTGTATTTACTGATGGGTTGGCTATCATTTTAGTAATCATGAGGGACTTTTTTGCCATGTTATTTGTGTTTTTGAGAATAGTGCAGTAGGTGGTTGCATGACCAAAGAAATTGCATTCATTTCATAATGGGGTGGTAAATTCATACTCAACCTTCTGGATATAAATGTGCCTTGATGAGTCTTTATCTCAAATAGATTTAGGGAATTTAGCATTATCCTTAACCTCTATAAGGACTAGCATAATTGAGTCTCTTGACGTGTCTAAGTTATCATAAATGTCCATAGATTTTCTAAAGACTTGCTAGCTAACTTATTCCTCTAGCATTCTATAGAGCAAGATGTAGGTTTTTCATACAAACCCATATAGGATATGTTTCAAGCATGTCTCGTTCAAACTGGAAATTGGCATCCCATTTTTTCATGAAAATTAGACAGCCATCTATAAACCAAGGGACACCATTCAGCACCTTTTATAAGTCTTTGGAAAGTTCAAATTTTATAAGATAGAATCTATTATCTCTAGAGAAAACTTCCCATGAGCCCTTAGGTTTGCATTCTCGCTTAATAAAAGCATTAAAGTAGACATAGGAGGGGTGCTTACCTGCTATGCAAATGTACATAGAGTTGTTCCACATTTTTTGATTCCTCGGAGTCAATTTCATCTATATCAGCAAAATCCCCTTCCCGATCTAATTTAGGGCTGTGAAATTCAGTGCTTTCTTTAATTTTAATGCGTTCGCCAAGTGCTTCAGCCCATGATCAAGAACCTGCTATGCTATTTTTTTCATTTGATTCGCCTTTGGACTAGAAAATTTGTTGACAACCCTAGTGTTTGGTTGCATTTGAGATATCCCCTCCAAAACCTCTTTCTGCTTACCCTTCCACCATACTTCTTGCCATCTGTTATCGTTGTTTGCTTCTAGGAAGGAGGAACTCTAACACCAGCGCCGCTAGAGCTGGAAGAGCCATTAGATCCATTAGAAGTTGCCATTTTTCCTTAATAAAGGAGACGCACACACATATATATAGGTTTATGAAAAACAATTGAAAAACATTTTCAAATATAACAAGCATGCTCTTGTATGTATACTTATTTCCCTTTTAGTCGGGCAACCTAAGCTTTGATACCAACTATAACAACTCACCCTTGAACAGACCTAAATCCCGACCCAGAAAAGGCCCATAAGAATTTAGAGTCATTCCAAAGCTGGCTGTTGGTTGGTGAAAAATTAAACATTACACAGTATATAAAGCTATCTATCTAACTTTCAGAATCTCGTAATAGAATTGATAAAATATAATAGTAAAACATGTACCCGGTAATAAAGCCATTTCAAAAGCATAGTAACATTGTTATAAAGGCTCAAAATACCCCAATATAATTATCTCAGTTTACAAGTCTCAAGCTAACAATAGAAATAACTACAACATAGTTTCAAAGTCTGGATACATGAAAGAAAATAACATAAGAAAATAATAGCCGATAATCACTGCCATAACAATCGGCCTTCCCACCTTCACTTCTTCAGTAATACCTTATGTCCCTATCCTGTTTGTTGAAATGAGAAGAGGTTCAGAACAACAAAGTCTGGTGAAAGAAATTTCAAAATTTACCGTAATAGTAATCTGGGCAGTATTATCTAGAAATATAATATGTCTTATGTATTAAAATCATCACATACGTATAAGGTCAATAGTAAGCGTGAAGGCCCTTCCAGTCTGAGTATACAAAAAGTCGGACTGGAAGGCCAGTCAACTATAAGCCTGATGGCCTTCCAGTCCGACTTTTCAACTCTAACGCAACTAACATTTTTGATGCAAAGGAAACACCTGAACCACTTAATACATCTTTTGTGGACTTTAGGTTTGAGACCTATAAAATAGGTAGATCCTCATCATTTAAGACCTAACTCCAAGGCGGGTTCCTATATGGTTCTTCCTTAATGACATCGTAAGAAATCCAATTAGGTCAATGAATACTTCATCTAAGGAAGAAGCGAACCCTGCCTTGGCCACTTAATACCTCAAAGCCGAAGCGGGCCCCTATTAAGGATTTCACCCACCGCATCTAAAATGTAATTTATGACCCATAACCCACTCGTGACATCTCATATTAGTCCGACCATTCGTAGGTACTGATAGTCAGATTAACTGGATAGATTTACCATACAGAATTGGGACTTACCTTGGGTCCACTAAGGTTATTTATTATAGACGATGTCCCAATTAGTTCGCAAAGCCACACCATTGGTAGCCATATTTAATTGGGCAGATTTACATGTAGTTTTAGACTAACTCACATCTCTATAACTTAGTTATGGCTCATATTTATATCCTCTATGTACATATATCATCTTACAAGAATAATAATTGAGGCCATATAAGCTATTTCCTTATCACACCCCTAATTTGGGATTAATTCCCTAATTTACTCTAACTTCCTTCCTTTTAATTAATATTAACAAACTATTCTAATAATACTAATTATCACATTCCATACGCTACAATCAATATGTTATATTATATGTATACTTATATTTACATGCAGAATTTAGGGTATAATCCTTATGTTACAACAATTTGATAATAATTCGCTTACAGGGTATTTGAAATATCAATCTCATACAAATCTATAATTTCAATAAGAACTTTTGCTACCATAGCCAGATAGATTTTTACAAACATGGAATATCTACAGCTTTTTCCATATTGATATATTAGAATCTCTTTTCTGTTTTAAAGAATGGATCTTTACCAATTAGATCGCCTATATTCTATTCAACCTCTATATACATCCTTTTTGAAGTGTTAAAGGAGTTCCTTATGTATTTAAGTGATAGAAATAGGCGGTGCAAACTATAAACAATTCAATTCATACTTTACACATCATTTCTAATAAATTTTCCTTTTGAATGCTTTAACACTCCAATTCAAAAGAGGGAAAATAGGTTGACCGGACCATAAATTATCTAATTCTAAACAATTAATAGATTCTACAATATCAATACCAAAAGAAACAATTATAACTCCAACATACACAAAGATTAATATTTAATTGGGGAAATTCTAGGGTTTTATTATATCAGGTATCTATGTTCTTAGAATTTTCAAAGGCACATATCAGATCCAAATAGGTACAGCATAGATACTAGAATATGAAAAGGTGAAATTCCATTCATAGAATATTCCTTTATTTAAACTACTCCCGAACCTCTGATAGATCTTTTCCTTTTAATATACACTAATAGATTTTGTGTATATGTGTGTAATAGATATCAGAAATCAGGAGATAGAGAGAAGAAGGATTGAGAATTTATTTGAAATAGGGATTAGATATTAGAACTACTTACTTGAAGTTTACTATTTTTTGAAACTCTAGAAGGAATTTTGACAGTCTTGGCGTCGTTACATAATTTTGTGTGGAAAAGAGGGGCTCTAAGGGACTTTTTATAGAGGTGGGAAAAAAAGAAAACCATTGGATTGAATAAAATAAATTCAAGCCGTTAGGCCAGGGCATTTCTACCCTTAGACGACTCGAGCGGTCAACTAGGGGTGGTCGACTAGCCCTATTAAGGCAGTCGACCAGCTCTATTTAGCCTGCATCATTTTGTTTCTTTTTGTTATCTTTGATTTATTACTCGTTTTAACCCTAATCAAATCATCGTTAGCTTTAATTCCCACTTAATTTAACTTCCATCTTAAGTAAGCATTCAGATTCAAATTTCAAAATTTTGCAATTCTCCCAAAATTCAAATTTTAAATTTTAAATTCATTTTAAGTTATTTTAAATTAGAAACTTCAAACATATGTAACTTCTTTGTTTGAACTCCGCTTTCAACATATTATATAAGAAAATTCATTAGAAAATCATCACGGACGCAAAGGTGCAACTTCCATGACCAAATTTTGACATTTATGGAAATTCTATTTTTAGCCTCACTTTATTATTTAATTTTTTATTAAATTTCATGGGGTTACAATGTCAAAATCCGAAATCCTTAATAAACGCATCTGAATTCCAAAAAGGCTAATTCAATTTGCAACCCATTATCTCTACACCCTAACCCTTTTTAATCCTTTTTATTACTTTCTCATTATATCTCTCCTTATTTGTCTCTTTATTCATTTCTTCGTCAACACTAAACCCATCTCTTAAACCCATCTTTACTACCTATTTTTCCTACCCAATCCTTCATCTACCAAGTAGTTTTAGGAGATCAAAGTAGGATGTCAAAGAGGGAGAAGGCATGGACTCATTGGAGGTAAAATGTGCTAAGTTTTCTATTTGATTCTTGTTGTTTATTTTTTAAATCTGCCACGCTTAGACCTAGCATGGGTGGTAAGTGTAACCATTTAAATTCTAGCATGGGTTGTGATGTTGCCCTATAAGTCCCTAACGTTGATGATTATTTCAATTTAAATTGTTTTTAGCTAATCTAATATGAGGAAGCACCCGAAATGAATGATCCAAAGAAGAAATTGCAGTGGATTATACCAACGAATTCACTACATATAATGGTACTAGTTTTGCCTTTCTTAAGTCATTTATGTTTAACTTGTCAATTATATATTCCCAATTTATCAAAAATTAAAAGATTGGGTAATTGCAAGGGGTAGAGATTTAGGGTTTATTGTTATTGTATATAGATCAAAATTGAGTGCTAAAAGCAGGAATCCCCTAGCCATATTTTCTTATGAAAGGAGTGCGAAATACAGAAAGTATAAAGAATGTTCTTTATTGAACCCATGATTGATCGGTACGAAGAAATGCGACTATCCATTTTGAATTAATGGTCATACAACTTCTTATTTAAATGAATGGAAGATGGAAATTATTAACGGAGTTCATAACCATTATGCGATGAAAAACAGCAAAGGACATTCTTTTGCTACAATACTAATAAAAGGAGAAAGGGAAATTTATGTAGATATACCTAAAAATATGGTAAAAGCAAAGTCGATAATGCATACGTTAGAAAAGATGATTCAAATAACTATAATACAATAAAGACAATCTACAACGTTATCAGTCAACAAAAGGCAACTGAATGTGGACGTTCGCAAATTCAATGTTTATTAGGCAAGCTTAAGGAATGCGACTATTTTGAGTGGCAATGTAATCAAGAGGATGGAACAAACATAATCATGGATATTTTCTAGGCTCATCCAACTAATTTAGATTTTCTACATACATTTCTTTGTGTTCTTGTAATGGATTGTACATATGAAATATATAGGTATATAATGGCACTGTTAGAGATTTTGGAGTCACGTCTACACACCACACCTTTTGCGCTGCCATCGCCTATCTTGTTTACGAGCGAGAGGAAAATTATTTATGGGTTTTATAGAGAATGAAATCTATTATGAATGCTTGCAAAATCGAATTTCCATCCGTCATTGTAACAAATAGAGAGCTTGCTTTAATGAATGAAACTGACAAAGTTTTTCCTATTTAACCTATTTATTATGCAAATGGCATATTAAGAAATATATGTTTACGTACGTTCAAAAATATGTGAAAAATATGGACAAAGTAATGAAGAAGCAATTTTCGAATGATTGGAATACATTGGTGTATTCTGAAATAATGGAAGTGTTTTTTGGGAATTGAATCAATTGCATACAAACTATGTCGATTTTCCATTGACATTGGAACATGTCAATGAATCTTCATTAAACCCATGGAAAAAGCGCTTTGTTCATGTGTGAACTGATCATTTTATGCTTCTTGGAAACTACATGTGTAACAGGTATAATTTTTTTAACGTATTTACTCAATTCTACATACCCAATTTAATGAACGAAATATAAATTTATAGAGTTGAAGTGGCCCATGATAAGGTACAGAAACATCTACAAACTTGTCAAGGGAAATTTAAGAAAGCTTGGAACCCCGGTTGGATTATGTTTTATTGAATCAAAAGTTTTAATGCATACAAATTTGTTAACATTTTGAGTCATGTGTATGCCAGAAAATAATTTCATTTATCACGGAGGATAGTTTATGTAGTGGCCTTAGAGATTATTCATTCGAAACTAAAAAAGGTAATGCATCCACCAACTTTAAATTTGGACATTTGTGAACGTAGCATTAGGGGAACACGCAGTCTACTAGGTTATCAAGAGTAAGTATTTTAGGAAATTGTGTGGAAATCCTCATGCATTTAATTCCTCCACATTGGATAAGATTGAATGTAATAGGCCAGAGTGATGAAAAATAATAAGTCTTGATAAAAATTTTTAAGATTTACTCCATGAAATCAAAAGGATAGACGTGGCTCATCAAATGGAGATGTATAAAAAATTTAAGGAAATTGTTTTACCGCAAACATCTTCTCTCATCTCCCCAACAAGAAAATAAAAAACCGAAGTTTATTCCCATACAAAACTGATACTTGCACCAAAAGGCGATTATTAGGACTTGAGTGGTTTGAGAGCAAATACACCCATTAGTCAATACCTAATGTACTGAGAATAATGCTATAAAAAAGACCAAACTCCAAATTCGTAAACCATCACTTTCGTTTGCTTTCTCTAATGTATCGACTTTATATGATGATCAAATGCCATTAAAGTTAATTCCTTACATAAACAAAGTACTCGATGTTGAACATGATGAGAATTGTGGTTTTAGATGCATTGCTAGTTTATTACGAACGGGAGAGTCTATCTAGCCCCGTGATCGAAGAGAACTGCATAATGACTGTACGAACAAAATGAGCTATATGACTCTGTTATTGTTGAACATAGTCATACCGACCTACTAAGATAATGGTCATGTCCCACCATAAAATGGATGCATATGCACGATATCTGCTATATCGTGGCGACATAGTACAATGCAGTTGTTTATAGTCTTAGAAAAAATTTAAATCTTATTATTCTACCATTAAGGGGTAAAAATTCCAACTCTAAAGCAATGTGTGGATTTTGCAATTACTTTTTTCGATGGAAATCTTTCGTGCAGGTTATTGTTCATTAACTTATATTGGCTTTTATTACAAAATTTTGGTGCTTCAACTAATTAGTTATTAAACAACTGCGGGTGTTTCTCTATTCAAAACATCTAGTTCTACTGATATATAATATATGGTTCTTGAATGGTGACTTCAATGCTATGTAAAAACTAGTAAAATTAACGGTAATTAATAAATAATTATTAAGGCTCAAAAATAGAATTTAGGGAAACATCAGAATTAGGTCAGTAAACTTACATCATTGTGTTCATGGTAATTTTCTTAGCAACTTTCATATTGGAGTTTTGTGATAGGAGTTGAAACAAAGAAGTTACCGGTGTTTTAAGTTTTTGGAATGAAAACACTTAACTAGGAATAAAAAGGAAATAAATTATATTAAACCACACAGACTTCACTAGTCGACCCCCTCCTTCGGCTTGCTATAAAGGAGTGATCAACTGGTTGAACCATGGAGACTAAGGTTAAGCCTTGGCAAAACGATCTGGATTTAATTATTTTAAATTTAACGAATACGATTAATTCGAGCGCCTATAAATACAGTCCTAATCCTTCACTTTTCTTCTCGTATTTTTTGATCAAAGCAGTGAAGCTCTGTCATTTTTCCTTCTCCGCTATTTCTAGTAATTATAAAATATTATAATTAATAAGTGCCTACGGTGGATGCAGGGTTAGTCTCGATTTGGTAGGGTAAGTCGGCCTAGCTAATCTGGTTACCTGTACCTACGAATAGTCAGACTAGTGTGAGACCTCACAATTTGGGTTATGGGTCATACAACGGGTATATTAGCAAGGGCTTGCTTTTGGGTTGAAGGTATTAAATGGCTATTTTAGGGTCCATCTCTTCCCATAAATGAAGTATTAAGTGGCCTGATGGGATTACTTACGATGTTAGTTAGGAAACACTAGATAGAGGATCTGCCTTGGATTTAGGTATTAAATGATAGGGAACTACCTAGGGCACATGTACTAAATGGTCAGAGTCTGTCCAATTCCCATTAAAGTGGTATTAAGTGGCTTAGATGCTTCATCTCGCATTGTCAGGGCATGACTTACGATAGTTGCGAAGATGGACTGGAAAGGGTCCTTGGCCTATAGTTAGAGGTATGTTATGGAGCTGGATTGAAAAAGCCTTTGGCTTGCTGTTGGAGGAATACTTGGTAGGATACAGTATAAGATGCGTAAAATATATTACTTATCTGAATAATACTGCCAAAATACTATCATGGTAAGGCTTGAGATTTTCATTCATCGGATATTATTGTTCCAACTCCCTCCTCATTACAACATACAAGTTAGGGGAACGACGTTGATGGAGAAGACGGAGGTGACGGTGAAAATTTGTGGGATTTTATCAATTAATCTATGTTTTTGATATATTCTAATTTATTCGGTTTTAGATATATTGATTTTATTTTGAGATATTGTACTGTGGATATTTTGAGGTAATATATTGTATTTATGAGATTTGAGTTTTTATGAAATGGATACTTATTTCTGTTATTATATTTTTCTCTTTCGCTATGAGATTCTGAAAGCACAGATAGATAGCTCCATGTATTTTTGAATGCATCAATTTTACCAGCCAAAAGCCAACTTTGGAATGGACTATTGGGACGTTCCAAAGAGGGTTATTACATTTTCTTTCTTCTAACATCTATGACATGTCACGTATGTAACATCCCTAATTTTTGATAACATTATTCGAAAGATTTAATTAGATAAATTAAATAGAATAATGTAAGAATTAAAATGATAAGGGGGCTGAGATTTGAAAATAAAATTTAAGGTCGTGCGTAATAGTTACAAATGGGCTTAAATGGACTAATATATTATTAATTTACTAAAAAGCCTATTAAGGAATAACTGCCTTCATTTTTAAACCCACCTATTCACATATCCTTTCATTTTTTCACGTTCAATTTATTTCTCAGAAACAAAACAAATGTAAACCTGAGAAAGCCGGCCATTACAAGGAAGAAAAGAAGGGAAGATTAAAAAAAGCTAAGGAATTAAAGCAGGGGGATTAATCTTAAATCAAATCTCAAAGCTCTTATCATATTCAAGGTGAATAATAATCCATTCCATCCCTCTTTTGTTTTTGTATAATCATATGTTTTCAGATTTAAGATTAAATTCATTTTTACGATGTTTTGGATGAAGATATTCTGAATTATTATATGTTTGATTTAAACCAATTCATTTACATACAAATTTGCACGGTTGTAGGGAAAAACCGATTTTTATTGATTTAAGAATGCTATGGAAAAATTATATGTTAGATAAAACATGATTGTAGAGATAGGTTTAAATTTTCATAATTTTCCAAGCTATGGAAAATTTATTATGAATTTCTAAAGGAAAATATGATATATTTGGGTTTAAAATTTATTTTCATCAATTTAGGAAGAAATTGGATCTGAAATTTTAATATGTTTGATAGCATGATGAAAGTGAATTTCTGTGGTTTTCGGGAATTTTTTCTAATTTATTTGCTATGGAGATAAATTATTTTAAAAGAAGAACTTATTTGCAATATTAGTTTTGCTTAATGGAAGGGCTTAAATGCTACTTTTTTTCCTTGATTTAGATATAATAAATGCGACAGTTATTTTGTAAAGTATTTAAAAAGTTTTATGGCAACTAATCAAAGGATTACACATAGGCAGGTAGTTATAAAGCAATTATCAAAAATAGCATAATTTCAACCATTATTCGGAAAAGCTGGTTCATCCTCCTATAGTAGTACCTTTCGACTCCAACGCTTCTGTTCCAACTCAGTCAAAAACAACCAAGTCGAAACCCACCTAGTTGAAACTAATACGCAAGGTATTACTTGAATGGTACGTAGTGGATTGGAGGAAAGACGGAAGCCATGGTGTCGAAAGCAATGCTCTCGATGGCGTCGACACCTTATTTTTGTTTTCAAATTTTAACTGCCTGATTTTTTTTACTTAAATGCTTTCGATGTAGTTGAAGCACATGTTTTCGAAAGGGGTTTTCTGAATAGATTTTAAAGGAGGTTGCCATTTTATTTTCAAAAGGTAAAAGCTTTCGAAGGGGTTACTTTATTATAAAAGAATGCTTTTGAAAGTAGTTGTTCCGACCTAGTCGAAACCCAGCCGTTGTTCTTTTATCTTTCAAATGTATTGCAGCCATCAATGATTTCGAAGGGTTCTCTTTGTTTTAAACTTAAGCTAAGTCACTTTCTAAATGTTTTCGAAGGGATACAGGGATTCGAAGGCAATGGTTTCGAAAGGGGGTTTCAATGCTATCCTTCAAACTTTTACTCAAAAGTTTTGAACTTTCAAATAGATGGTTCCAACACCATCAATTTTTCTCCAAAAATATTTTACTAAAGGCTTCAAAAGAGATACTTTCGCCTACGATCACTGTGACCCAAAAGACATTTCTAAAAGTAAAACCCAATACTTTTGAAAGGAGTACTTTCATTTTTTTCGAAGCAATGTCTCTCAGTTTCGAAATAGATGTTTTAAAAAGGGCTTCAAAAGGTATATACATAGTGTTTCGAAAAGGAGTTTTCTTTGCTTTCGAAGGAGGTTATTCAGGGGTTTCAAAAGTGATATTTTATGGTTTTCAAAACTAATAACCTAATCTCATTTTTAAGGAGAACCGTGGCATAAATAAATTAAAGAGTTTTGCAATAGAAGAAGTTTTCATTGATCAGCGGGTAAAAAAGTTTAACCAAGTTTTATATAAAATGATTCCATGGACATTAAATCATAAGGGTTGGTATTATTATTATGATTTCTTCTTCATATATTTATTCACATCGTAATTAACACATAACAACACTTTGTGAAAGGGTGGAATAACCAGTTAGATTGGCCCAGCAGTGATTATAATTTAAGAAACGTTAAAATCTTAATTAAAGATATTGGAAGGGACCAATAGGTTCACAGTAAGCCCATAAAAACTATATACAGAAAAAGATATTGGCAGGGGCTAATAGGTCTATAGTCAGCACCATGAAAACTATAATTTGATATTGCCAGGGGCCAATAGGTTTATAGTTAGCACACGAAAAGTATATTCGGATTAAGATATTGGCAGTTAGTCAATATGTTTCTAGTCATCCCATGAAAACAAGGATAAGAGAAAAGATATTGGAATTACTAATAGGTTCTTAGTGATCCCATGAAAACTATGAAATCGGACAGGGAGTCCATAAACAGTTAACAGGTCATTAGTAAGCCCATGAAAACTAGATAGATAGTCAGAACTAATGGAGATGGGTAATCCAAAATTGATTCGCTCATTTTACATATCATCATATAATACTATTTTGAATTTTTGTAACCATTGTGGATACAGGAGCGCAATATATGGTTTTGTAAAGATTTTAAGATACTAGTGCGGAGAAACCCGTTCTGCTACGCGGTATGGTCTCACTAGATATCTAAATGATTTGAGATGGTAGATTATTATTTATACCAGGCTTTATGTCTGACTCGACGTTTTTGTTTTCCCCTTAAACTCTCGAGTGCTCAATTAATTTGAGTAGTTTAAGGTTTTGGGTTTTCAGGTGTTCCTTTAGACGAATAAAGCTTCTAATGACATGCAGGAGGCATGTTAGCTACTTAGAGTTCTTTTATTTCCGCTGTGTTTGGTTATAAAGGAAAACTTGGTTTATTGCCTTATTATATACTTTGATCGTCCAAGAAGGCATCTTCGTATGTCGCTCTTGGTGTATTTTATAATAAGTATATTTTGACTGAACGTGGTCTGCGCATTGGGATTATGTAATGAATTTGAAATATTTTGAAATGGAATGCAGACTTTGTTTGTTGTTTTAACTTTTTTTCCATATTCATATGTTTCTGTGTATCAATGGGCATCAACATGGTTTGCGCTCCGAGCTCTTCCAGATTTCTTCTAATAAAACTTGACTACAAAACTGTCCGAAAAAAATAGGGCACCCACAGTTTAAGGGGGAAGAAAATAAACTCCAGGTTAGCTATAAGACTAGTGTGAGAAACTCAAAATATGGATATTTGAAAACAAATGGTATCTCATTAGACCACACCGCACATAAACAGGGAACTGGTTTTTACCTTATGATAACCAAAATATTTGCTATGCAAAATTTGAAAATATTATTTTTAATGTCATTCCTTGTAAAAAAAATTCCAAATAAGCATATTAAAATAGCCGAAATTGTTACATTGGTTAAATTTGATGGAATAATAGGTTTACAACTAATCCCAAAGGCACTTATTAGGGAATGGATTTCCATACAATGGCCAGGTAACGGACTACCTTCCATACAGTACATCCGTAAAGGAACATACCAAGGATCGAGATATTCAAAACATCTACGAATCAGAATCGGCCTACCCGTAGACCCATCTAGTGGCGGATAAAGCCGAATATGACATCACCCCTGTCGTATCTGACCTATCTGTGGCCACAACATACTCGTACTTGACATATAGAGAGTAATCTAGAAGGGTGATGATCATACCTTTAAGGGCGTGATCCACGTAGCACTGATGCAACCCAGTTTTAACCATTCCCAATTGATGAAGCATGAGATAATGATTACCTTTCACATAACACGCCTTCCACTTTGAATGCCACACTGCTATTCCATGATCATACAACTGATTTCTATAAACATATAACTTCTGAGCTCGTATGTCTCAGGAAAGGGTGTTAAGCTAAGAGAAGTTGCCTTCTCCGCCATCAAACAAATGATACATTTATAGAGATTAATCAATGTGATTTAAAATGCAATGTCAGACATTTGCCCATAAAAGTTGTCTAGGAACAAGACAAACAGAAGGAACCCTCCTACCATATTCTGTCGGGAATCATCCCTAGGATTAGTAGCGAGCAACCCTTGCATCGAAGATCAAATGAAGATACTGCTGTTACATCTATATGATATGGGAAATTTCCCCCGTGGGTAAGTAACAAGCATCCCTTCATTCATTTAATATCATTCCACGTCTTCGCTTCGAATATGTAAATTGGTTCGAAGTGGTTTTCGGATAAGAATCACTCAAATCCGACCCCGATTCCTTCGAACCAATCATCGATAAGAAGATGTTGGGTAAGTGGGTGCTTATCACTTAATTACTTACTTTATTTTTATCAAAAATATCTTTTAGAGATAATTTTTTTTAAAACATTTCTTTTTGGTATATACAGAATTATTAAACCTCTCTAGTCAAATACTTTGACTACTTAAAATCATTCCAAATTTTGGAATAACTCCAAATCATTTTATTCTTTACTTAGGAAAATATTTCCAAATCATTTATTTAAATCCCAACAAAATATTTCCTATTTTTGATACATATCTTTTTAATAGATTGAAACTATGTTATCTAAGATGGTAAATCCAAATTAGTTAATATTCAAGTAAAGCGGATCCATAGAAATTATGCTAATTTTACTCGACATCAATTTCCGTATTCAACCTTTACTATCCATCGAATAGCAATGAAATCACTTTTTAAATTCACATGGATAGTATGGGTTCCATCCTCATAATTTAACATCAAGTATAAGAAGATTATTTCTGTACAATCCAAGTTGTATTAAATTAAATTTGAAAAACTGAATCTTTTATACTTGCCTAGTTTCCAACATTTCGACCTTGTCTGTTCCTCGTCCAGAAAAAGGCCAAGTGAGCTAGGGCACTGGTTTCTCTTGAATATTTTCTTAGTTTAATCACTTTACATCCAGATCTCTCGAATAGAAAAATTCAGTCTACTCGACGACTTTTAGAGCCAAGAATAAATCACTTGATTTATACAGCTTTTCTTTAAAGCATTTATTTAAAATCTTTTAAATAAACTATGAAACCTCCAAACTATTATTAAAACACTTAATTATTTATTTTAAAATATTTACAAAAGATTGGGAAGCAAATTGTTAAGTTTAAATCCATAATTCAAAAGTTATTAAAAGTGCTGCAAAAAGTGATGCGAATAGTGCTGTGAATAGTTCTTTTAAGGCTTCTTTGATCAAAACAAATTTCTGATAATTTATAAATCCATTATTATAACTCAAATCTATTTTAAAATGTTTTAAAAGATTTACAGAATTTATTCCATATTTTTAAAGAATTAAAAATATCATTTATAAAGAATTTGTCGCTTTGATTTCCGAACTGCCAAACCGCAACTATTTTGAAAACATGTTTTACTCATATTTCAAGATCTACCAAATGAAATCTAGATCATTTTCTCTTTTTTGAAAACTATGATTATAAGGGTTTGGAAAATTCTTATTTCAAAGAGTTCTGACTCTTAATCCATTGTATACATGGATTTAACTTTCTACGGTGCAAAATCGCGAACTGCCGTTACACGGCGTGCCTATTTTTGACACAATTTTCACAACTTTACCAAATTTGATTTTAATGCTCATAAAACATTTATAAATCATTTTAAACCATTTTCAAAAGGTTTAACAATCTTGTATGTACCATTTCATTTATTAAAGGACAGTGATTTCCATTGCGATATTCAACGTGAATCAAACGCGAATCATTTCAACATCAAAATAAACATATAATCAACAACCAAACTCGATGATTAGACGTAGTACACAACCATAGCAATCATTTCACATCATTAAATTATATATATATAGAGTTTTTCACCCTCATTTTCATTCGGACTAGCTCCGCTATCTCGAAATCAACCCCCACGAAATCGAGCTCGAAAGCCTTTGGAAGGCTCGGCATGTTGAATATGCGAGTATATGATTTTTGTTTGATGATAATAAACATATATATATATATATATATTCATTTAAATGTATTTGTTAATATACTATTTTATTTTCACAGATTAATAAATATTTGATGAATAAAATGAATAACACAGAATTTGAATTCAAACGAATATTTTATTCAAACGAATATTTATTACAATTTTTGAATAGTACAAATTTCAAGCTCTCGCTATATATATACAATTTCAATTACAATACAAATTTGATTACATCACAATTCACATTTACATTTGCACCTCACTATATATCACTCACACTCGTATTTATCTTCAACTTCATTCCAATGTGAATCCAGCATCTGAGCAATCTGCAAAAATAAATATTGACACGGTAAAATTGAAAAGTAAATATTTTTGCAGTACAAAATAAAATATAATTTTGAAAATAATATTTGCCTCAGTTATTTGGGTTGTTCGTCATCATTTAAATTTGAATTCATCGCACACGAACAGCTTGTGACATGCACAGTGTATCACTGTACATGCCACAAGGCCGTGCACAACGATATATACACTTGATAAAATTACAGGGACATGCGAGCATAGGTCAAACCCAAATGAAAAGTCGGGTTCAACGAAAATGCAATACAAATAAAACCATGACACAAGCATAAGGTCAAACCCGAGCTTTAAAGCTGGATTCAACATAGGTGTAGTCCGAATATACAAGCTTAATATAATAGTCGGGAGCAAGCCAGTCAAAGCGTACACATGAACCAAAATAGTTCGACTCAAGACAGCAAATCGAAATGTACAACTCTGACTAGTTGGAAAAACCACATAGAAAAATGGTGAATGCAAATACAGGTACATAAGGGTCTGCCAAATGGAGCAGTATGCAAGTGAGGATACAAATCAGTAAACAACATGTACATGTAAAGATATCAACTACAAACAGAAGCCAGAAGTGTATAAGTCCAACTAAAAAGGCCATACAGACTCTGCATCAAAATGAACAGTGAAGACATGATCAAGACTCGAACTCAAAACAGTGAATCAAGTCACGGTTCAAACCAGGAATGCAACACTGCTTCATATACGATTAGTCAAGCTACATGAAGACTAACAGTAAGAAGTGCCAAAAGAACAGCAACCTAAATGTACAAGTGAACAGCAAGTGGTACAATACCGAACCAGATGAATGGCAACACCAAGTGTACATGTACACAGTAAAAGAACAATGAAATCAATATCGAACTAGTTCAAATGCCAAAGTGAAGCCACCGGAATTTCAAATCAAGCAAGACAGTGGCTCAACATCAAAGACCACATTCAAAAACAACTCAAGCTCAGTACAAATCCAACAATATATGCATACACACATACAAATGTATGTATGCACATATATGCAGACTTGAATAAACAGTTTACCAAAGAGAGCAATGCAATATGAACCAGACAGTACACAAGTGAAAAATGAATGCAACTGTAGTTCAACTGCAAGTCAAAAGTGTATATGCATATTAAAGTGCATCTGAAATCAAACTCCACTAATGCTACACAGACCAGACCCAAATGAACAGGAATCTGACTCAAGGAAATATACAATGAGGTGAAGAAATCAAGTGCACCAATACTAAACAGAAGCATGGTAAAAACCAAACTGTAATAAACAAGTTTAATTCATGTAACTGCAACAGCAGGTACATGTTAAATATGACACAGCTAGTTCGAACAAATGACCAAAAGCAAAGTCATAAATCCACACAGAAGAATCAAAGTGGCTAAAGTCAACCACAATCAGAACCAAGGGATGTCATAAATCCAAGTATAAATTTATCAAAACAAACTTCAGCTACAAAATGTATACATATAGTCAGTGCCGAAGTCATAAAGAAAATGGTTAACATCAAGCATCAGTATCAACTGGCCGATGTCAACAGAGTGTCGAACAAGTTCGTATTTTCACAAAATCAAGTGACAGAAGTCAATTGCAAATCAAGCCGTAGTGGCCACGAAATCAAACAAGCCGTGACAGCCAAGAAATCAAGCCGTGACAAGCAAGCAAATTATACAATTGGAGAAGTCAGAAATCAACACCGTGGGAATCAAGTAACAAATATGTGAAATTGACAAAATCAGAAATCATCACATGCATCCATGCTAAGATCAACGGCCAAGCACAAAAACTATTAGACGAATTCGAAATTTAATTCGAATAAAATTATAGGGAATCAAACCTATATAAACCCATTCATCATCGGCTACGAAATCATTGAGTTCAAGGCAGTAAAAACAGTAAAGCAAAAGTAACAAAATTACATACTGAAGCAACTCCGAACGCGATCAAAATTGAACGAGCTGAGTGCAAAGAAGAAAGCATCGATTTGAAGTAGCTAAAGGAGATTGACAGAGAGAAAAGAAATCGAGGCATCATTAATCGAATCGACAGAAACCGGCGCACTTCAATTTTCCAAACCCTAATTTCAGAGGAACGAACGAATGAGAACCGCCATTATCACAAACACAAAGGAACGGGACGATAAAGGAAAAGGAGAAAGAATAGTTTTGGGTCGACCTTTATATTAGTTTTTGGTTTATAATTATATAAGGCTCATAATTATAATTAGGGTTTTGTTTTGTTTGTAAATTGTGTTTAAATTGTATTTTCCATTTCAAAACCGTTGTAATTTCTAGTTGTGTGACCAAGGAACAAACTACGTGGCGTAGTTTGAGAATTCGCAACTCAGTGGCTGAGTTGCGGCAGGGTTTTGAGCGTAGAGTTAGGTTAGTCAATAGCGGGTGTCACGAGTTTACGTGTGTAAGCGTGTGACTACTTAATTTCTAGTAGAAACCTTGGGGGCAACACGTTGGCAGATTTTTGCCAAAGCTGGATAAATTCTGCGTCGTTCTATTTCTGCATTTATTCTGCTATTATCTGTGCTGCCATTATTTTGATATATTTGTGTTGAAATAACTTTATAAGCTTCCGCAATAAATTTTTATAATTGATAGTATCACCCTATTCACCCCCCCTCTAGGGTGAAATCGATCCTACAAGTGGTATCAGAGCAAGGTACAAAAGCCATTTTTGTTTTAAAAAATTTGATTTTACAAAAACAAATTTTTGTTTTAAAAATTTGAATTTTTAAAATGGCTTCTTTTAATAATGCTTTTGCGGAGGGTCAATCCATAGTTAGACCACCAATGTTCAATGGCGAATATGCCTATTGGAAAAATAGGATGGAAATTTTTCAAAAAACCATTAACGCTTGGGATATTGTTGAGACAGGATATAGAGCACCAACTATAAATAATCAGGAAATAAATAAACCGAAGGATCAATGGACAGATCTAGAAAATAAGTTACAAAATTCTAATGCCAAAGTTATGAATTTGATTATTTGTTCATTGGATCAATTTGAATTTAATCGTGTCTCACATTGTCTAACTGCATAGGAAATATGGCACACACTCGAAGTGACTCACGAAGGAACGTCGCAAGTCAAAGGATCTCGCCTTGCCATGCTAAGCAGCGAATACGAGAACTTCACAATGGCCAAGGAAGAAAATGTTAAAGAGATGTACGGACGGCTTTCCAATATCGTATACAAATCAAAAGATCTCAGAAAATCATGCACGGAATTGGAAATAGACCGAAAAATCCTCAGAGTCCTTCCACGAAGATTTGAAGCAAAAGTTACTGCCATTCAAGAATTGAAAGATTTAAAACAAATGAAAGTTGAAGAACTCGTCGGAAATCTCACCACTTATGAGCTAGAAATAAAATTCAAGTAAGAGCATGAAGGAGGAGATACTCGAAAGAAATTAACAGCTCTCAAAGGAACAACTGAAAGTGATGACGACGACGACGACGATGGAGCAGCAGAGATGGAAATGGTAATAAAGAAATTAAAAAGGTGGAATCACAAATACGGAAATCCAGCTCCAAATCAAAAATTAAAAACAGAATAATCAAAGTTTTAGATAACACAAAACAGCGAAAAATCATATGTCATAAGCGCAACCAACCCGGACACATCAAGCCCAATTGTACTCAAAACCGACACGACTTTGAAAAAAATTCAAAAGGGAGAAATTTTGCAGCCACATGGAATACATCTGATGAAGATAATCAAAGTACTAGCAGTGAGAGTGAGAAAGCAGATATGTGCCTTCGAGGTAATGTAACTGATAACGACGATGACGAGCCAAGCGAGGTATCAAAACTCACTCACTCACAACTAATATATTTCCACGAAGTAAATGGCTTTTTTGAAAGACTTATGGAGAAATATACTAAAATTGAATCACAAAGAGATAGTTTGATAGAAGTAAATGACCAGCTTGAACTAAAACCTATCAAAGTAGGATCCCTAAGTGTGATAAGTGTCCAACATTCGAAGAAGAAATTAAAAAATCAGAAATTAAAATTAAAGTACTTGAAAATGAAATTCTGATTTTGAAAGAGAGTGAAAATACAAGAAGGGAAAATTCTATTAAAAAGTACACACAATTATTAAACGAAAATGAATCCCTCAAAACACAAGTCCAACAACTGTCAACGACCTTAGTTAAATTTTCAAAAAGTGAAAAATCGTTGTGCTATTAGGAAAACAAACTGTTAATACAGTTAGACAATGACTTGGATATAATCAATCTGAACCTGTTAAAAGAAAAATTAATCAAGTCAATTCAATGTGCACAATTTGTAGAAAATATGGACACAATCAAAATAATTGTTGGTATTGACCCAAACACGTGAAAACTATACCGATTTGGGTTCCAAAAGGCACAAATATAAAATCTCTCAAAGTTAAACAAATCTGGGTGCCGAAAGGAACATATATAAATAGTTTTGGGTCTCTACAAAATTATTTTTCAAAATATTCTGCCACTAACAATCATAGACCTATAAAAACAAATAGGTCACAAAAATCTTCCATCGTGTAGGTGTGGTGGCAGGATAAGGAACAACAACAGTGTTATCTGGATTCTGGCTGTTCCAGAAACAATACGGGGGACAAAGCATTGTTCCTTAGCCTAGTACAAAGGTGACGGAATCACAATGGGCAACCACGAAAAATTATCGTAAAGGTAAAACAGGTAATGGTGTATTTTGAATGATATATTAAATGTGATAATGTGCACCGTAATCAGAATTAAATCAGCCTATAATGTGAAGATGAAATAAATGATGATTTTGATTCTGACTTATTCAATATTATCGGCCAACTATATTCTTATGCCAAGAACACTATAAAAATCTCTAGAGTCTTTGAACTACTTCATATATATTAGTTTGGATTAATAATAGTGTTTTATTGGTAAATGATAATACATTTGGTTATTTTACGGTTGACTCTATATTCAAGGTTTTTGATTATTTACACGCTTTCAATTCAAATTCAAGAGAATGTCATTTAAAAAGCCGTTAAAATTGATTTTAAGATATTTTGATGCACACTTCACGGTCTGGTCTATCAAATTTAACCAATGATAATTTCAAGTGAAAAAAAAAATTCAGACGCAGATTACCAAAATTACTAGTGAAACGTGATTTATGTTGAGACATTTAGTAACTGCATCGTTTTTCAAAAAAAATATCTACATATTTTTCATTTCAAATAATTTTCAAATAACAAAAAAATTTCTCATAAAACCCCTTCTAGAAAATCATTTTTGACCTTGTTTTCAGATTGGTCATTTTTAAAAATTGATTTTATAATTATTTTTGATTTTTAAATTATAATATTGACTAATCTAACTCCCTACTAATTATCAAAAAGATAAATAGTGATTGAAAAAATGACGAGTGTTGATATTTATCATATATTATGACTCAAGACGGTATAATTAGTAAATTTCTTAGAAATTTAAACAGGAGTTATAAAACTTTTTGTTGGTAAAAATTCCATAACCATCTCTATTTCTATCATATTTCTAACGACCGTCTCTCATCAAAATTCAATATAGTTTGTCGATATGTGGTACTTTAAACAGGAATCATTCATTTTTCATTTTATATTTTTTTAATAATAATAATAATAATAATAATAAAATCCAAAGTATTCATCACATTTAAAAGTCCTCACGGTTATGCATGGGTGAATTACTTGGAATTTGTTATGTGCTTCCATGCTCATTTAAAAGCCCTCACGGTTATGCATGTATGGAACGCATA
Organism: Allium cepa; assembly: GCA_030765085.1. Classification (NCBI taxonomy): domain Eukaryota; kingdom Viridiplantae; phylum Streptophyta; class Magnoliopsida; order Asparagales; family Amaryllidaceae; genus Allium; species Allium cepa. The sequence goes on along the minus strand of CM060945.1, from coordinate 943,865,105 downwards.
TCAAAATTGATTTTTTTTAAATAAACAAGTTGATTCTAATCCCATTTAAAAGTCTTCACGGTTATGCGTGGTTAGAAGATACTTGAATTCATTTTATTTTTTAAATAAAATTGGAATACTACTAATCTCATTTAAAAGTCCTGAAGGTTATGCATGGTTGGTAGATATTCAAATTCCTGATATAAATATACCACAAATAGACACAACTATATGGTTTTATATGATGACATCATTCACATCATTCTAAAAGTGGAATATACGCCAAATAGAGTATTTATGATTTTTGTTTGATTTTTAATTGAAATTTAATATTTATATTCAATTGAGTTTTAATGTTGTATTAATATCGATCACTTTATCTCTATTTTTCTAACACTATTACTCTTTTGCTGATAACAAAAGGGGGAGAGAAAAGTTAAGATTTTGACAAATAAGGATCAAATATTTTCTATTTGCATCTAGGCTCATTTGCATATTTTTAATTGTATGCATATATGAAGGGGAAGCTTTGTGTAGAGAGGAAGCATTCAAATAGGGGGAGCAAATTCAATAATCAAATACATTTAATATATTCAAAATCTTAAATATATGTTTGTTATCATGAAAAGAGGGAGATTGTTGAATATGCGAGGATATGATTTTTGTTTGATGATAATAAACATATATATATATATATTCATTTAATTTATTTGTTAATATATTATTTATTTTCACAGATTAATAAATATTTGATGAATAAAATAAGTAACACAGAATTTGAATTCAAATGGATATTTTATTCAAACAAATATTTATTACAATTTTTGAATAGTACAAATTTCAAGCTCTCACTATATATACACAATTTCAATTACAATACAAATTTGATTACATCACAATTCACATTTACATTTGCACCTCACTACATATCACTCACACTCGTATTTATCTTCAACTTCATTCCAATGTGAATCCAGCATCTGAGCAATCTGCAAAAATCAATATTGACGCAGTAAAATTGAAAAGGAAATATTTTTGCAGTACAAAATAAAATGTAATTTTAAAAATAATATTTGCCTCAGTTATTTGGGTTGTTCGTCATCATTTAAATTTGAATTCATCATACACGAACAACTTGTGACATGCACAGTGTATCACTGTACAGGCCACCAGGCCGTGCACACCGATATATACACTTGATAAAATTACAGGGACAGGTGAGCACAGGTCAAACCCAGATGAAAAGCCTGGTTCAACTCAAGTGCAATACAAATAAAACCACGACACAAGCACAAGGTCAAATCGGAGCTTTAAAGCTGGATTCAACGTAGGTGTAGTCCGAATATACAAGCTTAATAAAATAGTCAGGAGCAAGCCAGTCAAAGCGTACACATGAACCAAAATAGTTTGATTCAAGTTAGCAAATCAAAATGTACAACTCTGACTAGTCGGAAAAATCGCAGAGCAAAATGGTGAATGCAAATACGGGTACATAAGGGTCTGCCAAATGGAGCAGTATGCAAGTGAGATTACAAATCAGTAAACAACATGCACAGGTAAAGATATCAACTATGATTTTTTTCAGTTGATAGCCTGTTTGTTGTAGTATATGCATACCAATTTTCATTGCAAAACGTATTCGTTTGATACCTGAAATCCTACGCGGACAACCGTAGGAAGCCTCTCGAGTTCTCGGTTGGTGATCTCGACTTTATTCGTGTTTCTCCTCTAAAAGGGGTTATGCGCTTCAGTACGACTGGGAAATTGGCTCCTTGCTTTATAGGACCATTTCCTATTACTGAACGTATTGGCCTTGTGGCTTATAGAGTTTTGCTTCCAGCTCATCTATCTGGCATTCATGACGTATTTCACGTCTCTCAGCTTCGGAAGTGTCTTCGAGAGTCGGATTCTGTTATCGATTCTCCTCATTTGCAAGAGCTTGAGATCTCACCAGACTTATCTATTGTGCAGCAGCCTATTCAAGTACTCGCTTCGGAGGTGAAACGCCTTCGAAACAAGGACGTGTCGCTCGTTAAAGTTCAATGGTCTGCAAATCCCAATGACTGCACTTGGGAAACCAAAGAGTTTATCGAGCAATCCTACCCTGGTTTTCTTCCTTCGCATAGCGATGGTGAGAAATTCTTTTTACCTCAAACTTGTTTTCCTATCCTTTGAAGTGATGAAATATATGGTTGCATATATACTTTTCCCTAGGAATTGCGGGGACGCAATTTTGTTAAGGGGGGAAGTCTGTAACAACTCTGGTTTGGAGATTACCTTTCAATATTGAATTATAAAGATAATTATAATTTAATATTGTGAATTAAAATAAAATTTGAGAAATTAAATTGTTTTTTTGGAATAAACAATGGTATTTGAAAATTAGCATGAGAAAATAAAGTTTGAAACTTTATTTTATTTATTTGGGTTGATAATAAATGGAAAATAATTTTTTTTTTGTAGAAATTGCAATAATTTTATTAATTATTGCCAATTACTTCTTTTAATAATTTTTAAAGGAAGTATTTGATTTTTAAAGGTTGTTTATTGAAATAAAAGGTGGAAATTAGGTTAAAAATAAGTTTTGGCTATAAATAATGTTTTGAAATGGTGTGAAATATTTTTCTAAGTGATAAAATAAATTTTGTGGAATTTTAGAAGTTAAAAATAATATTTTGTGCATTTATTTGTTAAATTTGTGCATTTTTATAAAATAAGAGATTTTAATAATATAAATGTTTTAAAAATGAAAATTAATCTTTTTGTATAGTATAAAAGATGTTACTTCATAAGTATGTAAAGTTACATACCTTATTGTGTGAAAGTTTGAAAGAAAATGACATTTGTTTATTTAAATAGTGTAAATATGTATACATTTCTAATTAAGAGTTGATTATTTAACCAATAGGCCATTTTATTTCTTTCTACTAATGGATCCAAGGCCCATTAGGATTTAACCTAGTTGAGAAAATGAGAAACAAAGTCTGTACGTTCTTTTTCTTTTCTTTCTCAACTCCTTCCTCCTTCAACCTAAAACAAAAACCAGTAAACCTACATCCATCAAATTAAAATCCAAGCAAATTTCTTTGATAAATTCATCAAATTTGCTATGTTTTTCAGGCTAGAGAATAAATCTCAGGTAATCTAACTCCAAACATCACAATTTCATCAAAGTTTCTGATTTGTGAAATGATTTTTCTAATTTTAGTAAAACCCTCCTTTGCATGTATTGTTCTCTTGTTCTACAGGCTCTATAAGCGTATAATCAAGCATAAAACATCCAACTTGCAATCAAAATCCGAGTATTTGCCTCCATACAGCAAGGTGAGAACAATATCTCACGAATACTAGCTAAATTGCTTGTGAAATTGCTTGAATTTGCTGCATATGTAAAAGTTAATTCAATGTATAGTCTATTTTCGTTTCTGGCCTAAAGTGCCCACTTTGGCCATCCATAACCTTCATCTCCGGCAACGAAATGCTGTCGGATCTTTTTCTGAGTCAAGTTTATATGTTAAACTTCATTTCTGCAAATTTTGGTTGAATAATATGGTCATTTGAGTGTTCAAATCGTCACTGCAAAATCAGTGCACAGCCTGCAAATATCCTGCGCACATTTTGTTTTCTGAGTTGTTGCAAACATGGCCCGAGTCCATGTTTGAGACATCATATCTCTTTCGTTTCTTTCTCAAATTGTACGAGTCTTTTTTTTATGAAAGATGAAGTTCTCTTCTTTACGCGTACCAAATTTCAGGTCATTATGGCATAGATAGCTTATATAAATCTGCTGCCAAACTTGGACCTGGACCATGTTTTTGCCCAGAGTCCAACAGTGAAACACTGTCGGGGTACAACTTTTAGCGATCATATCTTTCTCATAATTTATCCAAATCGCATCATTCTTTTTCTGTTTAATAGATGACATTTTGTTCTATATGTGTATCAATTTTTAGCTCAATCTGATATCATTTGATCTCCTGTTATATGCCTGAAAGTTGAGTCCAGGAGTGTTATTAGGCCTGCACATTTATTTGGTTTTTGAACTGTCGCAAACATGGTCTGAGTACATGTTTGAGACAGCATGACTCATTCGTTTCAAATCGGATTTGAGCGATTATTTTTGCAGATTGAAGTAGGTGTGCTGATTTACATTTCTGTAAAATTTCATGAAAATCTGGATTGGTTTGCTATTCCTAAACTACTGTCGAACTTGTACTCGCAGCTTGCTGTAATTCAGTATTTTAAACTTTGTTTTGGTCCGACTTTGAAACGGCGCAGATTCTTCGTTTCAAATCGGATTTGAATGATTCTTTTTGCAGATTGAAGTAGGAATGTTGAACTACATTCCTACCAAATTCCATGTCATTTGGACTCAGTTTGCAGGTCCAAACCTGCTGTCGAACTTCGGTTCGCAGCCTGTTTTCACCGGATTTTTATAATTTTTTGCTTTTTCTGATATTTTCCGATTTCTTTGAGATTTTTCTCTAGATTTCGTACACGGGTTTTATAAAGCATTACAAAGTGTTTTTCAAGCAAATTGTCTTTTAAAATTATTATTTAATATTATTTTTAAGTATTGAATTAGTTACTCCATAATAGGAGAATTTCAAATGCAATTTCTAAAGCGATTTTGAAGCGTTCCTAAAACTCGTTTTCTTCAATATAATTTCTATATAAAACACACAATTTTGCACTTCGAGCGAAGAGAGAGGAGAATTAAATGATTAGATAAAACGCGTGCTATGAACACGTGCGTTTATCTTTTCAATTAATTCCTGATCTATTCGTTTGATTGTTTTGACCTTTGGGCCTGGTTTACCGATGAGATGAGGTAAACTTTGTACTGCTTTAAGTGTGGAATTGACTAACGGTTAGTAAATCGTTTAGTGCGAACGTGTGGTATGGGACACACGTTAACACTTATAGGGTTCCTTTCCGAGAGTTTGTGACACATATTGCCAGTTAGTGGTGTCCAGTACTGGGCCTCCGGACCTTCGCCACTACGGTTTGTTGCCTTCGGGCTTGTGCCTTCGGGCTTGTGCCTTCGGGTTTGTTGCCTTCGGGTTTGTTGCCCTATAGTATCGCTTTTGGAGTTGGTCCTTCGTCACCGCTCGAGAGATACTTGGGTTTGTCGCCTTCGGGCTTTTGGATCCTTGTTTATACAGTACTGAGCACGTGCATCTTTTGTTTCATTGATATTTATATTTTCCTAGAGTATCGCCTTTCGGAGTAGGTCTTTTAAACCACTCGATACATAGCGATTACCTTGTGAAAACTTGTGTTACCTTCATTGGTATTTATTATTTGCCTTTTGGCTTGATTTGGGATATTCATATCCTTTGTTTACTAAGTTGCCGATGATATGAGGCTTGTTATTATTCATCTTTTATTAGATGATCATGTTATTTCCTTTAGAGATTATTAGGGTACTTTATGACATTGCATGTTCATTATCATTTAGCTTTTCTAACTGATTTGTTTAGCTAGACTGACCCGTGTATTTTATACTCGGGTCAGACCGAGGTGTTTCAGGTTAGGTACATTTGGACTTAGCCTATTCTGCTTCCGCATGGACTATTCTGCTAGCTACTTTTGTTATAGATTTTTGTGTAGTCCTTTTTGGTTGTAACTCTGATATGTATATTCTTTCGAATCATCTGTATATTGTGGTTGCTACGCCACTTGACATGTATCATTTTGTATACTCTATGATGTATCTGTATATGTATGTGATGATCTACTGTTCTGTGATGTGTTTTACATTTGAGTTGTTATATTTTGTTCTGTTAGACCTTATAGCCATTATAGTTTTGTATTAAGTATCTATTGGATATGTCGATCCACCAAAAAAAAAAATATGCTGCATTTATCGACGTATACAGTAGATAGTTAAGACAAGGCTATAGATGGTCGCTCCTATCCAGCTCTATTCTCCGTATTAGCAGACAGTATTACCTTGTAATACTCTTTGCTAATATGAGTCTCGGAGTGGGGCGTTACAGCTTGGTATCAGAAACCAGAAGTGTATAAGTCCAACTAAAAAGGCCATACAGACTCTGCATCAAAATGAACAGTGAAGACATGAACAAGACTCAAACTCAAAACAGTGCACGGTGAATCAAGTCATAGTTCAAACCAGGAATGCAACACTGTTTCATATACGAGTAATCAAGCTACATGAAGACTAACAGTAAGCAGTGCCAAAAGAACAACAACCTAAATGTACAAGTGAACAGTAGGTGGTACAATACCGAACCAGATGAATGGCAACACCAAGTGTACATGTCTATAGTAAAACAACAATGAAATCAATATCGAACTAGTTCAAATGCCAAAGTGAAGCCACCAGAATTTTAAATCAAGCAAGACAGTGGCTCAACATCAAAGACCACATTCAAAAAAAACTCAAGCTCAGTACAAATCCAACAATATATGCATACACACATACAAATGTATGTATGCACATATATGCAGACTTGAACAAACAGTTTACCAGAGAGAGCAATGCAATATGAACCAGACAGTACACAAGTGAAAAATGAATGCAATTGTAGTTCTACTGCAAGTCAAAAGTGTATATGCATATTAAAGTGCATCTGAAATCAGACTCCACTAATGCTACACAGACCAGACCCAAATGAACATGAATATGACTCAAGGAAATATACAATGTGGTGAAGAAATCAAGTGCACCAATACTAAACAGAAGCATGGTAAAAACCAAACTGTAATAAACAAGTCTAATTCATGTAACTGCAACAGTAGGTACATGTTAAATATGACACAGCTAGTGCGAACAAATGACCAAAAGCAAAGTCATAAATTCACACAGAAGAATCAAAGTGGCCGAAGTCAACCACAATCAGAACCAAGGGATGTCATAAATCCAAATAGAAATTTATCAAAACAAACTTTAGATACAAAATGTATACATATAGTCAGTGCCAAAGTCATAAAGAAAATGGTCAACATCAAGCATCAGTATCAACTGGCCGATGTCAACAGAGTGTCGAACAGGTTCGTATTTTCACAAAATCAAGTGAACCGAAGTCAAATGCAAATCAAGCCATGGTGGCCACGAAATCAAACAAGCCATGATAACCAAGGAATCAAGCCATGACAAGCAAGCAAATTATACAATTGAAGAAGTCAGAAATCAACACCGTGGGAATCAAGTAACAAATATATGAAATTGACAAAATCAGAAATCATCACAAGCATCCATACTAAGATCAACGGCCAAGCACAAAAACTATCAGACGAATTCGAAACTTAATTCGAATAAAATTATAGGGAATCAAACCTATATAAACCCATTCATCATCGGCTAGAAATCATCGAGTTCTAAGAAGCAAAAACAATAAAGCAAAAGTAACAAATTACATATCGAAGCAAATCTGAACTCGATCAAAATTGAACGAACTGAGTGCAAACAAGAAAGCATCGATTTGAAGTAGCCGAAGGAGATTAACAGAGAGAAAAGAAATCGAAGCATCATTAATTGAATCGACAGAAGCCGGCGCACTTCAATTTTCCAAACCCTAATTTCAGAGGAACGAACGAACGAGAGCCACCATTATCACAAACACAAAGGAACGGGTCGATAAAAGAAAACGAGAACGAATAATTTTAGGCCGGCCTTTATATTAGTTTTAGGTTTATAATTATATAAGGCTCATAATTATAATTAGGGTTTTGTTTTGTTTTTAAATTTTATTTTCCATTTTAAAACCGTTGTAATTTCTAGTCGTGTGACTAGGGGACAAACTACGTGACGTAGTTTGAGAATTCGCAACTGAATGGCTGAGTTGTGGCAGGATTTTGAGCGTAGAGTTAGGTTAGTCAATAGCGGGTGTCGGGAGTTTACGTGTATAAGCGTGTGACTACTTAATTTCTAGCAGAAACCTTGGGGGCAGCACGTAGACAGGTTTTTGCCGAAGCTAGGTAAATTCCGTGTTGTTCTATTTTTGCATTTATTCTGCTATTATCTGTGATGCTGTTATTTTGATATATCTGTGTTGAAATAACTTTATAAGCTTCCGCAATAAATTTTTATAATTGATAGTATCACACTATTCACCCCCTCTAGAGTGAAATCATTCTACACGGCCTGCTCTTGGAAGCTCATGACCTTGCCTTTGGGTGGTGGATGGCTCGGCTTTGGGGATTAGAAGGTGGTGGTCATGCGTTTAGGTGGAGAAATGGAGTGAGCTTGGTTTTGAGTGGACTGGATAATGTATATATTCTAATATAATATATTTATTTTTAATTATTTTCTCCATAATTTTCTTTAGATATGAAGCCATTAGAATAGCTTGAAGAAGAAGGAAGAAGATAAAGTAAATAACTTAGAAATTTATGAAAGAAGGATGGTGTATTTATACGAAATTTGAAAACAAAATATCTAAACATCAATGGACCAAAATGCTCCTTGCCCGCACCCCCTCCATCACCTCAAACGCATGGCTCCCATCTCCTTTCAACCTCCATGTGCTTGTGTAGGATTTTGAATTGCTTAGGTACTAAGTTTTTAGGAAAATATCCTGATATTTTGTAATATACATATATTTATATGTATTTGTATGTATATATACGTTCATGTGCATGATAGGGTGTGCATGTGTGTATATGTGCACAGGAGAACAAATAACGTTTCAACGACTTTAAACAACTTCCATTCGTCAATCGTTAAAATTCGAAAACCAATTTCTGGTCGTATTTTCACTTATAAATTAATTTACGTATATAATGTAAATAAATTCGAAAACTCATTTTTTTTCATTATTAACTAATTAAAATGATCACATTTGATTAATAAAATCATATAAATAAATATTAACAATTATTTACAAAAATCGCTATTATATCGATAAAAGAATACAAATTTTCTTATATTTTCAAATCAATTATATATCTTTATAAAACTATTATAAATGATTTATTATCACTTCATAACTAATTAAAATGAAGTATTATCATTTACAAATAATTATTTGAAAAATTATAATAATGATTAAATCATTAAATCTCAATTTAATATCATAAATTAATTGCTAAATAAGTATAACGACCTTATTGATGATGTCATAAATATAATTAATTTCCAAAAATAAAATAATAAATCTTATTTATTATTCTTATTTAATTATTAAAAATAAGTGTATGCATCTAACCCCGTGCGCGTAACCCCGTGCGCGACGTTTTACTGATGATGTCTATTGATAAAACGATTTTCGAACATTTTATCGATATTTTTACAGAGTATATATTTTGTGAAATTTTTTCCAAAATAAGTTTATTATTATTATTATTCATTACTTAAAACTTGATTATTTGTTAAAAAATAATATATATTTGAATATTTAAAATAATTTGAATATCTTAAAATTAAAGCAATCTAATTACGGGTCATTACACTGAACCTCCTATGACAAAATAGTTCGTGAATTTTTTAAAGGCCCACATTTTATTTGACGTGGATAAAGAATAATCCATGAAACACTAGCATTGGTTGTTGTAAAATTAGTACAGCCACCACGTCAAACAAAGCATGGATGTATGACGATCAACGTAAGGAGCTTACATGGGTTACTTAACAAATCGCGCTCTGCTTTTGCATGGACCTATCAGGCATGGGACGTTGACTTCCCATGCACCCTATGTTAAAGTAGGGTGTGGATATACAAAAGACCCACACAAAACATGGTCGCGGATTCATAGATTTCCACGTCAACTTCCAATGTTGGAAGTGGTAAGAGAACCATGGTCCTCGCTGAAATGTTGGTTTAGTTTGATAACGATCCCCGTAAGCGCCTATCGTGGATAACAAAAGAGTCCACACTCTATTAATGCAAGGGTGATTTGGGTACTGCAATTTATTTTTCCATGCTACCACGCTAAAATGGAACTTGGATTAAAGTATTTTCCATGCAATGTTCTCAAGGTACACAACACTACCCACGTAACTCCTGGCTTGGTTTTAGTGCGTTGGTGTTATATGTGGAATACTGCAAATTCCAATTTAAGATACTTCGTTAATAAAATATAGCAATAGAATTTACATCGTTAAATTTATTTATTTGCAATTTCTAATTCAGTTAAGCACTAATCTTAAACCTTCCCATTTTCACAATTTATGCTTCAAGATAAACTACTTGATATTGAAGACAATTATATACAGCTATAAACTCCAACAAAAATTCAAGGGCTTGTTTCGGGAACGATTCATCAATCCAGTGAATAAAACCATAATTTACAAGTATACCATATCTTGAATAACCCTAGAAGCGCCGATCGACATTTGATCATGAAAAGCGTATCCTGAGGACGACATTGATGTTGTAATGACATTAGAGTGGCTTGGATTCAACTTCCTTCTTTTGTAACCATTTGACTTCTCCCTTTCATATTCTTCTTATTTCTTCATTTTGAAAACTCGCCACCAATGGTACAACGGGATCAACATTTAGCATTGCAAGATCTCATTATAATTCTTCCTTCATTCTTTAATACGCTGGAAATGTCATTGGTACATGAGAAATGCAATGTATGCCGCCCATTGCTCTTCGTAACCAGTTGATGGTCTAGAGTAAGACATGTAGTTATTAAATGAAGATCAAAGTAGGTTGAAGTGTAAGTGTTAAAATGAAGGTATACTTGATTTATTATGGATCAACATTTGGAGGGAAAGAACGGGGAGTAGAGGGAAAAAAGAGAAAGGAGCTGAGTAAAAAAAAAAAAAAAGAATAGAATTTTTTTAAAAATCATGACAAGGAGGTGGGTATGTGAAAAACCCACAGAAGAACCTTGCATTGTTACAATAATAGGCCAAGTAACGTTTCTTTGTTGGCTTTCGTATATCCACGCTCTAATTAAGCGCGCTTGGTTCAAGAAAAATATAAAATTATCCCGAACACAACATGCTACAGTAGAGCGTGGGTTCTTTTGAAACCCACGTTGAACACACAGGGTTTTTTGAAAGTCCTAGTTCGATTTTAGCATAGAGATATGAATATACCATGTAACGACCCAGGGCCGGCCCAGGGGCAAGCCCACCAAGCCCCTGGGATGGGGCAGCCCACTGAGCCGGGCAACAGGAAAAATCTGTTTTACCTCAAAGTTACAGCTCAATAACAATCTCCATGTTGGCGATGCTTGAACCCAAAAAAACCAGGGTTTCAAAAATCAACGCCTTCTAAATAATCATCGCTGCATCAGCCATCGTCGGCTCATCCTTGCTTCCTACGCGATATTTTCTAGTGCTGATTTGAAGTCCTGCTACAGTCTCTTTATACTGCCACTGCTAATTAAGTATGCGAATTTCTTATTTTGAGTTATCTAATTTTCTAAAATTGAGTCGCCCTTCTACTGTTTTAGATTTCAGTAACATTGAAAACGCCTGAAGCTAATAACTTATTAGTATTTAGTTATAAACAACTAGTTTTCTGTAAATAATCGTTTAGGAATTGAAATTTGAAAGCCAAGCTAAAAAACTAATAATTATTTAGGAACTGATACTTACATTGATGTACTATTTTTCCAGCAGTGTGTGTATGTCTACCCGCAAACATTTAGGCAGAACCCAATATGATTTGCCTGTACACTTAACTAGATACACTAGTTTGTAAACTTATACATTTAGTTAAAAATTAAATACACTGTTTTGTAAACTATTTGAGACTATAAGTATTGCAGCCCACTTAATGTGGCAACTTTTGTATAAAAAGTTGGTGCTTTGTTATGTTATAGTTTTATATGTGATTTTATGCTTATATATAAAAAAGAAAATTTAAAAAAATTGACATGTTATATAGTAAGGGGTAAAAAAATTCACATTGGGCTTGGGCAACAGATTCTTTGGGCCGCCCCTGTAACGACCCAACATGGTTAATTCAATTTGCCGCGTATATGCATCCCATGGGTACTACAAAATACATTTTTATTAAAAGTGCCAATTCAAGCCCAAGCCATTTACAATGATACAGATACTATAGTCAATAAATTCACATTACAAGGTGATAAATAGAGCACAGCAAGCAAACATATAAATTCTGGTTAAAATTCCACATCAAATTGTCAAATATTTCAACTACAAATTACCTCATAATCAACCATTATAAGCAAATTTAAAATGTTTCAAACATAACATCAACCAACAAGAAAATTATTAACCTAAAACTTCCACTCAAATAAGCAAATCAACAAATGTTTCAAACACAAATTACCACAAATCGACCAATAAACTTAATTAACTCGTGCCATGAGAAGCTCCCAACTTCATTCGTGCTTTTTCCAAACTCCTCATTGCATCTTTAAGCATTTCAGTTTTGATCGAGTTAAGCTGGTTTCGAAGCATTTCTATAGATCTCATCAACCCATGTGCATGGTCCGGACTCTGCAAATCACAATTAAATTTCAGCAATATAACATGAGGAGTAGTATATGTGTATTGTACAAATGTGGCTATGATATTGAAATATGTAGTAACCTATTAGCCGATGCACACTACAATGTAGAGTTGGTAGTAAGTTGGATCAATAATCCATGTGCATACTCTTGACCAAGCTCAGCCCATGTAGGATTCTCCACCTGAAGCATAATTCTTGGTCGATACCATTCAAAGGAGTCGAGGGATGTTGTATAAGTAGACTCGTTCAAGGGTATTGATATAATACAACAACAATGTGATTTTGTCACTCTTCAGAAATGCTTTCCATGAAAACATAGTTAACCTTGCAACTTTTGAAATCGGGACCATAAATATTCCTTATCTCACTCGGTGGTATTACATGTCAAGGAATGCACTGAACTCTTCAAATTGATGCAAAACTCGGGTCATGAGGCAGAAGGAACGGTTCGCAAAAGAAAATAAGGTAGAGAAGAAAGGATCGGCTCGAATGAGGAGTTAAATAGAAGATTGAATGAAAAATTGCTAAATCCTTAGATTGCTAGCGATCCATCAAATTGCAACCAATCTCCTCCAAACTTGTCAAGCATGATCCACGTGTTATTTGCAAACATCGTGAATTGATTCGGTTTTGGTGCAGGATGTCACAAGTTCGAAACTTGCTTTCGAACGTTTATTTGTCATGGGATATGTTGTCCCAATGATTTATTGTATATAAAGTACCAGTTCAAAAAAAAACATCGTGAAAATTGTGGGACCGAAATTGATTTATTGTTATGAGCAACGACAATCACATTAGAATTCAACAGACAGTTGAACAACCAAAGCCAAATTCCCATGATGGCCTCAACACGATCATTTGAACTTCACTAAATGGAAACTCAAAGGCAGTTACTTCCAGAACACGCCTTATTTCCAATGAAAGCGTACTTTGGAGGGCAAATGTTATCGATGTTTTTAATCCAATAGAATTCAGTTGAAGTTAGAACATCTGCATCATGTTAAAGTGACTCAAGAACCAACCAGAAGGATCAAAAGAAGGAACCAAGATGGACTCAAGAGAAAAAAGCAAAAAATAGCCTAAGGATATGGATCGCTAAATATTGCTCGTGGGTCGTCCGTTCTTCTTGCATCATAAAGCATTATTTGTTCTAGGGACGTCTGTTAAGTTTCACGACGTTTCAAGCAAGCTGGATCGAGAAGTGGACATTCGTTTGATTTCAGTAACAGTTCAATGCAACCCGTACATGAATCATCATCAAAACAAGGCATCTAGTCATGAAATTACATGGAGAGCTTCTACAGGCAAGAAGCACGATCCAAGTGAAACGACCGAAAAATATTCTAACTACATGGATCGCTAGCGATCCATCAAATTGGCTCGGCTCACTATGGAATTTCTTGAGCATCTTCGTACCATCAAATGCGGGCTTCTGGCAAAGCGGCTTGGTCCGGTAGCTCTCCCATCCTTATAAATGCTCGCTCATCTACAACATAAAGATGATTTTCTGGACTGGCTGTTGAAACTCTACAAAAACCATTCTTCACTCTTATTCTCCTCCACAATAGTCATCTAAAGGGCTCACTACGATTCTCCATTGAACTCTAATACTGGTGACTCGATCTGACTTACAAAATCCAATCAAATTATAATCAGATTCAACTTGTAACAGCAGTCAGTCGGTAATAAAATAAAAATCTACTGTCTCTTTACTTTTTCTGCAATTTGCTATTGTTTGTCCTATTTTATTTGCTTTGATAAACAGAGCTGTTGCTTTCACATTTAATGCAGGGTGATCCATCTTTTGGATTAACAACAAGGATATTTTTGGAGTAAGCAGGTGTGGAAAAAAAAAGATAATGTGTGCGTTTTATTTTCTAATTAATGGGGTGTGAAGAGCAAATAATGGATCACAATAGACAAATCTTTTCTATATTCATAGGCACGTAGAAAAAGAAAACTGTGTTTTGAGGGGTAAGAACTGGCCTTCCAAATATCCCGACCGTTTAGCATTAGGCATAATTTAACGACAGAGACTAGAAAAAAAAACGAAATTAAATTTGAAGTAAATTGAAATTTACTTACTCTTTCCCTAACATTGATTTTCCCACCGCAACTTGCTTCTCTTCGGTGCATTCTTTTGTGATGTAATAACACGGTTAACGAGCTTCGTGGTGTTTTTCAGACGTGGGAAAATTACCGTTTTCTTTTTGGCGTGTCTAGCAACTTTCAGAAACAAACCTGGCATCTTATTTGGGAATTTTACAGGCCTTCGTTTTCTCTTCCCACAGGCGATAGGTGTTCGAAGACGGCTTTCCCTCGATTCTACGTCAAACACCGCTTATTACCCGCTACCGTTGCCTATTCCAGGTATGTTTTCTGTGGTGTTTTCAAAACCATGTCTTCAGTTCGCGTGCTTTAAACCTATATTTATTCCTTTTTCATTTTGTGCGTTCTGATTGCTGCTGTCGCTATCGCTCAGCAACGGGAGTTGTGTGCAAGTTGAAAACAAGTAGGTATGAAACCTAATCTTAAATACAGTTTTGATGTTTATAACTTTGATTTGCAGTTTATCTGCACCATTGTTTAATTTGATTCATTTTCGCCATGGTTAAGAAAAATGATTTATCGCAGACTGAAATAGTTACAACTTCCTAGGTTTCCCTTTTGTTAGTGCTTTCTGTGATCTCATTTTAAATAGGAACAATTTTATATGGTACGCCCGTTAAATTAAAATTTGAGAGAAACAATTTGCTACCTTTAAATGCTTTGAGGAGTATCCTACTTCTGCATGGAACCATTGAGTTTTGAGTTCAAAATTGTTTTACTGAATTGTTATTTATAGATGTTTGAACAGAAAACGTAATTTTTAAACTCCTTTTGCATTCTGATAAACAACTACATTATACTCATAATTATATTTAATAGAACTGTTATAGTTTTGTTTTTTTAGTTGTCGATATTAAATACTTTTATGTTTCAAGCTCCTAATCGACCTCTTGATATCAAAATTTGACTAAATCTTTGTTTTTGTTCATAAATCTCTGATTTATTTTTTTAATTGTTTAGCACAATGTTAATTTGTAAAGAAAACTACGAGAATTCATTTAGAACAGACACACATATACTCCATGCTGACCCATAAATAATTTCTAGTGTGTTAATAGACACAGAGATAAACATGATGTGGAATTTACATTTTCCGTTCCTGATATATTTTGTTTTGTTTTTTTAAAGCATTGTATCATTTGCTTTTTCCTTTGTGTATTCAGAAATCAGTAATCATCTATTCACCTATGAAAATTAAATTCAACTAAAGATGTCACTCAAGATGAAAGATTATGAAAAATGAGAATTATGTGCTGGATACTGATCGTTTGGGAAAAATGCAAGGATGACGATGATGGACATTATGGTCCAATGAGCCAAATGAACAATGAACAATTTTTCTAGTATTCAATTTTTTGAGAATGAAATCTAAGTTGGTTGTTACGCCTTTTGGTCAAGGTCGGGATACCAACAAATTGACTAGAAAGGATGAATATCAGAATTGAAGATTGATTGGAAATAAGACTGTGATCGATATCATCAAAATTTAACCGAGCTTCAATCAAGACGTGATCAATTGGGAATAATGAACAAGACTAGAAAAGACCACATTTCAAATTTCAAATCAATTGGAGTTCGTATGCTCGAGATATGATCGATGCAAATCAAAAGGATCAACTTCACTCCTATCCATCACGATCGTATCGGTCCAAGTAACCTCACTTTGTATCCATGGTACTCGTATCGATCCAAGTTGGCTCATTTCGTATCCATCAGCTCGCGGGCCTCGTTCGTATCCACCAAACATACACTACTTTGAATCCATCGAGCACGCACCCTTTCGTATCAGTCCATACTCAAGGCACCATTTCGTATCCATCACATCTACTCCGGTTCGTATCCGTCGCCTAATGACATTCTGTATCGCTTCCGTTAACTCACAGCTTGTATCGATATTCATCTACATAATTTGTATCGATCGATCAAGGATCGACACGAAGCATAACGCCCACGAGCGATACGAGGCAACACCAAAAAGGTATCGATACAAAGTGTTCAAGTCTATATCGATACGAATTGGTGTAGAGATCATCGATACAAAGCAAGCATCCCTGGATCGATGCGAAGCATGGAGCGCATCAGGTCGATACGAATGAGGCACAATTAAGGGGAAGACTTGTTTACTCGGCATGAAAAACGGATCGATCTAGAAATTTAGCGCCACATCACCTAGCAAGCACGTGCCTAGGAGCGATGCGATTGAGATCAATACGAATGAACCGATACGAATTCAGCAGCTCATTGAAAATTCAAACTTGCATCGATCACATCTCAAAGTCTACAAGTCCAAATGCCACCAAATTTTCACAGGAGTTTGCGTACAACCTCAGGAATGTCCATGCTCGATCTCGACTCGATTGGGCAAGATCTTGATCGGTACGAATTCCATTCGCATCGATCATGGATCGAGTCGAAATCATTCGGGATCGATCACGTGGGTCCACCCACGTGAAAGAAGGAGTCTTCTGAGATCTGCACGGGATATGTGCAGCCTACACCTATAGATAGCAGCCCAAGAGCTTCAGAAAGGGGATCTTTGGCTCTTCTACGTTCAGACTCTGTCGAAACTACTTTTGTACTTCAATTCTACTGTTGTAAATTATTGTAACCAGCGAACAAAGATCAATAAAATCAGCCATTTCATAGTGGACGTAGGCCATACGCCGAACCGCTTTAAATTCGTGTGTTTCTGTGTGTTTTCTTTTAAATTTTGAGTGTTCTTTACGTTTATTTTCCCTACATATTTGCTATCTGTGATATGTGATTGTAAACGGGTGCTTTCATCGGCAATTGGTGTTTGTGATCGATTTTGGCGCAAACATTGATAAATAAGTTACAGGATGCAACCATATAATTTTTATGCATTTTACTGAAAAACCCTAGGGGTCTAATTGTGAATATTGTTTGATTGAGTGACCTAATACTTTCTACTGCATAGAACTTGCACAAAGCCTTTACAACTGGAAATCGTTGGATTGCAAACCCTATTTCCAAAATAATGGGTTCCCGCCTTCAAGTTCCAATCGAGGACTCTGTGCTCCTTCGAGTGACACATTCAAACTTAAAATCTTTTTCTGCTGACGTCAGATTCTCCCCTGAGGTAGTTTTACTGCTTGATTTTATTCTATTTTATTTACGAGCTGTAAACTCAAATTAATTAGAGGTAGTATATAGTTGACATTTTTCAATTTTTGTTTCAGATGACAGTTGAGTCAGTGAAGGAAAAATTATGGAAAAAATGTGGAACTTCGGTTGATTCTATGCGAATTGAGCTGTATGATGATGTTGGGGTTAAAGTTTGCGAGTTGAACGACAATTTTAGGCCTCTTGGGTTTTACTCTCCTCAAACCAGGTTAGTTATTTTTACTGTAAGCTTATAAATATAGTTTCAGATTTTACACAGATGATCACTTAGTTTTGATGTGTTGATATGTTTTTTAAGCTCAACGTAAAATGAAATTAGGTGGAGGAGAATGTTTCTGAAAACCAACGAAATGTTGCTATGTTAAATTACATAAATAGTAATAGGAGGTGAAAGTTTGATTGTATGAGCAATTGCTTCATTGAGGTTGTCATCCTCATAAAAAGAAATGTGATCTTGAGTAAACTCAGCTACATTGCTCTAACTAAGTCGGCAATATGTGTGTGTATGTGTCTCTTTCTCTCTGTCTAGACAACACATACATATATACATATACATACCTATAGATACATGCATGCATATGAAAATCGTGGAAAAGATAATAGCAATTTCAGTTACTTGAACGACACACCAAGCTTCGACACACCAAGCTTCACATGTGAATTTAGATATTTTGGTTGAAAATACAAATATTTACACAATTATGCTAAAGTGAAAATATTTATCCTTTTTGATTAACTGTTATTATAAATGTATTCACACACAATAACTGTCATTTGAATTGCTTATTAGAAACTGTATATCGGTACAAAATAAATGCATTTTTCTTTATTTAATTTCCAAACACTGATGTTTACGCCAATGATTGTATATAGTGCAAATGTTTGCACATTAATGTAGACCGATGTCAGGCCTGTTTTGATTATTATTTTAAATTGATAAATCCCATGTCTATTTGCACCAACAAATATACATGTAATTTTTGATACATTGTTATGACACAAGGATTTTTTTGGAAGAACATAAAAGTACATATTTGTAATTATAGTTCTTTCACATTGAAGTTCAAAATTTTCACATCTTTATGCTGAAGTGTAAATATTTGAACTTTGGTATAAATTGTTATATAACTACACATAAGTGCAAGTTTCTGTAGAAGAGCGTTTATATGCATTGTCTCTAAGAAAGCGCAAACATTTGCACAAAAAACAATATTTCCACTAAACAACTTTAGTTTGCATTGCCTACTGAAAAAAACTAGCATTTGGACTAAATTATTGTATTTTGTGTTGTTCATTTTCTGAATGCAAAACTTGCACTAAATATTTGTTGGATTATTTATTTTTTAAGTGCAAATATCTACACTTGATAATCACAGTTTGAATATTTACTAAAAAGTACAAATATTTACGTTGAACAATTAAAGTTAGTTTGTACCGTCTGTTAGAAAGTGCAAATATATGCATTAATGAATATGTTTATTTTGACAAATAAACTATATGTCATATGATTCCTTTTTAGAAAAATATAAAATTTATTATTGAACGACGAAATGAAATTTCAATTCAGTGTTTCTACTATAAGGTATCATTTATTTTATATCTTTTAATTATTATGCGATAAATGGTGTACTAGGTTGTTGATGAGATGAAATGAATGAGTGACATCGGTTATTAAAAACAAGAGGCAAAATGTATATTTGTAATCAGTGTGAATTTTTATCTTTTCATTTTTATAACGACCTACATCAAAAAGCCTTAATGAATGATAGTCTAGTCTCTCATAGGTTCTCTTGCTCAATATTTTTTCAAATTTATTGGATTGAAATTGGAGTATTAGAGAATCAACGAACAGTTCTTGAAGCTTGTTTAACATCAATCTATATTAAATTTCCTTATAAGAAGTTTTGAATAGTAATTTTTATGTAGTTTTGAATGTATTGTAAAAATTAAAGTGGTTGGGTAAATAATGTAGTTATGAATGTATTGAAAATAAAGTGGTCGGGTAGATAAGTTGAAATGTGATAAAATTTAGTTATTACATTCAATGTAAATCATGAGCAACCAAGCAAGCATTTATTGCTTACGACTTATTAATTTATTTGCTACTTTTGAGCCAAAATATTAAGTTCTTACCAAGCATTTCAAATTGCAACTTATAAGCTACTTTCTTATATTCTATTTATAAGCGACATCACTAAATACCCTCTTGATTCTCTTTACTTTCTTATATTCTACTATTACGTTTTAAATTAATTTGGTTTGTATAGTTAATGACTATAAAATTTTAAGAATGGTTCGTTCATCTTTGTATCAATATTCATATTTAATCACACATCTTCCTCCCTTCGTTGTCAATGCTTTTAATAAAGAAAACTACTCTTCTTTTATTATTTGATATGTTTGATTTTATGTGAATTTTTTACATTAGAAATCACATCACATAAGAATTAGTTTCTTTTCCTTATATATCATTTGTATTACGTAATTAATTGATAAAGTATCATCCTTTTTTAGTAAGGCATCAAGAATTAAAATTTAAGACCAAATACGTTGTACATTTAACTTGCTGATTGTGAACAAAGAACTAGAAGTCGAATATTGAATTCACATTCATCCTCCAATCATCTTAATGAAATGAAAAAAAAAAACCGTGAATATAAACAAATTTGGAAATTTTCAAAGATGATTTAGAGGATTAAATAAATGTAAATGATGGTGATGAAGATGAAGAAAATAATAAGTATGCAGGATACTTCTAGTCATGTTTTATGAACTGATATTTAAGTAGTAGTCCAGCAGAGAGTCCAACCATCAAAAATTGTAACATATCAACCATATAGTGTGATGCAATTAGTATTTAGCAGTAAACTAGCATTAACCTATACTTGCACACAGTTGTTGGAAAAGCATGGAAGATATTGCGCATATCAAAATAATATTTTTGAGGTAGAACCGCGGATGCAATATCGGATATTTTGGATACGTATTATATCTGTATCCGTATTCAGTTTGTGAATTTTGGAAAATTTTCATTTTTCGAACACGTATGCAAACAAATTTTGGGTCTTTCGGATATCCATTTTGAGTCCTAACCACAAACTTAGGATAAATCCTCATGCGTAGTGAGGTATGAAATGAAATATGTTTTACCATCAAAATTACATGAAGAAGTGCTGACATGAAATAAAATGACTTTTAGTATATATCGTCACTTTTGATTCATTTTACAAATTTTGATCGTCGAATGGTACTGTGGTATCCATATAAGATGCTATCTGCAGATCTACTTGTATAAAATATGTTACTTTGCATCCTTCTTGTAAGCTTCCCACATGAACCAATGGTGGATTGCAGCATAAAATAAAAATGAATGTGCATAATACTCAAATTCGAATTTTTTAGTAAGTTATTTGTAATACGAAATAAATCATAGCTATTGTTGTGAATTTGTAGTAAAACATGCACCAACTATCAGGTTTTTCTACCTTTTTGTCGCATAAAATTATCAAAATAGTTTTTTTTATGAACGTTCAATATTGACTTTTTTTTCCAATAAAGATGGAAAAAGACAAAAACAATTTGGTTTTGGATAAAATATTTTATGCTCATTGATTTTATCTTCATTTTAGATGAACTAATCAATCAAGATTAGTTTTCTATAAGTTACACAACATTCATTGCTTTAGATAATGTAAGCTTTATCATATGCTTATTCATTTTAGTTGAATACTAAGTATAACATAAAATACTATAATTTAAACAACAGAGTTGACATCCAATGAAGAAAGAAACATGTGATTTATAAGGAGCAAGCAACATCCTAGTATACAATAAAATTTAAGTAAAAAGGCATACCTGATTGAGATGACAACCGATCCATTCCACATCGATCAGTTTTGGAATTGCGTAATGGTTGCATTGTAAAACAAAACGCTAGAACATTGTTGAATAAATAACAAAAACCATACATTATTAACACATTGAAGTACCTTTTGGTTGAGTGTTCTAAACATTCTTTGTCCACATGCAACCAAAAAGAATAATAATTTCGCTTTTTATACAACAACAAAGTTTATATTTATTTGCACCATTAATTCCTCCGTGCCAAAAACATCGACTTCACTGGATATGTTGTAGTCGAAGTAACGAGACAAGTTCAAATTGACCCGATATTAGAATAATTAGTTAGAGAAATAAGCCCGACCGTGTTAAAAGCTTATAAACATAAAGTAGTATACAGTTAAGAGAAATAGCAGTGAACAACACCAGATGTTCATAAATTGCTAAATTTAACAACGACATCGATAATGTAATGTTTCCGAGGTTGTATAAGGAGCCAAACACTTTTTGTTATTAACTACATGTCAAAGCAAGTTTAAAATTAATATGTCTAGGGTTGGGATCATGGATGATTTTCATCTTAAAAATACAAATACAAATACAAAAAACAATTTGCATGGAAGTTTTCTTGAGAGAAGGTTAATAAATTTTATTGGAACTAACATCAATGAAGACCGTCGTCCCAAATGTGTCAACTTTTTCGATTTAATATTTTTTTCCCCATGTTTTACCCATAGTTTGCATTTGATTATGGTTCTTATCGATTCAAATAAGGTGAATTAACTAGAACCATAACTCAATACACAATAAATTGCGTCTCCGTTAACAAATTTCAAAATATAGCATTTGAAAAGAAGTACTGAAATATGTACCATAAATCACTAATGTAAAAATTATATTTGATAATAAAACTACCCACTCGAAAAAAACCTAACCACTTGAAAAATTAATTTATATACGTGCGTATGTACATACCTATATACGTACGTATGTACATACCTATATACGTACAATGTGTGTGTGTAAGAACTAATAAATTACATCTTTACATCAAATTCCTCAAGCCATTATCATTGATTCAACCTTTTTAGCTTCCTTCAATCTTTCTTTGCCTTGGTTGAAAATTCTAAAACATACAACTTAGAATATAGTATAGCAAAAAATAATAAATTTCAAATTAAATTCCAGAGAATTGATAAAACAAAATGGTTAAAGAAATTAAATGATAAAAGTCTGCACAAATCTTGATCCAAAAGGCAATTTTTTTTTTTGGTTAGAAAAGAGTGAAGAAAACGACACATGCAAACTGTTGTCTTTGACGTACAACAATAGTTTTAGTTATGACATATATGTAACAATATAATAGTTATACCAACAAAAAAATAAGGTAATCTAATTTGTTTGCAATTTTTAAGTTTGAAATTGTCAATTCATTGTTGCAATGTTTTTGGTAAGTTTTAATTGCATTTTTCGTAACACGCATAAACACAATTAGCATACATATATTGTCAAATATATTTATGTATAAAATTTCATTCAAAGCTATAACAAATCATAATTATCATGAACTTCTATTTTGAAAACGTAAATTATTGCATTGATGTTTTTAGTAAGTTGTAATTACATTATTTTTTATTTATCATGTATGTTAAATAATTTTGAGTACTTATCAACTACCAACAGATCTTTTTGTTGACATTTATATTATCTACTTGTAAACATATCTTTTTGATTAGATTGCATTTGATGTTGACAAAAACGCATTGATAAGTATTATTACTGAAGTAAAATAGTATTTTTAGCGCTAAGTGTAGTATTGTTCTGCTCATTTTCTAATATAATTAGCGTTTAAATTCAAAGTTATCTTAATAACAACAATTCAAATATAAATTGAATACATGAAAAGGATATTACCCTAACTTGCGCTCATACGCATCATTAATAGTATCATTTATGTCAAAAATTTACATATTCATCCACATGAAAATTTCATTGCAGTGTACGTTGAAAGCAACATGATAATGTAATCGTTAAAAAGGAGAGGATTTTGGAAAACTAATGAAAGTTGGATTTCTAAAGATGCACTAAGTAATAGAAAACCAAAAATTCCACTAACATAAACTCAAAGTTGTTCTCTTAAATTCTTTTCCTCCTTATGAACTATGCACACCTCTGGTTATTTGATTTTTTTTTTAACGGGTATCAAAATTGTCGTCTCTGGTGATCTCCTATGTCAAATGCATAATTTTTTGATCTTAAACTCTTTCATGGTTTACTCATATTTTGCATTTGACTATGGTTCTTATCAATTGGAATTACATTTGTCTAGCATTGCTATTTATAACTTAGTATTTAATGAAAAAAAGAAACGATATTCATATTTGTCTACTATTATTACTATTTATCAAATAGCTTACCTTGTATAAACTAGAAAATGAAGAATTTTAAATTTCTCTAAATTCATTTTTTCTTAAGATAAACACGCTCTTCTAAAATATTGCATGAGCTAAAATTTTCAAATACTAAAGTATTGCTAACCAACCAATATACTATATAAGAAAATAACTTTAACATGACATTTTTATTAACCTAGATTGCTTCCAATTGCATCTAAACCAATAGATTTCAACAATTTATCTTACTCAATCTCCACGTATCAAAAACCTTTAAGAACTAAGTTATAATCTAAATTGAGGCAATTAAAGAGCACCCAAATAATTTAAATTTGTACACTTTTGCTTAAATCATAGAAAAAAGCTAAAAAAGTCGATGAATATAAGAGGACTTAATTATTCACAAAACAAGAGTAAATTGTCCATTTTTTCATGTAAATAAAATCTGAAGATTTCGTTTTATGTAGCTTGAGTGGATACCCAGGTACAACGTATAATTACTGGCCATTGCAAGTATGAGAGAAAAAATGGAGCAAATAGGTCCATCATGTCTATTGTAAGTATAAATTGGTGAGAAGAGAGTTGAAAAATTGGGCTTAAATTTAATTATTTTCAACTGCGTGAAATTTAGTTGAAATTTTGATTCGTCCCTTATTTTCAAGTTCGATACATGAAAACCCTCTTAAATTATACCTCTATTTTTATTTTCATCAAACTTTTTTCCGTTTGATTTTTTTGATATAGTGCAAATGTTGGCATGCAATTTTTATTGTAAATATTTGCAGTTAAAAAATTACAAATATTTGCACTTTTTGCATATCGGTGAAATTAAAAACAGATATGTTTTTTAAAACTTGTTTTTTAGGAGGGACGGCTCTGTATTTTGAAACTTATAAGGATGTTTTATAGAAATTCCCTAAAATTTAATTCATTGTGCGTAGATTTTCTATATATGTGGCTTACTAATAGAAATGATAGAGGAAAAAGAAGATTGATCGATAAAGATTGAACGTACAAAACCACCATTTCAGACAAATGAAAAGAATGGAACTTTAAAAAGAAATTCTATGCATTATAAATGATCATAAGGTAGAGTAAGAAGGAAAATAAATAAAAATTTTCCCGTTATAGTATATCTTTAATTTAAGAAATTTGGGTGGATGGATGTGGAATTAAATGAATTAAAAGGGAAAACTTCCAAAGTCTCTTGGAATTAAGGAGAGGTCGGTATTTCACTTAATAATTGAACTAATAGAACACATAAGATTGTGAAGTTTTTATATAACAGATTTGATTTACAATGTAGATTAAAGTCGATGAAAGAGTAATACATTTATGATGATTTTGGATAGTTTAATAAAATCCGTAACCTATTACTGACATGTCTAATATTATCTGTGTATCATCTCAACATTTTAAATATCGTGTATCAGGACTTCATCAATATGCAACCGATACCAATATTGATTACTTGGGTCCAAAGATCATATATAACTCATCATGGTCAAAACATAATAGCCAAAAACAAAAATTTCACCATAAAATAAGTTTCCTCAGAAGAGCATCCATCCTATCATCTTACGATTTTTCATAATTTTTTTAAACTCAAATATTCTTAGTATTTGGTTTAATGAAACTATATATGTTTTATAGTTCATATTTCATCATGATCCCTGTTAATTAGGATGGTAATTGTTAGAATTGTTAAATATTTTGTAATAGCTTTGTGTATCGTATCTACTTGTTGCAATCTACAATACCTCTCCAATTGCTTCTTGATTTTTTTTTTACAATTTTTTGAAGGTTCCGGCTGCACATTATTGATCTGGACCCCTCATCAGTATCCTCCGGGGGTTGGCTGGAAGACACTTCTCTGGTTGAGAAGTATACAATCTCAGAGGAAGCTTATGACAAACTTGATTGTGAGTGTATTGCAAAAACATGTGTTACTTAACCAATATGTATTCTTGTTAAATTCTTCTAGAAATTCAATGTATTATGCGTATTCTTATGTTGAAAATTACAATTTGTTACTTTAAACACATTATCAATTTTTTGCGCACGACCCAAACACTAGTTGTGGTAAATTTCATTTTATAAAATGTGGAAAAAGCAGAATATATTTCAGAATCTCTTTTTTTTTTCAACTTGCTAAATCAAAAACTTATAATTTAATGGTTTACAATCTCAGCGATGGGATGATTCTTGCTTCTTCTCTTTTGTTAAAACAACTTATGCTGGAAGTCAACAGGTTATTGTATCAATCGCTCTATTAGCATATGTTTTGTGGTTGAAACATGTTTAGAAGAAGGCAAATTTCCGGATTCTTTTGGTCCCAATGAGTTGAGTAGAAACGATGAACATGTGTATGATAAATCGGTATGTAGATGCACTTATCATCTAATCTAGGTCAATGTGCTTTTCCAATATGAACACTACACATATGATTTAGTGGCAATGAAGAAAACCCGTCAGTGTTAGGAGAAAAATTGAATGGTTTGTAGGTCTTCAACTATAATTTAATAGGCAATACATTATGCTAATTCAGACTGAGACAGTCAATTCATTAAAATTGCATCAAGCTGCGATTGCAAGGATTTATGAAGCTAGGATTTAATCTAGCAGATGAGGCTTATGCAGGAATTCAACAATTCTGCTGTTAATTGTTTGCCAAAACCGTTTTAGTAAATTTTGGCTTTTAAGTTGGCAGGATATATTATAGGACTGTTTTCGGAGGATATGTTGATATTGCAGTTATTTTTGTTTACGTTGATTATCTATGTTTACTTGCAGCTCAGCCTCATGTACAGCACAAAAGTTTCATTCAGCAAACTCTTACTTTCTGCCTGGCCAATGTGCCTATCTTTTAATTGTTGATACCATGATTAGTTTACTTTATATCTTCCTACATTAATGTAAAAAAAAAATATTTTTTTGGATAGTAGAAGCTATCTGCTAATGTGATGGAGTTGTTGGCGTCATAAGATATTTGAAAAGAAAAATTGGCTGCATGTTTTTATATGAGTGACGCGGTAATGAAATTTGGAGGAGAAAAATGGAGAAAAATTGGTGGCATGTTTTTATAAGATTGTGTTATAACTTTATGAGAATAACACGAGCAAGAGGAAATGATATTTTCGTACTTGTTGGCTTATAGGCATGTAATTGTATAAAACAACTTGCTTCTGTCAGTTAGAGTACCAGAGCCATTTGGTAGACTTAAAACTGCGAAGTAAGTCAAAAACTCACTTTGGCTGTGCATAACTTTCGCCCGTTTTACTTTATTTTAATAGCCGTTTTTTCGTCTTTTAAGTAAATTTGCCTTGTGATCATTTTAGTTTTCAGATTTATATACGAGAGGGCGTCTCTCTCTCTCTCTCTCTCTCTCTCTCTCTCTCTTTTTTGCTTTTGATTTCTTAAAGCAAAAGTATTTTGTAGTTTTGGTTGCTAGATGGACTGATGGTTACAATTTGTGGTTATGTTGCAGTGAAGTTATCAGTAATCCATAATCCTCCATTCTTTAAAAAAAAGAAAAAATAAACCCAAAAATGAAATGAACATTGTAGTTGAGAGGTAAGTGAATTTGAGTAGTTGAGGGAAATGGGGGCAATATTGACATCTAAATATTTCTGGCTAATCTCTTTCGTATAACACACTTAAACATTATACCCTATATTGTTATTTCTTAAAATTACGTCTTCCTCGATACATTATAGATCGAATTTTTTTTTTTAACTTTTAAATGCACTATTTTCTTTCAAAATCGGTTGAAGATCCATTTCATCGTTGCTTAAATCATAAATTTCATGGGCTTTTTTAATAATAAACATTGTACATGGTAAAAATGAAATTCATAAAACTAAATAGCAATTTTCGCTATACAATAACTAGATTACATATTCAATTTCACGTCATAATAATACATGTTAAAAACTTTCTAACCATGAATAACTCGCTGTTTACTAATCATCTTTTAAATTCTCATACTTGTCAATTGCATAGTATGTTAACTGCATTGTATTTATGTGTAAAATGATGATTTTTTTAAAATTTTTGTCTCTCTATTATGGAAAGATGAACTTCCTCCAAAGAAGTTATGCTTTCTTTGTGATAAGTGCATTAAGTAATTAACTAATTTGTTTTCATACAAATTTAATATAATATCTTTGAATTGCTTATAAATGGTGAGTGAAGTTCAACTTCTTTTATTTTATATATGTATGAGGGAAATTATTCCTTCAAGAAAGCTGATTTTTTCTTTTTGAAAGGTCACAAATTGCATCCTATGCATATTTCCGAAAGGAAGTTGAATTTCTTTCTAAATGTGATGCAAATTCAACTCTCTATGTAAGCATTGAATTGCACACCATTAAAATGTTTTCCATGCACTTGTTTAAATAGTGAAGACAGATCATCATATAATTAGAAGGATCCGATGTTGTATTTTTAGAGCTTTATGGGGACATAAATTATTCACAAATGATAAATAAAGCTTAGAGAAAAATTACCTTTTACACTAGTAAAGAATTCATCTAGAAACCAAATACTTGAATTTGAAGAATTAGTGTTTTCATCAAGTAAAAGCCAAACATCTTAATGGAGAAAAAAAAGGATCAAGGATGATATGGTTTCAACTTTCAACAAGTGTAGTGATGATGAGTCCATTATATAATTCACTGATTCATTATGCTATAATAATGAAGACAAAAAGTATAAATAAGAAGGGGAATGTTTCCTTTTGTTTCCGTAAATAAATACAATGACTGACATTTAGCGAATTTATCCTGTAAATCGCGCCAAATATTGGTTGATATATTACTGCTGATATTCCAAAGAAAAAAACAGCTAAAGTTTTGTATATTACACATTGTCAATATATCGGCAATTTTGTCTGATATTAACTACATAGATTGTTTCTGTGATCTGATGATCACACCCAGGCCACCAATTTATCATGACAATATGGCTTCAATAAAAACTAATCTATGCGAAACTCACTATGTGGAAGAACTTAATATCAACTAAGTGGAATAAGAAAGAAAGTTGAAAATATGAAATTTAAGCAACTGCTGATGCAATAATTTAAAGCAACATAAGTTACACGACATGATAGTTAATACTGATGCAATATGATTGTTTAGATTATAGATTAGGGGGCAAAAAAAAATAAATCCTTGGTTATTGTGTGAAACTGAATTTGACTGAAGTGACCAAAAGTTCACATCATATCCAAATATGCATACCATCTTCTCAGAGCTTCTCCTATGTTTTATTTACTTCACTGTCTATTCTGCCAAAACAAAGATTTTAGTAAAGTCTCCAATCATTATCCATTTATTTACCAAAACGGAGTTCAAATAGATACGACCCCTCATTTTGGCAAATAACATTTCCCAATTTTTCAAAAGTAAAGATTGGGTTCTCTACATGATAGAAGGAAGAGTTGCGAGAATTTTTCTCCATTTTTTCATTTTTCCATAATGGAGAAGCAAATACGATGATTGGATGTGCTCTAATGTAGAAAAAGACTTGGTTTTATACTAGGTATCTCTTTACTGCTAGAACCTTGGCTGTTTTTTTTTTTAATTTGAAGTTTCAAATAATCTTCAACGGGACAAGTTATTTTTCACTTGGGAACAAATGTGTAATTAATAAATTGTCATCAGATTATTCATTTTGAAGTAAATGATGGCAATATGATGATTCGATGTGCAACTTCAACACGGGTTCCCAGTAGAATGTTAAGCTAAATATTTAATGCTTACTTTTTCATTTATTGCTTGATCAATATGGTAAATTGCAATCAGAACTCATTGCCTTGTTTTTATATTTGTTTCAGGTAATTTCAGAAAATTTAAGGAGAAAATAGTATCACAAAGTACGTCTGTGCCAGAAAATAAAGTAAGGACATCCATTTTACTTTAGTTTTGGTTCATATTTAATGCTGGTTTTACATAAATTTCCAATTTCTTCCTGTTAACAATTTGAGTCTCTCTACATTTAGTCATAGCGATACCTAATAACAATACATGTAACTATTATCTACTGTATCGGACTCTACCTTATCTTTCATTTCTTAGGATATTTATATACCTTTTTCGAATAAATTGTTCTTTTTTGCAGTTGTCTGACAAATATATGGAAGACTTGTGCAAAAATATCAAAGTAAGATTAATTTTATCATCTGTATTTGAAGTAGATGTATTAAGTAGTATTTATTTTGTTGATTTTCTTAGTTAACTAAAATTTCCAGTTTGTATTTCTCACATGGCAAGTTAGTAAATTTGTAGCTAGATATGCTTTTTTGCTGTCTTTCCCTACAAATGAAGTCGAGGGTCTTTAAAGCTTTAAAAAGTTCTGCAGGTGACATCGTTGAAAATTTGAAAAAGTACTGCAAGTTAGTATACTCAATGGATTGGGGACAAACTGGTGATAACTATTACATGCATGGGTTTTGTTTACCTCCTCAAAAAATAAAATGTCAGTTTGAATCATAGACTGTTGGAAGAGTTTATATATAATTTCTATCATTCTAAGGTGCAACCTCCCATATACAAACTAAAACAATAAAATACACTTTAAGCTGAGAAGCTGTATCCCATTAATGATGGCATTGTATAACCAATTTGCTATTAGATTCAAATTCTTCATCAGCTTAAATTGTCTTTTTTAATTAGTTGTTGATATTGTTGCTTCACACAAACAAGCTATTGTTACGCTCATGAGGCCAATGTTTATATAAAAAGTCTCATCTTCTACTCAACACAAACAAACTAACCTTTGGTTCATGATGCCAATATTTATATACCAATTCAATCTTCTCTCTCACTTTTCATGCCAGTCAGCTATTATTTGTTGTTAAAAAGTTTAATTAATTTTCATATGTTTAGATATCATTGCTTGTCTAGCCCACAGAACTAATCAAAAAGTATATTTTCTATTTTGGATGTATGTTGGCTGCACACCCTTGTTCATGTTTAGTGTAACAACAGTTCTACATTTATCTCCTTCGAAAATTCTATCTTATAAATGTACCTTATTGTCCTTGGTCGGACCTATGTGTTTATCATGCCCTAAGAAAAACGCTGCATAAGTTGTTTTTTTTTTTTTTTAATTAATATCCAAAGAACCAAATTTTGTTTGTAAACTCCAAGGAAATATACGAGTATCGAACTCTCAACTCCACCGGTGGAAGCTGGCTACCTCAGCCAAATATACTACCCACATGGGGCGCATAGGTTTTGGATAATATCTGTATAATAATCTCTAGTTTCATATGCCTAACAGATCATTAATATTTTTATGAACCTACTATTTTTTTGGAAACCCTTTACTCAAACTGTAAGTTAGCATTTTTATCCTTCAGTTATTGTGTGTGTGTGTGTGTGTGTTTTTGTTTGTTTTCCATTGTTTAATTGAGTATTTTTCTCTCCAAATAGTTGGGTGATAGATGTGAAGTTGAACCTGGAGCGAAAAGAGGGGTTGTCAAGTTTGTTGGTAAAGCTGATACTGTAGCTCCTGGATTTTGGGTTGGAGTCCACTTAGATGAGCCTTTAGGGAAAAATGATGGCATGTAAGTTGTTTTTATCTCCTAAAAACAGTGTAGTTGCCCCCCTCTCCCTCTTTTTTGTGAAGTTTATTTTTGACATCTAGTTCTTTCTCAGAGAATTAACAAAATACAAAATCAAAAGATCATCCTCAGCTAAGGTCATTCAAAGGGATCTCTTTTGTATGCCCATGTTTATTCATATGATGTGTGCATGTGTCAGTTATCTTGTGGAATTCATATTGCTAGTTTCATTTATAACCTCCGACAACCAATTTTCTTGGAAAGTTAAATCTATATGAAAAAGAAAACCGTGGCGACTAGATTTCTTACCTACGTAGCTACCGATAGCTTCATTACCTAGTCAAGCGTCGTCAAAAAAAATCTTCTCATTTCATGATTAATCTGGATGGTTGATTCATTTATGACCTATATGTCTAAATTAAGTGTGTAACAAATCTAATAATTTGTTAATTTTCTCTCTAATTGATTGTTGCAAACTGATGAGTCTATGAGTAAAACTTATTTGTCCAGACTCACTGAGATAGCTTGAAATGTATGTACGAATCTAGAGGAATGTAAAGTAAGTTGAACAGAACTGATCGTCCAAGTAGACCAGAAAAAAATACCTGTTTTCTTATTGAATACAGTTGCAACTTTGGCTGTTAAATTTTGCAGCCATTTATTTTGTTGATGGACTTACTATATGGCTTTACTAAATGCATTCCTGTAAACTTTAATGTTTTTATGCAAAAAAGTACTTAACTATCTTTATGCCGAAAGAAAACTCAATTTAATTATGTAAAGCAATTGCATCAAAATGAAATGGCCAATACTCATATGGAATATTATGACGTCGATCCAACTAAATCGTAATCTGTCTTCTGTCTTCTCTTAATGTTAGTGCTAATAAATGTTATGTTTCTTTATGCTGCAATTTAATCTGTTTTAAGAGGTCGCCCATCATCCATCACGCATCATGATTGTTCTCTTGCTCATGCAAGCGTTGTTGAGAAATTCATATTTGTACCAGGTGTGCTGTAAGAGAAATTACTTGCACCCTTGTGCTTACATATGTTTTCTTTCTTTCTTTGGAAAGAGTTGGGCATTCTTTTGTGCTGGTTTGAAGAGGCTAGTAAATTAAATTATTAAGAAAAAAGAAGTGTTTAATTTTTGAACATTTCAAGTTTTTAACTAATAGAAAAATAAAAGCATTTTTGTACAAAATGTACGAAATAGGACTGTTAATAGTCATGTTTGAACATTTACTTCGTGAAACTTCATTCCCTACTTGGATGGTTGATAAAATAAGTTTGATGTAATTGCTCTTTTTTGTCGCATGTAACAGATGTTTTAAAATTAATCTTTATATCATGATCAACTATACATATAAATTCACAAACGCTAAAAGTTAAACAAAAGTGGATTAATTTTTGCAATATTTATATTTAATAATGTCGATTTAGATAACTTGTGCCTGAGGTAT
The DNA here is from genome assembly GCA_030765085.1 of Allium cepa. Classification (NCBI taxonomy): domain Eukaryota; kingdom Viridiplantae; phylum Streptophyta; class Magnoliopsida; order Asparagales; family Amaryllidaceae; genus Allium; species Allium cepa. The sequence continues at coordinate 943,832,201 of CM060945.1, read as the reverse complement.
TTATTTACTTCTTGAAGTGATTAAGAAACCCCTCTCTTAAAGCACCCATTAGTCATTGCCAAAACAATTGTTAATTTTAGCATAAACTGATAAGCATCTGGAAATGGCAAAGCAGTCTGCTTGATAATTGAGCAATATTTTACTTGAGTTAGAAATGGACAACTTCAATGCTCAATCAGTTGGCGGGCTCTGCCATATTTAATCAAACTTTTATTTATAAAATTGGATCCACCTTTTATAAAAATATTTACTAACAAATTCATTTTTTTGTTAAATATTACTACATGAACTAGTAATTTAATTGCAACTTTAGTGCATTAAGTCAATTAACTTTCCAAATCGACGGTTTAACAATTTGGTTGACAATTGCCTTTCGGCAATTAAAAATGGACGCGATCGCCTTAATGTTGTTGACATCGGATAAAATTAATAATGCATGAAAATTGAGTGGTAGAAATAATATTTGGCTAAAAATATGCAATAGTGACTAGTCATAAGTTTAATCGTGGAAAATAATTATTGATATTCTGACCAAAATGTAAAAGGTGAAACTTTATTTTATATTCAAAACTTGGATCATCTTGGGGTCGATTTGGCACCATGGTAAAAGAAAACCAACGTTTCACCTCCTCCCATCATGGATCCGAGCCCTGGTCAGAACATTTTTTGAAGAATAAGGCTACTTCTTGACAAGGACTCCTTCCAAATACTCGCTGCATTGGGTTCACCCTGTACCTGTGACTCATTTGCCTATGTTACTCAGTATGCACACCATCTATCGATATATGTACTATTGTCACACCTATAGTATACCCTGTCAAATGGTCAGTTTTTGTTTTATTCAAATTTTTTGGAGTGGCGTAAATTTTTTATCATTTTTCAGACGTAAATCTTTCCTGGACTGAAAAGCATAGCAACAGCAGTATATTGCATTGTTTCCTTGTTTCATGTTGCAGTTTTAAATGATATTTGCAGTAAGAATTTCCCCTTGCCTTCATTTGTCCACATCTTTAACTAACATTCGCTAAATATTAATAGGGTTAAAGGAAAACGGTACTTCACATGCCCTCCACAGCATGGAACATTAGTACGTCCAGATAAAGTAAAGGTAATAGCTATGTGTTATTTATTATTCATCTACGCCTGTGATTTATCTCTACGCAATGTTTGTTGTTTCATTACTTAATGAGTTCATATACATACACACAAAGACACACACTTGTGCACACATGCATGCATGCATGTGCACGTGCATACACACATACACAAACAAGGTCCACCTCCTTTCCTTATGCTTAATGAATTTGTGTTCCAATCACCAACATAAATCTCAACCAAGGCAAGAGTGTGTGTGTATGCATGTATCTATATCTATATCTATGCTATACCCAAAATGGGTTCATTGCCAACTTTCCCTTCAATGGTCAAGCACACGCCCCACACAGACACATAAAAACACGTGCGCGTGCGCGCACACACACACGTGACCAAGATTTCAGCCAAACCCTTAAGTATGAATTAAAGGTTCAAATCAAGAAGTTTGACAAGAAAACAAGTAAAAATGCAAATGTTATGGACTTTTGTGCTCTGTTGCATTTGGTGGATTTGGACTTGACCTAATCCACCATGGATGTACATTTCGAGCTTTTCAATGTTTTGCAAGATTGCAAATGATTTCTAAGAGGAGAATTCACAAATGTCTCTTTTTATGTAGGGTTAGTCTCATATTTATAGTACTTCATCATTGTTGGATGTTTGACGTGTTTTGAATCTAGCGGTTCTACTTTGATCTTCATTGGATCTTTGATGTTTGGCAATTAAGCGATTGAGATTTTCTGTCTTGATGATGCCGTGGTATGCCTTGGTAATTACACGTGTTACCTCAAAATGATTTCTTCTTAAAAGTTGCGAAAACATTTGTGGGTCTCATGGTCATCACGGAATTGGACAAATGAGCTCTTGATACATGACATTGTTTATGTACCATGCAGCTAAAAGCTATATTTAAACAGTTAAAATCTCATCTATCTGATAGTTGGTGCACTTGAAAGTTATATCTTCAATGGCTAAAATATCAATTTTCCAGTAACAACTTTATGTTTTCGATAGCTTTCAATCCATACTTTCGATAACTATGCATTTATATAACTATGCATTTATATCTTCGATAGCACCCCCATTTTCTTATCTCTAGTGCATTTAATCCATACTTTCAATAGCTTTGCATGCATATTTTCGGTAGTCAGTACTACATATTTTCGATAATTGTGGGTGTATGATTCTTAGAGCACTTTGCTTTACACCTCTAATAATTCTTTACTCCATTCCTTCAGTAGCCAAGCCCATGTTTTGGATAGCACTTTGCTTTACACTCTCAATAACTCTTCACTTCATACTTCACTTATGGCTATGGTAGTTTTTATTGAAATTTTTGATGAAACACATACGGTTAACCGGTTTTTTTAACCAAACGGATTTTCAAATGGAATTAGAACGTTAAGATGAAGACAAAATGATTTACGAACTCGGTACCGAGAGGATTTTCCTCCACTTGGCCACCCCAAACTTCTGATACTTGATGCTCGACCTCTAGCAATCGTGATGAAATGTCTCTTGGAGAATAGACGAGCAACTTTAAGTACCTACAAGAAGAAAACAAAGGAAACGTGATGAGATAAGTGAAATCAAGGAAATCATCAGGAATGACTCAATCTTCATGGAAAAAAATGTAATACATCGAATCGAAGATAGAAGAACAAAACAAGTAAAAATGAGAAGTTCTCATCAATATAAACCACTCGACACCGAGAAAAACCTCTCGGCACTGAAAATCCACATTGGGAATTGGGCAGCGCGCTCTCTCCTCTACCTGTTAACTTGCATCTGGATTTTGAACAACTTGAGCATGTAGACCTCAGAGCATTTGCTCTATAAATAGAGACCCTATGACTATTGAAAAAGAATTTTTTGAGCACCTTTTCTTCTTCTATCCCCCATTAAAGTCACCATGGAAGCGCTGTTATAGGCTTTAGGTAGTGGACATAGACCAGAGATTGCCGAACTACTATAAAAATTCTTTCGTCTCTTTACTTTTTGCATACATTTTCTGCTAGATTCCAATATTTCTACTTTTTTGGGTGTTATGCCATTTTTGGCGTCAGCATTTTGGTGCTTTCACTGAGAAAAAAGCTTGAATCTGAAATTTGGAGAAGATGAATCGCATAATACCAGATCTAGGGTTGGAGGAAGTCAACCAGAGCATGAAAAAACCTAGATGCATCCTCAAATTCTAGTCATTCCAATTACGTGACTAGAGAGGAGATAGAAAGAATGATGAAAGAAATACAAGATGAAATAATGGCTCGACAAAAGGAGATGCTAGATGGATTTTTTTCAAAAGTTAAAACGGCAGGGAACAACTGAAGCTGTTGGAATTTAGAATCAAGGACCAGAAACTAATACAGAAGCACCTGGAGTTGGAGCGGAGCAAATTGGAACGATGCCCCCACGACCGAACCACTCGGTATCGACCTCAATCCTCTTGGTACGGAGAGAAATCTACTCGGGGGGCAATGTTGGTTCTAGCTTAGGGCTGAGCTGGGATGTCAAAGAACAGACGATGCTGGAGCCAAAAGCGCAAGTCCGAACGCAAATGCACAGCGTTTAGAAGAGCTTGTACCAGAGTTTCTCGGTAGGAACGGAGGGTAAAATGAAGGTAGAGGTGCAGATTAGAATGCAAGCGCACAACCAGAGGAGTATGTGTCGGAGTTTCCTCACATGAGGGGGGTTGAACGTGGCTATTGATCAAAGATCTTCATTGGGCCGAGTGAGAGGTGGACCGTCAGCCGAGAGTTTGGATGACGTAAACAGAAATCCATTTACCCCTAACATTTGGAATGCGAGGATCTTCTCGATTTCGAACTTCTGACATTGAAAGCGTACGATGGGCAGGCGGGTCCAATAGTTAATCTAATGAGATGCATTCGACATATGAAGGTGTTCGGCATTTCTGAGGTAATACCATAATGGGACGGTGCTTTTCGTTATTATCTGATAGATTTAGCAGCAATGTGGTTTAAACAGCTGGAGAATGAGTCCATCAGCATGTGGACCGAGTTAGCAAATAGGTTCTTGAGACAGTTTAAAGTTCATATCTCTCGACTAAAGATGTGATAACGCTATCAAGCGTAAAACAAAGGCCCGAAGAGACATTGAGAAGTTATCTAACGAGATTTAACGCGGCAGTCGCGTGGTCAATAAGCTAGATCCATCGACAATTCTGATGGCGGCAATATATGAAGTTGCATGCAAAACTGACTTTAAAATTACATTGGAAATGGATCCACCGATGGATCTCGCAAAGTCTTATCATGAAGCTGAAAGATATCTGTGTTAGGAGGACGTTGAGGCTGATAATGGTAAAGATAAAGGAAAACAGATAGCTGAAGATAACTTCGAAGGAACAAAGCAACCAATGAGGGAATCAAAATTCTCTTCTTATACTGATCTAACCGAAACTCGAGAGAGGATATACCTCGATACTAGGGGGCATATCCCATATCGGAGGCCAGCTAAAAGGAACCCCACGGATCGAGAGAAAATGTCTAGAAAGTTTTGCTTATTCTATGAACTAGATGAACATGAAAAGAAAAAGTGCACACTTTCGTGATTTGATGGAAGAATTAGTTAGGAGTAACCAGTCACCATTAGTAGTGAATGCATCAAGACAAAATCAGAGATCTGGGTCGAGACCGGTAATCCCAATCGGGATAGACATGAGTTCGGCTCGTTTTCCACGCTTTGCTTTCTATTTCGAATAATTAAGACGATAATAGTTTCGGACCGCTTACACGTGTACGATACCTCGATTGGTCTCAATGCACGCTCTGAATCAAATATTTAAGATGAATATTTAGGATGCTTGCTTGCTTTGATTTGAATATTTGATTTTTGAAATCCACTTTAGTGTGATGATTGATATCGATCATGGTAGTCTCGTCCGTAGAGATGAGGCTGTGACCACAAGAAGTGTCCTTATTGGAGAGTAAGTGGATAAGCTTGCTTGTCGTAGAGTCGCCTTGTCGGAGAGCGAGCTGATTTCAACAAAGATCCGAAGAGATCAAAATTAAGTCCCCTCACCGAAGAGAGAGCGGATGAACTTGTTTGTCGTTGAGTCTCATCGTCAGAGCGCGAGCGGATTAGGTTCGGCAAGGATATGGAGAGATCAAACCTTAGATCGGATGTTAAACGATCTAGAGAGATAGAACCCTAGATTGAATGATAATCGATTTGATGAGATCCGACCCTGGAATGGATATTGATCTAATATAAGGATTTGAATGCTTTATAATCAGGGTAAAATAGATAAATTACGGACGAACACGAGATTATTTTGATATACGATATGATAACTCCGAGCGAAAACGGATTGATTATGGTTTATGACTAAAATTTAAGGACTAGAGTTGACGGTCTATAATGACCATGGATTTGCAGAAGAATCCGAAGGAACCAGATGATTCATCAAATTCAGGATCGATGGATGGCCGAAGGGTTCAACTACTAAAGATTGACATTTGCTGAAACTTGTTTTGGAGCAAAGCACACCTTATATTCATAAGGCGTACTTTGAAGGGTAAGTGTTAACTGGCTTTTTGACTAGGTAGATTTTCAACTGGAATTAGAACGTCAAGATGAAGACAAAAAGATTTACAGACTTGAAACACGCTCAGAAGGATCGGAAGATGAAATTTTACAAGTTTCAAGCAAATTGAAGTTAAATGAAGCTCTCGGTACCGAGAGGATTTTCCTTTGCTTTGCATCCCTCAAATTTTTATATTTGATACTTGATCTTTAGCAATCGTGGTGAAGTGTCTCTCGAAAAATAGATGAGCAACTTTAAGGATCTATAAGAAGAAAGCAAATGAAACAAGATGAGATAAGCGGAATCAAGTAAATCGTCAAGAATGACTCAACCTTCATGGAAAAGAATCAGGAATACATCGATTCAGAGATGGGAGAGTAAAACAAGTAAAAATGAGAAGTTCTCACCAATAGAAACCACTCAGCGTCGAGAGTAACCTCTCGGTACTGAGAGGTCCACATTGAGAAATGGGTCGGCGCACTTCCTACTCCACCCGTGGGCTTGCATTTGGACTTTGAACAACTCGAGCTTCTAGATCTGCATAGCATTTCTTCTATAACTACAGACCTTATGACGATTGAAAAAGGACTTTTTTGGATCCTTCTTTTTCATCTTCAATTTCTCCTTTATTAAAGTCACTAATGAAGCAACCATTTGTTATTCTAGGCTTTAGATCAGCAAATCTCTTGTACTAATGACTCTCAAATCTATAATTAATAGTGGACGTAGGCCGGAAATTGTCGAACCACCATAAAAATTCTTATGCCCATTTACTTTTTGCATACGTTTTCTGCTATGACTCAATATTTCTACATGTTTTTGGGTGTTTAGTCATTTTTGGCGTCAACACACATTTATATTTAATATACATACATATGTTCACATACCATACACACATGCATATATATATATATATATATACACACACACACACCATGGAATTAGGTTTCGGCCGGAACCACGAGATTCCGGCCATCTCGACTCGGTTCCGGCCGGCGGTGGGACGGGATTAAGTCAAAATCCCGTCCCGGTACTGTCGATATAAAAAAAATTAAAAATTAAAACTGAGTTGTTGCAGTAATTGAGAAATAGGGGTAAACAACAGAAAAAAGAGAGAAGAATCGAATAAAAAATTCAACAACTTTTAAAGAAGGTAATTGAAAACATAAATTACCTCAAAAATTGAAGACGGTGTAGATCCGAGCATTTGACAGGAATTCGAGCATCGACCAAAAGAATTCGAGCGTTGTCGTCGTCTTCAAAATCGCTGTCGACCTCGTTTGTGAATGTTTTTTTTTTTCGTTTTTTTTCTGTTGTCTGTGGCTAGTCCAGAAAGAAGTGGAGCAGTGGTTTTAGGGGTTAGGGTTAAGTTGATTTTGGATTTACAAGGAATTTGTGGGATGAAGTTAATGGGCTTGGGCTGACTGATTTTAATTCATGTTTAAATGGACATGTTTACTGAATTGGCTAAATGATAATTATTTTAAGCTAAATTAAATGTTCACCTAGGTTTAAATGGACTTGACTGAAATTTAATGATAAAATGATAAGTATTTGTATTATCATTTATCTCTTTATAGACTATATTGCGTATTTTGTTTACAACTTTTAATATTACTTCTCCATCTAAAATAAAAAAATCTAATACCGAAACTAAAACCGAAACTTCCGAAACTAACCGAAATCAAGAAAAATTCAAACGACCGAAAGCGAGACCGAAGCCGAGTTCTCGAACCTTGATATATACACATGTTTACATACTTATATTTTATATACATACATATATTTACATGCATATGTACCCCACATATCTTCACATACATACATGCATAGACATACATACACACATGCGCGCACACACATATAGGTGTATGTATGTATGTATGCATATATGAGGAAGGATCATGATCCCTCTTTTATAATGCCCCTTCTCATCCCCTTCCCTTTTTTGTAAGATAATTTTGTATCAAACTGAAATTTTGTAGGTATGTTCTACTTGTTGGCGGAATAATCTTTGCAAAAATTCAAATAGATTATATTCCAAACCGACGATTAATATAAATATTTTGATGTCTCATATTCACTTGCGAATTCGAAGGCCTTAAAAGTTCTAAATGACCCGAATGCCGAATCTTTGCAATGACGATCTCGCCAACAATTAAAACATACCTACGATCATAACTTTGATCCGAACTTTTTTTTTTGACAAAAAACGAAGATGGATGAGAGGGGATTTATTAAAGGAAAATTTATTTACGGGTCCGCAGACAACAAATTCATTTATGGACATAAGAAATTCCCATATCAAAAGTGTGATTCTACTGTAAAGGAGCTACAGTTTCGAAAATAAACTCATTTATTTGTAATGCATATTGATCAGTTGTGCATCCTTTATCTTCAGTTTTAGCTTAATAGTAAACCAATTTAAGCTAAAATACCATAGAGAATGTATACTGTTTATTGCTTAATTCAAATATTTAATGCAGTACGTGTTGTTTTGGCTATCTCAATTACACGTGGAAAGCCTTAAAATGAAAGCTTGTAAAAAGTTGCTTATGTACTGGATTTTATTTTGTTTTTTTGTTTTATGGAAAAAAAGAAAAAAGAAAAATTTATACAGAGTGGCGTTGGCAACTTTGAAAACACCTCTCCCTTGGTTTGTCTTAAAAGTTAAAAATCCAATGTAATTTTGGTGTCCGTACAAAGCTTTAATCTGAGGGAATGGTGCTACTGTGCTTCCAACCTTTTAGGTAAAACAGAAGCTGGTCTAAGGTTATGGATTATTGCTAAAAGGATATATTTTCCCTCAATAATGTGACCCTAAATGGTTTAAACCAAGAAAAGAAAAATGCTTAAAGGTAACTTATAAAAAGTCATCGAAAGCAAGTTGTGGATTATTTTTCTGTGTACATTTGACATATAAAGTAAGAATAATATAAAGTGACATCTAAAGCAAAAAGAAGATTATTATTTGTTCAATTGATACTGTTTTAAGTTCGCGTAGGAGTTTTGCAATGGACTTGTTCAAACTTTACGAGATGCCCTAAAATCATCCTTCGCACACCAATATGTTTTAAGCTTTCTTGCAAATCTGTTAGGTTGGTGGATGATACAAATAGATGCTGTCTTGAAATTATGATGAATCAAATGCAGTTTTTTGTATACCAGTTTTACCTATCAAACCAACATTGGATTTTAGACTTAGAAGCCGGAACTTTAAAGATCATTGCTTCCTTGGGAGAACTGCTTTGACGTTTCTTATTCTGAAACTCAATGGGAATACCAATATATGTATGCGCATACTTGTTTCTAAATGGATGAGTACATGTTGCGATAGAAACGGTTCCGTTAAGACGATCAACTTGTAAAAATCAACTTTCCATAAAGGAAATTAGATTGTTTTTATCTATTTGCAAATGGTTATTTGAATGAATGAAAGGAACCAATCATCTATGAACATTTCTGCAATTTTTATAACAAGTTAATACATATTTTTTGTTTCATAAAGGAAGTCAGACAAAATTTTGTAATATTTGTTTCAGGTAATTTAGTTTATATTTCTCAACTTTAATTTCTGTATTTAAGGGCACAGTTCAAAAACGATCTCGCTTCTTTTCTCATTAACTTTCCTCTTACTTTTGAATTGATTATTTTTATTAGCAGTCGAATTAGAAACCCGGCTTTTTGGTCTGATCCCAAAATTCTGAAAATGACCTTATATGCAAACAAAGAAGTCAGGAGTTCGAACCCCATTCGGAACAAAAATTAACATTTATTTTCAAATGGAAAATTTGATATGAAAATAAGGTCACAAGTTTGAATCATAGTCTCAACAAAAAATTCATTTTTACTGCACATTCTTCTTTTTATGTTTATTAAAACCATATATACAATTGAAAGTTAAAAATTTTAGATTATTATATAAGGATATTTTATATGCATGTGCATTGCACATGTCAAAAAATCTTGCTTAGAATATAATTAACATTTTTCAAAATTACAACAACAACAACAACAATTTGATACATAAATAAGGTTACAACTTCTAATCCCAATCTCAGCAAAAGATCATAACCTCTTCCTTTATATTTTACAATTTATTTTCATCATAACTGTATATGTGTGTGTGTGTGTGTGTGTGTGTGTGTGTGTGTGTGTGTGTGTATATATAATTGAAATTTAATAATTTCAAATCATTACACAAAGCTATTTTTTCTTGCTCGTGCGTAGCATGTCTCATATAGAATATTGTTCTTCAATAAAATAAAGTCAACTTTCCTTGAAGCCAAATTTTAAATCCGTCATTTTTTATCGATGTTTATTGAAGTGGACGAAAGGGATCAATTATTTTTGAACATTTAGTAATTTATAAGAATTTAAAATCGTAGTATCTTTTTTAGACGACAACAAAACTGCATCAACTTATTCACATATATTATTTTGTGGAAATTAGAATCCGTCCTTTATTTTCAAACTAGATATGTAAAAACCTCTTATCAAAAATTAGTTTCATGAAACACCCAGTCAATATTTTCAACAGAAATGTACATTTTAAACTGCATATATTTGCAGTTTAAAATGCACATATTTGTAAAACAATATTTATAGTGGGGGCTATAAATATTTGAAGTGTAGAATGCGCATTTTTGTGGTGTAGAACTGCAAATTTTCATTGTATAAAAATGTGCAGTTAGAACTGCAAATATTTGCATGGTAGAATGCTGATAGTCACGGTTCTAACTGCAATTATACGTAGTTCAAAATGCACATTTTGGTTGAGAACATTACGGGGTTTTTCGTGGAACCCATTTTTGATCGGGGGTGAATGAATTTTCAAATTTTAGAAGGGTGTTTGAACAAACGTTCCTATTAATTTTTTTTGCTTTGTTTATTACCGTTACCATTATTTTTACTTGAAACGTGTTCCCTCATTTACGACTTAAATTTTCTAAGTAGTCCCATGTTTAAATCAAAGTACTAATCTAAAATAACAACAAATTAACAATAAACTTTACAGTTTTTAGCGTTTGTGTTTCTTTTCATATCCGTATTTGTTCCTCCTGTTTCTGCTTTGGGCTCTATATGTTGGGCAGCTTATTTTATGCTAGCAGGTGACAATATACTGTTACTTAATGGTTTTCTCAAGCTCTGATAAAACTTATGAATCGCACATACAGAAGTTTGATTTATCCTAGTTAAATGTTATACCAAAGAGGGAAAAAAGTGGATGTTTGGTCCATGTCCATATTTTTTAGAAACTTTTTTTCTGCCATGTCATTTTACTTCCATTTTTTTTATAACTGTAGATTTTGCATTGCAAACAGGTGTTACTAGCAGTGACAGTTGTACCCTCCATTCTCGGACACCATGAATGCACATTGGTACTGACCGCACCATCCTCACGTCCGGTGCAAGCATATGCGCACCAAACATAACGTTTATGTTTGTGGTCAGTCAGAGTGCGTTCAAATGCTGAAAATTGGAGAGTTCGTTAACCGGTCAGGCTTTTCGTCCATCATAAAGATTTCAAGTCCAGTTTAAGATCCCTTTAGTGTGGAAAATGGAAATTAGTTTTTTAAATATAAAATTAATCAAAGTTTCATGTATTTTGTACATATAAATACAACAAATGGTTTAAAAAATCATAAATTAATTTATAAACATTGTAAATCAATTAGTTTTGTTTACGTTTTTTCTATTTTCCAGTTTTATATGTTTTCTATATTTTTTAATTGATTAAATTATTAAATATCAAATAAAACTATAAAATCATAAATTATTAATTATTAATAATTATTACAACTGAAGTATTGATTATTATTACTTAGAAGTGAACATTATACATTATTTGATAATTATCAATCATCACACTATTTGTCAATTATTAATTATATTACTTATTCAACTAATATAATCAATGAAATAAAACAAAAATAAGTTCATAAACTTTATGTTAAAACTGAACTCTGTTGTTCAAAAAGTGTTCGCAAAGAGTGAACTACTGTTTACCGACTTCTTGTCCTAGAACAGAGCTGTAATAACCAAGGTACCCGGGCTGTATTACTGGTCAAACTGTGATTTTTTTTCTTCCTTTTTTTTTCCTTTATATAAAACTAGGTTATACTTCTAGTTCAAATGCGTCGGATCTACAGATCCACATCTACTTCTTCAGATTAGTAAATAAAACAATAAACATTAAGGTACCAAAAGCGAGTAGAATTAGTCATGACATTTGAGAACTACTATCTTCACGGCGTTTGATGCTATTATTTATTTAATGACATTTGAGAAGTTCTAGTAGTCCATGGCATTTGATGCAACACTTTATTTATGGACATATCATCACAATCCAAATTAAACTTTATTTTCTTAAGCCAAATATTTAATTCATCTCGGGCTGGTCTGAAGTCCTGGATCTGTTCCTGGTTATTATTTTTTAAACAATATTTTTCTCATTTATTTATTCTTATATATTCATGATTTTATACGAGAAACAAACTAATATTTTGCACATTCTAACATATTTCTTAGAAATACGAAAGCAGGTTTGAATGTATTAGATTCAACATTCAAAATCCATGAAATATTAAGGTTGACAATGAAATATAAATGACAACATTAGTTACAAGTTTTTTACCTCACTTTCAACAATAATTTTCCAAATATATAAGTAGAGTTTTTGCTTCTATGGTTTCCAATGGGATGGATGTTGGCTTTATTTTTTTTTCTATAAGAAAAAACAGCTATATGAACCAACTATTCCTAAAAAGGCGAGGTTAGAGTCTATGGATGCAGTTTTCTAATTCTACGAGTTTAAATCGAGGGAAAATGACTTCGATGCTAAAGAAGCTACATTTAATAAGTATATATAAATTTCAATAGAAATTTCATTGTGTTACGTGTATGCTCCATCCAAATTTACAGTCACAGGCATTATTACACATGCAGAATACCAGAATATGGCTAATGTTGATGTTCTGTATTTGTAAATACGAAGCAACTCTTCTTTTCCTTTTGTTTGTTCTTTTACCAGTCTAATGTACAGCAAAACTTACATTTACATACTTGCGTTAATTAGCAACGCAGAGCGTCCTGATAATTGCTAACGTGTTGTTTATTGCCATATCAGGTTGGTGACTATCCTGAGAGGGATCCATTGGAAGATGAGGAAATATAAGAAGGGATTTGTGACTTTTTTGCATCTATTTGATGAAAAAAATCATTCTCCATTTTCTGCTGAGAGTTATTATATTTTGATATATTGCACCAAGTTGTAAACATTTGAAGCCATTGAAAAAACAAGTTTGTATTTGGTGATCTTCAGCTAAATTTTATTTTCATCCATTCTTAATCTAAAGGAAATTTCACTAACATAGGCTGGTTTTAGAAAGTAATAACAAATATAGTCCAGTTTTTAAATTAATTACAAAAATAGACCATTTTGTTTTGTATATTCAGTTCAAAAATCGTCCGAAAATTCGTCTAAAGGAAATAACATATTCTCGAGTTGGTGACTTTTTCAACGGATGAAAGCCTTTTGTTTTGGGCGATTTTTCAAAAATCGTCCGAAAGCCTGCTATAAATCCAACTAGCAACCTACCTTCTTCACTCTCAACATTACCAAACTCATCATTAAATTTCTGAACCTTCTTAAACCCTATTTCATAGAAAACCAAAAAAAAGTTCGATTTTCGCAAGCTATAATCAAAGCTTTTCAACAACTAGGCGTAATTTTCGGTACAAGATAATGTTTATCGATTTGTAATATGTTTATGGCTTTATGCTAACTAAAATCCTAACTCGGAGCTGTTGTGTATCATTCAATGTTGGCATACTCACACTAGAACTAGGCATGGATGATTGGGAGATAGACGACGAGTCGATGTCGAAATGTCGGATGATTTTGAAGCTCAAAGGGACATTACGCATCTAAGTGATGTAGAATTTGTTGCAGAAACGCAATTTGGGCCGATGCAACAAAAGTTTCATTCGGAAACATCTCTCAATACTCGCTTACGCGAAGTTGTAGCGAACCAAAGACCGGGCAAGCAAATTCCTATTGACTGTAAAATCCTAAGTCATGGTAATGCTGTAGTCCTACGCTACCATCCGGTGCATATTCAGTTTGCCGATGTGGCGATGAATGCATTGTTGTCGTAGCGAAACTGAAACTAATGCCGGACGAAGATTTTACGGTTGTGCTTCGTACGAAGATCACATGATTAATCCTAGCGAAGTGGGGTGCCGTAATTTTGTGAAGTGGATCGATCCTCCATTATGTGCTCAGGAGTGGAATACGCTCTCGAAATGCAAGCTGAAGTTAGGCTTTTGAAAAAATTAGTTAAAGAAACGAATAGTAAATGTTGGTAGAGAAGAAAATGTCATCTTTAGCTTTTGTTTGCAATGGATACATTTGACAAACTGTTTTTGATCAAGAAACCTGTGTTTGGTAGTTTATTTTTTTCATACAATTGATGGATATTTTCATCTTTCGTAGAATGTATGTTATTCATTTTGTGTTATTAATTCCATGTGTTGTTAGTACTCTACAATTGATGGATATTCTCATATTTCGTAGAATGTATGTTTGATTTTTCTTTGAAATTGATGGTTATGTCCATGTAATCGTCGTAGGATGAATTTCCATGATCTTACAGAGTTGTTTGGAGGAATCTATAGAGCATGCACGATAGAGTAGTTCCCGTATTGTTGTAGGATTTGTTGGTGCAGTAAATATGTTTGGATTTTTCATACAACTCTATCACTTCTACCATGTATTTAATATAAGAGCTATTACACAGCCAACTTGATAGAACTTTTGCCTTTGGGCATTTTTGAAAAATCGTACACTGTTTTGCCTGTGACAAAATAGACAGCCAAGCCCTCCACCACTCGCTCTTAAAACATTCAAGCTAACTCAAAAAAAACCCATTTCAGGTATCAGCACTCCCCCTTCCGAAAATTTTAATTTTAATTGCTTTTTAATCAAATTCGAAGCTCATTCGGACCACGACTTCTACATTCGGAATAGTAGAGGATATTGGTAATGCACTCATATCCAATTTCATGATTTATGACATTTTTAGGATTTTCTAGATTTCATATTTTCGCAAGATTTTGTGAAAGCTATATGTTGTAGATTGCATTAGAAGGTTTTTGCAAGTGAATGTTCATTCAATTACGTATACTTTAGTATAGATTGAAGAAAATTAAATTTATGATAACTAAGGGTTGAATACATTAATCTTTGTGTTGTAAATTACATCGGGATGGTGTCCGGTCCAGTAGACCCGAGCGTGTTGTACTTACAGCCTAGACATCGCACGTCTAGTGAAGCGTATATGATGGTAATTTTATATGATTTTCATTTCACAAATTGTGTAAATATTAATATATGTACATGTAATGTTAAATAGAGCGAGGAAGCAGATTTCACCGTCGATCACTTTATTTCTCTCAAGAAAGTCACTTCATATCATTCTAGAATATTAAAGGAGATTGATCGAGCGGGCTTTTCGACAGTACTGCGGTTAGGCTACCTCCTGTTAGATCATCATCTGGCCACAACTCTTGTCGATAGATGGAGACCGGAGACATCTACATTCTATCTTCCTATCGGAGAGATGACGATAACATTATAGGATGCGGTCGTGCTTTTAGGTTTGCCTATAGAAGGCAATCCAGTGACGGGTGAGAACCATCATGATTATATTCAATTGTGCACGGAGTTGCTCGGTATTACTCCTCCTCCGCAACAAGTCAAGGGTAACGACATGGTAGAAGTGAAATGGTTTAGACACGCTGTAGCTGATGATATACCTGCCGATGCTACAAAGGTTCAGATCTAGCAGCAGGCTCGAACCATTATTCTACACCTCATTACATCCCGTTTGATGTGCGATCATTCCAAAAATCGCATGGACTTGAAATGGCTACCATATTTAGCAGATTTCGTTCAGTGCGTCCAGTACTCATGGGGTGGTGTTGTTTGGCGTACACCTATATGGAGCTCTCCAATCTCGCTCTTATGGTGATTAAGCTTATAGGCGGGTGTTTGACGCTTGCTCAGATACATGTATAATTTAGCTTGCTACATCTGTGCTAGATCATTTTTGTAATATGTTTTAAGTTGCTAAATTGTTTTTCCCCTATAGATCTGGTCATGGACATTTCCACCTATCGGACGGATTTAAGTCCGAAATGTTGTCGTTGATCACACACACCCTCTTGGATCTCGGTATAACTTCTTGTCCTTTGAAAACTAATTTTCTAATTTGAAATTTGTTTACGCTAAAATATTGTTTCTTCGCTTGTTGACAGATGGATTGGTCTTAAAAAGACATCTCAGACCCCCGACGGTATGTACGCTTTTACCACAACGAACTAGATGTTTTAGACCCAGCTGTAGTGACCCGAACTCCATACACGCAGGCTGTATTGGAGGGTATTCCGGCTATATATACAACCGCTAGATATCCGTGGACTGCCAGACTTCCACTCATTTGCACTACCCGTTCTGCACACCACCTACTCGATAAGGTAATGCGCCAGTTTGCAATGGCGCATCATATTCCAGAAAACGCTCCAATTTATACCGATGACTATCATGTAGAGGAAATTGCAAATGCTATGGAGATATGAAATCAGCGCCATTTGTTTACACAATTTGAGAGAGAATTGATCACCCCTCTACAGACATATATGCGGTGGTATTGACACATCACGCATAGATATGTTGTTCAGACGCATGTACAGGTTATTCCCCACCATCCATACGCCCCCCGTGCCCCTCTTGAGAGAAACGTTGTAAGTATCCTTAACCCCGTTAATTTAAATATATTTTGAAATAAAGATAACTAATTCTATTGCGTTCTACATGCTGATGGCATTTGGAAGGCGTTGAAAACCGCAGAAAGGCTCGAACAACGTCTAGATCACGATGCGCAGTCGAAAGAGATGTGCATGAACATAAAAAACATTCTACGCGCAGTCTTGGGAAGAAACAAATTAGACAGGCCAAGACGTTCTTCCCCCTATACCTCCACCTCCAACGGACATATCTCCACCTCACGAGGGGCCACCGCCGCTTCTACTTACTTACAGTCGGCGACACAGAAAATGTGAAGGAACTTCGTTCGAAGAAGGTTCTTCGACGTCACAACACCCGGAAGATTTCAACCATGGACCTTCTCAACCGCCATGTACATTTGATTTTTCCGCCGAGATCGAGAAAGAAGAGTATATGTACCAACGGCCGAAACGTCGCCGTCGTCGTACGTCTATGGAACTTCATCTCTTGCGTAGATGATACATGCGTTATATTGAAAATGGCTATGTACTTTTAAGTGTGTTGTGTACGGTATGATTTTGTTATTGTCGTAGACGTGGACATGCATTTGATAGTTTATTATGTTTGTTGGAATGTGAATTCAAGATGTTATTGTGTGGCTTTCATGGACAACTTGTATGCGATGCAGTGGAATGTGAATTAAAGATGTTGTTATATGGTATGGACATGCTTTTGATATTTATGTGCGATGTGGCTTTCATGAACAACCTGCTGCTGTTTGTTAGCAGCAGGCTGGTGCTGGGGATTTTTGGAAAATAGCCCTTATCCTGTTGCTAATACCAGACAACAACAGGTTGTTTCGTATATAACAAACAAACCACAGACCTGTAATAAATAGCATTCGACAAATCGTCAAACAACAGCATATAACATGACTTGTAAAGTAGAAAGTAGAGTTCAATTACATAGAAGTTAAGTTATACAAACACATCTATATAGCAGTAGTACATCACTTTTGATTATGACCTAGCAAACCGCATTTGCTACACCTGTTTGATTTGGACGACTGACCTTCGTCCATCACGCATTTGATCCTTGTAGACCGTGGCCTCCCTGGTTGCCATCTCACAGTCGGCGGCAATATTCGAGGACCAATATATGCCCCCAATATCTTCTATCACTCACGGGATGAAACTCGAGCTTATAAGCAGCGTTGTAGCTATCAACGGAGTACCATCTTGACGCTAAGTCATGGTGTGCTCTATTAGCTTCACTTGTTTGTGCCGAACAAGCTGCCATTACATGAGAGCATGGTATCTTCTGCAGCATCGGAATGTTGCATATACACGAGCATTTGGTGCCGTCGATTATAACTTTGTATTCATCACCAAAGTAGTGAATTATCTGCTACTCAGTTTGACTAAATCGTACTAGTCTGCAGCGATGCGCTTCACTGGCTCTTTCTGCTATTTTTCTTCCCACTTTGAAGTCAAGTGTGTCGCTAGTTCATGTGCAATTTGGCGACGCTTTCAGAAATATTCAACTGAGCGCTATAATGTTCGTGCAACCAAAGCATTTATAGGTAGCGATCTAGCTCCTTCAATACACTGTAACAACCCGTAAATTTTAAACGGTTTTTAATAACGTATTTAATTAAATTTTGAAGAAATTTTAAATAATAATATTTTGAAATAAAAATTTAATGTTTGGATTACGTATAATTAAATATAAGTAGTCAATAAATAAGAAAACATATAAATTTAGATTACGTTACTGGTTAATTAATTTGGGTGTATGTTCGTTTTAATTATTGCGTCTATTGTACGCACTCTTTTATTTCATATCTTAGCTGTTAAAAATTAAATCAGCACGTGCATTAAACAAAAAAGAATTAAAACCCTGCCTCCAATTCACGTGTAAAACTTTCCACTTTCATTTGCGTCTCCATATTTAATAGGAATAAAAATCTTTGATTTCCTAACCGTTTCATAATCTCTTCTCATCTTTATTTTTTGCAACGCAGTCCAGATCTGAAAAAAAAGGGTAATGGGTAACGATCCGAAATTTTAGACCAATTTAAAATTCTATTTTTTTTAAATATTGAATAAAATTTGGTAGAAACAAAAATGATGGGAATAATAATATTTTATATGAGATTTACAATTTGAATTAAAAACAACAAATGTTAAGAATTTAATAATAATTGTTAATTGTAAATATTGATCTATTGGATAAAATTAAAGAGGAAACAATAGTTTAATTGTATTGCTGTAATTCAAATAAGTTAATCTCTAACAAATGAACTAAAATTGGTAACTAATGGATATGTTGAGTTATGTGAAATTATTAAGTAATGTTTGACTTATTGTTAATAAAAAGAAGTAGTTGAATTAGATTTTTATTTGATTTTAATACGAAATTAATATTTGTATTTGTTGAAATCTTTCCATTAAGGAAAGAGAATGTATTAAAATGAACATTTAATTTGGTAGTTAGCATAATAATATTTTATTTATACGTTTTACAAGAGAAAATTATTTCAAAATGTTTTCCAAATATAATAATTATTATAAGAAAGATATTTTGAAATAAAAGTAACAGGTTGTATTCCGTGAATTTACAATTTTTTTATTTACTATAAAGCAGTAGATAGTTGTTATTATTTTATATGTTAATTTAATAATTTAAAAGTTAATATGGTTTCAATTGGGAATAATATTTATTTTGACGTTAAATAATAAATTTGTCTGTAGCCTTGCATTCCAAGTGGGAAAGAAATCATTTCCCTAGACGTTTAATTTCTTTTAAATCTAGTTTTATTAAGTTACGTATAAATTTCTACGCTTCCTTTTTTTCCTCATTTTTATAATAGGAATAAAAATTCGCGTAGCAGTTTCAAGCAAATTTATTTCTCTTTAGAAGTTCAAAATCCGTTTTAAGATTGTTTGAAACTCACGTGTATAAGTTTCTCTTCTTTTCCATTTACTCCTTTGCAATTATAGGATCAAAATCTTTGATTTTCCTTACCATTCAAACGAAATTCTTTTATTTCCTTAATGTTCCTATACCATTAATTAGTACGTTTCTTTATTTAATCTATCCAGCGCAATTATCTCCTAAATCAAATATCACACGCAAATTCCTCCTGACAGGAATTATTTCCTGCCATTTCTCCAAGCAATCAATACTAGTTTCATTTAAATACTCAACCTTGTACGCAAATAATTTTCACCACCTTCCCATTTTATAAATATTTTTTGCGTTTCTATCAACGCATTTACTTCCTGATAAATTTTAAACGTGTACAAAATGTTTGCCAAAGATTTCTTGCAGTTTCCTTTTGCTGAATTCACGC
Source organism: Allium cepa (assembly GCA_030765085.1). NCBI lineage: Eukaryota > Viridiplantae > Streptophyta > Magnoliopsida > Asparagales > Amaryllidaceae > Allium > Allium cepa. The sequence continues at coordinate 943,812,413 of CM060945.1, read as the reverse complement.
AATCAATACCACTGTAAATATTTGCTCAAATCTTTCTTGCCTAAATTCTCTCACCTCAATCAATGCAATCGTGTATAATTGATTTAAATTTACTTCTTGCATATATTCTCTCACCTCAATCAATGCAATCGTGTATAAATATAAGCCTCGTACACAAATAGTTTTCAATTGCATCTCAACATTTTCTTCATTTCTTCTTGCGTGCGTGAGCTCTAAAGGTATGGCCTCCATTTTCTTCTTTTTATTTTATATTTTTTTTCCATGCTTTGCTTCTCCCCTTCCTGTCCTCTGCTTCCATTATATTTGACAAATCCATCTTTATATTTCAACTCGCGTTCACAAATTTACACAATATAACAGTTTCCATTTAATTGATATTTTAGCATAAAACTATATCTACATATTTTTTATGTTTAATGCTTATGTGAATTTTAAGCCAAGCTTTTCAGAGACGTATATATACGTTAGTCTTATATCCTATTTGTTATTATAAAATTTTAGTAATATACAAATTTTGAAAATATAATTAGATTTTTATTCCTGTTCAAATATAACATATATTAGTATGGTAGCTGAGTGTTGTAAAAGCATTAGTGATTTATGTTATAAAACTAAAAATTTAAATGTATGATTTTCATCTCGATTCTAGTGTATATATATAAAGTATGTTTTGTTTTTTCTCTTTTCTGTAGTGCTTTCATAATGTATGGTCTATATTGTTGGATCACAGGTTTTGATTGCTGACAAAAATTCACGAATCTACGACTACGACATCATCCTGACTCAACGACTCAAAGTATGGTTCATGTAGTTATATATTTTAACAAGAGTCATTGAATATGTATATAGAGTCTAGTTAGTGCTTTGTTAAAATCTTTCCTCAAGAATCATCATTCACATAAACTTGCATGCATATTTTAATCAAAATCAAGTTTTTAAAAAAATGCATGGAGCGGAGCTCGAACCCAGGTAACTAGTTTAGAAGGCAAGTGTACTAACCAAATGAGCTATAGGGATTTTTGTTTATCAACAGAATTCAGTCGACTGAACCAGATCATCCAGTCGACTGAATCTGTGCATTTTAACATAAATATGCATGTTTTTAAATTCATTCAACTGACTTGGATCATTCAGTCGACTGAACCTGAACCCGAGAGTTTTTTACACTCTGTAATCAGTCAACTGACCAAAAATGACCGGTCGACTGACCTGAACCTAACTGTCATATTTCTGAAAGGACATTTTCTTCTACGAAGGGAAGCAACTCTTCTCTAAACGGAAATGGACGCTACTCTTCGTCAGAACGCTTCACCAATGGCAGTAACTCTTCAATTACTATATATAGATACTCCCAAACACTTCATATTCATCGATTTTCATTCTAACTCTCTAATACTCTTCTTGTGCTTTAATATTTACATTCAAACAGTGAGCATACATTTTTATTGCTTGGAATCTCCAAATTAACTTTCATAATCTTTGATTCTTAGCATTACTTTCCTTTCATATCTTCACATACACTTGAGGATTTGATTATAGGAAGTTTGTACTATCAGAGACAAATTAGTGTTATCAAGAACACATAGTGTCAAATATACTTTTGTATTTGTTGAAGTCATGTTCTGCTGCTCAGGCGTGAAGTCCTCTTCGGCTGCTGAGGCGAAATCCTATTCTGCTGCTCAGGTCCTTGTTCTGCTGCTCAGGGTTGTATAGAGTTGTTCCTCCGGGTTAAGTGAGGGTTGTTGTAATAAAATTCCAGAAGGAGTCTGGGACTGGACGTAGGACGGTGCTCCGAACCAGTATAAAATCTCTCGTGTCATTTTACTATACTGCTTTTATATTCCGCGTTATTAACTATCTATACTCTGTATTACTGTTTATACATACGGTCCGCATATACACTTTCATTTGGTATCAGAGCAAGGCATCTTATAACCATTACAAAGTTATCTGATATCTTGCTAATATGGAAAACAACACCACTAATACTAGTTTTATTGAAGGTCAATCCACTGAACGACCTCCATTCTTTAATGGTTTAAACTATAATTATTGGTCTACTCTTATGCGAATCTATATGCAATCTAATTGTTTTGAATCATGGAATATCACACAGAATGAATACACTCTTCCTACTGGAGAATATTCCACTTGGTCAAACTCACAAAAATTAGATGCTACTGCCAATGCTAAAGCTATGAACATGTTATTTTGTGCACTAGATAGAAATGAATTTATTCATGTTAGCATGTGTCAAGCTGCTTATGAAATATGGAGAATGCTTAAAATTACTCATGAAGGAACTAACAAAGTCAAACAAAGCAAAATCTCCATGCTCAAAAATCAGTTTCAAAACTTTAGAATGAAACAAGATGAATCCATTAATGATATGTATTCTAGATTTCAAGATATCTATCATTCTCTATTAGGATTAGGAGAAATTTTTTCTGATTTTGATACAGTATCAAAAATCCTAAACTCTTTAACGGATGAATGGGAAAGAAAGGTCCTAGCTATTGAAGAAGCAAACGGTCTTTCAACTATGAAACCAAAAGAGTTAATAGGAAATCTAATGTCATATGAAGTGAATTTGCAGGCAAAGAAAGTTCAAGCACAAGACAAGAAGAATCTAGCGTTTCAAGCAGAACAAGATGACTCTGACTCAGATGAAAAGGATATGACATTTATTGCTAAGAATTTCAAAAAGTTTTTGAAATTCAAAAAAGAATAACAAGGGCAAGAGCTACAAAAATAATTCTAGCAACAATAATAACAATAAACCATCATCATCTGTCATGGAATGTTATGAATGTCATAAGAAGGGTCATATGAAAAAAGATTGTCCAGAAAAACAGAAAAACAAATTCAAGAAGAACAAATTCAAGAAGAAAGCATTTTCTGTAACATGGGATGATTTAGATTCTTCATCATCAGAAAGCGACAATGACAGTGACACAGAGCAAGCAAATGTATGCTTCATGGCTTCAAATGATGATGTAAGTGAACTAAGTTTTGAAGATTTAGTTGAACTTAATTCTGAACTAGTAGATTTTGTAAAACAGACTAAGAAATATAATAAGGAGTTACAAGGAAAACTAAATAGATCTGAATTGGAAATTAGTATGCTTAGAGCTGAAAAGAAAATTCTTGAAGAAGAACTTGAAAAATCTCAAGAATCTAATTCTAATTTAGCTTCACAACTTTCATATATATATATATATATATATATATATATAGATTGATTTTCTCAGTATATGCTTTGAATTTTGAGTAAACTATATATAAATATGTTATTTCAAAATGCGTGTTTTAAATAAGTGATGATTTTTATATATATTATGCCTATATTTTATTTTGTGAGTTTGTTTAAATGTAATATTGATTTAAAAGGAAAAACGTTTATATGTTTAAATTTAAGTATTGATTTTTCAATAATATGATGATGTTTTGTTTTTAATATGTATTTTAAATTTAATATCATGTAATGACCCTGAAATAAAATAAAATAAAAGATGCATCAAAACAAAAACAAAAAAAAATACAATGGAGTTTCATGCAGTTTCAAATGACTTATATAATCATGCTGCTAGAAAAGAAAATAAATAATTTTGTGTGTGTATAATTTTTATCATATAGATATAAAAAAAAAGAGTTGCTGTTTTAAAGGGAGGAATAAAAACAATATAGTATGAGTAATTTTTACACCACCTAAATATATACGACAGTGTACATGAATTGTATAAGAAAAGAAGGCTAAGTAGAAAATGCAAAAAAGATTAAAGTTTCTTTAAAAACCGAGCAGAAAATAAAATAAGCAAAGGTCACATGCATATGGCATGAATAGAATGAGATCATGGAAATAGCATGCAGTAATTAAAGTGCTGAAATCCCGAAATAACTACTAAAGGAAATCAAGTGAGTGTAATTCCAATTGAGGACCGTACATAAGTATAATCTGTGCATGAAAAATAAAGGGGTATCAAAGGAATTACCCATTTCCTTAAACCCTAAAATAGCTTTATAAAACCTGTACACCATCATGACCATCATCATCTCAGAAAAAAATAAAATAAAATAGGAGAAATATGGGTAAGCAGCTCTGAAGGGATTTGCTGAGTAAAGGAGCAAGATAGTAAAAGAAAATACTAGGTGAGCATTAATCTATTTTATGCAATGGCATTAAGACCTCTGGTAGGCAGCCTAAAGTATTATAAAAATTATTTAAATCTCTGAAGTGGTTTATTATGAATGAAATGGATGAGATGGATGTTTGTTTGTGCATTTCTGTTTGGAGTCTTGTATGTCAGTTTTCCAAGCTAAAATGTTTTGAGCATTTTTAATTCTATTCTTATTATTGTCAAGTATGGATTTAAATTATTTAGGACATAGGCAGCAAGATAGAAATCTGGCTCATGCTTATTTTCTAAATAATAAGGCAGGAGGATTTTCTGAGTTTTTTGGTAAATTTTCCTTAACAAATACCTCTGTCCATATTCTTTTTCTTTTTTCAATAATATAGAAGGATCATGATGTTTAAAATGTTTTGGAAAACCTGCTGCAAATTTCTGCAGTAAGGAAAATAAATGGAAAACAAGGGATTGAACTAGAAAGTAATTATGTTTTTCTGAAACATGGAGGAATTGAGGGTTTTATGATTAAACCCATAAACATGTGCTTAATGAATTAAGCAGAAACTGGAGGGGGAAACTCATCAGGTTAATAGATCCTATGAATAAATGAAAGAAAATTAAATTGGTCATTTGGGGTTAGTCAATGATCTGCTTGCTTCAGGTGGGAGGAAGTATATGCATGGTGCAAGTGCACCCTGAGGCCTTTGTGTGTTGGAATAAATAAAACAATCTGGGTGATTCCTCCACAATGCATACTTGTGTTCATTTGACGGGGGATTTAGACCATAAATAAAATGGGGTATGAGATTTAAATCTCTGGGTTATAATATCTGGACAGGGATATAAATTAAACAAGGTTTAATATGATGACCTGAATGAAATACTGGGAGAAACTGGGAAAACAAAACCTGGGTTTATTTATGTAAAAAAATATATGATGTTATGAATAATGCATGGCTTGTTGCATATATGTTGAATGAATGGTTGTATTCTTGAAGTTATCTGGCAATTTTTACTAGTGTGCATAGTTTACAAACTGCTAGATTATGCAAGTGTTATAGGTTTATAAGATTTGTAAACATGTGTATAAAATTCATTAATGTTCATACCAGTATAAACTGACCCTTTTGGTTGCCTTTGCAATCATTTGGGTGTCTCAATTAAATGGGGTAGCTCAGTGAATTGCATGCAGGTAATTAAGGTTGACTTGATGGATGAAGGAGGCATTAGCTGCTAGTATAAATAAGAGAAAATTTGCTTTGTATTTGCAAATGCTTGTAATGAATGATCTAGTTATTATCAGTAGTTAAAGAAAACTGTAAGGAGATTTTTCTGAGTGCTTGGATTATGACATGTATTTAGCTAAACCTTTGTTTCTGATGGCAAGTAATTAGTTGATGTTCTTATAAATGTCTGGTCATCCTTTTGGAACTGAGAAGACTGATATAACAAATCAGTATGATATGTGTTCATGTTAGCCCCTGTTTTCTTTGGCTTGAAATTATTTGGTGATTTGATGATGGCAATTAAAAACAGTCAAGTATAACTGATTTTTCAGAAAACAAAACAAGCTTGCAAGTTTTGAATAAGATGGTTTATGCATGGCCTGCAATAGATATTGGTTGATGCATAATCTCTGAGAAAATGTATGGCCCATATTTATGCATTTGATTTCAAAATAAAAAGGGGTTTTAAAAGAAATGGACTTGGAAACATTTTTGTTTTGTGTTGAAAGTTTGGGGAAAGTAAATTCTCAGAAAAACTTTTATATGATAGAAGCAAACTTGTGATAGGAAAAGTGTTTGTAGAAATTGTTTACATAAGAAATATGGTTCTGAAAGTTGTAAGTATAGGAACATGACCAGCCTAGATGGTTAAGGGTCAAACCCTTATAGCCTGGAATCACTTCACCACAGTTCATGTTGTGCAAGTGTCTCCAGCTCGAAGAAAATGATATAAAAACTCCAAGTTTTTGAAATACAAACTCCAAGCATACCAGTTTGCATTTCCAACCTATCTGAAAAATGCAGTGCAAATATAATTGTTCAACCTGAAATGAAAATGTGATTGTGAAAACAGATTTGTATGTTCATATTAGCAATTATACTTCTCTCAGTTACACTTTTTAACACTTAAATACTGCATTAGGTGATAATAGACATATATAGGCAGAAAGAGTAGAAAATTAAGAAAAGAAAATGCAAAGGTGCACTGTACTTTGCACTACCAATCCCATATGCATTGTGCCTGTTGTAAACTTCATATCATACAAAACAAAAGAAGCAAACATATCATCAAATATGTAGGGCTGTTTTAAGGTGAATCATGAACTGATATAAATATATTGGTCATCCAGGATCTTGGGAAAAGAATCTATGAATCTTCTAAATGTTCAAACTTAACATTATGGAATTTAAATATATATTCATTTTTTTTTAAAAAAAATCTATGTGTAAAAAATTAAAGGGGTCACCACAGTTGGTATCAGAGCTATGTTTTAAATAACATAGTAAACATTATTGTATGTATATGGATGATTGAATGCATTGATTGAATTCTTGGGGATTGGATGCTTTTGTGTTATGTCTGAATGAAATGTATGCTTGTGATACATGTACAGAGTACACCTAAATAAAATAAATAAACAAAATAAAGATATAAAAAATAATGGGGGTAAATAAACTAACTTAAAAATTATATCTATAGCATTATTGTAGCGACCCGACTTTCCACTCCCGGAAAATCGCATCACTAATTAAGAAAGAAAGGGATAGAAGAAGAAAAGAAAGAGAAGAAAGAGAAAACAACACATCAGAATCTCATAGCGTAATTATTTAAATATAATATAGAACATATACATAGTATCATATACATCAGAGTACACAACTATACATTTCAATTTAGACAGTTATAACATTTCTGTCTAATACAATACAAGACATCAGCACAGAATAACACACAGCGGAAACTTTAACTATATATCTACACGCTGAAGCCTCCTGCTCCAAGCTCCTCCAGAATCCGTCAAGAGATAACCTGAATCACTTGACTACTCATATATAATATGAGTACCTAAGAGTTTAATAAAACAGAAAATAAACACTCGGGTCAGACAGGGATCTGGTGTGAGTAAACGGTTTAAGATTGCTTAACTTTAGAAAACCTTTGAAAAGAAAAGGTATCACGTAAGACTTCCCACACATAAACATGGAAAAGTTTTTACCTTACGCTAACCAAAACATTTGATAGGAAATCCAGTGATATTATAGTAGTGCCTAGGGTTTTCAAGTAAATATAAAAATAGCCGAAATTGTTACATCTATTAAATTCCAGCTACTAGCCACAAAAGTGGGTAATACAAACAAAACCGTAGGGTCTCGTAGGGAAAATGGGTTTCCATCAATGGCAGGGCTACTGGGGTACCGCCCGTCACAGTACGTGGCCTAGATCACCATACCGAGGATTACTCCCTTCATCCCCTGCAACACAAGGCCAGAACCATTCCTTACTGAACAGTCCCGAACAAGACCACCCCGCAGTGGTGGCCAACAACTGCCCACACAGCCGAATATATAATAAGGGACTTCTAGACAGAGATGTATCTTTCTCTCCAGTGGGAGCGACCCACGAAGCCTTGCTGCACCTCTCATGTTTTAGCCATTCCCAGTTGATGAGGCTTGAGGTTGCGATTACCTTTATAGGACCAATTATCTTAGAATGCTCATCGTCCGCCTGACGATGTGCTGAAAGCATTCAATCCATACAAGTTCGTTCCGGGTTCGAACGAAACTGAAGGTACTATCTCGTTGCACTCATTTTGGAATCACCCTCAGAGTCAACGACCATAGCCCTTGCACTCTGATTCACCATCTCGAATCTATAAGCACTATTCCGTCAAACTCATTACGGAATCACCCACAGAGTTATACTGACGTATAGCCCTTACACCTCGAGTCTTCACTTGCTCCACTTGGATTAACGACATACGTTTAATTGGAATCGATGTGGTTTTCGGATATCCAAATATGGAAACCCGATCCCGGTCTCACCGAAACCAAAGGCCATTTTAATGTCCAAGTTATACTTAAGGGATTTAAACAATAGATACTTAAAAATATCACTTAACATAAATGGGTGTATTCACAACACGGATAGATAAGCATCTATTATCACATGCATCTATACATATCACAAAGCAGCATATATATCACATTTCAGATATAACCTATTCACATCATCACCCATCAATCAATGTCATCCAACAACAACCAATCCCATTAACTCATCCAATGATATATCATCCAATCATTAATCATTCATAAACAAGTTTGATTCAAACTTGATTAATTTAATTAATCCTTAAATTAAATTAATCCTTACTTAAACACTTGGATTATCTCCAATCCATTTTACTATTCATTAATTAATTACAAATTAATTAATTAACTAACATTACTTAATTCCATTTCAATTAATCTTCCTTGATTAATTATCACTTAATTACTTTAAGCATTTCTCATTTAGTTACCATATTAATTAATCATCCTGATTAATTACTCCAAATTATACTAAGTAATTACCTCTTAATTACCTTTTAAAATTAATCAATCTAGATTAATTATTCTCTAATTATTCTGATAATTATTCCTTAATTATCCTTAATTAATTATACCTGATTAATCACTTTAATTAATCACACTTGATTAATTACTCTTAATTAATCATATTTAATTAATTATTTTCAATTAATCACTTTTGATTAATTACTTTTAACTACTTTAGTATTTAAAACTAAATTATAAATTAATTATTCTTAAATTATTAATTATTAATTAATTAATCATTTCCATTAATTAATGATTACTTCATTAATTAAAATCCTTTCTTAATTAATTACTTTAACAAGTAATTAATCACTTAATTAATTACTCTTAATCCCTTTTATTAATTAATCATTAATCAAATAATTTAGTCCTTTAACTAATTATTAATTAAGTCTTTAATTAATAACTAAAGTGATTATCTCTTAATCACATTTACTTAATTACTTTCATAAAGTAATCAACTCTTACTTAATTACCTAAAATAATTAACCACTTAATTACTTAATTATTTACCAAGTAATTATATAAGATTAACCCATAATGATTATCTTACAAATTAATTATTAAATTAATTATTTAACTTAATCATTAAATGATTCTTTAATTTACTATATTAAAAAGATTCTTAAACAAGAAACTATTATCTTGATTAATACCTTTATATTAACCAATAACTTTAAATGGTTAATAATTTAATTATCCTAATTACCTTTTCAAATTTAATTATCTTTAGTTAAATCAAAATTCAAAATAACTAAAGATAATCTTTATTTTTATTGATCTCTAAATCTTTATTATTTATCCTATTAAAATAAAATATTTTAGAAATCAATTTTAACTAAAACAGTTGAAACATTCAAAAATTAAAAATGTTTGAACTTTCAAGTTATTTAATAAAATTATTTTCAAACATATTATTACAATTTCACTTATTTCATCTTTAAAAACTTTTATATTTCAAAACATAAAACTCGTTTTAAAACATAGCTTTGAAACAAATTTAAGTTTGAAACTAGTTTATCTTTATTTTAAAAACTTTATTCCTAAAACCAAATTTCTTTACATTAACAACTAAACAACTCGTTCTTCTTCCTGAATACTTAATACCCGAGTAAACCCTGCTAACAACCCGTGCCTACCCCGAGCAAAACAAGAAAACACCCCAAGTTCCCCCACCTACCCTCTGCTTCGAGCTAGAACGATGAAAACGCGAAGCCTACTTCGAGTATCAATCCATCTTCTTCCCAACCCAATTGTCACTGATACACCTTCACGCGTGCATCGTGCACCATCACCCTGACCACCGACGACCTTCACCCTGAATTTGACAAGTCGTCCTCGACCACTACATCTCTACGCCAAAATCAAAAATCACGATGCAATAGAGACCCAAAAATTGACACCCTGAAACCCAATACTGCAAAACATACCTCATCAGAAAATGGTTGCCGCCGATGACCCATCACCTGAGATGCCACGTCCTTCTTCCAGAAGCTACGTCTCTCTTCCCACCATCTCCAGAACCATACGCGGTCAACTCCGGTACCCTCACAAGCCGTGAAGCTCAGATGAACACGTCGACGAAAAACAGGTGATAAAACCCTATATCCTCGATTTCCATTCAACCCCTTCATTAATAAATTCCGTATCCATTTTTTTTATGATCTCCTACGTCCCCTCGACCCTCGTGCTCATCCACGCCAACCAGTTTGCCGTCGATCGCCACCAATCAACCAAAATGCCCAAAACTGAAAATCCCATAATTCTCTTTAACTACCAATGTAGAAATCATGTTTCAACCACTAAAATTCATGATTTTTTAACTGTAAACCAATTATAGAATCAAAACTTTAAAATTTAATTGATAAGGATTTGTCCAAATTTTAAGTTTTACTGCAAATTCAAAAATTTAGAATCAATTTTTCATTTGTACAACTTGTAATTATTTTTAAATGATAGCTTTCTTTATTTCAACTAGCTTTCATCTACCCATCATGGTCTAATTCAGATTCAGAATGAAGTTATTGAATTTATAGAGAAGATGAAACCTGTTTTATATCTCACAGTAACAAATTTAACCTTACAGTATTCTAACACAAATACTCAGACATGCATCCAGTTTATATTCAAATAATTCATTAACATCATGGTGATCAACACAATATCAAGATGAAATTTAGAATCAAAACTGTTTTTAAAATTTGCGTTTACTCACCTTAGATGGAAGAAGACAGAACTGCATTTTCTTCCTTCCAGGCTTTTAAAATTTTCTGCATTCCTTCCTGAACTTGCTGCTTGATTAACATTAGTTGCATATTGATTTTAATCCTGAATTATTTGATTCCAGTATTACTTGAATTACTTGAATTATTCTAGTTTGCATGCCTCTAGCTTCATTTGAAAACCTTGCATTTGCATTTTCCAGATTTACAGTTTCCATTTTCTTTTTCTTTCATTCAGATTTGTATTCATCTCCCTGATCTTTGTTTTGCATTATTGTGGAAAGAAGAAAGAAATTTGTTGCTGAAGATTAATTTCTTCTTTCAATTTTACAATTTACATTTTAAATTTAATTTTACAAGGAAGAGACATTTGTCATGTTAATGCCTTAAGGATCTTACACTTGTCTTCAACCCATTTTAAAATGTTTACAAGTGTTATTAACAATTTTAATATACTTACATGTGGTTTTTATAAGTGTTATTAAATTTTCTTTTAAATGTTATCTTCTTATTTATAAATTTATTTAAGTTACATGTAAGTAATTATGTAATATTATGAACTTATCTTTTAATAAATATGCATGTGAATACAAATAACTTATAGTTTTGATTTATATTATATAATATATGTTTATAAACTTGAGAAATTGATTTTAACTCCTTATATAAATTTTTAAAACAATTTTATCTTATTAAAAACAAAAGCTAAACTATATGTTTAAAAAATAAGAAATTAACTCTATTATTTAAAATTTAAATTTCAAATATCTTTTCAAAGACATTAAATCAAATTATCATTTAAAATTTTCAAAACTAAATATATTAAAGTTTGAAAACTCTTATTAACTTCAAATTAATAATTTTCCTATTTCAAATATATATACAAATATATATACACATTTCAAATAGAAAAATCATTAAATTTGTTAATTTCCATATTAAATTTTAAACAAATATCAAATCACAATATATACATTTATATATATCACAATTTGAATATAAAGTTTTATTACATTAAAAACTTCGTATTTACCAACATAAATATTTCAAAAATCAAATTATTATAAATTTCAAAAGAATTTAATCTTACTTATTTATATTGTTAAGTAAATGTTTATAGATATTAACTAATTATTATTATTAATCTTTGAAATAAATTTAACTTGTCAATTTATAATATAAAATGATCAAATCAATTTAATTATTATCAAGATTATTAAATTGATATTGCTCAAAATTCCGGGTCGTCACATTCCTCCCCCCTTAAAAGAATTTTGTTCCCGAAATTTAAAAGCAAAGATAATTTAATAACCCAGCTGAAGAATTTAAATTTCAAACAGCAATTCACACCATCTATCATAGCAGCCCATTCAAACAAACAATTTTATCTATCCAGAAAAATTCTGAATAGAACTTCCTAATATTATTAAGAGTTTCCAGATACCTATACTGGAATACTCGCTCTACAATTCTTAAGTAACTACACTATTAAAACAAAGAACTCCCTCATCTGATTCTTCAAATCTGAACAAGATAATAGACTAAACTCAAAACCAACTCAACCACCAGATTTTTCTAAACTGTTGATTCTATCACTCAAAGAATCATACACATATTCCTTAGAGATATGTGAAATTCAATGAATTCCAGCTATCCAAACTGGCAATTCCATCCTGTAGATCAAAATCTAATCTTCAGAGAACACAGATAAAACTCAAAATACCTTCACAGCTAACTTTCCAGTTTTACCCAATCTCTTATAATTCCTTTGATTGGATAAAACTAAAGCAATATCCAAATTCCAGATTCACATTCCAAATCTCCTCAATTCTTGACTGCACAACTCTTTAGATGCTCTGAGTCACCTCCAATATTCCTGATTAGCTTAACCCTTACTGATTGCTTCAAGAAACAACAGCACCAACTCAAACCAAATCCCCAGGTCCTACTCAACAAAATGGCTCTCCCAAAAATAATTCGCTAAAATCCAAAACACGACTTTATACCACAAGCATCAATGGGCTTCAAACCTATCTCTCTTGTCTGGAATATCCAAATAGTTGCACTAGACAACCTTATCCTCAAATCCATAAAATTCCTTTATACTTGAATTTCCTGTAGAAATTTCTTTACTGCAACATCCGGTTGCTCCAATTCTAGAATAACTGCCAACTCGCTTCCGCTGCCCAACTCTGATCTAGAGTAGATAAGAATGCTATCGAAGAACACAAGCACAATCTTTCTTCATACACAGTTCATCCAACCCATAAAAATCTTAGTGACCATTCCGCTTGGTCAAAACATCTCAACAGAATCTTAACTTAAAATAAGATGATCAACCCAAAGAATCATGAGCTGCCTCACTAAACCCTTCTCGCTCCAGGAGTCATCCTACTACAAGGTTTGAACCATCAAAATTACTCCTGAATTCCAAGTTGATAAGAAAACTCAATCTCCGCTTCGGATCAAATTCTGATTTTCTCAAAAACATCAAGAAAATCTCTGACTACATCCAAAGCTTTCACCCCTACTTGAGATGCCTTAATCTCAAACCAAAGAATACACAAAGATTTCCCAACTAATCGCAAGTCACTTTTGCGATCCCACTCAGTTCTGATTCTAATGAACTGTCTCCCCAATAGCTTTTCCTATCCAAGCCCAATCTTAAAGAATGGCTTACCTATCAGGAATCTGATAGATCACTTCCAATAGATATCCCGCTCTGCTGCGCCTCCCAAAAGAAAAGAATAAGCCTTCACCATCTGCCTGGTCTGCCGATAATAGGATCCCAAAGATTTCAGAATCATCGAAGAAATAGGTCATGCTGCTGCTTCCAAAATTCACCTCAATGATACAGCTAAGCCACAAGATCTTCCTTAACCACCAATTCCTGAAACTCAAAATTATCACCCAATTTTGCCAAAAATCCTTGAGACGAGTCGACATCTTCTCAAGAAACTCAGCTCCAAATCAATTACCGACCACTTATCTTCTTAAAAAAAACAAATGAGACCTTGTCCGAAATGAGGTAACTCATCGACCTTAGTCTCAAACTTCAATATGGACAAGACATCCTTACTTGAGATCTAGAGAATCTCTAAACATTCGAATCTTCATTGCAGTAGGCATCAATGCTCTTCCAACACCATCTAAATCTGGCTCCAAAAGAATCATCTTCAGAACCATCTATGGAAACTGCATTCCACCATATAGCTATTCCTTCCTGAAGCTATCAAGATACCACCACTTGCTTCTCCTTAGCGGATATCTCAACTTTTGGAAATCCCGCTCACCCGAGAGCAAATCAACCTCACACTTCAAGAATATACACCAATTCTTGAAAATACTTCGTCCGGACTCAGAGAAATCCTTTCACCAATCTTCAAAACTTATTCGAGATGGTATTAGGTCTACAATCTCGATAAACACCTCCAACCACATCATATAAACCTCTTCCATTAATGGTAGTTGTGTTCCCCACACTCCTACCTTATCTACCCTTATAACCTATGTTGGAAAATCCGAACAGATAACCCAACAGATTAGGTAGTTATATAAATATATATATATATAAATTACAAGTACGCTCTCTCAAGATAGACACCACTCCAGAGCCTAGGTATTCACTCAACCTAATGCTCTGATACCAGCTGTAGCGACCCGACTTTCCACTCCCGGAAAATCGCATCACTAATTAAGAAAGAAAGGGATAGAAGAAGAAAAGAAAGAGAAGAAAGAGAAAACAACACATCAGAATCTCATAGCAGAATGATTTAAATATAATATAGAACATATACATAGTATCATATACATCAGAGTACAAACTATACATTTCAATTTAGACAGTTATAACATTTCTGTCTAATACAATACAAGACATCAGCACAGAATAACACACAGCGGAAACTTTAACTATATATCTACACGCTAAAGCCTCCTGCTCCAAGCTCCTCCAGAATTCGTCAAGAGATAACCTGAATCACTTGACTACTCATATATAATATGAGTACCCAAGAGTTTAATAAAACAGAAAATAAACACTCGGGTCAGACAGGGGTCTGGTGTGAGTAAATGGTTTAAGATTGCTTAACTTTAGAAAACCTTTGAAAAGAAAAGGTATCACGTAAGACTTCCCACACATAAACATGGAAAAGTTTTTACCTTACGCTAACCAAAACATTTGATAGGAAATCCAGTGATATTATAATAGTGTCTAGGGTTTTCAAGTAAATATAAAAATAGCCGAAATTGTTACATCTATTAAATTCCAGCTACTAGCCACAAAAGGGGTAATACAAACAAAACCGTAGGGTCTCGTAGGGAAAATGGGTTTCCATCAATGGCAGGGCTACTGGGGTACCGCCCGTCACAGTACGTGGCCTAGATCGCCGTACCGAGGATTACTCCCTTCATCCCCTGCAACACAAGGCCAGAACCATTCTTTACTGAACAGTCTCGAACAAGACCACCCCGCAGTTGTGGCCAACAACTGCCCACAAAGCCGAATATATAATAAGGGACTTCTTGGCAGGGATGTATCTTTCTCTCCAGTGGGAGCGACCCACGAAGCCTTGCTGCACCTCCCCTGTTTTAGCCATTCCCAGTTGATGAGGCTTGAGGTTGCGATTACCTTTATAGGACCAATTATCTTAGAATTCCCATCGTCCGCTTGACGATGTGCTGAAAGCATTCAATCCATACAAGTTCGTTCCGGGTTCGAACGAAACCGAAGGCACTATCTCGTTGCACTCATTTTGGAATCACCCTCAGAGTCAACGACCATAGCCCTTGCACTCTGATTCACCATCTCGAATCTATAAGCACTATTCCGTCAAACTCATTATGGAATCACCCACAGAGTTATACTGACGTATAGCCCTTACACCTCGAGTCTTCACTTGCTCCACTTGGATTAACGACCTACGTTTAATTGGAATCGATGTGGTTTTCGGATATCCAAATATGGAAACCCGATCTCGGTCTCACCGAAATCAAACGCCATTTTAATGTCCAAGTTATACTTAAGGGATTTAAACAATAGATACTTAGAAATATCACTTAACATATATGGGTGTATTCACAACATGGATAGATAAGCATCTATTATCACATGCATCTATACATATCACAAAGCAGCATATATATCACATTTCAGATATAACCTATTCACATCATCACCCATCATCAATGTCATCCAACAACAACCAATCCCATTAACTCATCCAATGATATATCATCCAATCATTAATCATTCATAAACAAGTTTGATTCAAACTTGATTAATTTAATTAATCCTTAAATTAAATTAATCCTTACTTAAACACTTGGATTATCTCCAATCCATTTTACTATTCATTAATTAATTACAAATTAATTAATTAACTAACATTACTTAATTCCATTTCAATTAAAATTCCTTGATTAATTATCACTTAATTACTTTAAGTAATTCTCATTTAGTTACCGTATTAATTAATCATCCTGATTAATTACTCCAAATTATACTAAGTAATTACCTCTTAATTACCTTTTAAAATTAATCAATCTAGATTAATTATTCTCTAATTATTCTGATAATTATTCCTTAATTATCCTTAATTAATTATACCTGATTAATCACTTTAATTAATCACACTTGATTAATTACTCTTAATTAATCATACTTAATTAATTATTTTCAATTAATCACTTTTGATTAATTACTTTTAACTACTTTAGTATTTAAAACTAAATTATAAATTAATTATTCTTAAATTATTAATTATTAATTAATTAATCATTTCCATTAATTAATGATTACTTCATTAATTAAAATCCTTTCTTAATTAATTACTTTAACAAGTAATTAATCACTTAATTAAGTACTCTTAATCCCTTTTATTAATTAATCATTAATCAAATAATTTAGGCCTTTAACTAATTATTAATTAAGCCTTTAATTAATAACTAAAGTGATTATCTCTTAATCACATTTACTTAATTACTTTCATAAAGTAATCAACTCTTACTTAATTACCTAAAATAATTAACCACTTAATTACTTAATTATTTACCAAGTAATTATATAAGATTAACCCATAATGATTATCTTACAAATTAATTATTAAATTAATTATTTAACTTAATCATTAAATGATTCTTTAATTTACTATATTAAAAAGATTCTTAAACAAGAAACTATTATCTTGATTAATACCTTTATATTAACCAATAACTTTAAATGGTTAATAATTTAATTATCCTAATTACCTTTTCAAATTTAATTATCTTTAGTTAAATAAAAATTCAAAATAACTAAAGATAATCTTTATTTTTATTGATCTCTAAATCTTTATTATTTATCCTATTAAAATAAAATATTTTAGAAATCAATTTTAACTAAAACAGTTGAAACATTCAAAAATTAAAAATGTTTGAACTTTCAAGTTATTTAATAAAATTATTTACAAACATATTATTACAATTTCACTTATTTCATCTTTAAAAACTTTTATATTTCAAAACATAAAACTCGTTTTAAAACATAGCTTTGAAACAAATTTAAGTTTGAACTAGTTTATCTTTATTTTAAAAACTTTATTCCTAAAACCAAATTTCTTTACATTAACAACTAAACAACTCGTTCTTCTTCCTGAATACTTAATACCCGAGTAAACCCTGCTAACAACCTGTGCCTACCCCGAGTAAAACAAGAAAACACCCCGAGTTCCCCCACCTACCCACTGCTTCGAGCCAGAACGACGAAAACGCGAAGCCTACTTCGAGTATCAATCCATCTTCATCCCAACCCAATTATCACTGATACATCTTCACGCGTGCATCGTGCACCATCACCCTGACCACCGACGACCTTCACCCTGACTTCGACAAGTCGTCCTCGACCACTACATCTCTACGCCAAAATCAAAAATCACGATGCAATAGAGACCCAAAAATTGACACCCTGAAACCCAATACTGCAAAACACACCTCACCAGAAAATGGCTGCCGCCGATGACCCATCACCTGAGATGCCACGTCCTCCTTCCAGAAGCTACGTCTCTCTTCCCACCATCTCCAGAACCATACGCGGTCAACTCCGGTACCCTCACGACGCCGTGAAGCTCAGATGAACACGTCGACGAAAAACAGGTGATAAAACCCTATATCCTCGATTTCCATTCAACCCCTTCATTAATAAATTCCGTACCCATTTTTCTGATGATCTCCTACGTCCCCTCGACCCTCGTGCTCATCCACGCCAACCAGTTTGCCGCCGATCGCCACCAATCAACCAAAATGCCCAAAACTGAAAATCCCATAATTCTCTTTAACTACCAATGTAGAAATCATGTTTCAACCACTAAAATTCATGATTTTCTAACTGTAAACCAATTATAGAATCAAAACTTTAAAATTTAATTGATAAGGATTTGTCCAAATTTTAAGTTTTACTGCAAATTCAAAAATTTAGAATCAATTTTTCATTTTTACAACTTGTAATTATTTTTAAATGATAGCTTTCTTTATTTCAACCAGCTTTTATCTACCCATCAAGGTCTAATTCAGATTCAGAATGAAGTTATTGAATTTATAGAGAAGATGAAACCTGTTTTATATCTCACAGTAACAAATTTAACCTTACAGTATTCTAATACAAATACTCAGACATGCATCCAGTTTATATTCAAATAATTCATTAACATCATGGTGATCAACACAATATCAAGATGAAATTTAGAATCAAAACTGTTTTTAAAATTTGCGTTTACTCACCTTAGATGGAAGAAGACAGAACTGCATTTTCTTCTTTCCAAGCTTTTAAAATTTTCTGCATTCCTTCCTGAACTTGCTGCTTGATTAACATTAGTTGTATATTGATTTTAATCCTGAATTATTTGATTCCAGTATTACTTGAATTACTTGAATTATTCTAGTTTGCATGCCTCTAGCTTCATTTGAAAACCTTGCATTTGCATTTTCCAGATTTACAGTTTCCATTTTCTTTTTATTTCATTCAGATTTGTATTCATCTCCCTGATCTTTGTTTTGCATTATTGTGGAAAGAAGAAAGAAATTTGTTACTGAAGATTAATTTCTTCTTTCAATTTTACAATTTACATTTTAAATTTAATTTTACAAGGAAGAGACATTTGTCATGTTAATGCCTTAAGGATCTTACACTTGTCTTCAACCCATTTTAAAATGTTTACAAGTGTTATTAACAATTTTAATATACTTACATGTGGTTTTTATAAGTGTTATTAAATTTTCTTTTAAATGTTATCTTCTTATTTATAAATTTATTTAAGTTATATGTAAGTAATTATGTAATATTATGAACTTATCTTTTAATAAATATGCATGTGAATACAAATAACTTATAGTTTTGATTTATATTATATAATATATGTTTATAAACTTGAGAAATTGATTTTAACTCCTTATATAAATTTTTAAAACAATTTTATCTTATTAAAAACAAAAGCTAAACTATATGTTTATAAAATAAGAAATTAACTCTATTATTTAAAATTTAAATTTCAAATATCTTTTCAAAGACATTAAATCAAATTATCATTTAAAATTTTCAAAACTAAATATATTAAAGTTTGAAAACTCTTATTAACTTCAAATTAATAATTTTCCTATTTCAAATATATATACAAATATATATACACATTTCAAATAGAAAAATCATTAAATTTGTTAATTTCCATATCAAATTTTTAAACAAATATAAAATCACAATATATACATTTATATATGTCACAATTTGAATATAAAGTTTTATTACATTAAAAACTTCGTATTTACCAACATAAATAGTTCAAAAATCAAATTATTATAAATTTCAAAAGAATTTAATCTTACTTATTTATATTGTTAAGAAAATGTTTATAGATATTAACTAATTATTATTATTAATCTTTGAAATAAATTTAACTTGTCAATTTATAATATAAAATGATCAAATCAATTTAATTATTATCAAGATTATTAAATTGATATTGCTCAAAATTCCGGGTCGTCACAATTATGGTAGGACCAAGACATCACACAGGTGCAGGACCATCACGTGAGTCACCTGTAATAAGCATGGAGGATTTTGTGAGGGCTTTGAGGGATGGAATGGCACCAAGGCAAGACAATCCTCATGAGGAGCTCTCCAAACTGCTTAAGACTTGTTCCAATTTGGGAGGAAAGGATTTTGAAGGCACTGAAGGAGCTATGGGTGTTCAAATGTGGATAAGGACTATGGAGAGGGTCTTTACAGATATGCAAATCAATGACCAAAGGAAAAGACAAATAGCTTCAAGGAAATTGAAGGGGGTTGCACTGGATTGGTTGGAGGTTGTGAGAGTAGGAAGGCCAGAGAATAACATCACTTGGAATGATTTCAAGGACATGCTTGAGGCCAGATTTATCCCAGCATCTGCCAAAGCCACAACGCTTGAAGACTTTATTAGGTTAAGGTAAGGAGGCATGAGTGTAAATGAGTACACTCAGAAGTTTGAAGCATTGTCCAAATATGGAATGGTGTTGATAGGGAATGCAGAAGCAAAGAATGCAAGATACATTCAAGGCTTGAATCCCAATCTATCCAGGGCAATGTTGCCATACAAAGACAAAACCTTTGATCAAGTGATTGATCTAACTCTCTCCTTTGAGCAACATGATACCACAAGGGAGAAATTCAGGAACATGAAGCTCAATAAGAAGAAGGGAGGTCAGAATAAAGTGCAACCTTATGACAAGAAAAATGCAAGTAAAGGAGTTAAGAAAGGGGAAGGAGCAATAGCACCTGAAAGCAAGAAATTCACTCATTGTTTTAATTGTGGAAAAGCTGGACATTACAGTAACCAATGCCCTGACCTTAAAATACCTAAAGGAAGCTGCTATAACTGTGGGAAAATGGGACATTTAAAGAAGGACTGCCCAGAGACTCATAAGAAAACAGCAAGTGTAGGAGCTTTGGCAACAAACACCACTGGAAATGTTGGGCAACTTGAAGGTATAATTCTAATCAATACCCAACCAATATCAGTAGTATATGACACTGGTGCCTCACATTCACTAATATCTTTGGAAATTGTAAAGAAGTTAGCACTTGCTTGTGTTTCTATTGAACAACCCTTAACTGTACACAGCCCCATAGGGAGTCATTGTATATTAGGGATGAAGTGTATGGGTCTGAAATTAATCATAGGGGGTTATGGCTTTGATTCAGATCTATATACTTTAAATTATCCTGGTATTGGGATTATTTTGGGGGTAGATTGGTTAATGAAAAATAAAGCAATTTTAAATTTAGAAAACCTTACCATTTCTTTGGAGACAAATGAAGGCAAAAGAATTATAGTTCTAAGTGAAATAGCAAAGAACACATGTTTTAATAAAATTTGGAGTATAAACGAAATTCAAAAGGAATTAAAAATAGAGGAAATTCCAATAGTTAATTAATACATAGATGTGTTTGGAGCGGTGAGAGGAATTCCTCAGAATAGACCAGTTGAATTCAAAATTAAGTTAATGCCAGGAACAAATCCAATCATTAAGAAGCCTTATAGGATGGGTCCAAAAGAGTTAGTAGAATTAAAACATCAACTAGAAGAATTAGAAGAGAATGGATTCATAAGATCAAGTAGTTCCAGTTGGGGTTCCCCAGTGCTCTTTGTCAAGAAGCAGATGGAACAATGAGGTTGTGTGTAGACTATAGGGATTTAAACAAGGTAACCATTAAAAATAAGTACCCACTGCCTAGAATAGATGATCTATTTGATCAATTGCATGGAGCTAAAATATTTTCAAGGTTAGATTTAGCCTCTGGATTTCACCAAATGAAAGTTGTAGAGGAAAGCATTGAGTACACAGCCTTTAACACAAGGTATGGCCTATATGAATTTTTAGTAATGCCATTTGGCTTGACCAATGCTCCCTCCTATTTTGTAGATTTGATGAATAGAATTTTTAGAGACTTTTTGGATAAATTTGTTCTAGTATTTATAGATGATATATTAATTTACTCAAAGACAGAAAATGATCATGTTATGCATCTACACCTAGTATTATCCAAACTTAGAGAACATGAATTAAAAGCCAAGTATTCAAAATGTACATTTTGGAAACATGAAGTAAAATTCTTAGGACACATAGCGTCACAGCAAGGAGTAAGTGTGGATCCAAGCAAAGTGATTGCAGTTCAATCATGGAGTAGACCCAGAACAGTGACTGAGGTGAGATCATTCTTGGGATTGGCAGGGTACTATAGAAAGTTCATCAAGGATTTTTCAAGAATAGCCACACCAATGACCAAGCTGACAAAGAAGAACCAACCATATGTGTGGACTGAGCAGTGTGAACAAGCTTTTGAGAAATTAAAACAAGCACTGGTGGAAGCTCCTGTCTTGCAAATCCCAGAAGCAAATGAAGGAATGGTTGTATATACTGATGCTAGTGGGTCTGGGTTAGGTGCAGTGCTTATGCAACATGGCAAGGTAGTGGCATATGCATCAAGACAGCTTAAACCCAATGAAACCAAATATGCAACTCATGATCTAGAATTAGCTGCAATATTGTTTGCATTAAAACTTTGGAGGCATTATTTGCTTGGAGCAAAGTTTGAATTATTTACAGACCATCAAGCATTGAAGTATTTATTTTCTCAAAAAGATTTGAATATGAGACAAGCAAGGTGGATGGAATTTCTAGCTGCATATGATTTAGATATTTTGTACACCCCTGGAAAAGCCAATAGGGTGGCAGATGCCTTGAGTAGGCATCATGTTAGATTAGCAAGTCTAATGATTGATGAATTTAAAAACCTTGTAATGCTTGGGGAGGCAGATATATATAGCAAGAATGAAAAGAATTTTAGAGGGCATGATGACATGGTAGAGTATGGTACACTAGGATTGATTACAGTAAAATCCAATCCAATGGAGAAAATTGGTGGCATGCAAGACCAAGTTAAAAATTTGAAGGAGAAGAAGGAAATGTTACTTAGCAACATTGAGTTGGGAAATTTTAAAATACATCACAAGGGGTATTTAAGGAAGAATGAGAAGTTGTGTGTACCAGACATTGCAGAGTTGAAGGAAGAAATCATGAATGAGCACCACAAAACCAGGTACACCATACACCCTGGTGGTACTAAAATGCATCATGATTTAAAAAGAAGCTACTGGTGGCCAGGAATGAAACAAGCAGTGGCAAGATATGTGGCAATGTGTTTCACCTATCAGCAAATTAAAGCAGATCACCAGAAGCCTTCTGGCATGTTGCAACCTTTGGAGGTACCTCAGTGGAAATGGGAAAGTATTTCCATGGATTTTGTGGATGGTTTGCCTAGAACTAAGAAAGACAATGATAGTATATGGGTAATTGTCGATGGACTAACCAAATCAGCTCACTTTGTCCCTGTCAAGTCAGATAGAAATGCAACTAGGCTTGCACAATTATTTATTAAGGAAGTGGTGAGGCTACATGGTATACCCAAGACCATTGTGAGTGATAGAGACACTTTGTTCACCTCAAGATTTTGGGAAAGCTTCCAAGAAGCAATGGAAACTCAACTATGCTTAAGCACTGCCTACCATCCTCAAAGTGATGG
Source organism: Allium cepa (assembly GCA_030765085.1). NCBI lineage: Eukaryota > Viridiplantae > Streptophyta > Magnoliopsida > Asparagales > Amaryllidaceae > Allium > Allium cepa. Next base: position 943,788,865 of record CM060945.1, on the reverse strand, counting down.
GCAGACAGAGATAGTAAACAAAATATTGGAGGATCTGTTGAGAGCATGTGTGCTTGACTTTGGGGGTAATTGGGAGGATCACATTCATTTGGCAGAGTTCACATATAACAATAGCTACCAGTCAACAATAGGAATGGCTCCCTTTGAAGCCTTGTATGGGAGACCCTTCATATCTCCTGCCTGTTGGTTGGATATGGGAGAGGGTATACTACTAGGACCAGATCATGTTAAAGAAACTTCCAACATGATTGAGTTAATTAGACATAGGATGAAGACAACACAATCAAGACAAAAGTCTTATGCAGATAAAAGGAGAAAGCCAATGGAGTTTAAGGTAGGAGAATATGTTTTTCTGAAGGTATCACCAATGAGGAAGGTGTTTAGGTTTGGGAAATCTGGTAAGTTATCACCAAGATTTGTAGGACCATATGAAATTATGCAGAGAATTGGTGCTATGGCCTACAAACTTAAATTACCTGAGGAGTTGGGTGGTGTGCATCCAGTGTTTCATGTTTCTCAACTGAGAAAATGGGTGCATGATGAAGGAGCAATTCTGGAGTCACCTACTCAAATTCAAGTCCAAAAGAATTTGGTCTACGCAAATGAACTAGTAGGGATAGTTGCCAAGGAGGAGAAAAAGTTGAGGAACAAGGTGATCAAACTAGTAAAAATTCAATGGAGCTTGGACACCAATGATTGTACATGGGAGGTGAAGGACAAAATGAGGGCAAAATACCCCAGTTTGTTTACTGATGGAGAGGTATGTTTAAGTAGTATATGATGATTTTCTGAATATTCTTATGCATTGCTTGCTTTCATAAAATGTGAGTATGGGATTATGGAATTAAAACAGACTATGGATTAGTATTTTTATTTGGAGAAAATAAAAGAAATTATGGGGACATAATTCCTTTAAGGGGGAGGGTATGTAATGACCCTGAAATAAAATAAAATAAAAGATGCATCAAAACAAAAAATAAATAAATAATACAATGGAGTTTTATGTAGTTTCAAATGACTTATATAATCATGCTGCCAGAAAAGAAAATAAATAATTTTGTGTGTGTATAATTTTTATCATATAGATATAAAAAAAAAGAGTTGCTGTTTTAAAGGGAGGAATAAAAACAATATAGTATGAGTAATTTTTACACCACCTAAATATATATGACAGTGTACATGAATTGTATAAGAAAAGAAGGCTAAGTAGAAAATGCAAAAAAGATTAAAGTTTCTTTAAAAACTGAGCAGAAAATAAAATAAGAAAAGGTCACATGCATATGGCATGAATAGAATGAGATCATGGAAATAGCATGCAGTAATTAAAGTGCTGGAATCCCGAAATAACTACTAAAGGAAATCAAGTGAGTGTAATTCCAATTGAGGACCATACATAAGTATAATCCGTGCATGAAAAATAAAGGGGTATCAAAGGAATTATCCATTTCCTTAAACCCTAAAATAGCTTTATAAAACCTGTACACCATCATGACCATCATCACCTCAGAAAAAAATAAAATAAAATAGGAGAAATATGGGTAAGCAACTCTGAAGGGATTTGCTGAGTAGAGGAGCAAGATAGTAAAAGAAAATACTAGGTGAGCATTAATCTATTTTATGCAATGGCATTAAGACCTCTGGTAGGCAGCCTAAAGTATTATAAAAATTATTTAAATCTCTGAAGTGGTTTATTATGAATGAAATGGATGAGATGGATGTTTGTTTGTGCATTTCTGTTTGGAGTCTTGTATGTCAGTTTTCCAAGCTAAAATGTTTTGAGCATTTTTAATTCTATTCTTATTATTGTCAAGTATGGATTTAAATTATTTAGGACATAGGCAGCAAGATAGAAATCTGGCTCATGCTTATTTTCTAAATAATAAGGCAGGAGGATTTTCTGAGTTTTTTGGTAAATTTTCCTTAACAAATACCTCTGTCCATATTCTTTTTCTTTTTTCAATAATATAGAAGGATCATGATGTTTAAAATGTTTTGGAAAACCTGCTGCAAATTTCTGCAGTAAGGAAAATAAATGGAAAACAAGGGATTGAACTAGAAAGTAATTATGTTTTTCTGAAACATGGAGGAATTGAGGGTTTTATGATTAAACCCATAAACATGTGCTTAATGAATTAAGCAGAAACTGGAGGGGGAAACTCATCAGGTTAATAGATCCTATGAATAAATGAAAGAAAATTAAATTGGTCATTTGGGGTTAGTCAATGATCTGCTTGCTTCAGGTGGGAGGAAGTATATGCATGGTGCAAGTGCACCCTGAGGCCTTTGTGTGTTGGAATAAATAAAACAATCTGGGTGATTCCTCCACAATGCATACTTGTGTTCATTTGACGGGGGATTTAGACCATAAATAAAATGGGGTATGAGATTTAAATCTCTGGGTTATAATATCTGGACAGGGATATAAATTAAACAAGGTTTAATATGATGACCTGAATGAAATACTGGGAGAAACTGGGAAAACAAAACCTGGGTTTATTTATGTAAAAAAATATATGATGTTATGAATAATGCATGGCTTGTTGCATATATGTTGAATGAATGGTTGTATTCTTGAAGTTATCTGGCAATTTTTACTGGTGTGCATAGTTTACAAACTGCTAGATTATGCAAGTGTTATAGGTTTATAAGATTTGTAAACATGTGTATAAAATTCATTAATGTTCATACCAGTATAAACTGACCCTTTTGGTTGCCTTTGCAATCATTTGGGTGTCTCAATTAAATGGGGCAGCTCAGTGAATTGCATGCAGGTAATTAAGGTTGACTTGATGGATGAAGGAGGCATTAGCTGCTAGTATAAATAAGAGAAAATTTGCTTTGTATTTGCAAATGCTTGTAATGAATGATCTAGTTATTATCAGTAGTTAAAGAAAACTGTAAGGAGATTTTTCTGAGTGCTTGGATTATGACATGTATTTAGCTAAACCTTTGTTTCTGATGGCAAGTAATTAGTTGATGTTCTTATAAATGTCTGGTCATCCTTTTGGAACTGAGAAGACTGATATAACAAATCAGTATGATATGTGTTCATGTTAGCCCCTGTTTTCTTTGGCTTGAAATTATTTGGTGATTTGATGATGGCAATTAAAAACAGTCAAGTATAACTGATTTTTCAGAAAACAAAACAAGCTTGCAAGTTTTGAATAAGATGGTTTATGCATGGCCTGCAATAGATATTGGTTGATGCATAATCTCTGAGAAAATGTATGGCCCATATTTATGCATTTGATTTCAAAAATAAAACGGGGTTTTAAAAGAAATGGACTAGGAAACATTTTTGTTTTGTGTTGAAAGTCTGGGGAAAGTAAATTCTCAGAAAAACTTTTATATGATAGAAGCAAACTTGTGATAGGAAAAGTGTTTGTAGAAATTGTTTACATAAGAAATACTGAAAGTTGTAAGTATAGGAACATGACCAGCCTAGATGGTTAAGGGTCAAACCCTTATAGCCTGGAATCACTTCACCACAGTTCATGTTGTGCAAGTGTCTCCAACTCGAAGAAAATGATATAAAAACTCCAAGTTTTTGAAATACAAACTCCAAGCATACCAGTTTGCATTTCCAACCTATCTGAAAATGCAGTGCAAATATAATTGTTCAACCTGAAATGAAAATGTGATTGGGAAAACAGGTTTGTATGTTCATATTAGCAATTATACTTCTCTCAGTTACACTTTTTAACACTTAAATACTGCATTAGGTGATAATAGACATATATAGGCAGAAAGAGTAGAAAATTAAGAAAAGAAAATGCAAAGGTGCACTGTACTTTGCACTACCAATCCCATATGCATTGTGCCTGTTGCAAACTTCATCTCATACAAAACAAAAGAAGCAAACATATCATCAATTATGTAGGGCTATTTTAAGGTGAATCGTGAACTGATATAAATATATTGGTCATCCAGGATCTTGGGAAAAGAATCTATGAATCTTCTAAATATTCAAACTTAACATTATGGAATTTAAATATATATTCATTTTTTTAAAAAAAAAAATCTATGTGTAAAAAATTAAAGGGGTCACCACATATCAGTTTCAAACAATGTGAATATTTTATTTGAATATCCGTCTTAAATTAAATTTATTGAGATTTTGAGGAAATTTAAATAACACATATAATGTATACTCTGTTTATATCAAACCGATCGATTTTTTTTTCCATCGATTTCTATCTATCAGCTTTGTCATCAAATTCGTGCCAATTTTGCTTTGCTTCAAAGTTCGTATTGGGATCCATAACCGACCTCATTATCGTTCTTCTCTAACCTCGAAAGGTGAGCAATCACTCACGATTAACGTTCTTATATTTTATTAAATTTGATTTCAATTGTAACGACAATTGAAATGTGATGTTGTAGTCATTTAAATTGTTATATATATGCCATTTTCTATAACTGTTCACCTGTGGGATATGACACCATATCCTGTTGTTTGTATTATATTTTTATTGATGATATATGCCTGCTATTTTATTATATTATCTGTTATCACTCTGCAAGTTCCTTGTAGTTTAGAATTCACTATGAGTTGAAATGATACATACCCGTACGGACTTTTGGATAGGAGAATTTCGTTATGGGTTGAAATGATAAACCCAAGCGATTTTCAATTAAATTGAATTTGGGATTGCGAGTCGAAGTGATATCTACCCGTATATTTAAATTTTGATTTCAAATCCGGATTTGAGATCGATAAAATGTGAAATGGTTATTTAGGAATTGAGTTGAATTTTAAATTAATAAATTAAGATTGGACTAAAATTTGAATTTGGAATTTGAATAGATTTGAATCGCAACTTTGAATTATACTTGAATTTAATTGGTTTATTTGTGATTCAGATCTGTACTTGAAATCAATATAATTCGAATTTATTATTTAGAAAATTTAATTGAATAAAAATTTAGTTTGAAACATTGAATATTTAAAGTTTTGAAATAATATTGAAATTTTTGAGTGGGAAATTTAAATGTATGATTTTTTAACTGGATTTTGATTTAAGTGATTTAATGAATATTTCACATCTAAATAAAAATTGGCTACGTAAACCTTAATTCAAAAATAGGAAGAAATCATTCGTTTCCTGTAGCCACTTCATTTTCTTTAATTATTTCCCGTGATTCAAGCAGGTGACCGTGTCCATTCACTCAACCCTTATCTATAATTTTGTTTTAAATTTCTTTCCTCTGTTCACTAGGGTAATTATGGTATGATTCTCAGCCTATTAGTCTGCCTTTCCTTCTTTCCTTCGGCAATCAAAAAAAAAATTATTTCAAAATATTATTATTTAAAATTTCTCCAAAATTTAATTAAATATGTTATTAAAAACCATTTAAAATTTATGGGTTGTTACACTCTCCCCCACTCAAGACTTTTCGTCTCCGAAAAGGAAGGAGGTAGGGGAATAGCAACAAACAGAAAGAAAAAAAATAGATTGAAGTACAAGATAAACAATTAATTAAAAACTATACAAATTTTACTTGAAATATTCATTTAAAAACTTCATTTGAAATTTAATTTTCTTTAATACTTTAATACCTTTTGAAACTCCTTTGAGAACAATTATTTACATTATTACTTATATTTACAAAGAAGTTATTGAAAATATTACATCCAAAATTTATAAATTTTTTTATTTATCTCAAGATACTTCCAACATTATAGATAAATTAATAATCATTCTCTTTAAATATGTTATAATTAATTAATAACTTCTGAAACACTAAATTTTTTCTATTATACCATGTAGTATATAAATAAAAAATATTTAAAAAGGATATATCCAACAAGGAAAAACGTAGATTTGGAAAACAAAATCAAGGTGAATAACTAAAGCTGAGTAGATAAGGTAGATTCAAAAGAATAGTATCGGGCACGAATAGTTAATTTCAAACCAAAAGAATTTCAATTTCAAAGATTAATACAAAATTTCTTGTTGGAAATACTTTTATAATAAAATACCTTTTCAAAAAAAATACTTTTATGTCGAAATCAATTTCCTTTCGAAAATACTTCTATAACTCGATGTTTCAACAAGTTTATCCTCGTTCTTGTAGACTCTGGCCATGCGTTGATCAGGCGCAAAGCTAGAATTCTTCAAGTACTTAGTAGACATGTTTCAACAACCAGTGAAAATACTTGAAAAACCTTTAAAAACAGATATGGAAAGTACAATCCAAACAAAATAACCAAACCAAAACCTTTGTCTAACCATGGTTCGTAGATACACAATGGTTAGGCCTGGATCCCCCAGGAAACAATCCGTATCCGTAAGCTTTCTCAGCCCCGCGAGTTACGCCATGATGACTAGTAGGGTGCAGGATATACAACGGTTACACCTGGATCCCCCAGGAAACAATCCGTACCCCTAGGCTGTCTCAGCCAGGCAGTTTCTCTACTAATGCGACCTACATAGATTGTAGGATACACAGTGATTACGCCTGGATCCCCCAGGAAACAATCCGTACCCCTAGGTCGTCTCAGCCAGGCAGTTGCGCCATGCAGTCGCGAGGAAAAAAACCATGGGTTATGCCACGGTGGGACACTCGAGTATCACATCCGGAAAACCAAAAATCAGAGAGAATAATATCGATAGAATGAATCCACAATGTGGCCACAAAGCGGATATCAAGAAGAAGGCACTTTCCATATCTTTACTTCGAAAATATGTATCATATAGTACCTTTTCAAATCACTTTCAAATATCATACTTATATAAAGTCCATTATATATAGGATTCCATTTTCAATCGAATACTTTCCCAATCAATAGTATATCAAATCACACTTATATAGACTTCGATTGTATAAAATTTCTCTTTCCAAATTGAGTACCTTTCAAATCAATAGGTTTCAAATCAATTTCGTACTATACAAATCAGTTTTATATAAGTTCGATAATACCCAAATCAAGTATTTAGTAAATCAAGGTTCTCAAATTTTTTCTCGTTTCAATAACATTTCAGTTTGAAGATCATATATAATTTCACCAAATTTTCTTCCAAATTAAATATATTCAGTTTCAAAGTTTCTTAAACAGTAGGTTTAGAAAATAATCCAAATTTCCAAATCAACAAAATTTAGGTCAAACAAATTCATTTCCAAAATCACCATGTAAGTACTGGTTTTAACTCCAATCTAACTTCAAAACCAAATATTCTTCTCAAAATCAATTATACTCAAAATGGTGTCTAAATTTATAATTATTCCTTTAAAAACTTTAAAATATTTATTTCTATATGAAAAATCCAATTTTCCCTTTTAAAATTATTTATTTAACAAAAGTTTCAAATTTACTTAAGTCATACTCTTCATACTTTAAACATACAAAACTAAAATTATATTCTTTATCAAATATTTTATACTCTTCGAAATTTCTTAGTTTTAAAATTTTAAACCTTGATTTGGAAGTGCTCAAACCTTCAAAATTGTCGGTGAAATCAAATTTCAAATCCAAGAGTTGGAAATCAGCAACAAATCAGTAAATCAATTTTTTTATTTTTATTTTTTATAAATTGAGTTATACTAAATTAAATCGAAAACTCGAGGATTGAACACCGGCTTACTTTAAATTATTTCAAATATATATACCTATATCTTTCGAATATCAAATCATACTTTGGAATTTGAAATCAAAATTGGTTTCACAAAGTCACTCGCATAGCAAAGCTATTAAAGTGGCCTGTCCCCCCTCTGAAACTCGAAAATTAATGTTGATGATGCGTGCACTCATCACTGAAATTATTTTCCAGCGACATAAGTGAGTTCTGGACTTCTATTTTCTTGAAAACTTCTTTGAATTTTTTTTCGAAATCCTTGGAACTCATTTGAAGTCATTTGAAACATTTCTTATTCAGAAAAATAATTTCAAATCTTATTATTATATATTTCAAAATCTTAAACCAATTTTCAAAAATACCGGAGTCCAATCTCTCGAATTTCAAATTCAAAACCTTTCAGTTATAAACCATTTTTATGTAAATAAATTTTCTTATAATATTTTCAAAATTTCAAATCTTTTCAAAACTTCGAATTCTCGTTTTTTTTAAAGGTATATAATCCTTATGGAAAACATTTTCTCTTTTATATATAGAATAAAATTATAGTTACCCAAATAAAATTTTTGGCATATAAAACAATTTTAAAATACAAACAAAATCCGATTTTCAAAGGATGATTCAAGAATGGATTTTAAAACAAAGATAGAGATTTAATTTAGAGGAACTCCAATCAATAAAATCCTGATTCGAAGATAGACTCGATCGAAGATGAGATAATTAAATTACAAAATAGAAGATGGATATACTTCGATAAATCGCGGGCGACCTTTACCGGTCAACCGTGATTCCAAAATTAGATCGGTGCATAATTCTGAGGCAATTCGACATTCAATCGCCGGAGATATAATTCGGAATAACAAGAGATAGTAGCATCTAAACCGAGGGATACATAAATCTCCGGTGAATCAATGCCAATTGTAAAGGAGTTTCACCCCCTTTACAAATCATTCAGTGGAGTCATTGGATACTCCAGAATCAAATGAATATAAATAGAGAGAGACAAGAAGAATTTTTGAACCACAGGGAACGTTTCAAAGTTCAAAGGAAATCGAGTCAAAAGAAAGAGATTCAACTCGAACGAAAGTGATTCTGTAAATAAATTTATCATATATGCTAAGTTTTGCCTAGAGCCAAAGCTCTGATACCAACTGTAACGACCCGCTATTTTGGACCATTCAAATCAACAATAAAAGCATACATGTCCGACTTGAATAATTCAAAATATGGAATTGTTAATTAAAATTGGCAAAACTCAGCATATACAGTAAATAAATCAACCATAGAATCACAGACACAGAGTAATATAAAATAATGCAGCGGAATAGATAAATAGTAGTTCATGAAGCTACTATATAAATACCAGAGTTAGAAATAAAAATACAACAGAATATCTCAAATACAGTGAAGTCTCCGGTACGAATAGATGACCTCTCCGAACGAAGCAACTGAAAGAGCTGAAAGCTGAATCAATAGTTGGATCCTCAAACGAAGCTCCAAACTCCAAAGGCGAGTCTCAAATGTTGTATTGCTTAGCCTGACCCGAGTGTAAAGCAAAAACACAAAACACTCGAGTCAGGATTAACATTCTTATATTAATAAATCCAACTCAAGTGAAATATCAACTGAAATACAAGTAACTTAAGGATGTTTGGGATAACCATCCTCTAAGGGTCCATTGAACTATCTACAAGGTTGAAATATACACTATAACACCATGGTCATTCAATTTTATTTAGACTTCAAAATCAAAACACCATTTCCTTTTCAAATATATCTATTTTCCATGATAGTATATATATTAAATAATTTATAAAGTAAAGTATTTGAAATTTCCTCAACTACACAAATTGATTCTAATCAACTCAAGTTCCAAATTCTCATTTATGCAAAGCTCAATTCATTAATTCAAATCAGCTCCCAATAACCATTTAAACTTTCGTTATATTCAAAGCTTTAATATTCAATATTTTAAAGTTAAATCTAACAGTTTCATATAGATCTTGATTTAGCTTCATCATTATTATTTAGTCAGGAAATATCCACTTAACAAATTCAATATCATTTAAATAGCCTTAGATTTTATTTTATAGAATATTTCCTTAAATTTATTTAAACTTAAAATATCCATTTAATCCATTTTACCAAAACCAAGTTATAAAATCATATCTTAAATCCCGAATCCAATAGTTTCAAATCGATTTAATTGAATATAATTCTTAATTAAATACCATTTTCAATTTATTCAACTTTATCTTCTCAATTCTAGCTTATTCAAAATTTTACCAAATCTAATTTGAAATATAAATTTGAACGAATCCTTAAACATATTATATGTATTAAATCAATCTCAATTAGATTAAATATTATTATTAGGTCTATACATAAAATTTTCATTTTTATACATATAATATTCTAAGAATCAGTCTTTATTAAAACTATATTTTTCTTTCCCAAACCATAGAAATTATTCAAAACATTTATATATATAGACCAACGATGTCTGTATATAATTTCCTACGCTATGGTCAAGGGATACAGATATTTATCATTTCAATCCAAAATTTAAATATACGGGTAGATATCACTTCGACCCGCAATCCCAAATTCAATTTAATTGAAAATCGCTTGGGTTTATCATTTCAACCCATAACGAAATTCTCCTATCCAAATGCCCGTTCGGGTATGCATCATTTCAACTCATAGTGAATTCTAAACTACAAGGAACTTGCAGAGTGATAACAGATAATACAATAAAATAACAGGCATATATCATCAATAAAAATATAATATAAACAACAGGATATGGTGTCATATCCCACAGGTGAACAGTTACAGAAAATAGCAAATGTATAACAATTTAAATGACTACAACATCATATTTCAATTGTCGTTTCAATTGAAATCAAATTTAATAAAATACAAGAACGTTAATCGTGAGTGATTGCCCACCTTTCGAGGTTAGAGAAGAACGATAATGAGGTCAGTTATGGATCCCAATACGAACTTTGAAGCAAAGCAAAATTGGCACGAATTTGATGACAAAGCTAATAGATAGAAATCGATGAAAAAAGAATCAATCGGTTTGATATAAATAGAATATATATTATACGTGTTATTTAAATTTCCCTAAAATCTCAATAAATTTAATTTAAGATGAATATTCAAATAAAATATTTACATTGTTTGAAACTGATATTAAATCTAAAATACATATTAAAACAAAACATCATCATATTATTGAAAAATCAATACTTAAATTTAAACACATAAACGTTTTTCCTCTTAAATCAATATTATATTTAAACACACACACAAAATAAAATATAGGCATAATATATATAAAAATCATCACTTATTTAAAACACGCATTCTAAAATAACATATTTACATATAGTTTACTCAAAATTCAAAGCACATACTGAGAAAATCAATCTATATATATAGACCATACATTATGAAAGCACTACAGAAAGAGAAAAAAACAAAATATACTTTATATATATACACTAGAATCGAGATGAAAATTATACATTTAAATTTTAGTTTTACAACATAAATCACTAATGCTTTTACAACACTCAGCTGCCATACTAATATATGTTATATTCGAACAGGAATAAAAATCTAATTATATTTTCAAAATATGTATGTTACTAATATTTTATAATAACAAATAAGATATAAGACTCACATATATATACGTCTTTGAAAAGCTTGGCTTAAAATTCACATAAGCATTAAACATAAAAAATATGTAGATATAGTTTTATGCTAAAATATCAATTAAATGGAAACGCGAGTTGAAATATAAAGATGGATTTGTGAGGACAGGGAGGGGAGAAGCAAAGCATGGAAAAAAATAATATATAAAATAAAAAGAAGAAAATTGAGGCCATATCTTCAGAGCTCACGCACGTAAGAAGAAATGAAGAAAATGTTGAGATGCAATTGAAAACTATTTGTGTACGAGGCTTACATTTATACACAATTGCATTGATTGAGGTGAGAGAACATAGGCAATAAATAAATTTAAATCAATTATACACGATTGCATTGATTGAGGTGAGAGAATTTAGGCAAGAAAGATTTGAGCGAATATTTACAGTGGTATTGATTGCGTGAATTTAGCAAAAGGAAACTGCAAGAAATCTTTGGCAAACATTTTGTATACGTTTAAAATTTATTAGGAAGTAAATGCGTTGATTAAAACGCAAGAAATATTTATAAAATGGAAAGGTGATGAAATTATCTGCGTACAAGGTTGAGTATTTAAATGAAACTAGTATTGATTGCTTAGAGAAACGGCAGGAAATAATTCCTGTCAGGAGGAATTTGCGCGTGATATTTGATTTAGGAGATAATTGCGCTGGATAGATTAAATAAAGAAACGTACTAATTAACGGTATAGGAACATTAAGGAAATAAAAGAATTTCATTTGAATGGTAAGGAAAATCAAAGATGTTGTTCCTATTAATTGCAAAGGAGTAAATGGAAAAGAAGAGACACTTATACACGTGAATTTCAAACAATTTTGAAATGGATTTTGAACTTCTAAAGAGAAATAAATTTGCTTGAAACTGCTACGTGAATTTTTATTCCTATGATAAAAATGAGGAAATAGGGAAGCGCAGAAATTTTCGCATAACTTATCAAAACTAGATTTAAAAGAAATTGAACGTCTAGGGAAATGATTTCTTTCCCACTTGGAATGCAAGGCTACGGATAAATTTATTATTTAACGTCAAAATAAATATTATTCCCAATTGAAACCATATTAACTTTTAAATCATTAAATTAACATATAAAATAATAACAACCATCTACTGCTTTATAGTAAATAAAAAAATTGTAAATTCACGGAATACAATCTGTTACTTTTATTTCAAAATATCTTTCTTATAATAATTATTATATCAAGAAAACATTTTGAAATAATTTTCTCTTTCAAAACTTATAAATAAAATATTATTATGTTAACTACCAAATTAAATGTTCATTTTAATACATTCTCTTTCCTTAATGGAAAGATTTCAACAAATACAAATATTAATTTCGTATTAAAATCGAATAAAAATCTAATTCAACTACTTCTTTTTATTAACAATAAATCAAACATTATTTAATAATTTCACATAGCTCAACATATCCATTAACTACCAATTTTAGTTCATTTGTTAGAGGTTAACTTATTTGAATTACAACAATACAATTAAACTATTGTTTCCTCTTTAATTTTATTCAATAGATCAATATTTAAAATTAACAATTATTATTAAATTCTTAACATTTGTTGTTTTTAATTCAAACTGTAAATCTCATATAAACTATTATTATTCCCATCATTTTTGTTTCTACCAAATTTTATTCAATATTTTTAAAAAAAATTAGAATTTTAAATTGGTCTAAAATTTCGGATCGTTGCCCATTAATTTTTAATTTTTCCAGATCTGAACTGCGTTGCAGAAAATGAAGATGGGAAGAGATTTTGAAACGGTTAGGAAATCAAAGATTTTTATTCCTATTAAATATGGAGACGCAAATGAAAGTGGAAAGTTTTACACGTGAATTGGAGGTAGAGTTTTAATTCTTTTTTTTAATGCACGTGTTGATTTAACTTTTAACAGCTAAGATATGAAATAAAAGAGTGCGTACAATAGATGCAATAATTAAAACGAACATACGTCCAAATTAATTAACCAGTAACGTAATCTAAATTTATATGTTTTCTTATTTATGAACTACTTATATTTAATTATACGTAATCCAAACATTAAATTTTTATTTCAAAATATTATTATTTAAAATTTCTTCAAAATTTAATTAAATACGTTATTAAAAACCGATCAAAATTTATGGGTTGTTACATACACCGTTAAAACTTTCAAAAACATTAGTTGTCATTACATGACAGCGTCATCCATCGTCTTTGCACAAAACCCAGTTTTCTTCAAAATTTCACAGACTCCGCTCAATCCACTCATGCGCACGCCTACTTGTTGCTTTGATCTCTTCTCTAATTTTCATGTTCTCAACTAGCTCGGACGCACACACTGCTGAATAAAATGACCCCGTCAGTCGCCTCTCTCTGAATTCTGCCGCTTGGAAGTTTGCTTTTATATGTCTTGCACAGTAACGATGTTTATGCGGTTGTCGCCATTTCCCTGTAAATCTTTTGGAATTCCTTTCATCCTATCGGATATGAAAGTAATACAACGACCGCGAATACTGTATATGAATTCTAACATGCAAGAAAAAAACCAAACTCAAGAATCACATGACTCCGATTCAAATACTGCGTATGCCAAAGGAAAAAGACAGTCATCTGCATCTAACGCGGTTGCAACAAGCAATGTGCTTTTGTATTTACCGTACAACTGTGTCCCGTCAATACATAACAAAGGCCGATAATGCACAAAACCTGTATGCAAGGCCCAAATGACTAAAAAGCGCGATCAAATACTCCCACTTCATCATGTGTCACATGACATATAGAGTCAGGGTTCGTTCTTTTTATTTCATCAAAGAGCTATGGTAAAGTCGAGTATGATTCTGCCTGATCACCATAATTTCTCTCACTTTTTTCTTTAAAAAAAAAGAGTGAAATATATAAACCAAAACCATAAACTGTCAACATGCCTGACAGGTAACCAACAAACAAAAGTAAACAAGACTTCCGAATCAAACCAAACGACAATGCAATAACAAAAGCCCAAAGAAACAACATATGTCCGCGAATAGGAGAGGAAGACGACCGCGAGAAACAGTCAAAGATCAATCTGGATGAAATCCAAAGAAACAACTGCCTGTAGGATCATCGTCATCGAGTACCCGGGAAGACACCGCCCGATAACGATGACGAATGAAGACCGAGCAAAACAACAGCAATCAGAGCAGACAAGCCCACTAGAAATAGCATAGAATATCACGCAGAAAACCCCAATAAAAGAATATGACAGAAGACCCCGGACCAACCCGAAAAGCAATAGCCTGAAAAAACAACATCCACGAAATGAGAAATAAGGGGGGGAAGCGATGTAGTCAGCCAATTCCAACTCTAGAGGGTGCCTGAACACAGGAAATAGATAAAAGATCCACAAGACGACTAGAACGAGAGCTGACCGAACCCTTAAAAGGTCTGCCACGAAAAGCCAAGAAGACGTCATTTCTAACCCGACGAATAATGGAATATGGATCCATTGGAGAGTCTTCAAAAATTGCCTTGTTCCGCGCGCACCACAGGTGCCAACAGATCAGGCAAGGAATCAAGCGAAAAATTATCGAGTGAAGAGATTTACCAAAAATACCGTGCCACCAGGTTCTCTGTAAATCTGAAGGAGATCTGATAATTCCTCGGATACCAATAAGGTTGCTGAAGTAATTCCAGCAGGATCTGGCAGAGAAGCCCATAAAAAATAAATGGCACAAGGATTATGTATCCCCGATTCCGCAGCACCTACATCGGGAGACGGTAAGGATACCAATTCCCTGGAGGTTCTCGTCTAATAGCAGCCCATTATGTAGGGTTCACCACATGAACAGACTTTAGGAGGAATGCTAGAATCCCAGATGAAAGAGAACAAAGAAAGGACAGGAGCTGGGGTACGAGCCGAATTCCAAGCCTTGGAGATAGAAAAGGATCTGCCATCCCAGCCTCTAGAGCCGCCATGAGAGTCAGAGAACGATTTAACAGATTGCATGTGTTTCCAGGTCTCGCTAGCGAAATAAGGAGATCCGGTATACCCAGAGACTAACAGCCGCTGGTATTTGGCGTGGAGGAACGACGCCCATAAGGAGTCATTAGCCTCAAACCGGTTCCACAATTTGCAGGCAAAGGCAGAACAGATGTCCTTTGGATTGCGCAAGCCTAATCCGCCCTCACTAATGGGGAGGCACACGACGTCCCATGAGACCTAGTGATGGCGGTGCATATCAACCTTTGACCCCCAAATGAAGGACGGGGCCAAAGACTGGAAAGACCGGAAAAAGGAAGAGGTAGGGGTCATCGCAGCGAAGACATGAGTGCCCATCGAGCCTAAGACAGATTTGATTAGAACCAGTCTACCCGCTTAAGATAGAAGAGACACATTCCAACGGATAATCTTCCCCCTAACCTTGTCCATCAAAGGATCGAAAATAGCATTAAGTTTCCTGCCTCGATAGAGTACTATACCAAGATAAGGAAGCGGAAGAGAAGCTTTCTTGAAACCGGTAAATTCCTGAAGCCAAGAAACCCTGGAAGGAGACATGTCCTTGGCATGAACGAAGCAACTCTTGGAGGAGTTAACAAGCTGGCCCTAGCACCTCTCGTATAGTTGAATGAAGCGAAGAAGCCGCCGAATAGAAGAGCGGTTGCCATTCGAGAAAATGACAATGTCGTCCGCAAAAGATAAGGAGGAAACGAGCGGGCACCCCCTCGGTAACCCAAAACGTTGGACCTGACCGTAGATCGTGGGGGAGTGAGTTCCGCGGATAAGAGCCTCTGCCGCAATGACGAAAAGAGAAAGCGACAGTGGGTCTCCTTGACGTAAACCTCTACCCTCCTTGAAGAAACCGTTGGCCGATCCGTTGATGAGAACGGAGAACCAACAGTTGGAAATGAGCCTCCACACCAAATCAATAAGGATTTTAGGGAAACCAAAGGCACGCAAAACCCTGATGATGAAAAACCATGACATACGATCGTAAGCCTTAGCCATATCAAGTTTGAAAACAACATTAAATCCTCTAACCTTCCGGTCAAGCTGGGAAATCAATTCCTGAGCTAAAAGGACATTATCAGTAATTAAACGACCTTTAACAAAACGCGCTTGAGAGGTGGATATGATGCGATCAAGGTACGGAGCCAAACGAATGGCCAGCACCTTGGAGATAACTTTGTTTGAGAAATTACACAAGCTGATGGGACGAAAATCCGCGCATGACCGTGGATTATCACACTTCGGAATAAGGACCTCTCTCTTGTTTTGCTTAATGCTCGCCACGTTTTCATGTAACTTATGCTTATGAACAACTGATCGTGCACAAGCACTTGAACTGTACCAGCTGAAATATCCAAATCGGCTTTGACAAAAGACATGATTTTTGTCATTTGAAATTTTGAAGTTGCTTGCTTATGGTTGGAATTAACTATTGGGTTAACACAACTGTGTTTACTTGGATACTTTCGAATTTTCCACCATCCCGACTCGGATTTTCTCGAAACTATGACATGTATTCTCCAAGGACAGTTACCTTCAATGTTGCGTATAGAAGTATATTGTGTTTTGTTCGACTTTATTGGTTTGTGTGAAACAACATGCAGATTTGACCATTCCGTTAGTTGTTGAAGAAAACTTCTTTTTTGTCTCCAAACTATTCCAACACTAAAACCGCCTTAAACGCAAGCGGTTGAAAATCGTTCGTCAAAAAATTGAAGATTACCAACAACAGATCTTGCCAACGTTTGAGTCGGTGCAAAGGTCATCATTCAATGACACTTCCATCTCTGGTTCGTCACCATCTGCATCATTGTCATCTGCTGTAGGAAAGTCATATTTCAACGCTTCGTTGTTAACTTGCATTCTTTGTATTCAAGAGTCTTTATTAACATTCATAGAAGCAACGACCATGCTATCTACGTGACATTCTTTACCCATGGCTTCATTGCCGCCAACGTCCATATCATCGTCAAAATATGCATATGAAGAATGAGTGAATGGTCCAGCCCTACATTGTGTACCAGAATCAACTGTCATATACCTGATTGAAATATTGAACTCAACTAACCGACAATATATACCAAATGAGATGAAAAATATAGCCCAATCTGTAAACATATCTTTGACTCATATCATATAGTTCAAATGGATTATGATACATCGATTGCGAAAAATTTGCATTAACATGTTAATCGCATTCGTCATGCTAAATGTCTTGCTGTTGAAAGCTGTTTAAATTACGGCAAAGTATGAGAAAAATTAACTACATAATAGTACATCTATGAATTCATCAAATTTTTTTTTACCCCGCACTCGTATTTGCATTTCTAGACGGGTTGCAATAAATGTTGCTTTGTAACATAAATGGCTGCGAGTTTTCGTATGGCATAAACTTGTACTGCATAGATGGAGGACCGTACCTTCCATCGGTTGCATAAAGATTGCTATAAGTAGGAGATACGTAGTCAGTAGATGGATCCGTAGTATCCAACATCTGTGTATAGTATCCAATTTCAGTACTCACAACAGGAGATGCCACATGCTGTTTTTGTTGTTGCTTTGCAACTTTCTCTACATATAACTCAACAAATTTTGCAACAGCAGAAAACATTACTTCTACATCGTCATCGTTCGCTAATGCTATTGCTTTAGAACCCGAGTTCGTAGGTTAGTTAACCACTAGTTCAAGTTCAAATTCTTCTTTATTAATCTTCGTCGTTCTGTACACAGTTTCTTTTAATTCCGTCAATTCGCGACCTCTTCGCACTCTTCCTGGTTTTACAAATGCTAACATACTTACCATTCTTTTGATCATCGACAATTAGTTTGCCACCGTATTAGCAAAACGTAGGAATCATATTTCTTGCCATTCTACAGATCAGTATACAAATCGTTCAGTTTGTACACATTAAACCAATTTTTTAGCTTAATATAATCAATTACTAAGTTCACAATACTTCAGAAATTAGACCAAAAAAGATAGGGTTTATTGATTTTACCTTCAACTAGATGAAATTTACTAAGCAACGTTGTGGATTTATAGATTTGGCATTAAATCAAGGTTTTAAAGAGTATAAATATTGATTTCGGAATAGAACTGCCATCAGAGAACTTTTTTTCAGTTTTATGAAAAAGTTGGAAGTGAGAGAGAGAGGGGTAAGTTGCTATTTGGATTAGTGAAGCTTTTGGACGGTTTTTGAAAAATCTCCAAAGGCAAAAAGCTTTCATCCGTTGACGATTTTCTAAAACTCGCCAACCAGAAAATATGTTATTTTCTTTGGACAACTTTACGAAAATCGTTCGTTGGCGATTTTTTGGAAAATCAACAATTGAATAAAAAAAAAACGATTTATTTCTGTAATTAATTTTAAAACCGGACTATATTTGTTATTACTTTCTAAAACCAACTTATATAGGTAAAATTTACTAATCCAAGTGATTTATGTATCACATCATAGTGTTAAATAATAGCAATCCACTGTCTTGTCCAAAAATAGTATAAACTAGTTTAGGTTGTACGTGGTCTTATGTGCCGTTAAAGATAATTTCTTAATTCTCCGCCGCTCGTAAAGAAATGTTACGGGACTTTTCTTGCTAGCAGAATTTTATTTTATTTTATGCAGATCGGGATTGATCATTTTTTTTTTTCGCCCTTTTATTTTAGTGGTGAAAGAGATATGTTTTAAGCTGTCCTACTCTTTAATTGGACCACGTCGTACTTGGGTAGCTTTCGCTACTTCCAATCAAGCAAGATATTTAACCTCTCCTCTAATTATATCTGTATAACTATCATATTCTTCGTTGCTAGTTTCATATCAACATCAACATCGATAACGAACGTTGTTATAACCAATATTAATAATGGTACTCAATATCAATAGATATCATTATCGCCAATGCTAATGCTACGTAAACCATCTTCTGACTCAGCATTAAATATTCTCTTTGAAAATATCGTGATAAAGGAAACATGTAAAATCATCTCAAACGTTTAGATTGTTAGGTGCTTTCAAATTTTACTCTTATAAATTTGTTAAATCTTAGTAATTGGGCTTCCATGATTAAAAATAAGATCGTTGGTTTAAAAATTAAACATGGAATGTGAAGAGACGCAGAGTATTAAGTTCTCGCAAAAACGTGAAGCAAATATGAATAAGAAAGAGTTGACAAAATATCATGTATACCATCCATTTTATTTTATTACTAGACTAGAAAATGATAAAGTAGTAAATTCGAAAGTTTTAACTCAAGGTATACGTATTAATAATGTACATTTGCAGTTCAACAATGAAATTTCAAAATTTATTTCTAGGTGTCTAGCACATAATTTTCTTTCAAATGCAAATAGCACACAAAGTTGAAATGCACTTGTCATAAGATTATTCTAATCGGTATATTTGTTAGTCAATGACATAAATCTAGACGCTAATGTTAATCAAAATAAGCAGTCATGAGTTATATATGACGCCCTGCTACCGTTAAATGTTGACTTCTATTTTTAGGAAAGCACGGTATATGTGATTGAAAAACAACCAAAGTTTGTGAACTTGATACAATTTGTAAATTGAAAAAAGATTATGAATTTTTTTAGTATTAAATTTGGATAAGTGCATGTTTGTTTTACAAAAACATGTTTGTTTTCGTTGACGTTGAAAGTTGAAATTGAAAGCGTGAAAGGTGGAAAAAGTGCAACGGCAGCTAGAAGTCAAGAAATGGAACAATAGGTTGGAAGTAGATGTTACAAACAAAACAATTGTTTTGAGCAAAGCAGCTCCCAATTGACCTATCGATGTGGGTGCATTGGTGGAACAATGCAAAACCACAAAATATTTATATCAATCTATCTGTTGAAGCCACCCGTTGGTAAGAAGACTTCGTCCGGTGGCTAACCATCAGAAGGGTGGTTCTCGTGTCAAACAAAATAATAAGCATTTTAAAAGAAGCAAGAAAGAATATTGTTTAAAAGAGGCATGAATAAAGATTATTAATTTTGTCATCACCAATTATATTGTTAATGTATTTGTATTGTTTAATGTGTTTGTATTGTTTTAAAATAGATGTATTTTAATAATGTAACTAAATCCGAAAATTTGATAATTCAACTATAATAATAAAACATATACATTTACACTAGTACAACGATTTTGAATTACAGATACAATAATGATACAAGTACAGTTACAAAGTACAAAATCTAATGTTATGCAAACAGTTCCCAACGTAGTTCATTTTGTATGTTATTTGTGAAACGATGGTCATGTAATCTGTTGCATTTCTTTCAATTGGTTCGTTTATAATAATTTCTGGACATACGAATATTATAACACTCTTCTAGAAATTCTTATAGAACTAGAACGGGATCATCGTTGTATGCCATAAATTCAAGGTCTTTTTTTTAATAAAGCTAGCCGGATTTAAAGTGGGCCGTGCCACTGTATTAATAACGGGAAACATGTGTTCTGAACATGCGTAGAACAACTAAGTGGGAGCAAAAACCCAACCACGATGAAATAAAAAGAATATGAGCTAGGTAAAAAGAACCTAGACTATTAAACAACATGACTACTCCCCCTCCAAAGAGAAGGGGCCAGAGCTATCGTCAGAAGACGACCAATAACATGCACAAACCTAGGGAAAAGAGCTGCCAGATTCAGGTCATAACCATCAGAAGCTGGCGATTAAATATATTTCCTATTCCACGTGACATCATAAAACTTACTTTTATTCTCCACACCAATATCATCAATCCTAGAAAGAGTAAGCCCCTCACTCTCAATATGATACAAAAGACAACGACTCTCTCCCCAACATCATCGATAAAGGCATAGTAGGTGTCTGATACTGGCGAGCAGCGCATATCAGAAGAAACATGCTAGGCTCACTCCTCAAAATTCCATGAAATAGTACTAGTCATAATAGCAGTGCCATCCTCAAACAGGGTATCACCAACAGGATCAACTACATCAGGAGAGTCAGCCGTAGAAGTTTCAACAACAGAAACGACAACAAGAGAAATGATAGCAGAAGCAACATACACATGAGCCAAATCAGCAGGAACAACAACAGGAGGAGGCTTAGAGGAAGGCGGAACAACCTTCGGAACCCACCTCTTGATAGGAGACCAAAGCAAAGAAACCCGATCAGATAGAGGAATGCCAGTAGAGGCCATATTGGAACACGCCTGCGAAAAATGCCCAAAAGACTGACATACCATACATATATCCGGTTTCCAACTGTATCGCACTCTGACCTCTGCAATATGGCCCTTCTTAATTCTGACTTTAAGCACCGAAGGCAGAGGTTTGACCTGGGTGATCTTAATCAGAGCTTGGGCATAAACTAGTCTATTCCTGGCTACTGTGTTTGCATCATAACAAATCACCTTACCAAAAAGGTCTGCTAGCTAATCAATCCCGATAAGAAGCTGAATAACAAAAGGGATATGAAAAAAATGGGCCTAAATAGGAATATATAAAACCTGATAACGAGCCCTATCCACAAATGGACTCCAAGTAGTAGTAATGAAAGGTTTCCCTTCTATGAGAATTGAATCGGCTTCAAAAATTCGCTGTCTCGCATAAATTTAAAATAGAACATTTCATTGTCAAAACGTACGCTCAATCCCCCTCTTGGCTTTTAAACTTGGTTGCATCTAGCTTTTACAATATTATAAAATGGATTGAAATCAAGGAAAAAGCCCACTAGATAACATTTCTAGAAATCAACACCGACCTCAATCACTTCTTTTGGAGGAATCATAACACCATCAATCTAAACATTGTCCAAGCAAATTGGTGAATGCAAACCAGCATTGTATGGCATTTTGGTGAATAGAGACGACCACAAAGGAGCAGACCTAGGTGGAGATGGTTCCAAGGGGGTAGTGGAACTATCAAAAGGCAATTGTCGACATGTAGAAAGTTAACATGGGTAAAAACCGGTGCAGCATTACCACAAACAGATTGTGAGAAACCAGGCAAGACTCCATTGTTAAAGGTCATAGTTCGATCATCATCATTCCCAACCACACTAACGCTACCATTCACTTCGACAAGAGGGACCGTAACATTTTCAACTTCGTCGTTCTCATTTTCATCAACACCAATATCAGATGCATCGTTCAAACTAACAACAGTCTGAGTCCAAGAGGAATTACCCGCGTTGCCAAGCAGCGACGAAAGGACGTGCTCACCAACGACTAACGGACAGTCAGAACCATGCCTGGCGACAGCGAATGGGGAGGACATATCATTTAGCAGAGAGGCCAGAGGATTAGTATCAGGCCCAATATCCATGGTAGAAACGATGTCGAACTAGGGAGCTTTGTTGCAATTATCAGTTTTGTCAGGCGCGGAAAGAGAAGACGCGGGCAGCTCTGACAGCAACTTCCCCAGAACATAGAGATGTTACGTAAGACTGGAATTTTTTTTCTTTCAAATTCCAATGATTGTTTCTATTTTCATTTGTAAACTCGAATGATCATAGTCAGAAGTTTAATTTTCGATCTTTGGTTACTTACGTGTTCCAATGAAATCTGAAATATGTTATCTAACATTGCGGTAAGGAAGTAAGTATATATTCATCTGTTAGCGTATACCTTGAGTCAACTAAATAATATTATCCTGGAGGTGGATGAGGAAATTCAAATTTCTGCTATTTAAAATCTGGTGAATTCCTTTATGTTTAGAATTGTGAATTCAGTCTATTGAAACTTTCTGTAGCACTTTAAGTTGCATAATAGCTTGTATGTTAGTCAAATCTTCGGCATTAGAATATGAATGATCAACTTCATCGTACGATTCAGCCATTGATATTTTTATTTGGGGTTAATCAAAGTGGAGATGGAGTGGAGATTAAGAAGATGGTGGAATAGAGATGGAGAGGAAAGGAGTGGAGGAAAGTGGTTTATAGGGTGGTTGGTAGTAATTAGCCATTGGCGCCAAATGCGTCCGACGAGTCGGATGCTTTTGACACTAACCGTTGATTTTCTATCGATCTCCCAACATATAATTAATATGGGCCCATCTATGATACACCTGGCATGTCGAACGCGATGCTAACTTGACCTGAAATGAAATTGACTACGAACCCTACCTAAATCATTACATAGATCAAGCAATAGCATACTCAATAACAAATTTAATTCTTGTTTCTTAGAGAATGTAGTATCAAATATATTATCTCTAATGAATTTGTAGATGAAATCTGCGACCTTCAACATTAAAAAAACGATCAAATTGATAGTTTAAAAGGGAAAATTGAGAATTTTGACGATTGAGTGATTTTTCTGGAAATTAATTTTTGATTGAAATTTATTAGTTACAGTTGCTCCAATGCACCACCTACAATCATGTAATTGACTTATATATCACTTATGAACTATGTTATGAAAAGCATACTTAAATGTCGCTTAAGCACAAAATATTTTCACAACGTTTAATTTTTTGAAAAAACAATAAAGCCAAGCGACGCTTAAGCGTGCTGAACTGATGCTTATTTGCATTTTGCTTAAATTTATGCGATGATTAAGCCCTACTAAACAAAAATATATTGTTTTTAAAATTAAAAAAATAGGCTTATAGCAATAAACCACATTTCCTAATAAATTTTTCTCATTTTCTATCATATGGACCGATTATGGTGAATATTTTTTGACATTAAAATACGATTACATTTATTTGACAATATGCACCGTTTGTACTTAGCTTGAGTAAGCTTAACTTTAATGGATGGCGAAAGTCAAATGCTGCTTTTGAGATCTGTGAATATATAAGTTAAATTCAAAGATAAATTTTAATTCTTCATGATCATTTGTGCATACACAATGATACGCTTAATACAATCTCTTTACATAAATTTATACTGATAAGATTAATGCATGCTAAAAAATTAAGAATTAAGCAGCACTTGAGCGATGCTTAAGCGAAGCGAGACTTCTATCGCCTCGCCTCACTTAGCACTTAATATAACATAGCTTGTAAACTCTCTATTATATATTAACAGTACTAATATATATATTAATAGTAATAAATTTTAGGCCATTTGCAACACCCTCTAAAAATTAATAAGAAATTAATAAATTAAAATAAGACTAAAAATAAGAATTTTGCAAACGTTGAAATTTGACAACGAAAGTTACACTATTGCATTAGTGATGATTTTCTGATCAACTTTTATATATAAAGTTTTGCAATCGAAACTCAAACAGAAATGCTACCGGCGTTTGAAGTTTTTGAATTTAAAATAATTCAAACGAATTCATATTTTGAATTTAAATAATGTTAACGTAGGAATTAAAATGGGTAATGAATAATTTAACGTTGGGGAAAATTAGCATTAGAGAAAAATGTTAATATTAGTGATAAAATAGGAACTAAATAAAACTGAAACGACAAACATTAATTCACTATCCAAAATAGAGGACCAGTCGACCCCCTCCCATTGACTGGTCGATCACTAGCGGTCGATCACCCAAGCTGAGCGGTCGATGGTTAGTTAAAGGCAGCTAGGGTTTGGTTAGGCCCCAATGATCTAGATTTTATTATTTTAAACTGACTTAAATCCTACGGTTCTGTCTTATTCTAACCATTGTAAATAAAATGCTATCCCCTCGCTTTTATTCATAAAATATTTGGAATATTAGCGAACTCTATCAGTCTTTTTCCTTGATTAGATTCAAGAATTCAAACCAAAATAAATGGGGAAAAGGTAACAGGTTCATATATGTTTACGTTTTTCTATTTTCATGCTTTCCTAAAACCTGAATTCTGAATCTAATTTATATACAATTGAATTGTTGTATATTCAAAAAAGAAGAAATCTAAAGAAGCGGTTAGACAATGGCATGAATCAAATTCAAAAGAAGCTGGAAAAACTATCTGTGAGGGGAAATCTTAGTTTTTCACAGTTTATTAGTTTGCGCAGTAAAAGTCTGGATTTGTTTATGGCTTAGGAAATTTTGCATATATGAAAACGCTAAACCCCAAAACTCCGAAATTCACCCAAATAAAATATCAATTCTTGGATTGTTTAAAATTTCAATTATTTTATGTTAATATAGTAGAATTAAATCTGTTCTTTGTAATTTGAATAATTTATGTCTTATTCCACCTTTTATTTTTGTTGTTATGAAAAAAGTTTCAAAAATAAAATTATTGGAAAATGGTGTGCAAAGTATGAATTTTCTTATCTGTAGTTTGCACCATCTATTTCTGTAATATGAAGAAATCTGAATCTCTTTTTCCGCTTTGAGATTGCATATAAACATTGAATAGAAAATTGATGTGCATGTAAATGTGCTTATATTTACATTCATATTTTATCTATTTTTATTTAAATAAATGTTATATTTGGGCATTTTAACATGTTTAAACCAAAATTCAATTATTGTCAAATCATCATATAATCTTCATTCAGTGACAAAACGGTCAATTTTTGTGCATGCGTCAATTTGAAACTTTTTACTTGGACATTTTTCATAATTTTTATAGGAATTTGGATGCATATGGAAGTGGATTTCATGAAGATATATGCATACACAAGGGAATGCAAATGAATGAAGATGAAATAATTCAAGCTCATTATCATGGAGGACCCACCCACTTACCTAACTCTACAATTAGAAGCTAATGGACAACTAAGCGGAGGCTAAAAGCTTCATGCATATTTAATGATGGATTAATTAGAGGCTAATGGTTACTTGGAGACCACACTTTCTATATGTATGTATAAGAGGCCCTCTTATGTACATGTAAATATCTTCCTACTCTTTCAAATTAGTTAGAAAATTAAGAAAGTAAGTTCTAATGTCAAATTTTCATGAAATAAAAATGGCTTCCTAGCCTCTTTCTTTTTTCTCTTCTACATGCTTTTATTTACTTTTATTTTAATATGTATTTCTTTGCTCTATTTCATTTCATGTTCATAGCTTAGATTTACATTTATGCAACTAGTTTAATGTTATTTCATGCAAGTAGTTAACCTCCTTTCCTTTGTTTAATTTCTACTTCTCTTTGATTTTAATGTTGAAATTTACATGTGTTGATATGATAACCATATGAGTAGCGAAACCCCTTCAATTTAGGGGTAATGAAGCTCTCTAATTTTATGTAAATTCAACATTTCTATGATTTATGGTCTTTTTTATTTGTGCTTCATGAAAGTGAATTTTGATGTAAGTTTATACAAGTGGGTTTGATAGCTTATTTTGCGTTTGCAAATGAGCTATTCCTATTCAACATAAACACAATTTACATCTCCATTTGCTAATGAATTTTTGATTTTGAAATGAAAGTAAAATCAAAATTTGATTATCTATATTACTAATTACAATAGTAAATAGATTATATTTAAAATATCTTTTGCTTTGCATTCATTTTCATGAGAATTGATAAGTGATCTATTTGCTGTATTATAGTTTGATGGTTTAAGTTATGTTAATTAATAACATAACTAAACCATACTTATGATAAATGCAACAATTATTTCACTTAACATCAAAAGATCATAGATTATTTGTTTGTTGATTTACAAAAATATGAGAGTGGATTTGCCTCTAAATTATTTTCTAATCTCACAGTTCTTAATCTCATTTTCTTTCTAATTTTAACTTTATTTTATTTACAAATTGTAGTTGACAATCTTCTCTCCACTTTGTTCTAATTTGATTGATTAGAAAATTCTAAAATCTAAAAAATTCCCAACGGATCGACCCATACTTGCCACTTATTAAAATTGTACGCCGTGCGCTTGGGTTATTTTAATTAATTTTATCGGCGGTTTTTTAAACCGATAAAAAATCCGTCGTTAAACTTGTTTTTATCGCAGTTGCCGAGGAATAGTTCTGATTTTAATTTTCTATTCTTCGAATTACTTTTTTTTATTTTATTGTTTATTTGTTGTGTGTTCATTTGCATTTAAAAAAATTATTATTATGTGTTTGTTTTCTATGCAGCCTGTCCTAAGCCAGGATAAAGGAGGAGGGTTGTGATAGGCTTGGCGAGCCAACGTAAAAACCATAGCCTCTCTTATGAAAATGAAACCTAATTATATTTCGTTGGGGCGTAACCCTCTTAGCGACGCGCCATATCTAGGCTCGGGTATGGTGAAAAGTGAGCAAGGGCTAGGTCGTCAGTCCCTTAGTGGCGCGCTGCATCGACGCCCCAATGTAGTGATAAGTGAGCAAGGGTCTTCGCACTTTACTCGAAGGGTGCGGGAGGCAAGAAAGCTAGTTGATGATAGTAGGATTCAGTTAGGTTTTTGGAATGTATTAACAGGAAAGCTAAGAAAGATAGTTAATACTATGATTAGGAGACACGTAAATATCTTATGCGTTCAGAAGACCAAATAGACGGGGCAGAAAGCGAAGGAAGTGGAGAATACAGGCTTCAAGTTATGGTACATAGGAAAAAAACGTAACAAGAATGGTGTAGGCATCTTAATTGACAAGAACCTTAGAAACGGAGTTTTCTACATTAAGAGACAAAGGGATAGGATTATTCTAGTTAAGCTGGTAGTGTGCGATATAATTCTGAACGTCATCAGTGTCTATGCCCTACAAGTAGGTCTAAGCGAAACCGTCAAGAGAAACTTTTGGAAAGAGTTAGATATTATGTTAGAGATGTTCCTAGTAGCGAAAAAATTTCATAGGAGGATATTTCAACGGGCATGTTGGTTCGGCGAATGGTGGGTTTGAGAGAGTGCATGGTGATTTTGGATATGACGATAGGAATTGAGTTTCGTTATTGCTTATGACCTCCTGATAGCTAATACCTTCTTTAGAAAGAGATAGTCACACTTAGTTACTTTTAGTAGTGGTCAACACTATTTGTCCTTAGTAGAAGAGATGACAAACGAGCTTGTGTAGATTGCAAAGTCATATCTGGAGAATGTGTCATCTCACAACATCAGCTTTTGATATCAGAGTTTCGTCTTCGGATACGTGTTCGATAGGATAAAGGAGTCAAGGTTAGTCGGACGAAATGGTGGAAGCTCAATGGAGATGCTTCACAAGTGTTTAAGGATAGAGTGATGGGAGAAGGGGCATGGAATTTGGAAGGAGAAGCAAATCACATGTGGGATGAGATGACAACGCGCAATCAAAAAGTGGCTACTGAGGTGTTTGGGGTAACAAAAGGAAATAAACGCGAACCTAAAGATTCATGGTGGTGGAACAGTGATGTACAAAAAGCTATCAAAGAGAAGAAAGAATGCTACAAGTGCTTGCATCATCTTAGGAGCGAGGACAACATGCAAAGGTACAAAGTGGCAAAAAAGAACGCAAAGAGAGCGGTGAGTGAAGCAAGAGGTCGAGCGTATGAAGAATTGTATCATAAGCTAATACGAAGGATAGTGAAAAAGACGTCTATAGGATAGCTAAGCTCCGTGAAAGGAAGACAATAGAATTCAATCAAATTAAATGCATCAAAGATGCTAATAATAGACTTTTGGTTAAGGATGATGAGATAAAAAATAGATAGAGAGATTACTTCAACAAGCTATTTAATGAAGAAGGTGATAGCACTACGATCGAGATAGATGACTCTTTTGATGACATCAGTAGGCATTTTGTTCGTAGAATTCAAGAATGCGAGGTAAAGGTGGCGCTAAAATGGATGAAAGTAGGTAAGGCATTGGGGCCTGATGGCATCCCCATTGAGGTGTGGAGATACCTTGGGGATGCGGGGATAGCCTGGCTGACTAAGTTGTTCAATAATATTTTTAAATCAAAAAAGATGCTAAATGAGTGGAGAAGAAGCATTCTAGTTTCTATTTTTAAGAATAAAGGAGATATCCAAAGTTGCACAAACTACAAAAAAATTAAACTTATGAGTCATATGATGAAGCTCTGAGAGAGAGTCATCGACAATCGATTAAGAAGAATGACAAGCGTTTCAAAAAACCAATTTGATTTCATGCCTGGGAGGTCGACCACGGAGGCTATTTTCTTGATAAGATAACTTATGAAGAGGTTTAAGGAGCAAAAAAAGGATTTACATATGGTTTTTATCGATTTGGAGAAAGTTTATGACAAAATACCACGAAAGGTGATGTGGTGGGCTCTGGAAAAGAAGAGAGTCCCAATAAAATATATTATCCTTATCAAGGATATGTACGATGATATTGTGACTAGTGTCAGAGCATGCGATGATGTAACCAGTGACTTTTCCATTAACATAGGATTACATCAACGGTTAGTTTTG
Source organism: Allium cepa (assembly GCA_030765085.1). NCBI lineage: Eukaryota > Viridiplantae > Streptophyta > Magnoliopsida > Asparagales > Amaryllidaceae > Allium > Allium cepa. The sequence goes on along the minus strand of CM060945.1, from coordinate 943,759,386 downwards.
AGCCACTACATTTTTACCCTAGTGATAAATGAAGTTACGAAGGGTATACAAAGAGAGATTCCTTGGTGTATGCTATTTGCTGATGATGTTGTGCTAATTGATGATAGTAAGATTGTGGTTGATAGACAACTTGACCTGTGGAGACAGTAGAATATAAGGGATTTAGGCTTAGTAGAACTAAAACAGAGTATATGAAGTGCGAGTTCAGCGGTGTCAGGTCAGAGAATGGAGACGTCATTCTAGCCGGACAAATAGTTCCTAAGAAGGAATCCTTTCGATATTTGGGATCAATGTTGCAGTGTAATGGTGAGATTGACGAAGATGTTAGTTTTAGAATTCAAGCGGGATGGATGAAGTGGCGACATGCATCTGGCATTCTTTGTGATAAGAAAGTCCCACAGAAGCTTAAAGGAAAGTTCTATAGAACGGCAATTAGGCATGCAATGTTATATGGTGCAGAATGTTGGCCTACTAAAAACCAACACGTTCAGAAGATAAACGTAGTAGAGATGCGTATGCTGCGATGGAGTTGCGGTCATACAAGAAGAGACCGAATTAGAAATGATGATATACGTGTAAAACTTGGAGTAGCACCAATTATGGAGAAGCTAATTCAACATCGCTTAAGATGGTTTGGACATTTCCAACGAAGGCCGTCCGAGGCACCTGTGCGCATTGGAATTATAGGCCGCGTCGTTTGCTCAAATAGAGGTAGAGGTCGACCAAGCCTGACATGGGAGGAAGTAGTTAAAAGGGACATGAATGGTTGGAATATATTTGAAGAGCTGGTAATGGATAGGAGCGCGTGGAAGTTAGCGATCCGCGTACCAGAACCACGAGTTATGAGTTTTATAAGTTCTAGATTATAGGATTAAGGAAAAAGAGCCTAAGTCGTAGTGTTTGGTCTTTGATCATTTTGTTTATTTATTATTGTTATTGTTGTTATTATTTTTTTTATTTTTATTTTTATTATTATTATTTTACATTTGTATTTCTATCTTTATCTTTATTTTACTTAGTCACTATTATTACTAATTTACTTATTTGACTTTATTTTATTATTGCTATTGTTATTGTTATTATTATAACCTTTAAAATTACTCTCGTCACTTAGTTTCGGGTTCCGTTTCTAGCCGACCCCAACTTGTTTGGCAAAATGGTTTTGTTGTTGTTGTCGTCGTCGTCAGTGATTTCAAAAATCATAAAATCGTACGATCCAACTCGCGATTCAAATCGAATCGCAGCCCTATCGATCCATTTTTCAATTTGAATCGTATTTCTCAGAAATCGTACGATCTGTATGTAGATCAAAAATATTTATGCCCTAAATCAGATCATGATTTCAATGTAAAAAGTCGAATCGAATATTTTCTTAAAAATCAAAACGTCGGTTCTTCGAAATTGGAAAAAATTCATTATGCTTTTGAAGTCGAAGCATCGCACAGGTTGGAAATTGAAGAAGAGTCTCTAGAAAATCCATTTCGAGCATTATAAAATGAAGATCAGAAACTAGTATTCAACAAAAAAATTCAAGGCAGAAAAAAGAGAGATAAATCATTAGAATCAAACTTGGTGGAAGCATCAGAACTTGGTGGAAGCTTCAGAGAGGGGTAATTAAATTTTGGTATTCTTTTTTTTACTCCTTTCTAACTTTTGCATCAGTTTCGAATTTTTCTCTCCGTCTTTTTGCAATTTCTGGGCATATGAAGGTAATGTGTGAACTGTTGCTACAGTAACTTAGCACTACAACACTGCTATCTATCTATATTCAACTTTATAGCTTTTGGCTTCTTTTTTCTGCTTTTTATTTTATTTTATTATGGCTGTACTCTAGACACAGAACCATATTTGAGCAAAAACTGCAGCACAACAACAATACTAGTTAACAATGTGTGATTTTATAATTTAAGCAACTTTACCATATTGTTTAATGTGTATATATATGTGTGTGTGTGTCATGCAAGTGGGACTGTGGGAATGTTATGCAAGTGGGGATGTTGGGTAATGTATTGCAACAACTTGCCATATTATTTGATGTGTTGCTGCCAACAAGTAATATATATTAGTTTGAATTGTTTAATGTGTAGCTGACAGCAAGTAACATGTATTACTTTTAGTTTGAATTGTTTAATGTGTTGCTGCCAGCAATTTATATTAGTTTGAATTGTTGATGTACTGATGGTGTACATGTACAGTATGTTTCCATACCTATTATTTTGTACTTTATTTGAAATGGAAAAGTTACCGATATACTTATGTGTTTGCTGCTTTTTTTTCTTATTGTTTGTAGATACCTAGAGAAGTAGATATTACATGGGATCATTGTAAATCAGTTAACGAAGGAAACAAAAGAGTTAATAGATGCAATTATTGCTCAAAGGAGATAAGCGGAGGTGTTTTTAGAGTTAAACATCACTTAGCTCAAACATCCAATAATGTGAAAGCATGTACTAACATGTCGGAGGAAGTAGCCACAATTTTTAAAAATTTGTTGAAAAAGAGTAGATTAAATGATGAAGATGAGGCGGATGAACTTGATGGAGATGAAAATAAAGCTTGCGATCATAATGAATTGAAGAAAAAAGGAAGAGCATTGCCTAACATTAGTTTAAGAAAACAAAAAGACATTAAATGTTGTGTAGAGGAAGGAAGATAGAGAGGATGTTTGTTTGAAAATTCGTCGCCTAATTTATGCAAATGCGTTACGTTTATCCATAGTGAAGAGTCCATACTTTAGTAACATGCCGGAAAGCATTGTATCTTATGGAAGAGGTTTAAAACTTCCCAGCTATCATGAGATTCGGAATACATACTCGATGAAAGAAGTGGAAAATGTGAAAGAGAAAATACAAACTAGAATGGAAAACAACGGGTAATGTTTGTGTTTTAAAAAAATATCGAAAAATATCTTTCTTTTTCATTCTATGTCTATAATCTTATATTACTATATTTTTTGCTATAGGACGCACAATTATGTCGGATGGATGGACTGATTGAAAGCATAGAAGCATCACTAATTTTTTAGTGAATAGTCCTAAAGGAACCGTATTTTTGAAGTCTATTGACACTTCATCCATTGTTAAAAATGATGAAAACATTTTTGGCATGCTCAAATCCGTGGTTGAAGAAGTTGGAGAAGAAAATGTGGTTCAAGTGGTCACAGATAGTGCAACCGCTATGTAAAAGCAGGAGAAATGTTGATGAGGGAAAAAAGACAGTTATTTTGGTCTCCACGTGTTGCTCATTGTCTAGATTTGATATTAATGGATATCAGTGGGTTGCCAACTCATCTTGAAATTGTGAATTATGCAAAAAAAGTGACACAATTCATTTATAAACATAGTTGGCTTTTAAATCTTATGAGAAAGTACACAAAAGGGAGAGACTTAACAAGGCCAGCGGTCACTACATTTACAACACAATGTCTAACTTTGAAAAGTGTGTTGGAAAACCGCAGGGGATTGTGGAAAATGTTTACTTCTAGCGAATGGAAGGATTGTCAATTTGCAAGAAAGATGGAGGGAATTGAGGTTCAAGATATTATTTTAGCTAAAAAGGAATTTTGGGATGACATAAAATATTGTTTGAAAAGTACTATTCCATTAGTTAAGGCACTTCGATTAGTGGATGGAGATGCAAAACCCGCAATGGGTTATATTTATGAAGCTATGAACCAAGCTAAAGAAAAAATTGCACAAAATTTTGATAATGTTGAGTCTAGATATAATGATTATGAGATATCATAGACAAAAGATGGAATGCGCAACTTCATAGGCCTTTGCATGCGGCCGGAATGTTTTTGAATCCGAAGTATCGATATGATGATAGATATTCCATGGATATGGAGGTGAAAAAAGGATTGTATGATACAATTGAAAGAATGGTTAAAAGAAAAAAAGAAAGAGCTATCATTAACCATCAACTTGATATTTATTCCTTAGGAGAAGGCGAGTTTGGAGGGGCAATGGCCGTTGCTAGTCGCACAACCAAACAGCCTGGTAAGATTTATACTCATTCTTTTTTTCAAATGTATAGATGGTACATATCATATAAACTTTTTTGTATGACTTGTAATATGTGTCTAACGTTTATAAATGATCCAAATGAATAGCTTTATGGTGGGAGAGCTATGGTGGTGAGTACCCCGAGTTGCAAAAAGTTGCTATAAGAGTTTTGAGTTTGACATGTAGTTCTACCGGTTGTGAGCGTAATTGAAGTACATTTGATCAGGTATAAATATAAATGATGTGATATAATTTAGTTTTTGGCCATCTTAACATTCTAAGATTGAAGTACAACTACAGGTTCATACTAAAAGACGCAATCGTTTAGAGCAAAAAAGACTCAATGCTTTGGTTTTGTAAAGTACAATCTTCAACTTGAGCTTAGACATGAAAAAAGAAAGGCAAAAGATGGACTTGATCCTATATGCCTTTTGGATTTAGATAGTGACGACGAATGGATATGCAAACAAGAAGATCCGACCCTATCCATTGATACTAGTTGGATGGATCTGCATGAGTGTTTTAAAACTAAAGAAGGAGAGGCAAGTCGAAAAATTTCGAAGAAAAGGAAGCGCGGTAATTTTAAACTAAAGATATCTAAACTATATAACTTCTTAATTAAGTTTACAATTTTGTTTTAAGAAATATTTTGTTGTATCTATTATTGATTAGGTCCAAGAAACACTCAATATAAGGGTAGTAATGTGAAAGGAAAAGGAAAGGCGATACTAGTCGAAGAAGATGATGGAGAAGAATATGACTATGCTTACTCAACTGATGATGAACTTGATAAAATGGATGTTGGAAATGAAGATGGAAATAATAGTGAAGGAAGAGCTAGAAATGAGGATGATTAGGAGTTTGTTGTTTATTTTGTTGTTTTGACTTGCTTTATATCCATCTTTTGTAGTATGCATTTCATTTTGTGCTAAGTATTCAATATGAATCTATTTTCACTACTAATGCAACTAATTAACATAATATATGATTACTAATCTTCACAAAAGAAACCAAAACTACTAGTTACATAACACAACACACAAAAAAATAGATAATAATTACTAACAATTATTTATTACATCATTATGAACACAATACAAAAAATGCACTTATGCATGCACACAATCTAGTGACAACATTAGTGACGTATAAGTAGAAAAAAAACATAACGGTAGCATATTTTCATTGAAAAAAATCAACATGTATTATATGCATGCAATATATATATGTATATATATAGTAAAAATCTACGATTTAAAATTTGAATCCCGTTTCGATTCAAAATTTATAATTTACGATTTACGATTTGAATCTCATTTGGATCTACGATCCACGATTCGAATCCTGTTTCGATCTAAGTTTTGAACTTTGCGATTTACGATTTGAATCCCATATTGAAATCATTGGTTGTTGTGTTGTTTGTTTGAGTTTTGTGTGCATTTGTTTGTGTGTTTGTTCTCTTTTTGTTTGTTTTGCATCTGCATATCTACAAATAAAAAATGCACAATTTCTATTAAAAAAACATTTTATCAACTTGCATTTGCATTTTGCATCAACATTTTTACATATACAATTTCTTTTCTTCTTTCTTTTTGTTTAGCATTGCCAAACAAACAATTTTTACACTATGCTTCTTTGAAAACATTCAAATTCTCACCGTGTTACATTCAAATCCTTTCTCTATTCACCATTTCAAATCCTTACTGACAGTCTTCACCATTTCACTGTCATACCCACTCTCTCCCTTTAACAAACTACAACTACCCACAACAAACCACCTTTCACTACAATCATCACAAACATCCCCTACTGTCTTCAAAACAACTCCATACTCTGATACAAACAGCCTCAAGTCACTGCCTTCCTGTCATCGACCACACTACACCCAATCCTCGTCTCTGCTGCCTGCTGCCGTGCCCTGCTCCTCACTATGTAACACAACCAACCACAAAAGCCACATACTTGCATGTTGTACCAGTCTACCCTCTCTGACCAACACAAACCACTTCAAACCATTCACACTTCTCCGACCCACAGTACAACAGTGCAACTGCACTGTGCACACACTGTGCACATTCAAAATAAAAATAAAAATAGTGCACTTCAATACAAAACTACTATCCTCATTCACAAAACATACAGCTCCATCCATCCTCTACAATGGCCACTGCATACATACCACACTACTTGACATTCCTCCACAACCATACCACGATCATCCCAATCATCCCTCCATGCCACTTGACACTACATGACACCAGAGAACAACCACCAGACCCCTAACCTATGCAACTCCCCCCACCGACAATCACTCCATACTACCAAAACTGCGCATAACACTACTGTGCCTGCATTGTCTACACAACACTTTTGACAATTCTTCCACATACAACAGTTGCCATCATCAAGCCCTCTGCACCACCGCTTCGACCAATTCACAAAACTGCCGGTTCTCACATACAACCATACATCCCTTCATACAATTCCAAACAGACCACAACAATCTTCAAATTTTGTTCACTAACCTATTTGCTCCACCACCAACAAACAAACCAATGGCCTACTTGTTCCACCACACAACAACCAACTTCCAATAACAAACTTCACAACATAAACCACTCATCACTAACTCTCCATTGCCTTATCTCAACGCCATCATTACCTTCTGCACTCTCTCAATCATTGTCAGTAGCATGCACAAGACTTCAAACTGTTCAAACTGCTGCATTCCTTTGCTACAACTACCCAGCTTTCCTCCTTGCTGTCAAATACAGCAGTGCAACCAACCTTCACATACTTCACACATACAAACATCCCTAACCTCATCACCTCCGCTACCCTGCATATCAACCGACTCTGAACCACAACCAACAACAACCCATCACAGTTACCCCTCTCCTCTGCAATCACTTCGCCCAATACCCATCATCCCCCTGCTGCTCCATCTACAGCCATCTCAACCAGCTCACGTGGCCAAGTCAAATCCTCAATTCACTATCGCTTCCTTCTCCAATCGCCAGAAATCACCTCAAATTCGTTTCCTGTAACCTCCAGACCCAGTCGCAAATCCCCACGCAATTCAAACCGAAACCTCCAAATCCCCAAATTCAACAACCATTACAAACAACTGCCTACCCCACATTCCAAACGCAACAAACTTCAAATCCTGGTTCACGATTTCATATTTGAATCGTAATAAATTTTTATTTTTATTTTCCCTCCCCTCCACGCTTTCAATTTTTTTTTCTCCTTCTTTCTGAAGTTCATGGCTTGGTGTAATTTGGATTGTTGTTTTTTGAAGAGAATGGCCGGTTGTTTTTGAAGAAAGCTTTCTTATGTTGGCCGAAAATTATTTTAGTTTGATTAGGTTTTCACTTTATTTTAAGTTCGATTAGATTTTTACAAAGAAAAGAGAACTTAAAAAAAAAAAAAAAAAGCAATTTTTATTTCTCAGTTTTTTTATTTTCATTTAGTTCCTCTTGGTTTTAACCATTGTTTGTCTCTTAACAAAAACAAAAGAAAAAAACTTGTGTGTATATATTGTTTTCCGTTTCAGCTTGCCAAAACAGAAAACCTAAAAGAATTGTTTTACTTTGCTTTGCTTGCTTATAAAATAAATCGCTGCTTTAAAAGAATTACTAAATAATCTATACGCTCTGGTATTGTGTTTTCATCTCTAGTTTTATTTTGAATTGCATTGTTGGTTGTTTGCATTTACACTTATATATAAAAAAAAAATTCAAAATTCAAAAACAAAAACAAACTCATTTTAGTTTGCATTGTTAATACACGTTTTATTTTTGTTTTGCTTTATTTTATTTTCTAAGGGCAATACCCAAATTCGCATAAGGTGGAGGATTTCATCACCCTTTTCTTAGCCCACAAATCGCATTTCATCTTAGAATTTAACTAATAATAAAGATTAGACATTCGACTTAAGGGTGTCGCGAGCTCACATAAGGCTTAATTGTATCATGACAATTGTCTTCTTTGAACAGGTTTCTTTCTTGGTGTCTAGGCTAAGGCAGGGTAATAACTATTTATAAATATTACGGTGATTCGTAAATATTATAGTGGTTGTTCCTCTAAAGGTACTTAAACCATCAGTTGCATTGCTATGGTGGTTCGTGGTACACCGATAACCCCTGTCGGTTACTTGGCTGAGAAATATTTTTGTTGATTTAAGACAACGCGTGATTATACAGTTTTGGGTTAGGAGCTACTAAGGACAGAAAACTGTAATTAAGTCTTTTGCATTCATTTAGTTGCATTAGTTCATGCAAACTATTAAAAAAAAATCAAAAATCTAAAAAAAAATTGTAAATTTTACTTAACTTAGTTTTTGATCCAAAAAACCTTTTTCCTTTCCTTTGAAAATTTCCAATCAATAAAATCCAAAAAAAAAAAGAAAAGCTTTTCAATTTTTTTTTTAAAATTCATAAACAAAAATCAAATTTCCATTTTCTAAAAAAAAAAAAAATCCTTTTGGTAAATATTTGAAAGTTTGAAAATTCAAAAAAGAAAATACAAAAACAAAAACATAAAAAAAATTTGAAAAGCAAAAAAAAAAAAAAACAACAAAAATCAAACTTCTTTTTTGAAAATAAATTTCACTTGCTAAATAGTTTTCTTCCTTGTAAAAAAAACAAAAACAATTTTTTTACTTCATTTTCCAAATCTTGTTTAATTCTCTAAACTCGTTTCTAACTTCTTTCTCTTCTCGACTTTCACTTGTGCATGTGTACTTGGACTCGTGACGCAACAACAAATCGTTGGACTTGCGACTCAACAACTAATCGTTTAACTCGAACAGATGATCCTCCCGAAATGGCGAACGAAACGTCCATCGAACTCTTATGGATAGAATCTTTCCCGATAGAGTTTCTATTCTATATTGCATCACGTTATCCGCCCCTACGGGTTACCATTTCGAAATTCATTCGAACCATATTGCCACACTTTCGAAAATTGGCAATTTCGAGCACGATGACCCATACATTTTGTTGACTAAATTCCAACAAGTTTGCGCAACCATTAAACTCCAACAACTTTCCGATGCCGGAATCAAACTTCGATTAATCTTATTCGCTCTTACGGATTATGCTGAAAAATGGTTATACAGCTTACCATCGAACTCGATTAAAACTTGGAAAGAATTCTTAAAATCTTTCTAAAAAAAATTCTACCCTTTGGAAAAAACAAGTAGAATCCGAAATAAAATTGTAAATTTTCATCAATTCAAGGGAGAACCATTCGAAAAATATTTTGAAATATTCAAAGAACTTTTGATAAAATGTCCACACCATAAATTCGAAAAATGGACAATTTGCCAAACTTATACAGTGGACTCGAAAACAGCTCACGAACCATGATCGAATCAATGTGCCAATGCAACTTTCTTTCCCAACATCACGACGATGCTTGACAATTTCTTGAAAACCTTGCCTAAAAGTCATCCCAATGGGAACATTCGAACGAAAAATCAATTTACTCACGATAGAGTGCACACTCGATAGGATCTTCTTTTGCTTTGCAAGTTAAGATCGATGCAATGATTAAAATTCGATAACATTTTCTCATCGAATCAAAGGAACCAAGCTTCCCAACCGATGTGTTATAAATGCAACGATCTTAATCATATAGCCGATCGGTGCCCTAATTCTGTTGAACAAATCAACGCTTTCAATAAAGGAAAAAATAATCCATTTTCTCCAACGTACAATCCTGGTTGGAGAAATCATCCCAATTTTTCTTGGAACCAAAGAAATCCCAACACGAATACGGTTCGTCCCAGTTTTCAAGCATTGATGAATAATGCTTCACATCCTCCCTTTCAACCCAATCATTTTCATCTAAATTTTGCGGGTCCGTCTCGTAATCAACCGCAACAATCAAATTTTCAACCAAATTCTGCTCATCCTCTCCAAGATGATAAATATTTATGTTCACTTGAGAAAACTCCTGAAACGTTGGCTAAAGCAACTACTCAAAGCCTTCAATCGAATAGCAATTCGTAAAATTTATTGACCTCATATGTGCAAAATATAAACTAACCGATTGCAAAACTTGAAATGCAAATGAATCAATTAGCAATGTCTGTAAGTGAACGTGAACAAGGAACATTCCCAAGCCAGCCCATTCCAAATCCTAAAAATCAAAACACAAATTCAAATCAAGCCCATGTTGTTCAAGATAGCAACATCACCCAATTGAATGTTATCACAACTTTACGTTTCGGTAAACAAATCGATAATCAAGTCGTTAATCCAAACGATTTACCAAAAACCTCTCTCGACACTTCTAAGACGACAAACGAATCAGAACAGAACGTGAAGCCAAACGTTGAATCGAATGTCAATCAAAATTTTTCTTCTTCTACTCGAGTAGACCCACCTATCGAGTATCGTGTTCCACTTCCACATCATCTTCGACCCAAGAAACACTCGGACCAAATGGAAAAAATGTTGGAAATTTTTAAACAAGTGAAAGTGAACATCCCGCTTCTTGACATTGTTCAACAAGTCCCCACATACACGAAATTTCTTAAGGACTTGTGCACCCAAAAGCGACACACTCAAGTGTCCAAAAAAGTCTTCTTAGCCGCCAGTTTGAGTGAAGTTTTGTCCCAATCCATGCCCGTCAAATACAAAGATCCTGAATGCCCTACGATTTCGTGTGTAATTGGAGACAAGACGATTAACAAATGCTTGATAGACTTAGGTGTGAGCGTCAACTTGATTCCATACTCTGTGTACGAACAATTAGGCTTAGGTGAGCTCAAACCCACAAAGGCCATGCTTCAATTCGTTGATCTTTCCATTAAGAAGCCCATGGGATAAATTGAGGATGTGCTCATTCGAGTAGGGCAATTCATATTCTTCGTTGACTTTATCATTCTTGAAACACAACTTGTGACAAATCCCGTGAGTTAAATTCCATTGATTTTAGGCCGATCATTCTTAGCCACTTCAAATGCCTTAATCAATTGTCGCAATGGTTCGATGAAAGTCTCTTTTGGAAACATGAATTTGGATCTCAACATTTTCAATCCTAAAAGTCAATCAAATGAACCTCGCAACCAAACGTTGGATGTTAGTGTTATTCACGAAAACTTCGAAAATGAAACACTTGACCTTAACGATGAACGCGAGGCCGAGTATGAAAAATTGTTTCACGAAATTCCCAACAAGATTGAATACGCTCTTCCTTCTGAATTGTTTCCAGTTGAGTCTGAATCTCAACCCAGTTCTTTAATTGAGCAACTCCTGAAGTTAGACCTCAAACCACTTCCCGATCACCTTAAGTATGCATACTTAGATGATAACAAAACATTTTCCGTCATAATTTCTGCGATTCTCTCTCTCAATCAAGAAACTTCTTTACTTTCAATCCTGTCCAAAAACAAGGAAGCAATTGGATGGCCGATTTTCGATATAAAGGGAATTAGTCCCACTCTTATTCAACCTTGCATCTATTTAATCGACGATGTCAAGCCTGTTCATGGTGCGTAATGAAGGCTTAATCCAAAATTGAAAGATGCAGTGCATGATGAAATTCTTAAACTTCTCGATAATGGAATCATTTACCCAATCTCTGATAGTTCATAGGTTAGCCTAATTCATGTTGTACCGAAAAAGTCTGGGCTAACCATTGTCATATTCCAACTCGTACTCAAATGGGTTGGTGTGTTTGCATTGACTATCGAAAACTAAATGCCGCAACACGTAAAAATCACTTCCCACTTCTTTTCATTGATCAAATGCTTGAACGTTTAGCCGACCATGAATTCAACTGCTTTCTTGTTAGTTATTTCGGCTATACCCAAATTCCAATCGCTCCCGAAGATCAACAGAAAATGATTTTCATATTCCATTCGGTACCTTTGCTTACCGACTCATGCCTTTCGGACTTTGTAACGCTCTTGCTACTTTCCAACGATGCATGGTTGGCATCTTTTTCGACATGATTGAACACTTTCTAGAAGTTTTTATGGACGATTTCTCTATCTTTGGCGATTATTTTTTCGAACGTTTACACCATCTTGAGTTGGTTTTAAATCGATGTAAAGAAAAATATTTGACTTTGAATTGGAAAAAAGACCATTTATGGTCAAACAAGGCATATTCCTTTGACATATCATCTCAAATAAAGGCATTGAGGTAGATTAAGCGAAAATTAATGTAATTGTAAACCTACCCATTCCCAAATCTGTTAAGTACATTCGATCATTTTTAGGACATGCTGGCTTTTACTGACACTTTGTGAAAGAATTTAGCAAAATCGCTCGTCCTTTGACGGCTCTCCTCAGAAAAGACGTTCCATTCTATTTCAACTCTGAGTGTATCTCTTCTTTTGAACGTCTTAAAAAAAGAACTCATTTCAGCTCTAATCATTTGCGCACCCAATTATGATCTCCCATTTGACATAATGTGTGATGCTTCGAACTTTGCAGTTGGTGCTATCTTAGGACAACACATCGACAAGATCCTTCATGTTATCTACTACGCTAGCATGACTCTGAATGATGCTCAACTTAACTACACAACCACTGAAAAAGACCTTCTAGCTGTACGTTTTTTCTCTCGAAAAATTCCAACAATATTTGATCGGGTCACACATTACTGTGTACATAGACCATTCCGCGCTTCGATATCTCTTTGCTAAAATGGACGCTAAATCTTACTTAATTCATTGGGTCCTTTTATTATAAGAGTTTGATCTTACAATCAAGGACAAAAAAAGATCTGATAATATCATAGCCGATCATTTATCTCTTCTTTCAAACGTACCATCTTCTTTGCCAATCAATGAAAAATTCCCGATGAACAACTTGCTTCAATTTCTATCGATCCATGGTACGCCGATATAGTGAACTACTTAGTCAGTAAAGAAACTCCCCCATCTTGGTCCAAAGAGAACAAATACAAATTCATGTCCTAAGTGAAATATTTCTATTGGGACGATCCATACTTTTTCAAATATTGCCCTGACCAAATCATCTGACGTTGCATTTCAGATAATGAGATTAGGAGTGTTCTTTGATTTTTCCATATTCAAGCGTGCGGTGGACATTTCGATCCTCTAAAAACTGCGGAAATGGTGCTTCAGTGTGGTTTCTATTGGCCTTCTCTTTTCAAAGACTCATTCGAATTTTGCAACAATTGCGATCGATGTCAAATGCTTGGACGAATTTATCGACGAGATATGATGCCACTAAACCCCATTCTTACAATCGAAATCTTTGATGTTTAGGGTACCGACTTTATGAGACCTTTTCCTAATTCTTTTGGAAACTTGTATATCCTTCTCGCTGTCGATTACGTCTCAAAATAGGTCGAAGCCGTTCCTTGCAAAACCAATGACCATAGAATTATTGTCAAATTTCTCAAAGAAAACATCTTTTCGAGGTTCGGTACACCTCGCACAACAATCTGTGATAACGGAACCCATTTTTGCAATCGTTCTTTTGAAACTTTAATGAAAAAATACTCAATAACTCACAAGTTATCCACTCCATATCATCCTCCAACTTGTGGGCAAGTTGAAGTTTCAAATCGACAAATCAAACAAATTCTGGAGAAAACTGTTAACAAAAATTGAAAAGATTGGTCTTAGAAATTGATCGATGAGCTTTGGGCTTACTGTATTGCTTTTAAAACTAACCTTGGAATGCCCACCTTTCATTTAGTTTACGGTAAAACTTGCCATTTACCCATTGAATCGAGCACAAAGCATTGTGGTCAATAAAGAACTTAAACTTTGGTCTTGAGAAAGTTGGCGAAAATCGAAAACTACAACTCAACGAATTAGAAGAACATAGGAACGACGCGTATGAAAACGAGAAAATTTACTAAGAAAGAACAAAGTTTTTCATGACAAGTCAATCCTAAGGAAAACGTTTTCGCCTAACCAAAAAATTCTTTTATATGACTCAAGACTTCATTTATTCTCTGAGAAACTTAAATCGAGATGGACCAGACCATTTGTGATACGAACTGTTTTTCCACATGGTGCTGTAGAAATTGAAAACCTCAAGGATGGATCGATTTTCAGAGCCAAAGCCATCGTTTGAAACCTTTCTTGGAATTGCCCAGTAACCAAGAGGAGGAGCTCATAATCCTTCATGAGCCAAGCTACGTCTAGTAAGAATGTTAACCCTCTTTTGTAAATATATACATATTTTTCCTCGTTATACTCATTATATCATGTATTTACTATGGGGACACTGTAAAAACTAAGTGTGGAGGGAGTCTCATTTTCATTTTTTTAAAGTTTTATGGCATTTTTGAATTTTCATTTTCTTTTAACTAAAAAATCTCAAAATTTTGAAATCTTAAAAACATTTTCATTTTAGCATTTTGATTTATTTTTTGAAGAAACAAAATAGGATAAGTATAAGTTTTGGCTAAATTGAAATTTTTGAATATTTATTTGTCTTAACAAAAGTAAAAATACAGTTTGATTACAAATAACAATGATTTAACTAGTATAAAGGAAGGTTCATATGTGTTAGTTATGAAGTATATTCTAATTGGTAATCTTTGTTTAAAAAAAGTGGTAAATTTAAAGTAAAGGATATAACATTTTTATCTTCTAAGTTAAATGGTGCCAAGATGATTTTGCAAAAATCTCTCTTTTCGAAAAAAACAAAAATATATATTAGTAAAAGAAAATTGTATATATGTATATATATTTTTAACACCTAGAGTCATGTGTTCACCTTGTGTCTTCACTCGCCACGCTATGTACCCTTCTCATGTAAGCGCGAAAGGCAGTGCATCATCGGTATCTCTGGCCTCAGTTTATCTGAGTTAGGTGTATGTGTATAAAAATTATTTTTTAATAATGCCTACAGTAAATAAGTGTTCACACTTGTGTATTCACTTTCCACGCGTTATATTCCCCTCACATAAGCCCAAAAGGTAGTGCACGGGTAATATATCTGGCCTCAATCGAGTTAGGCATATGTAAATATTGTTAATATCAAAAAAATTCAAATAAGAGAGAGTAAGCAATTGATATCTGAGCACTATTTTGACTTGTTTGATTTAACTTGTTATTGAAAAGAAATGAAAATATTACTTTGACAAACTTTGATAATCAACTAAGGATCCATTTCATAATTACATTGTGTTATCAACCAAAACAACTAGCCAAACTATAGTCTATCTGTTATGACAACTTAATTTTTGTTGGAAATTTTGACAAGTAAAAGGACTTAAATTTCTTGATAATGACAGGAATTTATATTTAACTTATTAGTGTCGATTTGAAAGTAAATCCTTTATTTGTAAATACTTTCAAAAACTTGCATTCATCCTATTGTAAATAAATCTCGCATTTTGTAAATGTTTTCACTTTGCATTTGGATTTTGTGGCTAGTATCCGCTGAAAACCCTCATGGGATGTTGTGACTTTTCTATTGATTAGAAAAGCATAAATTTTAATTAATTTTGCAAGCGCACAGGCGTGTAGTATGCAGGTCGAACACAGAGAATTGTGTTTTAAAATATTTGAAATCCCTATTTAATTCTTAGGCGTGTTAAACAAAATTCGATGGTGGACCTTGAACAGGAAATAAAAACAATAATATACTCCGAATCGATTCCGAAACTAATCGAAATTGCAACCAAAATATAAAATTGTAAAATTCAAACAGAAATTGAAATTGCAGAAAAGAAAATAATAGAGCAAACAATTGAAATATTTATTAACTAACTGATAAGAGTGCAATAACTAAAAACAAGAATAAATAAATTGCTAAATCTAATCAAAAATCCTACGTATTATGTTCGAAAATAAAAACACTGCTGAATTTAAAATTAAACTTGAAGAAGAGTGATGGGGTAAGAGATGATTTTCCATCTGCATTTCTTTCTCTATTTAAAGACTTCAGCCTCCACAAATAACACTACAATTTAGGTCCATGTGCTTGATATTTGGAGAAAAATAAGGCCACCTCACTTTGAATTGGTCTTTGCTTTGTTATTTGATTAACAAGTGGCCTTGCTTTGAGAGATTTTCAGGCTAATCTTTGAAAGTGTATTTCCAATATTTGCATTTGCCTTCTTGCATGAATAGTACACATGTTGGTGACGTGAGATGCATTTCTTCATAAACGATATGTACTTTCTCTTCGAATTATTCGGTACTCAAAATGTTGCACTCTTTTTTTTGCGTGTCATTTGAACCATTGGACGGCACAACCAATTAATTTCAGCGTTGCACTTCGGAATCTATAATCTGCAAAGCCACAACAAAATACCCGTATAATGCCGCTTTATTAAAATAAAAATATATGACACAAACAGTTTAAAATGCAGAAAAATACGTTCACCAAATACCCTCACACTAGAACTTTATTCGTCCTCGAATAAGCAAGAAAATAAAACTAACTAAATCCTTTTTCGTAGGAAATACGATTGCATTGAGCGTATACAACAAGCCGTTAAACCTCTAGGTGTCCTTAGTAGGATGAGCGGTGTCTAGTGAGGGTTTTCAGTGGATACTACCCACAAAATCCAAATGCAGTATTGATGATTCTAATGTACTACATGAATGCAAAATTTTAAAAAATGGAGACTCGATTTACTTTAGAATAATTGCAACAAAATAATGTATATCAGTTTTAGTCAACTTCCAGAAATTTTTCGTTCCTCACTAAACACAAATTTCAATATAACTCAAGTTTTCATACACTAGATTCTAGTTTGGCCAGTTGTTTCGGTTGATAACATAGTGCGGCCATGAAATAAATTCTTCACTGTTAATCACAGTTTTTTTCAAAGTGGTATTTTTCATTTCCATTTGTATAACAAGCCAAATCAACAAAGTCAAGAAGTGTTTCGGTTTCAAAGCTTAGTCTCCCTTTACTAATATTTTTTTTACACCTAACTTTTGGACCAAGGTATACCATTCATGCACTGCCTCGCGGGCTTACGTGAGAGTTGGGACAGCGCTTGGCGGATTGTGCAAACCGATGCCGACTATGTCAGAAAAGATCGTTAATCCTTAGGTGATTATTTATTTAATTATTTATACACCTAACTCAGAATACTGAGGCCAGATATACCATCCATGTACTGCCTTGCGGGCTTACGTGAGAAGAGTGCAGAGCGTGGCGAGTGTACACACTTTCATAAGTGTGTACACCTATTGACTCTAGGTGTTTCTTATTATTATTATTATTATTATTATTATTATTATTATTATTATTATTATTATTATTATATATATATATGTATATATATATTTTGAAATTAACTAAAGAGAGTTATGCAAATCAACTTAGTACCACTTAACTTCAATGATTTGAAATGTCAACGCATGTACTTTGAATCTGCCACTTTTTTTTTAAACAAAGACTGCAGTTTAGAAAGGATTTCATAACCATCACCTACGAATCCCCCTATATACTAACCTCACTATTATCGCTTGTAATTCAACTTTTCATTATATTTTACATTTGAAATTAGTGATTCACAAAATTTTTCATCAATTGACGTCAACTGCTTACGTACTTTGTCTTGACTAATTAAAAATAAATCGAAGTCCTGAAAATAGTGGGAAATGAGAAAAAAATTGAAAGGAAATTTGAAAACAAATAATGAGATGATTTTTTTTTAAATGATGCCACACTATGAAATATGAACAAACAGAATGAGATACACGTCCCCCACACTGGAATGAGACAGTGTCCCAATTGTTAAATGGAATGCAAATGCAAATGTAAAACAGAAGAATAAAATAAAAAAATATACAACCTGATATGTAGAAGATAGTGAGTGGCTCATGCCGAATAGCTAGGTTCGTGAAGATCCACGAACTCGTCTTTCTCGTGTTGTTCAAACTGTAGAAATGGCTTCAAGCGTTGTCCATTGACCTGTGAAATGGAACTGTCCCTAGGATTTTCAATTTCAACTACACCATAAGGGTATACTGTATTCACAATATATGGACCTGTCCATCGAGACCTCAATTTGCCCGGAAATAAATGAAGTCTGGAATACATAAGAGAACTTTCCGACCTACTTCGAATGTCTTACGAAGTATGGATTTATCATGATAAAATTTAGTTTCTCTTTATAAATCTTTGCATTTTCGTACGCTTCATTTCTTGGTTCTTCTAATTCTGACAATTGTAATTTACGATGTGATCCGGCTTTTTCTATGTCAAAATTAAGGTATTTGATTGCCCAAAGTGCGCGGTGCTCGAGCTCAACGGGTAAATGGCATGCTTTTCCAAAGACTAATCGGTATGGTGACATTCCTAGATCGGTTTTATAAGCTGTGCGAAATGCCCAAAGGGGGTCTATCAATTTAGATGACCAATCTTTTCTGTTGTAGTTAACCGTCTTTTCAAGAATTTATTTAATTTGTCTATTGGAAATCTCGACTTGACCGTTAGTCTGTGGATGATATAGAGAGATAGTTTTTGAGTGATAGAGTATTTTTTAAGAAGAGATTCAAAAGCACGATTATAAAAATGAGAACCGTTATCACTTATAATGGCTCGAGGTGTGCCAAAACGGGAGAATATGTTTTCTTTCAAAAATTTGACAACAACTTTATTGTCATTCGTTCTGATGGGAATGGCCTCAACCCATTTAGACACGTAATCTACTGCAAGTAGGATGTAGAGATTTCCAAAAGAATTAGGAAAAGGTCCGATGAAATCGATGCCCCAAACATCAAAAATTTCGATGACAAGGATTGGGTTTAGGGGCATCATGTTACGTTTGGAAATACGACCTGTTTGTTGACATCTAGCGCATTTGGAGCAAAATTCGTGGGCATCACGAAAAAGAGAAGGCCAATAAAAACCGCACTGTAACACCTTGGCAGTAGTTTTCTTTGCTCCAAAATGTCCTCTACATGCTTGATTATGTGAAAAAGAGAGGATGCTATGGAATTCATGTTCGGGGACACATCTGCGTATGATTTGATCGGTGCAATATTTGAAGAGATAAGGATCGTCCCAGTAAAAGTTTCGAACATTAGAGAGAAATTTTTTTAATCTTGTTTTGACCAACGGGAAGGTGTTTCATTTGTGACAAGATAATCTACGATGTCCGCGTACCATGGTGCACTGGAGAGGGAAAGAATTTGTTCATCGGGAAATTGATCGTTGATTTGAGAGTGATCGTAATTTTCATGAACAATACGAGAAAGATGATCAGCTACGACATTTTCAGAACCCTTTTTGTCTCGTATTTATAGGTCAAACTCTTGACGAAGGAGAATCCATTGGATTAAGCGGGGTTTGGCATCCTTTTTCATGAGTAAATACCACAAGGCGGCATGATCGGTGTAAATTATGACCTTAGAACCTACGAGATATGATCTAAACTTATCGAGGGAAAAGATAACTGCTAAAAACTCTTTTTCTATGGTTGAGTAATTTAGTTGAGCTTCATTAAGAGTTTTGCTAGCATAATCGATGGCTCGAGGAAGTTTATCGATTCGTTGACCTAAGATGGCTCCAATGGCATAATCAGAAGCGTCACACATTAATTCGAAAGGCAAAGTCCAATTTTAAGGTTAGATGATAGGTGCAGTGGTCAATATTGATTTGAGGGTTTCAAAAGACGTTTTACATTCATTGGAAAATTCAAATTTAACGTCTTTAGCCAGAAGATTCGAAAGAGGTTTTGAAATTTTTGAAAAATCTTTAATGAACCTCCTATAAAATCCTGCATGGCCGAGAAATGAGCGAATGTCCTTTACGGATCTTGGAGGAGAAAGGCCAACATTAAGATCAACTTTAGATTTGTCAACTTCTAGGCCATTTTTAGAGACAACATGACCTAAGACTATTCCTCACTTAACCATAAAATGACATTTTTCCCAATTAAGAACAAGAGATTTCTCCTTACATCGCTTTAAGACACGTTCGAAACGAAGGAGGCACTGATCAAAAGATGACCCATAGATTGAAAAATCATCCATGAATATTTCTAAGAAATCCTCCAGCATATCAGAAAATATACACATCATACATCTCTGAAAGGTAGCGGGAGCATTACAAAGACCGAAGGGCATGCGACGATAAGCGAAAGTTCCGAAGGGACATGTGAACGTTGTTTTGTGTTGGTCTTCTAGCGCAATGGGAATTTGATTATAGCCGGAGTAACCATCAAGAAAACAATAATATTCATGACCGGCTAAGCGTTCGAGCATTTGATCAATGAAAGGGAGGGGAAAATGATCTTTTCTTGTTGCTGCATTGAGTTTTTGATAGTCGATGCAAACGCGCCATTTTGTTTTGACTTTTGTTGGAACAAGTTCGTTATTCTCATTTTTGGTCACAGTGATTCCAGACTTCTTGGGCATAACTTATACCGGACTTACCCAAGTACTGTCAGAAATAGGGTAGCTAATGTTATTGTCCAAACATTTGATAATTTCTCCCTTTGCCACTTCTCTCATATTAGGGTTTAATCGCCTTTGAGCTTCGCGGGTGGGTTTAGCCTCATCGACTAAATGTATTCGATGTTCGATGATTGATGGACTAATTCCCTTAATGTTAGCGATTACCCATCCTATTGCCTCTTTATTTTCCCTTAAAATTTTCAAAAGTTGTTCTTCTTGGTCCTTAATGAGATCGGATGCCAAGATTACAGGGAAATTTCCCGAAGAATCTAAGTATGCGTACTTAAGATTGTTTGGAAGAGGTTTGAGGTCTAATTTAGCATGTACTTCTTTTGAGGCTTTAGTAGACATCAACTGATTGAATTCTAGTGAATTATGAGAAGAGCAGAGCATATCATTTAATTCATAAACGTATTCATCTTCGTTTAAATTGGAATTGAAATGATCTAGGCACATGTTAAGAGACTTCGTAATATCACTAAAATCATTTTCTAGAATTGTTTGGATCATGTCAACTTCTTCTATTTCAAGATCCCTTGGTTGTCTGTTAAGATTGAATATATTTAGTTCAATGGTTAGGTGCCCAAAGAAAAGTCGGAGTTGACCATTCCTACAATTTATGATAGCATTTGATGTTGCTAAAAATGGTCGACCTAATATCAAGGGAATCTGACTGTTAGGATTTGAGACAGGTGCGGTCTCTAGGACTATGAAATCGACTGGGAAATAGAATTGCTCAATTTGTATCAAAACATTTTCAACTGTGCCCAATGGTTTTTTGACAGATCGATCAGCTAGTTGAATTGTGATGTTTGTAGGTTTTAATTCCCCTAGTCCAAGTTGACAGTACATAGTATAAGGCAAAAGATTCACACTCGCTCCAAGATTGAGTAAGGCATGACTAATGTGAGTGTTACCTATTTTACAGTCGATTGTAGGACAACCAGGGTCCTTATACTTGATTGGGAAGGGAAATGAAAGAACATAGCTAGTATTTGCAGTTATAAATGCAGTCTTAGGAACGTTAGTGGCATGTTTTTGAGTATATAGCTCTTTCAGACATTTAGCATATTGAGGAATTTGCTCGATGGTACCAAGAAGTGGAATATTGACTCGAACTTGTTTGAAGATTTCAACAATTTGGTCAAAATTAGCGGGCTTCTTCTTTTTGTTGAGTTTATGAGGAAATGGAGTTATGGGTTTATAGACTCGTTCGGTAGTTTTTTCATTCGAAGAAGAAGGTGTGATATTAGAGGGTGAAGATAAGGGCGCTGAAATGTTGGGGTTGCTAACGTCAGAAACCGAAGAGTGGTCGGGATTGCCGACCTTGGATGAAAAATTAGAGTTGTTTGGATTGACAACGGTGGATGTTGACCGAGTTTCAGAATTTTGAACAAGGGAAGACTTAAGAAGGACGTCGGGGTTGCCGACATGGTTGTCCACCTTCTTTCCTGACCTTAATGTGGTGACAGCATTAACTGGTTAGATTTTCGTCCTCACAAAGATTTACTCCTCGAGAGTTATACTTTGGATTAACTTCGGTTTGACTAGGTAATTTACTTTTCTCATTGATTTTCATGAGATCCTTCATCATTGTCAACATTTGTTCATTTTGTTTAGTGATTTGCTCAATTCTCGCATCTTGGTTAGTGATTTGTTCATTTTGTTTAGTGAGTTGTTTGTTCAATCGAGCAATTTCTTGTGAAGGCTGAGAAGGTTGGGTTGATGGATTGAAGTTAGGATGCCTGTATGGTTGATTCGAAGGTTTTGCTTGAGGAGTTGGTTGAGAATTTTGAGCATTAGATGTTGGGGCTCGATAATTCGGATTTGGTATCATCGGATACATATGCGATGGATTGGCCACATTGTTAGGATTTGACCATGAAAAATTGGGATGGTGCTTCCAGTTAGGATTGTATGTGGATGAATAAGGACTGTTTTGAGCTATAGCATTGATTTGGTCTTGTGTGTAGTAATGGGGTAGTCCTTCTCCTTCTTGAGGAGTTTGGGCATCTATAGGAAGATGTGGTGGGTCAATGGCATGTACTCCTCTGTTTGGAGTACGAATTGGAACACGAATTGTTTCCCATTGCCTATCCTTTTCTGAACACTCTTCTAAAAATTCCCAAGCTTCCTCGTCAGTTTTTGCCATGAATTCTCCTCCGCACATTGATTCGAGTTGGGATCTTGTTTGATAGTTAAGCCCTTCATAAACGATTTGGCACAAAACGTGTTTAGGGATTGCATGATGTAGGCAAGTATATAACAATTGATTGAACCTTTCAAAATATTTTGAAAAAGTTTCTCCTTCATTCTGAGAGAATTGGTTGATTTCAGTTTGAAAAAGATTTTTGTGGAAAGGAAAAAACTTTTTCAAAAATATAGTAACGAAATCGTCCCTACTTTTAATTGAATTTTTAGGAAGAGAATTAAGTCATCTTTTCGCACTTTCTAGAAGTGCAAATGGAATAAGCCTTAGCTTGATGGATTCATTAGAAAGTTGTTGCATTTTAGTTGTAGAAGCATATAACTCAAATTCACTAAGAAATTCATATGCATTTTCAGACCCGGTGAATTTTGGTACCCCTTGGATAAAAGAATATTTTAGCTCAAAATTATTTACTTCGACAGGTGGAAATGAAATAACCAAAGGTTGAACGGTCCTAGTTGGATAGATCGGTCTCTAAGGGATAATGGTCGGTTCTCATGAAATTCATTATTTCCAACATGTGATTTAGGTGATAATTTTGGTGAATTGTGGTGTGAACTGTGATGTGAACCGTGCTGTGAACCGTGATTGCTCATATTTGTTTGATTTGAAATTTCCGTTGATTTGTTTTATGAAATATTTTGGCTTTCTAAACGGTTAAAATTATTTCTTGCCCAAACGCGCATAAACAAATCAAGGTGTAATAGCCAAAAGTAGATTTATAACAGTTTTTAGTTGGGCACCTGTAGAGTAGAAAATTACTTACAGAGGGGTATGGCTGTCCGTCCAGTGCAACTGAGTAGTGCTAGTGATTCAAACTCCACCGTTTTTAATTGTTCGATCCCTAGATCCTTGTTGTTGAATGGCTGAGATTTACGGAGTTGGAGCTATTTGATTTGATTAATTTCTAATTACTTGATGCTTTTGACTTGATTCACGTGAATCTGCAAATGTGAACAAAATGAAAAGCATAAAAATGAAAATTGAAAAATGAAAGCAGGGCGAAAAACACAAAGTAGCAAGGTGGCACTGGAAAGATAAATGAAAAGCACAATTTGAAACACACGAATCCGTGAATCACACAAAAAAAAAACGAAAAGGAAACAAACTGAAAGTAGATATATGTACTGACTTAGTCCCATAATGCGGATGACACGTGCATTCAAATATTCACATGTATACTAGTGCACAAACTAAGCTGCTAAAAATAATAATATATATATGTTGATGGAACTACATGAGTATGAGACTTACGTGCATTGAATGCAAAAACAGAGGCAAAAACAAACAAAGCTGATGTGTTGAATGCAAAAATAGAGCCAAAAACAAGCTATGTGAGTTGTAAAAAAAATGAAACTTACATGCAATTTGAAGACAAACTGAAATTTATGTGTGAACTAAATAAAAAAATGCAAGCTGCTGGTAGAAGATGCTTACGTGGCAACAACTAAGTGGTTATGGCAAATAATGCAAGCTTAAACCGAACTAAACAAAACAAATTGCCACTACGTGAATACGTTGAATGCGAACAGAACAGGTGAATAAATGATTTTTTTTTGAAAACTAATGCAAAAATAATAAATTAACAAGAATAGACTTAAAAAACGAAAAATCAAAAATTTTAAAATAGCAATTCCCTGGCAACGGCGCGAAAAACTTGTTGTGACTTTTCTATTGATTAGAAAAACACAAATTTTAATTAATTCTGCAAGCACACAAGCGTGTAGTATGCAGGTCGAACACAGGGAATTGTGTTTTAAAGTATTTGAAATCCCTATTTAAATCTTAGGCGTGTTAAAAAAATTCGATGGTGAATCTTGAACAGGAAATAAAAACAAAAATATACTCCGAATCGATTCCGAAACTAATCGAAATTGCAACCAAAATATAAAATTGTAAAATTCAAAACAGAAATTGAAATTGCGGAAAAGAAAATAGCAGAGCAAACAATTGAAATATTTATTAACAAACTGAAAAGAGTGCAATAACTAAGAACAAGAATAAATAAATTGCTAAATCTAATCAACAATCCTACGTATCCTGTTCAAAAATAAAAACACTGCTGAATTTAAAATTAAACTTGAAGAAGAGTGATGGGGTAAGAGATGATTTTCCATCTGCATTGCTCTCTCTATTTAAAGACTTCAGCCTCCACAAATAACCGTACTATTTAGGTCCGTGTGCTTGATATTTGGAGAAAAATAAGGCCACCTCACTTTGAGTTGGTCTTTGCTTTGTTATTTGATTAACAAGTGGCCTTGCTTTGAGAGATTTTCAGACTAATCTTTGAAAGTGTATTTTCAATATTTGCATTTGCCTTCTTGCATGAATAGTACACATGTTGGTGACATGAGATGCATTTCTTCATGAACGATATGTACTTTCTCTTCGAATTATTCGGTACTCAAAATGTTGCATTCTTTTTTTTTGCATGTCATTTGAACCATTGGACGGCACAACCGATTAATTTCAACGTTGCACTTCGGAATCTATAATCTGCAAAACCACAACAAAATACCCATATAATACCGCTTTATGAAAATAAAAATATATGAAACAAACGGTTTAAAATGCAGAAAAATACGTTCATCATGGGACAACACTCGTCTTACTGGGGACACCTAAAGGTTTAACAGCTTGTTGCATACACCCAATGTAATCGCGCTCCCTACGAAAACAGATTTATCTTAGTTTTCCTTTATTCGAGGACAAATAAAAAGATAAGCGTGACGGTATTTAATATGCACGTAAATGTGCATATATTTACATCCATATTTTATCTATTTTTATTTAAATATATGTCATGTTTGAGCATTTTAACATGTTTAAACCAAAATTCAATTATTGTCAAATCATCATATATTCATCTTCATTTAGGGGCAAAATAGTCATTTTTGTGCCTTTGTCAATTTGATGCTTTTTTACTTGGACATTTTTCATAATTTTTATAGGAATTTGGCTGCGTATGGAAGAGAGTTTCGTGAAGATATATGCATGCACAAGGGAATACAAAGGAATGAAGAGGAAATAATTCAAGCTCATGATCATGGAGGACCCCACCCACTTACCTAAATCTTGAATTAGAAGCTATAAGTGGAGGTTAATGCTTCATGCATTTTTAATGATGGACTAATTAGAGGCTAATGGTTACTTGGAGACCACACTTCCTAAAGGGAATTTTGGAAAACACCTTGAAAATTGAATTAGGGTTTTATGTATGTATAAATAGTCCTCTTATGTACATGTAAATATCTTCCTACTCTTTCAAATTAGTTAGGAAATTAAGAAAGCAAGTTGTAATGTCAAAATTTAATGAAATAAAAATGGCTTCCTAGCCTCTTTCTCTTTTCTCTTCTGCATGCTTTTATTTACTTTTATTTTAATGTTTATTTCTTTGCTCTCTTTCATTTCATGTTCATAGCTTAGACTTACGTTTATGCATTTAGTTTAATGTTATTTCATGCAAGTAGCTAATCTCCTTTTCTTTGATTAGTTTCTACTTCTCTTTGCTTTTAATGTTGAAATTTACATGTGTTGATATGATAACACATACGAGTAGCTAAACCCTTCAATTTAGGGGTAATGAAGCTCTCTAACTTTATTTAAATTAAACATTTCTATGATTATTGGTCTCTTTTATTTGTGCTTCATGAAAGTGAATTTTGATGTAAGTTTATACAAGTGGGTTTGATAGCTTATGTTGCATTTGCAAATGAGTTATTCTTATTCAACATAAACACAATTTGCATCATCATTTGCTAAATAATTTTTGATTTTGAAATGAAAGTAAAATCAAAATTTGATGATCTACATTACAAATTACAATTGTAAATAGATCATACTTAAAATAGCTTTTGCTTTGGCGTCATTTTCATGAGAATTAATAAGTAGTTTATTTGTTGTATCATAGTTTGATGGTTTAAGTTATGTTAATTAATAACATAAATATGTTAGTCCCTGAGAAGATGGTTTTGATGAAAATAACCTTAGAATAAGATTATAAAATAAATACTAACATTATAGTTTAGATATATATGTATATGCAGGATTTAACCATGCAGTTATCAAGAATGAAGACTGTACACTATAGAGATTCAAGATATTAAGATTGAAGACTCATGAATATTAAGATTATCAAGAGTTCAAGATTTCAATAATAAGTAATTTAATTAGGAATTTTGTTAAAACTCCTAAAAAAGCACCGGCGTCTTAAAATCCAATTTATTCGTGGGATGGAGTCCACTTCGAGCCTGTTAAAGGGATGGAACCCTAAGTAGGATGGAACCTATGACAAAATCTAGTGGAAAAATGTTTTGTATCCACTAACTTTTATTCAAATGTTTAAAAAAAATTATATCTTGTTTTCAAAATGATTTTGAAACCTTCCTTTTAAAAGAATCAAAAACATCTATCATGGTTTTAAAATACTTTTAGCCTCAAAATATCTTTATCTTCAAATTCAAATTATCCATGGTTTTAAACTATCTTTTAATTATAATATATTTAACTTTTAATATTTGTACTTAGATTTAAATATAAAATTATAGTAAAATTTTATATATATCAAAATATTATTCTCTATATTTATTTATGTATGTTAACTATAGTTAAGTATATTTATAAAGTTTAAAATAGTTTTAATACAAGATAGAAGTTATTTTCAAAGAAAAACAAATTACCAAAAATACCATAGGCTTGTCGACAGCCCCTAGGGACCCCTGTCGACAAGGTGGCAGTTGATTTCAAAAATTTGAATTTCAAAAGAAGTGTCTATTCGCCATATCCTTTCACGAATGGACATGGCTGTTGTTCTTGTGATATCGCGGAAATTTCAGGCAATTCAAAGTGATAATCTCTTTTATAAATTTAATTAAAATTGGCAATTTTTTTATTTCAACAATAATAATTTAATATATATATATATATATGTGTGTGTGTGTGTGTGTGTGTGTGAATATAGATTTTAAGTAGAAGATTTTTTTCAAATTTGAATTTGTGGTTGTTTAAATATGTATATATATCAAATTGATTTTTAGGTTAGATTTTAAATTATATTTAAAAATTGAATTGAATTTATATTTGGATTTCAAAAGAGTTGATATATATCTTAATATATATTTTCTATTTAAAAAAAAAGTATATATGGTTTTGTATAAATATAGTTTGTTTATTTCTATTTTCTTTAAAAGGGTTTTCATTTATAAATTAGAATAGGTATTTAGTTATTAGAAAATTAATTAATAAAAGCTTTATTTATATTTATAAATTTATTTTGCATGTATGTTACAAATGTAAGTTAATAATACTATCTAAACACATGTGTTAACAAGATAATCGAGGAGGATGACAAGTGTCGTCATTAATTTAAATTTTCTTTCACTTTTGATAAAATTAATTTTAGCTCACATAACACCTATTCTTCATCCTCTTATCTTTTCCCTATCTTTATTCTAAAATCATAAACAAAGAAAACATAAACGTTTTTTTTTCTCAAAGCCCGTACTCTTTTTCAAAACCTGAAATAAATTCTCAAACTACACATAAGTTTAAAAGCAAAATCAAAGCAAGAAGCTCAAAATCAAATTCAATCTTAAAGCAGTTCCAAACAGTAATTTTTTCAAAAGTCAGTCACCTCAACAACTTCTAATTCCAGTCTAAAGATCATCAAAATTTAAGTTTCCAGTTGCAAAGTATAACATCACAATTTTGGTCTCTGCACATCATAGCCTGGTGAGTAAACACTTAACTGAAATGCTTAGGGTAATAAATGTTAGTTCATGTGAATTTTTAGATGATGTTTATGCTGCATGTTTATATATAGATATGAATCTCTGTGTGTGTATATATACATATATATGTCTGGTCTGTGCATATTTGGGTGTCTGTTCATCTCTGTTTCTAACCTACAGAGTTCAAACTTAGTTAAAATTTCCAATCTCTCTCTCCAATCTCTGTTAGGCTTAAGTGTTCAAATGAATTTTGTTTGTTAATATATAAGCTAAAGATTAAAATTTATTTTATGATAAATAAGGTTGTATATTCTCTGGAATGTGAAACTTTACAGTGAAACTAAGAATTGGCCAAAATTTGATTTCAGCAATTTTTTGATTCTCATATATATATATATATATATATTCAGAATCATCATCAAAATCTAGGAATTTTAAAATTTAAATCATGATTTTTAATTGGGTAATTCGTGAGATTTTGATGGATGACTGGATTTTAAGTTTTTAGCTATTGCGGGTGGCCGGAGTAACTTTGGAGGTCATGTTTTCGACTAGAGGTGGGAGAAGTCTCGATGAGGTCGGGAAAAATAGTCAAGGTTGTTCTAGTTCGTCGAGGCGTTGGGATTTGGTCGATGTAGGGTTTTCCAGTGGTTTTTGGCATGGTCGGAAAAGTGGAGATTACTCCACCGTGGGAACACCGGAGTAGGCCCATCGTGGGGGAATCAAAAGCTTGGGTAGAGGCGATGTTTCAGGCGGAGTTTGGTGGCATCTGGAGTTCAGCGTTGCCAAACGAGACGATCGATGGTCCGAGTGTTTTTGTCGGGAAGCTCGAATTTGTTGTTTTTCGTTCTCTTGATTCATCTGGGTGTCTGACTGTTGAGATCGCAAGAGGGGTCAATTGTCGACTTGTTGGTGGTCGTCTCAGGCACCGGAGCATCGTCGGCAGTGAGTGCACATGCACCGTTGGTCGTGTGCACGATTTGGATGTTTTGAGCGATGGGTTCTCGAGTTATGATCGAGAAAAGATAGGTTTTACTCGAGTTTTATTTGGGTGCTTGCGTGAGTATATTAGTATAACAGTTTAAACTTTAAAATATAAGGGAAGAAGAAGATAACTCGAAGCAGAGATGAGTTATCATTGGGTCTAACCCGAAACCAAAAAGAAATCAAGTTTTAAAACTTGATTTAATAAAGTTTCTTTTGAAATTTAAAATGGAATTATTTAAATCCTTTCTTAAATAAGTTCTTTCCCTTATAAATGTCTCTTAAACTTTAATTAAGTTGTAGGTTGTTAATTTAAGTTTGTTAAAACTTAAAGATATTTTAAACTTAATTATTTTTATAAATAAAGTTAAATGTTAATTAAAGGAAAATGTTTTGATGATATGATTAAATAATTAACAAAGAAAATGATTAACTTAAAAGTAATTAAGATTTTTGATAATTAAATAAAGTGTATTTAATTATTTTAACTATTGATTAAGTAAATAATTAATTAATAGTTAATTTTTTTAAATTAAATCATTAAGGGTTTAATTAATTTGTAATTGAGAATTACAAATTAATTAATAAAAGTTAATTAATTAATAATTTGTATTTAATTAATTAAGGATTAATAATTGATAAATTAAATAATTAAGTTATAATTAGTGATTAATTAATTAAGTAATTAGAGATTAATTAATTGGTAATTAAGGATTAATTAATTAGTAATTAAGAATTAATTAATTCGTAATTAGGTTTTATTAGTTAATAATTAAGGTTATGAATTAATAGTTGATGGATAATTGATCAGTTAATTGAATGTTAATTAATTAATTATAAAAGTAATTAAGGATTAATTACTTTGTATTGAAGGACATAATTAATAGTTAAGGTTTATTAATTGATAATTAAAGGATAATTAATCGGTGATTAGAGATTAATTAATTGATTAGTAAGGTAATCAAGAAGTGATTAATTAATTGGTTTGTAATTAGTTAATGATTGAGTAAGAAAGGTTGAGTGATTAATTGGTTTAAGAAATTAATTTAATTAAGTAAAAATGGTGTGACTAATTTATCTTGCTTACAGATGATTGTATGATATAGAATGCCTTGGATTGTTTGTTATACCTGGTATGTGGTTGTGATGCTGTGTGATATGAAATGTTTTGTAATATGATATGCTGGGTTGAATAGTGACAATGTGGTCATCTATGATGAATATCTATGACACCCAGAATTTAAAATTTGAATTGTTTTTCACATGAATAACTTGGGTTAGGATGTCTTGGAGTTCGAAGAGACCGGGGTCGGGTATCAGTAAATACCCGAAACCACTTCGATTTGAAATCTACTAAAATTCTTTATAAATTGGATATGTGTAATTAATAGGCTAGAAAGGAATAATCCAAGTTAACCGGATCATTGTAGCTAAGTAAAGGTACTTAGTGATTGTTTTGTGAAATAAGTATAGATTATAACAATGTTTGAACTTGTAGAGAAGTACGAGTTACCTTGGATTGCAAATAGTTCTATGCATTAAATTTCATGTTAAATGAGTTTACTCACGCTGGTTTCCAGCCTGACCCGGGTGTTACTTTGATGTAATGCTCGGGTCAGACCGAGTATTACAGATTTCCAGGGAAGGACGTTCTGGAGCTCAGGAGACGAGCTGGATGGCAGGGACGTATTGAGTGTTTCCGCTGTGTTATATTATTATTTATCTAGGACAAGTTATATTTAACTGTCCAGTGTTTGTGTAAATGTTGTAACTCTGATGTATTAAAATGTAATTGACTGATTCAGCTTTCTTTGTGTAAAGAATATTATTTGATATTATATTTCATCCGTTGCGAATATGAGATGTTGATGTTTCTGTTTCTTCTTTTTCTTATATCATTTTCTTCTTTTCCCTAATTATCTGGAATTTTCTGGATAGAAATTTTTGGGCCATTACTTTTAGTATCAGAGCATAAAGTTAAGCGAGAACCTTGGCTCCTTAGGTTTACTTATTAAGGATAGGGTAAGTAGTACCCTAAAATGAGTTGAGTGTGTCTATATATATATATATGTGTGTGTGTGTGTGTGTATGTATACATACATACATACATACATACATACATATATATATATATATGAGAGCGTACTTGTTATTTTTATATAATGGTTTTAAAAGTAAAGGATCTTTATATAAGTATATATAAAGCAATAATTGGTTATTGGATATTGAAATTAAATAAGAATTTAAGTGGTAAATATATATCCAAATAGGAATTGAATAGAATGAACCATTCAAATAAGGAGAATTAAATTTGGTTTCAAATCAAAATAAAATAAAATGGTTATTGTATCATATATTGGGATGTTTGTTTCCTAATAATGATAAAGCATAATGAAATGTGTTAAGGGGTAAAACTTTTAGATAAGTATGACTTGTAAATTGAAGTGGGGTTTTAAATTGTTAAATTATAATCCTAAGATTTAAAAAAACATTTGAAATTTGTTTTCGAACTGTTAAAAGGAATGATAAATAATATTATTCCGAGTCACAAAGTATTGGGCAATGTTTCAAGTTCCAAAACCATATTACCATAAATCAAGAAAATGGCGGAATCGATTTTTAATTCTTCATCGTCTTTCCAGTACCTCTTTAGTTCCTCCTCTCCTTCTTCTGGTTTTTTTAATCTCTCTCACAGCAATCTTCCTCCTGCTTCTTACGCTCAAGTGGTCAAGAATAATCTTCTTCCTCGGCATCAAGATGTGTCGCGCGATCCTAAATCAAGGTGGATTGATTCTATTAAGGGAAAATCTTTCTGTTTCAGATGTGGGGATCCCGATCACTTCGCTAAAAACTGTCGCGACCCTTTAAGATGCTTCGAATGTGGTTGTTTTGGGCATAAGAGGTTTGATTGCACTAAGTTTCGGGCTTCTGAATCTTCATCGATTTCGAATTCTAAACCTAATTTGAATTCGATTAATCATGGTTTTCTTTTCGCCTTATCTTTTTTGAAGCTGAAAGGTATTTTGGGTGAAGCTTCTTGGGTTGACAGCGTTGTAGGGATTAATTATCTGGAGGATTTATTATTTCATTTTAATATCATCAACGAACCCAATATTGGCAAAGGTTATTTTAGGAGATTTGGTAATCCTGAAGATTACTTTGGTAAGGAAGATGTTGCGGTTGATTCCAGTTCTTCTTCTTCTGTTATCGTTAACCATGGGTTTCAATTTACATTAAAGTACTTGTTACCGAGGGGTTTGATGATTGATCATCTCTGGTATAGGCAAAGAGAGGGTCTCTGTTATTTGGATGATTTGTTCTATCACTTTGAGATTATAAACAAACCGAACATTGGAAAAAGTGGTTTTGTAAAGGAAAAAGCATCTGTTTCTGATTTTGTATATCTTAATAATGATCCACTGGAGTTTGTTTCGGTTTGTTCTTCCAACTCTATCTGTTTTGATGTTAGAGATAATTATCAGGGCTTTGATCCCATTCTTCTAGACCCTGATGTTTTAGCTAGCATTGGTTGTTCTGATCTCATTTCTTCTTTGAAGGGAAGTCCTTGTGCTGATGAATAGGATAACTTTATTCTTGTTAAGTCTAAGAAAGTCAAGAACAGATATAGTAAAATGGATAACTTTGTGATTTCTACAGTTAACAATTTTGAGCTTTTAGAATTGGATTCTTCCAGTGAATCTGTTGATGGAGTTATGGTCAGTGACAAGCTTGCTATTCCCTCACCTGACAGTTCGTTGGATATTCAACTGTCTGTTTCACTTGGTAATGATTTCAATGTTGTTAATATTTGTGCTGAACAAGAAGATAGGCTTAAGGATTGTTTCTTTCTTAGTGAGTTCTTAATTGACATTGATCTGGATCACCATAACATCTTGGTTGACAATAATCTCGATTCACTTATGGAGGTGGATCGATCGTCTAATCTGGATTATGGCTTGAGGTCATCTTTATCATCTGTTAATTTGCCTTTAGGCTTCGATATTGCCGATCAGTTCTCTTTTCTTTATTCCCTTATTAGTGATAGGTTGGATCCAGTTGAATCTGTTGGCTCTGTTTCTCCAATCTGCCTTGACATTGATGCTATTCGAGAATGGATACTTCCTGTTGATCTTCTTTTTGAGGGTGATTTTTTCGTTGAATCTGAGAGTGTTGTGGATGATGATTTCCTGAATTTGCTCAATCCAGTTTCAGAAGATATGCACTCTGTATCAGTTGGACATGATGCACAGGCTCAGTTCATTGTTGATTCCTTATCTTCTTCAAGTTCTTCGCAAATCCATTCTGGGGATATTGTTCTGAGTGATTTTGTTGCTCCTGATCCTTCTGTCGCTTGTGATTATGGGGATGGAAAAGTTGATTCAAATGTTGTGAGATTGGTTGGGAATGATTTTCATTCTTTTGCTTCTTTGGGTTCTGTTGGTTCTGATGGAGCTGGTGTCATTTGTGATGAAGGAGTTGTTGGTTTTGTTAGTGTAAATGTTGCTGGTGCGTTGGATGAGAGGGTGTTTGGTGGTGACCCTTTACCGTCCTGTTCTTCTTCGAAGAGAGGTAGAAGGAGAAAGTTTTCAGCTCCTAGCGGGACGGTTCGTCGTAGTGTCAGGATTAGAGGCTGTCGCTCTCAGTCGTTAGGTGAGTTTCCTGGTTCGAACACCGTGAGCGGTGCTTCGGAATTAGGCTCAGGTACGCATTTTGATTTGGGTAGATTTTATTCGTCTTTTGCACTTGGTGATTTATCTGCTTCCGCTTTCAGTCAGTTAGCTAGTAGATCTGCTTTTATTTTCTCTGATTTTGAGTTAGATCGTGAGTTTATTAGAAGTAAGGAACTTGATAGGGCTAGATCTATGGGCATATGAGAGTCATTGGTTGGAACATTAGAGGTTTGAACGACCTCAATAAATGTGATAAAGTTAGATTATTTTTTAAAGATTTTTCTATTGATATTGCTCTTCTTCAAGAGACTAAAATTGAATGTCCGGATTCTCATTTTTTTAGAAGATTAGGTGGCTTTCGTTTTAGAAATTGGGTTTTTCTTCCTTCTGTGGGCTCTTCCGGAGGCTTAATGATTGGTTGGAGAGATAATCTCTTTAACTTACTTCAGTGTATTCAGAAGCAGCACTCTTTACACATCATTTTAATTAATTTATCTGAAAATTATTTTTTAAATATTTCTAATGTTTATGGGCCTAACTCTCAAATTGATAGGCGGATTCTCTAGAATGAATGCCTCGAGTTTAGGTCTTTCGCCCCTGGTCCTTGGATATTGGGGGGTGATTTTAATGTGACTCGCTTTATTGGGAAGCGCTCTCCCCGAGAAGGTGATTATTTGGCTATGGAGGAATTCGATCAATTTATTATTAATTGTAATTTGATCGAAATTCCTCTATCCAATAGAGCATTTACTTGGAGCAATAATAGAGAGTCTCCCTCTTTTGCTCTTTTAGATAGGTTTTTTGTTAGCGATGATATTGAGAACAAATTTCCTATCTGTAGAGTGTAAGGTTTACCTTACACCCTCTCAGATCACTGTCCCATTATTCTTTCTTGTGATAGTCATAGACTTTTGAATAATGCTTTTAAATTTGAAAAAATGTGGTTTCTAGAACCAGGTTTTTCAAATTTAGTCATTAATAAATGGTCCGCTATGAGTTTTTATAGCCTTAAGTATTGTGGCAATTCGGCCAAAGCTTTTGTGCTTAAGCTTAGAAATCTAAGGATTTTTCTTAAAAACTGGAATAAAAACGTTTTTGGTAATATTAAAATTAAAAAAGATAATATTCTTAATGAATTGCTCAAACTTAATAAGATTGAAGAAACTAGACATTTAAATTTAGGAGAGAGAAATGTTCTTAATAACTTAAAAGATGAACTTTATTCTATTCTTGAAAAAGAGGAAGTTATGTGGAAACAGAGATCTAATTTTCAATGGATGAATGAAGGTGACAATAATACCAAATTTTTTCACAATTTAGCTAATAGTAGAAATCGTAGTAATACAATTAATTCCATTTTAGTTAATAATGTGGAATTAGTTGATCAACGTGATCTTAACAATGCTTTTACTGAATATTACAAAGATATTTTTGGCAACAAAATCAAGCATAGAGTTAGTGTTAGATGGAATGATCTTTATCCATCTGCCTCTAACATTAATCTTTCTGATTTAGATGTTCCTTTTACTGAAGAGGAAATCCGAACAGCCATTTTTGATTTACCAGGGGATAAATCTCCGGGCCCGGATGGTTTTCCTATTTCCTTTTATCAATCTTTTTGGGAGGTTTTAAAACTTGACCTAATTTGTATGTTTAATAAATTTTATAATGGTAAGCTCCAATTAGGTCGTTTTAATTTTGCTAACGTTATTTTATTACATAAAAAAGTTGGTGCTAATACTTTAAAAGATATTAGACCTATTTCATTGATTAATTGCTCAGGTAAAATTATTTCTAAAGTATTAGCTAATAGACTTGGTTTAAAAATGAATGATCTTATTGACTGTTCTCAATCAGCCTTCATTAAAGGAAGGAATATTACTGATGGTGTAGCAGTTGTTCAAGAATACATTAATTTTTGTTGTAAGAATAATATAACCTATGCTATTTTAAAATTAGATTTTGCTAAAGCCTTTGACTCGATCGATTGGGATTTTCTTATTGATATTTTCCTTGCCAGAGGCTTTAGTAATAGGTGGATTAATTGGATTATTAACTTGCTTAAAACGGGTAACTCGAGTATTATGGTCAATGGTGTCCTAGGTAATAAAATTCAATCTAAGAGAGGTTTAAGGCAAGGAGATCCTTTATCGCCCCTTCTGTTCAATTTAGCGGCTGATGTCTTTTCTAAGATTTTTAAGAATGCTGTTAGCAATAACCTTTTGGGTGTTTTTGGTAATGATATTTCTAGTCTTAGTCTTTCCGTCCTTCAATTTGCTGATGATACTTTGCTTTTTTCCTCTCATCTTCCTAGTCACATTATTGCTCTCAAGTTTATTCTTTATAGTTTTGAACTTTTATCTGGTTTAAAAATTAACTTTGACAAAAGTTCTGTTTTAATTTTAAATGATTTTGATAATGTAGAAAATTTAGTTGCTAAAACTTTGAATTGTAAAACTATGAGTTTTCCATTCGACTATCTTGGCTTTGTTATCAGACCTTCGAAACTTAAACACGATGATTGGTTAATTATTATTGATAAAATTAAAAATAGGTTTAATAATTGGAATGTGAGATTCTTATCTAGAGCTGGTAGACTGGTTTTGATCAATTCTGTCTTATCAGCACTCCCTATCTATTGGATGTCTATGCACCTTTTTCATGATTGGGTAATAGCTAAAATAGATAAAATTAGAAGGGATTTCCTTTGGAGTGGAGATAATCCTAACAGTAACATTAAATGTTTAGTTAATTGGGATACTGTCTGCAAATCTAAAAAAGAGGGTGGTTTAGGAGTCATTAATTTACATAATATGAATCTGTCTCTTCTTGGTAAATTGGTTATGGAAATTCAGAGAT
The DNA here is from genome assembly GCA_030765085.1 of Allium cepa. NCBI lineage: Eukaryota > Viridiplantae > Streptophyta > Magnoliopsida > Asparagales > Amaryllidaceae > Allium > Allium cepa. The sequence continues at coordinate 943,722,560 of CM060945.1, read as the reverse complement.
ACTAGTGACAATGCCATTTGGAAGGAGATTATATCTAAATATTATTACAATGGTAGTTATAATCTCTATCAAATTAGTCCTTCTATTTTTAGTAATCTTTCTTATTTTTGGAAATCAATCTTAAAATGTAGTGATATTTTCAAATTAGGTATTAATATTATTGTTCATTCTGGTAATAATACATCTTTTTGGCATGATAGTTGGATTTCTTCTACTCCTCTTAATAATGAGTTCAAAGATTTATATGATATTTGTAACTTTAAATTTGCGTTAATTTCTGATGTTTTCAACTCTGAGAGTGACCCTCCTTGGACTTTCAGTTTTAATTGTATTTTAGTAGGCCCTACCCTTAGACATCTTTTCTTGCTTTATGCTAAACTTAACCTTTATAACATTGACAATGATAATGACTTTATTAGTTGGGAGTGGGATAAGTGCAAGAAATATTCTTCTAATTCCTTTTACAAATTTGTCAACTTCTCGGGGGTTTCAGTCAATTGTTTTAAATTCATTTGGTAGTCAAATGCCCCTCCTAAATCTAAGATTCATATGTGGCTCATCATTCATGGTAAGTTAAACACTATTGAATTTTTAAAAAAGAAAAATATTAGTATTGATAATAAATGTTTATTTTGCAACTCATTCTCTGAAGATATTAATCATATTTATTACGAATGTATGGATACTCATTTTATTCTTATAAAGACCCTTAATATTTTTGAGTTTTACATTAGTTCAAGAGTTTCTGATTGTTTCTTCTACTGGAACTCTTTTAGATTTATGTTCAATAAGGATTTTAGATACTTGCTTGATTCTTTATTCACTATTTCTTGTTGGTACATTTGGTTTGAAAGAAATCAAAGAATTTTTAATAATAAATATCAACATAAGAATAATTTGATTATTTTAATTTCAAATTTCTGCTTAAATTGGATTTCTAATCCCAAATATAAATTAGCCAAAAATAATTGCTTTAAGGATTATCTTAACAAGGTTAGAAATAATATTAACATATTCAAACTAAGTATCAATAATTCTGTTTCTAATAATTCTTCTATTTTTCCATATTCTGATTTAAATCATGTTCACATGATGAATCAGAATTCTCTTTCTATATTAGGCCCATAATTTTGTTTCTTGTTTTGTGTTTTCTTCTCTTTATTATATTACCTCTTTTTTCCTTTTCGTTTTTTAGTTTTGTTTATTTTGTTTCTAGGTTATCCTTGCTTTTTTTCTCTCTTTGTTTTTTTATTATTATTCTCACATATATGTATATAAATTCTATTTATATACATATATGTGATTCATTCTAACTAGATTTCCTAGTTTTGTTCCAGGTATGGTTTAGGTTGGTTGCTGATTTTTCTCTTATCTGATTTGCAGGAGAGCATTCAGCTTTTTTCAGGTTTTCAGGATAGCTCTTCTCTGGGATTTGGATTGCATTTGGCTTTTCTCTTTGGTTTCTCTTGGTCTTCTTTGTGGAGCTCTTCATTTTGGTCCTCCTGTTGGAGTTCTTCTCTTTGGTTCTTTCCTCACGAGAGATTGAGTTTTTAGATACCTCTAACACTCTAGTATTGGGCGGTGGCCTTGCCGGAGCTCTGTATTGGGTGTAATGGACGGTGGCTTTGCCGGAGCTCATTTGAGGGGTATCTTTTCCTTTTCTTTTTCTTGTTTTTTAGTCAGGCCACCTGTCAGGCATGTTGGCGGCTCCTTATTTTTTGTTATATATATAGTGTTCCATGTGTGCTCTCCTCTTTTTTAGAGGATCACACATTTCTCGCAAATAATATTATTCCGAATATTTTTGAAAGTAATCTTATTTTGAAATAAGAAGTTGTTTGAAAACATTGTTTAATTAAAAACCAAAGGTGTTAAAACATAAGGTATAACTTGGTAAGCAAAATTGATACACACACACACACACACAAGAGTAAAAGCCGATCTTCTAATTAAGTCTAATTTATAGTTTAGGAAGTACCTCTAGAATTCAGTCTTTGAGAGAGATGACTAAGAGTGAAGAATGGAAAGTTAGATGCAGAGACCAAAGAGCAGCTGCACGTAAGGATCGAGAAGAATCAATTCAAGAGTATGAGAAACAGGTTAAGGAAAGGGCTGAACCAGGGCCTTATGCTAATGTCACCTGCTACAGATGTTTCAATAAAGGTCATTACGCAGCCAAGTGCAGTAAATCAAGGGAGGAATTGAAGGGTACATTCCAACGGTTTTGCTCTGAGATTTTGTGATTTAAGTGTCATAAGAAAGGACATTTCCTAAATCATTGCCCTGAAGTAAGAAAGGCGAAGCGTAAACCAGTTGAACCGGTCAATGAGTCGACTATTTGCTATCATTATAAGAAGACGGGACACATCGCTAGGAATTGTTCCGAGAGGCAGAAGAGAAGTAAAGCCGTGGAACGTACTGTTGGAGGCATGAAGGTTATCCAGATTGATGACAGGGTAGAAACATTTTGTGGTAAATGTTATAAGTGGGTGCACCCTGTTGAGAAGTGTTTGTTCGAGCTTTGCCCTTTGGAAGGAAGTCCATAGAAAGGATTCTTGTAAAATATTAGGGCTCTATTCTTTCCGAATCTCTAGGTAATAGAAAAGGCATCTAGATTTATGACTTCTGTAAGACTCTTATTTTGGATAAATGTATGTAATGAATAAACTAATAGTATATAGTCAATTAATGTATGAAATATTTTGTGGTAGTACAATCTAATATAAAATTTTCTTTATATATTGATAATATAATTGAAATTAATTCAAAAAATGGAATTGTAAGGAATTAATTGAAATTTGAAATTTGATTTGAATTAATTTAAAATGAAATTTAAAGTTGAATAGGTTTAAAATTCAAATGGAATTTGATTTGAATTTGGAAAGAAATTAGGTTAATTCAACTTGAATTGAGATTAAATCAATTTCAATGGAAATTGAGGTTATTTAAATTGGAACTGAGTCAATTTAAATGGAAGTGGAAATTTAAATTGAATTGATAGGGATGGAGATTGGGAGTTGAGCTGTTTGGCTCTGGACTATTTTCAAAATAAATTGTTTTAATATAAATCTATTTTTCCAAACTATTTACTATACAACTTTCCTTTTTCAACCTAAAACCATCTTATACTTGTTTTACAATTATTTTTGGAACTATTTAACAATTTTTCAACTATTTTATAAACTAATGACTATTTTTCGACTATTTTACAAATTAGTTACTATTTTAAACTATTTTGCAATTACTTGAAATTTCTATAACTATTTGACTATTTTTCAACTATTTTACAACTATTTAACTATTTACAGCTACTTTAAAATTTATAAATATTTTTTAAACTACTTATCTATTTTAAACTTTTTAAGTTATGTTCTAAATTTAAGCTGGACATAGTTAAATTGTTTATAATTTGTTATTAATTGGGATAAAAATTAATGTGATAGTCCATATGGGATTGAAGCAATTGTAAATAAGGGTATAGAAATCATAAGTGAATGTGAATAGAAAAGAGAATTGATTTGGTTAATAATCAATGAAGATAAATATGTAGGATGTACCCATACTATTCTATTCGCATAGTAATTTGGTCCATATTCGAGCGCAGAATTTTGAGATAGTTATATCGATCCGAGTTGGGATTTTTTCCACTCGATTTTCGAAGGCGAACCTGGATATGGATTGTTGATTGGTTCTGGATATTCGCTATCATAGTTATGGATATGCAAGAAGAATGACGGTTTCTGATCAAGAAACCAGATCTGAGTCCGCACCAGGAAGTCGGGTGGACGATACTAGTTCGGAAGTGAAATTATGTGATCGAGTGAGCGATCAGATTGACATAGCGTATGAATGATGTGTGTACATCGTACGGGTTTGAATGAAATTGTTACTGGGAATTTGTGGATAATAATCATGCAATGGTTTTTTAAATGAAAGATATAATTTGTGAAATATATGATAAAGTAAAATGGAAACTGGATATGTCTATAATAGAAATTTACATTATGGAAGTAAGTGATATGATAAGTGGTTTTGAAAAGAGTAATCAAATTTGAATATTTGATTTGGCATAAACAAAGTTATATATCTTTGTTATATAAGATAAATCTCCCTTTGTGAATCTATAGCCAGAAGGAAAGGGTTTTGAAAATACTTAAAGTATAAAAAGGGTTTTATACAAGTTTGAAATGATCCAAAGATTTTTCAAGGTTATATATATCTATATCTATATATATATATAAAGGATCTTGTGAGAATGTTTTTGAAAAAGTTTGGAATCTTTGGATTTAGAAAGGCTTTTGATTTTTGGGTAAAATCAATATTGGATTTGGAAAAGCCTAATTTGAGAATTATCGATTTTGGGATAATCGATTTTGAGAAAGGAGATTTATATGAGATTCATACTAGGTGTATGATTTGGAAGATACTATATGTGTATAGTATAGAGTGTTCTGAAAATGGCTCGGAGAAAAAGGCGCTCCCTTGAAATGAACTTCTCAGGAGTACCATAGGTTGGTACTGCCTTGAGCCTCTAAGGGGGAGGTTCTAAAGTTGATCCTTTGAGGAGTCCGGACAAAATTAGTTCCTGGGGATTTTGTGTAGAGTGTAGCGAAAGTCAAGGGCGCTGATGCCTACAGAGGCATTTGGGTTATGCTGTGACGATAGTGTAACTCGATGTCATTGCGATCTACTGCAGACCATAGCGAAAGTTGTGTGTGCCGCTGAGAGCCAACAGTCTGCGTTTGATTTTACATCGGTAGACTGCAACCTATGGTAACATAGCGAAAGTCGTGTGTGCTGCTGAGAGCCAACAGTCTGCGTCTGATTTTATATCGGTTGACTGCGACCTATGTGGGAGTGGAGAAGTTTCATTTTTGGCAGCGAAAATCGAGGACACTGATGCCTACAGTTAGATGGACTTTTGCTGTGATGGCAACGTAACCCTAGAATGTAACTGCGATCTGTTGTGGGTTCCATGGCGTAATCGAGGGGCACGGAGTGCCTGTAATTACATGGACTTTTGCTGCGATGACAACGTAACCTAGGATGTAACTACGACCATGGATGGGGGTGATGATTTCCAGAACATCCTCACCAAAAGATATTTCCTCTATTTTCAAAATGTTTTCTATATTTTCAATGAAATGTTTTCTAAGTATTTTCACTGGGTGTTGAAAATGGGTGTGCTAAGTACTTATAAATCTTTAGTCATACGCCTAATCAACGTATGATCAAATCTCTGTGAGAGCAAAGATAGACTGGTTGAGACATGAGTTATAAAACTATTTTTATATAAAGCTATTCTGGTAATATTATATAGATTTTCAAAGTGTTTTAAAAATGATCAAAAAAATAATTTATCCGATTTTAAGCATTTTAATAATTCTGGCTTCGTTCCTTTTCGAGGATGAAAAGATTCCAAGGGGGGAGGAATGTGATATCCCAAAAATTTCAGGCAATTCAAAGTGATAATCTCCTTTATAAATTTAATTAAAATTGGAAAATTTGTTATTTCAACAATAATAATGTAATATATATATATATATATATATGTGTGTGTGTGTGTGTGTGAATATAGATTTTAAGTAGAAGATTTTTTCAAATTTGAAATTGCGGTTGTTTAAATATGTATGTATATCAAATTGATTTTTAGATTTGATTTTAAATTGTATTTAAAAATTGAATTGAATTTATATTTGGATTTCAAAAGAGTTGATATATATCTTAATATATATTTCTATTTAGAAAAAATGTATATATGATTTTGTATAAATATAGTTTGTTTATTTCTATTTTCTTTAAAAGTGTTTTCATTTATAAATTAGAATAGGTATTTAGTTATTAGGAAATTAATTAATAAAAGCTTTATTTATATTTATAAATTTATTTTGCATGTAGTGTTACAAATGTAAGTTAATAATACTATCTAAACACATGTGTTAACAAGATAATTGAGGAGGATGACAAGTGTCATCATTAATTTAAATTTTCTTTTATTTTTGATAAAATTAATTTTAGCTCACATAACACCTATTCTTCATCCTCCTATCTTTTCCCTATCATTATTCTAAAATCAGAAACAAAGAAAACTTAAATGTTTTTTTTCTCAAAGCCTATACTCTTTTTCAAAACCTGAAATAAATTCTCAAACTACACATAAGTTTAAAAGAAAAATCAAAGGAAGAAGCTCAAAATCAAATTCAAGCTTAAAGCAGTTCCAACCAGTAATTTTTTCAAAAGTCAGTCATCTCAAAAACTTCTAATTCCAGTCTAAAGATCATCAAAATTTAAGTTTCCAGTTGCAAAGTATAACATCACAATTTTGGTCTCTGCACATCATAGCCTGGTGAGTAAACACTTAACTGAAATGCTTAGGGTAATAAATGTTAGTGCATGTGAATTTTTAGATGATGTTTGTGCTGCATGTTTATATGCAATATGAACTCTGTGTGTATATATATATGTCTGGTCTGTGCATATTTGGGTGTTTGTTCATCTCTGTTTCTAAACTACAGAGTTCAAACTTAGTTAAAATTTCCAGTCTCTCTCTCCGATCTCTGTTAGGCTTAAGTGTTTAAACGAATTTTGTTTGTTAATATATAAGCTAAAGATTAAAATTTATTTTATAATAAATAAGTTGTATATTTCTGGAATGTGAAACTTTACAGTGAAACTAAGAATTGGCCAAAATTTGATTTCAGAAATTTATTGATTCATATATATATATATATATATATATATATATATATATATATATATTCTGAATCATCATCAAAATCTAGGAATTTTAAAATTCAAATCATGATTTTTAATTGGGTAATTCGTGAGATTTTGATCGAAGAAACAATGCATGTTTCATTTGATGAAAGCCTCAAAAATTTTGAAGATACAAATGATGAAGAGAATTTAATCACTCAAAATAAAGAGTCGACTGAAACTAATAATGAAATTAATCATCCTAATAAAAAGATTAAACTTTTAAAAGATCACCCTATAGAAAATGTACTTGAAGATATGCAATCTGTTGTTAAAACTAGAAATTGACTAAGTAAAATGTGCAATGTAGCCTTTATATCAACTACTGAACCCAAAAATCCAAGAGAAGCAACAACTGATGATTCATGGATTTTGGCTATGCAAGAAGAACTAAATCAATTCACTAGAAATGATGTTTGGAAACTTGTTCCTAGACCTTAAAATAAAACTATAATTGGAACTAAATGAGTTTATAAAAATAAAATGAATGAACAAGGAGAGGTTGTTAGAAATAAAGCCCGGTTAGTCGCTCAAGGTTATTGTCAAGAAGAATGAATAGATTTTGATGAAACCTTTGCTCCTGTAGCAAGATTAGAAGCCATTAGGATTCTACTTGCTTTCGCAAATCATAATAATTTCAAATTATATCAAATGGATGTTAAAAGTTCCTTTTTAAATGGTTTTGTAAATGAGGAAGTATATGTTGAACAACCACCACTTTTTGAAAATAAAAAATTACCAAATCATGTTTATAAACTTAAGAAAGCTCTATATGGTCTAAAACAAGCTCTTAGAGTTTGGTATGATAGACTAAGATCTGACTTATTACAATCAAACTTTGAAATTGGTAAAGCAGATAATACTCTTTTTATTTAAAGAAATAAAAATGATATTCCACTAGTACAAGTTTACATAGATGATATCATTTTTGGATCAACTAATTTTGAAATGAACAAAGAATTTTCTAAAATAATGATGAGTTTGTGATGAATCATATGGGTGAATTAAATTTCTTTCTACGATTGCAAATAAAACAATTAGATAATAGTATCTTTATTAGTCAAAAAAATATGCTAAAGACCTAGTTAGTAAATTTGGTTTGACTACTGCAAGTGGAAAACCCACTCCCATGGAAACCAATGAGTACCTAAGTAAAGGATATCTCTTGAAAGATGTAGATCAAAATTATATAGAGGAATGATTGGATCACTACTCTATATCACTGCTAGTAGACCTGATATCATGCATAGTGTTTGTCTCTGTGCAAGATATCAATCCCAAACTAAAGAGACCCACTTAAAAGCTATAAAACATATCATAAGATATGTTAAACACACCTTTGATTATGCCTTATTTTATCCTAAAAATGATTCTTTTGAATTAATATCTTACTGTGATGCTGATTATACTTGTTTAAATCAGACCGAAAAAGTACAAGTGGAACTTGTCAGTTTTTGGGGCATTCTCTGATTTCCTGGTTTAGTAAAAAGCAAAACACAGTTTCCTTATCAACAACCGAAGCAGAGTATATTTCTGCTGCTTTGGCTTGTTCTCAAGTAATATATATGCAACAAACTTTAAAAGATTTTGGTTTAAATATCTCAAAATCACCAATTTATTGTGATAATACTAGTGCAATAAATTTATCCAAAAATACTACTCATCATGCTCGAACTAACATAGTTATATCAGACATCATTTTCGTAGACATATTATAAGTAAGGAAGTAATTACTCTCGTTATATCAATTCCGAGAACCAAATTGCTGATATCTTAACAAAACCCTTAAATGAATCTGTATTTACTAAATTAAGAAGAGAATTAGGTATTTGTTCAATAACTGAAATATAGAATATAAATAACAAAGTATAATTAAAAATTAAATTAAAATAAATCAAATAGAAAAAATATAGGTACCATGTCGACAACCCCCTCTTACCCTTGTCGACATGTAACGATATTTTTATTTCTGAAATTTTCCCCCAAAATTCAAACAAGTAGCTATATATTCTTCTTATTTCAAAACTTTGTTCATTCCTTCTGTCCTTTCTCTGTTTTCTTCTGAAAATAATAAAATAATGGCCTCCTCTTCCAAATCAAACAAAAACTCAACCTTTTCATTCCCTTCTTCTTCTACTGGACCATTTCAACAAACTACGCTTGCACGAGTGATGAAAATGGAGGATTCCTTGAAGGATGCACTGCAACTAATGACTGAAATTCAAGGAGTGCAACTCAGAATGGCCAAAGAACAAGAACGGCAAGGCAAAATCCTTTGAAATTTGCAAAAATTTCTAATGGACAATCACGCTAATCTGATCTTAATTGATGAAGAATCTTCAGGAGATCAAGTGCAAGAGGACAGCGAGAAAGAAGAAGAAGAAGAAGAATCCTTCATGGAAGAAGAGCACGCTGAAGATGATGATAAAGTCGTTTGTGTTGGCGAATTGTGCTTTGACAAGGATGGAAATCTAGTTGAACAACGTGGAAATTTCTGTTTCCACTACCCAAATTGTTCGGTTCATAGATCTTCCATTTTCAAGGACACACATTAGTTTCTTTTGTCTCTTTCCTATTGTTGTATGATCTTACTTTCGTCTTTTACGCAACTGTAAATAAAAAAATATATAATTAATAAATAATTTGTGTTCTTATATTTGATTTCTCACATTATCACTATTATCATATATGGATTCTTAGTTAGGATAGTTAGTAATTTTTAGTTTTAGAATTAAGTGATGATTATTTATGATAACACTATCATTATAATCACATGTCATATAGTATTAGATTAAGGGGGAGTTATATAGTTTGAAGTTAGTTTTTGTTGATGACAAAGGGGAAGAAGTATAAAATAGGATAGTTAGGCATAGATTAAGGGGGAGTTATTAGTTTTAGGGGGAGTTATTAGGATAGAAGTAATATTTTTTAAACAAAGGTTGTCATCATCAAAAAAGGGGAGATTGTTAGTCCCTGAAAAGATGGTTTTAATGACAACAACCTTAGAATAAGATTATAAAATAAATACTAACATTATAGTTTAGATATATATGTATATGCAGGATTTAACCATGCATGTATCAAGAATGAAGACTGTACAGTATAGAGATTCAAGATATCAAGATTGAAGACTCATGAATATCAAGATCATCAAGAGTTCAAGATTTCAATAATAAGTAATTTAATTAGGAATTTTGTTAAAACTCATAGAAAAGCACCGGCATCTTAAAATCCAATTTATTCGTGGAATGGAATCCACTTCGAGCCTGTTAAAGGGATAGAACCCTAAGTAGGATGGAACCTACGAAAAATCTAGTGGAACATTGTTTTGTATCCACTAACTTTTATTCAAATGTTTTTACAAAATTATATCTTGTTTTCAAAATGATTTTGAAACCTTCCTTTTAAAAGAATCAAAAACATCTATCCTGGTTTTAAAATACTTTTAGCCTTAAAATAATCTTTATCTTCAAATTCAAATTATCCTTGGTTTTAAACTAACTTTTAATTATAGTATATTTAAATTTTATTATTTATACTTAGATTTAAATATAAAATTATAGTCAATTTTTATATATATCAAAATATTATACTCTATATTTATTTATGTATGTTAACTATAATTAAGTATATTTATAAAGTTTAAAATAGTTTTAATACAAGATAGAAGTTATTTTTAAAGAAAATAAATTATCGAAAATACCATAGGATTGTCGACAACTCTTAGGGACCCATGTCGACAAGGTGGCAGTTGATTTCAAAAATTCGAATTTCAAAAGAAGTGTCTATTCGTCATATCCTTTCACGAATGGAAATGGCTGTTGTTCTACTGTAAATAGGGGCAGTTTTAAACGAATTAATATACATATTTTCTCTGATTTCACTCCTCTTCTTCTTCCACATTTCTTTATATATAGTTTTACCATTACTCTGCCGAAATCACCATTGAATCTAACTAGATCATCTCTGGTTTGATTCTCTATCACTATCTCAACAAGATCTCAGTGCTATTTAGAGTTATAGGCTTCTTTGCAATTAATTAAGCGAGAAAAGGTGCGATTGTAGCATGCGAAATAAATCAAGCGAGAAAAGGTGTGATTGTAGCCTGTGGAATCAATTGGGTGAACTTGTTGCCCGTAAAATCAAGTATCTCTACCCAAAGGATTGTGAATCTGGAGTGGTGTACCTCGTGGCCTTGAAATCGAGGGTGTAATTGTAAAAATTGCTTTTTAAAGGAAATCTGTACTTGTGTGTGGGACTGGATGTAGGGTAACTCCGAACCAGTATAAAATCCAGTGTGTTCTTTCCTTTATTGCTTTTACTTTATTTCTGCATCTGTGTTTGATTCTGTGATCATATCTTTGTCTGAATATTGCATACATCCGTGTTCAAATTAACATAAACTCAAAAAGATTTAGTAATTCCTCAAAACACTATTCACCCCCCCTCTTGTTTTAATCCTAGCCTTAAGATCCGTAATCCACATTACTCACAAAATAAACCATACTTATGATAAATTCGACAATTATTTTACTTAACATCAAAAGAGATCATAGATTATTTGTTTGTTCAAATTATTTTACTTATCATAAATATCTCATAGTTTTTAGTCTCATTTTCCTTCTAATTTTAACTTCATTTTGTTTACAAATTGTAGTTAACAATCTTCTCTCTACTTTGGTCTAATTTGATTGATTAGAAAATTCTAAAATCTAAAAAAAATTCCCATCGGATCGACCCGTACTCGCCACATACTAAAATTGTATACCGTACGCTTGTAGTTATTTAATTTGAAATTTATTGGCGGTTTTCTAAACCGATAGAAATCCGTTGATAAAGGAAAAAAGGGTTTTGAATACCTTTTATTTTCTTGAAATAGAGGCGTCGATTCTATTATATTAATATAAAATAAATTTGGTATTTCGGTTCCTTTTTTTGGATATATATATATAGGTATTTTTTTCTGGATAAGGATTTTTGCTATTTTGTAGATTATTATATGAAACTTAAGCTTGTATGAATACAAAAATTTTGACATTTTAATAACAGGAAATTTTCTCAAGGACACGTTTTAGCGCTTTTTTTGGATGTAGGACGGCCCGCTAATATTTTTCTCCAAAGGACATATTATCGGTTTTCCCTTCCAGCCCAATTTCGCGCGCTTATTCTTCTTCGTTCTTTCGATCAACTTTCTCAGTCGCGATCAAATATCTTTCTCGCAATTAAAATATCGATCAACTTTGTTCGTTTATTTCAATTTCCTCCTTCTGAAAATTGTACTTCATCGATCATTTTTTTTTTCGTGGGTTTATTGATCTCGTTCTTTTCATATTTGTACCATGATCTCGTTTTTGTTAGGTATACTTATATTATTCTATTTTTTTCCTATTCGAGTTAAAAATATTTGTCCGTGATTTCTAATTGTGTTCATTTTTATGAATGATATGCAGTGTTTTTGTTCTCATTGTTTGTTCGTCAATGGAAAATTATGCAAGTAGCAGCAGGTTTTTTATTGTTATATTCGTTTCTTTATGCAGTGTTGTCATCTAATTAGCTTTTCATTTAATTTTTCTTACATTTTCTTGCATCAATGTTGAGATGATTGGAAAAGTATCATTGCTTGGATAGTATTTAAAGTTGTGATAGAGTGGAAAACTATCGTATTTTAGGTTCAGTTTCTTGGTATCATTTTTATTTTTTCTTAGTATCATGTTTTAATTATCAGTACGTAAGTATCAGTTTTGTCTATGGTAGGTATCAGTTTTGTTAGATTGAATAATTACTGTTCTACATTGAAAATATTTTTACTAATGTTTTTTTTTGGCAGTGGGTATAACAGCCTTCTTTGTTTTTTAGTGTTGAATAATAACACTTTTAGCACTCGATTGTTTGTTGATTGCTCGTTGTATGATTTGAAGAATGAGATATGTCGATATTGGTCTCAGTTAACTCCTTCTTCTATTTAGATTTCTTATGTACTTGAGGACAAAGTTATTATGGTTGACACTGATTCTGATATTCAGAGCATAGTTTGTTTTCAGTTATACAAGAAAAGTTCTTTCTTTGGTTTTACTGTTAAGGTTAAGGATTCTGAATTGGAAATTGTTGATGGTGCTTTTATTTCAACTTCATCCTATGTTCGTGCTTCTTCGTCTTCTACTGTATCTGTCTGTTCAAATGTTGTTGTTAATGGTAAAAGTTATTTAAAAGATATGTTGAGGAGAGGGTCAACATTAAGCATTTCCGATTTTGTTGGTTTTTGTTTTGGAGGAGCTAAACATTTTAGAGAGTTTTTGATGGCATATCAACTTCAAAAGGGGCATGAATTAGTTTTTTTAAAGAATTGTGCTACAAGAGTTACTATGATTTGCTCTTCGTATAAAGATGGTTGTCTTTCCAAAGTTCATGGTTCCTGTGATTCTGGAGAATTGAAAAGGTTCTTTATAAGAAATTTGGTTCCTGATCATTCTTGTGGGGCTGGTCTTAGACGTGTGAATAATCCACATATATCTAGTTCACTTGTTAAATCGATGATTATTGACGAGATCCGTGATTGTCCAAGTAAAAAGCCTAAGGATATTATACTTGATTTTAAAAGAGAATACAATTTTCAGTTGTCTTATGGTTATGCTTATCATGGGAAACAACTTGCATTGATGGAGTTGCATGGTAATGATGCTTTGTCTTATAATGATTTGAGTTGGTATTTGGAAGCAGTGAAGAAATATAATCCAGATAGTTATGTTGATATGGATGTTAATCCTTATAGTAATGAATTTGAAAGGGTGGTTATTGCTTTTGGCGCTTGTTTACTTGGTTTCAAGTTTTGTCATCCTATGATATTCTTAGATGCTACTTACTTGAAGGGATGTCCTGGTGTGTTGATGGGTGCTACTGCAAAAAATGGTGATCAAGGTATGTCTTTGTTTTCAGATTTGAGTAATTTGTATTGAGATCATAATACTTGGCATAATCATTAATATGCATTTTTTTATCATAATTTATTTTATGTTGGTATCATTTTTTAGAATTGTAGTTTATAAGTAGCAAGTTTCTAGTATCAGAATTTTCATTGTATTGAATTGTAAGTTTGTATTTGGTATAATAATTTCATACTGCTACACGGGAGTTTAGTACAGTTTGTGTATAATGTTAGTATTAGTTTCAAGTAATTATGTTCATATATGGTATCATTTATAGTTTTGTAGTATTGATATTTCCTTTGTATCATAATATATGTCAATTTTTGTTTCTTTGTTGTTTTAGAATGAAGATTAATGTACATAATGTTGTGGTTATCAATATTTTTATAATGGTCGTTTCAGGTTTTAGGTATCAGTTTTATTACTGTCAGTATCATTTTTTATGAATTGTTTTATATTTATGGTTGTAATTACTCTTAGTTTTTTTACTAATTATTTTGGCATTTGCAGGTTTCTTCCCTTTAGCTATGAGTGTAGTTTTTGTAGAAAATGTGGATAACTGGACATGGTTTTTGAACCATTTAAAACAAATGCTTCAAGAAGAGCGTACTTTAGTTTTTATGTCAGATCGGCACCAAGGTTTGCTTTCAGGTGTTCGTGATGTTTTTCCTTCAGATTATCACAGTTACTGCTATTTGCATATGGAGCAAAATCTTCTTTCAGCAGTGAAAGCCAAAAATGCAAATGTTCTATCGTTGATCTATTCAAAATGTGTTCTAGAGCTTCTAATTTATATGAATTTGAAGGGGCATATTCTAAGTTTTGTCAAATTGGTGGTGTTGCTGGTGTGAATTTTTTTAAGGATAAGCCATTTGATAAGTGGGTTGATTTATTTTTTCCAGGGAAACGTTATGATGAATATAGTTCAATGTTGCAGAAAGTTTTAACAGTTGGATTTTAAATGAACGAGCATTGCCTATTACTTTGTGTTTAGATGGTATTCGTGTTAAGATTATGGAACAAATGGCTAGAAGAAGAGAAGAATGTCATTTGTGGAGAATAAGTCTTTGTCCATCTATGGAGTTACGTTTAGATGAATTGATTGAAGAAGGATTTGGATGGGATGTATATAAACCTTTTGATTTTGCTTTTGAAGTGAAATCTCCAAACTCTCATTGTGTTGATTTGAAGGAGCGGGTTTGTAGTTGTGACCAATGGAAAATTACGGGATTTCCTTGTGCTCATGCTATAAAGTGTATGAACAAGTCTAAGTTGTGTGTATACGATTTTGTTGAGAATTATTTCACCGTTGATGCTTATCGTTGTTTTTATGCCAATGCTATAAATCCTATTCCAAATTATGATAGGCCTATTGTTGATGGTAGCATTCAAGATGTTATTAAGCCACCAAAGGAGAAACGTGGCGCTGGTAGACCATCAGTGAAGCGCAAAGGAGGATTTTCATATTTTGGTAACAAGCAAAATAGATGTGGCGAGTGCAAGTAATTTGGTCATAATAAACAGAATTGTCAAGCTTCAAAGAGAATATGATTTGATTTTACATTTAAATTTGTTCAGAGTAATAAGTGTATGTGAGAGTTGTTTCAGTGGTCTATTGTAATTGAACCTTTTGTTATTAATTTGTATGTAGTATAGCATATTATGAAATTGATTTTAATTTCAGCTATGTTAGTATAGATGATAGTATCAGTTATTTGTAATTGCAGTATCAGTTCTGTTGTTTGTTTTTACAAGTTTTGGTACCATTATCATTTTTACAGCATCATTTTTTACAGTAGCATTTTTTATAACTTTTTACACGTATCAGTTTTTTTAAGTTCTGGTATCATTTTTTACATTTTTGGTATTAGTTAGCTTTGTTGGAGATAATGATTGGTTGATTGGATATAAACGGCTTTATTATCAGTTTTGGTTTGTTGTTAATATCAGTTTCGTGTATTATAATACATGCTAGAAGTGACATCAGTAAAACTAAATAATTAGAATGATATCTGGTGTTTGCAAAACCCGAGACCTGCACTTGTTGTTGTTTCATAAAGTATGTTGACTGTAAGTTTTAACAAAGATGATACTATAGTCATAAGAACTGATGCCCAGTTACTGTTTTGTTTTGAAATATTATATGAAATTTCATAATATCATTATACAACTGATAGTTGCATCATAAAACTTATAATATTATGTGGGATCCATAGTTGGATGACAGAACATACACTAGTTAATCTTGTTATAATATAAACAATAGGTAAAGAAAAGAACATCAACCACAACTTATCATTTTAGGAGATCAGTATTGTTTTTACAAGTAAAAGCAGCATTGTTTTAACAACAGAACAACGTTACTCCATAGGAATGAAATTGCAACAGAACATCATTACTTCACAAGTAGACATTTCAACAGAACAACATTACTTCAGAAGTACACATTGCAACAGAACAACATTACTTTTCAGGTACCAAATTTAATTATGAAATAACTGTTGAATATGCGCTTATATGATTTTTGTTTGATGATAATAAACATATATATATTCGTTTAAATGTATTTGTTTATGTACCATGTTATTTTTCATAGACTAAATAATTATTTGCTGAATAAAAATAAATAACACAGAATTTGAATTCAAATAGAAATTTTATTCAAACAAATATTTATTATAATTTTGAATAGTACAAATTCAAGGTCTCATTATTCACTATACAATTTCAATTACAATACAATTTCTGATTACATCACAATTCAATTTACATAAATTCCTCACTACATATCACTCACACTCGTAGTTTATCTTCAACTTCATTTCAGTTAGAATCCAGCATCTGTGCAATCTGCAAAAATATTCACTAACGTAGTAAAATTGAAAAAGAAATATTTTTGCAATATAAAATAAAATATGGATTCAGAAAATATTATTTGCCTCAGTTATTTGGGTTGTTCGTCATCATTCACATTTGAATTCATCACACACGAACAATGTGACATGCACGGTGTATCACTGTACATGCCACAAGGCCACGCACACCGATATACACTTGATAATGTTACAGGGACAGGTAAGCACAGGTCAAACCCCAATTATCGGATTCAACTCAAGTGCAATAAAATAAATGTCACAACTCTCAGCACAAGGTCAAATCCGAGCTTAAGCTGCATTCAACTCAGGTGAAATTTCCAAAAATAAACAAAATGCAAAGGTCAAGTCACTGCAATCATGACTCAACACAATGCAACAACCAAAGTCAAGGCAACATGAAGTCAGCAACTTCAAACTGCTCATATCACAAGTGAATGAAAATTCCGCACTCAATGCAAAGACCAGCTTATAAATACAAGCCAGTTCAAACATGTATCAAATAGCATAAGCAAAGACAAAAAGGAATAATTCAAGATCACCATGCAACATCAAGTGATAACTCAGTAGGTCGAAAAGTACTCAGGGATGAACACAAAAATGTTCAAATCAAAGAACACATGACCAGACACACATGAGTATGAAGACCACAAAGGCAATGCACCAATGAATCAACAATATATCAAATGAACTAATGAACATCAGGTCAATGAAGTTTTAACTCAAAACAAGGAACCAGATCACAATGGCACTATCAACAAATGCCACAGTGTAGTATAACTATCATGATCAGAGAGAGGCCGAATAAAGTGAAAATTGGATCAAACAAATGCACCAAGTAGACGACACAGCAACAACAGAGTTACAAAAATGCAGGCCAACATCAAATACACAGTGCAAAGATGTACTCAAATACAATAACAATGCAAGTAGATCAAATGAGGTGTTAAAAGCAACATGTATGCAACAGGTCCAGTTACAACAAAGTTCAAGGCACAGTGTAGAAGCTAATGTCACTGAGAAGCAGTGCAAACGAATATATAAAGTGTCAACAGTCAGTGGTGATGCAATAAAAAAAATTTGTATGCAACATGAACGGCTAGTGTCACATGGCAGTAAAAATATAATGGCCGTGAACAGCAAGTACAATGTCATAGAACAAATGGTACAGTTCGAATGTGATCATTAGTTTCTTAAGAAATCAAAAATGGTCGAAGATGTGGATTTGCATGCACATGACAGTCAATGCCGAAGAAAAAATGAAATCAGAGAGTAAAGTCAAAGAATCAAAGAATTCAAAGTCGTACGAAATCACGAGTTCGAAATCAATGCCGTGCAAATCAAGTATCACAAAAATACGCATATGGAAAAAGTCAAAAATAAAATCCAAATAAAATAGGAAAGTTGCTGCCGTAACGATCAAGGAAGGATCGAACGGTCCCAAACTAAAATCGTGACAGTGAATTAAGGGAAACTATTCGATATGAACAAGTCAGATAAATCATCAACGTCCAACAATAATAAAATGGCCGAAGCACCATGTTGAACAAATCAGACGAATGAATTAAAGGAAATTGAATCCATATATAAACCAAAAAATTCATCATCGGCATAGCGAAAAAATAATCGAATTCAAGAAATCAATCCAGAAAGCGAAAGGAACAAATAACATACCAGAAGAAAAGTCGAATTCGATCATCTCGAAGCAACCAAGCCAACTTCATCAAAACCCTAATTTCACAGAACAATCAAGAGAAGTAGCCGAGCGCGACTCAAAGAGACATCGATCAAATCGAGGCAAGCAGCTGATCATTAGAGAAGGAAATCGATTTCAATCGACAAGAGCAACGAAATCGATCGGCATCGTCAAAGCTCTTCGAAGCCCTAATTTTGATCCAACAAGGAAAAGAAATGAAGAGCCGCCATTCTTACAAAATAAAATGAACGGGCTAGAATGAAGATAGAAGGGGCCGGCCTTTGTTACTAAGAATAAGGGCTTTAGCTTTTTAATTAAATAAGGGCTTGATTTTAAATTTTATTTTAAATTTGTTTTTAATTTTAAAACCCTTTTCAAACCGTTGTATTTACTAGTCGTGTGACTAGGGGACAAGCTACATGGCGTAGTTTGAGAATTCACAACTCAATGGCTGAGTTGTGGCAGGGTTTTGAGCGTACAGTTAGGTTAGTCAGTAGGGGGTGTCCCGAGTTTATGTGTGTAAGCGTATGACTACTTAATTTCTAGTAGAAACCTTGGGGCCAACACATAGGCAGGGTTTTGCCGAAACTGGGTAAATTCTGTGTCGTTCTATCTCTGCATTTTATTATTCTGCTATTTTTCTGTGCTGCTATTAATCTGTATTATGTGTTGAAATAATTTTATAGGCTTCCGCAATTAATTTTTATAATTTATACCATCACCCTATTCACCCCCACTCTAGGGTGAAATCGATCCTACAAGTGGTATCAAAGCTAGGAATAGAAGTCAACTTTTGTTTTAAAAAATTCATTTTTCAAAAACCAATTTTTGTTTTAAAAATTTAAAATTTTAAAATGGCTTCTTTCAATAATGCTTTTGCTGAGGGTCAGTCTATAGTTAGACCACCAATGTTCAATGGTGAATATGCTTATTGGAAAAATAGAATGAAAATTTTTCTGAAAACCATTTATGCTTGGAACATTGTTGAGGAAGGTTATAGAGCACCAACTATAATTGTAGATAATCAGGAAATAGATAAACCGATGGATCAATGGACAGAACTAGAAAATAAATTACAAAATGCTAATGCTAGAGCTATGAATTCTATTATCTGTTCATTGGATCAATTTGAATTTAATCGTGTCTCACATTGTCTAACTGCACCGGAAATATGACACACACTAGAAGTGAGTCACGAAGGAACATCTCAAGTCAAAGAATCTCACCTTGCCATGCTAAGCAGCGAATACGAGAATTTCACAATGGCAAAAGAAGAAAATGTCAAAGAGATGCATGGACGACTTTCCAATATCGTATACAAATCAAAAGCTCTTGGAAAACCATATATAAAGTTGGAGATAGTCCGAAAAATCCTCAGAGTCCTTCCACGAAGTTTTGAAGCCAAAGTAACTGCCATTCAAGAATCAAAAGATTTTAAACAAATGAAAGTCGAAGAACTCATCGGAAATCTCACCGCTTATGAGCTAGAAATGAAATTCAAGGAAGAACGTGAAGGAGGTGATACTCGAAAGAAATCAATAGCTCTTAAAGGAACAACAGAAAGTGATAGTGATGATAATAATGATGGAGCAGCAAAATTGGAGCTGATAATAAAGAAAGTCAAAAGGTGGAATTACAAATACGGAAATCCAGCTCTAAATCGAAAATTGAAAAGCAGAATAAATAAAATATTAGACAATCCAGAAGAACCGAAGATCATCTGTCATAAGTGCAACCAACCCGGACACATCAAGCCCAATTGTCCTCAAAATCGACGCGACTTTGAAAAGAAATCAAAAAGGAGAAGTTTTGCAGCCACGTGGAATACAAGTGATGAAGATAATCAAAGTACTAACAGTGAAAGTGAGAAAGCAGACATGTGTCTTCATGGTGAAATAACTGACAGTGACGATGACGAGCCAAGCGAGGTATCAAAACTCTCTCACTCAGAATTAGTTATATATTTTCACGAAGTGAATGGCTGTTTTGAACGACTTAGGGAGAAGTATGCCAAACATGAATCACAAAAAGATACTTTGATAGATTTAAACAAACAACTTGACCAATTAGTTAAAACCTATCAAAGTAGGATCCCTAAGTGTGATAAGTGTCCAACGTTCGAAGAAGAAATCAAAAAATCAGAAATTAATATACATTCACTTGAAAATGAAATTCTGATTATGAAAGAGAATGAAAATACCAGAAGAGAGAATTCTATTAAAAAGTGCACACAATTGTTAAATGAAAATGAATCTCTCAAAATACAAGTCCAACAACTGTCAACAACTTTAGATAAATTTTCAAAAAGTGAAAAATCGTGAATCTGCTATTAGGGAAGCAAACTGTTAATACAGCTAGACAAGGACTTGGATATAATCAATCTGAAAATGTTGAAAGCGATATTAATCAAGAAAATTCCATGTGCATAATTTATAGAAAATATGGACACAATCACAATAATTGTTGCTATAGACCCAAACATGTGAAAACTATACCAATTTGGGTTCCAAAAGGCACAAATATAAAATCTCTCAAAGTTAAACAAATTTGGGTGCCAAAAGGAACATATATAAACAGCTTTGGATCTCCACAAAATTATTTTTCTAAATATTCTGCCACTAACAACCATGGACCTATAAAAACAAATAGGTCACATAAATCTTTTCCCGTGTAGGTGTGGTGGCAGGCTAAGGAACAACAATAGTGCCACTTGGATTTTGGCTGTTCCAAGGGCACACCGAGTGACAAAGTAAAGTTCCTTAGCCTATTATAAAGGTGACAGAATCACAATGGACAACAACGAAAAATATCGTAAAGGTAAAACATGTAATGGTATATTTATTTGAACGATATATTAAATGTGATGATCTACACCATAGTTTGAATTAAAATCAGCCAATATTGAGATGGTAAAGAGATGATGATTTTGATTCCGACTTGTTCAACATAGTTGGCCAATTATATTTATGCCAAAAACACTATAAAATTCTCTAAATTCTTTGATTATATTAGGTTGGATCAAAAATAGTGTTTTGTTTGATATTAATACATTTGGTTATAATATGGCTAACTCTATATTCATGGTTTTTGATTATTTACACAGCTTCAATTCAACTTCAAGAGAATGTCATTTAAATTGCTATTAAAATTGAGTTTGAAATTTTTTTTTTGGGTGCACACTTCATGGTCTGGTCTATCAAATTCAATTAGTGATAATTTGGAGTGAAAGAGAAATTCAGATGCAGATCACACTGGTAATCTAGTTGATAGAAAACTTACAAGTTGAACGTGATTTTTAGTAACTGCATCGTATTTTTCAAAGAAAATATATGCATATTTTTAAATATAAATAAAATAGCAGGAATGTTTCTCATATAACCCCCTCGAGAAAATCAATTTTGACCAAATTTTCAGATTAGTCATTTTGAAAAATTGATTTCATAATTATTTTTGAATTTGATTTTAAATGACAATTTTGACTAGTCAAACTCCCTAATAATTATCGAAAAGATAAATAGTGATTGAAAAAGTGACTAGTGTTGATATTTATCATACGTTACTCAAGACAGTATATTTAGAAAAATTTCTTTAGAAATTCAAACAAGAGTTATAAAAACTTTTTGTTGGGTACAGATTCCATGACTATTTCTATTTCTATCATATTTCTATCGACCATCGCTCATCAAAGATTCAATATAGTTTGTTGATATGTGGTACTTTAAACAGGAATAATTTGTTTTTCATTTTATAAAATAAAATAAAATCCAAAGTATTCACTCTCGTTTAAAAGTCCTCACGGTTATGCATGGGTAATTACTTGGAATTTGTTATGTGCTTCCATGCTCATTTAAAAGTCCTCACGGTTATGCATGTATGGAACGCATATTAAAATTGATTTATTAGATAAACAAGTTGATTCTAATCCCATTTAAAAGTCCTCATGGTCATGCGTGGTTAGAAGATAGTTGAATTCATTTTTTTAAAATAAAATTGGAATACTACTAATCTCATTTAAAAGTCCTAACGGTTATGCATGGCTAGTAGAATTCAAATTCCTGATATAAATATACCACAAATAGATACAACTGTATGGTTTTATATGATGACATCATTTCCATTATGTCTAAAAGTGGAATATGCGTCTAACAAGGGTAGTTATGATTCTTTGTTTGATGTTTTATTGAAGTTTAATATTTATATTCAATTGAGTTTTTAATGTTGGATTAATATTAATCACTTTATCTCTATTTTCTCTAACACTATTACTGTTTTGCTGATAATAAAAGGGGGAGAGAAAAGTTAAGATTTTGTCAAATAAAATCAAGCAAAGGTCAAATATTTTCCATTTGCATCTAGGCTCATTTGCATATTATTTAATTATATGCATATTTGTAGGGGGAGCTTTGTGTAGAGAGGAAGCATTTAAATAGGGGGAGCAATTAGGATATATTTATAGAGCAAATACATTTAACACATTCAAAATCTTAAATATATGTTTGTTATCATCAAAAAGGGGAGATTGTTGAATATGCGCTTATATGATTTTTGTTTGATGATAATAAACATATATATATTTACCCGTTTAAATGTATTTGTTAATGTACTATGTTATTTTTCATAGACTAAATAATTATTTGCTGAATAAAAATAGATAACACAGAATTTGAATTCAAACAAAAATTTTATTCAAACAAATATTTATTACAATTTTGAATAGTACAAATTCAAGCTCTCACTATTCACTATACAATTTCAATTACAATACAATTTCTGATTACATCACAATTCAATTTACATAAATTCCTCACTACATATCACTCACACTCGTAGTTTATCTTCAACTTCATTCCAGTTAGAATCCAACATCTGAGCAATCTGCAAAAATATTCACTAACGCAGTAAAATTGAAAAATAAATATTTTTGCAATATAAAATAAAATATGGATTTTGAAAATATTATTTGCCTTAGTTATTTGGGTAGTTTGTCATCATTCACATTTGACTTCATCACACACGAACAATGTGACATGCACGGTGTATCACTGTACATGCCATAAGGCCATGCACACCGATATACACTTGATAATGTTACAGGGACAGGTAAGCACAGGTCAAACCCAAATTATTGGATTCAACTCAAGTGCAATAAAATAAATGTCACAACTCTCAGCACAAGGTCAAATCCGAGCTTAAGCTGGATTCAACTCAGGTGAAATTTCGAAAAATAAACAAATGAAAAGGTCAAGTCACTGCAATCATGACTCAACTCAATGCAACAACCAAAGTCAAGGGAACATGAAGTCAGCAACTTCAAACTGCTCATATACACAAGTGAATGAAAATTATGTACTCAATGCAAAGACCAGCTTATAAATACAAGCCAGTTCAAACATGTATCAAATAGCATAAGCAAAGACAAAAAGGAATAATTCAAGACCACCATGCAATAGCAAGTGATAACTCAGCAGGTCGAAAAGTACTCAGGGATGAACACAAAAATGTTCAAATCAAAGAACACATGACCAGACACACATGAATATGAAGACCACAAAGGCAATGCACCAATGAATCAACAATATATCAAATGAACTAATGAACATCAGGTCAATGAAGTTTTAACTCAAAACAAGGAACCAGACCACAATGGCACTATCAACAAATGCCACAGTGAAGTATAACTATCATGATCAGAGAGGCCGAATAAAGTGAAAATTGGATCAAACAAATGCACCAAGTAGACGACACAGCAACAACAGAGTTACAAAAATGCAGGCCAACATCAAGTACACAGTACAAAGATGTACTCAAATACAATAACAATGCAAGTAGATCAAATGAGGTGTTAAAAGCAACATGTATGCAACAGGTCTAGTTACAACAAAGTTCAAGGCACAGTGTAGAAGCTAATGTCACTGAGAAGCAGTGCAAACGAATATATAAAGTGTCAACAGTCAGTGGTGATGCAATAAAAAAAATTTGTATGCAACATGAACGGCTAGTGTCACATGGCAGTAAAAATATAATGGCCGTGAACAGCAAGTACAATGTCATAGAACAAATGGTACAGTTCGAATGTGATCATTAGTTTCTTAAGAAATCAAAAATGGTCGAAGATGTGGATTTGCATGCACATGACAGTCAATGCCGAAGACAAAATGAAATCAGAGAGTAAAGTCAAAGAATCAGAGAATTCAAAGTCGTAGGAAATCATGAGTTCGAAATCAATGCCGTGCAAATCAAGTATCACAAAAATACGCATATGGAAAAAGTCAAAAATAAAATCCAAATAAAATAGGAAAGTTGCTACCGTAACGATCAAGGAAGGATCGTACGGTCTCAAACTAAAATCGTGACAGTGAATTAAGGGAAACTATTCGATATGAACAAGTCAGATAAATCATCAATGTCCAACAATAATAAAATGGCCGAAGCACCATGTTGAACAAATCAGATGAACGAATTAAAGGAAATTGAATCCATATATAAACCAAAAAATTCATCATCGGCATAGCGAAAAAATAATCGAATTCAAGAAATCAATCCAGAAAGCGGAAGGAACAAATAACATACCAGAAGAAAAGTCGAATTCGATCATCTCGAAGCAACCAAGCCAACTTCATCAAAACCCTAATTTCACAGAACAATCAAGAGAAGTAGCCGAGCGCGACTCAAAGAGACATCGATCAAATCGAGGCAAGCAGCTGATCATTAGAGAAGGAAATTGATTTCAATCGACAAGTGCAACGAAATCGATCGGCATCGTCAAAGCTCTCCGAAGCCCTAATTTTGATCCAACAAGGAAAAGAAATGAAGAGCCGCCATTCTTACAAAATAAAATGAACGGGCTAGAATAAGGATAGAAGGGGCCGGCCTTTGTTACTAAGAATAAGGGCTTTAGCTTTTTAATTAAATAAGGGCTTTATTTTAAATTTTATTTTAAATTTGTTTTTAATTTTAAAACTCTTTTCAAACCGTTGTATTTACTGGTCGTGTGACTAGGGGACAAGCTACATGGCGTAGTTTGAGAATTCGCAACTCAGTGGCTGAGTTGTGGCAGGGTTTTGAGCGTAGAGTTAGGTTAGTCAGTAGCGGGTGTCGCGAGTTTACGTGTGTAAGCGTGTGACTACTTAATTTCTAGTAGAAACCTTGGGGGCAGCACGTAGGCAGGGTTTTGCCGAAGCTGGGTAAATTCTGTGTCGTTCTACCTTTGCATTTTATTATTCTGCTATTTTTCTGTGCTGCTATTATGTGTTGAAATAATTTTATAAGCTTCCGCAATTAATTTTTATAATTTATACCATCACCCTATTCACCCCCCTCCAGGGTGAAATCGATCCTACAATAACGCAATGGGAATTCAGTTCTTTTCTTTTCTTTGTTCTTCTAGGCTTGACATGTATTTCGACAAACTCCAGCAGTGTTCATCATCTGTTAATATTGCATGTGCAATCCTTGCTCTTGTTGATAATACTTCTTTCTTTTCAATTTTTATTGGTATCCTGCTTCTGTTTAGCGAAATTACGAATATCATTACAAATATCCCACAGTCAAGCCTGTTGAAACCAAAATGTAATATTAGTATCAATTTGCATTTGTTGTATTAACAGGTTTATAATCAATACAAAAATTTGAATTTCAGAGATAATGGTACAAGCATATAGTATGCTTTGAATTAAAATATTTAGCAGCTGTACTAGCACACTATGTATTAATTTCTGCAGGTATCAGGTTGTTTTTTGTAGGTGTTAGTTTTGTTTCTGTAGTTATCAGTTTCTTTCATGTAGGTATCAGTTTTCTTCCTGTAGTAACTGTTTATTTCTAAATTAAAAGTTTATCGAATTGAGAGATAATAATTTTCCATATTTTTATTAAGAATCAAATTCAATTAAGTATAAAAGGTATCCAATGATGTATAGAAGTATGTATGGAAAATTATAATGCAAAAACATAGATAGTTTGAATAATGAGGAACTGTCAATTGATTATGACTAGTAGTTTCAATTGTATTGTTTATTGTGATCTCAGTAGATAACATTTTTATGAAAAAAAAACTTACGTGTCTTCCGCTTGCTGGGCACACTTTATTTGATGGATATCATCTTGTTTCATCACCATGTCTGTTATGTTATTTCTTTTCCAGATTTCTTCGAGCATGTCCTCTATTTAATGTCTCTAAAACAGGTAATATATTAAAAATTTAGGTCATATTCACCATGATAAGTATTTTTTTATAAGAAAGAATAATCTTATACCAATTTTGTAGCTTCTTGTAAGCTGGAATTGTTTCTTACGTTTGATCTCCTACGACGGTTTGAATCAACATGGCACCATTGCATTGTTGGGTATGTTAAAGTGACTAATGTCCAGTGGTTCTCACAATGCAAAGAAAAATATATACTTTCAGCAAATTTATCTTGTACAATAGATTCTAGCATAGGGAGGACAAGACTTTATCACACCCTTTATATTACACACAACTGCTTTCTGTTTAATATGAAAATAAGTTATGATTTAATAAATGAAGCAATTATTATGTATTTGAATATTAAAGTTTTATTTACCGTCATTGTAGTTGTGAAAGCATAGTTGTGTTCTTCCAGTCCACATTTTGAAATATACCAATCCATAATCGTATTAAAATCAGAAAAGTATAAGTTTTTTTTATTGGTGAAGCAATATTAAATTGTTAATAGTATCAGTAATGTTAATAGTGGCTATGTATGTTGATTGGTATAAAAATAATAAAGCATCAAGTGAATTTAAGTATGTTGTGGATTTGGGTATCATTTTTGTTTTTATTTTGGTATTAGTGCTGATGTTAAGAAAAAAAATATTATGTACCTGTCCGTTTGTGTCGTTTCCTTCTAGTAGATGTTTTAGTGCATTCTTTGTTATGAGACAACCTCCTCTTATTGTGTCATTGTCTTCCCATGCCACTACACTATTTTGATAAAAACAATTTGTATATGTTAGATAAACTTAATTTCATATTTAAAATTAATATACATATTTGTACACTTACTTTTCTGCTGATATTGTTAATGAAAAGAAAGTTTTGATCACGTCTTGTTGTTCAATGTTTAGATAGATCAAACATTTGCAATGTCCAAGGCCTATCTCTGAAAGTTTCTGCTCTATTATTGCAAGTGGCTTTGGACGGTTGTCTTGTTCACTTTTGTTTTCAACATTTTTTTTCTTCAGGTTTTGATTTTTTTGCAACTTTTTTTTGTTTCATCCCATATTCAAAGCTATCACGTTGTTTTTTTACTCTTGTTCTTGCCTTCAATCTTTGAATATAAGAAGCTGTCCTTTTTTGTGTTGCTTTGATTTTTTTGTCCCTTAATTTTGTGACTGTTTCTTTCTCTTTCCTAACAGCTGGTTGCACAGGTTGTTCTGTATTTTTTCTTCAATTTTTTCACTTTCAAAATCTTATGTGTCATAAAGTTTGAAAGATGGAGGGGTAAAGTCAAGCATTGAAATGACAGATGGTGCATTTTGATTTTTTACATCTATATCCTCTTGAAGATGTTGAGTGTCTTCTGTTTTGTCTCTCTGCACTTGACTTTCTGTTCCCAACTCTTCTTTTTGATGCACTTCAGTTGGAGTTTGTTTCCTTTCTTCCTGTTGACATTGTATTTCTTCATTGTTTGTTTTTTTTTACCCAATTCACTTTCTATTTTGTTGGGCATATGTTTCTCCATTTCTTTTGTTTTATATGCTCTTTGTTGTACACACTCTTCAGGTTTTGTTTCTTTATTTTCTTCATTTCTTCCAATTTCCATTTCTTCAAAAGTATATGCATTTAGTTCAGTTTGTAGAATGTCGCTTTCTCCATTGAAACTTTGTTTTTTATTTTCGCCGTTTTTTTCAATCTCATTCAAATCATCTTCACATTTACTGGTGTTGTCTTTAGCCAGCTTCAACTTAATTTCTTTCAACTCTTCTTTCAACCTGAAAACTTCTTGCTCTGCTTTAATTCTTTTCTTTTTTTCTACTTCCAATTCTTTTTTTGTTTTCTTTGTTTCTTCTTCCAAATCTTTTATATGCATTTTGAAGATCCTAATGCTTATGTCTTCCTCAAATGAATGTGCACTTTCTTTGGTTTCTTCAAACTTTCTTTTCTTTCCATGCTTTTCTTTTTGAATTTTGGAGAAATTGTGTTCAATAGTCTCTGTTTGAAGTAGACATTCTTCATATGGGTTGAGATTTGTGATTGCTTTCACCTAGAAAATTGGTGTTGGAAAATTTGTTTCAGTTTTAAGATATGATTTCAAACAACAATGATAATTGAATTTTTACTGTTATGAAAAAAGGAAATAGTATGTAATAAAACTAATAGCTATTTTTTTAATTTCTGATACTATTAGTATCAGGTTTAATCATGTAAAACTTTGGTATCATTTTTCGAATTCTAGTATCAATTTCTAATAATATTAGTATCAGTTTCTTATAATATTAGTATTAGTTTCAAGGATGTACTACTATGGTATCAGTTACTGGATTGTAGTATTAGCGTAAATTATGAAGTTATAAGGTATCATTTTTTGGATTCTAGTATCAGTTGTGAACATTTCCACAATAGTTTGTAGCATGTAATCATTTGGTATCAGTTTTTGCAATTTTTATATCAGCTTATGATACTATTAGTATTCATTTCAAGCAAGTAAACATATGGTATCATTTTTTTGGATTCTATTTTTTTGTTTTTGATGCTATTTACTATGTAATGATATGGTATCAGTTTTTGAGCACTGTAGTATCAGTTTTATGTTATAGAAGAGAGGATAGACAATTAAACTTTATTCTACATAAGAGTTAAAGCGTATTGATTAACAAAAATTAAATGGAATTTTTACTTACATCACCCTCTTTCACGTTGTCAAAAACTTCTTTGAGTGCTTTGTCTTTGAGTTTCCTTAAATCCCATTTTGCAAATCTTGGTATATCTGGAGTATAATATTGTCTTTGTTGAATGAGACTTAGTTTCTCACAAATGCAATACTATTAACATAAAAAGAATTGATTAGATATGTTTGTTATAAAAAATGAAGCAATAAATCTTTGATTAATTTATCTTACCAATGGAAGCATGGAGCATCCCTACATATTTCTTGGATTATGGATGAACTTCTTAACAAATTTATTGAAATTCTTTTCTATTGTTAGTGGCCAAGAAACCAATTGCATTGTCTCTACATTAATTAAGTATGGTAGAAGTGCCCATCTTAACTTTTGTTGGTTGTTTGGAAAGAAGAATGTTAATAGTATTTCAATTACTATTAACATTAGCAAGTCTTCTTCGTGCTCTTTTTTCTTCTTCGCAACTTCTTGCTTTATTCTTTTTTCAACAACATCTTGTTATATAAGTGCAATTGCCGAAGTTTCTCTTTGCAAATTCCCTACACTGCAATGGAATTGTTCTGTTTGTCATTTTTAGAGTTGGCTCAATGTTAATTCCTTTTAGTGGTAGGCCAAAAATCAAACTTATATCCGTTGCTGTAACTTTCATCCTTTCTTTGGAAAATAAGAATGCATCTTCCACAACTGAGTAGCATTTGTATAAAGCATCCAAGTTGTGTTGATGCTTTTTGCATTCTTTCATCAAAATTTTCTCTTCATAGAAAACTTTAAAGAAGTTGTAAAAAAGAGTGCACTTCATTATCTCCATCTGCTTCTTGGATAGAGCATTTTGCTATTTTATCAGTTTTACCGTTTTGAATACTGCCTGCAATCCACATCTGTAAGCAGTTTCATGCTTTTTATCTTCAGCTTGCAGTTTTGTTTGTGATCTTTCTTTTATGCTTTTTGGATGTGGATCAACTAAATCATCATCATCCTATTATTTCAAAATAAAGACTATAAGTTATTTGTGCAACAAATTATGTTTAAATATGTAACAATTTAAAGTTTGTAACAATTTAAAGTTTGTAGTAACTAGGTATCAGTTTGCAGTAACTAGGTATCAGTTTGCAGTAACTAGGTATCAGTTGGTACTAAGTAGGTATCAATTTTCTGTAACCAGGTATCATTTTTTCAAGTAGGTATCAGTTGCTTTGTGAATAAGTGTCAGTTCTTTTGTAAATAGGTATCAGTTTTTTGTTTGTATCACATTTCAACTAAATGATACTGACTATTATTTTATCAAACAATTTACGCTTAATGATACTGACTATTATTGCTTGTAATTAGATATCAGTTTATTGTACTTATCAGCCTTTTCTTTTACCAAATGATTTACATGTAATATTTTTGACATATTTATCATGGTATAAATTTATGGTGTTTTTTTATTTTACCGAATTGAGTTGTTTTTCTTCTGATTCTTCATTTGCAGCTGTTTTCCCTTCTTTTTTCTGAGATTTTTCTTGTTTAAAATTTTTCATAACATTAGAAAATATTAACAGTATGAAATTATTAGTATTACTTTTATAATTTTACAATTTCAGTTACCTCTGTTTCTTTTTGTACTTTGTTCTTAATCATTTTTTCATTCCTTCTTTTTGTTCTTTGTTCTCTTTTTTGCATATTGTCTTCAACTTTTTTCTCTGTAGGTATTTGTTGATGCAAGTTCTTTTCTTCGTTCTACGCAAAAAATTTCAATGTTACTATAACAATATTATACTAACTTTGTTATGTTTGATTTTACATTATCGGTTACCTTCTTTGGTATGCTTTCGCTTATGTCTGGTCTGCTTCCACTTGCTGTAATTTTTTCATGTCTTCTCTTTGTTCTTTTTTCTCTATTTTTCTTTTCCTCTACTGTTGATGTAGGTTTTCTAAGCTTTAACTTGTTGCTTTTTGCCTTTACTGCTGTCGCTATCGTTTGCGCTAGAGGTTGGTTTTCCTCTTCTATCATTGCATTTTCTTCATCAACATCTGCTGCCGGAAGTGATTCAAAATTTCGATTTTCATTTTGTTGATTCAACTTACTTAGGTTTTCATCAGCTGTCGATTGTTGTGCTCGTTGCTCATCTACCGTCGACTTGTGAGGTTGTGTTGGAGATGTAGATTTGTTTCTGGTTTGCAGTGCCATTTTTTCTTTCGAGCAAAATTTCGTCAAATTTTGAGTTGAGGAAGGAGGAGGAAGACGAACAGAATATTTTGTTTGAAACTGTATTTGGGCTTTGTCCTTACGGTAAAAATTTTATGCGCGTGTCCTTCTGACTAAATATTTTCTTTAATTTGTCCTTTAAATTTTTTTCCCTTCTAATAAATAGCGAAGAAAGCAAAATTTTAGAATAGGAATATTTCTATGCACGTTTAGCAATATTTAGTTCGCTACGTATAAATATATTAATAGCGTATAAGTATGTTAATAGTGTATTAATTATAATGTATTATTCGTATCATATAGAATAAATGGGTTAGTAATAATACTAAACCGCATAGGAAGGTAGTTAAGAATAATTATGGAAATTAACTCATATTAAAGGCGAAATAAGAAGTTTTACTTATATAGCCTTAAGTCGTAAATGTGGTGCGATATTATAGTATGTTAGGAGAGCAAAAATATGACTAAGTTATAAGGATGCGAGGTCAGTGAAAGCATACAAAATCCTGCTCAGCTAATCTAGCTATCAGTAGTGTGGCTTTGGGACTGATGAGAGATAACGTCTATAGTAAGTACCAACAGTGGATGCAAGGTTAATCCCATTTCTGTAGGGTAAGCTTGCTCAGCTAATCTGGCTACCAACACCAACAAATAGTTGGACTAATGTGAGACATCATTGTTTGGGTTATAGGTCACATGATGAATATCTTAGTAAGGACATGCTTTTAGGTTGAAGGTATTTAGTAGCTGTTATAGGGTCTGCCTTCTTTCCACTCAAGAAGTATTAAATGGTCAGGATTATCTTTTAATTACGGTAGTGGGAAATCTTTAAAATGGGTCCGCTTCTGGATTGAGGTATTAAGTGACTATTGTAGGGTCCACCTCTTTCCATAAAAGAAGTATTAAGTGGACTGTTGAGATTTCTTACGGTATTAGTTAGAAAGTACTAAAAAGGGGTATGGGTTTAAGTATTAAATAGTGGAGATCTTCCTAGGGTATAGTATTAAACATTCAGAGTCTTCCTAATTTCCATTAAAGAGGAATTACTAAGGGAGGAATCTGTAAGGGAAATCAGGTCACAGTTTCTCCTGTTCAGGAAACTCCGACCGGTGAAGGTATATCCCTTATCTCTCCAGTGTTCAAGATCAGTTCTCACCCAAGACTATTACTGATATTTAGTTCTCTATTTGTGACCTCATAGGCCATCCATCAATACCACCTCCTCCATCACCAATTACACAAGGTCTGGGTCCCGTCGTAATTGCTATCGAGTCTATCTTAGTTACCAAGGGACTGGTCGTTGCAAGCTTTCCTTCCAGCCCAATTTTTAGTTCAAATTCGGAGAAAATCATGGCTTTAAAGGGATTGAAAAACACTTCAAAGTCCCTAGGGAAGACATACCATCGCCATCACTTCAGGCCTAGTGGATCCTATTTCTATGGTAAAGAGGTTGAGAAGTTAAGGATTGGGTATTGACTCCATCTTTGGAGTTATGGAGCAGGCATGATCAGGGACCACTTACCTCGATTTATAGAATATGTTTACGAAGATAGTGTGAATCATTATTTTGGAATGACTAAGCCATTCTAAATAATTATGGTGCTCAAGTGCAAACACTGGAGTCAACTTTGCCAAGTTGTGTATAGACTACGTGAGTCTAAGAGGCAGATCGTTCCTTAGAACGGAGTTGACTATTAAGGTGCAAGACGTGATGATGTTAATGAAAGGATCTTCGATGACTTGGAGTTAGATGATGCAATGCGGTAGAAGTAACTCTTAGATAACACCAGGGACGAACAGTGAACTTGTGGAGCTCCCTTATAGCTTCAGTTTCCAAGAACCATTCTACTTTGGAATAGTTCATAGTTCGCATTGAAGGAATTTAATCTCGACTTTTCAAAAGTCATGTTGTTTAGGAAGTTCGTCGACTTGAAGTAAGATGATGTGTCAGTATTGGAGTATGTGGCCAAATTCGATGTGATGTCAAAGTACGGTCTATTTGCCCATTGATATTCCGTATATCAAAGATAAAGTGTTTATCACTGGGTGAGTGATCATCTTAGGAAGTGATTGATTGTTATATTGACTAGAGCTTTAGAAAGTTGATCGGGAGGGCTTTATGATGAAGAAGCCTGTACCCAGTGTAGAAGGACTATCCCAAACCCGTTAAGTAGAGGCAAATAATTGAAACATATGCATTGAATGTCATTCCAATTTCATCGATTTCTTCATCAATGAAAGAGAAGGGAAATGGCATTACCACCAAGAGTGTGCTTTCCATTTATGGTGTTTCCATACATGAGTTATCCAATCTCGGGATTCCATAATCCTTCACAGCTAGTGATTTGTAGATAGATTGGAATTGAGACCCAAAATTGTTGACCCACTTTTGACTATGACGAACTTGTTGGGGACCCAACCAGACTAACATGTGTAACATTTTACATTTTGTCACCAGACATTAATACTATGGATAACTGCAACATCTGTAACGCTTAGTTTCGGGCTTAGGGAATGTTATGACGTGGGTTGTTTACACCTGTCCTATACATGGTTTGACATACTAGGCCCATGCATGGTTTGTTTGGACCTAGCCTTATTGAGTCATGGATGTTTGTTTATTATTGATTTAGGGTTTAATTGGGTTCAAATTTATGGTGGTTGAGGAGGTACGGAATAGTGTGAGAGGCTATCGATGACGATAGAGGCTATGGAGTGGCGGAACGTAGTGATTGGCTACCTGCCAGAGAATAGGTTTATTTTCTATATTCACTTTAGACCCCACAAGGTGGATTGTCATTTGTGCCTATAGTGAGAGAGTGTCCGAACACATTCGATGCAGTGACCGGATTTCCATAGAGATTGAGTTTCATATCGACTGGGTTCGACGTACTTGACCAGTAGTTATGCCTTTAAAGCATATGATGTCCAATAAGCAGAGGAGACTAAAGGTGCAAGCAGGCGACCCATTGATGCTAATGTTATTCTATAGGAGCATATTTGAGTTGGGATCACTTATAGTGTTTGCCATGGGGGCAGATGGCCCTTTGGAGATGCTTGTTTGCTGTCGTGAGCTGAGTGTGATGACGAACAAGTTTATACTTGCATTTTTTGATGGCTTATTCGATCATCTCTGTAGCACAAAATGCTCTCTTAGTTGGACCTTGTGGTTAGGTTTTACCAACTAAGAGTATTTTGGGAGAGTGTGCCGAGTATAATGTTTCATACTTTACCTTGATTTTGATTAGTTGGTTATGCCATTTCGTTCTAACCAATGCGTCAACATATCTTACGGATTTCATGGACTATGTTTTGAGAGATCACTTGAGTGGGTTCATTCTTGTGCTTATAGATGATACTTTCATCAACCCATGGACAAAAGAGGAGAAAAAAGATACAGTTTGTGATTGTACAGTAGGTGTTGAGAAGACACTGATTGATGATGAGGTTTTATAGTATCACTTCTAGAGGAGAGAATTGAGGTGCTTGGGTCATGTTGTTTCAGAGATAGACATCTCCATAGATCTTTTGGTTATGGCAATCCAAAATTTGAATAGACCCAAAGTAACATCATCGTTGACTTATTTGGTTAGAGAGTATCAAACTTTATGTGAGGTGCAAACACACGTCAATAAGTTTGACAAAGGGGTTGACGAGCGCATAGATGTTACTCATTCTGACCAGGAATGAGGAGTCGATAGTATACATTTGCTTGTAGTACTTGATCAGGTGCGATATAGATGCAATACGGACTCGATCAAGACGGTTGTCTCCATAAGGATGAGATATTATTTATTTCTTTATTGTTGATGGGTCGAGGGAGAGGAACCACAAAAGTGCTCTCGTTCGAGATGGTCTACATATCTCGATGATAATAACATGCACCGAGATGCGAGGAAGACATTTTATTGGGAAGGGATGAAGAAAGATGTCGGACATTCATTTTGGGATGAGTGATTTATTAGCTAGTAAATGCTGATAGAAGAAGACAAATGGTTATTACAACCGCTTGAGATTCCCAGAAGGAAATGGGAATAGATGATTATGGATTTCATCTATGGAGTGCCAAGGACTAGATAAGAATATGATGGCATTTGAGTCAGATTCGATAGATTTATGTAGAGTGCTAGATTTATATTTGTTAAGCCCAATAAGATGAAATCCAAATTAGTCGAATTGTATATGGAATGGATAGTGTGATTCCAATGTGTGTTGAGAGCATTGTAAGTGGTCGAAACCCGTTGTTTGCTAGTAGGTTTTTGAAGAACTTACAAAGGACGTTTGAATATTTGGTACTGAATCGACTTTATGATATCGAGACTGAACCATGGACTTTAAGACCTCATAGATCTATTTGTATCGATAAATGAGATACGAATCAAGTTAGAAGAAGGGCAGTGGAGTAGTAGAGGTTCAATGGAGTAAAAGTAAGGACGATGAGATATGAGAGACCGAGAAGAGCATAAGGCTGCTTATCCGGAACTCTTTGGGAGGTGTGATTTCATTTTTATCGTCGACCTTTATGTTAGATATCACATTTGATGTTTTATACTAGATGGTTGTGGTATCCTACATGTTAGTATAGGCATGAATGTCACTTTTGATGTTTGATCTTATATGTGCCTATTGATGTTTGATTATTGGTATCAGACATAATTACATTTATTTATATGGTTTTTTTAGGCATGTAAGATAGATATAGTTTAATATAGCACATTTATTTGAGATGATTGCCACATATATGTTCTAGTATGCTTATTGACATTACAGTGTTAAAACCTGCTTAATCCTCTTTATTGAGTACTTTATCAGGTACATGGAAACAATTGTTGGCTATTTAGATGCTTATCTACTTATGTTTAAATCTAAATAAAACGCTAAGAGGTATGTGACATCTGTATGTTGATTTGGCTATATGTGTTTGGTTGTCCCCAATAAAGGGATATCTTAGATTTGAGATGCTTTAGATATTAGATGTATATATGTCTATTGTTGTATCAGGATTTTTCATATACCTAATCGTGCAAAGGAGGTGCTGTCTAATATTTCCAAGACATAAGTCTTAAATTGAGAGAAAACTCAATGTATAGGATATTAGATGTTTTCGAAAATTGAGGGAGTTGGTAACTATGGAATTTAGTTGACTTACCTTTCGATTAATGAGTTGGCACTTTTGTTTTTCATTGTCCGTTTCATTGGAAACAAATGCGTAACTTAGAAGTTTGGCTTAGCCATATTGATTTTGGATTCAACAATGATTGGGGATAAGAATAATGGCTCCAGTTGATTCTAAGTCTATTCTCTTTGTTGTGATCACTTTCATGATTATTGTCGAGAGTTGGTAAGTGATGATTTTCCCTTATATCGTTGCTTATAAGAGGGCATTAGGTTGTGTTGTCTCGTCCTTGGGATTTCAAGGATGAAATCCTTTTAAGGAGGGAAGAATATAAAGACCCATATTTTTAAATATGATATATTTATACAATTGATTTAAATATTGAATCGTTCATTAATGGACGATCCCAAAATTGTGACTTTTCGCATACAATTAAATCAGGACTCGAGACCACTTCCGCTAAGTTCGTATCGACGTTGCGAATCAAAATAAGTATATGGATCACTATATTTGGTGATCGGATGATCGATGGTCGATACGGTCTCAAAAAGCATAAAATTATCATTCCTGAGCATAGTCTCGGATAACGATGAAAACTAGACCATCGGGACCCAAAAATGAGGTGATGCACACAAACAAGTTTCGTGGTGATCAGACGCACGTTTGATTGTACGAGCTCAAAAGGCACACCGTTTTATTTGAGAAATTAAACAAAAGAGAATAAATACTATTATTTAAATAACGATACCATCCTATCGTTGGATCAGTTGTTGTTCCATTATCATCTACAAAATATAATGGCCCCCTCCTTCTTTTTTGATTCAAAATCAAAATCAGACGAACCACTCCTCGAAAAATAACCAAACCTCCTCCACTGAACTCGTGTCAACAATGTAACAATCCAAATTCTAGTGGGTCCGAATTTTTCGCAAATGCTAAAACCCATGCCCATTGAAACCCAAGTTGGGAATCTAGTATTCTACAAATAAGCAAAGACAAATATACCAGAGCACAATTAAATATATCACAACGGAATTGAGTAAAATATAATAGTAAGTAAATACTCACCAATATATTATCACTTTTTAAACAAGTGTCTTAAAGCTGGGAAGTTTTTGCCTTCTACTTAACCTATAGGATGTTACGAGGAGGGGGTCAGAACTAAAATTCCAGTGAATGGATAAATTATAAGCTTCTAGGCTTAATTCAACATATATCATTTTATTTCCATTTACTTTTATATTAGGCTCATTAGGTTACAATACTCTATTCCAAATAATATTAATTAGTTGCCCCACTTCCAAATATTTCTTTGTTTTAAAATTTCAAACATATATAACTTAATTAAATTATTTGCATATATAATTGTAATTTAACGCGGGGTGTTACATTCTCCTCTATTTAGGAAATTTCGTCCCCGAAATTTAATAAGGGTTCAATTATGTAATTTCTCATATTAATCACATCCATTTTGTGTACATCTAATTTTGCAACAATCCGGACATAGTGCAAAGTGCAATATGTCATAAAATATGTGCATGTACAAGAATTTTTATACCTCTTATATGAATGCTTTTTGTTAGAAATTCATTTTAAAACATGATGCACACATCCTAAATATACTTGCAATTTCTATATGAATGCAATCTTTTGAAAGCTCAAAACATTATTCATTTAATTTTTCCCACACTCCTACTGAATAGGAGCATAGTTGAACAAATTTTTACATCCAAACCTACTACACAACTTTTATTTACGAACTTTAGAAAATTCTAATTTTCCAGATTCGATTTCTTATGTTATAAAATAGGTGGAAAACGGAAAAACTTCATATTTCTCTGATTTTCTTTTATGCATTTCTTCCTCCGTACTTGGGATTTAGGCTACTATTCTAAAAAAAAATTATTTACTTCCCCAAGCACAGTTTACATAAGAAAATATTTCTTTTTAAAATTTTTTGTTGATGTTTCTATCGCTTTCTTTAAATTTGTTATTTTCCTTTTAGTTATCTTATTCTACTTTTACTCCTTTTTTGTACAGCAACTAAACACAACTATCATTTAGGGCAAGGAGGTCTAGGACCATGTCCACTTTGATATAGAAAGGTCCTACTTTAGGAATCCAAGTAACTCATAAGCTCCTCCTACCACATATTACTTGTTACCAACTTACGTTGTATTACTTATAGCGAATAAGATCTATTCATCTCTTCTACTCCATGCTCAAAAAGGTATAACTAAGTCTCGTTTACTATAATGGATAAGGGTTTCAATCTATGCAGTCTCTATCTAAAAAGACAACCAAGTTTGGGGAAATTTTCTCTTTACCTTTCATTTTCCTCAATTAAGGTCTACCTATCCCAACCATGTGTGCCTTATCATCTTATAATATCATTTCACTATTCTTCCATAGTCTGCACACATGAAGCGACATATATAGGTTTTCACTAGTTTCCTATACACCCTACGGGAACTTTTATTATTACTAAGTGTAATTACTACTATAACCTTATACTTTTCCCGTTACACCTAGGAAATGATTCCTATCTACTCCATATTTAAAAGTCTGATTTGGTCTGGTATTTATCAATTTTCTTCAAAAATTAAAACTTCTAAATTTTATCTTTTCAAAAACTTATTTACTTTTCCACCAAACCATCTTTTTTAAACATGTCTTACTTGTTATTAAAACATTTTTCTTTTTTCTTGACCTTAAAAAAATGTTCTCACATGTTTTCAAAATATCCTTTTTTTAATAGATTGTCAAATTTACTAAAACTAGGTAAATAAGAACAATTATTTTATCAAAAATCTCTTAACTTTCCTACTCTTTCGATTGCTAAACCTTGAAAGGGTTACTAAACTTACCACACTTAATAATTTTATACCTTAATGTATTGGAATTACTTTCTCGTATGAGAAACCATTAACCCTAAAACCTTCTAGAATCCTTTAAAGGAGGATTTCATGTTTATGTGAAATTATAAGGAATTTATTTTTTATTTTATCGAAATAGGCTAAATATGGTGCTTTCCATACTTTGTGCATCTCTTTCACGCATTCCTCATAGCTTGCACAAAACATCTTTATTTGCGATTCATAGAAAATTATATCATTATTCATTTCATTCCTAATAAATTAAGGTATGTTTACTCTATATTTACTCACATAAGATATTTCCTTCTAAATTCATTAATTTATCATACACTATTTTCAAATGAACTCATTTTTAAAACTTGTTTATAACTAGAAAATATTTTCATGTGCTTATTTAAATAATAAGTGTACATACAAACCACTTTAGAAATTATCTCCAAAACTCATTCGGATCAAAACAGATGTTGCGTAAAACACCGTTACTACAACCCAAAAATACTAATATATGGATTCAATTAAAATAAATATTAATAAATGCCATATAATATGTAAAAACATTTACTTTGGGAATCACCTACTTTAACAATAGTGTCATAGTCTATGCTTCGTTT
The DNA here is from genome assembly GCA_030765085.1 of Allium cepa. NCBI lineage: Eukaryota > Viridiplantae > Streptophyta > Magnoliopsida > Asparagales > Amaryllidaceae > Allium > Allium cepa. The sequence continues at coordinate 943,682,658 of CM060945.1, read as the reverse complement.
ATTTTTACTGAAAACATTTATTACAACAATAAATGTTGTAACTTACATTTCAGATGCTTAACACACTTTAGGTTATTATATTTAAAATCATTATTTACCAACAATGAAACTAGCAAGCTATACATGCTCTATAATTATTCAAAAAGAATTTCACTTTTAACAAAATTTATATCATATAAAACCAATTAAAATTTCATATCACTTATTTTTTCAAAAACCCAATATTTACTTTCTCAAATATATTAACAATTATATTTTTCAACTTTTTAATTCAAAAGTTTCATTTTTATTGGGTTAGACATAAAGTGGATTTTCTTCATACCAAAACCTCTTATTCTTTCTGAGATAAAAACACTCTCCCTACTATCCCTTCCCTACTTCCTAAAATAAAGGATACAGAATTTCTCTCAAAACATGGCTTATTTGTGTGCTATAAATTTGTAATAACATAGAGCTTTACATACTTGGGTCATCCCAAACCCAACTAGCGAACTATGCACAAATATACTTCTAAAAACTTTCCATATGTTAAAATCTATGGTTGGGGACTATTTGGATTTTAGCACATAATATATTTATATTTTATTCAAAAATATAAGTACATTCACTCACTATCGACCTAGGAATCCTAAACCTAGGTTCTGATACCAAATGTAACAACCCGAATTCCAGTGGGTCCGGATTTTTCGCAAAAATTCTAAAACCCAAACCCACTGAAACCTAAGTTGGGAATTTGGTATCCTGCAAATAGGTAAAGATAAATATATCAGAGCTCAACTAAATATCTCACAGCAGAATTGACGAAAATATAATAGTAAGTAAATACTCACTAATACAATAACGCTTTATAAACAAATGTCTTAAAGCCAGGAAGTCTCTGCCGTCTACCTAACCTATAGGATGTTATGAGGATGGGGTCAAAACTAAAGTTTCGATTAATGGATAGATTATATACTTCTAGGCTTAATTCTGCATATGTTTTATTTCCATTTACTCTTATATTAGGTTCATTAGGTTGGAATACTCTCGTCTCTGCTCGTGAACTGCGTCTATCTACTCCATAGTAGATTAAAACCTTATAACTAATATATACATATAAGTAGCTGTATGCCCAATGACCGTATTGGTCCTAAGTACCATCCATGGTACCTTCCGTATCCTCCTCGAAAATGGCTCCAACATCTTGCTTCAAGAGCATTCCTAACTACATCTGTAAATGACTGCTTCGTAAGGCCTATAATATAGATGCTCCATCGTCTTGCTCTGTAGCTATATCTGTAAAGGACTGCTTCGTAAGGCCTACAATACAGACACTCCATCGTCTTGCTCCGTGAGGTTCCGTAGCTACATTTGTAAAGGACTACTTCGTAAGGCCTACAATACAGATGCTCCATAACTTACTATGAAAACGTAAATCGCATCCGCACTAGTCTATGCCAGTGCTCGGACATCCATAATGTACCACCCAGTGCGTACATTGAGGACTGAGCAATTGTTCTGTCTACTTTTGAATCCCGCCAACATGGTCTACCTTGTACGAAATTTAGTCGGGGATTTTCTATATCTATAAAGGACTGCTTCGTTAGGCCTACAATATAGATATTCTAGTTGGCCTGTCTCTTTTTCATCGTAGCTATGGCTCCAGGCAACCGCCCCTCAACTAACCGAAAGACTTCTAAAGAGTTAATTGGTCATGCCCTACTACAAATAACCTAAAAGCCAAATGGCGGTGCCCCTCATACAATGTCTCGATAGTGAAAGAATCATTGGCTATTGGTTAAACTCTAGTCCTTCCCGAAATCGCTGTTGGTCTTGATGCTGGCCGATATTCACATGCGACTATCCTTAAACTTACTTGCAAGTACTGGGTATATGAATACCCTACTCCAAACACCAAGCCCTTATGATTTCCTACAAAGGTCTGCTTTGTTAGGCCTACAATGCAAATGCAGCCAAGACATACTCCCTTGATGGAACACCTACAGACCTACCTCCGGGGGTGCAGCTTCGTTAGGCCTACCCAGTGGGCCATCCTGAAGTATTCTCACGTCCCATTGAAGTCTCATACTTCCTTCTAGCCGAAAATAACTAAGTTGGACGTGCTTCTCCTTTGCTAAAATCTGTGATGAACTGCTTCGTTAGACGTTTCATCCTTTGGGCTGCTCCAAACGCACCTCAATTCTTTTATTAGACCCTAAGTCTAATCTTTTAATTTGCATTTTGTTTACTTTCTAATTCTGTTGGCTACTTATTTACCCTAATTAGAATATACTTGTCGTCATATCACCTCTATCAATTGTGAGATTTCCATTTATTTAATAGGGAATGCTATTGGTATGGGCCATATTCATTATCTTGCTTATTAAACTTAATATAAATTTTAAGTTCATTAAAATAAGCATCTTTTATCATTCCTGCTTTATTTGCTTATTGACTTAATATAAATTATTTAAATAAGCTTCTACCATTATTATTGCTCACTAATTTATTCAAAGTCTCAAAATAAGCTTTTTTAGTCTTCTTACTTAATTATAGCCTATGTTATAATTCTACCTGTAATTGTCATTTTCTCTTCTTTTATAGTACGTACATAATTCCAGCATTTCTTTTCTGTTCTAATCTGCCTTCTTTTATTATGATATAAAATATTCTTTTATATTATATAATTCACTTATCATAATAACTATCTTCTTAAATCGTCAGCTCAGTGAACGCAGACCTAGGTTCATTATCGTTTACAACTTCAAGTTCTTATCTAATAATTTACCTGATTCATATCATACTTTGCTTTATTATCTTCTATTCTAGGAAGTAATTCTATTTTATTTGGTTGATTACGTAAACTATACTTAAAAATCCATTTCCATATTTTAATATTAAATAATACTATAAATAATAATCCGTAACTGCAAGACATTTCTTTTACTATTTTGGAATAGTGTAAAATGCAATGGTTTCTCTATTTTGCACTAATTCTTGTTTTCTTTCTTTTATTCTAGCAATTACGTTCACCGTTGTCTTTTAAATGTTAAAGTAGAGAAATGTATCCTATTTTCTAAACCAACCAATTACCCTTTTTGTTACTCCTAAATCCAGTTATTAGATTAATTAACTTTTCTCATTTTAACGTAATTTGTTACAGTAATTCCATTCCTCAGTTTTTATTACTTTACATCTTGTTTCCTTCATTTCAGTATTCTTAATTATTTAATCCATATTCATGTTTAATCTATTATAATCCATACGCGAAGAAAGAGGAGAAAATAGAAGAAGAATGACGCTTTCATAGAAATCCAAAACGTATAAATAGTTGTAAATAAATACTAATATTATAAATAAATTGAAAATTCTTTATAGTTCAACATAATATAATTAATAGGATTAGTTATTGAATAAAATTATCTACACGGGAATTTAATGATAGTATATCTTAAACTTAAAAGATATATAAATAAATCCACTCACATTGCTAGCTTTCCAAATCTCCTTGTTTTTATTTCAGATCTATCCCTAGCATCTATATTCACCTCCCTTGTAATCCTTATTTGGAATTACAAACGATATATTTATATATCTATAATATTTGAAAGATAAAAGAAAGAGATTTGGATTAGAAATAACAAATAAAACTCAGATCTAGGGTTTTTACCTTTGACATAGCCTTCTGATTTGAACCAATTTCTAATTCCCTAATTAGTTCTATTCTCCTTCTATTTAGATCTATTCATGTAAATTAGATCTAAAATCTTGTTATTAAGTAAGTGTAGAAGAGATAGAAAAATGGCAGAGCTTCTGTAGGCAAGTGAAAAGCAATGAAAACAAAAATGAGGCTCTACACCTATATTTATAGTGGTTCAAATCAGTGCTAACCATTAGATATATAACCCTAAAATCTAAAGCGTACATTTAGTCTATGGATATTAAATTAATATGTTTTCTTCTGCGCTTATTTTTATTTCAAATTGATTCTCCAACAATCTTTTCATTAGTCATTTTCCTCTTCTCTCTCGCAATCTATGGAAACATATATTTTTAAATGAGAAGTTTCTTTTAAATAAGATTCCCCTATTAATCACCCAATTAATATATTTCATATATACCTAGAACTAATTTCTATCCAATTAATCCCAGCCCACATTGTGATTTCGTACCAAATTAATATGCCAATCAACACCTTATTAATTCGTCGTATATATGCATATTAATTTATTTTATTCCCACAATTATTGCATGCATGTATTCTACAATTGAATTTTGAATCACAATCTTAATTATATATGCTACCATAAGTCTCCATGATTATTAATTGAAAATTAATTGCTTGCATGATTTACTCTTCCTCTATTTTATTCTCTTGCACCAACATATATGTTTTTAATCATATCATTTAGTTGCTACAATATACGTTCCTTTCTTGTCAGTTCCTGTCAATTAATCACCTCTAATAATATTAATTTCTCTTTTAAACAAACACTGTCAATTAATCTTCCCTATTAATTGATTTTATATAATTTCTCTCTAATTTATTTGTTACACAAATATATATGTATTCCAAATAATATTAATTAGTAGCCCCATTTACAAACATTTCTTCATTTTAAAATTTTAAATGTATATAACTTAATTAAATTATTTGCATATATAATTATAATTTAATGCGGGGTGTTACATTCTCCTTCCTAGGAAATTTCATCCTCGAAATTTGATAAGGGTTTGATTACATAATTTCTCATATTAATCACATCCATTTTGTGTACATCCAATTTTGCAAAAAATAGTGCAAAGTGCAATACATTATAAAATATATATACATGTACAAGAATTTCTATGCGGTTCCTCCTATATGAATGCCTTTTCTTTTAGAAGTTTCTTTTAAAACATGATGCACACATCCTAATATACTTGCAATTTCTATATGAATGCAATCTTTTGAAAGCTCAAAATATTTTTCATTCAAATTTTCCCACACTCCTTCTGAATGAGTGATTTCTATTCATTAATCCTTGGCCAAAGAATGGCCATACGAGTTATCACATACCTAAAGCACAATGAGTGAGGTTAGTATTGTTTGATGGATCTATGTTTGCTATGGTTTCACTAGTCACATGTCACTCTAGGGATGTCCCGCGAGGTAGGTATTGGGCATAAGGATACATAGACTCCCTGACTATTACTTAATATGGAGTAGGTATTGTGGATGGAGATACCTAGACACCCCAACAGGTACTGACTATGGACTACCCTTTATTACATTTATTTATAGACTAGCATATTATCAATGTCATATGCTAACTTTTTGGTTGTAGGGACATGTCAGGTATGATTAGTATACCCTCTGTTTCATATACTATATCGACTTTATAGTATTTGAGATTATTTATTGCTAACACCAGATTGTTTTCTGACTCGATTTTTTATGTTTTGCCTTTTATTTTATCGAGTGCTCTTAAATGAGTAAACTTCATAGTAGGTAAACAACACTTGGAGCTATGCAGATGGATCCGTAGAAAGTGACTCTTTCCCATATTTATATTTGAATATACTACTGTTTATTCCGTTATATGATACCGTGGATCCTTGATAATGCTGATTTATTATTATTGGAGACATACTATCAATTGAATTTATTTATCACTTGTATAAACTCTATTATATGATGTATAAATTTGTGTATCTATAACCTAATATTTGGATCATTTAGTTATTTTTGTCTTAACTATTTTATATCTATATTAGCTATTATATTTTATTTGATTTGATATGAGATATGCAATAGGTTGTGTAATTATTTAATTTTTCCTTTTTCTCCTTTTCCCTTCTCTTCTCTTCTATTTCCTCTTCTTTATTTCTTTTCTTTTCTTTGACAACCATTCTACATCGTAGATATAGGGAGATAGTCACATTTGGTATAAGAGCTTAAGTTACGTGATTAAACAAAGCTGATATCTTGATTCAGCAAAGATAGGTAGGAATTCTCACCCTAAACTGTATCGAGATTGTACTTATATATGAGAGAGTACATATTTGTTATAAATTTTGATTTTCAAAAGTATATGGTAGTATATATAGTATATAAGTATATTGCACACATGAACACGATTGATACTACTTTGTCTATGAGAGATTGATCATTATCTCATCATAGATTAAGAATGATCTGACATATTAAAAAAGTGACCATTTTTTAATATATGTTTCAAAGAAAAGCTTTCAAAATATAAGTTGGCAGTTTAAAATGTGTTTTAGAATATTTTAGAAGAAAATATTTTATTTTTTATTTTTAAGTATAAATAAATACTTATTTAAGTAATTATGATATTTAATTATTTAAAGCTAAAATAGTATTAAGTTTTCGAAAGGAAATTATAATATAAATATTTGATTAATAACTTTATTTTAAGGGTAATTTTGTTTTAAATTACTTAGAAACTCCTTTATATTTTCTTAAGTATTATTTTCATTTAAAAAATTTCTAGTAGCCTTATTCTAAATATTTTAAGCATATATTTTGGAAGTGATTTCCAGGAAATGGGAAATGTGTTAAAAATAAAAAGGTGTTTATTTTTAAAGTGTTGGATGAAATTTATGGGATTTAAACGTAAATTCAAATTGAGATAAATCAAGCAGATTTATAAATGGATTCTTTGGTTTATTCTGAAATGAAAGTGTATTTCCCTGAAAAGCCAAGTACATTTTAAAGTAGATTTTTAAGTAAAAGTTAAAATTTTTAAAATTTGATTTTAAAAGAATGTTTTTAAGAAAATTCTTATTTAAGTTGTAAAATTTTTAAAAGCAAATATTTACTAAATTAATTATAGTAGTAATTATTTTAAAGGGTTAATTAGTATTATGTTTTAAAAGAATATTATTAATATTTATACTTTATAAAATGGATTTATTTAAAGATAGTTGGTTAAAGTTTTATTTGAAAATTGTATAGGATTTTGTAACCCTTCTTGTGAAATTTAGTTTAATTGAACTTTTATTTTAAAATTAGCTTATATTTTATAAAGTAGTTTTGCTTTAAATATTTTTAAATATATTTTGAGGTATATTTAGAATAAAGTGATCTAATGTTTTAAAATCAAAAGTATTTGGACTTGGTTATTTTCAGTGGAAATATAAAATGTTTAGGGAAATTTATTCCGTAAAAAGGAAGATGGCTTGAAAATTATTTTCAAAAGGGTTGAAATTGGGAATATATCTTGTGAAGATATTTTGAGATTAATAAATAATTTTGGGAAATTATTTATTATTTGATGGATATTTGTGAATGTTAGTTGATAGTTAAATAACCGACTATCAATATTGGCCAATGCGCTGATCATTTCGAAGAGACCGGGATCGGGATTAATTTCTCGAAAATCACTTCAATCTGGTTTGTACGTTTTCGTGGGAAAAACGAGTTCGGAGCCGAAGATGGAGCAGTGAAGTGCAAGGGCTAGTCGCTACTAATCCCGAGGATGATTCCAAAATGGATGTAGTAGGAGTACTGCCTTCGGTTTTGTTCGAACCAGGGGCGGAATTGTATGGATGAATGCTTTCGGAACATCGTCAGGTGGACGATGGGCATTCTAAGTGAAACGTTCTAAAAGGTAACGCTTAGTGTGACGACTCAGAAATTTTGAACATTTGAAATCGAAATATTTAATTGATTTTAAATATTTGGGAGTTAATTTAACTTGAATTTCAAAATTTACTATGGATTTTGCAATTAAAATATTGAATTTAATTTATTGAAGTTGGATAAAAATTTGAATCTTCAGTTTTAAGCTGATTAAAAATATTTTCAAGGCTTAGAAACATTTATATTGATAATACTGAAGATAATGTAAGTTCAGAATTTGATTAGGATACGATTTATTCAGTTTTGAATTTATATCGCTTAAATCGATATTTAAAAATAGCCTTCCGAGGCACAGTATCGAAATTCGACGAAACCAGTTCCATTGGATCCGTAATATTGTATTATTATTGAATTTCAATTTTCGTAATGATTGGAGTGATCGTTAGGCCGTACGGTCAATAAACGCACTAAAATTTAAATCGAAAATTCGATATTTTAACCGAGTCCTAAAAGCTATCTTCTCCATACGATCGAATTTGGACTCGAAAACTTTTCCATTTCGTTCAGAATCGGGATATAACATTATGAATGCCTGACGGCACGCATCGATTGGAAGTCAAAATTTTGAGTTGCAATTATTGAGACAATTTAAATTTAAATTAGAATTAATATATATTTTTATACCCTAGTCAATCTTCAGCTACATTTCTATCACATCAGCACGTAAACTTCACGTCTCTTTTATTTCATACTTTACGCAACCTTTCCAGCTGAAATATCAGAAGGAAATTTCGTTCCCCTTTCTCATTCAAACAGATTAAAAAAAATGGGGATAAGGCTTTCGTTCAAACTCTATCTCATGGCGGCCGAAATTCACAAAAAGGAAACCTAAAAATCAAAAGCGAATAATGGCCGAAGCCAGGGAAAATAAATTTCCTCTTCTCGTTTTTCATAAATCAATCGCGATTTTGGTTTTGGAGGCCTAAAATTTTGAACTGGGGCGAGCTCGAGATTTGGTCGGATTGCTGGGGGACGACGAGCGCACGTAGATGCGCGATGTCCTGGACGCACGACATCGATTTGTGGTCAAGGCAAAGGGTTTCTCAATGCCGAAGAAGGCAGTCGAACTGGAAGAGGGGTACGCGTGAGATTGAAGCAGATGCTTTTCGAGCTAGTGGAAGACATGAGTAGTTGATCGTCATCGATGTATCGGAAGGCCGATTGATTTAGGGGTCGCGGCGTCGTATCGGTCACGAGGCTAGGGTTCGTCGCTGAGGTAGGCGCATGAGTGTTTCGAGGAGGCTGTGAAGGTGGTCGTGGTTGTCGATCAAGTCAACGAGGTGCGATTGTATTTTATTTTCATTTTTTTAAGAATTGACACACATATATATGATTGCAAAAAAAGAAAATTTTATTAACAATAAGGCAACAATTTTTCTTTTTTCTTTGCTGTGTTTCCATTTAAAAGATATATGTATGCATTTGTATGTACAGTAAAATATAATTTGATTTATAGATAATTATTCAGGAGATAAATTTGTTTAATTTATTGTAGTCACTACTGCCCAGTTTTAAATTTGCAGAGTTTAATTCTATATGTATGTAAAGAAAGTTATATAAGATTTTGGAAGAGCAGAAATTTTATAAAAATGTCGGGTCTATATAAAATCATATCTTTTATGTATGTATATTTTATAATTACGTATATAGTTTCGAAGGAAAAATTATTAGTTTAAAATCCCAATTATTAGTTTAAATTAAAATCCTTTGGTTAATTTAATTGTTTAATAATAAGTGATTATTCAATTAGTTTAAATGTTTTATTAAAAGGAAATTATTTGAAATTGAATTTCTTAAATAAAAATTTATCAAATGAAAATTTATTGTTCGAATTTATTTCGAATATTAATAAAATCATATAATTGTTATGAAAGGTCTAAAACCATGAAGAAAACAAACTGGATTGGAAATGGATTGCATGTAAAATAAAGGTGAGATCTTCTCACTCAAAATAATAATTGAAAATTTCAATTATTGATTGATGGTTGAATTGTGATAGTTAAATTTAAATTGTCGATTGTGTGCTTGAATGATAAATTATTATTAGTTTATTAGTTTAGACCCTATGCGCCGCATAATAGCGAATGATATTATATTTAAACCCATATACCGCGATATTCCACCTCGAAGCGGAATTGGTATTATATATGTATTTGGAGTTGTTGATTTCCCGCAATATATAGCGGATGAGACCCTATTACGCCGCATAATAGCGGGTGATAATTTATAAATCCCATATACCGCGATGTTCCACCTCGAAGTGGAATTGGTATTTAATTGTTGTGCTAACATCTGTGGATGCAGAGAAACATGTTGGAGGGATCCAACTGGATTCCTCAAAACATTTGATTTGTTTCATATGTTGTGTGTTTATTTATTTATAATCTGTGTGTGATTATATTGTGATTAAAATCGTTGAAGGTTAAAATTTAGCCAAATATATTTTTGGTATCGTACGATACCAGAAATAAATAAAATTGGATGTTTAAATTTAAGTAGAAAATCTATAGTGAAATCCTATTGAATAAAATTCCAAAATATGGAAAAAAGGTTTAATAAATGGATTTCAAGTAATAATATTCAAAAGGTGAAGAATTTATTTTAAAAATATGATTTTTTAAAATAATTTAGAAAGGATAAAGGAATTTATTTTAAAAACAATAAATTCGAAAAAAAATTGATTTGGTGTTAAAAGAATAAATCTTTGGGAAATCCATAGGAAAATTGATTTGGTGTTTGATTTAAAATCGAATTGGTGTTGAAACAAAATTCAGAAATCAATTTGGAATTTGATTTGGTGTTTAAAATAAAATTTGGAAATCAATCTGAAAATTGATTTGGTGTTGATAGCGGATATTTGGAAGTCTAAGAGAATTTTGTTTTAAAAATAAACATTGTTTTATTTTTAAAGGTGTGAAAAGAAATTTACAGATTTGGAGTGTAATTTAAAATAAATCGAGAAGATTTATTAATTGACATAAATGGAAAGAAAATTCTTCCATGGAAAGCCAAGTATATTTTAAAGTAGCTTTTGAAGTATAAATTAAAAGTTCTAGAAATTGTTTTAGAAGAATATTGTTGGAGAAATTATTTTTGGGATTGTCTTAAACCTCTAAAATAAAGATTTATTTAATTAATTATAGAAGGGATTATTTTAAATGCTAAATTGATATTTGTTTTAGAAATTGGATTTTTAAATAGTTATATCCTATCTACTAATTTTATTTTAAAATTTGTATTAGACTCGAAGTTTTATACGCGATATTAGTATAATATTGTTTTCATAACTAATATTTAAGCAAGTATTTTAAAATAGTTTTTATTCTAAATATTTCCAAGTATATTTTGGATAAGTGAATTGAATTATTTTAAAATATTTAAACTCGGTAGACTTTCAGAGGAAACAAATAATGTCGGGAATCTTATTCCGCGAGTGAAAAGTGATTTGGAATTTGTTTTCAAACAGATGGAGTGTTAAAAATATATATCATACGAAGATATTTTGAAAATAATAACTGGAAAATTATTTAGATCTTAGTGATTTTTGTGTGATTGATAGTTAAATAACCGATTATCATTATTTGCCTTTAAATGGCATTTGAATTTCGATGCGACCGGGGGTCGGATTCCAAGTGGATATCCGAAAACCACAACGAACCTTTGTGATTGTGACAGATCTTTTGTTTAAAAGATCAAAGTGAAAATTGTTGTAATTTGTTGAAATATGAATGTAACACTTATTTTTAAAAATGAGCGCTCGTTATTCGGATTAGCTGGGAGAGGACCTTGTGTCATAAAACCCATTCCGAATAACGATACGACGAAATGTGATTGCATTTGAAGATGGTGTTGAAGACCGGGTATTTACGAAAGTGAAAGGATTACCTATCGAATGTCTCTGCACTAGGTTGCTCCGGTATAGAGATTTTATCACCTTTGTGATGGGGATTCCAGACGTGATTTGTGAATATCCGGATTTGCAAGGGCTTCTTTTGAAGGGCCTTCGGTTTCGTTCGATCCCGGAACGAACTTGTATGGATGTGTGTCTGACTTTACACTTTGAGATGTAAAGCTGGTTTCTATCAAACACATTTCTGTTGGTGGCGGAGAATTTATTCTCTTAGGTTAACACCCTTCTCTGAGTCGTACGAGCTCAGAGGTCATGTAGTTGATGGTTACTAGTGATACACTCCCAATTTGGTAACGTGGCATACGAAGTGTTGCTGATCATTTGTTGACCAAAGCATGACTTTGTGAAAAGTGTAGCTTTGTGGACGAGACCTCATCGGACCTCACAGCCCGAAAATGGTCGAAACAGGAAAGATGCGACAATGTTATGAGGGTCGCCCCCTTTAGGGTATGTCATTTTCTTCTGGAAAAGGGTGGTGTCAGGTATGGAGCCCTGATATTTAACCTTTGTGGTTACTGCAAATACTTTTCTTTGTGGTTATTGGTGTAGAGGATCCTCGGATAAAGGTCCCAAAGGACCGGAGGATGGCATACTCGTGTAGTCGTTACCTAGTTACAGAGGCAACCCGGACTTGTGTTGGCAGAGAGCTGGTTAGGTTCTCGAGACGTCCCTCCAGAGGCGTACCCATGTGGCAGTAGGAAGTTCCTTGGCCTGACCATTTGTTGGAAATCCAATTCCCAATACGAACCTAGTATGGTTTTAGTTGTATGACCTGCCATTTACTTATGGTGGTCACCACAGTTTAGATGGTAGCTATAGTAGGCATAGATCGGAATGTCTATGCTGGCTAAGACTAATATTATACTTTCGAAATGTTTTTTGCACTATGTACTAATAATAATATCGAAAGGATTTTGCGTATTAAGCATGTTTGACTATCATAAGGAGAAATCTCCTCCAATTCTGCGTTTGCATTGTGTGTGTGGCGGGAGGCCTTATGGTAGTTTCATTTTCCAAAAAGCATAGCGGATTTCTTTTATTTTCTTTATGAAAATAACTGTTTTTAAGATCTCACACCAGTCCCATAACTGACCTGGAGTTTATTGTTCCTTTCCTAAACCCTGGATGCCCACCAATTTCCACACGAGCAGCCTAGAGTCAGGTTATGAGGTCATTCTGGAATTCAGGAGTTGCTGTGGAGCTCAAGAGGCAAGCTGGATGGCGAGACGCATTATCTATCCTATGCAGTATCTGCTGCATTCGAGTTTGTGTGAGACAAATTTCTTTGTAGGCAAGTCATTATAACTGCCAGTGTTGTGTGTTGTTATACTCGGATGTTGTATTGTAATAACATATACATGCCTTTTGTTTTAAAGATTATTCACTTATCTATTATATGTTGTTCCGCTGCGAAATGTGAGATTCTGTTATTGTGCTATATTCTTCTTCTACCTCTTCTTCTTTAACCCTAAAGACTCGTACATTTGTTCCTCTTTAGGCTGAATTGTTGTGGAATTTTTCCAGCTAAAAAGGGGTACAGATTTGCGGGCCTTTACAAGTGGTATCAGAGCATTTGGTTAAGCGACAACCTTGGCTCTGTTGGGTATTACACATTAGAGATAGAGTCAGTAGTACTTTAGAACGAGTGTGAGTGTAACAATAAATATGAGTGCGTATTTGTTAGTGAATATAAAATTATTTTATATTGTGTTGACTTATTGGTTGATTGTTTATAGATTCTGGTCGGTACAGTTTGGCCAACTATATCAATGGGGGTTTCAAAACTCTTAAACAGGATAAACCGACACAGTATTGTTTTGAAATTGGGTAAATGAAATAATTTTACCCAAACTATTTTCGTATATAAAAGAAATAAATTTTCTGTGAATTATTATAATATATGGTTGCTTGGTTGTTAGGAAGCGATAAATCAAATTATTATCATCGTTGTATGAGGAATTGAAATTAAAACCAAAAGCTAAGAAAATAAAAATCCAAATGGGATTTGTAAATGTAAATTGAAAATGAGATTTATAATTGGAAATAGAATTCCAGAGAAATATTTGGAAATGTTCTTGAAAATATTTGAAATTCGAGAAGTTTGGAAATTAAATTCCTTTTGGAATTGGAAATGGTTTTCAAGGGTTTGGAAAAAGGTTTTTGAAGGGATAAAAGCCCTAAACTCTTTTCGGTCACTGGAAAATAATTCCGATGATGATCGCGACATCATCGGTGTTCTTTTCGGGTTTCCAAGAGAGGAATAGCTGCCAAATTGTTTTAAATGGAAGTTGTTTGGAAATTTTGGGTTTGGTTTTGAAATTCAAAGGATAATTTGAATTGTTTTCAATAATGGTTTTAGAAAAGGTGGAAAGACTCTGGAATTTTATTAAAAAATAGTTATGGAATAATGAGTTTGAAAACTTAGGAAATTCAGATTTAAACTGAAATTGACTTGAATTAATTTGGATAAAGGTGAATTTTAGAAGCCTAATAGACTAAAATGATTGGAATAAAATTATTAAGATGGAAAATAAATTGTGAATGAATGAATAAATTTGCAATTGCAAGTACATGAAAGTAAATTGAATGTTGGAATTCATTTTGAATTTGTAAGTAAATAAAATTGGAATTGGAATTGAATTTGGTTTGTATTAAACAAAGTGAAATATTGAAATAAAATTAGTAAATAAAACTAATTAAAGGAATGACGAAATTGAATATGATTTGAAATGAATCGAAATTCAATAATTGTAAATGAAAGTAAATATATTAACAGAGGTGAATAAAACTGAATTTTTAATCAATTGGAATAATATGGGTTTGTTTAAAATTAAAAATGAATTGAATGTAAGCAAGTGGGTTGTAAAACCTTCGAATTGAATGAAAATGGTATATGAATTAATTGAAAACGGTTGAATTAGTATTAAAACTATATAAATTGCTTACGGAAAGTGTTTAGTGTACACTACTTTCAGAATTCATGTGTTTAACTATTGCAAATAAGTGAAATGTTGTCAAACTTCATATATACGACACTGACATGTTTTAGTTGAGTAAGTATAGGTACAGGGAAGTTGTTGGGTTGGATTTGATTGCGCAAAATGCTAATTAAATAAGCCGCTTGCTTAAAAATGCTAAATAAGGTACGCCCATGCAATAAAAATAGGAAATATGAACTGTTTTTGTTTTTTCCGACCGGGTGCTTCGATGTATATATATTTATATCTTTTTGTCAAATTGCAAAAGCTCCTCCGTGCAAAGGGGACTCTGCCAAAAAATTTCGAAAATTTTGGGAGATAGAAAAAAAATTTGGGAAAAATTGTTGTTAGCGACAAATGATTTCAAATTAGAATTTGTAATGAATTAGTAAATGAAACTAATTTAAAATAGTGATATGAATCAATTGTGAATGAAAGATAATTGATAAAATTCAATATTCAGAAAATAAATTGAAATCCAAATTAAATTGAAAGTGTAAATTGAATCCAAATAGAATTGAAATTGTGAATTGAATTCAAAGGAAATTGAAAATACAAGGTTGAATGATAATGGATATATAACTTCAATAGTGAAGTAAAACTGGTATAAGAAGTATTCAAACTTTTGAAATAAAATGTGCAAAATAAATTTGAATGTTGTAATTGAATATTATGGTTAGTAAAATATACAGGTCTGTTACAGGAAAAAGAAAATTGGAATTGGGATTTGATTTTCGAAGATAAATTTGAATTGCTCGACAAAAAGGTATGTATTTAAATTTCTATATGAAATGGTAATTTTCTTGTCTAGCCACTTAGCCTTTTGTTTTATTTTTGAATTTAAGGGCCTGTGGTGCCATTTTGTAGTCGTACTGAGCTAGCCGCTCAAAGGAGACGCTGGCGAATTTTTTTGGAAATTTAGGAAGTTAGAAAAATTTTGAGAAAAATTTGAAAGTTTAAAATTTGAATTATTTGGAAAATAAAGTTGTTTGGAAACTATGGAAGACTTTGCAAAGTTATTTGAAATGGTAATGGGTCTTAAATAAAAAGATTTGTTTTGGGCAAGTTGATAAAACCGTTTAGTTTTGGAAAGATAGCAAATGGGTTAAGGATCATTCTTCCTAACTAGTAATTTTGGGACGAAATTCTTTTAAGGGGAGAAGGATGCGACGACCTGAAATTTTTTAACATTTGAAATCGCAATATTTAATTGATTTTAAATATTTGGGAGTTAATTTAACTTGAATTTCAAAATTTACTATGGATTTGGCAATTAAAATATTGAATTTAATTTACCGAAGTTGGATAAAAATTTGAATCTTCAGTTTTAGGCTGATTAAAAATATTTTAAAGGCTTAGAAAAATTTATATTGATAATACTGAAGATAATGGAAGCTTCAGAATTTGATTTGGGAACGATTTATTCAGTTTTGAATTTATATCGCTTAAATTGATATTTTAAAATAGCCTTCCAAGGCACAGTCTCGGAATTCGACAAAACCAATTCCACTGGATCCGTAATATTGTATTATTATCGGATTTTAATTTTCGTAATGAGTGGAGTGATCGTTGGGCCGTACGGTCAATAAACACACTGAAATTTAAATCGAAAATTCGATATTTTAACTGAGTCCTAAAAGCTATCTTCTCCATACGATCGAATTTGGACTCGAAACCTTTTCCATTGCGTTCGGAATGGGAATATAACATTATGAACGCTTGGCGGGACGCCTCGATTGGAAGTCAAAATTTTGAGTTGCAATTATCGAGACAATTTAATTTAAATTAGAATTAATATTTATTTTTATACCCTAGTCAATCTTCAGCTGCATTTCTATCACATCAGCATGCAAACTTCACGTCTCTTTTATTTCATACTTTACGCAACCTTTGCAGCTGAAATATCAGAAGGAAATTTCGTTCCCCTTTCTCGTTCAAACAGAAAAAAAGGGATAAGGCTTTCATTCAAATTTTATCTCATGGCGGCCGAAATTCACAGAAAGGAAACCTAAAATTCAAAATCAAATAATGGCCGAAGCCGGGGAAAATAAATTTCCTCTTCTCGTTTTTCATAAATCAATCGCGATTTTGGTTTTGGAGGCATCAAATTTTGAACTGGGGCGAGTTCGAGATTTGGTTGGAGTGCTGGGGACGACGAGCGTGCGTAGACGCGCGATGCCTGGATGCACGACATCGATTTGTGGTCAAGGCAAAGGGTTTCTTGATGGCGAAGAAGGCAGTCGAACTGGAAGAGGGGCACGCGTGAGATTGAAGCAGATGCTTTTCGAGCTAGTGGAAGACATGAGTAGTTGATCGACATCGATGTATAGGAAGGTCGATTGATTTGGAGGTCGCGGCGTCGTATCGGTCATGAGGCTAGGGTTCGTCACTGAGGTAGGCGCGCGAGTGTTTCGAGGAGGCTGTGAAGGTAGTCGTGGTTGTCGATCAAGTCAGCGAGGTGCGATTGAATTTTATTTTCATTTTTTTAGGATTGACACACATATATATGATTGCAGAAAAAGAAAATTTTATTAAAAGTAAGGCAACATTTTTTTCTTTTTTCTTTGCTGTGTTTCAATTTAAAAGATGTATGTATACATTTGTATGTACAGTAAAATATAATTTTATTTATAGAAAATTATTCAGGAGATAAATTTGTTTAATTTATTGTAGTCACTACTGCCCTGTTTTAAATTTATAGAATTTAATTCTATATGTATGTAAATAAAGTTATATAAGATTTTGGAAGATTAGAAATTTTATAAAAATGTTGGGTCTATATGAAATCATATCTTTTATGTATGTATATTTTATAATTACGTATATAGTTTCGAAGGAAAAATTATTAGTTTAAAAACCCAATTATTAGTTTAAATTAAAATCCTTTGGTTAAATTAATTATTTAATAATAAGTTATTATTCAATTAGATTAAATGTTTTATTAAAAGGAAATTGTTTGAAATTAAATTTCTTAATAAAAATTTATCAATTTATTGTTCGAATTTATTTCGAATATTAATAAAATCATATAATTGTTATGCAAGGTCTAAAACCATGAAGAAAACAAACTAGATTGGAAATGGATTGCATGCAAAATAAAGGTGAGATCTTCTCACTCAAAATAATAATTGAAAATTTCAGTTATTGATTGATGGTTGAATTGTGATAGTTAAATTTAAATTGTTGATTGTGTGTTTGAATGATAAATTATAATCAGTTATATTAGTTTAGACCCTATGCGCCGCATAATAGCGGATGATATTATATTTAAACCCATATACCGCGATATTCCACCTCGAAGTGGAATTGGTATTATATATGTATTTGGAGTTGTTGATTTCCTGCATTATATAGCGGTTGAGACCCTATTGCGCCGCATAATAGCGGATGATATTTTACAAATCCCATATACCACGATGTTCCACCTCGAAGTGGAATTGGTATTTAATTGTTGTGCTAACATCTGTGGATGCAGGGAAACAGGTTGGAGGGATCCTACTGGATTCCTCGAAACATTTGATTTGTTTCGTATGCTGTGTGTTTATTTATTTATAATCTGTGTGTGATTATACTGTGATTAAAATCGTTGAAGGCTAAAATTTAGCCGAATATATTTTTGGTATCGTAAGATACCAGAAATAAATAAAATTGGATTTTTAAATTTAAGTAGAAAATCTATAGTGAAATCCTATTGAATAAAATTCCAAAATATGGGAAAAAGTTTAATAAATGGATTTCAAGGAATAATATTCAAAAGGGGAAGAATTTATTTTAAAAATATGATTTTTTATATAATTTAGAAAGGATAAGGGAATTTATTTTAAAAAAAAATTAAAAAAAAATTGATTTGGTGTTAAAAGAATAAATCTTTGGGAAATCCATAGGAAAATTGATTTGATGTTTGATTTAAAATCGAATTGGTGTTGAAATAAAATTCAGAAATCAATTTTGAATTTGATTTGGTGTTTAAAATAAAGTTTGGAAATCAATTTGAAAATTGATTTGTTGTTGATAGTGGATATTTGGAAGTCTAAGAAAATTTTGTTTTAAAAATAAAAATTGTTTTATTTTTAAAGGTGTGAAAAGAAATTTACAGATTTGGAGTGTAAATTAAAATAAATCGAGAAGATTTATTAATTGACATAAATGGAAAGAAAATTCTTCCCTGGAAAGCCGAGTATATTTTAAAGTAGCCTTTGAAGTATAAATTAAAAGTTCTAGAAATTGTTTTAAAAGAATATTGTTGGAGAAATTATTTTTGGGATTCTCTTAAACCTCTTAAATAAAGATTTATTTAATTAATTATAGAAGGGATTATTTTAAAAGCTAAATTGATGTTTATTTTAGAAATTGGATATTTAAATAGTTTTATCCTATCTACTTATTTTATTTTAAAATTTGTTTTAGACTTGAAGTTTTATATGCGATATTAGTATAATATTGTTTTCATAACTAATATTTAAGCAAGTATTTTAAAATAGTTTTTATCCTAAATATTTCCAAGTATATTTTGGATAAGTGAATTGAATTATTTTAAAATATTTGAACTCGGCAGACTTTTAGAGGAAATAAATAATATCGGCAATCTTATTCCGTGAGTGAAAAGTGATTTGGAATATGTCTTCAAATAGTTAAAGTCTTAAAAATATATATCTTGCGAAGATATTTTGAAAATAATAACTGGGAAATCATTTAGATCTTTGAGATTGTTGTGTGATTGATAGTTAAATAACCGACTATCAATATTTGCCTTTAAATGGCATTTGAATTTCGATGCGACCGGGGGTCGGATTCCAAGTGGATATCCGAAAACCACATCGAACCTTTGTGATTGTGATAAATCTTTTGTTTAAAAGATCAAAGTGAAAATTGTTGAAATCTGAATGTAACACTTATTTTTAAAAATAAGCGCTCGTTATTCGGATTAGCCGGGAGAGGACCTTGTGTCATAAAACCCATTCCGAATAATGATACGACGAAATGAGGTTGCATTTGAAGACGGTGTTAAAAACCGGGTATTTTTGAAAGTGAAAGGATTACCTGTCGAATGTCTCTGCACCGGGTTGCTCCGGTATAGAGATTTTATCACCTTTGTGATGGGGATTTCGGATGTGATTTGTGAATATCCG
Organism: Allium cepa; assembly: GCA_030765085.1. Taxonomy (NCBI): domain Eukaryota; kingdom Viridiplantae; phylum Streptophyta; class Magnoliopsida; order Asparagales; family Amaryllidaceae; genus Allium; species Allium cepa. The sequence goes on along the minus strand of CM060945.1, from coordinate 943,663,014 downwards.
AATTTGTAAGGGCTTCTTTTGAAGTGCCTTCGGTTCCGTTCGATCTCGGAACGGACTTGTATGGATGTGTGTCTGACGTTACACTTTGAGATGTAAAGCTGGTTTCTCTTAAATACATTTCTGTTGGTGGCAGAGAATTTATTCTCTTAGCTTAACACCCTTCTTTGAGACGTACGAGCTCAGAGGCTATATAGTTGATGGTTACTAGTGATACACTCCCAATTTGGTAACGTGGCATATGAGTGCTGCCGATCATTTGTTGATCAAACAATGACTTTGTGAAAAGTGTAGCTTGGTGGACGAGACCTCATCGGAACTCACACCCCGAAAATGGTCGAAACAGGAAAGATGTGGCAAGGTTATGAGGGTCGCGCCCTTTAGGGTATGTTATTTTCTTCTGGAAAAGGGTGGTGTCAGGTATGGAGCCCTGATATTTAACCTTTGTGGTTACTGCAATTACTTTTCTTTGTGGTTGTTGGTGTAGAGGATCCTCGGATAAAGGTCCCAAAGGACCGGAGGATGACATACTCGTGTAGTAGTTACCTAGTTACAGAGGTAACCCGGCCTTGTGTTAGCAGAGAGCTGGTTAAGTTCTCGAGACGTCCCTCCAGAGGCGTACCCATGTGGCAGTAGGATGTTCCTTGGCCTGACCATTTGTTGGAAATCCAATTCCCAATACGAACCTAGTACGGTTTTAGTTGTATAACCTGCCATTTACTTATGGTGGTCACCACTGTTTAGATGGTAGCTATAGTAGGCATAGTTTGGAATGTCTATGCTGGCTCAGATTAATATTATACTTTCAAAATGTTTTCTGCACTATGCAGTAATAATAATATCAAAAGGATTTTGCGTATTAAGCATGTTTGACTATCATAAGGAGAAATCTCCTCCAATTCTGCATTTGCATTGTGTGTGTGGCGGGAGGCCTTATGGTAGTTTCATTTGCCAAAAAGCATAGCGGATTTCTTTTATTTGATTTGTGAAAATAACTGTTTTTAAGATCTCACACCAGTCCCATGACTGACCTAAAGTTTATTGTTCCTTTCCTAAACCCTGGGTGCCCACCAATTTTCACACGGGCAGCCTAGAGTCAGGTTGTCAGGTCATTCTGGAATACAGGAGTTGCTGTGGAGCTCAAGAGGCAAGATGATGGCGAGACGTATTACTTATCCTATGTAGTATCTGCTGCGTTGGGGTTTGTGTGAGACAAATTTCTTTGTAGGCAAGTCTTTATAACTGCCAGTGTTGTGTGTTGTTGTTGTACTTGGATGTTGTATTATAATAACATATACATGCCTTTTGTTTTAAAGCTTATTCACTTATCTATTATATGTTGTTTTGCTGCGAAATGTGAGATTCTGTTATTGTGCTATTTTCTTCTTCTTCTACCTCTTTCTTCTTTAACCCTAAAGACTCGTACATTTGTTCCTCTTTAGGCTGAATTGTTGTGGAATTTTGCTAGCTAAAAAGGGGTATGGATTTGCGAGCCTTTGCAGTCAGCCTCAAGCCTCATCAACCGGGAATGACTGAAAATCAGGGGTTATGCAGCAAGGTTAAGTGGGTAGCGCCCATTAGGGTGAGGTCATCCCTGTCTAGATGTCCCTTTTTATTCGGCTTTGTGGTGCGGTTGCTGATCCCAACCGTAGGATGATCTTACTCGGGATTATCCAGTACGGGGTAGTCCGGTCTTGCGTTGGAGGGGATTTAGGGTGGATCCTCGGTACGCTGATCTAGACCAGGTATTGTGATAGTGGTACCCCCAGTACCTAGTCATTAGTTGGAAATCCATTCTCCCTACGCGCCTTTTACGGTTGTTGTTTGTATAACCCCCATTGTGGCTAGTATGATGGAATTTAATCATGCAACAATTTCGGTTATTTAAATAAGTATTGGTAAATAGACACTATTATAATATCAGACGATTTTGATAAAAAGTGTTTTGGCCATCGTAAGGTAAAAACCCGACATGTTTATTTGTGGCGTGGTCTTACGAGATGCTTTTGATTTCAAAGGATTTTGAAACTTTAATAATCAATTTGGGTGTATTTCTCACGCAGGTATTCCAGACTGACTCGGGTGTTATTTTACTATAATGCTTGGGTCAGGCCGAATATTATATGTTCAGGGATGCGATGGAGCTCAGGAGAGGAGCTGGAGAACGAAACGTATTATTCGTACTTGTTTATATCCGCTGCTGTGATTTGTTTGAAAATCGTCAGGCTGGTAATCGTTGTTTGTTTGAGATATACTCTGATGATATATTGTGTAAAACATATATAGTTTTCATTCTGGGTAAAGATATGATATTTTGTATTAAATTTTGTTCCGCTGCGATTGTGAGATTCTGTTATTGTTTAGTTCCTTCTTTCTTCAATCTTCTTTCTTTTCCCTCAACAACCTATCTTTTCCGGCACTCGAGCGTCGGCATATTATTATATGGTGTATTTTGTGCCGACTTTTCAAGGGTCGAGAAGGATGGGTCGTGACTTTTAATTTGAAAGAACTCTTCCTAAGTTTTCCTAATTGACAAGCATCACATATACTATCTATTTTAAAATTCATTCTAGGGAGACCTCTTACTAGATCAAGTTTAGAACGTTTGGATAAGAGTTTAAAATTCAAATGCCCAAATCTTTTATGCCAAATCCAAGGGTCACTCGTATTAGCCAAAAGACATAAATTATCATTTGAGATTTCATACTAAGAATATAAATGTTTTTCTTCCTAATTCCTTCAAATATTATATTTGAATTATTATCTTCGATGTGACACTTATCTTTTTCAAATTTAATTTTGTATCTTTATCGCAAAGTTGACTAAAGCTAAGTAGATTATGTTTCAGATTCTTAACTAATAGAATACTAGAAATAGTAGGAATCTTAGAGTTACTGACATTGTTGATTCCAATCACATATCCTTTTGAGTTGTCTTCAAAATTATCCAATCCTCCATCTTTATAAATAATATCATTCAGCATATCCGGATTACCAGTCATGTGTCTTGAACATCCACTATCAAGTATCCAATTATTCTTCAAGATTTGCACAATTTGGCCATTGAGTGTTGATTCTTCAAAGGCCATATAACATTTTTCTTTCTACACAAAATACAAACTCGGTAGATAACTTGATTTTCAATAACAACTATATGCACACTTAAGAGACAATGATGGTTTGAACAGTTTTAAACTAGTGTTAATAAAATCATCAAAAATAGACATTTTAAAAACTTTTTCAAAATTCAAATTATGAAAACTTTGAAAACCAAGACTCTGATACCAAATGTGAGAAATGCGGATTACGAGTCTTAAGGCTAGAATAACACTAGGGGGGTGAATAGTGTTTTATGTATTTTCTAAATCTTTTCGATACTTATGTAATTTAATCACCAACAAATGCAATTCGCAGACACAGATACAATCACAAAATCAGACATAGATGCAAATACTAAATAAGCAGTAAAGGAAAGAACACACCAGGATTTTATACTACTTCAAAGTTACCCAACATCCAATCTCGTACAATCGTACGGATTTCTTATCAAAATAATCTCCTAGATTACACCCTCGGTTTCAAGGCTATGAGGTACACCCTCCTGTATTCAAGTTCAGGGCAACTCTCTTGATGTAGCCGGGCTACAAGATCACCTAATTGATTTCATGGATCAGCCGCACCTTTTACTCAATAGTTTGATTTACAAAAGATCCTATAACTCTAAATAGCACTGAGATCTTATGGAGAGAGTGGCAGGGAATCAAACAAGAGATAATCAAGTGTGATTCACCTGGTATTTCGGCAGAATATAATTTAGGCTTCTTTAGAATAAATGTGGAAGATGAAGTGGAGAGAGAACAAGTAAAATTATGATTAAAATTCGTTCAAAACAACAGGTATATATAGTAGAGAAACTGTCATATCTCTTCGTGAAAGGTTACAATGAATAGACACTTCTTTTGAAAACTTGAATTTTGAATTTAACGGACGCTATGTCGACATGGGAGGGCACTGAGGTATGTTGACATGGGAGGGGGTTGAGGTATGTTGACATGCTCTAGGAAAAATTGATGTTTTGATTTTCTTATCAAAATTGGTCTCTATAATTTGTCCAAACAATTTCTAAACTTTGTGAATATATTTGAATATAGTTTAAACGTACAAAAGAGTTTAGGAAGTAATTTTTAATATATATAATCATAATATATAAAGTGATTTAAAATATGAGTATATAAATATTTTAAAGCTAAATATTTAAAACAAGAGATGTTTTAAAAAACAAGGACAATTTTGAAATCAAAATATTAAAAATGATAAAAGTAGTTTTGAGGCTAAATATTTAAAACAAAGAGAGATGTCATTTTGAAAAGAAAGTTTTGAAAACATTTTTTAAAAACAAGAGATATATTTTTGAAAAGAATTTTTATAAAATTAGTGGATATCAAAATAGGACCACTATATGTTCCACTAGATATTGTCATGGGTTCCATCCCACTAGGATTCCATCCCTTTAACAGGCCCGGGTGGATTCCATTCCACGAATAATTTCGAATAAAGATGTAAGTGCTTTAAAGAAATTTTAACATAATTCAAGATTCAATACTTAACTTGTACTCTTGTACTCTTGAAATCTTGAACTCTTGATACTCATGAGTCTTCAATCTTGATATCTTCAGTCTTGAATCTCTATACTATATAGTCTTCATTCTTAGTACCTGCATGTTTATATCCTGCATATACATATATATCTAAACTATAATGTCAGTTTTTATATTTTACAACAAGTCCTAAGGTTGTTGTCATCAAAACCATCATCTCAAGGACTTACATATAAGAGTTGGTAAGTGACGGTTTTCCTTATATCAATGCTTGTATGTGGGTATTTAGTCATATTGTCTGGTCCTTAGGATTTGGAGAACGAAACCCTTTTAAGGGGGAAAGAATGCAATGGCCCATATTTATAATGATGATATATTAAATAATTGATTTAAATATTGAATCGTTAAATAATTGACGAATCCTAGAAATGTGATTTTTCACATATGATCGAATCAGGACCTAGGACCACTTTTTGAGTTCGTATCGACATCTCAAATCAAAATATGTATATTGATCACTATATTTGGTTCTCGGACGATTCAATGATCGAAACAGTCTTGAAAAGCATGAAATTATCATCTTAGAGTGAAGTCTCGAATAACGATAAAATTTATGACCAGAAAAATGAGATGATGCACACACACGAGTTTCATGGCGATTGAATGTACCATTTGATCGTACGAGTTATAAAACACACCATTTTATTTAAGAAATTAAACAAAGGAGAATAGAATATTAATATCTAAATACCCAAACTCTCCACTCATTGGATCAGTTACCGTTCCATTATCCTCTTAAAAATATAATAACCACCTCCTCCTACTATCGTTCGAAAATCAAAATCCGATGAACCACTCTATGAAAAAACACATATTCTCCTCTATTGAACTCATATCAAGAATCTCTTTGATCCTATGCTCATTGGTTAAGTGTGACGTTAGTTTGAACAATGGTGGTACATACATGTCAATATAGGGTTCCGACTTCAGGCGACTATAGGCAATGTTAGATGAATTCGATTGCACCATCATTTTTCTCCTGCCAAGATGTACCGCCCTATAAATTTTCAATAAGGTTGATGTTTTATTATGGGACGAGACTCTACAAAGTCGAGTACGTCACTTCCAAGTCGTGACAAGAGGGAGAGCATAGTTCATTAGGAGGTTTGGTCCATCACGGAGCACTTGCGTAGTAGAGCGCCATGCAACTTTCGGTTCGTCAATCAGTTGAGTAGATCGCGAGAAATCGAAGAATGAAGTATTCAATTGATGGGTTCATTTGTGTGAACATGTACAGGCATTAGCATTTGAGGAAGTTGATTATAAGGTGATTAGTTTAAATTAATAAATAATTAAGTTAATTAATTATTAAATAATCGTGACGCTTATACATGTTATATCTTTTGCATACGAGGTTCGTTTTGAAGGTGGTTTGTATCAATGCACTCATGATGGAGAGCTCTTTGATTTATTGCTGGTTTGGATAGATTGGATGACATGAGTGATATTGCCTCTCATTATACTATGTTTGGTTGCATAGTGTTAGATTTACACTCGAAAATTATTTTTAGTTTTTAAACGCGATTTTCCTATTCTTATATATTTACTAGGTTTTTATAAAAGAAAATAAAATTATTTTAAAATGACTTATGAAGAATATCGCTTACTTTCCATCGATGTGCCATAGTTAGGGAATTATTGGACTTGAACTATTATTGATATTATTTCCCATATTGGTTGATACGGATGGATTATACATATTATATACGTATACTATTATGGACATTTATAGCTTGTTGGATGCATGTATGTTAATTTGGTTGTTAGGTTGAAAACGTTGATTAATTAGCGATCCAACATTAGGGAATATTCCGTGCATTAGGGTTTCTTCCCCTTGATCAAAAACCCAAACAAGAAGGGTATGTGGTAAGAGAATGCTGGAATGCTGCCGACATATTTGAGGATGGAAGACGATGGATTTGGACGAGCTTCAGACTTCAGGATGGACGCCAAACATTTTCAATTGGTTAGTACTTATCTATTTGTGACTGAGTAAAGGACCGAGTGGTTGGTATTAACCACTGTAGAGTGGTTGGTATTGACCACTATAGGTCGACCTTTGACATGGGTAGTGAGGAGGCTTCGAGGAGCGCAATTTGATGGTTCATGCGGCCAACTCTTTGTCTTGATGATATTACTCTACAACGAGTACTTTCGATGATCGCAATGATCTAAAATTCTCAACATGATGGTATAATTCTTTGGATAAGTAGCTAGATGGTGCATGGAGTTAGGTTTCGAGGTTAACACTTTGAGGACTTTGGAAGAGTAGCTTGGCGGTGCATGGAGTTAGGTTCCAAGGTTAAAGACTTGATATCGATAGGCATCGTGATGAGTTCCACATCGATGGGTTCATTGAGAGTGATCCGTGGACAGAATGTAGAATGGTTCCATCGTCGAAATGGATGAAGAAAATAAGAGCATGGAGATGCATGCTAAGGGATCTTTGATACTCGGAGTGTTTTCTTTTGTACTTAAAGTAGGATTATCTGTAGGGACATCCCCAAGTATGTTGATTTGGTACCCCAGATTGAAAGAATGGATCTGTATACCGTACAGAGGAAGAATGAGTCTGGTACCAGCTTTAGGCTAAAGAGAGTAGAGCTAAAAGCCGATATATTTATTCATTAATCCTTGGTAGAAGAATGGCCATATGAGTTATCATGGATCTAGATCACAATGAGTGATAATTAGTATTGTTTGATGGATTCTATGTTTGTTATGGTTTCACTGGTAACGTATCACTCTAGGTATGTCACATGATGTAGGTATTGGACATAGGGATACCTTAACACCCTGACTATTACTTAGTATGGAGTAGGTATTGTGGATGGATATATGTAGAACCCTGATAGTTTACTATGTATGGAGTAACCGTTGTGACATTGATTTATATACTAGCATATTATCGATGTCATGTGCTAGCTCTTTGGTTGTATGGACAGGTCAGGTATGATTAGTATACCCTCTATTCCATATACTATATCAACTTTTATAGTATTTTGAGATTGTTTATCGCTTACATCAGACTGTAATTCGAACAGAAAATAATAAGAAATACGATTCAAGTGGATATAGGTGGCAGTATTTTCCAAACCACTATAAAAAATATTTGTATGGTCCTGTTTCTTCATGTTTTGTATGTTTGATTTGAATTTCTACATTTTGGCACTTTTGTATAATATTTTGGTGTTGGTTCCATTTTTGGGGTCGATATTATAGCGCTCCCATTGAGAAAGAGCGTGAATTTGAAATTTGGAGAAGATGAAGAGGCCTGACACCAGATATAGGATTGGAGGAAGTCAACCAGAGCAAGGAGGCAGCCAAGAGGTGTCCTTGAATTCAATTCATTCCATCTACGTGACCAGAGAGAAGATAGAGAGAATGATGAAGGAGATGCAAGATGGAATACTGGCTCAACAATAGGAAATGTTGGGTAGGTTTTCCAAAGGATGATATGGTAAGCAACAGCTGGAGTAGTTGGAGTTTAGAACCCAGGACTAGGAACTAATGGAGGAACACCTAGAGTTAGATCAGAGAAAATTGGAATATTTCCCATTCGACCGAACCGGTCGATACACACAGGAATCAGATCGGCATCGAGAGGAGACACCACTACCTTGGAAGGCAGTACATCGAAGGAGATGGCAAAGGTGGCAAGAAGAAGAAGATGCATGAGAAGCAGGTTTCCCAATTAGCTTTTAGTGATAATGAGATAGTTTTATTTTGTCTCCTTTTGGTTATATCTTTTGTTTTCCTTTTGTATATAGATCGTGTTCATGCGAGACCGGCTCCCATGGCTGGTGTCATAAAAATGAATCTAAGGAAAGACTGTTTTTCTGGTTCATTCTCTGACTCATTTTCATTCTTGCATTTTATATATTACTCCTGCCTATATACAATAGCCGACATATATTATATAACTTCATGTATTACAATTCATCCATATTATACATCTTGTTTCCATGCAATGCTTTTACTTACAATAACTCTATACATGTAAGTAAATTTCCCACAATTGCTTTAGTTATAGTTTACTATTTGGTTATGTTTGTTATTGCCAAATTATTCTTTTTTGCTAAACAAAATTAATATCGATCCAACTCTATGGTTATTCCAGTTGACCTTTGTTGAGTCTCCTTCGACCATTAACAAGCTATAAATAGATCTACTTCTACGCTCTTTTCTATCTTTGGGAAATAGCGGTTTGGACATTCATATCCTGACATCTCCTATCTCGCCAATAATTGGCCATGAATAATATTATCCACTGATTTACACCACTCGACCACCACAGAGTGTACCTCGTTGGGTCGTGAGTGGGATTGTACCTGTTGTAATTCTGCCACACACCAAGTTCTATCTTAGGGACTTGGAATTCCGAATGCTAGAAACCAAGCATCATTCTTCGACCTTGTTTATCTCCAAGCATTCGTCGAAGGTTAATAGCACGGGAAAATTATTCAACTACCCCCGGTCTGATTATACTCTCCTAGTCCTTATCCTAGATTAGGGGAGTCCGGCGGTACCTATTTTTGGGTACTCATTTTCGATCTCGCTAATCTTGGGATATTGATTGAAAGAAGTCAACAATTATTTCACTTCTTCACAACTGAGCATACCGTACTAGTCCGCAAGCATGATCATAAATACCCTGACCACACACTAGTTCTTATCTCCAGAAACCAATGCTCCAGACACCTATCTCTAGGCATCCACTTTTAATCTTACCTATCTTTGGGCATCTACTTTTAGCCTTACCTATCTCTGGGTGTTGACTGAGAGTATCTTTTGATCATCCTCGCTTATCCTCGAACTAATATGTCCTGACAGGCCACAATGGTCGTTAGAACTTCAATTGTGCACCTTGGCTCTATCTTTGGAAAAGGCGCTTTAGTTGCCAAATTTTGGTACCCTTGATTGACTTTGCCTACCTTCGGGCATTAGTCAATACCGAAGGGATAGAGTCGAATTATCAGATTGACCCTTATGATTATACTCCTTAGTACTAATCCTAGATCAAAGGAGTTAGTACCTATCTCCGAGTACCTGACTGTACTTGTTAACCGGAAACATGCTCGAAAGGGAAAGACGATGGCATTCAACAAGTTTTAAATAGAATGGTTCAAAGTGGACCTCTCGATACCGAGACGAGCCTTTCAGTAGCAAGAGGGATTTGTTACGCGTTGGACCTATTAAACCTTTTGTATGTCAAGTACTACCTAAAGCAATCGACATTGAGTACTTTTCTTAGAGAATAGACGAGCAACTCTAAGGATTTTCTAAAAGAAAATAAAGAAAGCAGAATAAGATAAGCAATATAAAGGAAATTATCCGAGAGAACTTAATCTTTATGGAAAAGAGTTTGGAACACAATAGACCGAAGATAAGAGGACAAAATAAGGGAAAAAGGGTTTTCACCCACAAAAACACTCGGTACCGAGATAAACCTCTTGGCATCGATAGGTGTTTCTTAGGGCTTGGGCTGGAACTCACACTCCTAAACACTCGGGTTTGCATATGGATCTTGTATAACATGAGCTTGTGGATCTATTCAGAGCAGTTTCCTCAATAAGTATCAATCCTATAGAAATCAAAAAAGGATATTTTTCTCCATATTTGTGTACTTCTCCTTCTGCACTTCTTCTTCCCTAACTACTCCAAATACTCTTAACTAGATTATGGTTGGATCTAGTTAAATTCATTGTAATTCAAAGAGAAAACAATCAAAAACAAGATTAAAGTGACGAAGGCGGGAGTATTTGCCGAACCATTATAAAAAGTGTTTATGTGATCTTGTTTTCCTCCTATTTTTGCCTGTTTGATTTGAATTTCTACATTTTGGTGCGTTCATTTGATATTTGGATATTGGTGCCATTTTTGGCGTCAACGTTTTGGCACTTTCATTGAGAAAAGAGCTTGAATCTGAAATTTGGAGAAGATGAAAAGGCCTAACACCATATCTACTATTGAAGGAAGTCAACCAGAGTAAGGAAGCAGCCAGGAGATGTCCTTAAATTTTATTCATTCCATCTACATGAACACAGAGGAGATGGAGAGAATAATGAAGGAGATGCATGATGGAATAATGGCTTGATAGTAGAAAATGTTAAATGGGTTTTTCCAAAGGATGCAACAACAAGGAACAGCTAGAGTAGTTGGAATTCAGAACCTAGGACCAGGAACTAATGCAGGAACACTTGGATTTAAAGTAGAGAAAATCGGATCATTGTCCCCATGAGCCGAACCAATCAATATTGACAGGAATTAGATCGACATCGAGAGGAGACACCATCACTTCGAAGGTAGCACATCAAAGGAGATACTCGAGGGTGATGAAGGCTAGGGAGATCACACCATGGTTCGGGTGGCAAAGGTGGCAAGAAGAAGAAGACGTATAAGAAGCATCCTAGTTAACCTTTGGTGACGATGAGATAGTTTTGTTTTGTCTCTTTTTGGTTGTATCTTCTGTTTTCCTTCTGTATATAGTTTATGCTTATGTAGGAATGGCCCCTGCACCTGATGTGCATAAAAAAGAATGTAAGGAAAGACAGTTTTCTATTTCATGCTCTAACTCATTTTCATTTTCTCATTATATATGTTACTCCAACCTATATACGACATCCTGCACATATAATATAATTGCTTGTACTATATTTCATCCATATTATACATATATGTTTCTGTGCAACCCTTTTACTCACAATTACTCTATGCATATAAGTAAAAATCCTGCAATTGCTTTAGTTATATTCTACCATTCAATTATGTTTGTCATTACCAAAGTATTTTCTTTTGGCTAAACAAAATCAATATTGATCCAACTGTATGGTTATTCCAATTGACCTTTTTTGAGTCTCCTTTAACCATTAACAAGCTATAAATAGATTGACTTTTATGCCATTTCCTGTCTTTGGGAAATAGCAGTTTGGGCATTCATATCCTGACGTCTCCTACCTTGCCAATAACTAGGCATGATCCATATTATCCATTGACTCACACCACTCGACCATGACTATGCATGTCTCATTGGGTCTTGAGTGTGATCGTACCTCTTGTAATCCTACCACACACCGAGTCCTATCTTTGGGACTTGGCATTCCAAATGCTAGAATCCGAGCATCATTCTTTGACCTTTCTTATCTCTAGGCATTCGTCGAAGGTTAACAGCATGGGACAAATTATCCAATCGCCCATAGTCTGATTATACTCTCCTGGTCCTGATCCTGGACCAGAGGAGTTCGACGGTGCCAAATTTTGTATACTCATTTTTGTTCTAGCATATCTCTAGGTGTTGATTAAAAGCAGTCAATGACTATTCTTGTTTCTATACAACCGAGAATATCCTAATGGGTTGCAAGTGCAATCATGAATATCCTGTCCATACACTAGTTCATATCTCAAGAAACCAGTGCTCCGAAACCTATCTTTGCGCATCCACTTTTTGTCTCACCTATCTCTAGGTGTTGACTGATAGTATCCTTCGATCGTCCTCGCTCTCGAACTAGTATGTCATACCCGGCCAAAGTCATGGTCCTTAGAATTCTAATCACACAACTGTTTCCGTGTCTGAAAATTAGGGCTTTAGGTGCCTGATTTTGGGTACCCCTGATTGACTTCGCCTATCTTCCAGCATTAGTCAACATAGAAGGAATAAAGTCGAATTATCCAATTGACTTTTATGATTGTACTCCTTTGCACTAATCTTGGATCAAAGGAGTCGATACCTATCTCTAGGTACTTGACTGTACTTGTTAACCGGCCTTTTGTCCAATCGTGTTTTCAATTGGAATTAGAATGTTAAGATGAAGAAAAAATAATTGTGAACATGGAAACGTGTTCGGAAGGGCAAGTTGATGACATTCAACAAGTTTCAAATAGAATGGTGCAAGGTGATCTCTCAATACCGAGACAAATCTCTCGGCACTAATAAAATTTGTTCCACTTTGGACCTCTCAAACCCTTTGTACTTCAAGTACTATCTTAAGCAATTGTCTTGGAGTACTTTTCGTATAAAATAGACGAGCAACTCTAAGGACATTCTGTAAAAAAATTGAGAAAATAAAATAAGATAAGAAATTTCAAGGAAAGTATTAGAGAGAACTTAATCTTCATGGAAAAGAGTTTGGAACATAACAAATCAGAGATATGAGGGCAAACAACGGAAAGAAACCTCTCGACGTCGAGAGCTATTTATTTGAGCTTGGACCTGCACTCACACAGAGCTATTTATTTGAGCTTGGACCTGCACTCACACTCCTGAATTCTTGAGCTTGCATCTGTACCTTGTACAACTCAGGCCTACAGATCAGTTTACCTTATAAATATCAACCCACATCAATCAAAAAAGGATCATTTTCTCCATATTTGGGCACTTCTCCTTCTTCATCTTCTTGTTTCTCAACTACTTCAAAGACTCTTGAATCTGAGATCCACTAGATTATGGTTGGATCTAACTTTATTCATTGCAATCCGAAGAGAAAACAATCAAAAATAAGATTAAAAGGGAGGTGGGCGGGAGTATTTGCCGAACCACTACAAAAAGTGTTTGTGTGATCTTGTTTTCCGCTTGTTTTTACCTATATGATTTGAATTTCTACATTTTGGTACTTTCACTAATATTTGTGTGTTGATACCATTTTTGGCATCAACATTTTGGTGCTTCCACTGAGAATATAAACTAAATCTGAAATTTAGAGAAGACGTAGAGTCATAACACCAGATCTACTACTGGAGGAAGTCAACCAGTGCAAGGGGCAGCCAAGGGGTGTCCTTGAATTCTAACCATTCAATCTATATAAACATAGAGAAGATAGAGAGAATGATGAAGGAGATGTAGGATGGGATAATGGCTCGACGATAGGAGGTGTTGGATTGGTTTTTCCAAATGATGGGATAGCAAAGAATAACTCAAGTAGATAGAATTCAGAACCCAGGACCTAGAACTAATGTAAGAGCACCTAAAGTTGGAGCAGAGCAAATTGGAGTATTGCCCCCATGAGATGAACCAGTCGATACTAAAAGGAATCAAATCGGCATCAAGTGGAATTCACTCGAGGGTAGTTTTGATTTGAATTTAGGATATGCTGGAATGCAGAGAGCAACAATGCTAGAGCAGGAAAGGAAGATTGAAATGTGAATGCAAAACCGCATGAGATGGAACTCGAAGCTAACCTTAGGAACACATGGAAAAATGAAGTTATGGAAAAGAGACTTTCATTGGATGACAACCCCATAATCGAGACAGATTGGAGTCAGGTTTTATTCTCTTACATATCCTTTTGTTTTAAATAAATGATACAAATGTTACTATCAGACCACTTAAATGTGTATGGGATCTTGATTGGGCCCTAGGCACACTCTGAGCTAGAAGTCTGAAGATGATCCTTGATAGGATTAGACGTTCGAATGCTTGCTAGAGACTTATGCTTCATGAGTGATAACAGACAATGATTAGGACACACTAATATAGATGACGACTGCCTAAATTTGATAAGTTTTATAAACCATTTAAACGTGATGGATGATACCGATTAATCATTGTAGTCCCGTCTGGAGATAGTGGCAATGACCATAAGAAGTAAGTCCCTTTACCTGAGAGTAATAGGATGGACTTGCTTGGACATTGGACACCCTAGCCGAAAAGCGAGCGGATTGCGCTCAGCAAGGATGCTAAGAGATCAAAAGTAAGTCCCCTCATCGAAGAGTTAGTGGATGGACTTGCTTTGACGTTGGGCCCGCTTGCAGGAGATCGAGCATATTAGGTTCAACAAGGATCTGGAGAGATCAAAAAGTATGTCCCCTCACAAGTGAGTGAGCAGGTGGACTTGCGTAGATACTGAGCCTCTTTGCTAAAGAGCAAGGGATTGGACATAGCAAGAATTTATAGAGATTGAACCTTAGATTGGATGATGAATAATCCATAGAGATCGAAACTTAGATTGGATGGTAAACAATTTGGTAGGATCGAACCATAGATTGGATGAGGCCCTAGATCGGATACTAAACAATTTGGAGAGATCAGAACCTAGAATGGACGTTGACTTAACCTTAGGATTTGAACGTCTTATGATTATACTAGATTAGAAAAATTCCAGATGAACATGGGATGATTTTGATATATGATATTATAACTCCTAACGAAAATGGAACAATTATGATTGATGACTAACACTTAAGTATGGACTAGAGTCTCTAGCTATGACAATTTAGAATGACCTAAGAGAATTTAAAGGAACTGGGTGATTCACCAAGTTCGGGATTGATGGGCCGTTGGAAGGCTTAACAATCGAAGATTTACTAGTTCAAAAAAAAATTTGAGCAAAGCATGCCTTACATTCATAAGATTTACTTAGAGGGCAAGCGTAATAGGTTTTTGACCAAGCAGATTTTAAATTGGAATTAGAATGTAAAGTTGAAGACAAAATGATTAACAAACTTGAAAACATGCTTAGAAAGGCAAGAAGACGGCATTCAACAAGTTTCAAATAGAATGGTGTAATGTGGACCCCTTGGTACCGAGAAAAACCTTTCTTACTAAGAGGAATTTTTTCCACTTCGGACCTTTCAAACCCTTTGTACTTCAAATACTACCTCAAGCAATCACTGTGGAGTGCTTTTCTCAGAGAATAGAAGAGCAACTCTAAGGATTTTTGGAAGAAAATTAAGAAAGGAGAATAAGATAAGCAATATCAAGGAAATTATTAGAGAGCACTTGATCTTCATGGAAAAGAGTTTGGAACACAACAAATCACATATAGAATGATAAAATAAGGGAAAAAAGAAGGGTTTTCATCCACCAAAAACACTTGGTACCGAGATAGACCTCTCGATACTGAGAGATTTTTCTTAGGGCTTAGGACGACCCTGACGCTTCCAGACACCTGGGCTTACATCTGGACCCTGTATAACCCGAGCTTATAGATCTATAGAGTAGTTTCCTCTATAAATATCAACCTATAGCAACTAAATGGGAACTTCTTCTCCACTTTTGGGTGCTTCTCCTTTTTCATCTTCTTCTTTCTCGATTGCTCCAAAGACTTTTGAATCCAAGATCCTCTAGATTATGCTCGGATCTAGCTGAATTCATTGTAATCTTGAGAGAAAACAATTAATAATAAGATTAAAGTGGGTGTATATTTGGAGTATATGCTGAACCACTATAAAAGTGTTTGTGTGATCTGTTTTCTTTATATTTTTCCTATTTGATTTCAATCTCTACATTTTGGTGCTTTCATCTGATATTTTGGTGTTGGTGCCATTTTTAGCATCATTAGTGCTGCTAATCATGCATTTCATAAGTTTTCTTACAAGAACAATGTTCCACTGGTTCAAGAAGCTAACTTTATTTAAAAACGTAAACATGGAAAATTCGGCCTTATTACATTG
Source organism: Allium cepa (assembly GCA_030765085.1). Lineage (NCBI taxonomy): Eukaryota > Viridiplantae > Streptophyta > Magnoliopsida > Asparagales > Amaryllidaceae > Allium > Allium cepa. Next base: position 943,646,972 of record CM060945.1, on the reverse strand, counting down.
CCTCCAATGTTTTACCATGGCTTATTTACCGAGAACAAACTAAATAAATCTAAGTAAAATAGCATCGCAATAGGTTGTTATTCTACGCCTGTGGGATTGGGATCCTGTGGGATTGTGATCCCATCAGCAGTTTTTATCCAACGTAGTGGATTGCTCCAAACCCATCCTTTTCTTCCCTTATTTTGCCTTTTTGGGTTCAGTAGCATAACATTCCCAACTCGTACTCTGGTCATAGTTGATCGATTTGACCCCATTCTCTATGGGGACTTCATCATCAAACACTAACATGCTAGAGCTATCCTGAAATTAGGAAGGGTCGGTCGGCCCTAAAAGGCATTGTATGTTGAGAATTCATCCAAAATAACAAATATCTAGATCCACATAACCTTGCGGTCTCCTTCACCCAATTCAACGGACAAGTTAATAGTCCTTATAGGCTCCTTTGCCTTTTCAGTAAATATTTGAATCCTAGATTTACAGGGCTTTACATCCTTTAGGATAATCTTCAACTGCCAAATGTTTATTTGAATAGGACGTTCACCGGGCTTCTGTAATCCACTTGAATACGATGTACAACAGTCGACCTAATCACGGCTATTATCGCTATAGGATCGAACATTGGTGCCTCGATCCCATCAGACTCCTAATTCCCAAAAATAACATCATTCATTATCAACCACTGCTGCTTTGTTGGAGCTCCATTCTCGATGGCAAGGCAATTTTCCTATGTTATGTGCATTAAATAACTTGTATGTCCTTCCATTTTATTCCATCTTCCTTCGCTGGATGAGGTCCTCCCATTATCATGTTAATAACAATTTGTTTGAACAAAAAATGGAAAGATTAAGTAGAGAATAAAAACTGAAGAAATTTAAATGAAAACGAGTAGAAAAGAACACATACCAATTTATAATGGTTTGGATAATCTTGGCCTACATCCACTTAGTGATTTTAGTGATAATCTTGCTGATTATAGCCAAGTGTTCTTATGAATCAGTATAAATCCAATAGTAATTATAAGAAAATAAAGTAAGGAAGATCCGAAGCAGAAAAAGATCCATAAAAATGGGCCATACCCCTCAATTTATATAGGTAAAAAGCCTAAATCTTGTCCAGAAGATCTCCACATCGTTTCCACCCATAGACCATTTCTCCAAACAAATAAGGGGATAACTTAGCAAAGTTTGTGAACAAGCATTGATCCTAGAGCCTGCATCGGTACCGATCCATGAGACGGTCAGGAATGTTGTCTCGAACTCTTTGTATTGGATCGGTATGATCCAGGACTTAGAGGAGTCCAGTTCTGGTGCTTGGAAAATAGGGTCTTGGGTTATATAACCCTCTTCTTTAAATATCCCTTCTCACTTTATCTTGCCTTTTGATCCAAAAGCTTTGAGTTCTGCCATTAACAAACCTTTCCTCCTTAATTAAACTATACCTCTACTCGAACCTAGGACTGTCACTACCCTACATCGCTTGAGCTCAGCCTCGCTTGCCTTGTTGTGGTTGAAGGCCGTTCATCGATCCAAGATTCAGCCTCCTTGAACCCGATCTAATACTTAAGCCCTAAATCATATAGAATTTGCTAGGTGATTGCCAATAACTATGTATGAATGAAGGAAAACTTAGACGTGGATGACGATTAGCATCGGCGGTCATGCCATGGAGCCGAGGCAAAGATTTGGCATTTTAGAAGTTGGGCTAAAAATTTTCCTAAGGTTTGGATCGATAGAAATCCAACATTTTAGTGGATTTTTTTTTCCAAAGTCACTTGTTTTTAAGCTATTGAAAAATAGGCCTATTTTCCAAATGTTTTCTCTTAAGTCTCGATGCATATACAATGCATAGTTGTTGATGCAAAACTCAATGGGACGGTCGGTAATGATAGTCACTGCGGATGATATCCAGAATTGAACTTTTATACGATATCGAAAATCTGAACTACACAATACTACATGACACCGCACTAGGATTCACTTTAGCATGAATGATACAACTTATAGTTAATCTAATGTTGACTAATCGTTTAGTATTTATTAAAATAGAGCATAGACGTTCCAAGCATCTTGCCGCGCAAGCCACTGGTCCATCTACTTCCACATATATTGAATCCAACAACGGTTCTAGCTCGACTACGGCTCCACTTGCATAACAAACTCAAGTACATTAGGAACATCAACAATAAATTCCACAAGCTAAATAGCAAGTTCTCGAAAATCCAATAGGGTCCGCGGAAGAGCCAAAGGTTGAACTTGCGTCTGATACATCGAAGGTGATGTCCTCTTAGATGATCCCATCGACTCCATCGCTTCATAGATTTATGAAGTTCTATTCGTAGAATTTGCGACAAGTATAGAATTTCACTGATGATGTGCTTGCCCTTTCTTATCAATTAATGGCTCAAAATCCCCCAAAAGATACACTGCTTACAACACATATATATGTTTAGAGGGATGTGTTCAATCATTCAACCCATTCATTCGTCGAGTTCTAAACTTCATGAGATTAGCTTCGATGTAGTTACACCCGAGTAGCTATGCCTTCCTTCTTGGTACATACATTTTCTTCGTTCAACATTTGCATCGAGTATCCAATGACGAGGAAATCTAGTACATATACAGTTTTAAGAACTGAACGGTAAGTCCTTTGACTTGCTTGGAGCTAGCAAAGAATTGTAGAGTTGTCACTGGCACATGAAACAAGTTGAGCTATCTCAAAAGAAAATGGTTTTACGTACACTGTCGACATGGGTTTGCATAAAAATGGATATCTAGCCATAAGTTCTATCTCATTCATTTGCTATGAGTTCGACTTGTTAATTATCAAGTTTAACTCATATTATTTCTATCATTTAGATGTTCCAATAAGACCCAATGGCACGGCTCTTGCGGATAATGTCAGAGTTCTCATGGCACTTCTAGACGGGGATAGAGACAATGGAGTTCTTCTCTTCGAAAAGAGTCTCCTAGCCTATTATCTACTAGAAGCGGGTCGCAACACTGGTCTAGTCCAAATGGATGCTATCAACGACGAGATGACAACGATAACAACTCACCCGGAGGAGGCGAGGCTATCCAAATGTGCCCCCAGTCACTATTCCAACGGCAGAAGTTGAAGAAAATGTTGAAGAAAGGGAAGAACATGCCGAGGAAAGCTAATTTATAGGTGGAAATGATGAGGCTGGCCATGACGGCGTTGATGTGGGCTATGAGTGCTTAGCCAAACAACCCATAGATGACTACCAGTCTACCCCAAAGGAGAAAGTAGACATGAAAATTTCTAAGGCGCAGACTTCTACATAGCGCGAATCCAAACGTGCTCACAAGGCGCACAATAAGAATGAGACCACCGGGCCCTTCTCAAGCTCAAGCATTTACTTTTCTCTTTACCTTATATAACTACTGAAAAACTCCTCTTCCTTCCATATATATATTCTTTCAGTAAGGGTCATTTTCTACCTAATTCATCCCCTTTGGCATCAGTGACATGAGCCTTGAGAGTCTTGACTTCCCTATCCAATTTAACAATGACATTCTCTCATCAGCATGTGAGAGATACTCCTATGAACAAAGCTCTAGAAAAAAGTCCGTCCGGGGGACACTAGGATATTCATGCACACGTTCATTTCACGACACTACATTGCACATAACTCGTGTCCTTACTCATCGAATCTAACTCGTTCCCATTTCTTTTTACATGATCCATGGAGAGGAGGAAGTATATATCAGTCCTTGGAGGAAAACATATCTCGACCACATAGGCACCATACAAGCACATACCATAAAGGCAATGGTCGAGAAGGGTTTGGTAGCCAATCTAGCCGAGATAGAGGCAGTCCCAAAAAAGGCTATTATGGTAAAGATTATTCGTTGCAAGACTTTGTTTAAAACGTTGTTCTAGGTGCAGGTCATCTTCGACCGATAGAGATAGGCATTTTAATCGCCGCAAAGACTTGCCCCGGGCAATGTTTCTTATTAACCCCTCCAGCTTCCATACCTATGAAGCATTTGGTACCCTCTCACCCTAGTCAATCCTCCTACCACATGCGTCATAAAAGTAGTTCTGAGACCTCCCATCATAGAGCCAACAAATAACCAATGGAAGCTTCGGTCATCACTGCAGCGAAACAACATGCTGCCGATGCTCGAATTGCCGAATCGAGGGAAAATTTTCCAGATGTTTGCTTTGACGGACTCATTTTCATGCGTATCTAGAGGGATTCTTCTTGAAATCAAAGTTACAACTGTTGCATATGTATATGATGCTTATAACCAATATATCGAATGGGCACGGGTAGCTAAGAGAATATCTAAGGTCTTGAGCGAAAGGCGATTCGAGATTGATATCTAAATCTCAAGGTAGTGCAGGACAAAAGAATCATCACCCATCTTGATGTTGAGGTTGAAAACTTAAGGAAATCATAAACCGAAGCTGATAAGAAAGCCAAGGATGCCATAAATGCACTTGAAGATGAAAGAAACAAGCATCGTGACAAGACTGAGATTGTGCATCATCAAAATTATGCCTTAGTGCTGAAAAGAGATGCCTCAAATAAGAATGTAATCGGGCTATTGGCGAAACTTAAGAGTGAGACAAAAGGTAAGAATGATGCTCTCCAACAAGCTCGGGATTATTGTGAAGAGCTGCTTGCTACTCGTGATGAAAGAAACAAGGTGGTTGAACATGCTAAAGATGTTGATGCGCTTATAAAGAAGGAAGTTGAGGCCATAGAAAAGCGAATGATGGAGATGTTTTTTAACTAATACTAAACACGTACAATGCCGACTACTCAAATTCTGAAATTTAGAGTGGTTTGACCATGATTATCCCAAAGTTCTTGTTCTTGCTTAGGAATTGGTCGTCGAGGAAGAAAAAGAATTCCTAATAGGTGGTGAGGTGGATCTGGACCAGCTAAAGAAAGAGATTTTAATAGGAGATGAGCCCAAGATTCTAAAAGAGGGTCAGCTTATTCTCCATCCGGAGCTAGTGGATACAACATAGAGTGGCTTGGGTGAAGGCTTCAGATCATTTCCATAAGATGACACTACTAGGGACACCTCCGAACCCAAAACTACTCAAGATCCATCTTCAGTCCTGGGGTATAATCTAGACCAACCCTAAATGCTAAAGTCCACCATCCTCTCTCCCATCTTGGAAGGGAAACTGGCGACACGTCGACCCGCACTGAATCCCAAACTGAATGAGGTATCTCTTTGACCTTACCTGTATTTTAGACAGTCCATATGTCTTCAACTGACATCGCTAATCTCTCTTTTTATATCTCTCAAGTTTCAGGCCTGCCCTTCATCCCACTTCCCAACAAAGGTCTCTAATCATGACAACAAGCGACTACAACGGAATCAGCGACCATGACTAGTTCGATGATGGTGCTGACTATTCCAATTAGTGAAATTCCTAGGCCTAGCAAGCATATGATAGATGCTCTGTAGGATGAAAGGATTGGTGAGCTCCATGGAGCTCAGATTGACGATGACATTGTTAGTAGTGGGTCCTCCAAGCCTTTGTGGGGTCCTACCATAAGTACCCTTGAGCAAGAACCGGTCCTAGCCAGAAAGGTCAAGCTGGAGAAGATAGAGACTTTTCCTCCTTCGCTATCCATAGCTCTACTCCATCAAACTATCTTTGCTCCTATCACTATTCCTCCGCTCGGGAGCACCCAGAGCTTGCCTGTTGGATCATCGCAGAGCACTCCATCCAAAGGAAAAGGAAATGGGGAAAAGTAAAGGAAATAACCTGAACGATCTAGTGCACTATCTTCTACAAAAAGAAAGAGAGGAAAGAGAGGAAGAAGAGGATTAAGAAGTGATTATCCATCTTCTTTGTACTTTTTTGTTGTATATTAGCACTTAGGATCTTTTTGATTGACCACTTTTGTTTTCTCGGCTGGTATATGTGCGAATTCGGCCTTCGCTTTTGCTTCTTTAGCTTAGTCATAAATAAACTTTACTTTTTCTCTCAAGTCTTATTTTGACTGTGAATAATAAAGACTTTTGTTTTTCCAAAGCTTTATGTATACATATCTAAGTACGTAAGAAATGCGCTTTCCGTTATATGTACTTGCGATCCATCTCTTTTCATGGTCATTATCAGACTAATTCATTTGTCTGTTCCATGACATGCTGGACTTTTATCATTCTAATGAAAGCAAAGTAATCGTTGAAGTGCCAAGCTCTGGGTACCAATTAGGGTAAACCATTCAGTGTAATGGTTCTGGTATCCTTTTCAAGAATAATGACATCCGATCGCGCTATGCTCCAGGTGGTGATTTGAGCTAACTACTTAAGAACATAGTTTACACATCCTTATTCATGATGTCTATTTTCAATCATGCCTAACTCTAAGGGTAGATCGAAGTTTATAGGTAAGATCATACCTTACACCGGGCATAGACCTTTCGCCTTGCCTACTCCGGGCAAACTATTTGTGATTGGATGGTTGTGTCATGTCCATTTTGAATTATACTCCCTCCCTTACATCATAGGTAAGAGTTAACTAATAGACGGTCAAATCACGTCCTTTCTGGGTTTATACTCACGCTACCATTACAAAGGAAAGAGTTAGCAGATGGATGGTTAAATCACGTCACTTAGGTTTATACTCCTGTCCTCAATCCAAAGACGAGAGTTGAGTGACGAATGGACTAATCATGTTCCTTTCGATTTATACTCCTGCCCCTATATTAAGAGCGAGAGTTAGCAAATAGATGGTCATATCTCGTCTTTTTCGAGTTTATACTCCTACCTTCATGTAATGGGCCTGGGTTGCTTGGCGGACGGTCAAATCACGTCCTATTTAGTTTATATTCCTGCCCCAATGTTAAGGTCAAGAGGTAGGTGGTATCGATCTTTGGACACCCAAAGTGATTGAACTTCAAGGGTTTGATCACAGACCGTGAAAGTTTGGTTGGCACCAGTCTCCTGGTATCTGCACACCTGCATTGCACACATGCAGATTCATTCGGGTCGGTCATATTTCACATCTCTTAAGCAATGTAAAGTTAGATTTGAAAATCCATTTATTGAAAATAGGAAATCACATATTTTGTCCTATTACATAGCTTCATTCCTAAGTGAAATATCATTGTAAGTGCTCGCTATTTTATGTCCTTGGGAGTGATACCCCATCCTCTTCTTTGAGTGCAGCGGATCTCTCCAGACCCGGGCTATAGTGCTTCTATTTCATAAGAACGCATTTGGGATTTATGTGCAATACATGGCTCACTATCTCCGGCGAGATCCTACACACATCAGAGTACACCTAGGCGTACATCTAGGTTCGCCTGGAGAAAACAAATCAACCCCATCATTCTCACAAATCGAACTATGATCTGAACTTTAGGACCGTGTCGGGTCATCCTGACTAATTGGTACATTGATCGTTAACTTGGCAGGAGCTACTCTTCTCCCTTCTACCTCTTTCCATGAATCCATATCCATATGGAATCGAATGAGCTACCCGAGCTAGGAATCAGGCATTGGTTTCTATGTGTCCATATCCTTGGTACAGAGAGTCCATAACCTTTCCCTTTCTCTCATCACCTCGTGTCCTGTAGCTCGATGACATAACATTCACGGTCAAGCCCTTGATCTCCGTGCACACACCATTCTCCTTAGGAAATTTAAGCATCATATACCAGGGAGCTATCACCGCTTTGAACTCAGCTATGGCTGGTCGGTCCAAGAATGCGGTACAAGCAGAGTAAATTTCTAACACAATAAAAGGCACGACGCTCACTCTCCTGTAGTTGCCTTCTGCAAGCACCACCAATAATTCCACATACCGACTGGCTTCACAGTTGTCCCATTATATCCCTGGATCCGAGATTTACACGGTTTCAAGTCCTTTCCCTCCAGTAGTATCTGGTCATAGGATTTTTTGAGCAGAATGTTGGCCGAACTCCTACAGTCAATAAGTACCTTTCGTACAATAGCAGGGTCAACCGTGGCCATTATAACCAATGGGTCAATTGTCGGGGCTTCCACCACACCAACATTTCTGTTTCGAAAAATAATGCCATCTATCATGGCTCTAAATTATTTTACTAGAGTTCCATCCTCAACTGCCAAATAGCTCTCATACTCGAAATGCTTCAGAGCACCAGCATACATGTCCATCTCATTCAAACTCTTGTCAATTGGATGTGGTCCATCGATGGTTGTGTTCATCACCAAACGTTTTTCAAGTTGCCTAGGCTCCTCACCATTAAGACTAGCTTGCTCCCAATGGGATGTCGACCAGGAGGATTAGAATTTCCTTGCCCACCATTATGTGGGGATTTCACAAATTGTTGCAATTTTTCTTTCAAATCTGCTCCCCAATCATATCGTGCAAGTGCCTGCTTTCATTGATATTATGACCATGCCTCTCATGAAACCCGCATAACTTGCCAGAATTTCTCCTTCTCAATCGACTCTCGTGGAGCTGGCTTCCTATACTACTCGGTACCTTAAGTTGTGAGATAGATGTTCTCGATTGAGTTATTCGGTTCAGTATAATTATCATATTTAGGAATCCTGAGAGGATTCCTATTATCTGGCTTTCGTTTCTTAGCCCCATCATCGCTCTTTATCTTGCTTTCATTCTTTTAGCTAATATTTGCATCCACATTTCCATAACTTCCTCCAAATTGCTTTACAACAATGTTACTTTGTATCACTTCATCTGAATTTCCAACACCGTTCCTCCGGGGATGATTATGTGCTTCTTTCAAGTGTAAGTACCAATTAGCTTTTCTATATAAAGCATGCATCATCGGTAAGGGATTATTCTCCAACCATTCTCCAAAATCCATCTCGGGATGAATCCTCTTCTTCAGCGCCATCAATATTTTGTCGTCATTGGGATTTGTTACTTCGATCAACCGAATCAAGAAAACTTTCAATGACTCTCCCACTCTCTAGACGAGGTTTGATAATGCATCACATCTTTCGGACATGTAGTGTATAAATGGAATTGCATCAAAGATTTTGTAAAAACTCAACAAAAGGTGATATGGATCTTGGTGGGAGTTAAGTGAACCACATCTTCGCTACTCCTTCTAGGAAAATTGGAAAACAATGACATCTCATAAAATCATACACTCTGGTAGAGTCTATATGCCATTTGTACTTCATAAATTGCTTCCTTAGATCTGTCTGTCCATCATACAACGAAATTATTAAGATTGCAAACCTTCGTGGATACTTCATACGTAGAATGTCTTTAGTAAATAGATTCCGACTAGGAGAAATACCCCATTCATCATTGCTTCTAAATCAGTTTTCACATACATGTCTCCTAACCATGTCTTCCAAGTACTCTAGGTCTACAGTTTTGGTTGAATGGTGGTGATGGAAATCTGTTCCAAATGTACAACCTGGCAAACGCTCTTAGGCATACTCTCATACTTGGGTTCTCTAGACTCTAAGAGATCTGTTCGTCCTACAGTCCCCAAGTTTGATTCCCATCCATTGTATCAGTAGCAGCAACTCAATATTCAGCATTTTGATCATCCACAACATGGCTAGAAATCAGATCTATGCCTCCATCCAGAGGCGAGCTCTAGGGCCACTATCAGTTGGATTGGTATCGATACATCCATCTATATTGGTACCGGTCCACAAACCTGGAGCCGTGGGTTTGTTTTCTTCATTGATATGATTCTCCAATAGTGTTTTGAGTCCTCTTTTGCTTTCTATCCCTCCATTTCTAGTCAAATGATGATGAACTTTTAGATTCTGAACTTGAATCCCTCATGCTACTCCTTTGGCTATTCTGTGTTAGTTCATTCAACAGCCACAAACTCTGCTCCATCTGCTGGTGCATCTGGTTATAACTCTCTTAAAATACGTCCCCCAGTTTTTTCATCATCCGATACATTTCCACTCCGGTCATGAATCAACTAGATTCTAGACCTCTATTTGTTCTATTTAGGCAGCTCCATCCATGTGGTGAATGTCTTGATTCTCAGCATCGTTAGTAGCTTTGGAAGTTATAGCACATTCTCTTCTTAATAGGGCCTTAGCGAGTAACTTATCCTAGATTATAGAAAATTTATATAGTATATTTGTAAGCTTGGAAAATTGGATCTATCCCTCGGATCTCTGAAATCTAATATTAGACGATGGATCCAAGTAGCCTAAGAATAGGATTTTTCAGTGAAAAAACCAAAATATTTGAACCAAAAAAGGCATAATGCCTAGAAGGTTAAGTAGAGAATAAAAAGTATGTAAATTTAAATGAAAACGAGTAAAAAAAACACATAGTAATTTTTAGTGGTTCGGCTAACCTTGGCCTATGTACGTTTAGTGATTTTATTAATTATATTACTGATTATCGACGAGAGTTCTTATGGATCGGTATAAATTCAACAGTGATTGTGAGAAAATAGAGCGAGGAAGAACTAGAACCGAAAATAATCCATAAGAATGAGCCCTACCCCTTTATTTGTAGAGGTAGAAAGCCTAAAATCTCGCTTAGAAGATCTTCAAACTGTTTTCCGCCCCATAGATCATTTCTCCAAAGAAATAGGGGACAACTCAGCAAAGTTTGTAGATCGGTATCGATACATCAGAAATGTTGTCTCCAACTCTTTGTATTGGATCATCTTGTGGTTTGACTTAGGATTCCATAGTTGTTTGCATTGATATCAGCTTGTTTCCGAGTTCAAATGGAGGATCCATGGAGAAGTAGATTTGCTGCCTTTGAGTTCTCGTGGAGATCGATAGAGGATCGCATGAAATCTACAAAATAACAATTGGAGTAGCCTTCTAACCTCAAGCAGAGTGTGTAGACAAAAGTTGAGATTTATTGGTTGGAGAAACTTGGATTGGTACCGATCCATGATGTTGGATCGATACTGATCCACCACTTTGGTGGATCTACTCTTCTATTTCCTTTGGATGGTGTGTGTTTTCCTCGCAACTCTTTTTGTTCTTGATTTCTGACTCTTAGGCTATCTTTCCAAGCTTCTTGTCTTGATAATCCTAGGCTCGATTCTTCCAGTCTGACCAGATACTGCCTGTTCAAAAAGCTAGATAACATGATTCTTCTATTCGATCGCCTGCCCCCCTCTCCATCGAGTCCTGGCAGGTTTCCTTGGGCATTCAGCCATTGAGGTATAACATTAGTATGCAAATCCCGTGGCTCTCTAACATAATCCTGTAGTTTACTTTTCTACATCAACTCTTCGTTGAAATCCCTAAGATGCCTGCACTTGTTCATAATATTCCCATGAGTTTCATGGAAGTGATAATACTTCCCGAAGCACTTTTCTACCTCTGTCGTCTCTCTCCTAGGTGGCTTCTTATACATTTCTGTGACTTATGCGGCAAGGTACATGTTCTCAAGTAGATCATTCAGAGACATGTACTCCTCTGGTCTCATACTCCTTGGATGCCTTTTAACATTATTCCACCTAGCCCCAAAGTCCTAATTCCTTTTTCTTTGGTTATCAGAATTTCCAACATTCACAGCTATGTTACCAGCACTCTTACCAGTCTGTTTAATAGCTAAATTACTTTTAACTACTTCATTCGACTATATACCACCAGTCTTCCTAACAACCCGGCTTGTTTTGTGCGAGAATTGGTTCGCTTTTTGATGGAACCCACCATAGTTGTCGGCTGTTTCATCCTCAGCCATTTCCTAAAATCGATGTCAAAATGTATGCCTCGAACCAATGCCATCAATACTATACTCTCATTTGGATTTTTAACTTCAGTAATTGCAATATTTAACCTATTTAGGAGCCCCTTTAATGACTACTCGCACCCTTGAGAAAGTCCTAACAAGGACATCACATCTTTAGGCCTAGCGGTATGGAGCCTGAACTTCTCCAAAAACTACTTAGTAAACCACATCGATGCAACCCCATCCTAAAGAATAGGTAAACACCTGCATCAAACTGCATCTTTTGCTTTGGTACTATCCATGTGCTACTTATACTTGAACGAATGTTGCCTAAGGTCTGTAGTCCCGTTATATGATGACATTCTAGGTATTGTAAACTTCCTAAGTTACTCTTCCCATAAATGTTCTCCATGTATGGAGTTCTACTAGGTGCAAAACTCCAGTATTTATTCTTTCTCCATTTAATTTTCTCCAAAGCTGACTTAGTCACGTCTGCGATATGCTCCTCACTAACCTGGTACTTCAAATGATGACTCGCATTGAGTGTTTGACTGCACAAACGGCTAAGTTCGCTCGTTGATGTCTAAGTTCTCCACTCTCTGGGAGAACCACCGCTTCAGTTCTCCTTTGATGTCTAGTTTTCATCATAGCGGCTTTTTGGGTTCCATTATCCTGAACTTCAACATCCGGTCTATCCTCATCATTAGCATGCTGCAAACCGTCCTTAGAATAATACAAATTGACGGCCTCAACTCCTTGCCCGTCTAAGTTGTAACATCCCCTATCTTGAGGCTCAAAGTTAAGCGCTATATATGCTGCAATCATCTATAGTATTAACTTTCGGTGATAAAATACGGTAATGTTAATGGTATCCATAATATCAGAAGCACACGAATATGAAGTGGATTCGACATAGATTTAAAAACAACCTTTTTGATGATATTACACATCAATATTTCATATCCAATTACATAATCCCATAATCGATTTTAGATTTTGATCAAATATATTTATTACAAATTATGCCAAGAGTGACATATGTAGACCCCCCATGGATGATCAGAGTACAAGGTGGACAATCGGTCTTAATACAACACAGTGGAAAAAAATAGCTCCTATACAGCTTGCTTCGCCTCCAGCACGTCTTTGGAAGCTTATTCATCCAACATACGAAATCTGAAAAAAACTTAACTCTCAACCTACTCAAATCGTATTTTGAGCACCCAAGAGTTTAAGGGGAAAACATAAACTTTGAGTTGGACATAAAGCTTGGTGTGAATAATACTATTACATCTCGTTTACTAATATTAAGTGAGACCAGCTGCATCCATTTAAAACATATCTTTTGCAAAACAAAATCCTACCAATCAAACTGATTAAAGCAATAATAGAAATACCATATATGCATATAAATAAGGTAACCAATGGACTATCTGTCCGAACAATATAGTTTTGTTTGGATAACTACTAACCATTGGATGACTCGGGCCTACTTGACATAATAAATAATCTAACTTTTGTTAGACACACTCCTGGATGGTCAGTCCCTAATTTACTTCTCCCAGGGTCAACTGATCCTAATGGTTTTATGGGCTCACCAATAACCTATATTTACTCTTTATATTACTTTCTATGTGTAATATCATTTTAGTCTTACCTACGACAAAGCCGTATACACTGGAATTTTGAACTTATATTAACCAAGGGGATATTAGCTAAAGTATAGGGTGCGACCCTAAACCAGTCCCATTTGGTATTCTAATATCCAAGTCATTTCTTTAGGGCTAACTACCTCATATAAATTTTCCTTGAAAACATTCCTTTCAAATTGATTTATCCTTTTAAATCATACTTAAACTAGGAAAATATAATCTTTTCTTTGCTCAATTACCTTTGCCATGATATATGCTTTACACAAATCAATGTTGATGAAAACCTAAATCAATAGGGTTGTCTAACCGGTTTAAACAGGTTAAAGTCCTTCTTTAACTTAGAAGATATTAGGTATTTAAATCCAAGATATCACCACCAAAACCTTTGTTTTAAGATTTAAACAATAGCTTTCAAAATCAATGAGATCAACTCTTACGAAAGCTTTATTAAAACCTTAGACATCCTCTTTCAAAACCCTTTAAAACATGCCGTTCGAAATCATTGGAAACCTTTAATTATAGGCTCAAGTAAACCTCTCGAAAACATTGGGTTACCTTCCCTTCGAAATTTTCATTATAAACCTTTCAAAAGCACTAAAGTCCATTACTTAAAACAAACCTTTCGGAAGCACTGGGTTCAAGTAAAACTTTAAGGAACATAGCTTTGAAACCATTACCATTCCATTCGAAGGTTTAACTTTCAATATATCTAAGGGTCCTAAAAGAACTGGGGCAAAAGAAACACTTTTGAAAGCATTGTTTCTAAGTAAAAGATAATGGATGGTTTTGAAACCAACCCTTCAAAAGCATGGAAAAGTGATTTCATAGTAAAAAACGAAAGCACCCTTTCAAAACCATTGTTTAAGGGCAATAAGAAAGGCGGCCTTAACTAGGTCGAAAGGTAGAATGCGGCAGCTAGATTTTGAACCCTATCGAAAGATTGTTTAAAAACCCAAAAGCGGCAACCTCTTTCAAAAGCCCATTTTCTTAAAACAAAGGCGTATTTGACTAAGTCGAAAGCTATTTCCTTTGAAAGCCTTATTTTGTAACCAAAATAGTTCTGAGTTTATTAAAACTCCTCCTACCCCTTCGAAAGCATATTTCGACTCTATACCTTCCACCTATCTCCTATCCACTACGTACCATGACATTAATACCGTGTGTATTGGTTTCGACTAGGTTAGAGGCGGTAGTATCGGGTCGAAAGGTGGCTGCCGAAAGTGGCGAAACAACAATCCTTTATAAAACTGATTTTTAACCTTTTAAAGTAATATCTTTCCAACTAACTTGCCTTATTTGTCAACATATAATTGGTTGCCAATTTTTTTTCAAAATCATTTCTAACAGCACCGCCGAATTCAATAATTAACAATTTATGACATTTAGCGAATTACCCCTTCTCCTTTTATAAAAATATAAAATATTTAAGTCCTATACCTTAAATAATTTTATAACTTTGATAAAATACAGGAAAATTCTCCAAAAACTCCCATAAATCACCTTTTAATATGTTTCCCAACATATTAAATTTTTGACCCAAAGCTAGCATATAATAGCCAAAAATAATTTTAAATTCAATTTTACTATTTTTTACTAGAACATTCATAGTAAATCCACAATAACTTGAAAATTATGAAACTTGAAACCCAACTCTAAAATATTGTTTTGATGTTATATCAAAAAGCACAAGTCATTTGGATGTCATTTAAAGGGTTTTCAAATCAGAACTTACATAAAATATACATGAAGCAACATAAATTATCAATAAGCACATACATCCATTAAAACAATCAAAACATGGAAATTATTTGCAAAATAAATTCAGATCTCAACTAGAAGCCGAAAACAATAAAAATGAGATGCAATCTATTACTCACATTAGCTTGTTTTTAAGGAGGTTGAGATTTGCACTTGCATTAATTAGCTTAAGTTTCCTACTTGCTTTCTTGCTTATCTTCCTCTTGCTTTCTTCTCATGGTGGCTGGCCAAGCTCTTGGTTTAGTTTTAGTTTGTAAATATTGCAAATGAGAGTGTGATAAGGGTTTAGGGTATAAGAATATAACCTATTCCTATTTTCCCTTATTTTATTCCTCTTACTTATTTCATTTTAATTCTCTTTGGATTATAGGTTAGTTAAGTACAACTACCTTAAATTATTCAAATCTCAATCTCTTAACCATTTACATTATTTCATTTAATTTATCTAATTAAATGTCCTAAATAGTGTTAGTCGAAATCAGGGTCATTACATAAGGTCATCGAATACATGATGATACCAACATAATTATGATAGGTCGAATACATGATGATACCAACCTAATTATGATAGGTGCGAATCGAAATACCCATAATAGGGGCCCTTCTAGTTCCTTTAGCGTTCCTCCTTGTTGCTTTAATAGACTTTTCCTTCTAGTTTTGCATTCCATCCATTCTTTTCTGACCAAAATCAGATGAGTTTTGCTCTTCAAGTCCAATTGGTAATGCTTCTCCCCTATCCCTCCTAGGACTTTGAGGCCACAGAGTAAGCAAGGCTATATTAGCATCCATCTTGTCAGGACGAGCCTTCTAAGTATCCACTATCCTTTGATTCAACTCTGTCGTAATCTTGTCAAATTCCACTCTTATGACCATCTCCTAAGGAACAGATGGTCTAGCTGATGCTGCTTTTACTTGTTTAGTCACATCATCCTAATGAGAAGCTCCTAAATATCCACGAATGGGTGCTCTAGATTTTCCAATCATCATTGTTAGTGCCATTGATCCAATATGAAATTCTTCAAACTTTTAGATAAAACCTTCTAGGTTAGCCTCTAGACATTCTAATCCAAAATGGATAGCTAGATCTATGCCTGAGAAGCTCTCTCAGTGAATGTACTAAAAGTGTTAAGCATAAAAATGGCACAACACCCTAAAATGAATTGAAATAGAGAGACCTAACTATAATCAGCAAATAAACAGTAAAAGACACGAGAATTTTTATAGTGATTCAGCAAAACTGAGACCTACATCCACTTTAATCTTATTATTTAGAAATTTTTTGTCACAAGTATAAGGAATTTGACCTAACAACCTAAAACTACAAAAGTGGCTTCATTTGCATGTATAGAGAGAGAGCATGAATAAGATAAAGTGCCAAAAGTACCTTTTGAGTTGCCATATGCTTGTTATTTATAGAGAATTTGCCCAATGAAATTGTCGAATCTTAAAATACCCAGTCAAACTTTAGATCCGAGAATGTAGGAGGAGAGACAGTGTCACTGGCCAATAAAATCATCTCGATAACAATCAGAAGTAATCGGTACCAACCTAATTTATTGATGGAAAATCATGTCGTCTTCTTCTACTTGGCCTCCTAGCTTCGACCCGTCAAGCTCCAAACACTTTTTTCTTAGAAAATTGGTCATTGCTAAGAGGTTTTGACTCCTTCTATACTTGTCCTTTTCTTTAAAGATCTTTGGAATTTTTCACCCGCTCCTTAAAAAACGGGTGTCAGGACAATCACTCTGACCAACTATCCATAAGTTATAGCTCTAGAGCCCTATATGGTTCTTGAAAAAAAATCGGTATTGACCTGAATGTGGTTGGTACTAAGATGTTTCCTTTCCTACTTTGAGCACTTTAACCTTTTGGGGTTTATCTAAATGTTCTTCCAAGCATGCTCCCATGTCCCCGAAACATTTCGTCTTCATCCTAATGTCCAGATTTATTTGAAAGCCACTTGGTCTAAAATCCAGATAACATATTCATTTCCTTCATCCAATCAAGCTTGGAAAACATATTAAAAGGAAGCCTAAATGCCAACTTGTAAGCCCTTGGAAAGCCATGAATCGATCCCCACCTTTCTTATAGCTGAATCTTATTGGGTGTAGGCGTACTATACCCAATAGATTTCCATCAGTTGACCTCCAGTTCCACCATTGGTCCACTAGTGGTGGCCGAGCATAAGAGTCTATGCTCATGTGTATTTCCTACATATAATTTTTAGTTTTAGTTTTGTTACTTTGATTGCTTCCTAGTTTTTGATTTAATTTCTAAACGGTTTTCTTTCAGATTTTGATATGAACGTTATACAATTGGTTCAATATTTTTTATAAATTTTTGATTTTAAGATGTATTCGAACTCTCTTCGTTAGCGAAGATAAGCTATCAAATCCCTCTTTGGTATTTTGGATGAGCCATCTCTATCAATTGTTTTCTCGTGATTGAACCATGTATTATCTCGATGGATCTAGATAAGTGGTCACGAAATGAATTAAGAAGACCTAATGATATCAAGAATAAAGAATGCAATGAAGATGACTATCTATAGAAAGAACAAATGGAGTAGTGTCGATCCATTTGGATTGGTACCAAACCTTATAAAAGGTGATATACTAAGTCATTTTGGGAGCCAAAGAATGAAAGGCTAAGGAAAATGAAGCAAGATCCAAGTTAAGGAACATGTCGGTACGGATCCTTAAGGATCAGTGTCAAACCTTCGTAGTCCATCATGTATGCGCACCTTTGTACTATTAAAGACAAGGATTGAGTCAAATAAAGAGTAAAAGAGATGACAAGTTAACAGATCGATATTAATCCATAATGGTCGGTATCAAACTATTTTTGATCATGATATCTTAATTTAAATCAATTCTACCCACTGAATCTTTAGATCAAAGGACATGAATTCATTAATATCAGTCCCGAAGATTTTGATGTTCTATTTCACCTATAAATACCGAGGCTCATGTAAGTAGGAAAGGATCTTCTTTTTACTAACTGATTTTTGCATTGATACTATGTAGAATTCATACTTAATAGTTTGAATCTTGAGATTGTTGTAATCCAGTTGTAATTATGGAAGTAATCAGTAACGTTTGAACGAAAAATGGCACAAACACCCAATAGATTAAGCAGAATGAAAAGTGAGGAAAATAAATGAAAAGGAGTAGAAAAGATCACATAATAGTTTATAATGGTTCGGTAATCTTAGCTTACGTCCACTTAACGATTTTATTGCTTATACTTTGACTTAGAGGTGGAAGTTCTCATGGATCTGTACAACTCTGACAAAGATTACAAGAAATTAGAGAAAGGAGAATAGGAGCCAAAAGATCCTAGAAATGAGCTCTACCTTCCTATATATAGAAGTAGGAAGCCTAAAAGTTCATCCAAAAGGTCTCCACCTCGTTTTCCATGCCTTACACTGATTCTTTTCCAAAGTAAGATTCCACCTCATCCACTTATACAGGTCACTACGACTCCAAAGGCTTGGGTCGGTACGACTATGAAAGATAGCCAATCTGGTCATCTTGAAGTCTTCACTTCGGTTCGTCATGTTGGTGAGCTTCATGATTCCATAATTGTTTGGACCAATATTTCCTTAATTTTAAGTCCAAATGATGGATCCGTGGACGAACAGAGTTGCTGATTTAGGAGTTCGTGGAGATCGATAGAAAATTGCATTGGATCAACGACAAACCACTTAGTAAACGCTTTTGACATTAAGTAAGGCACATATGCAGAAGATTGGACCCTCTAGAGGATTATTCTTGGAACGATACCAACCCAGGGAAATGGGTTGGTATTGACCCACTATTTCGGTGGGATCTTGCTTGGTCTTTTGTTGGTTTAGAAGTTGCCTTATGATCTTGGATGTGTTTAGTTTTTGGTCTTTGCGGCCGTCTCTCTAGGCATCTTGCATTGATAACTTCGAAGCTTGATTCATCAAGTTTGTCTGTATACAGCTCGGTTAAAAGGTAGGATAACACTTTCCCTTCAAACCACACCTTGCAAATAGAAGGTGTGATTTGCTCCAGAACAAATGTTTGTGTAAATAAGATGTTAGTAGTTGAATTTCTGGGTTATCATCCAATCAAGCCATTACGAATCATCCTATTCCTTTGGATTCTCTTGTTAATCATGGGTCATTCTAGACCCGTCATAGCTAACGGCTCTAGACTCTGCCTAAGTGTTGTATATACATCATCACAATTCCGATTTCATTCAGAGTTACTATGTCACATATAAAAGTCGTCCCGTGTTCATCCATGATTTATTCTAAATACTAGGCATCCAAATCCTTTTACCAAAATAATTTTTTTTCATTCTTAGGTTTGAACTTTCCAGATTATTTTATATTCAGTTTGATATGCAATCTCTCTGGATTGGTAATCAAATTCATGGCTGTTCAGGATCGATGGTTAAATCCGCAATCTCTACAGATCGTTAATCAAATTTGTGGCCGTTCGGTGTTGATAATCAAATCCATTATCTCTCCGGACCCTTG
Organism: Allium cepa; assembly: GCA_030765085.1. Taxonomy (NCBI): domain Eukaryota; kingdom Viridiplantae; phylum Streptophyta; class Magnoliopsida; order Asparagales; family Amaryllidaceae; genus Allium; species Allium cepa. The sequence continues at coordinate 943,627,421 of CM060945.1, read as the reverse complement.
CCGAGCCTAATCTGTTTACTCTCCAGTGAAGAAACTCAATGACAAGTAGGCTCATCTGCTCATGCTCTAGTAAGGTGATTCCCCTTTTACACTCCGGTCCTGTCTTTTCGGAAGGAACTTAAAGTGATCGATGTCGTGCAAGTCCTTCCGCTTGCATTCCGACGAAGGGACTTGCACCTTGCACTCTGGTCCCGTCCCTCTGGACGGGACTTTATAGAAATTAATATCATACAAGTTCATCTACTCATACTCCAGCGAGGGGACTTGCACCTTGCACACCGGTCCAGTCTCTCTTGACGAGAATTTAAAGCAATCAATATCATTTATCACATTAAATGTGGGTTTTAATAATCAAAGGTTCGTCTAATGGAATCAAATTCAAACATAAAAACATAAAACCTAATATCAAGATAGCTGCCTTACCAAGCGCCACAGTCTAACATCTAGCTCAGAGCGTGCCTAGGGACCGATCGAGATCCCGTACATAAGTAAGTGACTAGACTGAATTATTGCACTATTTACTGAAATAGGGTATAGAGCACGAGGACTGAACCTGATTTCCTACCATCCTGGTCTCACTTGATTATCCTTGACCATGATCCAGGGCCATTTCCATTTTCTGTTGTTGATGGTTGTTCTTGTTCCACCATCGTAGTTTGATTTCTCACGTACTGCTGTAATCAGTCATCTCTAACTTGTTCCTGGATCAAATCCTGTAGGTGTCTACAGTCGTATTTGCCCATCAAGCTCATAGGATGAAAAATATTTTCCAATCTTTATTTCAGAGTTCATGGGCTCTCTTCTTGCTGGCTATCGATAGAGGATCTGTCCTCTAGCATGTAGATAAATACACTCTGGTGTTTCATTTAAATCTATGTAAGAAGAGAATTCTGGTTCCTTTCTTTTCAAATTTCATCCTTCAAAGCCATCATTCATCTTCCTTTTTCCTTTGCCTCGGCTGGATCCTTCTCCAGGCGGTCCCCTGCCATCCACAATATTGATCTCTTCCTGATTGGCCTCAGCATTCTCTTGACGCAAGTATCTCTCGGCTTCATCATACAATGCTATGAGATTCCTGTGAGATTCTCATTCCAATGCAACTTTGAAATCCATCTTAGTGGATACTTCTGAAACTCCTGCCATCAGAACCATTGAAGGGTCTAGTTTACCAACCATCATAGCCACCACATTAAACCTTGTTAGAAAAATCTTGAGGGTCTCTTTGGCCGTCTGCTTTATGTTTGCTAACATCATTACATTCTTGAGTCATGAGATATGGAACCGAAACTGCTTCACAAATCTATTAACTAACTCAGCCCATGTGCCAATGGACCCGTTTTCCAGTTGTCTACACCGTAGCACTGCCAAAATTTTCAAATATAAAGGGATGTGCCGTATCATAACCTCTTCCGTTGCACCTAACACCTCCATGAGCCAGATGTACCTCATCAAATGAACCGTTGGATCTGTCTTCCCGTCATATGTTTCCAACATAGGTGATTTAAAATCAGGCAGATTCCTAGCGTAACGAATGTTCTGAGTGAATGGACTCCTATTCACATCCTCCAAGTTTCGATTAGGCAGTCCACCCCTTATAGCCTGTCTTAGTATCTTATAAAGTCTGCCATTGTCATCCAAATGAACTCCCAAGTTTGCATTCTAAGCTTTCCGCCTGACTCTACAAGAGAGTTTGCATTCTCGGCCTGCCCTTCGACTATGCGAGAGAATTCCAGTACATTATCCTTCGGTTGTCCTCTATAGTTTGATTCACATTTATATGCTCCGCATAATCTTTAGGATGTGTATTAAAGCTTCATATGCCCGGATGACCCATGCCCCCGAGCCTTTATTGGCCGGTACTGACCCGTATGTTTAGTTCGGGGTTCTTCCTGGGTCATTATACTCGACTTCCAATTACCTACGCTTCGGCTTCTTGTATTTGATTTTGATTTGCTGTAGCTCTTGCTATTCCCATCTGTCCTATTTTCCTGAAGAAAATTTTCAACTTCTCCTCCTGATGAGAAATCATCCTATCCTATAATCCCTTCATTATGGCTTCTATCTCAGCTTTGATCATGTAAATTAATGGGGCATAAGCTCCTAAGGACGCCTCTTGGTTGCCCTCTTGTTGATTTTCTCCAGTTACGGCCTTCCTAGTTGATTATCTAGTCATTCCAAATCTTTCCAAGTCTTAAATTAGCGAGTTCAAGTATTTCTCAGTGAAATCCGTAACAAAGCTGATAATGGATGTAGGCTATTGAATTTGGTCAAATCACTTTAATTTTTGTGTGTTCCTCTCTCTTTTCATCTTATGTTTTTTATTTTCATTTATCTTTAGGTTAGATATTTGTCCCATTTTTGAATCAAACATTTTGGTGATTTCATTGAGAGTCATCGATTTCAGGAGTAAAACTTTTCTTTTGCTTTGGACTGGTAGACATCTAAAGCTAGATATACAATTTCGATATTGAATATCTATGGTTACTTCGATTTAGAAGGAATCTACTATTAGATCTAAGAAGAGATGGTTTCTAGAAAGGAGAAAGAAAAGCCTACTATATCTAGAGCCATTGTAGAAGGAGATAATGAAGGTTCTCTCCATGGAGAGGACACTAATCAACCAACTCTTATAGAGGCCCTAAGAACACTAGAGATGGTAACAAGGTGGATTTGGATCGCATGATGGTGGAATTGAACAAGAGAATAGTGGAGAGCCAAAATGCCATCTTGGAGAGAATGGTGAATTTTTTTTATGATATCCTAACTACCTCAAAGGCGTAGAAAGAGCCGCAAGGATGCATCATCTTTAGACCCTGAGGACGAATGTTCATCTTCATCAGATCAAAATTGTAGTGATGGCAAGGCAAAAATGATGAGGAAGGATGTAGGGATGTCGAAAAAGGAAGTTACAAACACTAGAACAGAAGTTCCACAACCAAGAACAATCGACATCGATTAGTCCTAATAACTTGGTACTGATTGGTCTGATATGGTCACTTTAATTGACTTCGAGGACGAGTTGCAAGAGGATATTAACACCAATGGAGATAGATGAGCTACTTATGCTCAGACCGATGTGTTCAAATAGGTGGTGTTCAAATGAGCACCACGGAACCAGTGAGGAGGGAACACAGTCTAACGAGGCATCGATAGAGAGGGTCAAGACAAAAGGTTTCTCCATAGCCAGAGGAACTTAGTCGTCATACAACTAACCAAAGATGTTTGTAGAGTTTAACATTCGGGGGTGTTCTTAATGGTCACTGTCTAGTCCTCCAAGCAGTGGGGAATATATCGCTGATATGGTTAAGAGACTGTTGAGTGAGAGCCAACATAGGAAGAATGGAGTTCACCGCCAAGTTGGATTCTATTCACCAAAAACATTTTGAAGAAAGTTATCCGTAGACTTTTGTAATGCCGACCATGTCATCCTATAATGGAACGACTGATCCCAAACAACATATATTGATGTATGAATGCATATGGATAGTGCTTGTGCAATGGACGTTGTAATATGTAGGTGTTTACTGATGTTCCTATATGGAGTGGAGACGCTGTTGTTCACTTAACTCACATCGAGGTTCATATCATTATTTGATCAGCTGGCTAAGAAGTTTATGGAGCAGTTCCAGCTTCACATCATGCGACCAAAATATGTGATATCATTATCAACGTTCATCAGGGTTCTTGAGAAACTCTGAAGAACTTTTTAATGAGACTTACTGCTATGGTTACAGAGGTGAGCAACTCCAAAAAGGAGATTGTATCGATGGCATAATCAATGAGGTTCACCTAAGGATGGATTTTGGTAGGTGGATCAAAAAAGAAACCATCTACCATGGAGGAGTTTTATCCAGATTTTGGTAGATGGAATGAGGTATACTAGGCAAGGTGATTATACTCCATTGCATGTAAAATTGAAAATATTTACCTTGCTATGCAAGATATTGGGAAATTCATGGCACCACCTTAAAAGGAGGCAATTGAGAAAGAAAGATGTTTGAGGAAATATTTCACCTCCATTAGACCTATAGGCACAATATAAACGATTGTAGATATATGAGGGTTATTATTAAAGATTTGGTTCATAAGAAAAGGCTGCAATAGTTTGTCAGGAACCCACAGGTTGGTGAGTAGATGATAATAGACACCAAGGGATGCCTGCCAAAGGGAGTCAGGCTGGATCCAGTATAAAGGGATTGAGATAACATGTTAGAGGAATTGTGATCAGTACAATCTTTGGAGGTCCTCTCCTGTAGAGAAAAGCTCGAATGAGATGGAGTGCTATAACAGCTCGTTATGGCATGTGCCTCAAGAAACTTGTTTTTCTATAAAGGATGGGAGTCCAACAAAGCAGCCGAGGACAAATATTAATGATATTGTATTTAGACACAGTGATGCTAAAGGGATGGAAGCATCAGTGATTGACCCATGGTGAGTACGGTCATTATTGGGCCAACTACAGTATACTGAGTCCTTATTGACCATGGGAGCTTGCTGAATATCTTATTCAAATAGACCTTTGACAACATGCGCCAGATGAAAAGGATCTATAGCTTTGTAAATCACACATCTAAGGAATTATCGGAGAGGCTAAGGAGCCCGTTGGGTGCATATACTTGCCATTGGAGTTAGGATAAGGTGACCACAAAGTTGTGCACATGCAAATGTTTGTTGTTGATGATGGTTTCTTGACATATAATTCTTTTATGGGCCAATCCGTTGTAACATCCTCCATCTCAAGGCTCGAAAATAGACACTATTGACGATGCACTCATCCTTAGCATTATTTCACAATGAGATCCGTTATTGAATCATTAACACCGAGAGCACTATAATTTACAAATTTTTAAAAAAACATTTTCATTCATTAATTTTCAAATTCATTACATTTTATTTCCATAACCTCATGAATACATATTTCAGATAAAATATAATAATTACATATAGTTCCAAGAGCAACAAATGATGATACCTCCTTGGATGATCAAAATCTTAACTACTTGATGGTTATAATACCCATCATTACATGCATTCAACAAATCAAAAGCAATTAAACTATTGCATAGTGGAAATATAATCTTCTATGTAGTACTTACCTCATGCACGTCTTCGGAATCTTATTCGTCTAAATGTGAAATACCCTAATCTTAGCCTACCCAATTCCAAATTGAGCATCCAAGATTTTAGGAGGAAATCAAAGTTTTCAAAATTTTTGTTGTAATAATATTATACCATCTCGAACCTAAATAGATAAATGGTAAGACCATGCCATTGAGGAAAAAAGGGTTTTCCCCTCTCTGGTATCATTAAAATTATATCCTATTTGCAACCGACATGATTAGAACATAATCATAATATAATCATGCATTAACATGTAAAATGAATAGTCCGGCATTCATTAAGGTCAAAGTGTTAAATATTCTCATAGTCTCCTAATCCAAAAACAATCCATGGAAAACTTTTCTATGGGTCACTACGAACCTATTTTAATTTCCTCAGGCAATTAGAAACTTATCGGCTGACTTGTACCAAGATTTACCAAATAATTCAATAGCCTTCTAGTATGGTCAGAAGAAATATCATAGTTCTTCTACAATTGGTAGGAGATTGTAACAATGATTTCCTAAAAAGGTAGGAGAAAAGAATAATGATCTCCTAAAAACGGTAGGAGAAAACATAGATGAGCTACGAGCAACGAGTTCCTTCATATCCATAACTTCAAATTTTAGCCTTAATCGGCAAAGCTCTATGCACTTGAATCATGAAACTGACCAACCGGGGGCTTAACGGGTGGAGGATTGGGGGCGAGCCTACCATTCTCTCCGCCCAAAAATCTAGTTTCTAAAATATATTCATAGAATTAAGTCAAGTGGTCAGTCCAAGGCATCCTAACGCAATGTGATCTTTCCAATCTCCTGGTTGCAATTCTATTAACTCGGGAGTTAAGTCCGACCATATCTACTACTTGATCAACCATAACTAGTCATCAGTTCCTAAAATTCCCAAGTTCTTAACATTGGGTGAAACATTCATCAAAAATGTGAGTATGCAACAATTCATCATACGCAATAAAAACCGATCAACAACTAAATGAACATATAATATATAAACAATTAGTTGAATACACATTCAATACGATAGCCAATTTATACCCAGTTCATTCTACAAGCTATACCAGTACTCATTAGTAAACAAAAGATCTCTACCACTTATATTGCTACTTAGTATTCCATGAAGTCTCACCACATTCTTTATGAATACTTTGCCAAACTAGGTGATGTCCTTGTCAACATAACAAGGGTGTGCTATCTTGATCAGTTTATCCACCATGGCCCAATTACTTTCATTTCCCCATTTAACCTTGTCAACCTATCTATAAAATTCCATTGATATAGAATATCATTTCCACAGTGGTACTTCCTAGGCTTTAAGTAGTCCACTTGGCTTATAATGCTCAGATTTTACTTACTAGGAATTCATACATTGCTTCACTCATAAGCTTGCATCTCTCTTCATAAATTCTCATAAGAAACTCCTCTTCATATCCTGATATGTTTTTGTACCTCTAGGATGGATAATAAAATTTAATCAATGACACTCTCTAAGAACTACCTTACTCAGGTTATCCACATTCGAAACATGTAATTGCCTGTTCTTTCTCAACCATCCTTCTTGGTCCAGTACAAAATCTTTCAAATCATTAATCTCATTTTCCACTTCCAGTCTTTTAATTCGATCGACTAATATTGAATAATCATTTTTCTTTCCTACAATTCTTTTGATCAGTACCGGTCGAAATTTTATACAAGAAATCATTGCAATATCCCGACTGGAATTGGTCGTCGATCTCATTCTAAGTCCACATGAAGCCAACACTTTTAAATCATTCCATTCATATAGCATCGCTATAATAACATTCTGATGTTTTCTACTAAGTGCATCCACCATTTTATTTACTTTCATTGGCATATACTCAATCCTAAAGTCATACGTTGTTAAGGAATCCAACCATCTTTACACTCTCATATGAAAGTTCTTTTGAAAGAATAAATACTTCAAAGACTTATGATCTGTAAAAAAAAAACTTAAATAATTCTCCCAATAAATAGTGTCTCCACACTTTTAGTGCAAAGATCATGCTGCTAACTCCAAATTGTTAGTAGAGTATCTTACTTCATGCAGTTGAAGCTGTCGAGAGGCAAAGACAATAAATTTTCCTCACTACATCAATGCATTTCTTAACCCGGATCAATATGCATCTATATACACCACCAAGTCTTGTTTTCCATTCAGAACAACTAACATGGGCACATTGACTAATAAATACTTTGGCTTCCAAAACGCTTCTTTACATTTATCGATCCAAACAAACTTTACGTCATTCCTTGTTAATTTAGTCATCGATGCTACTAAACGAGAGAAATCTTTAATAAATCTCTGCTACTGGCCAGCGAACCGTAAGAAACTTATAATCTCGGTAACAGTCTAAGGTCTTTTCCAACTATTAATAGTTTTGATCTTAGATGGAATCACATAAAATTCATTCTTCGAAACTACATGCCCAAGAAACTTCACTTCTTTTTTCTAGAAATGACATTTAGTGGATGCTGCCTTAGCAAATCTAGCACTATTCTAAGGTGAACTTCTGGTCTCACTCCTAGAATATATCAAAATGTCATCTACAAACACCAATGAAAGTCTATCCAAATCCCTTGGAAAATCTGGCTAATCAAATCCACGAAGAAAGCAGGCGCATTGGTAGGTCCAAAGGGCATGACTAACTGCTCATACAAACAATATCTTATTTGAAATGCCATTAATGGTATACTATCGTCCACCACTCTCGATTGATTGAAACCCATAACTATGTCCAACTGTGTGAACACCTTATCTCCACTTAACTTAGCAAAGAAATCATATATTCTAAAAAAATGATACCGATTCTTTATCATCCTCTTATTCAACTTCTATAGTTTATACACAACCTCAATGACGCATCCGGCTTCTTCACGAATATTACCATCGCTCCCTAAGGTGAACTAATTGGTCTTGTAAAAAATATTCCCTTCTATGTTCATTAGCTGCACCTTTAACTCTTTCATCTCGATAGGTGTCATTCTACTAGGTAGTCTACTTGCTATGTTCAGCTCCATGTATGTGATCTTTTTGAAACTCTATGGCACATTTCGTTGGTAGTTCCATAACTTGCTCAAATGTATCAACATACTCTCTTACTATAAGAACCCATTTTAACTTCATCCTTCATGACATTAAATTGATCCCTGAGATGTGGCATAGTTGCCCTAGCAATCTATGGTTTCAATCCCTAGATAAACTTCTCACTTTTCTGAAACTAATGATGGCCTGCCCATGCCTAGACAGCTCATCAAACTTTGTCATATACTCCAACATTGACATCTCACCATGCTTTAACTTTGAGAATTAGCTTAACAAGGTTGACGTAGCTGCTTCATACGAAAAATTCTCCTCTAGAACCCCCATGGTAATAATGTTCCACCAGTATAAAGCAGCTCCTTGCAATTATCTCGATGCCAACCTCCTCTGCACCAAATCAGCAAAAATACTCTTACACTGGAGAAGTCAGTCCTCCACCTCTATGGCATTCTTTGTTCCTATAAATGGCTTCCACTCAAACCATTGAAATCATTACTAAGTGCATCTTAGTTATTTCAAGCAGCCACTTCAAGAACAGTGGCTCACTCATTGCTAGCGTTTCCTACAATCAATCCAACTGCTGCTTCAGCTTGTATCATGTTAAAAAAGAACTGATACATCATTTCCATATCCACTGGTGTGGCTCCAGCACCCATATTTGCATTGGCGTCGGAATTGGCATTGATTGAAGCATTAGCCGGAGCATTTCCATTAGCTATGGTGCTTCCGCCTCATAAGTTTACTCTTTCAATTCTAGTATCCATCTCTTGTTATCTGCATACAAGTCTTCACTGGATACAGAATAATGGTCTAAGATAGAGGAGAGAGTGTAGATAGATATATGTACTTATATATACCAATTAATAAGTACGTTGCTATAAAGCTACTTATACCTTATATTTTCTTTATATGTTTATGTGGGTTACGTTCTTTCAAAATCTTATTAAGTTTTGTGTAATCTTATGCTTCGATACCAAGTTGTAACATTCCCCATTCTTAGACTCTAAAATGGGTATTATTGATGCTCTAGTCATCCTTAGCATTATTTTCCAATAATAGAATGACATTAGTTTTTGAATCATTAGCACTGATAACCTTAGAATTTACAAATTTTTAACAAATATTTTCATTCATTAATTTGCAAATTCATTACATTTCATTTCTATAACCCCACAATACATTATTTAGATAAAATACAATAATTATATGTAGTTCCAAGAGCAATATATAATGATGCCTCCTAGATGATCAGACTATTAACTACTTAGACGGTTATAGTACATGTCATTACATACATTCAACAAATCAAAAGTAGTTAAACTATTGCATTGCGGAAACATAATCTTTTATATAGTAGATTGGCTCTTGCACGTCTTCAAAAGCTTATTTGTTTGAACCTGAAATACCATATCCCAACCTACCCAATTCCAAATTGAGCACCCAAGAGTTTAGAGCGGAAACTAAAAACTTTGAGTTGGTCAAAAGTCTAATGTGAATAATATTATACCATCTTGAACCAAAATAGATACACGGTGAGACACACTACTAAGAGAAAACGGTTTTCCCTTCTTTGATATCATTAAAATCATATCATATCTGCAACTAAAATGATTAGAACATAATCATACAATAATGGGTAAAATGAATACCCTAACATTCAAGAAGGTAAAAGGTTACACATTCTCATAATTACCTAGGGTTGCACATTCCCATAATTACCTAATCCCAAAAGAGTCCATGGCATAGTTTTCCTAAGGTCACTACGAGTCTCTTTTAGTTTTCTCAAGCTAGCTATAAACCTATGGGCTGACTCGTGCAATGATTTACTAGATAATTCAACGGCCTTCTAGTATAGTTGGAAGAAATATCAATGGTCTCTAAGAACGGTAGGAAAAAATAAAAACAGTCTTCTAAAAAGGGTTAGAGAAAAGAATAAAGGTCTTCTATAAATGATAAAAGAAAACATAGGTGAGCTACAAGCATGATCTCCTTTGAATGTATAACTCTAAAATTTAGCCTCAATCGGAAAAGCCCTACGCATTGGAAATGTGGAACCAATCAGAGGCTTAATAGGTAGAGGATAGGATGCAACCTGACCCCATTCTCTACTTAAAAATCCGATTATCAAAAGATACTCATTGAGTCAAGTGATCAGGCCAAAGCATCCTAACACAATTTAATCTTCCTAATCTCCTGAATGTAATTCTACTCACTAAGAAGTTTAAATCTGGCCATATCCACTACTGGATTAACATTAACTGGTCATCGATCCCAAAAATTCCCAAGACCAAAGTGTTAGGTGAAACATTTCTCAAAATATATGAGTATGTCAATGTTAACCCGCCTTTTCGAAAGGCCGTGGACTGGCGGATTTAACTAATTCGACTGCTCGTTTGTCGAGGATGGAATACGATGGGTTTGAGTCAACTAGATGGATAGACGATCAATCATGGATGATATATATGATTACAGAGCCAGGGTTCAACATAACATGGTTCGGTCATTGGAGTTCGGTCATGTATGTCAGCCGTTTGGTCAAGGTGGCTTGGTCATACATGGCTCAGTCAAGGAGTGGCGATCACGCATGGTTCAGACTTGGCGGCATGGTCCGGTCTTGGTGGGATGGTCTAGTCTTGGTGGCATAGTTCAGTCATGGAAGTGAATCGGCTGAGGAGGATCGATCGGGCAAAGAAAGCAAGATCATGTCATTCGGTAATGGTGTGAAAGTTGAGGTGGGTCGGCCAGATAGGGTTCGGCATCAGTGGTTCGACTTCGATGAGATCGACCTTGGTGGTTCGTCATGTTCTGGTTCAGTCATACTGAAGTCGATCGGTATTGGTATCGCTCGACATTTGGGTGGGTCAGTAGGCAGTAGGCTTCGGGACAGTACTCGAATAAGCTCGGGTCGTCAACTTGGTTTCAAGGTCGTTCAGTATGATGGAGTGTGGGTTAATTGCTTCGGGTCGGTACTTACTCTTCCCCGGGTCGGCATACTGGAGTAGGTTGGCAACAAAATTATGGGTCGGCATGTTATAGGATGGGATTAGTTTCATCTTGCTCTGAGTTCCAATGTGGTTTACTTCTAGTCACAAGCGGATTTTCTCCGAGTCATCTTCGAGTCATTCCCGAGGCAATATTGGATCGGTGTGTTTTTAGCTTGAGGTGGGTCATAATGATGGAGTTGGGTCTGTCTATGGCCTTAATGGGCCCAGACTACTCAGGAAGCCCAGTAACTCGGGTTTTACCTATAAATACAGCAAGCGGGGTTTCAAAGAGGGAATCTTCATTTTTCTTCCTTTCTTCTTCCTTATTAAGGTTACTCTACCATTGTTGCTTTAAAAACTCTGGATTGTAATTGTAATTGATTCGGATATCAATAAAAAGGAAATTTCTGGAGTGGACGTAGGCCGGAGTTAGTCGAACCACTATAATTCTTCTATTATTACTGTATTCTTTTTAATTTTTACTATTCTTCATATTTATACTCTCTACGTACATTCTATCTGTGATCAGTGACTGTGATTAGGTGCTTTCATTTACGTTTGGGTGTTAGGGACCAATTTGGCGCTAACATTTTAGTGCTTTCACTAAGAAAGCTAGCACTCAGGTATTCAGAAAGCTTGGATTTTGGATTTAAAGGCCCAGGAACTTGGATTCTAGAGATTATGGCAAAGCAGTCAACCAGGAGGCAAAGGACAGAGAGGAGTCAGGAAGAGGGAAGTCGGGAGGCTTCCTTCGGAGCCAATCAAGCCTCAATCTACATCACTAGGGACGAGATGCAGCTTATGATGGATTCTATGTAAGAGCAGTTGATGGAAAGGCAAGAGGAAATGATGCAGACACTTTTCAGACAATTTGGACAAGTAGGAACTGCAAGAGCTCAGATCCATGGAATTAGATCAAAAGGACTCAACAGGCATAGAGATGGAGTGGTTTAGTAGGGGGTAGCCCCTAACTAGCAAACGGCTATCAATCTGGATGGACCTAGACTCAGGGGCACACCACCAGGTAATGCTGGACTAATCCATAGAGGGATACTAGATGACGTTGCGCATCCCGACGCCAATAGGAATACATGAGTACATGATGAGTAGTATGTGCCAGAATTCTCTCGAGGACTTGGAGGTCGGTTAGGAAATGTAGATGGGAGGTAACCCTTGGATGGTAACAATGGATTGGCTGACATCATCAGGCGAACTATTCGTGGACGTCTGACAAACAGAGATTTTGAGGGAGTAAACAAAAGTCCGTTTATCCGTAACATCAGGATAGCTAAGGACCCACCCGATTTCAAGCTACCCACTGTGGAAGTATACAATAGTAAGAAAGATCACACTGACCACTTGATGAGGTACACAAGTCATGTGGAAGTGCTGGGGGCATCAAAGGAGATTATGGTCCAATGTTTTCCCTTGCACTTGACCGACATAGCTGCTATGTGGTTCAAACAGCCGAAGGATGGATTTATTGAAACATGGACAGAACTGATGGATAATTTCTTGAGTTAGTTTCGAGTTCACATAAAAAGGCCAAAGAATGTGATGACATTGACATTAGTTAAACAAAGGGCAGATGAATCGCTCTGGACTTTCTTAACTCGGTTTAATGCAGCAGTTGCTTCGATGGATCGGCCAGTTACATTAATGGTTCTGATGGCTGCAGTATCAGGAGTCAAGGATAATTCGAATTTCAAAGTATCGTTGATATGGTACCCACCAATGGATCTCAGGGAATTCCATCATGAAGCCGAGAGATTTGTCCGACAAGAGGATGCATGTTTGGATATGAAGTCAAAGGAAGTAAACATGGTTAAAATGGAGGACTGTTCGGTGAAAGCTCGGGTAAAGACAAGGATAAAGGGAAAAGGAAGTGCTGGGGAGAACTAAAATTATCCACTGACACAGGATTGAATGCAACATTGGATCAGATATTCTTGGATACTCGGGATCGCCTTCCTTGTTGAAGGCCGGCAAGGAGGGAACCCTCAGTACGCAAAAGGGCATCAGGAAGGTGCTGTCTCTTTCATAACCTGGACGGGCATGATACTAACAGCCGCCGTCATCTAAAGGATATAATCGAGAAGCATGTAAGGAATGGTCAGTTGTGACAATATGTCGAAACTCGAAATGCGGCGGTGGAATAGGAGCAGCCACCACCTACCCTGAACGACGATGACGTATGGCCCACGAATGGTGGTTGGTCGGTCATCAACTAATCATGATGGTTTTGGAATAAATCGCAAACTCTGGGCAGACGACTAAGTAACTTACTCATATATGGGGATGGAGAAAGCCCTTAGGCACACTCTGAGATGATGGTAAACCGTGACGCTCTGATTTGTGAAACCTATTATGAGGAATGTGGATTAAGGATCTTAAGGCTAGAATAAACACTAGAGGGAGGGGGGTGAATAGTGTTTTAGAGAATTGTTAAATCTTTTTGATTTTTGTTAATTTGAACACAAATATATGCAATATTCAGACATAGATATGATCACAGAATCAAACACAGACGCAAATATAAAGTAAAAGCTGTAAAGGAAAGAACACATCGGATTTTATACTGGTTCGAAGCTACCGTACATCCAGTCCCGCACACAAGTACGGATTTCCTTTCAAAAAACAATCTTTACAATTACATCCTCGATTTCAAGGCAACGAGGTACACCCTCCAGATTCACAATCCTCTGGGTATAAATACTTGATTTCCTGGGCAACAAGTTCACTCATTGATTTCCAAGGCTACAATCACACCTTATCTCACTTGATTGATTTCCAAGGCCACAATCACACCTTTTCTCGTTTAGTTGATTACAAAGAAGCCTATAAATCTAAATAGCACCGAGAATCTTGTTGAGATAATGATAGAGAATCAAACCAGAGATAATCTAGTTAGATTCAATGTTGATTTCGGCAGAGTAATGGTAGGAATATGTATAAAGAAATGTGGAAGAAGAAGAGGAGTGAAAAGCCATAAAATCTATGTTAAAATTCGTTGAAAACATCCCCTATTTATAGAAGAACAACAGCCATGACCATTCGTGAAGAGATATGACGAATAGACACTTCTTTTGAAATTTAAATTTTGAAACCAACTGACACTATGTCGACATGGGTAGGTTGAGCATGTCGACGTCCCAAAGGAATTTTTGGTGGTTTGTTTTTCTTTGAAAATAACTTCTATCTTATATTAAAACTATTTTAAACTTTATAAATATACTTGTCTATAGTTAAAATACATAAGTAAATATACAGAATAATATATACAAAATTTTACTATAATTTTATATTTAAATCTAAGTATAATATTTAAAAATTAAATATATTATTATTAAAGATAGTTAAAACCACTGATAATTTGATTTTGATATTAAAGATTATTTTGAGGCTAAATGTATTTGAAATCAGGATAGTTGTTTTTGATGCTTTTCAAAGGAAGGTTTTGAAAACATTTTGAAAACAAGATATAATTTTGTAAAAATCATTTTGAATAAAAATTAGCGGATACAAAACATTGTTCCATTAGATTTTTCGTAGGTTCCATCCTACTTAGGGTCCCATTCCTTTAACAGGCTCGAAGTGGATTCCATTCCACGAATAAATTAGATTTTAAGATGCCAGTGCTTTTCTAGGAGTTTTAACAAAATTTCTAATTAAATTACTTATCCCTGAAATCTTGAACTCTTGAAAATCTTGATACTCATGAGTCTTCAATTTTGATATCTTGAATCTCTATACTGTACAGTCTTCATTCTTGGTACATGCATGGTTAAATCCTGCATATACATATATATCTAAACTTATACCATTAGTATTTATATTTTATAATCTATTCTAAGGTTATTGTCATCAAAACTATCACCTCAAGGACGAACAATCTCCCCCTTTTTTATGATGACAATCTTTTTATAAAACATTACTTCTATCCTAATAACTCCCCCTTAATCTATGCCTAACTGCTCTATTTTATATTTCTCCCCCTTTGTCATCTACAAAAACTAACTCGAAATATATCAACAAAAACTATATCCCTCCCAATAAATCTAATACTCTATGACATGTGATTATAATGATAGTGTTATCATAAATAATCAACACTTAGTTCTAAAACTAGAACTTAGTCCTAAACTACTAACTATCTTAACTAAGTATCCATATAATAACACATACAAGAACACAAATTATTCATTAATTATATTGTTGTATTTACATTTTCGTAGGAAACGTAAGAAAGAACATACACCAAAAGGAAAAAGAGAAAAGAAACTTATGAGTGTCTTTGAAAATGGGAGATCTATGAATCGAACAGTTTGGATAGTGGAAACAGAAATTTCCACGTTGTTCGACAAGATTTCCATCTTTGTCAAAGCACACTTCACCAATGCAAACGACTTTGTCATCATCTTCTGCACGTACTTCTTCCATGTGGACTTCTTCTTCTTCTTCTTCTTCCTCCTCGCCGGCCTCATGTATTTGATCTCCTGAAGAGTCTTCGTCAATCAAGAATGGGTTAGCATGATTGTCCATTAGAAATTTTTTCAAATTCCTAAGGATTTTGCCTTGCCTCTCTTGTTCCTTGGCCATTAGAAATTGCATCACTTGGATTTCAGTCATTAACTGAAGTGAATCCTTCAGAGAATCCTCCATTTTTGTCACACGAGCGAGTGTAGTACGTTGAAATGGACCAGAAATGGGAGAAGGAAACGAAAAGGTAGAATTTTTGTTTGATTTGGAAGAGGAGGCCATTGATTATTTGATTTCAGAAGAGAGAATAGAGAAATAACAGAAAGAATGAATAAAATTTCGAAAATGAGAAGAATATATAATCTATTATTTGAATTTTGTTGGGAAATTTTTTAAAAATTAAAAATGTTATATGTCGACATAGGTATAGGGGGATGTCGACATGGTGCTTTAAATTTTTATTAATTGATTTATTTTGATTTAATTTTTAATTATACTTTGTTATTTATATTTTATATTTCAGTTATTGAACAAGTACCTAATTCTCTTCTTAATTTAGTAAATATAGATTCATTTAATGGTTTTGTTAATATATTAGCAATTTGATTCTCAGAATTAATATAATCTAGAGTAATTACTTCCTTATTTATATTATCTCTGAGAAAATGATGTCTTATATTAATATGTTTAGTTCGAGCATGTTGGGTAGTATTTTTGGATAAATTTATCGCACTAGTATTATCACAATAGGTTAGTGATTTTGAGAAATTTAAATCATAATCTTTTAAAGTTTGTTGCTTATATATTACTTGAGAACAAGCCAAAGCAACGGAAATATATTCTGCTTCAGTTGTTGATAAAGAAACCGTGTTTTGCTTTTTACTAAACCAGAAAATCAGAGAATGCCCCAAAAAGTGACAAGTTCCACTTGTACTTTTTCGGTCTGATTTACAACCAGCATAATCAGCATCACAGTAAGATATTAAGTCAAAATAATCATTTTTAGGGTAAAATAAGCCATAATCAGAAGCGTGTTTATGATACGTTTTACGGCCTTTAAGCGAGTCTCCTTAGGTTGGGATTGATATCTGGCACAGAGATAAACACTATGCATGATATTAGGTCTACTAGCAGTAATATAGAGTAGTGATCCAAGCATTCCTCTATATAATTTTCGATCTACATCTTTCGAGAGATCTTCTTTACTTAGGTACTCGTTGGATGCCATGGGAGAGGATTTTCCACTCGCAGTAGTCAAACCAAATTTATTAATTACGTCTTTAGCATATTTTTCTTGACTAATAAAGAAACCATTATCTAATCGTTTTATTTGTAATCCTGAAAAGAAGCTTAATTCACGTATATGACTCATCTCAAACTCTTTTGTCATTATTTCATAAAATTCTTTATTCATTTCAGAATTAGTTGATCCAAAAATGATATCATCTACGTAAACTTGTACTAGTTGAATATCATTTTTATTTATTTTAATAAAAAGAGTATTATCTACTTTACAATTTCAAAATTTGATTGTAATAAGTAAGATCTTAGTCTATCATACCAGGCTCTAGGAGCTTGTTTTAGACCGTATAAAGCTTTCTTAAGTTTGTAAACACGATTTGGTAATTTTTCATTTTCAAAAAGTGGTGGTTGTTCAACATATACTTCCTCTTTTACAAATCCATTTAAAAAGACACTTTTAACATCTATTTGAAATAGTTTGAAATTATTATGATTTGCGAAAGCAAGTAGAATCCTAATGGCTTCTAATCTTGCTACGGGATCAAAGGTTTCATCAAAATCTATTCCTTCTTCTTGACAAAAAACTTGAGCGACTAATCGGACTTTATTTCTAACTAACTCTCCTTGTTCATTCATTTTATTTTTATAAACCTATTTAGTTCCAATTATAGTTTTATTCTCAGGTCTAGGAACAAGTTCCCAAACATCATTTCTAGTGAATTGATTTAATTCTTCTTGCATAGCCAAAACCATGAATTATCATTTGATGCTTCTTTTGGATTCTTGGGTTCAATAGTTGATATGAAAGCTACATTACTCGTTTGACTTAGTTGATTTCTAGTTTTAACAACAGATTGCATATCTCCTAGTATATTTTCAACTGGGCGATCTTTTAAAAGTTTAGTCCTTTTATTAGGATGATTAATTTCATTATAGGTTTCAGTTGACTCTTGATTTTGAGTGATTAAATCCTCTTCATCATTTGTATCTACAAATTTTTTTATATTTTCATCGAACGAAACATGCATTGTTTGTTCAATGTTGTTACTTCTTAAATTAAATACTCTGTATGCTTTAATTTTATTAGAATATCCGATAAAGATACCTTTGTCGGATTTAGGATCAAATTTATCTAAGTGATCTTTAGTATTTAAAATAAAACATTTACTTTCAAAAATTCTAAAATAAGATACTTTAGGTTTCTTTCCATGAAGAAGTTCATAAGATGTCTTATCAGTTAAAGATCTAATTAAAATTCTATTTAAAATATAACAGGTAGTAGCAACTGCTTTTGCCCAAAAATACTTGGGTAATTTACTATCGGAAAGCATAGTTCTCGCACACTCTTGAATCGTCCTATTTTTACGTTCTACTACTCCGTTTTGTTGTGGAGTTCTTGGAAGAAAAATAGTGAGTTATTCCCTTTTTATTGCAGAATTCCTCAAACTTTTCATTTTCAAATTCACCACCGTGATCACTACGAATGGTTATAATTTTAGAGAAAGTTGATTTTGAATCCTTTTTGTAAAGTTCTTAAAACATTAAAAAGTATCACTTTTATGTTTCAAAAATATTGTCCATGTAAATCTAGAATAATCATCTACAGTTACAAAAACATATTTACTATGATTTATTGACAGAATTTGAGATGGACCAAATAAATCAATGTGAAGTAATTCAAGAGGTTTTGAAGTTGAAATCATATCTTTTAATTTAAAAGAACTTTTTCTAAGTTTTTCTAATTGGCATGCATCGCATAGACTATCTACTTTAAAATTCATTTTAGGGAGAGCTCTTACTAGATAATGTTTTAACAGTCTAGATAAGAGTTTGAAATTCAATTGCCCAAATCTCTTATGCCAAGTCCAAGGGTCACTTGTATTTTCCAAAAGAAACAAGTTATCATTTGAAACTTTCATAATAAGAATATAAATATTCTTTTTCCTAATTCCCTCAAATATTATGGTTGAATTATTATCTTCAATGTGACACTTATCTTTTTCAAATTTAATTTTATATCCTTTATCGCAGAGTTGACTTATACTTAGCAGATTATGTTTTAGATTCTTAACTAGCAAAACATTAGTAATAATAGGAGTTTCAGAGTTACCGACTTTGCCGATGCCAATCACATATCCTTTTGAATTATCACTAAAGTTAACCAGTCCTCTGTTTTTTTATTTTAATAAAAAAGAGTATTATCTACTTTTATAATTTCAAAATTTGATTGTAATAAGTAAAATCTTAGTCTATCATACCAGGCCCTAGGAGCTTGTTTTAGACCTTATAAAGCTTTCTTAAGCTTATAAATAGGATTTGGTAATTTTTCATTTTCAAAAAGTGGTGGTTGTTCAACATATATTTCCTCTTTTACAAATCCATTTAAAAAGGCACTTTTAACATCCATTTGAAATAGTTTGAAATTATTATGATTTGCGAAAGCAAGTAGAATACTAATGGCTTCTAATCTTGATACGGAAGCAAAGGTTTCATCAAAATCTATTCCTTCTTCTTGACAAAAACCTTGAGTGACTAATCGGGCTTTATTTCTAACTACCTCTCCTTGTTCATTCATTTTATTTTTATAAACCCGTTTAGTTCCAATTATAGTTTTATTCTCAGGTCTAGGAACAAGTTCCCAAACATCATTTCTAGTGAATTGATTTAATTCTTCTTGCATAGCCAAAATCCATGAATTATCATTTGATGCTTCTTTTGGATTCTTGGGTTCAATAATTGATATAAAAGCTACATTACTCATTTGACTTAGTTGATTTCTAGTTTTAACAACAGATTGCATATCTCCTAGTATATTTTCAACTGGGCGATCTTTTAAAAGTTTAGTCCTTTTGTTAGGATGATTAATTTCATTATAAGTTTCAGTTGACTCTTGATTTTGAGTGATTAAATCCTCTTCATTATTTGTATCTTCAATTTTTTTTTTAGATTTTCATCGAACGAAACATGCATTGTTTGTTCAATGTTGTTACTTCTTAAATTAAATACTCTGTACGCTTTACTTTTATTAGAATATCCGATAAAGATACCTTTGTCGGATTTAGGATCAAATTTATCTATGTGATCTTTAGTATTTAAAATAAGACATTTACTTTCAAAAATTTTAAAATAAGATACTTTAGGTTTCTTTCTATGGAGAAGTTCATAAGATGTCTTATCAGTTAAAGATCTAATTAAAATTCTATTTAAAATATAACAGGCAGTAGCAACTGCTTCTGTCCAAAAATACTTTGGTAATTTACTATCTAAAAGCATAGTTCTCGCACACACTTGAATCGTCCTATTGTTACGTTCTACTACTCCATTTTGTTGTGGAGTTCTTGGAAATGAAAAATTGTGAGTTATTCCCTTTTTATTGTAGATTTCCTCAAACTTTTCATTTTCAAATTCACCACCGTGATCACTACGAATGGTTATAATTTTTAGAGAAAGTTGATTTTGAATCCTTTTTGTAAAGTTCTTAAAACATTCAAAAGTATCATTTTATGTTTCAAAAATATTGTCCATGTAAATCTAGAATAATCATCTACAGTTACAAAAACATATTTACTATGATTTATTGACAGAATTTGAGATGGACCAAATAAATCAAGGTGAAGTAATTCAAGAGGTTTTGAAGTTGAAATCATATCTTTTAATTTAAAGAACTTTTTGTAAGTTTTCCTAATTGACATGCATCACATAGACTATCTACTTTAAAATTCATTTTAGGGTGACCTCTTACTAGATCATGTTTTGACAGTCTAGATAAGAGTTTGAAATTCAAATGCCTAAATCTCTTATGCCAAATCCAAGGGTCACTTGTATTTTCCAAAAGACACAAGTTATCATTTGAAACTTTCATAGTAAGAATACAAATATTCTTTTTCCTAATTCCCTCAAATATTATGGTTGAATTATTATCTTCAATGTGACACTTATCTTTTTCAAATTTAATTTTATATCCTTTATCGCAGATTTGACTTATACTTAGCAGATTATGTTTCAGATTCTTAACTAGAAAAACATTAGTAATAATAGGAGTTTCAGAGTTACCGACTTTGCCGATGCCAATCACATATCCTTTTGAATTGTCACCAAAGTTAACCAGTCCTCCGTCTTTGTATATTATATCATTCAACATATCTGGATTGCTGGTCATGTGTCTATAACATCAACAATCAAGTATCCATTTGTTCTTTTTGATCTGCACGATGTGTTCGTTGTGGATTGATTCCTCAATTCCCATAAAGCATGTTTCCTGCACATCAAATAATTTCGGTAGACAACTTGAATTTGAACATTGATTATATGCAGACTCATTAGACAATGATGATCTGAATATTTCTAAACTAGTATAAATAAACATAGCCATTTTAAAACTTTTTCAAAAATCAGATTATGAAACTTTGAAAACCTTGCTCTCGTACCAAATGTGAGAAATGCAGATAAAGGATCTTAAGGCTAAAATAAACACTAGAGGGGGTGAATAGTGTTTTCGAGAATTGTTAAATCTTTTTGAGTTTTTGTTAATTTAAACACAAATGTATGTAATATTCAGACACAGATATGATCACAGAATCAAATATAGATGCAAATATAAAGTAAAAGCAGTAAAGGAAAGAACACACCATACTTTATACTGGTCCGGAGTTACCATACATCCAGTCCCGCACACAAGTACGGATTTCCTTTCAAAAAACAATCTTTACATTTATACCCTCGATTTCAAGGCAACGAGGTACGCCCTCCAGATTCACAATCCTCTGGGTAGGGATACTTGATTTCCTGGGCAACAAGTTCACCCAATTGATTTTCCGGGCAACAAGTTCACCCAATTGATTTCCAAGGCTACAACCAAACCTTATCTCGCTTGATTTATTTCCAAGGCCACAATCACATCTTTTCTCGTTTAATTGATTACAAAGAAGCCTATAACTCTAAATAGCACTGAGAATCTTGTTGAGATAGTGATAGAGAATCAAACCAGAGATAATCTAGTAAGATTCAATGTTGATTTCGGCAGAGTAATGGTAGGAATATGTATAAAGAAATGTGGAAGAAGAAGAGGAGTGAAAAACCAGAAAATCTATGTTAAAATTCATTGAAAACATCCCCTTATTATAGAAGAATAACAGCCATGTCCATTCATGAAGAGATATGACGAATAGACACTTCTATTGAAATTTAAATTTTGAAACCAACTGACACTATGTCGACATGGGTAGGTTGAGCATGTCGACATCCCAAAGGAATTTTTGATGGTTTGTTTTTGTTTGAAAATAACTTCTATCTTATATTAAAACTATTTTAAACTTTATAAATATACTTGTCTACAGTTAAAATACATAAGTAAATATATAGAATAATATATACAAAATTTTACTATAATTTTATGTTTAAAAAATAAATATATTATTATTAAAGATAGTTAAAGCCATGGATAATTTGATTTTGAAATTAAAGATTATTTTGAGGCTAAAAGTATTTGAAATTAGGATAGATGTTTTTGATGCTTTTAAAAGGAAGGTTTTGAAAATATTTTGAAAACAAGATATAATTTTGTAAAAATCATTTTGAATAAAAATTATCGGATACAAAACAATGTTCCACTAGATTTTTCGTAGATTCCATTCTACTTAGGGTTCCATCCCTTTAACGGGCTCGAAGTGGATTCCATTCCACGAATAAATTGGATTTTAAGATGCCAGTGCTTTTCTAGGAGTTTTAACAAAATTTCTAATCAAATTACTTATTCTTGAAATCTTGAAAATCTTGATACTCATGAGTCTTCAATCTTTATATCTTGAATCTCTATACTGTAGAGTCTTCATTCTTGGTACCTGCATGGTTAAATCCTGCGTATACATATATATCTAAACTTAAACTGTTAGTATTTATATTTTATAATCTATTTTAAGGCTGTTGTCATCAAAACCATCATCTCAAGGACTAACACCTATTTTTTCTTTTTGGCTTGGACACTTGCTTTTTCCACTTTGGTTTTGGAGTTTGGTTTGAACTTTCGGTTTTGTTGGTTTAGATTTTGGTTTGGATGCTTTACTTTCGATTTTGATTTTGATTAGGATTTTTGATATGATTTCTGGTTTTTTGGTTGGATTTGGATTTTGGATTGGATTTTCCTTTGGATTTTGGCTAAAAGGTCATCGAGCATGGACTATGCTCGGCAAGGGTCCGAAGAGACCAGGATTCAGCCTAGGTCTTAGGCCCTATATTATCTATCACTTGTTATTTCAGGTCGTCAAGCATGAACTATACTCGGCAAGCTCTGGAGAGACCAAGATTCGGCCTAGGATTTACGCTCCCTATTATCTATCGGTTACTATTTCACGTCGTCGGGTATGGACTATGCTCGGCAAGGATCCGCAGCGACCATGATTCGGCTTAGGATTTAAGCCACGGCATTACTCAGCGTTAAGGGACAATGAGCCAAGAAAACCAAGGCATCGCTAGACATAGGTCGTCGAGTGTGGATTACACTTGGCAAGAACCCGGAGAGATTATAGATTTGGATATTGGCTATGAACAACTAAGGATTTGGGCATGGACCCAGAGTGGTCCCGAATTTGGATGTCGACCCAAAGAGGTCATGGATTCAGTTATTGGTTATTGGTTATGGATGGATTGGTGCTCAGCTATCAGATTTGGATTGGGTTTAAGATTTGGACCCAGTAAGGTCCCGAATATGGATATTAGAACCCAGTGAAGTCCTGACTTAGGATTTGGACCCGAAAAGGTCCCCAATTCAGACTATAGGACCCGGATAGGTCCCAGACTTGGATAAAATGATCCGAAGAGATTGTGGATTCGATTAATTGATTTTGGATGGATGTGGAATTGGATGAGGATTTGGTTACTAGATAGGAATTGGATATCGACTCAGAGCAGTCGTAGATTTGGATAAGGATACAACAATGGCACTTGGATAAAATGGATTCAATTATGAATCAAAAAGTATGGCTATGGATAACATATGGACTTCGGATATCGAATTTAATGCTATTCAAAACACACCTTCCAGTAGCAAGGCATGTTTTGGGGGGCAAATGTTAACCCGCCTTTTGGCAAGGCCGTGGACAGGCGGATTTAACTAAATCGACTCCTCGCTTGTCAAGGATGGAATATGATGGGCTTGAGTCAACTGGATGGATAGACAATCAATCATGGATGATATATACGATTATAGAGTTGGGGTTCGGCATCACATGGTTCGGTCATTGGAGTTCGTCCATGTGGGTCAACCGTTCTTTCAAGGTGGCTCGGTCATACATTGCTCAGTCGAGGAGTGGAGGTCATGCATTGTCTCGTCTTAGTGGCATGGTCCGATTTTGGTGGCATGATTTGATGATGGAAGTGAGTCGGTTGAGAAGGATCAGTCGGGCAAAGGAAGGAAGGTCATGTCGTTCGGTCATGGTGTGAAAGTTGAGGTGGGTCGGCCAGATATGGTATGGCATCAGTGGTTCGGCCTTGGTGGGATCGACCTTGGTGGTTCGTCATGTTCTGGTTCTGTCATACTGAAGTTGATCGGCATTCGTATGGCTCAGAATTTGGATGGGTCGGTGAGAAATAGGCTTCAGGACAGCACTCGAGTAAGCTCAAGTCATCAACTTGGTTTCAGGGTCGGTTAGTATGATGGAGTGGGGGTTATTTGCTTTGGGTCGGTATTTACTTTTCCCTGGGTCGGCATAAGGGAGTAGGTCGGCAACAACATTGTGGGTCGACATGTTATAGGATATGATCAGCTTCATCTTTCTCCGAGTTCCAATGTGGTTTACTTTGAGTCATAAGTAGATTTGCTCCAGGTCATTTTCCAGTCATTCTCGATGCAATATTGGATCGGTGTGTTTTGAGCTTGAGGTGGGTCATAATGATGGAGTAGGGCTCGGCTATGGCCTTGATGGGTCCAAACTACTCAGGAAGCCCAGTAACTTGGGTTTTGCCTATAAATGCAGTAGATAGGCTTCAAAGAGGGGATCTTCATTCTGCTTCCCTTCTTCTTCCCTATTAAGGCCACTCTACCACTGTTGCTTTAAAAACTCTGGATTGTAACTGTAATTGATTTTGATATCAATAGAAAGGAAATTTCTGGAGGCCGCAGTTAGCTGAACCACTATAATTCTTCTATTATTACTGCATTCTTTTTAATTTTTTACTATTCTTCATATTTATACTCTCTACATACATTCTATCTGTGATTAATAACTATGATTGGGTGCTTTCATTTACGTTTGGACGTTAGCGACCAATTTTGGCGCTAACTGTCAATAATTCATCATACGCAATAATAACCAATCAACAACTAAATGAACAAGTAATATATCAATAATCATTTAAATATATGTTCAATATGATAGCCACTTATACACGCTTTTTGTTTTTGTCAAAATTTTTCCTAGAGTGAAAATCTTCTAAGTGCTATAAAATAGTTATCTCCTACTTTTCAAAACCATATGTTATCTTGCCTTAAAATTAACTTACTTTCAAGCATTAACATATGGGTCATCGCACCTTAAAAAGTTTCATAGTCATTACATGCTAAAATAAAAGTCTTCATGTGTTTCGGCCAACAGTTATTATATATTAACAACCCCAAAGTTGTCATGTGTTTTCGTTTTTGAAGTCATTGTATACAACCTTCATATCCCACTTACCTCCGTTTGTTATCATGTGTTATACATTTGGAGCTATCGTGCACAAACAACATTCGAGTGAAATAATATAAATAGCTTTTATGTACAATAATATACATAGCTTTCGAGTACAATAATATATATGAGCTCGGTTAGCTTTTATGAAATATAATAATGTGAGCAATCATCTATTTGTGTATTCCTTTAGTTTTATTTATGTTAAAAATTGTTGTGATATATGTGTGTGTGTAGATGTGAGGAGCTCTCTTATAGAGAGGAACTCCACAATAATGGTAGGAAGGATGGGGTTATTCTTTCCATTTAGAACCCTATAATCAAATTGTTACAAGTTGTTTTATTTTATTCTCTCTGAATTCTGTACTATCGATGAAAACTCATATACTTCCACTTCTGTTTGAGGCGGGAAGAAAGATTGTTTGTTTGATGGTAATATAATAAAGATTCGGTAATGGCGAAAATGATTTTGGAATTTATTTAAGATATATTAGTTTGAAATGAAGGCTGACAAGCACAACAATGGCTGCAGTCCAAGTGGAAACCGAGAACTTTGTTCTCAAATGCAAACCTAAATTTAGATCAGGAAGTGACGAAGTGATAGCAGTATTAGGCATAGAAAAGAGAAAGTACGGCTGACATCTATAACCTCTCTAATTTTTGTTTAACGTTATTCAAACCATTTAACTGGATAGATTAAATAGAATAATGTAAATAATCAAGAAAAATGGGATTTGGGTAATTGATAAGATCGTACCATAATAAACCAAGTAAAATCATTTTAAAGACTAAACATATAAGGGAATGAATGAGAGGGGAAATTTAGGAACAAACCTTTTGCCTTAAACCCTTTCCCCTTATTTTCGTTCTCACTTTTATCATTCATCACAAAACAATCGAAGGATAGAAAAGAGAGGCTGACCATTAAACATGCAATAGATCGAAATCTAAGGATTCAAAGGGGAGAACTTAAGGATTAAAAGATACACCAAATCTCAATTTCTGCATCTAAAAATCTAAGGTGAATAATAAGATTACATCTATAGTTATAGGTAATACCTGAGTTAATTTTAATAAGTTATGACTTGATTGGTTGAGTTAATATTGTTTGGATAGAACAATATATTATTGAAATTTTATAATAATTGTTCAATTGGGTTTTAGGGTTAAATCCGAAGTTTTCATCCTCTAAATGACTTGAATTTTTTATATAGGGTGTGTAGCAATATTCTGGAGATGGGTATTAAATTTTACAATTTTTTGAATTTATTTGGATATTATATGAATTTTCCTAAATTTTTATATGTTAAAAAGAAGGATATTCTATTTTTTGTGAATTTTGGGAGTTTCTCCAAATGATTTCGAGTTAATATGAGTATGTTATGCTAGATAAGCATATAAAAGGATTATTAATTAGTATATTAATTAATTTTTTTTAACATGTTTTGGGAACTTGAAAATCTCGTGCGATATTTTTTTTAAAAAGAATAATTAAAAGTTGTTTCAATCCAATGAGAATTGGACATGATATTGAATTATGTAAAAACTAATTGCTTTAACTAGTAAGAAATTGGTTTTTAGATAAATTATAGTGATGCCATTCCGCCTTCGATCTCTCTACACCTATAGTACGGCTACGCCTAAGCGCCATCTTTGTAAGTGTCGACATCGACAAGGATGTTGAGCATAGGTTAACTACTTAAGTAGTTATGTATTGTTCCAACCTTTTCGAAGTGGACCATAGAGGCAACCCAGAATTGGTGGTTTCGTCTCCATGTAATTCATCAAGGTCCATGCTATCTCTTCACCCATGCTTTAAATATGACGCCACATGCTATAAATTTTAATGTCTTAAAAGTTCATTGTTATGACTTCAACAGTAACATCCCACCTTATTGTATGCTTTAAATCGACGATAAACCACACACGTCAGACTCAAACCATACAGAAGGAAGAATTGATATTGGGGTAAATAAGAAAAGCAGAGAAAGAAATAAAACAAAACAGAAACTCACAACGGAATGACAAAATATAACAATCAAATAACAGTTCATGAAGCTGTTTTACAAAACATTTGATTTTACTTATACAACACATATCAGAGTTACACATATCAGAAGAATACAATGGTGTAGTGGAATACAATGGTGTAGTGGAATACAATAAATAGAAATAATAATTCTTCGTCTTCGTCCTCCAGAAATAAGGCCTTCAAATCCTGAAATGCTTAGACTGACCCAAGTGAATTGAAAAGACAAAACACTCGAGTCAGAACTAAAAGATCTTATGTAAGTTAAATCAATAGTAAATGATATGAGTGGAACAGCATCAGAGATGTTTATGGGATTTGACATCTCCTATCTAGTGTCTAACGTGAGTATAGTAGCTTAAGAGATGTTCGGTATTACATCTCCTAAGGATCTGTTAAACTATTTACTATATAGTAATATTTCGCTATTATGATAATGTCTATTGTAAAATGAACTTACTTTTAAATAGTGTTAAGGAGTGACCCAATATTCCCTTTAGCACAATAATAGTCCCAGTAATCCATCCAGTATCAACGCAACTCCAGATTGGGAGACTACCGTAAATACTCCACGGGCTACGAGAGAAATCCAAAATCGTACAAGGCACGCTAGGGTAGGTGACATGGCACACAAGGCAATGCCAGGGTAGATATACCAATTACTATCCGGATGGGTGGTGACGCATAGCGCGCAGCTACCGCCCACCTCGAGCCACACCCACAAAATCAAAAATCAAACCTGGACATCGAATAAATCTCAAATCCAGAATATAATGGAATGGTATCGAAGGAGTGTGTCCGATAAGAGGAGCTACCTTACTGGCACAGAATCGCTCTTGTTTTAGCCACCTTATGCCAACTCACGGGAGTCGGGTCCACGTATATACCTCAAAGGAAACACCACCACCATCCTACTTCATTCTGGAATCTCCACCGCGTACACGGTTGTTAAAGTGGTTTTAGGAGTTGGCAGAGAGTATGACAACTTCCGATCCCGGTCTCTTTAACAACCAAACGTTATTATAACACCACGGTCTTTTCAAAATAGTTTATACTTTTAAATCCAGAATATAATATCCATTTCAAACCCATATAAATACGATATCATTTCCATTTTAAAAACCCAAATCAATATGATATCATTTTCAAAAAAACCCAAATCAATATGATATCATTTTTTATTCCAAATATGTCCTCTTTCCCAAGATCATAGCACTTTCAAATTTATACACTTTGAAATCAAACATTTGAAATTATAACACTTTTAAAACATAATACTTTGAAATTCATAACTTCGAAACATTTCAATTTCGATAAAACATTTCAATTTCGATATATTTCAAGGCTTTAAATATTCCAAAATTTCAAAACTAAATTTGATAATTTCGATTCAACAATTAAATTTTCTATTATTTAGTTTTGAAATAATTTACATAATAAATCCCTTATCATTTAAATAAAACTCAAATTACAAATAACTAAATATTTCCTTCAATTCATTTATACTTGAAATACTCATTTAATTCACCTTGACCCCAAAATCAAGTTATAATAATTATACCTTTTAAAATTTCCAACTTAATAAATTTCACATTAACCATTTTGAGTTTAATTCTTAAAAAATTTACTTTCAAATAAATCTCCAATTTATCTCCTAACCTTAATTTATTTAAATCATTATGCGCTCTATATTTAAATAAAATCTAAATACTTACTCATATTTATTTTAATAAAAAATCAAACTCTATTATCAAACTTAATTTTTATTTAACAAACTTATACATAGCTTAAATTCAAGCATTTAACTATATATAAAAATAATATTTATATAATATCAAAAATCAATATTCATCAAACCATATATTTCTTTCCAAAACCATAGAAACCATTTTCAAAGTATCTTAGATATAGACCACGGTGTCTGTATATAATTTTCTACCCCATGATCAAGTGATACGGATATTATTATTTCAATCCGTAAATTAAAATAAAATACAGTTATATATCATTTCAAACCGCAATCCTGAATGAAATAAAAATGCATAACAACTTGTAGTTTATAACAATATAAAATATAACATTCATTCATTCAATATCAATCATCAACCATTTGTCACAATCATCATCCAATTCAAACAATAACATCAATGTAGAACAAATAATAAATAACAGGATTTACTGGCAGTTTATATTCAATAATAAATTAAATAACAATTTAAATGGCAGTTTATATGCAATAATTAATTAAATAACAATTTAATTCAATAAATTCAATTTAACTGGAATGATGATAAAATATATCAAACAGTCATAAATAATTTTCCAGTCACATCAGAAATTAATTTAACACACATAATAAATGTTAGAAGTTGTGAGTGCATTAAAACACTCACATTTTGAATTTAAATTGAATTTAAATCCAATTTAAACCCCTAATTTGAACAATCTTATAATTTGTCCAAACTAGCATCAAAATGTCCGAAATTCCAATAAGAACTTAATGGAGAAAACCGTGCGTGGATTGGATCTCGTATGTGAAAGTTACGTGAGTTAGAACGTTCAAATTTTAATTTAAGATTAAATAACGGAAAAAAGAAAAACAAGACACTCACCAAGGACATGTCACCATCCCTTGTCACGCACTCACGCGGTTTCCAGCAAAACCCTAGTCTGCAAACGCACGAACAACACAGCGTCGCCACACCCAAGCAAACGCACGCCACCACGCTCGCTGGCCACCTCGACTACCTTCATTGACACGCGCCTCCTCCACGCCGCATCGAACGAACCCTGCACCATCGGCTACCCACACAGCCGCCGCCGTCGGTTTTGTTCAAAACCCTAATCAAAATTTACCGATAATCTCACCATTAATTCAACGCAAAAACTATGCCGATGAACTCCCCATCGTCCACTCTACAAAACCTATAAATTAATTCGTCGTCCAGCCGATGTTCATCGACGCGCGATGAACGGCCGTGCATGTTTCCTCGATTTCTGGCCACATCGAATCTCAAATTGAAAAACGAATCATATCTGACTTGCGTTCGTCGAGAGCTTCAAATCCATATATAATTCAATATAGTTTGAAGAGATTTAATTTTTGGTTTTGAATTTTATTTGAAATTGCAATTGGAATTTAGGGTTCTGTCTGCCATTGAAAGAAGAGAAGCAAATAGAATTGTACATATAAAAATGAGGAATCAGAAATAGGCTAGGGTTTATAATAGGATATATATAGGCAAAGCTGAAAATTAGAACGGACCAGATTGATTTGGATCGCAAGTTGAACGATAAATGGCCCGAAAAGCCCGTTCTGACTCCGAAATGAAATTGGGTCAACCCATATATCAAAATAGATATTTTTAAATATTTTAAACGCAATGGGATAGGTTTCAAATCCAAATTTTATGGTATGAAGAAGTTATGCTAAAATCAAATTATTTCAAACTGGTTTTAATTTCATTGATTTCTAGGCGTTTCGAGTCCGTACGATCAAACGACGAGCCCGATCGCTGCGAAACTTGAAATACTACCATAATTTACCGTTACGGATCCAATGAAACTAGTTTCGTCGAAATCCGAGTCATGGCCAAAATGGCTATTTTTCAATTAATTAAATAAATTAATAATTAATTAATTAAATCACTTTTCCAATTTCAATTCCATAATCAACAAATTTCATCATTTTTAATTTCTTAAACAATTACAATAATTTGAACGAATTTAGATGTCAATCTAAAGTTGAATAATCCATAAATTTCAGTGTTAAATTCCAATTTCATTAATTTCAAAAATTTTAGATTAAAATACCTAAAATTCATTTATTAACTTTTTAAACCTTTGTTATTCGAGTCTTTATTACAATAAGAATATAACTAACATTGTTTTTAAATCTTGATTGTTAATATTCTCCCATTTTAACTTAATTTCAATTAACGTATTATTTAATTACCTTTAATTGCAATTTGATTTCCAATTTTATTTAACACACTAAATAAATAAATAACATATATTAATTGTCACCTATTCACTTTTACTTACATTTATAAGTTTAGTACTTACCACCCCAGGTTATAATTTCATATGTAACGCTAATTTTATTTAATTACCGTTAACACTACATTATTTCATTAATTAATTCAATACTTACAATTTGTTTTTCTTATATTTCATTTAAAACAAATTATAATATTTCCACTATTTTAATTAACTTGAATTCCATTCATGTTATTAGCCATTCACTTATATTAACATTATTACCTTTATTTTAGTGATTTCATTATTAAATTACATA
The DNA here is from genome assembly GCA_030765085.1 of Allium cepa. Lineage (NCBI taxonomy): Eukaryota > Viridiplantae > Streptophyta > Magnoliopsida > Asparagales > Amaryllidaceae > Allium > Allium cepa. The sequence goes on along the minus strand of CM060945.1, from coordinate 943,595,552 downwards.
TTTTTTTTATTTTTCCTTCCGGAGTAAATTACCAAAACTTAATAAATTAACAAAATTTAATTATCGAAAATTATGGATCGTTACACTCTCCCCCACTCAAAACTTTTCATCATTGAAATGGAAAAGAAGGAAAGAGAAGGAATCGAGTAAACAGTACATCTTATTCAAAAATATTAACTTTATAAACAAATAAATTTTAAAAGTTAATCAATTTAAATAAAATATACCAATTTATAACCATTAAGTCCTTTTATACTCATATTAATAAAGTTTGGAAAACATTTTTGAAAAATTTTCTAAGTCCAAAATTTTCAAAAAATTTCGGAAGAGTCTCCTTTGTGTGGAGAGGCTCGGAAGAAAATATAATATGAAATATAACAATATACAACATACATTTTTCAAAATAATATATCCCAACACGGGAAAAACAATATAATAGCGCTATAAAACCGTAATCTGAAAACGTACCTATTTGTCAGGCAATTACGCTTAATTTCATGAAACCAAAAGCAGTAGCAATTGCTTCCATAACTTGTATTTCACTTATATAATCCAAAAAGAGTTAACAATTATATAAAATGAAATATTTATAGTTGTTTCAACCACTAACAAACAAATCAATATAAACAAGAACCACTTGCACCAAAGCGTACAACCATCGCAAAAAATCAACCATTCAAACAATACATATAATTTGTTTGTTCAGGTTAAGACACTTTAAATCACATAGAGTGACAAATAACTATGAAGTATTCCATTTACTCAACAGTCTTAGATAAACTCAAAAGATTATTCATACATGTAAGCAATTAAAAGTATCTTTTACCCAAACCAACTCATAAACCAAAACAAACAACAATTTCAAAAATAGATCAAGTTCATTCTTATTAATTCCATTTCATAGCACTTATTGTTTAAACCTCTTTTCATTCATATAATGATTCATCCTTTAACTTACATTTATTTCTTACAAACTTTTATTTTCATGCATTATCTTCTTTCAGGGATTTCTTTCTTTAATTTTCCATTTATTTCTTACAAAATTTTATTCCTATTTATTCATTCAGCACTTATCTTCATTTACTTATTCATTTATTTATACAACACTTACCCTTATTAACTTATTATAGTAACATTTCAACTGTAATCTAAGTTTATTACTCTATAACGTTATGTAACGACCCGCTGTTTTGGACTATTCCCATCCGCACACGTCGGACTTGAATAATTCAAAATACCGAATTGTGAATTTAAATTTGGCAAAACTCAGATATACAGTAAATAAATAATCATAGATACAGAGTAATAATATGCAGCGGAAGTAAAAGAGATAGTAGTTCATGAAGCTACTATATAAATATATAAGATACATCAGAGTTTACAACAGAAGAGAAATACGATACATCAAATACAAATCAGAATACATCACTGGAATCATCGAATACTGAAAGCAGAGTAGATGGATGGATCTTCAAGCAAAGCTCCAACTCCAAAGATGAGCCTCGAAAGCTGGTACTCTTAGTCTGACCCGAGCGTAAAGCAAACACAAAACACTCGAGTCAGGATTAATATTCTCATATCAATAAATCCAACTCAAGTGAAATAACAATCGAAATACAAGTAACTCAAAGGATGTTGGAATCACCATCCTCTAAGGATCCGTTAAACTATCTACTATGTAGTAGTGTACGCTAAATAGATAATGCCTATCAGTAATATAAAATATCAAAATAGTATTAAGGCGTTACCATTATCCCCCTTAACACATTTTATATAAGCGTCATAGTCTATACAGCACTGTAAACTCCACCGTAAACTAGTGGGATATCAGGGAGTACTCCATAGGTATAACACAAAACAAATTCGTAGTGGTCACGTATATAGGGATACAAGTATGACAAGGCACATGAGGCAATACCCAAGGTAGTGAAACTACCGTTTGCCTGATCCGGACTGGTGAGAACGCATCGCCGCAGCGATCGCAACACCGCGAAACAACACTCCTGAAATTCCGAGGGTGCACCAATCAATCACAAGTAATGAGTAGTAGTTACGAAGAAGTGTGTCCGCTCGAGGTGGCTAACCCCATTTGGCCTGGCACGACTCCTGATTTTAGTCATTTCCAATTTGACACAAGTGTCAAGGCTATCCATTATCGTTCTCTTTCTTCAGTCATCACGTACATCATTCCAACCACTTCATTCTGGATCATCACTCCGCGTATAGTTATTACAGTGGTTTTCGGTTTAGATAGAGAGTATATCCATAACCGATTCTGGTTTCTTTAATAACTTTCGTAATTTTTACACCGATTGGTCATTTAATAAATTTCAAAACCAAATCAAATCCAATTTCAATTAGAATTTATAAATCAACATTTCATTTGTCTTTCAAAATCAATTTCCAAAATCTATGTTTCAAAACTCCCAAATTATCATTTCAAAGTCTTACAATTCAATTTCAATTTTATTTAAACAATTCAAATATTGATTCAAGTTCATATATAAGTTTTATTCCGAAGATCATTCAAATGATTAAATTCAACATTAAAACCAATTTAAATTCATTTATCGATTTCATTCGTTAAGTTACTTTATCATTCAAAACAATTTTTACTTAATTCTCAATTCATTAAATCAATTACTTACGTTCATCTTCATTTTATCAAAAGTTTAAATTTAACTAATTTGATTCGTCAAATCGAATTCTCAAGTCTTACATTAATTTCAATAAATCACATTTTTTTTCTTGTTAAAGAAATTCAATTTCACTTATTTACTTACTTAAATAATTTCCAAAACTTAATTAACAAAGAAACTCAATTTCAATTATTTACGAAGTTCCAAATTTACTTATTCAAAAGTTCAATTTCTCTTATCAAAGAATACAATTTTTATTCAATTATCAAATAATTCAATCTTATTCAATTATTAAATAATTTCAAACTTAATTATAAATAAATTCAAAACTTAATAATTTCAACTTAATTTTAAATTCAAACTCAATTATTAAATCATTTCAAAACTTGATAATTTCAACTTAATTATCAAATCATTTCAACTTGATTATCAAATCATTTCAACTTAATTATAAATTCAACTTAATAATTTCAAACTTAATTATAATTCCAAACTTAATTATAATTTCAAATTTAATTATTAAATGTTTCAAACTTAATAATTTCAAAACTCAATTATTACTAATTCCAAATTATTTATTAATAATTTCAAATTTAATTATTAAATAATTAAATTTCAAACAACGTCCTTCAGCAATTACTATGTTAATATTTGCTTCATATTCATCTTTACATTTTCCTATAAAAATTCAAATTCCAACTTTATTTCAAAACTTATTCTTTACTCGAATAAAAATCATTATTTTATTATTATTTTTAAATCAAATTATTAACCAATCGGATTTATTAAATTCTCTATCCTAAGTCAAGTTCATTTTGGGTATTTATCATTTCAACCCGATTCCAATTCCAATTCAAAAATCAAACATAACAAAGGGAACTTGCAGTGTGATAACTGGGATGGTGTCAAAGTAAATAAACAAGCAATGACAACAAACAAACACAGTTCAATAATCAATTCAAATAATCTCGAAATAATCGTATTAATTCACATTGTTGTTTCTGCGAATTAATATAATTATTTCTAGAATCTACACTATCATTTCATGTAGATTAAAGATTTATTACATTACGGTTTTTCACTTGCCGTTCAATTTCAAATTTAATACAACAACAATCAATCCAATATACGTTCAAAGGTTCAAATTATAATTTATCAAATTCTACGTGTCAATTAACTTAACAATTAAAAGGGTCATATTATTCAAATTAACAAATCAAATTCAACACATATGTCGATTTACAATTTTAAACTATCCTATGTCAAATTCAATTGCATAATATTTATCACTTTATACATTACAATTTACATCCAATCTAAACAACAACAAAAAAACAATCAATCATCAACCAAACTGGATTATCATCGTATAATTAACAGATAATGGTGTCAGATGTCAAAGGTGAACTGATACGTAAATAACAGTGCAATAAATAACAGCAGCATATTTCAATTGTCATTTCAATTGAAATCAAATTTAATAAATAAAAGAATATTAATCGTGTGTAATTGCTCACCTTTCGAGGCTATAGATGGACGAAAATGAAAGCGAATTTTGAATCCAAACGCGAATTCCAACGCAATGTTAGATTGACACGAATTCGGCGAACAAGCTGATAGATAAGAAATCGATGAGAATGCATCAAATAAAATTTGAACTTAACAGGAAATGTATTACATTATCATATTATTATCTTCCCAAAACCAGTATTCAATAAAATACATATTTGAAGTCTATATATACCAATATGTACTTTAAAACCAATTTTTTCAGAATAAACCCATTGTATTAAACTTCGCAATCAATATTTACTACTTTAACAATTAATAGAAACTTATTTTAAATGTATAATATAACCCTTAAACTATGCATTTATATATGCTAATATATATATATATAAGCATGCACTATATAAACTAAATGTTGTAATATATATGTACGGAGAGGAACAAACATATCATATTAATATACTCAAGCCCAATAGGTTCGAACCTTTAGAAATAATATATATAATACCTGTACATATCTGCACACTTAAACATTATACATATGTACTATTATTTAACAAATTTAAATATAAACAAACAACCTTATCTATACTTGAACTCGTGAAAATGTACATATGCATATAAATGGATAATATAACAGATATGTATAACTTAAACCCACAAAAGATAGAAAATTTGCAACAATGTATATATCAAATATGTATACCTGATATGCATATTTATAACTTGAAATGTAAAAAAAAAATATTATTATCAATTTTTTTTTAATATATATCGATACCTCTACATAGATACTTACCACAAATGCTTACTAACTCATATATAACTTAATATATGCTCTTAATATAAACAACTATTGTACGTCCATAAAATATATAGCTGAAGCTTATAAAACAAAAAAAATGATACTTTATAAAACATATACACTTATACAACTTGCATACTGAACATAAAAGATATACATAACAACTTTAAAATATAATAAATGATACTTCTGTTGACAAAGGATGTATGCATAACAAATCAGTAGATTAAAACTTCATAACACACATATACATATTAAAATCAACGTTTGAACAAATAAAATACACTTATAAACTCACCTAACTTCCAACACTATCACGTACACACAATATACTTCATATATTATACATATAAGAACATGCTGGGAAATATACGTATTATATTGTCGACTGTAGTATAAACACAAATTTTACTCAGTACCTATATAACGAAAGAAAAATATAGTATAAATAAATACATATATGTATAATACAGTCTTATAAATATAACATATACCCATTGGAAAGCAAAACTGGAAATTTGAAACAAAGATGAACAGCAAGAACACTTATATATTTATGCAAAACTAGAACGCATACCATACATAAGAAGAGAAAGGAGAGACGATGTTGCAGGCGATCCGGGTTGATGAGCTACAGGTGCGGCAATGGCAGGAGAAATTTGTGAAGAGGAGAGTTTGAGGTCTGGGTAGCGACGACTATGGTGATGGGTTTGGCATCGGCTTCGGGTTGTGGCAGATCGCGGTGGGGTGGTTTGCTGCCAAGCTCGAATGGAAGAGAGAGACTGAGTTGTGGAAGGGAGGATGGCCACTGACGTTTGGTGATGGGCAAGGCACGGTCTCGACCGAAGCCTGGGTGGTCGGGAATGGGCTTCCGGATTTTGAGGTGGAGGTCTCGGCATTAGCTGGAACGGGGTCAGAAGGACGGTGCGGTTCGTGCATGGGTTGGGCTGCACGCGGTCTTGGTGGAGGGCGGAAGTCATTGACATGGGTGGAGGGTTGGAGTTCGGCCGATGTGAAGCTTGGCCTAGGCTGTGTGGCGAATGATGGGGAAGGGAAGATGGACGATGACTGTTGGCGTTTGGTCGAAGGGAGGGATGGCGGTGGACAGTGGGGAGATGAGACATAGAGGCTTGAGAATGAAGGCCATGCAAAAAAATAAAATAAATGAAGAATGGATAAGCTAGTTTGAATTAGTGTCAAAGGTTGGAAAAGTGCAGCACATTATTTCTACGTGAAAATGAAAGAGGACAGAGAAAAGAAAAGGTAGAGCATTTAAAGATTGAACTGACACAAAACATAGGGAACGGCAAAAGAAGAAATGAAACAACAAACAATTTTAAATGGTGAGAATATCAAAAGTATGACATCGATTACTGGAAAGAAGAATAAAAGCTGATGTCTATTCGAATTATCAGCGAAAAACGAATGATCACAACCAACACAAAAGGACGGACCGTTACGGTTAACCGTTTCACGATTTTCTCTATGTTCTAGACTTCAAAATACAGAATTTGAATATAACGCAGTGATCAGCACGACGAGGCGATCAAAACGGTATATAAATATCAGTGGTACGATTGAATATAAAAAAATCGAAATTTTATAATAGCGGAAAATGCGTAAAAATCGTAGAAAATTAAGATCGACGGAGCCAAAGATGTCCGAATTTGGAAAAACGACAAACTGACAACTTGCTCAAAAGATGTTTTAGAATTTTTCTATGTAAAAATATTTTGGTTTTGAAAATGTTTTATTTTCATCGCTTTTTAACTGATTAAATTGACGTAAATTTACGCGCGAAATAAACTTTCGTATTTTTGAACGAAAATTTACCACTTGCTATGTTTAACTAGACGCATTCCAAATATCAAATTTGTATTTCAAAATTTTATCGTTTAAAATTTTACAAAATTTTAATTAATAACGCTATTAAAACTGGTTAAATTTACGGGTCGTTACACGTTAGTACTTATTTATTGAAGAGTTTCATTAATACTTTCATTATTTCAGGTTTTACTTGTCTAATGCCCTATTACATTTTCTTATTAAACATTATAACCTTTAATATTCGGTAAGTTATATATATATATGCTCTAGGAATACAATTGAAAGTTATACAAGTCTTTCTCCTTTCCTTTAATAAATTTAATGTTCAATGATCATATTTTTCTTTGTTTTTTGTTTTGTTTTATAGGTTACAAATTTCAACTTCCTTTGAATTTCATTTTAATCTAGCATCTAATTTCTTATTTTAATTAGAGGTTCCAATTATTAATTAGTAACATTCCATTTCACCACAATAATTGAAACTATTAATTAACGGAAACTTAAAACTAAATACCGAGTTAAATTACAAATCATTTTAATATAATAGATAAATGTATATACTTACAACTTATATATCCAATTACATTTAAAATAATTTAAAATTTATATTTGTTTATCAAAATAAATCTACAGTAAAACTACTACAGTGGCTTTCCCACTTAGAAACTCGAAACTGAATGTCGATGATGCGTGCACTCATCACCGAAATTAATTTCCAACAACAGAGAGGGGAGTATAGAACTTATTTCTTTCCAAGGTTACTGTAGAACAATTCTTTCAATTTATATTGAGATATTTATATCTAAAAATACTTATAAACAATATTATTGTATTCCAAAATCCTTTGAAAGAAAATTTCATAAATCCCGGAACTTAAGTTTTAAATTTCCAATTTTTCTTTATCTTATTAGTAAATTTTATTTTACAACCAATATTTTTAAATTTCTCTACCTAACAACCAATATATTGCAACCAAATATAACTTTTATTAAATTTATTACTTTATATATAGAAAATATAATAGGAAAATTATTCCATTCCCTTATATTCAAAACAAATACTGCGTCGGTCTATCCTATTAAGTGTTTAGAAATCCCTACTGATGTCATAACATCCTATGCACCAACCAGAATTTATAAATACAAAACGGAACACATTAACACAATATCAAAACCCTTTTGTAATACTAACAAATATGCCCTCTCATATATACGCTCAGCGACTCATCATAGGGTATTACTACCCTATTAGTAAAGGGTCAGACCCCACAAAGCTAAGGATTATCGCTAAACCAAAGCTCTGATACCAGATGTAACATCCTGCCTTTTTGTATGCTTTAAATCGACGATAAACCACACACGTCAGACTCAGACAATACAGAAGGGAGGATTGTTATTGGGGTAAATAAAAAAAGCAGAGAAATAAACAAAACAAAAAAGAAACTCATAGTGGAATGACAAAATATAATAACCAAATAACAGTTCATGAAGTTGTTTTACAAAATATTTTATTTTACTTATGCAACACATATCAGAGATACACATACTAGAAGATATTAATAATGCAGCGGAATACAATGGTGTGGTGGAATATAATAAATAGTAATAATAATTCTTCATCTTCATCCTCCAGAAATAAGGTCTTTAAATCCTGAAATGCTTAGACTGACCCGAGCGAATTGAAAAGACAAAATATTCGAGTCAGAACTAAAAGATCTTATGTAAGTTAAATCAACAGTAAATGATATGAGTGGAACGGCGTCATAGATGTTTATGGGATTTGACATCTCCTATCCAGTGTCTAACGTGAGTGCAGTAACTTAAGAGATGTTCGGGATTTACATCTCCTAAGGATCCGTTAAACTTTTTACTATGTAGTAATATTTCGCTATTATGATAATGTCTATAGTAAAATAAACTTACTTTTAAATAGCGTTAAGGAGTGACCCAATATTCCCCTTAACACAATAATAGTCCTAGTCATCCATCCAGTATCAGTGCATCTCCAGATCGAGAGACAACCCTAAATACTCCACGGGCTATGGGAGAAATCCAAAATCGTACAAGCTGCGCTAGGGTAGGTGACACGGCACACAAGGCAATGCCATGGTAGATATACAAATTACTATCCGGACTGGTGGTGACGCATAGCGCGTAGCTACCGCCTACCTCGAGTCACATCCCCAAAAATCAAAAATTAAAAGTGGCCATCTAATAAATCTCAAAATCAGAATATAATGGAATGGTATCGAAGGAGTGTGTCCGATAAGAGGAGCTACCTCACTGGCCCGGAATCGCTCCTGTTTTAGCCACCATGTGCCAACTCACGGAAGTCGGGTTCATGTATATACCTCAAAGGAAACGCCGCCACCATCCTACTTCATTCTGGAATCTCCACCGCGTACACGGTTGTTAAAGTGGTTTTCGGAGTTGGCAGAGAGTATGACAACTTCCGATCCCGGTCTCTTTAACAACCAAACGTTATTATAACACCGTGATCTTTTCAAAATAGATTATACTTTTAAATCAAGAATAAAATATCCATTTCAAACCCATATAAATACGATACCATTTCCGTTTTAAAAACCCAAATCAATATAATATCATTTTAAAAAAAAACCCAAATCAATATGATATCATTTTTTTATTTCAAATATATCCTCTTTCCCAAAGTCATAGCACTTCCAAATTTATACACTTTGAAATAAAACATTTGAAACTATAAATTTTTTAAAACATAATACTTTTAAATTCATAACTTTGAAACATTTCAATTTCGATACAACATTTCAATTTCGATATATTTCAAGGCTTTGAATATTCCAAAATTTTGAAACTAATTTGATAATTTCGATTCAACGGTTAAATTTTCTATTATTTAGTTTTGAAATAATTTACATAATAAATCCCTTATCATTAAAATAAAAATCAAATTACAAATAACTAAATATTTCCTTCAATTCATTTATACTTGAAATACTCATTTAATTCACCTTGACCTCAAAATCAAGTTATAATAATTATACCTTTTAAAACTTCCAACTTAATAAATTTCACATTAACCTTTTTGTGTTTAATTCTTAAATAAATTTAATTTCAAATAAATCTCCAATTTATCTTCCAACCTTAATTTATTTAAACCATTATGCACTCTATATTTAAATAAAATTTAAATACTTACTCCCATTTATTTTAATAAAAAATCAAACTCTATTATCAAACTTAATTTTTATTTAACAAACTTAGACATAGCTTAAATTCAAGCATTTAACTATATATAAAAATAATATTTATATAATGTCAAAAATCAATATTCATCAAACCATATATTTCTTTCCAAAACCATAGAAATCATTTTCAAAATATTTTAGATATAGACCACGGTGTCTGTATATAATTTTCTACCCTATGGTTAAATGATACGTATATTTATCATTTCAATCCGTAAATTAAAATAAAATACGGTTTATCATTTCAAACCACAATCCCGAATGAAATAAAAATGCATAACAACTAGCAGTTTATAACAATATAAAATACAACATTCATTCATCCAATATCAATCATCAACCGTTTATCACAATCATCATCTAATTCAAACAATAACATCAATATAGAACAGATGATAAATAACAGGTATTTACTGGCAGTTTATATTCAATAATAAATTAAATAACAATTTAACTAGCAGTTTATATGCAATAATAAATTAAATAACAATTTAATTCAATAAATTCAATTTAACTGGAATGATGATAAAAATATACCAAATAGTCATAAATGAATTTCCAATCACATCAGAAATTAATTTAACACACATAAGACATTTTAGAAGATGTGAGTGGGTTAAAACACTCACCTTTTGAATTTAAATTGAATTTAAATCCAATTTAAACCTAAAATTTGAATAGCCTCAGAATTCGTCCAAACATACGTCAAAATGTTTGGAATTCCAATACGAACCTAGCAGAGAAAACCGCAAATGGATTGGATCTCGTATATGAATGTTACGTGTGTTAGAATGTTAAAATTTTAATTTAAAATTTAATAACAGAAAAAAGAAAAACAAGACACTCACCAAGGACACATCACCTTCCCTTGTCACGCACTCACGCGGTTTCTAGTGACACCCTAGCTTGCAAACGCACGAACAACACAGCGCCGCCACACCCAAGCAAACGCACGTCACCACGCCCGCTGGCCGCCGCGACTACCTCCCTTGACACGCGCCTCCTCCACGCCGCATCGAACGAACCCTGTGCCATCGGCTACAAACAAAGCCGCCGCCACTGGTTTTATTCGTAACCCTAATCAAAATTTGCCGACAATCTGACCGTCAATTTGACGCAAAAACTATGTCGATGAACTCCCCATCGTCCACTCTACAAAACTCATAAATCAATTCGTCGATCAGCCGATGTTCATGGCCACGCGATGAACTACCGTGAATGTTTTCTCGATTTCTGGCCACATCGAAACTCAAATTGAAAAACGAATCGTATATCTGACTTGCGCTCATTGAGAGCTTCAAATCCATATATAATTCGATATAGTTTGAAGAGATTTAATTTTTGGCTTGGAATTTTATTTGAAATTGCAATTGGAATTTAGGGTTTTATCTGCCATTGAAAGAGGAGAAGCAAATAGAATTGTACGTATAGAAATGAGGAATCAGAAATAGGCTAGGGTTTATAACAGGATATATATAGGCAAAGCTGAGAATTAGAACGGACCGGATTGATTTGGATCGAATGTTGAACGATAAATGGCTCGAAAAGCCCGTTCTGACTCCGGAATGAAATTGTGTCAACCCATATATAAAAATAAATGCTTTTGAATATTTTAAATGCAATAGGATAGGTTTCAAGTCCAAATTCTATCGTATGAAGAAGTTATGCTAAAATCAAATTATTTCAAATTGATTCCTAGGCGTTTCGAGTCTGTACGATCAAACGACAAGCCCGATTACTAGAAACTTGAAATCCTACCATAATTCACCGTTGCAGATCCGATGAAATTTATTTCGTCGAAATTTGAGTCAGTGGCCAAAATGGCTATTTTCCAGTTAATTAAATAAATTAATAATTAATTAATTAAATCACTTTTCCAATTTCAATTCCATAATTATCAAATTTCATCATTTTTGATTTCTTAAACAATTACAATAATTTAAATGAATTTAGATGTCAATCTAAAGTTGATTAATCCATAAATTTCAATGTTAAATTCCAATTTCATTAAATTCATAAATTATAAATTAAACTTCCCAAAATTCATTTATCAAGTCTTTGTTACAATAAGAATATAACTAACTTTGTTTTTTAATCTTGGTTCTTCATATTCTCCCATTTTAACTTAATTTCAATTAATGTACTATTTAATTACCTTTAATTGCAATTCGATTTCCAATTTTATTTAACACACTAAATAAATAAATAACATATATTAGTTGTCACCTATTCACTTTTACTTACATTTATAAGTTTATTACTTACCATCCCAGGTTATAATTTCATATGTAACACTAATTTTATTTAATTACCATTAACACTGTATTATTTCATTAATTAATTCAATACTTATAATTTGTTTTTCTTATATTTCATTTAAAACAAATTATAATATTTGCACTATTTCAATTAACTTGAATTCCATTCAAGTTATTAGCCATTCACTTATATTAACATTATTACCTTTATTTTAGTGATTTCATTATTAAATTATAGATTTTTTTTATTTTTCCTTCCGAATTAAATTACCAAAACTTAATAAATTAACAAAATTTAATTATCAAAAATTACGGGTCGTTACATCAAACCTATACATAAATGTTCCTAAATTTTAATGAGGCAAAGAGGACACCGTCATCACTATTCAATAAGGTTAATAACTTTATATTATTTGGTGAGGATATTACCATTTTTCTTTAGTGTCGAATTGACCTACTTCGAAAAAAGATCAAAACTATTTTTAAAACGGGCAAAGTAGTCTATATTTAAGAGGGTCAAAGACCCCATGCTTTGGCAGAGAGTCATTTTTTTATGAAAGTCGACGTTATGCTTTCAAAATGATTTGTATTTAAAGGAAATTTAAGTTTTTTTACCTTGCGTAGAGGGTTTATAAGGCATAGCGCGGCATTTACGTCGCCTATCTTCATTAAGGGTGGAGAGCCTTATGTTTTCTATTGTGACGGCATCATTGGGGATACGAATGCCATTTTAAAATATTAACTCGATGTTGTTCTATAGTAAAATAATGAATGGCAAAGAGCCATATGATATATTTTTTGACTTTAAATTCTTGGGTACACCAATGTTAATTTTAATTAAGACTCTGACACTATCATTGGGATACTACTGAGTATAAACTTCAACATGGAACATTAGGAGATACCAATATATGTCACTTTAAAATATTAAATTATAAGGGAAAATAACCTGATTAGCGACACCAATAGATATGGGCTAAACATATGGGTAACATGGATTAAACAGAAATATGTATGTAACATGAGCTAACAAGATACATGTGGGTAACATGAATTAAAAGGCCAATGAAGGATTCATAGTCATCCTAGGAAAACTATAGAATACGAGATGGATAGTCTACCTCATGTAGGAGATGGATAGTCCCTATGAGAATAATAAAGGGTTCATAGTTATCCTAGGAGAACTATAGGATGTGTGATGGATAGTCCACATTGTTTTAAATCACATGGAATATGTGTGATGGATAGTCCATAAAATTTTAAATGGTTAATCAGATGTAATGGGTAGTCAATATTGTAGGGGATGGGTATCCAAGTAATTAATACTTGTGAGATGGAAGTCTACATAATTCTGAATATGTCTAAATACGAGATAGGTAGTCCATATAATTATAAAATGGGTAGTCAGATTAAAATAAGATAGATAGTCAGTTTAAATTATGATTGGTAGTCATTTGGAATTAAGATTGATAATCTAATGAATTGAGATGGGTAATCCAATGTGTATTGCATGATTATAAATGTTATATTCTATGTTCCAACCATCGTGGTTGTAGGAGTACATATATAGTTGTTATATTATGATAAGATAATGGTGAGGGGAAAACCTGCTCTACGAAGCGGTGTGCTCTCACTAGGTATCTATTTGGTTCAAGATGGTATGTTATTCTCTAAACCAGACCGTTATCTGACCCGAAGTTTTTGTTATTCCCCTTAAACTCTCGGGTACTCATTTGAGTAGGTCGGGAGTAAGGGCTTTCAGGTTCCTGTTAGACGAATAACCTTCTGAAGACTTGCATGAGGCAATCAAGCTATTAGAAGCTTTATCTATTTCATTGTGTAGTTTGGTTTTTTCAATTTGGATGTAATGGAAAAATTATATAATTGCCAACTATCTGACTCTGATCAACCAAGAAGGCATCTTCATATGTCGCTCTTGAAGTATTTTATAATAATTATATTTTCTCTGAATGTGGGATTACAAATGAGATTATGTAATAGATATGAAATATCATTTGTGAAACAAGATACAAAAATAGTTATTAAATAGTGTTTGAAATTTTTTCCTATTCATGTGCTTCTGATTATTAATATGCTTAATACAGCCATATTTTATCGTCGAGAGTTAATAACTATGGATGACTGCACATCCATAGTAGTTAGTTTTGAACCTCGAAATGGAGGATGTTGCAAGTTGGTATCAGAGCATAGGTATATGGTTAAAAGAATTTTAAACATGAAGAATTTTTGAAAACATAATCATAATGAATCAGAGAATAAGATTGGGGCATGGGATAATGCTATAGTAACGTACTTATATTTAATATATATATATATATATAAGTATGTATTTTCCTCTCTCTCTCTCTCTCTCTTAGACCGTTCTTTTGTATCTTAATAAGGCTCATATGTAGACTTACGAGAAAGAAATATTCGAAGGCAAGAAACGAAAGAGTGAATCTAGATGGAGGAAGCACCACAACTAATGGAAATGTTCAGCCCAATACTAGGAGGAACCATGATCGACAGGAAAATGCTAATCGAAATGCAAATGTCAACGTAGGTGCTGGAACCCCACTAGTAGATATGGGGACTATGTATCAGTTCTTCAATAATCTAATGCAACCTGGAGCAGCTGCAGGAGTAGCTGGTGTTAATATTGCTACTACGGGAGGAGTTAATCCTATAGCGCCAGTTGGCAATAACTATGTTAAGCAAGTCAAGATTACACCAGTCAGGGTGGAAAGCCTTTTCTGGGAAATGAAGATGCGATAGAAGTAGAAAAATGGCCGTTGCGTTATGAGAGAATTTTTGTTGATTTGTCATTGAATGATGAGTATAAAGGAGATTAGTTTCTAGATAGTTGCAAGAAGCTGCTTTCTTCCAGTAGAACGGGGTGACCGCATGGGTACCAAAAGAGGAATTGACTTGGGCAAATTTTTGAAGGAGATTCCAAGAAAGGTTTTTCTTAAGTAGCCAAGTCATCCTTACTCAGGAAGTTTATAGAGTTGGAGCAAAGAGAAATGTCAATGTTGGAATATTCTGCTAAGTTCGATGAGTTATCTGGATATAGATATGTTACTGTTGACATCGTGATCAACAAGAACGAGAAGTTTTCTTAGGGTTGAGGCCAGAGATTGCTAGGGCAACTATGTTGTATCTCAGGGATTCATCGAATGTAGTGGCAGACATGGTTGTTTGAAATGAAGAAATTCTTTCAACCTTTGGGAATGAGAAGATGGTGGAGAACTAGAATTCCTAGAGTAAGAAGAGGAAATTCTTTAAGAAGAAGGGAGCTCAGAAAGGAAGGGCTGCCAAGAAGGGGAAAGCAGATATAGTTTGTTACAAGTGTGACAAGAAGGAGCACTATGCTACTGAATGTCGATCTGGTGGTGGCAAGGTGGCTATAGGGAAGCATAATGTGAAGTGCTTTAATTGCGATCAGGTGGGGGCTTATAAGAACAAATGTCTAGAAGAAGCCAAGGCCAACAAAGGGAAGGTGTTTTCTTTGGAGCCATCTACATCAAGACCAATAACAGTTGAAAAGGGAATGTATGGAATTTAAGGAACACTTTTGATTCATAGCATACCAGTTAGGGTACTGTTTGATACCGGTGCACCGCATTCATTTATATCTCAGTATTTCATAGATAACTAATGTTTGGAAACATCATACCATATTACTGCCTTAAGGATAGCTAATCCAATAGGAGGTTATGCAACTCTCGGGATGAGATATGACTGTTTAGAGTTGAGTTTGAGTTGCTTAGTCATATGTTTGCCTGTAGTTTATATGTATTTGATCTCATGGGTTTTGAGACTATTTTGAGTATGGATTGGTTAAGCAGATATGATGTTGTGATATTTTGCAAGGATAGGAAAATAACATTGGGACATACTGATAGTAGTGACTGAATAGTATACTCAGTTGAGAATTCAAGTCCATAAATTTATGCTTTATTGGGGGCCATGAAACTAGAAGATGTATTGAATTAGGTTTTAATTATAATAGATTTTGCAGATGTCTTTGAGCCAGTTATAGGACTAGCACCAAAACGAGCTATCGAGTTTCGAATGGATCTTATACCAGGAGCTGAACGAGTAAGTAGACTACCTAATAGGATGACACCTACTGAGATGAAAGAGTTAAAGGTGCAGCTAGTGGACTTAGAAGGAAATAGCTTTATTAGACCTAGTAGTTCGCCTTAGGGAGCGGACGCAGTGTTTATGAAGAAACGGGATGGGTCGTTAAGATTGTGCATCGTCTATTGTAAGTCGAATGAAAAAACGACAAAGAATTGATATTCTTTGCCAAGAATTGATGATTTATTTGATCAGTTGAGTAGATCCAAAGTATTTTTCCAATTGGATTTGACGACAGAGTTCTATCAAATGAAAGTAGAGGAGTACAATATTTCGTTGATGGCATTTCGAATGAAGTCTGGTTTGTATGAGTGGTCAGTAATACCATTCAGATTGACTAATGCGCCTGCTTCCTTTGTGGACTCGATGAGCCGAATATCTGAGAGCACTTGGATAGTTTCATGTTGGTGTTCATTAACGACATTTTTATTTATTCTAAGATGAAAGGGATCATGAGATTTATCTTATAATAGTGTGTGAGATGTTGAGGCAGCATCAACTGAAAGAAATGTTTTCGAAATGTCACTTTTGTTAGAAAGAAATGAAGTTTCTTGGTCATGTAGTTTCAGAGAAAGAGTTGCCAGTCGATACGACCAAGATCGAAGTCGTTAACAGTTGGAAAAGACCCAAGACTACGACCAAGATAATAAGTTTTATTGGATTAGCTGTCTATTACTAAAGATTTGTCAAGGATTTCTCACGAATAACAGTGCCTTTTATTAAGCTAAGCAGAAAGGGCGTGAATTTACTCCAACAAGTGTGAGGAATCATTACTCGAATTAAAGCATTTGTTGACCAAAGCACATGTGTTAGTAAATCCAGATGGAAATTAGGATTTTGTGGTGTATACAGATGTGTGTGGAACTGGATTAGGAGCTGTGTTGATGCAGAGGGATAAATTTATTGCTTACATTTCTTAGAAGCTCAGACCATATGAAGTTAGATATCTGACTCATGATTTGGAGTTGGCAATGATATTTTTGCATTAAAAGTGTGGAGACACTACCTCTTAGGAGAACGATTTGAGTTGTATATGGATCATAAGTCTTTGAGGTATTTATTCTCTTAGAAAGAGTTCAATAAGAGATATGAGAGGTTGTTGGATTTTTAGCAGTTTATAATTTTGGTATTGAGCATACACTGGGGAAAGGAAATAACGTTGCAGAAGCACTTAGAAAGAAACATTAGAATGTGATATTAGCTATGTTAGCAGAATGAAAGGATCTGGAGGCATTGATTACTTATGGTGTGCAGTTAAGATTGACTGCTAGTTTTAGTCAGAGTACTACCATGCAATCCTACTTGGAAGTTCAACCGGTATTGGTTGAAATAATTGCTTCCAAGTAAAGAGATGATCCCTTATTAGCCGAGAAAATTAGAAGGTTTGAGAGTGGAACTGAGATTGATGATCTAAAAGATTTTAGCCCTGACCGAAAGGGATGGTTATGAAAGAAGGGACGGTTATGTGTTACAGATGTGGGAAATTTAAGGAGGGAAGTTCATAGGAAAAGTCATCGATCGAAGTTTACCATTCATCCTAGAGGAACCAAGATGTATCAGGATATATAGAGAAGTTTCTTCTAGGATGGTATGAAGAGGAATGTAGGCTTATGGGTGAAGCAATATGCAAATTGCTAGCAAGTGAAAGTTGAACATCAGAAGCCAAGTGGATTGTTTCAGCCTTTAGATATTCCAGTTAGAAATAGGATTCGATATATGTGGATTTTATTAACAGTTTGCCAAGGCTGAATAGGGAAAATGAGATTATATGGGTTGTGGTAGATAGACTGACCAAGGCTCCCCATTTTGTTCCCGTTAAATCAACCAAGATGGCGCCTGCATTGGCTAAGTTGTTTATGAAGACTGCATTGGATTCCTAGTAGTATAATTAGTGACAGAGATGCCTTATTCACTAGTGAATTCGAGAAGAGTCTATAGGAAATCTTAGATACCAAGTTTAAGATGAGTATCGCTTATCAACTACAAATGGATGGGCGATAGGGAGAGTCGGTAAGATACTTGAGGATTTGTTGACGATTTGTGTACTAGATTTTGGTGGGTCATAGGAAGACCATTTATCTTTGCGCCAAAATTGATCACAAACCCCAGAAGTAGTGAAAGAACCTGTGTATAAACACAGATCCTCAACATCCAGATACAGACCTTAGACCCCGGTCAAGTAGAGAACAAAAATGAAGAAATAACAAAATTAAAATGAAAGAAAGCGAGAAAGAACATGAGATTTATAATGGTTCGGCTATCTCCGGCCTACGTCCACTTTTGAATCAACCCTTTTATTCCTTTTATACTGTGATTACAGATACAAGCCTTTGAAAATCAATAGCAAAAATGGCAGTCTCACCTAGAAAAGCAGAAGAAGATCCCTCTATTTGTTGCCGTGGGACAGCTATTTATAGGTGTAGATCCAGGGCCACATGATCGATCAAGGGCGATTTTGGGTCGAACCGTGTACAATTCATATCGATCCAATCATTGTCCAATTAAGTTGAGATCGATCATGAACCTTCTTGAATGCATTAGGAAGCCTCTATGAAAATTTCGTAGCATTTAAACTTGTAGATGTTGAGTTACGATCGATGCAAGTGTTGTTTTTTGGTATGCTGCTGAGCTCGTATCGATACTAATTCGTATTGATACCTCTTCATGCCGATCGATTGACATCGATCACCTTCGTATCCATCATAATCTGCATCCATCGTCCGTGTACCCATCGGTCTCCATTTTCATAGCCTTAGCCTCCACAATGGTCGGAGTTCCATGCCTACATCCAAATTGAACGTTTCATCGCCTGACCAACTCCACTAACTCGTACCCATGCTTCGAATCCATCGGCATATGCTTTTTCGTATCCATCGACCAACCCTCTTTCATATCCACCTAAGCCATATTCAAATCCACGCTGTTCGTATCATCAATCATTTTAAACTGATAAATTTGGCTTATCAATTCATACCGATCAATGATGGATTGATATGAAATGCCTCCCAAACTCCTTCAACTGTCGCTTCATGTCCATGCTCTTTTCCGACTCTCGCGTCGACTTGAATATCTAATCGGAGTCATATGACTTCGTATCCATCCAGCTGCCTCATCCTTCATATCCATTCAAATCCTGATCGAAACGAAGTGTAAAGCCTTCCTTCTGCCATGTCCGTCTAAATCGATGTACATTACATCGATACGCAACCTATCGATTTGAAGTCCACGTCCAATTTGATCAATACGAAACCATCGACATAAACTAGTTTTCTATGAATCCGGATCCATCCATAACTCGAGCATACGAGCTCCAATTGACTTGAAATTTGAATCGTAGGCTTTCCTAGCCTTATTCATCATTCCCAATCGATCTCTTCTTGATTGGAGATCGGTAAAATTTTGACGGTGTCGATCATAGTCTTGTTTCTAATTGATCTCCAATCCCGATTTCCATCTTTTTAGCCTATTTATTGATATTCGCGCTTTGACCAAAAGGCGGGATAACATTTGCCCCGAAAACATGCCTTGTGGTAAGAAGGCGTGTATTGAATAGCTTCGAATCCAACATCCAAGGTCCATATTTCATCCATAACCATAACATCTGATTCATAATCCAATCTATTACCAAGCCATCCTATCCAAGTGCCATAGCCATATCCAAGTCCGCTAGTGCTCCGAGTCGATGTTCGATTCAAAGTCTAGTAGCCAAATCCTTAGCCAACCACATAGCTATCCGAACTCGTCAACCGAATCGTACTCCGTCAATATCCAATGACGAATAACCAAGTCCATAACCTTTCTGGGTTAATATCCAAATTCGGGACCGCTCCAGGCCCTTTTCCAAATCCAAGGCCTCTCTGTGTCCATTTACCCCAAGCTGAAATAAGAATCCATGACCTTTCCAGGTTACGTTATCCTTTTTCGACCCTGACTCTCCTGACAAGACCTTTAATGTTCTCCGACCTCGGCTCTCCGACAAAGGATTTTATATTCTCCAGCATCGGCTCTTCGGCCAAGGACTTTAGGCCTCGGCTCTCCGGCTAAGGACTTTTATATTCTCCGGTATCGGCTCTACGGCCAAGGACTTTTATATTCTCCGGCCTTGGCTCTTCGGCCAAGGACTTTTATATTCTTCGGCCCCGGCTCTCTAGTCAAGGACTTTTATATTCTCCAGCCTTGGCTCTCCGGCCAAGGACTTTTATATTGTGTTCGAGTCCTTTCCGTCGCTCTCCGATGAAGGGACTCATAACTTGCGGTCACTACGCCATCTTTTCGGTTGGCACCGTAATCGCAAGACCAGCATTATTTATTACATTGATGCAAATCCAATCATTCAAAATAAAAAATTTTACAGCCAGAGAAATCCAAATAAATGTCTATACATCCAAAGGAGAAACCAAAGTTTTCAGAGAAACGAAAAGAAAAACAGGATTTCACAGACTCGAGCAACACAGGTTATCATCATCTCAAAGCATGCCTAGGGACCGTCCTTGATCGCATACATGTGTAAGTGACTTAATCATATTACTTCGATTTTTATTACCTATTCAAAGTCATAAATCCGTTTAGTTGATAACAAGCTGGCGATGCTTAGATCCAATGCCATCCT
Organism: Allium cepa; assembly: GCA_030765085.1. Taxonomy (NCBI): domain Eukaryota; kingdom Viridiplantae; phylum Streptophyta; class Magnoliopsida; order Asparagales; family Amaryllidaceae; genus Allium; species Allium cepa. The sequence continues at coordinate 943,574,533 of CM060945.1, read as the reverse complement.
CATTTGAGGTTGGTTGTGGCCGCTCCTGTTCCACTGTCACAACTCGATTCCTTACATATTTTGTAGATGACCATTCCTCACATGCTCCTCAATGATATCCTTCAAATGCTTGCAGTCGTTTGTGCTATGCCCATCCAGCTCATGGAATAGGCAATGCTTTTCTAATGCCCACTCGTATTCAGAAGGTTCCCTTCTCGCCGGCCTTCGATATTGGAGACGCCCTCGAGTATCCAAATAAATTCTTTCCAGAGTCTCAGTCAAATCCATGTAGGAAGTAAACTTTGAATCCCTCTGTGGCCTTTTTGATGTGTTACCGTTATCATTCATTTTCCTTTATCATCTTTGTTTAGATCCTCCCTAGGTGGACCTCCACCCCTTACCACATAAGCTTCAACCTCTCTCCCTTCTCTCTCAGCTTGCACATCTTCCAACCTTAGAAACCTTTAAGTTTCATGGTAGAACTCCCCAAGATCCATCGATGGGTCCCATTCCAACGATATCTTGAAATCCGAATTATCTGCAATTCCTAAAACTACCACCATCAAAACCATCAATGGATCAGGTCGATCCACCGAAGCTACTTCCACATTGAATCGGGTTAAGAAATCCCTGAGCGACTTCCTTTACCATTGTTTCATCGATGTCAAAGTCATTATATTCTTGGGTCTGACTATGTGGACCCAAAACTGCATCATAAACCTTTCAATCAGCTCCGTCCATACGCCAATAGAGCCACTTCCCAACTGTCTGAACCATAATGCTGCTATATCCATAAAATAAAAAAGGAAGCATCATGCCATGTCCTCTTCCGATGCCCCTAGTACCTTCATATGCCTCATGTACCTCATCAAGTGAACAACATGATCCGTTCTTCCGTCATACATCTTTAATGTTGGTGGTTTGAAATACGACGGGTTCCCAACTTGCCTGGTCATTGGAGCAAAGGGACTCCTATTCACATCCTCCAAATCCCTATTCACCAACCCGCCTCTCATGGCTTGCCTAACCATCTCTGCAAATCTATCGTTGTTGCAAAGCTGCGGTCCTTGTCTTTTGCCTCCAATCTGCCCCCCGAGTTCACGAGCGATTCCTGAAATCTGCTCTCTTGGACGAGCATCCATTCCTCTGTCAATGCCGTGTTGCTCAGCTCCACATGGTACTCTGCTCGGGATTGGATCAACATGCTTCGGGTGAGTGCCCCCTAGTTCTTGTGCTATTCCGAATGGTCCTGTTCTATTCTAAATTCTGGCTGCCCCATGCTCTCGATCTCTATCTCCAGCATCTCTTACAGTTGCGTTCCCTTGATTCTGCACTCTAACTTATCAAAGTAGGTTCTGCATCATCTCTTCTTGTCTCTTCAGCGTCGTTTCCATCTCGTCTCTAGTGATGAAGATCGAGGGGTGATTCGCTTCCAAGGAAGCCTCATGACTCCCTTCATGCTGACTCCTATCAATTCTTTTTCTTCTTGTCGATTGCCTTGCCATAGCTTTCCAAATCCAAGTCTTCAAGCTTTCAAAACCGAAATCCAAGCTTTCGAATCCCTAAGTGCTAGCCCTCTCAAGGAAAGCACCAAAATGTTTGTGCTAAAATTGGTCACAAACCCCAGAAGTAGTGAAAGCACCTGTGTATAAACACATATCGTCAGTATCCAGATACAGATCTCAGACCCCGATCAAGTAGAGAACAAAAATGGAGAAATAGAAAAATTAAAATGAAAGTAAGCAAGAAAGAACACGAGATTTATAGTGGTTAGGCTATCTTCGGCCTATGTCTACTTTGAATCAATCCTTTTATTCCTTTTATACTGTGATTACAGTTACAAGCCTTTGAAAATCAATAGCAAAAATGGTAGAGTCTAGCCTAAAAAAGCAGAAGAAGATCTCTCTTTTAGTTGCCGTAGGACCGCTATTTATAGATGTAGATTCAACCTCAAAACCTGGAATACCTCATCTCTTGCTCAATTCGGCCCACATGATCGATCTAGGGCGATTTTGGATCGATCCTACAATTCATATCGATCCAAACATGGTCCAATCAAGTTGAGATCGATCATGAACCTTCTCGAATGCATCTGGAAGCCCCTGTGAAAATTTCGTAGAATTTGGACTTGTAGATGTTGAGTTACGATCGATGCATATGTTGTCTTTTGGTACGCTGCTGAGCTCGTATCGATACTAATTCGTATCGATACCTCTTCGTATCAATCGATTGACATCGATCACCTCCGCATCCATCGTAATCTGCATCCATCGTCTAAGTATTCATCGGTCCCCATTTCCATAGCCGTAGCCTCCGCAATGATCATAGTACCATGCCTACATCCATGTTGAATGCTTCATCGCTTGACCAACTCCACTACCTCGTATCCATGCTTCGAATCCATCGCCATGTGCATCTTTGTATCCATCGACCGACCCTCTTTCGTATCCACGCCAGCCATATTCTAATCCATGCTGTTTGTATCCATCAATCAATTCGCATCGATAAATTTGGCCTTGTCAATTCGTACTGATCAATGATGGATTGACATGAAATGCATCCCAAACTCCTTCAACTGTCGCTTCGTGTCCATGCTTTATTCCCACTCTTGCATCGATATGAATATCTAGTCGAAGTCATATGACTTCATATCCATCCAGCTACCTCATCCTTCGTATCCATTCAAATCCTTATCGATACGAAGCGTGCCGCCTTCCTTCTGCCATGTCCATCCAAATCGATGCACATTGCATTGATACAAAACCTATCGATCCAAAGTCCACGTCCATTTTGATCGATACGAAACCACGATACGAACCAGTTTTCCATGAATCTTGAACCATCCATAACTCGAGCATACGAACTCCGATTGACCTGAAATTTGAAACATAGCCTTTCTAGCTTTGTTCACCATGCCCAATCGATCCGGTCTTGATTGGAGCTTGGTCAAATTTTGATGGTATCAATCATAGAATTGTTTACAATCGATCTCCAATTCTGATTTCCATCCTTTTTGGCCTATTTGTTGATACTCCGGCCTTGACCAAAAGACGGGATAATAATTTACACCTAGTAGAGCTTTCTTATAATAACACTTATTAGGCTAGTATAGAAATGGCGCCTTTCGAGGTTTTGTATGGAAGGCTGTGCAAGTCACCAGCATGTTCGTTGGAGACCAAAGACAGATTGGTCCTTGGTCCAGAGATGGTAGGGGAAGCTACTGATAAGATTGAGTTAATTCGGATAGGATAAGAGAAGCTCAGTCAAGGTAGAAAGTTATGTCGATAAGAGGCATAAGGATCTTGAATTCTCGGTTGGAGACTGTGTTTTTATTAAGGTGTCATCAATGAAGGGTGTGGTATGATTTAAGAAGTCAGAGAAAGTGACACCGGGGTATGTTAGACAATTCCCAATTATAGAGAGGATCAAAAAGCTCGCATATCGAGAAGAGTTACCGAGCAATTTGGCAAGTTTCCGTAATGTATTTCATGTTTCTCATCTTTAGAAGTATGTGCATGATCCAGAGACTACTATTGCTCTAACGGTATTGGATGATTTAGTAGTAGAATCGGATTTGACTTTTTTAAGATGACCAGTTCGGGTTGTAGCGAGAGATGAGAAGAACTTAAGAAACAAGATAGTTAAATTAGTGAACGTCCAGTGGAGTGACAACGAGAAAGACTGTACTTGGAACATAGAGGACATGATTAGGGATTATTATCCTGAGCTATTATGATAGTATGTTCTATATGTTTTGTATATAGGTTAAATAGCATGTAGGATATACTAGCATTGTTTGCATGTTTGATATGCTTGTTTTGTAGTCCTTACTGAATTTCGAGGATGAAAGTCTTTAAGGAGGGAAGCTTGTAATACCCTAATTTTTGTTAGACATTATTCAAGATATTTAGTTGGATAGACTAAATAGAATAATGCAAATAATTAAGGAAAATAAGATTTGTGTAATTAATAAGGTTGTGCCTTAATAAACTAAGTACATTTGTTTTAAAGACTAAACATATAAGGGAATGAATGAGAGGGGAAATTTAGGAATACATTAAGGCTTTAATCCTCTCCAGGCGTTAGGCAGATAATGAGCTGGGCTAAGCATTTTGGGCTTAATAGAATTATTCAATGGAAGAAGGAAGGTGCAATATGATATGTAGAAGGCTTCAAGAAACTTGGACAATTGCAGCAGATTTCCATTTGAAGAATGTTACGATCAATGTCTCAAGTAGTTTAAAACTATGATGTACAAATATATATTTTTATTTTCGGTAATATGTAAGCCTATTATTGTTAGGCCATTTTATATGATTGTGATTTGTAATTTTTATAAGAGCAATAAAAGGAACCAATTTTCAAATATACACACACATACATGTTTGCACTTGTGCACTAACCGTTCATGCAGAAGTTGTCATGTGGATTCCTCACTTAAAGCCTTCACATGGAACCATGTTAAATGGCTGCATGTATCATTTTCTATCACCTAGGCATTTTTAAGTCATATATATATATATATATATATATATATATATATATATATATATATATTCCGTACATTGATCATTTAACGCCACACTAATTATTTCATGTACTATATATATCTAGCCTGAGTTTGTGAATCAAGAAGGTGAGTTGTATACCATTCATATTATATTATATTTTCATGTACTATATGTAGCTTGGCCTATGTGCATGTCTCCACTTGTTGTCTTCATGTATTATGAGTGTGCCTTCGCACCTTGTTTTAGTTTAGCCTTCGTATACATTCTTCTTCCAATTTTTTTTCAATCTGCATTGTGCCGTAGTGGATTATCATAATAATGACCCATATTTTGATTAACCTTATTTAGGACATTTAATTAGATAAATTAAATGAAATAATGTAAATGGTTAAGGGAATTGGGATTTGTCTAATTAATGGGTAGCCGTGCCTAATTAAACAATGAACAAAAGAGAATTATAATGAAATAGATAAGGGTAATAAGATAAGGCAAAATAGGAATAGGTTATATTCTTATCCCTAAATCTTCATGCCACTTACATTTCCACATTCATAATAAAATTAAACCAAGTAAGGCCGACCACCATCAGAAGAAAACAAGGGAAAGATAAGCAAGATTTGAAGAAGAAAGCTTAAGCTAATTAATTCAAGAGAAAATCTCATACTCCTTAACAACAAGCTAAGATGAATAATAGATTACATCTCATGTTTCTTATTTTCGATTCTAGATCAGATTTGAATATGTTTTGAAAAATATTGTGCTACGTATTGAATGTTAAAAAGATATATATATATATATATATATATATATATATATATATATATATATATATGCTTGTTGATGAATTTTTGTTGGTTCATATAGATTTTGTGATAAGTTATGATTTTTCAAACCTAACAAATGACATCCAAATGCCTTGTGATTTTGATCTAAGGTTAGAAATATTATTTTAGAAATGGGTTTCAAGTTTCATAATTTTATAAATTAATGTGGATTTATTATGAATTTTCTAGTGAAGAAAATGGTTAAATTAGGTTTAAAATTAATTACGGCTATATTATGTTAGCTATAAGCCAGAAATATAAATATGTTAGAAAACATATCAAAAGTGATTTATGGAAATTTTTGCAGAATTTTCCTAAGTATTTAATTAAAGATATAAAATTATTTAAGGTATGGGACTTGAATGTTTTATATGTTTATAAAAGGAGAAGGGGCAATTTGCAAATGTTTTAATTTGTTAATTTTTGAAATTCAGCAACACTTTTAGAAATTTGAAAAAGAATTGGCAACCAATCATATATTGAAAAATAAAACAAACTAGTTGGAAAGAAATTGCTTTCAAAAGTTAAAATTCAGTTTTATAAGGTTTTACTGCTTCGCCACTTATAACAGCCACCTTTCAACCTCATTCTGTTGTCTCCATCTAAGTCGAAACCCATACATATGGTATCAGCCTTGGTACTAGTGGATTGGAGTTAGGCGAAAGGTATGGAGTCAAAACAGGCTTTCGAAGGGATTGAAGAAGCTTTGGAAAACTTAAAACCATTTTGGTTATAAATAAGGATTTCAAAGGAAAAAGCTTTCAACTTGGTCAATTGTTTTAAAGAAAAGAGGTTTTGAAAGAGATTACCACCTTTGCTTTAAAGAATAAGCTTTCAAAGGGATCGATACCCCTATTGCCGCTTTCAACCTTTCGAAACAATGTCTACGAAAGGGTCTTTTGTTTTAAACCTTGAAGCCGCTTCTCTATTCTTTCGAAGAGGTTGGTTTTGACACCACCTACTTTCTTTTACTTAGGAAATTACTTTCGAAAGTGTTGCATTCGCCCTAGTCGGTTTAAGACCCTTTGTCCTGTTGAAAGATAAACCCAAAAAGTTTCGAAAGGAAGGCTTTAAATGGTGTAGAAACTATGTTCCATAAGCTTTTACTTGAATATAATACTTTCAAAAAGTTTGTTTTAAGTAAAGGACTTTAAATGTATCGAAAGGTAACTAATAAAGATTTTAATGGGGTGATTTTCCAATGTTTTCGAAAGGTTTGCCTTTAGTGTTTGAATGGAAAGTTTCCAATGTTTTTTGAAAACCAAGTTTGAAATGTTTTGAAAAGAGGATGTCTAAGTTTTTAAAAAGCTTTCAAAAGGACTTTCAATGGTTTCAAAGGATCTATCATAAATGATTTCAAAAGATATGTTTGGCCTTTCGGGCCTTGAGTTCAAGGTAAAGTTGTTAAATGGTTTCAAAAGAGGTACTTTCAAAGGCCTCGAAAGAGATTGTTTAAAGCTTTTAAACAATGGTTTTGAAGGTTTTTCATCAACAATATTTTGTGTAAAGCATATATCATGACAAAGAGATTTGAGTAAAGCAATAAGTATATTCTCCTTATTTGAGTATGATTTAAAGGCTTAAGTCAATTTGAAAGATGTTTTCAAGGAAAATTTGAGGTATAGTTAACCTTAAGTAAATGAATCATATATTTGAATATCAAATGGCACTGGTATAGGGTCGCGCCCTATACATTAACTATAGCCTTTAGCTAATTTAGTCCAAAATTCCAGTGTGTTGAGCTTAGTCATAGATAAGACTTAAATGATGTTACATACAGAAAGGAATATACAGAGAAGGAGGATTGGTAATTGGTGAGCCCGAAAAACCATTAGGATCAGTTGATCCTGGGAGACGTAAATTAAGGACAGACCGTCCAGAAGTGTGTCTAACAGATGTTAGATTATTTATTTTGTCTAGTAGGCCCGAGTCAGCCAATGGTTAGTAGTTAGCCAAACAAAACTATATTGTTCGGACAGATAGTCCGTTTATTACATAATTTATGAGCATGTATGATATTGCTATTATTATTTTAACCAGTTGATTGTAGGATTCTGATTTGCAAAAATATTTGTTTTAAAGGGATATTAGTGAGGGGAAACCCGTTCTGCTAAGCGACGTGGTCTCACTTAGTATCAGTAAACTGAGATGTAATAGTATTATTCACACTAGGCTTTATGTCTAACTCGAAGTTTATGGTTTCCCCTTAAACTCTTGGGTGCTCAATATTTAGTTTGAGTAGATTAAGAGTTAAGAGGTTTAGTAGATTGGATGAATAAGCTTCCGAAAAAGTGCAGGAGGCAAAGTTAACTATATAGGAGCTATTTAGTTTTATTTCCGCTGTGATGTACTAAGAATAATATGTCTATCTAATACTCCTATCATCGTGGGGGCCATCCTTACATGTTGCTCTTGGCGTAGTTTGTAATAATTATATTTGATCAAAACATGGGAATTGTTTGGGATTATGTATATGAATATGAAGTACTGATTTGAAATGTAATCAAAAAAAGTTATTTAAATCTGTATTAATTTTATTTCATATTCTTGTGCTTCTGATATTGTGGAAACCATTAATATTACCGTATTTTGTTATCGGAAGTTAATACTATGGATGACTACAGCATGTGTAGAGCTTAGCTTCTGCCTTAAGATATGGGATGTTACAAATGGTATCAGAGCATAGGTTTATGGAAAAATTACAAAGAAATTTCAAACTTAAAATGATTTTGAAAACATAATCCTAAGGAATCAGAGGAAAGATCGAGCATGGGATAATGCTATAGTAACATACTTGCATTTGCTATATATAAGTATACGCTTTATCTCTATTCTTCCACCTCTTTTAGGCTATTCTTCTATATCTTACAAAGACTCGAATACAAATATTACAAACATAAGATATGGATGCTAGAAGTGGTAGAGTTAACATTGGTGGGGGAAGCACCATAACTAATGGGAATTCCAAAACAAATACCAGAAGGAACCCAAGCCAGGCACAAGCTTTAAATGTGTATGTTGGAGCCTCACAAGTTGACATGGGAGCGATGTATCATTTCTTCATTAACATGACGCAAGCAAGATTTGCTGCAGGATTAGCTGGGGAAATGTTGAAGGAGTAAATCAAGGAGCTCCACTGGTGAATAACTATGCTATTTTGAATAGAAATTATGCTCGGCTACGAGGAAAGCCATTTATTGGTACTGAAGATGCAATCGAAGTGGAGATTTGGTTACTTCATTGTAAGAGAATTTCTGCTGATTCGGGGTTCAATGATGAGCAGAAAAGGAGACTCATTTCTGGAAAGCTACAAGCGGCAGCACTGTATTGATGGAAAAGTTTTACTGTTGGGGTCAATGAGAAGACTATGACTTGGGCTGAGTTTAGAAGGAGGTTTGGAGAAAGATTTATGTTGGAGATTACTAAGTCTACTATGCTCAGGAAGTTTGCTGAATTGGAGTAGGGAGATATGACAGTACTTGAGTATGCAAACAGATTTGAGGAGTTGACAAAATACGAATACGATACGGTTGATACTATCATCAAAAGAAATGAGAAGTTCATTCGTGGGTTGAGAGCTTGCTAAGGCCATGTTATCGCATATTAGAGAACCTTGCGATGTTTTCGTTGAGATGGCTTTAAGGCAGGAAGAGATGCTTGCTTTTCTTGAAGGAGACAAAGCTAAGGAAGCTCAAGGAGGGTAGAACCAAAAGAGGAAGTTTCTATAAGAAAGGTGGTCAGAAGACTGGAGCTGCTAAGAAAGGGAAGGCAGAAGTTGTCTGTTATGAGTGTGATAAGAAATGATACTATGCTCAAGAATGCCAGACATATAAAGGAAAGAAAGCTGCTGAGAAGAAAGGAGTGAGATTTTTCAATTATGATAAGATTGGACACTATAATAACCAGTGCAAGGAGCCAACCAAGGATGGAAAAGGAAAGATATTTGTATTGGAACCAGCTACCTCGAGACCAACAGCAGAAGAGAAGGGAAAAGCTGTGTTAGGAGGTAGGCTTTTGATTCATGGTGTACCAGTTAAAGTTCTACCTGATACCGATGCATCACATTCTTGTATATCTCATTGTTTGGTTAATAAGCTTAACCTAGAACCCGCATACCTAGTTACTTCCTTAAGAGTAGTGATTCTAATAGGAGGGTATGCGACACTTGGGAATAAGTGTGACCATTTAGAGTTTGAATTATTAGATCATACATTGGTCTGCATATATTTGTTTGCAGTTTGATTTTTGATTTTGTAGGGTTCGGAATTATTTTGGTTATGGATTGGTTAATTAATACGATGTTAGGATATTTTGCTATGATAGGAAGATATCAGTTAGATACCTTGATTGTAATGACCGGATAATATACTCCATAGAAAACTCTAGTTTTGAGGTTAATGCTTTGTTGGGTATTGTGGAGGTAGAAGACGAGTTAAATCGAGTTTTTTTTGCTAGAGAATTCGCAGATTTCTTTCAACCCATAGTAAGGTTGCCACCGAAATGAGCTGTTGAGTTTTGAATAGACTTAATACCAGGAACAGAACCGTTGAGTAGACCGCCAAGCAAAATGACACCTACCGAGATGAGCGAGCTAAAGGTGCAGTTGGTGGATTTGAAAAGTAAAAACTTTACTAGACCAAGCAGTTCGCCTTGGGAAGTAGCCATTGTATTTGCAAGGAAACCAAATGGATCGTTAAGATTATGTATTTATTATTGTAAGTTGAATGAGAAGACGACAATGAATTGATATCCATTACCTAGGATTGACGATTTATTCGACCTGTTGAGTGGAGCCAAAGTATTTTCCCAATTGGATTTAGAAACAGGGTTCCATTGGCTTAGAGTGGTAGAGGATAGTATTCCTTTTACGGCGTTTAGAACCAAATATGAATCGTATGATGGTTAATAATGCTGTTTGGACTAACTAATGCACCTGCATTCTCTTTAGATTTGATGAACCGAGTTCTTCAAGAGCACTTAAATAGGTTTGTGTTGGTTTTCATAGAAGATATTTCGATATACTCTAAAGATGAAAGAGAGCATGAGGTTTATCTTAGAGTGGTGCTTGAGATGTTTAAGCAGCATCAAGTAAAAGAAAACTTTTCAAAGTGTCATTTCCGAAAGAAGGAAGTGAAGTCTTTTGGTCATGTAGTCTCAGAGAAATGGTTTTTGTAGATCCGAGTAAGATCGAGGCGGTGGATAATTAGAAGACCGGAGATAATGATTAGGATAAAGATTTTTCTGGGATCATCTAGGTATTTTTGGAGATTTGTTTAGGATTTTTCGTGGATAGCGGCACCGATGACCAAGTTAACGCGAAAGGATGTGAAATTCATTTGGACCGATAATTGTGAGGAAGCATTTCAGAGATTGGAACACTTATTAACAAATGCATCTATGTTAACTATCCCGGAGGGGAATTAGGACTTAGTGGTGTACATGGATGCATTTGGAATAGGGTTTGGAGCAGTATTATTACAAAAGGACAAAGTAATTGCCTATGCTTTTAATAGCTCAGACTACATGATGTTAGATATCCAATTCACGATTTGGAATTAGCTGCGGTAATTTTTGCATTGAAGGTGTGGAGACATTACCTTATGGGAGAGAGATTTAATCTATATATGGATCATAAATCGCTGAAGTATTTATTCTCTCAAAATGAGTTGAATATGAGACATCAGAGGTGTTTAGAGTTTTTAGCTGCTCATGACTTTGGTACTGAGTACACACCAGGAAAAGGCAACAAGATTCCGGATGCACTCGACAGAAAACATCAACATGCGGCATTGGCAATGATAGCCGAATGGAAAGATTTAGAGGCATTGACTACATGTCGGATACAGAGGAGATCTGAAGTTTGGTCTAGTAAGGGAACTGCTATGTTGTCATATTTAGAAGTTCGATCGGTGACGATAAAAAAGATTGCTTCTAAGCAGAAGAAGGATCCATTATTAGTTGAATGGATCGAAAAGTTAAAGGATGGAACAGAGAGTGATGACTTGAAAGATTTCAGCCTTGACCAGAATGGGTGGCTAAGAAAGAAAAGAAGACCGTGTTCCGAATGTGGGGAACATTAGGAAGGAAGTACTTAAATAATGCCATCATTTGAAGTTCACTATTCATCCGGGAGGAACTAAGATGTATCTGGATATGAAAAGAAGTTTCTTCTGGGAAGGCATGAAAAGAGATGTAGGCTTATGGGTGAAACAATGTTTGAACTGCCAACAGGTAAAAGCCGACATTAGAAATCAAATGGATTACTTCAGCCATTAGATGTTCCTGTATGGAAATGTGATTCTACTTCGACGGATTTTATAGATGGGTTGCCAAGGTAAAATAGAAGAAATGAAAGCATATGGGTCATAGTGGACAGATTGACCAAGAGTGCCCATTTCATTCCAGTTAAGTCAACAAGGACGGCATCTACTCCAGCTAAGTTGTTTATAAAGGATATAGTTAGACAGCATGGAATTCCTAGTAGTATAGTAAGTGATAAAGATTCCTTATTCATTAGTGAGTTTTGGAAGAGTCTACAGGAGACTTTGGGTGCCAAGCTCAGGAAGAGTACTGCTTACCATTCTCGGGAAGATGGGCAAACCAAATGAATTAACAATGTCTTAGAAGATTTGTTACGAGCTTGTGTGCTAGATTTTGAGGGATCATGGGAAGTCCATCTGCACTTAGTCAAGTTTTCATATAACAATAGTTATCAGACTAGTATAGGATGGCACCATTTGAAGCTTCGTATGAAAGGCCATGCAAATCTCCCATTTGTTGGTTAGAGACCGGGGATAGGTTAGTTCTTGGTTCAAATTTGGTTAGAGAAGCTATGTAAAAGATTGAGTTCATTTGAGCTAGAATGAAGGAAGCTCAGTCTAGGTAGAAAGCTATGTAGATAAAAAACGGAAAGACTTAGAGTTCTCAGCTAGAGATGATGTTTTCTTCAAGGTATCACCGAAGAAAGGTGTAATTCGATTCGGAAAAACAGGAAAACTAGCACCGAGATTCATAGGACCATTTCCTATTATAGAAAGTCTATAATGTTTTTCAAAATTCACATCTAAGGAAGTGTATTCGAGATCCAGAGACTACTATAGCACGACTATGTTAGATTAATCGGTATTGGAAGTTAATTTGACTATAGTTAGAGAACTATTTCTTATAGTCGTGAGAGATGAGAAGAGACTAAGGAATAAGACAGTCGGGTTAATTAAAGTCCAGTGGAGTGACGATGAGAGAGATTGTACTTGGAAAACTCACAGTAGGATTCGAGACACTTATCCTGATTTGTTTCACGGTATGTTTTACCTTTATGATTTATTTTGATGAGTACCTAATCGTAATTTCGAGGATGAAATTCTTTAAGAAGGAAATCTGTAACGACCCTAATTTTGATTAACATTATTTAGGACATTTAAGTAGATAAATTAAATGAAATAATATAAGTGGTTAAAGAAATTGACATTTGTCTAATTAGAGGGTGGTCGTGCCTAATTAAACAATGAATAAAAGAGAATTAAATTGAAATAGATAAGGGTAATAAGATAAGGGTAAAATAGGAATAGGTTATATTCTTATATCCTAAACCCTCATGCTACTTTTATTTTCCATGTTCACAAATAAATTTAAACCAAGTAAGGCAGGCCACCATTAGAAGTTAACAAGGGGAAGATAAGCAAGATTTCAAGAAGAAAGCTTAAGCGAATTTATTCAAGAGCAAATCTCAAACTCCTTAACAACAAGCTAAGGTCAATAATAGATTACATCTCATATTTCTCATTTTCGGTTCTAGATCAGATCTGAAAATGTTTTGCAAAGTATTATGCCATGTTTTGAATGTTAAATATATGTGTGTCTGTGTATATATATATACATACATATATATACATACATATATATATGCTTGTTGATGAATTTTATTGATTCATATATATTTTATGATAAGTTATTATATAAATAACCTACCAAACGACATCCAAATGCCTTGCAATTTTGATATAATGTTAGAAATATTATTTTATAGATGGGTTTCAAGTTTTATAATTTTCTGAATTAATATGGATTTGTTACGAATTTTCTAGTGAAGAAAATAGTAAAAATGGGTTTAAATTAATTACGGCTATTATATGTTAGCTATAGGCCAGAAATTTAAATTTGTTAGAAAACATATCAAAAGTGATTGACGGGAATTTTTGTAGAATTTTTCCAAGTATTTTATTAAAGATATAAAATTATTTAAGGTATGGGACTTAAATGTTCAATATGTTTATAAAAGGAGAAAGGGCTATTTGCAAATGTTTTAATTTGTTAATTTCTGAAATTCGGTAGCACTTTAAGAAAGGATTTCGAAAAATAATTGGCGACCAATCATATATTGACAAATAAAGCAAGTTATCTGGAAAGCAACTGCTTTAAAAAAGTAAAATTCAGTTTTATAAAGTTTACTACTTCACCAATTATAACAGCCATCTTTCGACCTCATTCTGCCGCCTCAATCTAAGATGAAACCAATACACATGGTATCGGCCTTGGTACGTAGTGGATTGGAGTTAAGCGAAAGGTATGGAGTTAAAACAAGCTTTTGAAGGGTTTGAAGTAACTTTGGTAAACCTAGAACCACTTTGGTTATAAATGAGGCTTTCGAAGGAAACGGCTATCGACTTGGTCAAATGTTTTAAAGAAAAGAGCTTTTGAAAGAGGTTGCCGCCTTTGCCTTAAAGAATAAGCTTTCGATGGGGTTGATACCCCTGCTGTCGCTTTCCACCTTTCGAAGCAATGACTTCGAAAGGGTTGTTTCATTTTAAACCTTGAAACTGCTTCTCTATTCTTCCGAAGGGGTTGGTTTCAACACCACCTACTTTCTTTACTTAGGAAATTACTTTTAAAAGAGTTGCTTTTGCCCTAGTCGTTTTAAGACCTTTTGTTTTATTGAAAGATAAACCCAAAAATTTTCGAAAGGAAGGCTTTAAATATTTTCGAAACTAGGTTCCCCAAGCTTTTACTTGCACCCAATACTTTCGAAAGGTTTGTTTCAAGTAACAGACTTTAAAGATTTTGAAAGGTAACTAATAAAGGTTTCGAAGGGGTGATTTCCCAATGTTTTCGAAAGGTTTGCCTTTAGTGTTTGAATGGAAAGTTTTCAATGTTTTTGAAAGGAAAGTTTGAAATGTTTTGAAAAGAGGATGTCTAAAGGTTTTAAAAAGCTTTCGAAAGGACTTTCTAGTTTCGAACGGTCTATTATAAATGATTTCAAAATGTATGTTTTAGCCTTTCGGCCTAGAGTTCAAGGTAAAGTAGTTAAATGGTTTCAAAAGAGGTACTTTCAAAGTTTTTGAAAGAGACTGTTTAAATCTTTAAAACAAAGGTCTCGAAGGTTTTTCATCAACAATGTTTTGTGTAAAGCATATATCATGGCATAAAGATTTGAGTAACGCAAAAAGTATATTTTCCTTGTTTAAGTATGATTTAAAGGGTTAAATCAATTTGAAAGATGCTTTCAAGAAAAAATTGATGGGTAGTTAACCCTAAGTAAATAATTCGTAAATTTGAATACCAGATGAGACTAGTATAGGGTCGCACCCTATACATTAGCTATAACCCTAGCTAATTTGGTCCAAAATTCTAGTATGTAGGACTTAGTCATCAGTTAGACTTAAATAATGTTACGCATAGAAAGGAATATACAAAGAAGTATGATAGATTATTAGTGATCCCGAAAAACCATTAGGATCAGTTGACCCTAAGAGAAGTAAGTTAAGGACAGACCGTTCAGAAGTGTGTCTAATATATGTTAGATTTTTTTTTTCTGATTGGCCCAAGTCAGCCAATAGTTAGTAGTTAGGCAAACAAAACTATATTGTTCGGACAGATAGTCCATTTATTACCTGATTTATAAGCATATACGATATTGCTATTATTGTTTTAACTAGTTTGATTGCAGGATTCGATTGGAAAAAAGATATGTTTTAAAGGGATATTAGTGAGGGGAAACTCGTTCCTCTAAATGGCGTGGTCTCACTTAATATCAGTAAAATGAGATGTAATAGTATTACTCACACAAGGCTTTATGTCTGACATGAAGTTTATGTTTTCTCTTAAAATCTCGAGTGCTCGAAATTTAATTTGAGTAGATTAAGAGTTAAGGTTTTACGAGTTTAGTATGTTGGACGAATAAGCTTCCGAATAAGTGTAGGGGGAAAATCTAGCTATATAGGATCTATTTATTTTTATTTCCAGTGTGACATATTAAGACTGATATGTCCATTTAGTACTCTGATCATCCAAGGAAGCATCCTCATATGTCGCTCTTGGCGTTGTTTGTAATAATTATATTTGATCAATACCTGGGAATTGTTTGGGATTATGTATCTGAATGCGAAATACTGATTTGAAATGTAATCAGAAAAGTTGTTTTAAATCTGTATTTATTTTATTACATATTCATGTGTTTCTGATATTGTGAATACCATTAACATTACCATATTTTGTCATCGGAAGTTAATATTATGGATGACTACAGCATCTATAGCGCTTAGCTTCGGACCTCAAGATAGGGGATGTTACAACTTGGTATCAGAGCATAGGTTTATGGAAAATTTAAAAAGAAATTTCAAACATAAAATGATTTTGAAAACATAATCCTAAGGAAGAGAAAAGATCGGATATGAGATAATGCTATAGTAATTTACTTGTATTTGCTATATATTAGTATACGCTTTTTCTCTATTCTTCCAACTCTCTTAGACTATTCTTCTATATCTTACAAAGACACAAATGCATGTATTACAGACGTAAGATATGGATACTAGAAGTGGTAGAGTTAACATTGGTGAGGAAGCACCACAACCAGTGGGATTGCTAGACCAAATACTAGGAGGAACCCATATCAGGCACAAGCTAATAATGTGGGAGCTAGAGTTCCGCAAGTCGATATGGGAGCAATGTATCAGTTCTTTGTTAACATGATGCAAGCAGGAACTGTTGCAGGGCTAGCTGGAGGAAATGCTGAAGGAGGAAATCAAGGAGCTCCAGTGGTCAATAACCATATTGTTTTGAGTAGAAATTATGCTCAGTTGGGAGGAAAGCCATTTATTGGTATTGAAGACGCAATCAAAATAGATAATTGGTTACTTCATTGTAAGAGGATTTTTGCTGATTTGGGGCTCAATGATGAGCCGAAAAGGATACTCGCTTCTATTCAACTAACAAGAGGCAACATTGTACTGGTGGAACAGTGTTACAGTTGGGGTCAATGGGGATACTACGACTTTGGCTGATTTCATAAAGAGGGTTCAAGAAAGATTTATATCAGAGATTGCAAAATCTACTCTGCTTAAGAAGTTTGCTGAATTGGAGTAGGGAGATATGAAAGTGCTTGAGTATGCAACCAAATTCGAGGAGTTAGAATGATACGGATACGCCACGGTTGTTACTGTCATCAAAACAAATAAGAAGTATATTCATGGGTTGAAGCCTAAGCTTGCTAAGGCCACATTATCGCATATTAGATATCCGTACGATGTTGTTGTTGAGATGGCTTTGAGGTAGGAAGAGATGCTTTCTTTTCTTGATGGAAGCAAGGCCAAGGAAGCTCAAGGAGGGTAGAACCAAAAGAGGAAGTTATTCGATAAGAAAGGGGCTCAGAAGAGTGGAGCTGCTGAGAATGGAAGGGCAAAAGTTTTCGGTTACAAGTGTGATAAGAAAGGACACTATGTTCATGAACGCTGAACAGGCAAAGGAAAAATATCTGCTGAGAACAAAAGAGTAAGATGTTTCAATTGTGATCAGATTGGACATAATAAGAACCGGTGCAAGGAACCAAACAAGAATGGAAAAGTCAATATGTTTGCATTGGAACCAGCTACCTCGAGACCAACAATAGAGGAGAATAGAAAACTTGTGTTGGAAGGTACGCTTTTGATTAATGGTGTATCAATTAGTGTTCTATTTGATACTAGTGTATCTCATTCTTTTATATCTCATTATTTGGTCGATAAGCTTAACCTAGAACCTTCATAACTAGTTACTTCCTTCAGAGTTGTAAATCCTATAGGAGGTATGTGACACTTGGGATGAAATGTGACCAGTTGGAGTTTGAATTGTTAGGTCACACATTTGTTTGCAGTTTGCATGTGTTTTCGTAGGGTTCAAATTATTTCGAGTATGGATTGGTTAAATAAATACAATGTTAGGATATTTTTCCATAATAGGAAGATATCACTTAGATAGCCTGACTGTAGTGACCGAATAATATTCTCTATAGAAAAATCTAGTTTTGAGGTTAATGCTATGTTGGTTATTGTGGAGGTAGAAGACGATTTAAATCGAGTTCTCTTTATTATAGAATTCATAGATGTCTTTCAAGCCGTAATAGGGTTGCCGCCGAAACGAGCTATTGAGTTTTGAATATATATATATATATATATATATATATATATATATATATATATATATATAGGAGTAGAACCAGTGAGTATGCCATCAAGCAGAATGACACCTACCGAGATGAGCGAGTTAAAGGTGTAGTTGGTGTTTGGAAAGTAAGAACTTTACTAGACCAAGCAGTTCGCCTTGGGGAGCAGCCATATCGTTTGCAAGGAAACCGGATGGATTGTTAAGCTTATGTATCGATTATAGTAAGTTGAATGAGAGGACGACAAAAAATCAATATCCATTACCTAGAATTAACGATTTGTTCAACCTGTTGAGTGGAGCAAATGTGACGACCCAGAAATTTTAACGATTTTAAATAACGTAATTAACTAATTTTTTTTCATGAAAATAAATCGTTAGATTTTAATAATGAAAATTTTATATTTGGTATGGTCTATTTAAACGTAGTAGGCATCAAATTTTCATTAGAAATTATGAAAGTTTGTTTTGGTTGTGAAATTTTAATTAAAATTTTAATTCATTTTAATTTGATGAAAATTAAACATTTTTGAAATCTGAATATTTTACATAAGAAAACTTTTTATGATTTTCTAAGTGAGTCATCATATTTCGTTTCGTCAAATTTAGACTACTCTAGCTTCGTCTATATTATTTCGGCATTTTAGCAGCATTTTTTGGCAGCGAAATTCGAGTTTTGATAGGTGGGCCATATCTTCCATATCTGTGGATCATTCTGTTCGTCTTGAGATGCTGATCTCCGTATTATATTCATTATGCATTTTGACGGATGATATGCGGCAAAATCTACGAAACAGTTAGCTGTATCGGTATCTGTTTTGAACCTTTTGAGCTTCTCTGTGTCCATTCAGTTACCCACTGACTGAAATCAAATAGCCATTTTCTTTATTAATTTCCTAAAATTCAGTTGTTGGCTTTTACTATTCTTGTGGTTTCAAAATATATTCGTTGATTTGTTTCCCACTGGTTCATTTCTCTCCTCTCTATTTGGTTCTGAGCTTTCATTTGAAAAGAAAGAAAAAATTATATAATATAAGCTGCTTATATTTTGAATCATGTTCGTGCTTCTTCCTTAATTAAACTACTCTCGTTCTCCTTGTTGCCGACCGTTTTGCCCCATGCCCAGGCCTTCTTTGCCAACAACCGCCAGCGCTACTCGAAGCAGCCATCTTCCCTCCGTGTCGCCTTTCCTACAACACCTCCAACCACACACGCCCTCTCCCACCACACATGCCCTCTCCTTCAATCCCCGCCTTGCCTTCCGTCTATTAGCCAAACCACCATCAGCCTTGATCCTAACCTCCTTCCACCTCCTTGCCATCATAGCCCCTGCCACATTTTTCCTGCCAATAACCGAAGCCAATAACCACCATCAACGCCCTTACAGCCACCATAAATCCATCGCTGAACGACCAGAACCCTACCACGCCTTGGAACAGCAACTACCTGATAGCCTTTCCCCTCTTCCCCACACAGTCTATGAAATGACCCTGACTCGACCTTCGAAAATCGGCACCGAATAGGACAGTCGTATTCAGATGCCGCAGATCCAAACGTCGAATCTGGTTCGCCGAAGCTTATAACACAATTAAGTATAACAACACAGCGGAAGATAAAGAAATGAATATAATTGATATACAACATTCGATACAACAATGATACAATATGAATCAAACATTAGAGATACAAGATAACAATGCAACAACGGAATAACAAAATGAACTAGCAACGGAACAAAAAAAACTTCAACAGCAATAGCAACTCTAACTCCAAAGCACCAATCCAGAAATAGCTCGAACCGCCATCACATTGTACCAAGATAAGAAAGTCTCGTCCATGAATCCAAAGACTCCAATATCCACGATCTCCAAAGAATACAAAGAGAAAGCTGAGATCCACCGGATCGATATCTATATCTACTATCTGAAAAACCCAACTCTGGACTGCCCGTGTGGAAAAAATTGTGGGCACCCAGAGTTTAGGAAAGGAACAATAATCTCCGGGTCAGTCATGGGGCTGGTATAAGCAAACAGAAACAGTTTTACCTTTTAAAGCAAACAAAAGAATTTAAATTTTGAAATCCGCAATGCTTTTTAGAAAATGAAACTACCATAAGACCTCCCGCCACACACACAATGAAAACGCAAACTTGGAGGAGATTTCTCCTTATGATAGTCAAATATGCTTGATATGCGAAATTCCATTTTATATTATTGTTAGTGCATAGTGCAGGAAACCTTTCGAAAGTATAATATTAATCTTAGCCAGTATAGGTACCATTATATTATGCCTACTATAGCTACCATGTTAGATGGCAGGTTCTACAACTAAAACCATACATGGCGCGTATTGGTGATTGGATTTCCAACAAACGGTCAGGCTAAGTAACTTCCTGGGCCACATGGGTACGCCTCTGGAGGGACGTCCTGAGAACCTAACCGGATCTCTGCCAACACAAGGCCGGGTTACCTCAGTAACTAGGTAACTACCACATGAGTATGCCATCCCCCGGTCATAACCAACTTTATCCCAGGATTCACCAACAACCACAAAGTAATAAATTTGCAGCAACCACATAGGTTAAGTATCTGGGCTCCATACCATGATACCACCTCTATCCAGAAGGAAATGAACATACCCTCAGGGGGCGCTACCCCCAAATAACCTTGCTGCATTCTTCCTGTTTCGACCATTCCGGGTTGTGAAGTTCGACGAAGTCCTGTCCACAAAGCTACGCTTTTCACAAAAGCCATGATTTGGTCAAAAAATGATCAACATCACTTCGTATGCCACATTACCAAATTGGGAATATATCACTAGTAACCATCAACTACATAACCTCTGAGCTCGTACGTCTCAGAGAAGGGTGTTAAGCAAAGAGAATAAATCTCCGCCACCAAATAGAAATGTATTTGATAGAAACCGGTTTTACGTCTCAAGGTGTAACGTCAGACACACATCCATACAAGTCTGTTCCGGGTTCGAACAGAACCGAAGGCACTTCCGAAGAAGTCATTGCAAATCCGGATAATTTCGAATCACGTCCGGACTTCCCATCACAATGGGCGCTTGAATCTCTATATCGAGGATCGGCCGATGCAGAGACATTCGACAAGAAACTCTTGCGCTTTCGAAAGTATCCGGTCTTCACCACCGGTCTTCAATTGCTATCCATAGACGTCGTATCACTATTCGGAATGGGTTATATGACACAAAGGTCCTCTCCCGGCTAAACCGAATAGTGAGCGCAATATTTAAAAAAATGTGGATATAGGATCTCAGTTTAGTCACAACTTATTATCCAAAAAATTTCTTCCAAATGGTTAAACAAATTTACCATTTACAAATCTTTTAAACAAAAAGATTCATTTCAAAAACCTTCAATGGTTTAAACAATTTCCACACTTTAAATCTTTTAAACAAAAGATTCACTTTTAAGACCCCTTTCAATTTAAAACAAGGTTCACCAATCCTTTAAACAAAGATTCATTCATAGCTTTTCAAAGAAATTCCATTTTCAAGTTGGATTAACTCATCCGGTCTTTAAATTAAAGACTCATTTCACAACTTTCAAAACAGTTCCCGATTCAATCTTTTATATATAAAAGATACACCATTTAGAATCTTCTTCAATTTCATATTAGGGTTCAACTACCTTTTACAAAATTCAATTATAGCTTTCAAAGCCATTCCATTCCAAATTTGAAATCATAATTTTGGAAATTCTTTCCTTATATAAAAGCTATTATTATTCGAAAACCACTTGTTTCGTTTCGGAAAACACGATTATATTTGCACGAGTTAAGGCCTTTAAATATAAACTTGGGTTACATTCAAATTCTCAAAGTAATACTTTTAAAATGATTTAAAATCCAACACATTTAGAACTTTGTATAACATTTTTACGTCATAAATACCAGATATAGAATTCAATTTCAGATATTGAATTCAGTTTAAATCAAAATTTTCAAATTTCAAATATTTATTAAGTTATTCAAAATAACTTTCATTCTTACAACACCTTTTCAAAGTTTTCCACTTTAAACCCAAACCATTTCCAAAACTATTTGAATTTAAAATTTAGATTCAAAATATTTAAAAATGTGTGACTTAACCGACTTCCTCGTGCAATCCATATTTATGTGTGTACAAGTTTAGTCCAGGGGTTTTACACAATAGTGCACCACATCAATCATCACAGATATATCAACATCGACAAGCGGTATAACCCATAACGCTTGTCATATTTCACAGATAAGATAAATTCATCAATCACAAAGATTCATCATTACAATTCGATGTGTGTTTCGGATAACCAACTGGAATCCGACTCCCTGTTGCATCGAAATTCAAGTGCCGTTTTACGGGCAAAGGAGTTTTCACAGACATACAGAAAACAAATCATAACTCACAGTACAGCACACAGCAGTTCACATCACATAGTATCACAATCAGAAATAGAAATATCAATTCAATAGACAACATCTGAAGATAGTCAATAGTTTTCAATTTAAGGTAAGGTGACTCAAAAGAATTTACCACATAACTATTTTTATTGATTTATCTAAATCAATGATTAACTATTCTTAATGATGAATAAATTAATTTTTTTAATTGATTATTCTTTAATCAATTAACTCAATTAATTACTAATTATCGATTAATTAACTTTAATCATCTAGTTTACAATTCTTAATTTCAAATTAATCAAACACTTAATTATTAACTAACCGATCTTTAATTCCAAATTAATCAATCTCTAATTACCTAGTTAATTACAATTTTCAATTAATTAACCATTTTTAATTACCCTTTTTAAACAATCAATAATAATAATTTATCTTAATTAACATTTAAAAAATCTTCTTCAAACTTTGAGAGCAAATTATTATTAATTGTAAATTTTTAATGTTAATTAACTTCAACATTTAACTTAAATTATCTCTTAATTAAAACATTAATTTAAGATTCTAAAACATTCTAAAATAATTAAAAACTTGAAATAAGTTCTAAATTTAAATCGTTAAACACTTGTGTTCTTTGTTGACACTAAAATTTGTCTTTTACCATTTTTTAACTTTAAATTTGTACAACTTATCCATTTCTGAAAACAACCCGAGCAAATCTTTGTTTAACCCGAGCCAAACACAGGAAAACTCGAGCACAACTTCGGGTTTCCAGAAAATCAACCCGAGCCAAACACAGGAAAACTCGAGCACAACTTCGGGTTTCCAGAAAATCAACCCGAGCCAATTTATACATTTTTTTTTCTTTTACAACTTTGCTTTAAAGAATTTAAAACCTAATTTCGAAACCCATACTAATTTACACGAGCTTTTACTCAGGCCATCAACTCATTTTCACGAGGGTAGGCTCGAGCTTCCCATCTTCACCTCCTTCTTCTTCTTCTATCCCTACCATACTGACATCATTGTACATCTGTGCATCATGCACGCCAACTGAGACTCTCTGATAATAGCTCCGGCCATCATCATGTCGTCTTCGGCCCCACCTACCTGTGCAACCACCCAGGTCACCGAAATATCCATGAAATCGAAATCGAGGTGCCTGATTTTAACTGGAACCAAACTCCAGTCAATAAACTTACCATGTGCCGACGAACCAACCAATTTGATGCATTGCCATTTCCTTCAGAGCCACGCCATCGACCTATGCCCCTAATCCCGCTGGTCCGATCGATCACGATCCCTTGTCGACGTCGAACTTTTCCCAGAATCGTATCAACCCACAACTGATTTGTCGAACCCTAGATCGACAATCCCTGACCATCACAGTGACCCAGAAACACTCCAAGTATTTTTCCTACAATCACAGTTCTTCCTTCTCCCTCCAGTAATGGCCATGTTGATCAACACTTCGCTGATCAACAGAATTCACCAAAAATATGTTTTACATTCAACCTCGAAATTTTCATTTGATATAGTTCTAAAATTCAAAATTTTGTTTTTAAAAATCATCAATTTTAAAGACAATCCAGATTACATAATCAAATCGAAAATTCTTAATAATCAAATTTTGGGATATTTGAGTTTTTCACTGTATTTTATTGTTTTTGCCATAATTACTGAGTACAAAAATCTGAGATTATTTTTAAAAATAAGGTTATATTCTCATAATCATTTTCTATTTATAAATCAAGATCAAAAATTGATTATATAAGTGGCAATTTATTTTTCTTGTAATGGTTTTAAGATTGTAAATTTAACAGAGAGTGTGAATTTAACAGGGATTGTAAATTTAACAAACACACAGACATGGATTCACAAAGAACAGTATAGTTCAAGGCATTTTTCACAACAGCTGGAAGTATCCACCACAACATCACACATATAAACAGATTCAACATTGAAACAGGTCAGTTTGCACACCTTGGGTTTTGACAGAGCAGAGAAGAACAGAGAGGAATTTCCTTTTGAGCCTGAGTTTTTTTTCCTTTAAATCTTGAAGTTAAACCTTAGATTATCCCCAGAAATTTCTGCAATGTCTCTGGTTTGAACTACAGCTATGTTTATCTGCAGTTTTGAATTTTTTTTAAATTTGTTGAATGCTTCAGATTCCTGATTTGTACCTTGCGGGGTTGATCTGTGTAATTTGATTTAGTTGCATGCTAGCACTTCTGATCTGTATTTGATTGAACTTGCTTTTGTTTGTTTGATTTATACTGATTCTCGGGTTTGAACTCTCATTTGATTTCAAGCTTTGAATTTTTGAAGATGAAGAAAGAAATGAGAAAAGGAGGAGATGTTATGTTTTTTTTAAATCTTGTTTCTTTACATAGAAAAATTTCTTTCATTTATTTCAATTTTGAGGTGATAATGCCATTTGTTTGTATAACTAACACATGTCTTAAACATGGACACTTGTTAAAATTTCAAATTTATGTCTAAGTCCTTAATGCAAATTATTTTGTTAATGTTTGTTTATATTTTTTTAAATCTTCTTTTATTTTTATTTACAAATCATGTTTATTTTCAAAAGATAATTTTAACTACTTATACTTTATATATCAAAATGCATATTCACAAAAATTAAGAAACAAATTTTTTTTATTAGTTTTATATATATAGAAATTTTAAATTCAAGATATTTAGTAAATTTCAAAATCACACTTTGTTTTGTACTTATACGATTTAAAGAAAAATGGTTTGGAATTAAATTAGTACTAATAAAGCTTTATAAGTTAGTAAATACAATTTTTAGTTTCAATACGTTTATATTTTTAAACTTAAGATATTAAACTTATTTCAAATATAAACTTCTTTAAGTCTAGTTGAATTTCAAGTGATTAAAATATTGAAGTGATTTCCATTTTTTATTGAAGTGATTAAAATATACATTACTAAGAAAGAAATCTCTCAAGTAAATACAATTTTTATTGAATTCAAATTCAAATCTCAAATTGAAATTTATTTATAAAATATTCACTTTTGAATTCCAAATCATTAATCTTTATTTATTTTTAAAAGATAAAAACATTTATTTACAATCTTTATATATATTAATGAATCAAGTTATCAATTTACACATATATATATATTCAAATCTCCAAATAAATTCACAATTAAATTTGTAATTAAAATATTATTCAAAATATTTATTCAGAATTTCCAATTAAAATTTCTATTTAAAAATCATATTTACATCCATTTACATGAATAAACAAACAAATATCTTTTACATTTTGGAAAACACCAGATTAAACCAAAATTTAAATTCCAAAAATTAAATTTATTTTCAATTTTAATTTGATTTAAAAACGAAAATGTTACAGATTTCCCCCTTAGAAAATTTCGTCCTCGAAATTTGAAAGTAGGGAGACAGCAAAGAATATAGAAAGATCGAGAGATGAATCAGATCAACTGAATATCTATTCTGCATTTGGCTTCCCAAATCAGAATACCACTAATAATTATGAGAACGAACTTATTCAATACAAGACATTCGGGTCACCAAAACTACAAATATACAGGGCATTGGTTAGTTCAAAGGATAACTAACCATTCTTAGAATATATCTGGACCCAACAAAATAAACAGATCTATGGATGCAATCCAAATCTTTTAGTTTAAACAACAAAAATATACCTACCAACCAAAGCAAACAATTCATCCAAACAAACAATTCTGACCCATCTGGAGTTTGTGTCCCATGCAAATATATCAATGCTTCTTCCTGGAGCTACCAGGAAACTATCAAAGAATTGAAAAGACGAATCAAAAGAGATTGATAGAGGAAGATTGTTTCCCGCTATTGCAGGGTATCGACCATTTGTAGTCGAACTCCCATGTCCCTTATCTCGTCCTCTTCTTGCACTCGTACTCACTATAGTGGATAGTATGAGAATTTACTAAGGCATTCGAACAGATATCTTAGGGATATACTCATTCTAGGGTATACTTCACCCTATCTCTATTGAGTTACTTAATGTGTTATACTCCTGAGCTAAAGTTTCAACCTTCAGCTCTGATACCAAATGAAACGACCGTGACTCGACCTTTGAAAATCGGCACCTAATACGACACTCGTATTCAAATGCCGTAAATCCAAACGTCGAATCTGGTTCGCCGGAGCTTATAACACAATTAAGTATAACAACACAGCGGAAGATAAAGAAATGAATATCATTGATATACAACATTCGAGACAACAATGATACAATATGAATCAAATATCAGAGATACAAGATAACAATGCAACAGCGGAACAAAAAAAACTTCAACAGCAATAGCAACTCTAACTCCAAAGTACCAATCCAGAAATAGCTCGAACCACCATCACGTTGCACCAAGATAAGCAAGTCTCGTCCATGAATCCAAAGACTCCAATATCTAAGATCTCCAAAGAATACAAAGAGAAAGCTGAGAGCTACCGGACCGATATCTATATCTACTATCTGAAAAACCCAACTTTAGACTGCCCGTGTGGAAAATTGTAGGCACCCAGAGTTTAGGAAAGGAACAATAACTCCGGGTCAGTCATGGGACTGGTATAAGCAAACAGAAACAGTTTTACCTTTTAAAACAAACAAAAGAATTTAAATTTTGAAATCCGTAATGCTTTTTAGAAAATGAAACTACAATAAGGCCTCCCGCCACACACACAATGCAAACACAGACTTGGAGGAGATTTCTCCTTTGATAGTCAAATATGCTTGATACGCGAAATTCCTTTTTATATTATTATTAGTGCATAGTGCAGGAAACCTTTCAAAAGTATAATATTAATCTTAGCCAGCATAGGTATCATTATATTATGCCTACTATAGCTACCATGTTAGATGGCAGGTTCTACAACTAAAACCGTACAAGGGGCGTATTGGTGATTGGATTTCCAACAAATGGTAAGGCTAAGGAACTTCCTGGGCCACATGGGCACGCCTCTGGAGGGACGTCCCGAGAACCAAACCGGATCTCTGCCAACACAAGGCCGGGTTACCTCTGTAACTAGGTAACTACTACACGAGTATGCCATCCCTCGGTCATAACCAACCTTTATCCCGGAATTCACCAACAACCAAAAGGTAATAAATTTGCAGCAACCACATAGGTTAAGTATCTGGGCACCAAACCATGGTACCACCTCTATCCAGAAGGAAATGAACATACCCTCAGGGGACGCTACCCCCATATAACCTTACTGCATTCTTCATGTTTCGACCATTCCGGGTTGTGAAGTTCGACGAAGTCCCGTCCACACAGCTATGCTTTTCACAAAAAGCTATGCTTTGATCAACAAATGATCAGCAACACTTTGTATGCCACATTGCCAAATTGGGAATATATCACTAGTAACCATCAACTACATAACCTCTGAGCTCGTACGTCTCAGAGAAGGGTGTTAAGCTAAGAGAATAAATCTCCGCCACCAAACAGAAATGTATTTGATAGAAACCAGTTTTACATCTCAAGGTGTAACGTCAGACACACAATCCATACAAGTCTGTTCCGGGTTCGAACAGAACCGAAGACACTTTCGAAGAAGTCCTTGCAAATCCGGATAATTTTTAATCACGTCCGGAGTTCCCATCATAATGGGCGCTCGAATCTCTATACCGGGGATCAGCCGATGCAGAGACATTCGACAAGAAACCCTTTCGCTTTCGAAAGTATCCGGTCTTCACCACCGGTCTTCAATTGCTATCCATATACGTCCTATCACTATTCGAAATAGGTTATATGACACAAAGTCCTCTCCCGGATAAACCGAATAGTGAGCGCAATATTTAAAAAACTATGGATATGGGATCTCAGTTTAGTCACAACTTATTATCCAAAACTTTTCATCCAAATGGTTAAACAAATTTACCATTTACAAATCTTTTAAACTAAAAGATTAATTTCAAAAACCTTCAATGGTTTAAACAATTTCCACACTTTAAATCTTTTAAATAAAAGATTCACTTTTAAGACCCCTTTCAATTTAAAACAAGGTTCACCAATCTTTTAAATAAAGATTCATTCATAGCTTTTCAAAACAATTCCATTTTCAAGTAGGATTAACTCATCCGGTCTTTAAATTAAAGACTCATTTCATAACTTTCAAAACAGTTCCCGATTCAATCTTTTATATATAAAAGATACACCATTTAAAATCTTCTTCAATTTCAAATTAGGGTTCAACTACCTTTTACAAAATTCAATTATAGCTTTCAAAGCCTTTCCATTCCAAATTTGAAATCATAATTTTGGAAATTCTTTCCTTATATAAAAGCTATTATTATTCGAAAGCCACTTGTTTCGTTTCGGAAAACTTGATTATATTTGCACGAGTTAAGGCCTTTAAATATAAACTTGGGTTACATTCAAATTCTCAAAGTAATACTTTTTAAATGATTTAAAATCCAACACATTTATAACTTTGTATAACATTTTTACGTCATAAATACCAGATATAGAATTCAATTTTAGATATTGAATTCAGTTTAAATCAAAATTTTCAAATTTCAAATCTTTATTAAGTTATTCAAAATAACTTGCATTCTTACAACACATTTTCAAAGTTTTTCAATTTAAACCCAATCCATTTCCAAAACCATTTGAATTTAAAATTTAGATTCAAAATATTTAAAAATCTACGACTTAACCGATTTCCACGTGCAATCCATATTTGTGTGTGTACAAGTGTAGTCCAGGGGTTTTACACAATAGTGCACCACATCAATCATCACAGATATATCAACATCGACAAGCAGTATAACCCATAATTCTTATCATAGTTTCACAGATAAGATAAATTTATCAATCACAAAGATTCATCATTACAATTCGATGTGGGTTTCGGATAACCAACTGGAATCTGACTCCCTGTTGCATCGAAATTCAAGTATCGTTTTACGGGTAAAGGAGTTTTCACAGACGTACAGAAAACAAATCATAACTCACAGTACAACACACATCAGTTCACATCACATAGTATCACAATCAGAAATAGAAATATCAATTCTATAGACAATATTTGATGATAGTCAATCGTTTTCAATTTAAGGTAAGGTGACTCAAAAGAATTTACCACATAACTATTTTTGTTGATTTATCTAAATCAATGATTAACTATTCTTAATGATGAATAAATTAATTTTTTAATTGATTATTCTTTAATCAATTAACTCAATTAATTACTATTTATCGATTAATTAACTTTAATTATCTAGTTTACAATTCTTAATTTCAAATTAATCAAACACTTAATTATTAACTAACCGATCTTTAATTTCAAATTAATCAATCTCTAATCACCTAGTTAATTACAATTTTTAATTAATTAACCAATTTTAATTACCCTTTTTAAACAATCAATAATAACAATTTATCTTAATTAACATTTAAAAAATCTTCTTCAAACTTTGAAAGCAAATTACTATTAATTGTAAATTTTTAATGTTAATTAACTTCAACATTTAACTTAAATTATCTCTTAATTAAAACATTAATTTAAGATTCTAAAACATTCTAAAATAATTAAAAACTTGAAATAAGTTCTTAATTTAAATCGTTAAACACTTATGTTCTTTGTTGACACTAAAATTTGTTTTTACCATTTTTTTAACATTAAATTTGTACAACTTAATCCATTTCTGAAAACAACCCAAGCAAATCTTTGTTTAACCCGAGCCAAACATAGGAAAACTAGAGCACAACTTCGGGTTTCCTGAAAATCAACCCGAGCCAATCTATACATTTTTTTTTCTTTTACAACTTTGCTTTAAAGAATATAAAACCTACTTTCGAAACCCATACTAATTTACACGAGCTTTTACTCAGGCCATTAACTCATTTTCACAAGGGTAGGCTCAAGCTTCCCATCTTCACCTCCTTCTTCTTTATCTATCCCTACCATATTGACATCATTGTACATCTGTGCATCATGCATGCCAACTGAGACTTCTCCGATAATAGCTCCATCCATCATCATGTCGACTTCGGCCCCACCTACCTGTGCAACCACCCAGGTCACCAAAATATCCATGAAATCGAAATCGAGGTGCCTGATTTTAACTGGAACCAAACTCCAGTCAATAAACTTACCATGTGCCGACGAACCAACCAATTTGATGCATTGCCATTTCCTTCAGAGCCACGCCATCGACCTATGCCCCTAATCCCGCTGGTCCGATCGATCACGATCCCTTGTCGACGTCGAACTTTTCCCAGAATCGTATCAACCCACAACTGATTTGTCGAACCCTAGATCGACAATCCCTGACCATCACAGTGACCCAGAAACACTCCAAGTATTTTTCCTACAATCATAGTTCTTCCTTCTCCCTCTAGTAATGGCCGTGTTGATCAACACTTCGCTGATCAACAGAATTCACCAAAAATATGTTTTCCATTCAACCTCGAAATTTTCATTCGATACAGTTCTAAAAATCAAAATTTTGTTTTTAAAAATCATCATTTTTAAAGACAATCCAGATTACATAATCAAATCGAAAATTCTTGACAATCAAATTTTGGGATATTTGAGTTTTTCACTGTATTTTATTGTTTTTGCCATAATTACTGAGTACAAAAATCTGAGATTATTTTTAAAAATAAGGTTATATTCTCATAATCATTTTCTATTTATAAATCAAGATCAAAAATTGATTATATAAGTGGCAGTTTATTTTTCTTGTAAAGGTTTTAAGATTGTAAATTTAACAGAGAGTAGAAATTTAACAGGGATTGTAAATTTAACATACACGCAGACATGGATTCACAAAGAACAGTATAGTTTAAGGCATTTTTCACAACAGTTGGAAGTATCCACCCCATCATCACACATATAAACAGATTCAACATTGAAACAGGTCAGTTTGCTCACCTTGGGTTTTGACAGAGCAGAGAAGAACAAAGAGGAATTTCCTTTTGAGCCTGAGTTTTTTTTCCTTTAAATCTTGAAGTTAAACCTTAGATTATCTCCATAAATTTCTGCAATGTCTCTGGTTCGAACTACAGCTATGTTTATCTGCAGTTTTGAATTTATTTTAAATTTGTTGAATGCTTCAGATTCCTGATTTGTACCTTGCTGGGTTGATCTGTGTAATTTGATTTAGTTGCATGCTAGCACTTCTGATCTGTATTTGATTGAACTTGCTTTTGTTTGTTTGATTTATACTGATTCTCGGGTTCGAAATCTCATTTAATTTCAAGCTTTGAATTTTTGAAGATGAAGAAAGAAATGAGAAAAGAAGGAGATGTTATGTTTTTTTTTAAATCTTGTTTCTTTAGATAAAAAATTTTCTTTCATTTATTTCAATTTTAAGGTGATAATGCCATTTGTTTATACAACTAACACATGTCTTAAACATGGACACTTGTTAAAAAATTTCAAATTTATGTCTAAGTCCTTAATGCAAATTATTTTGTTAATGTTTGTTTATATTTTTTTAAATCTTCTTTTATTTTTATTTACAAATCATGTTTATTTTCAAAAGATAATTTTAACTACTTATACTTTATATATCTAAATGCATATTCACAAAAATTAAGAAACAAATTTTTTTTTAATTAGTTTTATATATATAGAAATTTTAAATTCAAGATATTTAGTAAATTTCAAAATCACACTTTGTTTTGTACTTATATGATTTGAAGAAAAATGGTTTGGAATTAAATTATTACTAATAAAGATTTATAAGTTAGTAAATACAATTTTTATTTTCAATACATTTATATTTTTAAACTTAAGATATTAAACTTATTTCAAATATAAACTTCTTTAAGTCTAATTGAATTTCAAATGATTAAAATATTGAAGTGATTTTAAATTTTTATTGAAGTGATTAAAATATACATTACTAAGAAAGAAATCTCTCAAGTAAATAAAATCTTTATTGAATTCAAATTCAAATCTCAAATTAAAATTTATTTATAAAATATTCACTTTTGAAATCCAAATCATTAATCTTTATTTATTTTTTTAAAGATAAAAACATTTATTTGCAATCTTTATATATATTAATGAATCAAGTTATAAATTTATATATATATTCAAATCTCCAAATAAATTCGCAATTAAATTTGTAATTAAAATATTATTCAAAATATTTATTTCAGAATTTCCGATTAAAATTTCTATTTAAAAATCATATTTACATTCATTTACATTAATAAACAAACAAATATCTCTTAAATTTTGGAAAACATCAGATTAAACCAAAATTTAAATTCCAAAAATTAAATTTATTTTCAATTTTAATTTGATTTAAAAACGGGAATGTTACAGTCTACCACCTATCTCCGCCAGTTAAACCTATCCCACCCTCTCACCTCTCTGATCTCTCATAGCAGCATATGTTTGTGTGTGTGTGTGTGTGTGCATATATATGTGTGTGTGCGTTTGCATATATATGCTCGCAGCACGCCCGTCCACTGACCCATTACCATACCCATCCAAATGCTCCGACGACTTGCACTCCGACCAGCTCTAGCTACACCATTCCATTTTTTTTAAATTATGAGTTATGATTCTTTGTTTTATATTTTTTTATTAATAGTTTTATAAGCTTAAAGTGTGTATGAAAACTAAAAAATATATATAGCTTATATATATATATATATATGTGTGTGTGTTTACTTATATATTTGATTTTCATCGAATCCAGTTCACCGTGCTCTGCTTTTATTTCATCGCTGTCCAGAATTGGTCACAGCAGCATTTTTCTTTCCTTCATATGTGTGTTTGTGTCTGTATCCATGTAGGCGTCGCGTTCATTTTCCGTTGTTCAATAGCCTCAAAAGGTGAGCGATCACTCACGATTATCATTCTTATATTTAGTAAATTCAATTCACATAAAATGACGGTTGAAATTTATTGTTAATGTAGGACCGATTTCACCCTGAGGGGGGGTGAATAGGGTAATACTGTTAATTATAAAATCAAATTGTGGAAGTTTATAAAATAATTGCAACATAGATCACAACAGAATTATAGCAGCACAGATAATAGTAGAATAATAAAAATAGAACACACAGATTTACCCAACTTCGACAAAACCTTGCCAACATGGTGCCCCTAAGGTTTCTACTAGAAATTAAGTAGTCAGACGCTTACACATGTAAACCCGCGACACCCGCTATCGACTAGGCTTAACTCTATGCTCAAAATCCTGCCACAATTCAGCCACTGAGTTGGGAATTCTTGAACTACACCACCGTAGTTCGTCCCCTAGTCACATGACTAGAATTTACGATGGTTTAAAAGAGAAAAATACAAATTAAACACAAATTAAAATCAAAACCCTAATTTCAAAATTATAAGCCCAAATCCGTATATAATAACCGACCCATAAATAATACGTCCCTCCTCTCCTTTTTATTTTATTGGCCCGCTTCCTTGTTCTTCGATGGCTTCGGCCTCCTTCCGTTTGCTTGAAAATCAGGGCTTTGAATATATTGAAGATGCCGACTTTAGTAGCTCGATCGAATGATGATTTACGTCCTTACTTTGTTGATCGATGCTCTCTCCTCTTAGCACACGGATCCTTCAATTTCGATCGAGTTTGAATTTGCTTCGTTATGTAATTTGTTACTTTTGCTTTATTGTTTTTTCTTACTTGAACTTGATCGATGATTTGAGTTGAATGATTATTCTTTATTGCTTGAACTCGAATACTTTAAGCCGATGATGTATTAGGGTTTATATAGGATTTGAATTCTTATTTCTTTATTCGTCTGATAAATTGCTCGGCCGTTTGATTTTGAATGGATGAACATGATTTTTTTGACCTTTTCAAATTCGTAAATTTCTTTGTTACTTGGATGACACGGCTTCGGTTTCGATTTCCTTGGTCACCACAGGCTCTGACTTGATTTTTATGGCATTTTAACTTGACGTTGACTTTGTTTGATTAGTTTTCATCACATTATTTATTGACTTCGTCATTGCATTTCTCAATTTGAAACTTTGACTTTGATTGTGGTTGACTTCTGCTATTTTGATTCCGCTGTGTGAATTTCTGGCTTGACTTTAATTCGATCTTTATGATGTTGATATCGGCCATGACTTCGGTCACTTGATATTGATTTTGTTCTTCGTATTATCTGACTTTGGTAATTTGGAACCTTATGGCTTCACAGTGTTTACTAGTTTGGACCGTGACTTGATGTAGTCTTATTCAAGCTGTATATGTATACATGCTGTTTCATTTATTCGCTGGTCTTCATGTAGCTTGCTATCTCATGTGCAGTTTGTACTTTAATATGCCTGTGCACCATTGTTGTGAGTGTTGACTTGTCTCGAATGCTCATTGTTGTATCACCATATAGTTAGTAGTTACCACTGTTTATATGTGCACTGCCTATGTATATTTGCACATTCGCTGCTGCATTGATTTACATATGTTAATGGTCTTTATATGACTTTGACTCTGTTGCCTTTCACTATTGCATACATGTGTTAGTCACTGTTGCATTGTTTTCAAAACTGCTGTCATTTTGTTGCTGTTTCAATTTGGTCTGAATTGTGGCCTTGCTCTGTCAACTGTTTATTCAAGGCTGCATAAATGTGCATACATACATTTTTATGTGTGTATGCATATATTGATGGATTTGTACTGAGCTTGAGATGTTTTCATGTGCACTCGAGTGTAGATTTAAGCTTTGTTGTATTCATCTAGTCTAGTGGCTTCATGTAAATGATGCATGTTGAACTGGTTCGACCCAGATCATATTTGTCATGTGGTCTTGTTTCACTTGCTGTTCACTGGTCTTCGAGCTAGTCCATGTATATAGTCTAGTTGATGGTCTACTTCGTCGACTTCTATTTGCAAGCATGGAGTTTGGTTTGTTGTAGTCGAGTTGCTTCACCATTGACTGTTGCATTGCGTTCCTTCGAGTCAGTTTGTAGTTTGGTTTTGATGTATTGTATATATATACAAACACACTGTGTATATACATGTGTGACTATACGTGTATATATGTATGTTGTATGTGTTGGTTTGGGTTTCTCTGCATTGTGTTTCGGTTATGTTTTCTTGATGCGGTTTTGGTCGACACTAAATTTTGATGTTGTTGACATTTTAGTCTTTTTGATCATTTCATTTGAATTTGCACCTGTGTTGAATCCAGCTTATAGCTCGGGTTTGACCTTGTGCTCGTATCGTGACTTTATTTGTATTGCACTTGAGTTGAACCCAACTTTTCATTTGGGTTTGATCTGTGCTCACATGTCCCAGTAATTTTATCAAGTGTATATCGGTGTACACAGCCTTGTGGCATGTACAGCAATACACTATGCATGTCACAACTATTCGTGTATGATGAATTCAAATTTAAATGATGATGAACAACCTAAATAACTGAGGCAAATATTATTTTCAGTAGTTAAATTTTATTTTATACTGCAAAAATATTTTCTTTTCAATTTTACTGTGTCAGTATATATTTTTGCAGATTGCTCAGATGCTGGATTCAACCTAGAATGAAGTTGAAGATAATTATGAGTGAACGAGCGATATGTAGTGAGGACATTTGCAAATGAAAGATTGTGATGTAATTGAGTTTGTACTGTAATTGAAATTTATATATATATATATATATATATATATATATAATGAGAGCTCATATTTGTACTGTTCAAAATTGTAATAAATATTTGTTTGAATAAAATATCTACTTGAATTTAAATTCTGTGTTATTAATTGTATTCAGCAGATATTTATTTAATATGTGAAAATATAATAGTACATTAACAAATATATTTAAATGAATATATATGTTTATTATCATCAAACAAAAATCATATACTCGTATATTCAACAATCTCCTCCTTTTGATGATAACAGACATATATTTAAGATTTTGAATTTGTTAAATTTATTTGATCATTCAATTTGCTCCCATATCTGAATGCTCCCTCTCTACACAAAGCTCCCCTTCATATATGCATGTAAATAAAAATATGCAAATAAGCCTAGATGCAAATAGAAAATATTTGACCTTTATTTGCCAAAATATTAACTTTTCACTCCCCTTTTTGTTATCAGCAAAAGAGTAATAGTTTTAGAAAAATAGAGATAAAGTGATAAACATTAATACAACATTAAAACTCAATCGAATATAAATATTAAATTTCAATAAAAAATCAAACAAAACCATAAATACTCTATTTGACGCATATTCCACATTAGAATGATAGGAATGACGTCATCATATGAAACCATATAGTTGTGTCTATTTATGGTACATTTATATCAGGAATTTGCATATCTACTAACCATGCATAATCGTTAGGACTTTTAAATGAGCTAGTAGTATTCCATTTTTTAATAAAAAATGAATTCAAGTATCTTCTAACCACGCATAACCGTGAGGACTTTTAGATGGGATTAGAATCAACTTGTCTATTCAACAAATCAATTTTGATATGCGTTCCTTACATGCATAACCGTGAGGACTTTTAAATGAGCATGGAAGCACATAATCATAAATTCCAAGTAATTCACACATGCATGACCGTGAGGACTTTTAAATAAGAGTTAATACTTTGGATTTTTTTTAAAAATATATAAAATGAAAAACGAATGGTTCCTGTTTAATGCACCATATATTGACATACTATAATGGATTATGATGCATGATGGTCGATAGAACTATGATAGAAATAGAAATGATCATGGAATTTTTACCAACAAAAAGTGTTTATAACTCTTGTTTAAATTTCTAAAGAAATTTACTAAATATACCGTCTCAAGTTATAATATACGATTAATATCAACACATATCACTTTTTCAATCACTATTTATCTTTTCGATAATTAGTAGGGAGTCAGATTAGTCAATGCAATCATTTAAGATCAAATCCAAAAATTATAAAATCAAATTTTCTAAAATGACTAATCTGAAAACAAGGTCAAAAATGATTTTCTAGAAGGGGTTTTATAATAAAAATGTCTGCTATTTGAAAAATTATATGGTATGAAAATATGCAGATATTTTCTTCAAAAAGACGATGCAATTACTAAATGTCTCAACATAAATCACGTTCCACTTAGAAAATTTTCTATCAACTAGATTACCAGTGTAATTTGCATCTGAAATTTTCTTTCACTCAAAATTACCATTAGATGAAATTCATAGACCAGACTGTGAAGTTACAACAATTACCTTAAAATCTTTTTACAATGAAATTCTTTTCAATTTTAATTGAAGCCATGCTACTAAACAAAAATCTTGAATATAGAGTCAGCCAAATGTATTATCATCAACCAATAAAACACCATTATTAATCCAAGTTAAGTAGTTCAAAGACTCTAGAGGTTTTTAATGTGTTCTTTACATGGGAATATAATTGGCCAACAATTTTAAAAAAAAAATCAGAATCATTATCATCAATCATTTCTTCATCAATAACTGGCTAAATTAAATCAAATTATGGTGTAGATTTTCACATATATCGTTCAAGATATCTTTACCTATTTTACTTTTGTCGATAATTTTTCTTTGTAGCCCATTATGATTCTGTCACCTTTATACTAGGCTAAGGAACTGTGACTTGTTGCCCATTATGTTCTTGGAACAAACAAAATCCAAGTAACACAATTGTTGTGCATTAGCCTGCTACCACACCTAAACGATGAAAGATTTTTGTGACCTATTTGTTTTTATAGGTCCATGGTTGTTAGTGGCATAATATTTTGAAAAATATGTTTATGAAGACCCAAAACTGTTTACATATGTTCTTTTCGGCACCCAAATTTGTTTAACTTTGAGGGATTTTATATTTGTGCCTTTTAGAACCCAAATTGGTATAGTTTTCATGTGTTTGGTCTATACCAACAATTAATTTGATTGTGACCAAATTTTCTACAAATTGTGCATGTTGAATTGACTTGATTAATTTCATTTCTAACATTTTCAGATTGATTATATCCAAGTCCTTGTCTAACTGTGTTAACAGTTTGTTTCCCTAATAGCATATTCAACGATCTTTCACTTTTGGAAAATTTTCCTAAAGTCGTAGACAGTTGTTGGACTTGTGTTTTGAGAGATTTATTTTCGTTTAACAATTGTGAGCACTTTTTAATAAATTTTCTCTTTTAGTATTTTTTCTTTCTTTCGAAATCAGAATTTCATTTTCAAGCGATATAATTTTAATTTCTGGTTTTCTAATTTCTTCTTCAAATGTTGGACACTTATCATACTTAGGTTCGTACTTTGATAGTTTTTAACTAATTGGTCAAGTTTTTTATTTGATTCTATCAAAGTATCTCTTTGTGATTCAATTTTAGCGTATTTCTCCCTAAGTCTTTTAAAATAGCCATTTACTTCATGGAAACATATAAGTAACTGTGAGTGAGACAGTTTTGATGCCTCGCTTGGCTCATCGTCATCGTTATCAGTTATATTACCTCGAAGGCATAGATTTACTCTTTCACTCTCACTGCCAGTGTTTTTACAATCATCACTTTTATTCCATATGGCTGGAAAACTTTTCCCATTTTGAACCCTTTTCTTAGACGTGTTGAAGTCGAGGACAATTGGGCTTGATGTGTCCAGATTCGTTACACTTATGATAAGTGATCTCCCGTTCTTCTGGGTTGTCTAGTGCTTTGATTATTCTTCTTTTCAATTGTTGATTTAGAACTAGATTTCTATATTTATGGTTCCACTTTTTGAATCTCTTTATTAGTAGCGCCAGCTCAGCTGCTTCATCATCATCATCGTCATCACTACTGCTTTTACCAATCCTATTAAGCTCGTTTCTTTAACTGAGTGGATTGAGGAGGATTTCTCATTGTTATTTACTTTTACATCATATATTGCATCAAAAGTATTCCAAATTTCCTATGCATTTTCACAATGAGAGATAAAGTTAAAATTATCTTGATTAATATGAGAATATAATATATGCATAGCAAGAGCATTAATTAAGATAATTTTCTCGTTTGTTATCGCATCCATTTTCAATAATATCCCAACATTTAACATTAACAGATTTTAAATAAAATTCCATTTTTAATTTCCAATTCAAAAAATCTGTTCCATCAAAAATAGAAGGGATAATACTTGATCGACCCTCAGCGAAAGTAGCCATTTTAAAAATTCAAATTTGTTGGTCTTCGAAAAATCAAACTTTTTTAAAACAAAAATGGCTTTTGTTCCTAGCTTTGATACCACTTGTAGGATCAATTTCACCGCAGAGGGAGGGTGAATAGGGTGATACTGTTAATTATAAAATTAAATTACAGAAGTATATAAAATAATTGCAACATAGATCACAGCAGAATTACAGTAGCACAGATAATAGCAGAATAATAAAAATAGAACACACAGATTTACCCAGCTTTGGCAAAACCCTATCTACGTGCTGCCTCCACGGTTTCTAGTAGAAATTAAGCAATATGACGCTTAAACACGTAAACTCGTGACACCCGCTATTGACTAGCCTTAACTCTATGCTCAAAACCCTACCACAACCCAACCACTGAGTTGCGAATTCTGTTGCGAATTCTCGAACTATACCACTGTAGTTCTTCCCCTAGTCATACGACTAGAATTTACAATGGTTTAAAAGAGAAAAATACAAATTAATCACAAATTAAAATCAAAACCCTAATTTTAAAATTATAACCCAAAACCGTATATAATAACTGGCCTATAAACAATATGTCCCTCTTCTCCTTTTTATTTTATTGGCCCGCTTCCTTGTTCTTCAATGGCTTCGGACTCCTTTCATTTGCTCAAAAGTTAGGGCTTTGAATATATTGAAGACGTCGACTTTAGTAGCTCGATCGAATGATGATTTACGTCCTTACTTTTTCAATCGATGCTCTCTTCTCTTAGCACATGGCTCCTTCAATTTCGATTGAGTTTGAATTTGCTTCGGTATGTAATTTGTTACTTTTGCTTTACTGTTTTTGCTTACTTGAACTCGATCGATGATTCGAGTTGAATGATTATTCTTTGTTGCTTGAACTCGAATACTTTAGGTCGATGATGTATTAAGGTTTATATAGGATTTGAATTCCTATTTCTTCGTTCATCTGATAAATTGCTCGGTCATTTGATTTTGAATGGATGAACGTGATTTTTTTGACCTTTTCAAATTCGTATATTTCTGTGTTACTTGGTTGGCACGACTTCGGTTTTGACTTCCTTGGTTACCTCAGACTTTGACTTGATTTTTCTGGCATTTTAACTTGACATTGACTTTGTTTGATTTGTTTTCATCATATTATTTATTGACTTCGGCATTGCATTTCTCAATTTGAAACTTTAACTTTTATTGTGGTTGACTTTGGCCATTTTGATTCTACTGTGTGAATTTCTGGCTTGACTTTAATTCGATCTTTATGATGTTCATATCGACCATGACTTCGGTCACTTGATATTGATTCTGTTCTTCGTATTATCTGACTTCGGTAATTTGGAACCTTATGGCTTCACAGTGTTTACTGGTTTAAACCGTGACTTAATGTAATCTTATTCAAGCTGCGTATACATATACATGCTGTTTCATTTATTCGCTGGTCTTCATGCAGCTTGCTGTCTCATGTGCAGTTTGTACTTTGATGTGCATGTGCACCACTGATGTGAGTGTTGACTTGTCTCGACTGCTCATTGCTGTATCACCATATGGTTTGTAGTTACCACTGTTCATTGTCCACTGCCTATGTATATTTGCACATTCACTACTGCTTTGAGTTGCATATGTTAATGGTCTTTATATGATTTTGAGTCTGTTTCATTTCACTATTGCAAACATGTGCTTGTCACTGTTGCATTGTTTTCAAAACTGTTGTTGTTTTGTTGCTGTTTCAATTTGGTCTGAATTGTGGCCTTGCTCTGTCAACTGTTTATTCAAGTCTGCATATATGTGCATACATGCATTTGTATGTGTGTATGCATATATTGTTGGATTTGTACCGAGCTTGAGTTGAATTCATGTGTACTCGAGTGTAGATTTAAGCTTTGTTGTATTCATCTAGTCTAGTGGCTTCGTGTAAATGATGCATGTTGAATTGATTCGACCCAGGTAATATTTATCATGTGGTCTTGTTTCACTTGCCGTTCATTGGTCTTCGAGCCAGTTCATGTATATAGTCTGGTTGATGGTATGCTTCGTCGACTTCTATTTGCAACCTTGGAGTTTGGTTTGTTGTAGTCGAGTTGCTTCACCATTGACTGTTACATTGCGTTCCTTCGAGTCAGTTCGTAGTTAGGTTTTGATGTACCGTTTATATATATGTACACACAATGTGTATATACATGTGTGACTATACGTGTATATATGTATGTTGTATGTGTTGGTTTGGGTTTCTCTGCATTGTGTTTTGGTTATGTTTTCTTGATGTAATTTTGGTCGACACTGAATTTTGATGTTATTGCCATTTTAGTTGTTTTGATCATTTCATTTGAATTTGCACCTGTGTTGAATCCAGCTTATAGCTCGGGTTTGACCTTGTGCTCGTGTCGTGACTTTATTTGTATTGCACTTGAGTTGAATCCGACTTTTCATTTGGGTTTGACATGTGCTCACCTGTCCCTGTAATTCTATCAAATGTATATCGGTTTGCACGGCCTTGCGACATGTACAGTAATACACTGTGCATGTCATAAGCTGTCCGTGTATGATGAATTCAAATTTAAATGATGACGAACAACCCAAATAACTAAGGAAAATATTGTTTTCAAAAATTACATTTTATTTTATACTGCAAAAATATTTTCTTTTCAATTTTACTGCATCAGTATTTATTTTTGTAGATTGCTCAGACGCTGGATTCAATCTGGAATTAAGTTGAAGATAAATTATGAGTGAACGAGCGATATGTAGTGAGGACATTTGTAAATGAAAGATTGTGATGTAATTGAATTTGTATTGTAATTGAAATTTGTATATATATATAGTGAGAGCTCAAATTTGTACTATTCAAAATTGTAATAAATATTTGTTTGAATAAAATATCTATTTGAATTTAAATTCTGTGTTGTTTATTGTATTCAACAAATATTTATTTAATCTATGAAAATAAAATAGTACATTAACAAATACATTTAGATGAATATATACACATTTATTATCATTAAATAAAAATCATATACTCGTATATTCAACAGTGAAATCTTGAATTGGTCAGAAATTTAATTGTTAAGTATGATATGTTGTTATTTGAAATTCTTTAGTATATTAGTTGACATATGACACCATAACCTATTGTATATATTATATTTAAAATGTTAATGATGATATATGTCTGCTATTGATGTGTATGTAATTTTATAATATTATTCTATTGTTATCACCTAGCAAGTTCTCTGTTAGTTTAGGAAATCCCCATGGTTTGAATTGATACGTACCCGAACAATATTATAGATTGAGGATTTGTTATGGACTTGAAACTTTTTGCCCCAAAATTGGTCACAAACCTCGGATGTCGTCAAACCACCAGTGTATGAATATAGATCAGCAGTATTCTAAAACAAATCTCAGGTCCAAATAAAGTAGAGAACAACAATTGAGAAATAACAAACAGAAACACAAGATTTATAGTGGTTCGGCTATCTCCAGCCTACGTCAACTTCAAAGGTTAATCTTTCATTAACTTCCCTCGCTGGTTACAAATGATTACAGCAGATTACAGTGATAAAATTCGAGTACAACAGTGGCCTTGTAGTGAAAAGATGTTTTCGGCAGAGTCTCGATGTCAGATAGCCAAAAAAGGTCCTCTTTTTGTAGGCTCCAGGGTGCTATTTATAGGTGCTCCATGCAAATATCTCGCTCAAACTTCGGGAGACTCCTTTTGGCACGCGGATGGACCCACGCGACCGATCCAATGAAGTTTTGGTTCGATCCATGATCGATACGAACGTAATTCGTATCGATCAAGACTTTGTCCAACGGAGTCAAAACTGGGCATGAACCTTCTTTAGCTCCTACGTAAGCACCTGTGAAAATTCCATAGCATTTGGACTTGTAGATTGTGAGATAAGATTGATGCAAGTTCATGTTCATCGGTTGGCTGCTGCGTTCGTATCCATTATTTCATCTCCATACTCTCCTTCCTTCGAATCGATCAATCTGGCATCGATAATGTGTCTTGAAGATCCAGGGAGATCCACCTTTCGCGCGCTTTGATTGCCTCCTTCGCATTGATCGATACGAATACGATCGATACGAGAACTGCTCCTAAATCCTTCGTATCCACTCAACATGGCTATCTTACGCAAGCTCTCCGGTCTTCTTCGAGTCGATGCATGAGTGGGTCTTTCATATCAATCAATAATCGATCGATGCGAAATGCTCACCGAGTCTCTTCGACCACTGTTTCGTCCTTTGTATTCATCCTAGCCCTGATCGATACGAAGTGCACTGACAACTTCGTCATCCAATCGGCACGAATGTATCAATACGAAGTTCTTAGCGTGAGTTCATCCTGATCGATGCAAAATAACCGAGTCGAACCAACCATCGTGCGCCCATCTATTCAACCCAAGCCCATATTCATCGAGTCGAAATATTTCA
Organism: Allium cepa; assembly: GCA_030765085.1. Lineage (NCBI taxonomy): Eukaryota > Viridiplantae > Streptophyta > Magnoliopsida > Asparagales > Amaryllidaceae > Allium > Allium cepa. The sequence goes on along the minus strand of CM060945.1, from coordinate 943,530,834 downwards.
CAACCCTCTCCTTGATCGATACGAACAATTCGTTCGCACCCATGCTGATGGATACGAACAATGCGTTCATATCCATGTTGGATAGATACGAATTAGCATCGATTCGAATGAGACATCCCTGTATATGAATCCATCATTTCCTTGAGCATACGAACTCCTTTTGACTTGAAACATAGCTTCTCCTAGCCTTGTTCATCATTCCCAATCGATACCGCCTTGATTGGAGCTCGACGAAATTTCGAGACATCGATCATAGCCTTGTTTTCAGTCGATCTTCAATCCTGATATCCATCCTTTCCAACCAATTTGTTGATATTCCAGCCTTGACCAAAGGGTGGGATAACATTTGCCCCCTAAAACACATCTTGTGGTAAGAAGGTGTGTTTTGAATAGTTCCAAATCCGACATTCGAAGTCCATATTCCGTCTATAGCCAATAACCAATAATTGAATCCAAGACCTCTCCAGGTCGATATCAAAGTCCTTTGCCGTTCATAGCCAGTATTAATATACATAACCTCTCCGGGTTTTTGCCAAGCGCAATCCACGCCTGACGACCGTGGTCGAGTGTCCCTGGACGTTGAGTAATGCCATGGCTTAAGTCCTAAGACAAATCCTGGTTGCTCCAGACCCTTCCCGAGCATAGTCCATACTCGACAACCTGAAATAGTAATCGATAGATATTGTGGGGCCTAAGTCCTAGGCCGAATCATGGTCTCTCCGTACCCTTGCCGAGTATAGTCCTTTACTCGACGACCTGAATAAGCCAATTCGCCGCATTCAGACGAAGAGACTTACCCCTTGCCAGGCATAATCCATACCCGACGACCATTTATCGAAAAACCAGATAAAAATCCAATCAAAATCCAATCCAAAATCCAAACCAAATCAGCAAACCAAAAATCCACACCTGAAATCCAAACCAATATCCAAGCATGAAAACAATCATCTAAACAGAAGTCCAAACAAGAAAACAAGCGAAATCAGGAGTTCAAACCAAACTCCAAAACCAAACCAGAAAAACGAGCATCCAATCCAAAAACAAAAAACAGATTCACAAACCATAGCATCACGGTTTATCATCATTCAGAGCATGCCTAGGAGCCATCTCCATCCCCGTACATGAGTAAATGACTTGGCTATTTGTCTGTAGTTTGCTACTTATTCCATGTCATCCTTGTTAGTTAATAACCAACCGACCATCATTCCTGGGCCTTGCACCATCGTCGATTGAGGTAGATGGTGGCTGTTCCTGTTCCACCACCGCATTCCGAGCCTCGACGTATTGTCGTAACTGGCCATTCCTTACATGCTCCTCGATTATATCCTTTAGATGCCTTCAGCTATTTGTATCATGTCCATCCAAATCGTGGAAGAGACAGTTGCTTCTTGATGACCTTTCACGTTCCGAGGGTTCTCTCCTTGCTAGCCTTCGGTAGGGAAGGCAATTTCAAGTCTCCATGAATATCCGCTCTAACGTCTCGTTCAACCCCGTGTAAGTGGAGAATTTCGGCTCTCCCCACCGCTTCCTAGCTTTCCATGTTTCATCATCCAGCTTCCTTTTTCCTTTTTCCCTACATTTGTCCAAGCTTCTACTGGATGGCCCTCCATCCTCAGCCGTGTTCACCTCCTTTAACTTCAAATCTGTGCATGCATCTTCTTGCCGAAGGAATCTCTCAGCTTCGTGAAAGAATTCCCCGAGATCCATTGCTGGGTCCCATATCAGGGACACTTTGAAATTCGAATTCTCACTGACTCCCGACACTGCTGCCATTAAAACCATTGATGGATCCGACCGATCCACCGAAGAAACCGCTGCATTGAACCGAGTTAAGAAAGCCCTAAGCGATTCGTCTATCCTTTGCTTTATCGATGTTAGTGTCATTACTTTCTTCGGCCTTTTGATATGAACCCAAAACTGCTTCAGAAGCCTGTCCACCAATTATGTCCATGTCCTGATAGATCCTTCTTCCAGCTATTTGAACCACATAGCAGCCATGTCTGTCAAGCACAGAGGGAAACATCGGGTCATAACTTCCTCTGATGCCCCCAGCACTTCCATGTGTCTTGTGTATCTCATCAAGTGATCAGTAGGGTCGGCCTTGCCATTGTATACCTCTAGCGTAGGTAGCTTGAATTCTGGTGGATTCCGAGCCATTCTGATATCACGAGTAAATGGATTCCTGTTCACTCCTTCCAAATCTCTATTTGTCAAACCTCTGTGCATAGTTCGCCTAATAATCTCAGCAAATCCAGCGTTGTCTGTCAAGGGTTTCCCCCTGAGTCCTTGAAGGGATTTCAGAACGTACTCTTCATTGCATACTCCGGTATTCCTGCCAGCACCTTATTGTGCGGTATCGCCTAGAGTTCCTCCAGGAATCGGTCCATCATCGCCAGGTGGCGTGCCCCCGAGCCTGGGTCTTTCGATTTTATGGTTGTGTGCTGATTAGGGGCTACGCCCTGTTAAGCAGCTACATTCGATTGCCTGTATGGTCCTTCTACTCCAGCTCCATGGATCTGAACCCCTAAAGCTCCATCTGTCCCTGCCTGTCCAAACTATCTAAGGAGGTTTTGCACCATTTCCTCCTACCTTTTGAGAAACTCTTCATGCATAGCTCCCATCATCATCTCCATTTCATCTCGGGTGATGAAAGCTGAAGTCTGATTAGCCCATAATGAAGCCTCCCGGCTTCCTTAATGTTGACTTCTCTCTATTCTTTGTCTTCTACTTGATTGCCTTGTTATAGCTCTTTAGATATGAATCCCTAAGCCTTTAAATCTGAACTCCAAATCTAGTACAGCGGGTGCTAGTTGCTCTCAATGAAAGCACCAAAGTGTTTGCGTCAAAATTGGTCACAAACGCTGAATGTCGTGAAAGCACCAATATATGAATATAGATCAGCAGTATTCTAACACAAATCTCAGATCCAGATAAAGTAGAGAACAACAATTGAGAAATAACAAACAGAAACACAAGATTTATAGTGATTCGGCTATCTCTGGCCTACGTCCACTTCAAAGGTTAATCTTTCATTGACTTCCCTCGCTGGTTACAAATGATTACAGTAGAATACAGTGATAAAATTCGAGTACGACAGTGGCCTTATAGTGCAAAGATGTTTTCGGTAGAGTCTCAAAGTCAAATAGCCAAAAAGGTCCTCTTTCTGTAGGCTCTAGGGTGCTATTTATAGGTGCTCCATGCAAGTATCTCGCTCAAACTTCGGGAGACTCATTTTGGCACGCAGAAGGACCCACGTGATCGATCCCATGAAGTTTCGGCTCGATCCATGGTCGATACGAACATAATTCGTATCGATCAAGACTTTGCCCAATGGAGTCGAAACTTGTCATGAACCTTCTTTAGCTCGTACGTAAGCTCTTGTGAAAATTTCTTAGCATTTGGACCTGTAGATTGTGAGATATGATCGATGCAAGTTCGTGTTCATCGGTTGGCTGCTGCATTTGTATCTATCACTTCTTCTACATACTCTCCATCCTTCGAATCGATCAATCTAACATCGATGACGTCTTGAAGATCCAGGGGAAATCCACCTTTCGCGTCGCTTTGATTGCCACCTTCACATGGATCGATACGAATACGATCGATACAAGCACTGCTCCTAAATCCATCTTATCCATTCAACACGGCTATCCTACGCACGCTCTCCGGTCTTCTTAGAGTTGATGCATAAGTGGGTTTTCGTATCGGTCAATAATTGATCGATACAAAATGCTCACCGAGTCCCTTCGACCACTGTTTCGTCCTTCATATCGATCCTAGCCCTGATCGATACGAAGTGCACTGACATACTCCGTCATCCAATCGACACTAACGTATTGATACGAAGTTCATAGCTTGAGTTCATCCTGATCGATGCAAAATGACCAAGTCGAACTAACCATAGTGCGCCCATCTATTCAACCCAAGCTCATATTCATCGAGTCAAGATATATCGCAACCCTCTCCTTGATCGATACGAACAATTCATTCGCACCCATGCTGATGGATACGAACAATGCTTTCGTATCCATGCCGGATCGATACGAATTAGTATCGATTCAAATGAGACATCCCTGTATATGTATCCATCATTTCCTTGAGCATACGAACTCCGTTTGACTTGTGAAACATAACTTTCCTAGCCTTGTTCATCATTCCCAATCGATCCCGTCTTGATTGGAGCTCAGCCAAATTTCAACGACATCGATCATAGCCTTGTTTTCAATCGATCTCCAATCCTGATATCCATCATTTCCAGCCAATTTGTTGATATTCCAGCCTTGACCAAAGGGTGGGATAACAGAAATGATAAACCCAAGTGATTTTATTGATTTTTGAAAATCTGTACCCATAAATATTAAACTATTGCGGATTGAAATGATAAATATCTGTATCACTTGACCATAAGATTGAAAATTATATATGGACACCATTGATCTATTTTTGAAAAATGATTTCCAAAGTTTTGAAAGGAAATATATGGGTTTTAATAAAACTTCATTTTTAATATATAATACAAAGATTTTATTTTGATATGTGTAATATTTAGATTCTTAAATTATATGTTTTGGAAATTTTAAAATTATAATTGAAGTTTTAAAATATAAATTATAAAATTTTACTTATAACTTTATTATTTGTAAAATATATATAAAATAAGATTTAAAATAGATTTAACAATAATAAGATTTAATTTAATAATAATTAATATAATAAAAATTAATAAGAATTTGATTTAACTTTTTTTTTGAAAGGCAAGCGGGGTTAACTGGTCCCGTACCAGTTTATTGAAAAAGAAAATAAAAAGGAAAACTGACTATGAACAAGCTCACAGTCACAACAAGAAAGGCATACAACACAGGAGAGAAAGAGAAGACAACAACACATAAGGAATAAAGGAAAGAAAAGAGGACAGCTACGGCCAATCAGCAGTTACAAAAGAACTGAAATCAAAATTGCATTCCCTCATTCCAATCTTAATACTGGCCTGTAATGCATCCCAAAGCTGGAGATTACTTCTGATCTTATTTTCAAAACTTCTTTTATTTCTTTCTTCCCAAATGTAATTCAGGTACCTTTTCATAAGGAAGAAGTACCAATCTTAAGGAAGAAGTACACAAATTTGATTTAACTTTGATATATATATATATATATAATATGTTTTTAAATATTTATTTATAGTTTATATTAATATTTTAAATAGATTTATGAAATAACTTATATATATAATATGTTTAAATACCTATCTGAATTTATATTATTATTTTTTAAATAGACTTTGTAACGACTTTTTCAAATAAAAGTTGGAAAGATAAATTGAAGTTGGTTTGGAATTCAATTAGTTTAAGAATTAAATATAAACAAGAATTTATTTGAACCTTATTGATTTTGAGATTTTGAAAGATATGATTTGTATAACTTGATAACTGGATTTTGATTAAAGGCATTAAATGAATATTTTCAAATTTAAATAAAAATGAAATTAAATATTTAATATTGATTTAATTTTGCAATTCGAGATTTTATTTATATGTTATTAAAAATGATTAAGTGAATATTTTTAAAGTTAAATAAAATTTAAGTTGAATTTTTAAAATATAAATGGAATTTATCAAATGGATTTATTGTGAATTGTTTGTATATTTAGACATTAAAATCTATCGAATTGGAAGTGGTTCAAAATTTCTAGTTCAAACTTGGATTTGAAATTGAGATAAATTAAAAATGGGTTTTAATGAGAATTTGAATTGAACCATTAACCTTTTTAATTGAAATTGATTTAAATTTAATTTTGGAACAAAAGTTGATTTGAATTGATTTGTGAAATTAGAAGAAAAATTCTAGTTTGAAACTATTTTCGATATAAACTATTTTTAATATATAAATTATTTTAATCTATAACCTATTTTTAAAATATAAACTATTTTTAATGTATAACTATTCCAATATATAAACTACTTCCAATATTCAAATTGTTTAACTTAGAACCGTTATGATTTAGATCTAATGGATTTAAATGTGAATACTTTGATATGATGGCTTAACCTATACTTTTGATTATGATTTTTGAAATGAATATAATTCAAAGTGAATATGATTTCTAAAGTGATATAATTTCGAAAGTTGATTTGATTTAGATAGTGATGTGATTTTTGAAATGAATACAATACTTTGATATGAACTATGAACTGTTTGAAATGAAAATGACCACGGTGTGAAATAAGCATTGTTACATTTGGTTCTGAATGGATTTAAGGTTTGATAGAATTTTATTAGGTTGAAAATTAGGCCTGTTCGAGAATGGCTTGTTACATTTGGTTTCAGAGCTTTGGTCAACCGATCAAGAGGAATTGGTAAGCGTAAGAGTGTGTATTTTTTATTTTTGAAAGTATTTTTTCAAAACCCTACTATATATGTATCAGGGTTTTGAAAAATTACTTTTCAAAATAGCTAATACTCATACACACTTTATAAACATATGCAAACATAGTAAAAAAAATTCAGCAAATAATACTATCTTAGGAAGAAGTTAATTAAAAGATAAAACCTACAGATAGTTGATTACGGCTAAAACAACTGCTCAAAGGCTGGGAGCCTCACCATCTAAAGTATACCCACCATACGAGGTATTCCAGAATGGTTTAAGCAATATCTAAGGAACATGGGGTGAATTCTTATTCCTCAACAAGATGCTCTAGCGACACCAATTGCTTCTCTAGTTAAAATAGCACCCCCCCATTAGGCTTCCCCAAAATGTGCAAAGACTTTTGGAATGTGGGAGGATGGGAATATATGAGGGCTAAAGATTTTGTTGAAAAAAACCTTGGATTAATGATTGTAAACGTATGTTCCAGGTGCTGGAATGGGAAGACCGGATGAAAAGGAGGACTACTACATGTATTTAATGGGAGAGGCACTGGAATGCTGGACCATAATAGTTGAAAAGAATGCCGAGGAAGGAATTACTTAGGCTGAATTCAGGGTTCGCTTCAAGTCACAATTCATGCCCAAAGCTTAAGTAAGTTTGAAATTGGAGAAGTTTATACAACTAAGGCAAGGAGACTCCACGTTGTAGGAGTATATATTTAAGTCCATGATATTAGCTAAGTTTGTATTGAGTCCGATTAACACCCCTACGAAGAAGGCTATGAAGTTTAGTAAAGGCCTAAATTCTCTACTTGGGAGCTGCTTTTAACCCAGGTACCCACATGCACCACTTATGAGATGATAGTAGAAATGGCCTTGTTTCAGATTATCGGTATTCAGGAGAAGGAGAAGGTGGGATATGTGCAAAATCAAGGTGGAGCATAGAAAGGGGGATGCTGGGCTAACAAGAAAGCCAAGAGGGAGATTAAAAATGGAGGTGTAAAATGTCGTAAATGTCAAAAGAAGGGGAATATTACTAAGGATTGCGAAAATAAGTTTAATGAGGGAAGAATTCAAGTGGAGATGCTATCATTGCCATGTGGAAGGACAGAACAAAAGTCGATGCTCAAAGATTGAAAAGCAGAGACAAAGTAGGCAAGCTTATGCCATCGAAGTTGTACATATCTCAAGTAGAGGAGGAAAAGGAAAAGCTGAGATTGAAGGTACAACTATTTTCTCCCGAAATATTATTCGTACCTTATTTGACTCGGGAGCATCACATTCATTTATAGCTAGGAATGTAGTTGACTCCTTTAGTCCAAAAACCCAAATTATTACCAACCAAATGATTGTGTCAAATCCTATTAGGAGGTTCGCACATCATTCTTTGATTTGTAAAGACCTGGTAGTGGATATATGTAATGTTGGTTTTACATGTAATGTGTATGTTCTGGGTTTTGAGGGTATGGATTTATCCTAAAGAAGATTGGTTATCTTACTATAGGGTTATCTTAGATTGTGAAACGAGGATCGTTTGGTTAAGGAGTAGTAAGGAGAAAGATATTGATGTTGGTTGCGCATCCCAAAACTTAGTTGAGGCAAGCTATTTATATTCTTTCAGCCTATCACAAGATGAGCTCTTATCTATGTTTATAGTTTGAGACTTTCCAGACATTTATGAAGAAGTCTTTGATCTCCCATCTCAAAGGAAGATCAAGTTTAGTATTGATTTGAAGAAGGACGCTAAATCTATCATGTTGCCATTGAGGCATATGGCCCCTAAAGAAAGGTGAGATTTGGATAAGCATATTTCAGAGCTATTATAAAAGGGAGTTCTTCGCCATAGTACTTCAAAATAGGGAGCACTTGTTGTCTTTACCACTAAGGCAGACGGATCTTTAAGGCTATGCATTGACTATGGAGAGCTTAATAAGCTAACCAAGAAAAACAGGTATCCCTTACGTAGAATATATGAATTATTTGACCAGCTTGTAGGACCCAAAATCTTCTCTCAGTTGGATTAGTCACTAGATTTCACCAATTAAGGATATCTAAGGATAGCAAAAAAAAGACTATTGTTCACACTCCGAATGGACTGTATGAATGGGAAGTAATGCCTTTTGGGTTGACAAATGCCCTAGCATACTTTGTAGATTTAATATTTAAAGTCTTTAGGGGGTAGTTAAATTAGTTCGTCTTAGTGTTCATAGATGATGTTCTAGTATTATCTAAAAGTGAAGGTGACCATGAAAATCACTTAAGGGAGATGTTAGGGACTTTGAGAAGGCACCAACTAAAAGCCAAATTCTTAAAGTACCATTTTTGGAAGAAGGATGTGAGATTTCTTAGTCATATTGTCTCTGAGATGGGATTGTCCATTAATCCTGCTAAGGTGGAGGCTATTCAAGACTGGAAGATTCCAAAGAACTCCATGGAAGTCTTAGGTTAGTAGGTTACTGTAAGAAATTCATCAAGGACTTTGCAAAGAAAGTTGTCCCACTAATTCACTTAACTATGCAAAATTTAGTTTTTGCATGGGATGAAAATGCATGGAAACATTTGAGGAGCTCTTGACTAGTGTGCTAGTACTTATTATTCTAGATGGGACGAAGCCTTTCACTGTCTATACCAACGCATATGGTATAGTGCTAGGAGTTTTTTCTTATGCAAGAAGGTAGAGTAATAATCTATGCAAGCAGGAAGTTGAAGGACCAAGAGAAAAGGCACCCCACTTATGACTTAGAGTTAGCGGATATGCCTTCGCTTTGAAGATGTGGAGGCACTATCTTTCAGGAGAAAGGTTAAGTTATTCACTGACTACAAATCCCTTACATACCTATTTTTCTAAAAAGACTTAAATCTTTGGAAGTAGAGGTGGATGGAGTTTACGACATTATATGACTTTGAGATACAGTACACTCTTGAAAAAGGTAATGTTGTTGCTGACGCCTTAGCTGCAGGCATGCTGCTGTTGATGCTATACATGAGTGAAGGCAGTTGGAGTTCCTCTTAAGTTCAATTTCTAACTGCCACCAGAACTCACTCTAGGCTGTCTGGCAGCAATGGAAGTAAGGACTGCATTAATAGACCGCATCAGGCAAGGACGGAAGAAAGATGCGGCAATAGTTGATATTTTGGGAGAACATTTCCCCTGTGTATGTAGGTATGCAATAGGAAAAAAAGGATGGCCGAGGAGGGATGGACGCTTATGTGTTCCAACGGTGGAGGAAGTTTTGGAGGAGTTTGCTATCATACTTAGGAATGATGTCAAATCTTGGTGCCACTTACCATTCGCAGACCGACGGTTAAATAAAAAGGGTGAACAAGATTTTGGAAGATCTATTAAGAGCGTGCATCAGGGATTTTGAAGGACATTAGGAGCAGCATTTATCGTTGGTAGAGTTCACGTATAATAATAGTTAACAAGCGATAATTTACATGACACCCTTTAAAGCCTTATAGGGAGGCCATGCAAGTCACTTAATTGCTGGTGGAAAACTACTAACAAAATCCTACTTGGACCAAATTTAATCTGTGAGACCTTCAAAAGGTTAGAGATAATTATGCGGTGAATGAAGGTCGCACAGTACCATCAGATGTCCTATGTAGACATGCGAACGAAAGAGTTGGACTTTTCGATTGGAGAAATGATATTTGTTAAGGCTTCCTCTCTTAGGAAGGTTATGAGGTTTGGGACAACAGGGAAGTTGGAATAAGGTGGGGAAATTTGCGTATCGAGTAGAGCTTCCGGATAAATTAGCAGGAGTCCATGATGTTTTCCATGTATCTCATTTAAGGAAATGTCTGCACGACACCGCCATTATAGTGGAGCCCGATTAGTTAGAAGATGTGGAGACAGGGCCAATACCACCTCGTGTCACCGCACATATAATGGAGCATGGAGTTAGGAAGCTACGTATTAAGAAATTACCCTAGTCTGAGTGCAATGGGGAAATAATCCACTAGAAAGCGTACGGAAAATCAAAGAGAAGATAAAGACTTCACATCCTGAGCTTTTCTTTAGTGAACTTTCCATCTCTAAAATTTAGTATTGTACTGTTTTTGGTTGCATTGTGGTTGCTAGATTGGATGGTGGGGTATGGTTGTCACAATTTTTACTATTATTTTTGCACTTATATAGAATCTTATGCGTATTTATGATGTTGCACAAATTCCTATATTTCATGATCTTGCATTCACGCTAAGGTTGAGCTCACCTATAGTACGTTGCATACATAATCACATTACATTTTTCGTAGAGTAGATGGTTTTGTAGATAACTAAGTTGTATAACATGGTTGTAGAGTACGCATTAAACTATTTGTCCCTTAGGGATTTCGGGGATGGAATCCCTTTTAAGGGGGAGAACACCGCATAAAAATTGATAAGCAACTAATTAATTAATTAATGATAAGGTTAAAAATAAGAATTTCTCAAAAATTAGTATTTAACCATGAAAGTTACGCCATTGTGTTCATAACGATTTTCTAATCAACTTTCATACATAAATTTTTATGATCGGTGCTCAAACCGAAAAATTATGGAAGTTTGAAATTTTCGAATTTAAAATAATTTAAATTTAAAAATTAAATAATGTTAATGTTTAAATTAAAAGGGTAATAAATATTTAACGTTAAGGGAAACTTAAAATTTATGAAAAATATTAACATTATTTTTAAAATGGGAAAGGTATAGAAATCAAATGGCAATGAATAAATCATGGCCAGTAGGAGAAGGCAGGTTGACCCCTCCATTAGGCGGATCAACAGCTTACGGTTGACAATTTAAGGCATGATGGATGGGGTTTGGTTAACTAGGAACAACTCAGATTTTATTATTTTAAACTGAATTAAATCCTACGATCCAAGTATATTCCAACCACCATAAATAAAAAAGCTAGCTTGTTCACTTCTATTCGCAATAAGATTGGAATGCTAGTGAAATTCCCGTAGTCTTCTTCTTCTTCAATTCTTCGATTCAGAATTAATCGGATTTAAAGATAATAGGTTTTAGATATACATATATATGTTTTCTATTTCTTTTCCTCCCTAATCTCTTGATTATGAATCTAATATATATACAATTAAATTTTTGTATATTCCAAAAAGAAGAAATCTAAAGGAGGAGTTAGGCGAAAGCATGAATTAAATCCAAAGGAAAATAGGAAAACTATATATGAGTGGAAATCTAAGTTTTTCACATTTTAGTTGTGTAGTAAAAATTTGGATTTGTTTTATGCCCTGGAGAATTTTGTATGCAAAAACCCTTAACCTCAAAACCCTAAAATCCCCCCGAAATAAAATGTCAATTTTTGGATTAATTACAATTGTTTTACGTTAATATATTAGAATTTAATATGTTGTTACCAATTTAAATAATTTACATTATTTTTAACTTCCACTTCTAATTTCTGTTGTTGCAATAAACAAAGAAGAAAATTATTAGAAAATAGTGTGCAAAGTGTGGATTTTTCTTTTTGCAGTTTGCACCGCCTATTTTCGTATTTTAGATAAATATGGATTCCTTTTTCGCTTCATGTTTGTATATGTAAAAGTTGAATAAAATATAAAGGATTTAAATTGTAAAGTTTTCTTTCCTTGAAACTGAGGCATGGATTCTATTATATTAATGTAAAATAAGCTTAGTATTTTGATTCCATTTTTGAATACACACACATACACGCATAAGTCTGTAATGCCTAGCTAAGGGTATTAGCTATTTTGTAATTTATTGTATGGAACCAGGTTTGTATAAATATGGAATCTTTGACATTTTAATAATTAATACAGGAAGCGAAAATCTTAGAATATGAATATTTCTATGCACACTTAGGAATATTTAGTTAGCCTAAAATTTACGTACATATAAATATATTAATAGTATATAAATAGTAATGTATAAATCCTATTGTATAGAATAAATAGGTTAATAAGTAGTATAAAGCCCTATTGGAATGAATTTAAGGATAATTATGAAAATTAATCCATAATTAAAGGCGGAACAAGGAATTTTACTTATATGGCCTTTATGCGTAAATACAGATGAGGTATAATACACATACACATGTGTGTTGTATATGATGGTAGTGTATTCAGGGGGTAGAAATATGACTATGTTATAGAAATGCGAGGTCATTCCAATTTACATAGAAGTCTGCTCGACTAATTTGGCTATCAGCAATGTGACTTTGGGACTGATGTGGTACATTGCCTATAATAAGTACCCAGGTGGACACGAGATTAGTCCTAATTTTATAGAGTGAGCCCGCTCATCTAATTTGGCTACCGGTACCTATGAATATTCAGACTAATGTGAGATGTCACAGTTGGATTATGGGTCATAAGACAGATATCCCAGTATGGGCCTACTTTTGGGTTGAAGGTATTAAGTGGCTGTTTTAAGGTCTATATCCTTCCCACTCAAGAAGTATTAAAGAGCGGGATTATCTTTTAGGTACAGTAGTGGAAAATATATGAAAGGCATTGGCTTTGGGGTTGGCACTAAGTGGCTATTGTAGGGTTCACCTCTTCTCATAAAAAAGTATTAAGTGGCCTGATGAGATTCTTACGATGTCAGTTAAGAAGTACCAAAGAGGGGTCTACCTTGGATTTAGATATTAAACAATAGGGATTTATCTAGGGTATATATATTAAATGGTCAGAGTTTTCCTAATTCCCATTAAAGAGGTATTAAGTGGCTCAGCTTCTTTCTCTTGCATCGTTGGGACATGATTGACAGGGATGGGTCGTTAGACCCTGTAGTTGTGTTGCATCCACGTAAGAGTTATATAGTTGGATGGAAAAGACTATTGGCCTACAATTAAAGGTATATAATGGAGTTGGACTAGAAAAGCCTTTGGCTTACAGTGGAGACATACTTAGTAGGATAAAGTATATGATGTGTAAGACATATTACTTATCTAAATGATACTACCTAAATATTATAATAGTAAGACTTGAGATCTTCATTAACCAAACATTATTTTTCTAACCCCTCCTCATTACAGCTCTATGGGTTAGGGACAACGATGCTGATAAATAAGGTGGAGGCATTGGTGAATATTTGTGGCAATTTATTTATTTATCTATGTTTCATATGCATCAGATATACCCAGATTTTAGACATGTTGATGTTTTATTTTGAGAATTGTATTATGGATATTTTGGGATATTGTGATTCTGAGATTTGATTTTTATAAAATGGGGACTTATTTATATTTTATCCCTTCCGTTGTGAGATTCTTAAATCATAGATAGATAGATTTTTATATTGTTTATTATATCAATTTTACTAACCAACAGCCAGCTATGGAATGGATCTAAGGTTCGATGGGATTTTATTGGGTCAAAAATTAGGCACGCTTAAGAGAGGGCTGCTACACTCTTTGTCAACTAGTCAACCACAACCCAAATGCTCTCGTTCCCCCTATCGACTCCTATTTAATCCATTAATGAAATCCATGAAAACTATCCCTTGTTTCCATTATGAAATCTCAAAGGAAATAACAAACCCTTTGGCTTCCTATTTTCTGTTTTCACCCTCTGATATGACAAACACCTCGCTATAAACTTGACGATCTTTTGTTTCATCCACTTCCAATAAAATGTATACTTACATCATTGTACATTTTATTTCCCCTAGGATGAATAGTTATCCTAGAGTGATGACTCTTTCAAAGAACCTCATCCTTCAAACTTCTATATCGAGCACATAAAGTCTTATATCCCTGCGGATCCAATCGTTCGAATAAATAGTGTATCGATCCTTCTCAATTAAATCTACTCCCTTCTATAACCGATCAAAAATCTCGGCTAATTTGGCTCTTTGTCTCTGCCTAGAACCAATATGGCTCATTAGGGTGGGTTCCACCTTTAAGGTATCTATCAATTCGATCCCAAGTCCCCCGGTTGGTCGAAAATTAAACTCTGTAATATATGATAGCATTTTCCTCTCTCTAAACATACAACCCAACATAACATGTGTCCGACTAAGAGCGTTGACAATTACGTTGCCCTTTCCAGGAGTACAAAAAACCTCAAATCATAAGAAGCAAGCAACTCTAACATCTCTACTGAAGAAGGTTTAAATCCTTTTGGGAGAAAAGGTACTTCAATGACTTATGGTCCGTGAAAAGCTCAAACCTCTCAACCAGTAAGTAAAATCTCTTTGATTTTAACGAAATTTCAACAATTGCCAACTCTAAGTCATGTGTCGAGTAATTCTTCTTATGTTGCTTTAATTGCCTACTTGCATAAGCGACTACTTTTCCCTTCTACATCTAGACCACACCCATACCAGTGCACCAAGCATCGGTGTAGATAGCAAGCTCATCTCTTCCAATCGTAACAGCCAAAACTAGTGCACTAGTCAATAAGTCCTTCATCGTAATAAAAACATATTCACACTTGTTACTCCAAAGAAAAGGTTGTTCTTCTTGGTGAAAAATGTAAGAGGTGCATTGGTTAGCCCTAATGGCATAACCTTCCACTCAAAAAACTCTATACATATGCATCACAAGCGAGCCGCGATCCATAAGTGGTAAAAAAACCCAAAAAAGATGCTCGTACTTGTCGAACCACCAACGAGATTAAACACAATAAGAGACTTATCAACAATACATGGTATAAAATATAAAATGTCAGCCAATGTACTAGAAATAAAAGAATGCGAGGTTCCAGTGTCAAACAATAGATGAATAGGGGTATCAAAAATAAAAATCACACCTTCCAAGATGCCTTTGCCTTTCGGCTAAGGAGGAGCCTTATTTGAACTAGGAATAGCAGATAAAGCATATGCCTTCACTATTGGTCAACCCTTAAGGGATGCCTTGAGTGTTGATTTTCAGTTTCTACATTATTGAATTTGGCACCTCTTCTATTGATGATATTTGCATTTTAACCAAATTTTCTTTTCTAGTTAATAATAAGGAAATTTTCATGTATTAGAACTATTATAAAGAAATATATATTTCAACTCAAATAAATTTGTAGAATTCATATTATGCTCTCATTTACACAAAAATTAAATTTTTACTAATATATTTACCCAGGTTGGGGATCACAGTTGCATCCTTTTGTAATTTTAGGAATTTCGGTCTAATTTGTAAATTTTGAGAATTTTGGTTTTGTGATGACTCATACTTTACATAAATAGACTAGTTTTACTTCATTTTTCGTCATTATAAAATTATTTTGTTTTATCTATGCCTTTCTTTTTATTAATTAAAATTGCTATTTTAATTCAAAAACCACAAATTCCATTTTATTAATGTTTTATTACCTCTAAAATATTTCTATTATCAAAATAATCATTTTCTATTTTCCTAATCGTTGTTAAAAACTTACCATATTTATAAAACTCATTTATCAATAAAATTATTTTTCATTCTACATTGTTATTTTTTTCACTTTATTTTTTTATCTAACCCATTTTATTATTTAAATGAGGATTTATAACATCTAGTAGAAATCGGGGATTTAGTTAACTAGCTATACTAAGAATGCATATAAAATACATGTACATACATATAGTATACTACATTTATGCATGTGCGGTCCTTCATATATATATATATATATATATATATATATATATATATATATTAAATATGTGTATGTGTGTGTGAATACACACATGCATATGTTTAAGTATATTACAATATTTGTATATGATTTTTTGTTTGTGTGTGTGTGTATATATTAATACCATATATATATATTATATATATATTATATCTATAATATTTTTGGGCGACGTTTACTTACTAGCATGATGTTTTACTAATGTTTTAAGCAATTAACTCCGACATATTATTGTAGTTGGCTTACGATTCACTCTTTTAGCAATAGCTTTGCTTTGTGCGTTGTATACCTCTTTAGGCACTTCTCTTTTTATATCCACACCTTTACTTTAAAGCTCACTAATCCTTGCTTGATGTTTCATCTATTTTGTATTTTATGTATTCATTAGAATTTCATACATGTATATATGTATGTATGTAAATTTTTAGCGAAGATTTATGGATAACTTAAAGAAAACTCCGTATAAGCATAATCTATCCAACTATTTACGATGGATGATCTAATGACGTAGTCTTATAAGTCATACAGTAGACTTGCAAAGATATAGGCTCACTGTACTACCCTTGGTATCGAAATTTGAATTAAGTAAACTACCATATAACCATATTTTAATTAATTTAAATGTTAAATAAATTTAGCAAATCAATATATACCAAATCATTATAGTTATCTATGTATGATCTAGAGGCACCGCTATGCAAGTTAAGATTTCTATTCCAGTTTCAACATTATGTTCCGATTTCCTGTTGAGGTCCTCTATTTGCTAATACTTTAAAAACTACTAGTATATCTCTTAGGCATGGGCTGAATGCTTTTTCCACTCCTGCGCATAACATATATCTATTCTCTATATTTGTAGGATGCTTTGGATACCCAAACCCTTTTTACCATTGCTTCAGAAACTCCATCTTTCCAAGCAAATTTCATTTACAAGTGCAAATTGAATATGTTATGGATGAAATGACATACATATTTATATAGTGTGTTATGTAATAAAATTATGTTAACGTGAACTCTTGAAACATAATTGTCTTCACGTCATCGGGAATGTCGGTAAATCTCGGCTAGAAATCTATGATCCATGCAAGCATGCCATCATGAGTGATATCAAATGTGGTGTTGCTGCTGAAATCCCCCAGCACATACAAAATTTGCCCTAATATAGAGGTGTATGCATGAGTGTGTGTGCATGTATGAATGTGTTTACGCAAGAGTGTTGATGTGAGTATCCTTATATATATTTATTTATATGTATGTATGTGTGTGTATGTATGAGAGTATCACTACATATATGTTTATGCACTCGTACATGTATGAGTGTGTGTGTGTATGAATGTTTATGTATGAGAGTGACTATGTGAGTGTATGCATGTAAATGTTAGTGCATGTATGAGTGTGCATGAATAATAGTTATTGTATTCAAGTAAGTAATTATTCACCTCGGTCCTCATTCTTTTTCAAAAACATCAAATGGTTGGATGGAGGTAGAGTCCGACTCAAATGCACTAGTGGATGGATCAGTAACATCAACTGGCAGAACATGACTGTCAGGTAAGTAAAAGGAGGCATCATACATGCACCATGCTCACTTGAATGGGAACCACGATGATCTAATGTGTGGGATCCACCATGAACTGATGAGTAGGATCCACCATGGTCGTGTTTACGACCTAGACTAGATGTATATATTATAATAATACATATACATGTATGTATACAATATAGTCATGGACATAAGTTGTGTTTTACAATGAGATGCAATTAGGGTAGCAATTGGAATAAGTTTAAATTATGTTACATCATAAATGAATGAATATTACAATGAGATTAACAATTTTACCTAATAAAAATAAGAATGAAACAAATTGGATTTCAAGGCATATAAGCCCAAAATTAAAAATTTGTACGTTTAATTGTCATGACATGCACACATACCTTCATAATTGATTATTAACAACAGAGAAAAATTAAAATAATGTACATATAAATGAAGTCTGTCAATCAATTATACATATGCCACTAATTGTCGACATCATTATCAAAGTCATCATTTACAATATCATCTCATATTCATGTTCATTAACTTCGACATCGTCATCACCACTACCATCATCATCAACCTTGACATTTTTATCCAATGCAACTCCATCGAATACTTAACTATTACATAATCTTATATCATCTATATGTTCTATTATTTTAATTTGTTGTCCTCTGGGTCATTTTGGTATGATCGATCATCAGTTATGATCATGTTTCGGTTGAATGACTATCTCGATCAAGCAGTAGTCTTCCTTGCTATTGTTCATAGCAGGATAAGGCGCATAATAAACTTATGTTACTTGTGTCGCTCAAATGAATCATTTCATTTATATTGTCTTTTATGGTTTACCTCAACAAAGGGATAAACTTTATATATATATATATATGATACACTCCTACTTCACATTTAAATAAAAAGTTTTGAGCTACGGCATTGCCAAACTAGTAAGTTTAATTATTTTCGATAACACTCCATAATAATCTTATATATCATCATCATAATCATCGCTATCAATTTTAAGCTTAAAACGATTTTAGTACAACACGATATCCTACCTTGACTTCAAATCTTCTTGTCTTTCCTTTCGCGTTTATTATTGTCTTAAAGAAGTGCTCGATCACATTGTGATTTTGGTAATTTCCAATAGGGTAATTCCCAAAATATACTTTATCTGCACCAATTGTGATATTCTTCTTTACTAGGACTTTTTAGCTATTTTCCTAACCCATGTATTTGGGGATAATCTTGCACGAGCTCATACGTGTCTTCGCTATATGGAATGGTAGGTGGATCTAAAGTAATAGTTGTATTTCATTTGAAGCTTTTTCTTATCGAATCTAAAATGATCATTTACGTGCAAAAAACAATGATGTTGATCTCACGAACACTGTTTTCCATCATCCGCAAGTTGAAATGATTCCATCGAACCCATGTTGACAAGATTATCGAATTTGCCGCTAATACACCATTTAGAAAGCATATATAGGAAAATAATTTATTATCCACAGTATAGAAGCAAATATTTTAAAGTTCCTTTCCGAAATGTCACACCTAACAACATCCTTTATCCATAGCTTTTTCAACTCATCAACAAAAAGCTGCAAGTACACGACTATCCTTTTTTTGGATTTTTACATCCACAAGCAATTATAGTTAGAAACATGCATAGATTCTTCATACACATCTACATAGGGAGATTGTAAGGTGTTAGAAAAACTAGTCATATTGAATAAGACTTACTAAACGAAGAAAATGGTTCAATATCATCTGTATAAAAACCAAGTCTAACGTTACATGATTCTTTAGCAAAATTAGAATATGTCCTATCAATACTTTCAAGCTTCGCCATATGAAGAATGACATAAAATACCTTGGTATCATCATCATATTCTATGCCATCGCATGTGATTTATGGTAGCAGCATATGCATGTAATCTTTACAAATATAGGTATAATAGGAAAATAGTGTGTTCTAGCAAAGGTACACTTTTGTCACTGATTTTTGTCGGCTAATATCTAGGTTATTTATAAACTTTACACATTAGATTTTAATCTTCCTTTCAATAAATCATGCAACCACCTCGACACATGTCAATTTTTTCATATGGCAATCCAAATACAGAGACGTCTTTTTTAAGTGAGTACCAATTCTCTATCAACACATTGTCAGGTGCAAGCATTTCTTTATCCAATCTTAGAATTGCATTCATTAGTTTTCTTATGCATTATATTTGGATTTTATAGCAGTTAACCTAGATGTCGTAGAAACATGTGATTTTATAGCCATTGCACAATGATCGTTTTGGCGCTTCTAACAAGTTGAAAAACCTTTTCGTTTCCGAGTCAATTTCTTCCTCCATATTTGATTCATTAGTACACGTACTAGGACAACATCGCCTTGAACTACTCCAGTCATTCTATTTTCTACATCTATATTTTCTTCAATAGGGAGTTCACATCAATCTTCATCTAAATTTACGGTCTTCTTCTATACAGCATGATAATATTCTCCATGATATATCCATACATGATAGTTTGGTATAAAACCATACTCATGTAAATGTAATATCATAGTATAATACTCTTAAATTTCAAGTAATTATATTTCTAATATGAACGTCAGACTTCTTCCAACTTCATTTTATTATGAGAAGTCACTTTCATGAAAGCATACACACCTTTTCTAGAGTGCAATTGCATGGCTCCACTTTTTTTTTTATCTTTAAGGTATATCAGATTTTGAACTTCCAAATAATCCATCTTTTATACTTTACATATAGACAAAATTTACATTATTTTTCACACAATAGTATATTATCCTTAATTTTTTAACAAAACAAAAAGTTATTAATAGCATAGTATGTTAATATCATCTAATTTATTTATCGTTCATTAATAAAGCAACAATGTCACATGCTTTTTTGATTATCAATAAAGCAATAGAATATTAATTTTTCCTGAGAATGAATCAATATAATATTAATTTTTCTTTATTATTAATATCATATATTATTATTTTTAATTAATAATACAATCCATTGTTATTTTAATTATCAATATTATCCACTAATACCGTAAATTAATAATGTAATATATGATTAAATTTTTAAATAAGTACCGCCACACAGTTTTATAATTTTTTTCAAAAAAAATTACCATATTTTGTTAATTTTTTTTTGTTATCAA
The DNA here is from genome assembly GCA_030765085.1 of Allium cepa. Classification (NCBI taxonomy): domain Eukaryota; kingdom Viridiplantae; phylum Streptophyta; class Magnoliopsida; order Asparagales; family Amaryllidaceae; genus Allium; species Allium cepa. The sequence goes on along the minus strand of CM060945.1, from coordinate 943,510,158 downwards.
CACCATATCGATAATAATGAATTTTCTGAATTATTTTAAAATAATGGAATTCATGAATAATTTCAAAGTTATACCTAAGTATCATGCACCTTTTTAAAATGGATGGTCGTCCTACTTCCCACTACAAGCGCAGTGATATTTATGTTTCTTAAATCATTTTGAATCAAATTATTAACAAAGTTTTGGTAGCACTTTCCCTTGTTCTCCTATTACACGCAAAAGAGCATACATGTGGAACATGAAGAAAGTGTTGTTGAAATTTCGTTACCCGTTCGATTTGAAATTTTGATGCATGAAATTAAATATGATTACATTTATAACATATCCAAAACTTAGCCAAATCGGATGAATAATCTATCAAATGAACAAATATTTCCATTTTAGTTAAAAAAATAAATATTTATATGACGTTCATATACACCACCTGTTAAATAGGGCCAAATTAAATATCTACGGGTTTTCATTGATAACACCATACATAAATAATGCCATACATTACTATAATGAGCAATGCCATAGGATATTATTAATTGAATGATTTCAATAATTTGAATTAATTTTTCAAATTATTGATAAATAAAATTTTAAAGAAAACAAATTATAGGAACCAAAATAAAATCAAATTATAGAAAATTATAAAAATTTAAAATTTATGAATTCCAATTGTAAACATAGCGATATCCAAAACTATTATACAACGAATAATGCATGAAATATTATTCTAAATTTCTTATTATAATTAAAACAAGGTCAAAATGACTTGCTATTTTACGGACTAATCGAGCATTTACTATCAAAACAAACTGTAAGCACTGAAATCTTGTTTGAAAACTATATGATACCTATAATCATGATAGTAGTAATTTAGGTTAATAAACACTCATCAAACATTATAGTTAGGGCTGTCAATTTCCTACACGACCCGAAACACGGCCCGAAACCCGCACGGAAATTAGCGGATTAATCCGACACGTTTAAAAGGCGGGTCATTTTGGGGTCAACCCGTTAGAACTCGTTTAATAAATGGGTGGGTTTAGGGTTGACCCGTGAACCCGAATTTGACCCGACTAACCCGTTTATAAGCTCGGTATTATTGTACAATTCTCATTTTAGCTTGCATAAGAATGGTATTACTGTTATTCACTTATTCCTATACATTTGCACTTAACCACTTCCTACGTTTTCATGCACATTCCCACGTTGTCATGTCCATTTCCACGTAACAACCTCCCAAATTCTCATACCCGTCTTAGCTTGCAATAAAAGAATGACAACAATACCCTTCTTTAGCTCTAAAATTCTCATCTTAGCTTGCAAAAGAAGGGTATTGTTGTCATTCACTTATTTCTACACATTCGCATTTAACAACTTCCCACATTTTCATGCCCATTTCCATTTCTTTATACAAATATTATTCTTAAAGGGTTACACGAATCAACCCGTAACCCACCCGATATATAATCGGGTCAACCCGAAACCCACCCGATATATAATCGGGTCAACCCGAAACCCACCCGTTTAATAAACGAGTTGACCCGACCCATTTAAAAATCAACCCGCACCCGAACCCGACCCGAGCCCGACCCAACCCGACCCATTGACAGGCCTAATTATAGTAGTAACTAATAAAGGATATTACCCAAGGAGGAGGAGTTTGTTAATCATTGAGATGATAGTTTTGATGACAACAACCATAGAATAGATTATAAAATATAAAATACTAACAGTATAAGTTTAGGTATATATGTATATGCAGGATTTAACCATGCAGGTACCAAGAATGAAGACTGTACAGTATAGAGATTCAAGATATCGAGATTGAAGACTCATGAGTATCAAGATTATCAAGAGCTCAAGAGTTCAAGTAATTTATCTTTTAATTAGAAATTTTGTTAAAACTCCTAGAAAACCACTAGCATCTTAAAATCCAATGTATTCGTGAAATGGAATCCACTTCGAGCCTGTTAAAGGGATGGAACCCTAAGTAGGATGGAATCTACAAAAAGTCTAGTGGAACATTGTTTTGTATCCGCTAATTTTTATTCAAAATGATTTTTACAAAAATATATCTTGTTTTCAAAATGATTTCAAAACCTTCCTTTTAAAAGCATCAAAAACATCTATCCTGATTTCAAAATACTTTTAGCCTCAAAATAATCTTTAATTTCAAAATCAAATTATCCGTGGTTTTAACTATCTTTAATAATAATATATTCAATTTTTAAACTTAGATTTAAATATAAAATTATAGTAAAATTTTGTATATATTATTCTATATATTTACTTATGTATTTTAACTATAGTCAAGTATATTTATAAAGTTTAAAATTGTTTTAATATAAGATAGAAGTTATTTTCAAAGAAAATCAAATCACCAAAATATTCTTTGGAATGTCGACATGCCCATGTACCCTATGTCGACATAGTGTCAGTTGAATTCAAAATTTAAATTTCAAAAGAAGTGTCTATTCGTCATATCTCTTCACGAATGGACATGGCTGTTGTTCTTCTATAAATAGGAGATGTTTTCAACGAATTTAAAAACAGATTTTCTGGTTTTTCACTCCTCTTCTTCTTCCACATTTCTATATACATATTCTTACCATTACTCTGCCGAAATCAACATTGAATCTAACTAAGTTATCTCTGGTTTGATTCTCTATCACTATCTCAACAAGATCCTCGGTGCTATTCAGAGTTATAGGCATTTTGTAATCAACTTAGTGAGAAAAGGTGTGATTGTGGCCTTGGAAATCAATCAAGCGAGATAAGGTGTGATTGTAGCCTTGGAAATCAATTGGGTGAACTTGTTGCCCGGGAAATCAAGTATCTCTACCCGGAGGATTGTGAATCTAGAGGGTGTACCTCGTTGCATTGAAATCAAGGGTGTAATTGTAAAGATTGTTTTTAACAGGAAATCCGTACTTGTGTGCGGGACTGGATGTAGGGTAACTCCGAACTAGTATAAAATCTAGTGTGTTCTTTCCTTTACTACTTTTACTTATATTTGCATCTGTGTTTGATTCTGTGATCATATCTGTGTCTGAATATTGCATACATTTGTGTTCAAATTAACAAAAACTAAAAAAAATCTAATAATTCTTTAAAACACTATTCAACCCCCTCTCTGGTGTTTATCCTTAGCCTTAAGATCCTTAATCTGCACTTTTCACAGAGTTGCCAATAGTATGGCGGCACGGTTTACTAGCTTATGAGGAGAGGAGGCAAAATCAAGTTGATTGCTCGATGACCTTGCATGGAGGTGGCAACGAAGGCGGTATGCGGATGAGGCAATCAAGAGGGAAGGGTTATGAGCGGAGGCCATGGGGTGATTTTCTTTGGGTGTGGCTTTTTATTTGGGTGCATTTTTTTAAAACTCAAAGTAGAGAGAAGTGGGGTGAGGTATGGGGTTGGATGGATTATTTTGGTTGGGGTGATTGTAATAACAACCATCTACAACGTCCCGATCAATGTCTAAAGTGGAACTGGTATCGTAGACCTCGCAGGTAGTAGAACATTTTTAAACAAAGTATAAAACAGGTCATAGAGCTATCTACAAATTTTCTACACTTTCTGAAACTCAGGGTGGAAGGAATAAAATATAATAGTTATCAATAATACAATTCTATGCAAATATAACGATGCAAAATCAAATAAATTCCAACTACAGCATATCTCTCTATACCGGAAATGGAAATAATATATTGCTTGGGAATAAATAAAATAAAAATAGTAGATAATTAATGGATGAATATGCATCTTCATCTCACCTTCATGCCTCTAAGTCACCACTAGTCATGTTTATTGACCTGTAAGAGTATAACTAAAATGTAGAAAATTATAGAGGGGGTCAGACATATGTTTGGTGAGTGAAATGCATTATATAAGTGTATAATACTAATAAACTAGTAAAACAACACGTACGCTAGAAAATCATACTTTAACCTGTGTCACCTACACCCAACAAGTCAGCTAAACATAGTATAATATTGTAGTGACATCATATGCTAATGTCCCACTAAAATCTAGTTTATACCTAATCACATGTGCATGATTTGAGTCTAAAGTTTCAAACTGCTATCATAAAATTGTATACTAAGAACTTGACTCCTATAAACGTGTCGTGACCCCAAATCAAATATGACTCAACTCCTCAGACTATCGTATATTGAGGACTCGGCACCTCAGATAATATCATATATTGAGGACTCAGCTTGTTGGACAATCGTATATTAAGGACTCATCTCATCATACCATTATGTATTGAGGACTCAACTCCTCAAACTATATCGTATATTGAGCACTCTGCTCCTCTAATTATATCATACATTGAGGACTCAACTCCTTGGACTATCGCATTGCCAAATACAAACAACGTACAACTGACTTGCCTAACTAAGACCATTTTCTAAACTATATTAAACCATAATAAACAATATATCAAAATGTTCCTCGTCTCACCATGATCCCAATGCAATGAACCGCATATAAAACGGGGTCATATGTGAGAGGCATAATTGTTTGAAGTTATGAGTATTTATTATAATTATTTAATTAATAACTTTATTATATTTTATTTATTATATAATTTCTTTTTTTTCCCGTGTATCGTTCTCCGATAGAACTATATCTTCTTGACTTCACCTGAACTTCACCAGCCACCAACTATTATGCTTGTTGTCGCCGCTATAGTCATCTTGAAGACGATCGACCACCACTGTCGTGCTCCTCAAGCCGCCATCAATCTGACCCTGCCCTCGATCTTTACTCCAGATGCCTCCGTTAGAATGCCATCACCGACGGTGTTTTTTCCAATTTTGACGAACTCCGACAACAATTAACCCATTTTCATGCACCAATGTAACCATATGTTCAACATCCTCTTCATATCCGTGATCCCTGATCATCGAATCGTCACTTTTTTACCATAGGATCAAAACGGGGATCCACATTCACCAAATTTATGTCGCGTTTTCTAATCAATTTATATGCCCAATAAACGACTAAACACCACATGTGGATTTATGTCATCGAGAACTATAATTTTGATATATAATATGCCTGATTTGGAACAGTTATGTATCTCACTTTTTAATGAGAGGGTGATTAAATTTTGCTAATTACAATTGATTAAAAGTTAACTTTTCTTATTATCTAGCCATGGCATACTACATCCTAATCAAGTATATGTTAAAAAATAAGTTTATAATTATCAATTACATTATCTATAATTTGGTTGAAGATCATAAGAGGTGAGTTACTATGTTTTACTAATAGATACACAAAAATGACAAACCTCACTCATCCTATTAGCCATGCATCTTCTCCGATTTGATATAGATCCTTCCTCTCCTTTATTGTCTAGAATTTCCATGCCTTCAAAATTGCAAATTTCTCAGTAACTCTCATTTATTCGCGTAGCTCTCTTTGCGGTGATCGATTATCCACATATTAATTTGCCTAATTTGGATTTGATTTGGTGGATTTGTAATTAATTTAGCAATTAGGGTTTTATTAGTGGATGCAAGATTTGTTAGAGCAAAAATAATAGGTTAGAGACCTATCTATATGCTAAAAATATAATATATAAACTAAAATCTCGAAATTAATATACTTCGAAAATGTTGTTGGGTTTAACTAATTCTATTTTCTTGCCCTTTAATCAAATTCGGCAAGTAATATATGTTTCTAACTGTAAAGGTGTTCTAAATGTGATGAAGTATGTCTCCGAGCCTAATTCCAACTTCTGTAGAAATTTACTATTTTCCCTTTCTACGAAATTATGATTTTACCATTTCAGATTTAATTATTTAATTTTGTAAAATTACTGTAATGACCATGATTTTTCGACGGTGAATTGTGAATATTTAAATGGTTTTAAATATTTAATTTGAATTATAAATTGATTTTTGAATATGAAAGTTTGGTTTTTATTTATAAAATGAATTCAGAATTTAAATATAGCAATTATTGGATAATTTAATTGTTTAATTTAACAATTGGATGTTTGTTAAATTATCATATCTCGAGTATTGAATTCGATAAAAATAATTTAAAAGCTTGCAAAATTTATATTAACAGTGATGACGATAATAAAACCTTTTAAATTGAATTTAAAAGTGGTTTGTTCAGTTTTAAAAATATATCGTTAATTTGACATTTAAAAATAGTCATCCGAGGTACAGTCTCGGAATTTGATGAAACAAGTTTTGTTGGATCTATAATAGATTATTATTATCAGATTCCAAGTTTCATAGCGTCTGGGGTTATTGTTTGGTTGTACGAGATGAAAACGCGTTGAAATTAATATCGAAATTCAATATATTAATTGGGTCCAATAAAGCTATCTTATCCATATGATCGAATTAGAACTTGAAACCTTCTCCATTGCGTTCGGAATTGGGATATAACATTATAAATGCCTAGCGGCACGCCTCGATAGGGGTTCGAGATTTTTAGTCATGAAATCAATACGATTTGGGTTTTCAAAATAATATATATACCAGTCAAAGTCAAGTCAGGCTGTAATCCCAAATTAGAACATATACATTTCTTATACTGTCTCCAACATGCCATTTGCCTGTCCTTCATTCTTCTTAATAAATCACGATTTCTCTTTCAAAAATGAACAGAGCGAATTTCTCTTCAAACTCGAATTCGTTCGAGATATTAAAAAAATACATAGATAAAAAAAAATTGTTCGTCTCCTCTTCTCTTTCAATACGATAATTTCATTTTTTGTTCTCTTTAATATCGCATTCCAATTTGCATTCCAGATCCGAGAAAGAGAATCGAATCCGTTCCACTAAACAAAAAAAGAATGATTTCCATGACTTAATCGCGATAGGCGAAAGCATGAAGGCCTAGGATGGAGCGCTCGCGAGCAACTGGAAGCATAAGCATCGTCATTGAGAATGACTGTGGAAAGGAGGGGCCACGATGAAGGTCGCGAGTAATATAGGGAGGGGCCTCGATGGGCGCTAGGGTCGGGGTAGTGATTGGTGGCAGAGGTGACGTCGTGGGCGGTGCTTGGTCGCGAAGTGGATTCGTTTGGTCGTTCGAAGATTTTGAGGTAGCGGTCGATGCGCGGCGTTCGCTCGTGACGTTCGAGGGCTATAGGGGGTATATCGGTGTTAGAGCGGCATCGAGTTCGTCCATGAGCAGTGAGGGCTTAGGTGAGTTAGTTTTAAATTTTTGTGGTTATGTTAAATTTTAATTTAACAAAGTTAACTAGCTGTAGATGATTCTAATTAACCTAAGTAATTTTGTCGAATGAGAGGTATCACTGTAATAAATTTTATTATATGTTTAGCTACTGAATTAAGAGTTTAAAATTTTGATAGCTAATTGAATTTAATAATATTTACATACGAGGTTCAAATGAAATAGGAAAAAACGAGTGTGGATGCGTAGATGAGAAATATTCAAGCCGAGATTAATTTGGAATGGTTAACGAGCTCGAAAATCAAGGTGAGAATTTCTAACTCCTTTGGATTACCATTCTTAAAATTTAAAATGTTTAAATTTAAATTATTGGATGTTGATTGGATTGATAAATGTATAAGTATCTGTTGGATCACTATATATAGTAGTGTATATATTAGTATTGGAGTGATATTCCCGCAAATTTTAGCGGATAAGACCCTACGTGCCACGCATAATAGCGGATGACCCTATATACCGCGATATCCCCCTCGAAGTGGGTTTGATATTTTATTGTTATCTAACATCTATGGATGCAGAAAAAACAAGTTGGATGGATCCAACTGGATTCCTCAAGTATATTAGTATTTTTAATATATATATATATATACATACATAAAATGCTAAATTATTGTGTGTGTGAATTTTTAAATATTGAAATGGCATGGAAATTTAAATTAGGTACATTAAATACCGTAAATATCATTTTCAAATTTTTAAGAGTTAACAGGAGATTTTTAATATAAAGATATAGATTATTTTAAAAGGAATTGAATTGAGTAAATAATAATTGGACTTGATCATATAATGCCGGAAAAAATATTTTAAATAGAGAACTAAAGAAAAATTGTATAAAGGAATTTTTAAAGACTGGATTTTAAAATATTCGAAAAACATTGAAGGAAGTTGAAATCAATATTAAAAATAGACTGGCAAAAATAAATGGGTTTTTAAAGGATTTGAAATAAAGAAATGGAGTTTATAAATGAGATTTATTCTTAATGAACCCAAAGGAGTTATAAAAATTTATAGACGATGAGGTTATAAATGATGGAAAGTAATATCGGATGATAAATTCGAAATATAAATTTATGGAGGAAATTTATATTGGAATATGGAAATAGGGTGAGAAAAATAGTGGATACTATTTTTAAAATGAAGATGGTTAGGGAGACCAGAATGGGAGGAATGTGATGAAAATCGGGAAGTTTATAAATTTGAAATTTGATTATCCAGATTTTAAAAGCATATTTTTAACAATAAGTTAAGTTATATTTTAAAAGGAATTTTTTTATTTATTTAAACTATATAAATTTCAAAGTTAGTTAGCATTGAAATGTTTCAGAAGTGTACTATTAAACACTCAATATTTATTTGAATAAATTCTGAATTTAAAACCTGTCTTGAAAACGATGATAAAAAAGCATTTTCCATATTTAAATAATTATTTAAATGTGTCTTAAAAATAAAATATTATTATTTTCTTTAAAATACTTATTTATATATATATATAATTTTGAAATGTTTTAAATTTATTTTTAAACCTTCTCGAAAGCTGGGAAAATGGGTTGTTCAGTGGATATGATTTATAAGAAAATTCTTAGAAGGAGTTGGGAAGAAAAGTAAGAAAATTTTCGAAGAAGTTAAATAAAAGTGAACTTCGAAAAATGAAAAAAGAATTCGTTAAGGAGTACAAAGGGAATTGAGTTTATAAGCAAGTATAATTGGTTTTGAAAGTATTAAGGGAATTAATTACGGAATTCTAGAATTTATAAAATTCATGTGAAACAAGTCGGGAAATTTACAAATAAAGTTGTAAATAATTTTTGAGAAAAGAGAGAGGAAAGAAAAGGAATATTTTCTAAGTGTTGAATATCAAAATGAAGTGAAGAAAATATTCTAAGTATTGGAAAAGGTTGGAAATGTCCCGTGAAGATAAAAAAGGGTTTAAAAACTATTTTCACATGTTGAGGAACTGAAAGTAATATCTTAAAATGATGTTTTGAGATTAATTGGATAATCTATAATAGGGCCCGATGAGTGTTACAGATGTGTATTGATGTTAAATAACCGACTATCAAATTTTGGCCAATTTCTTTAACCGTTTTGAGGAGACCGGGATCAGATTTAATTATCCAAAAACCACTTCGATCCGGTTTGAACATAATGAATGAATACCGTGGGGATGTTGAAGACGGTGATTCGGCTTGTCCAGACCCAAGACTATTTGTATGGACGAATGCTATCAGAACATCGTCATCGGAGTACGATGAGCATTCTAAGTAAATGTGTTCTTTAAAAGGTAACACTAAGCCATGAGCCTAAATCAACCGAGGAATGAATAAAACAGGGGAGATGCAGCAAGGCTAAGTAGGTAGCACCCAAGTAGGGTAAGGTTACTCCTAACTAGAGTCCCTTTTATTCGGTTGTGTGGCAGTTGTTGATCCCAACCGTAGGGTAATCTTATTCGAGCTATCTAGTTTAAGGGGTAGTCCGGTCTTGTGTAGCAGGGGATCCCAGAGTGGTCCTCGGTACATTGTTCTAGACGTGTACTGTGACGGGCAGTACCCCAGTAGCCCAATCATTTGATGGAACCCATTCTCCAATGAGCGTCATACGGTTTTGATTGTGCCCAACTATGTTGAAACGTGAGATGCAAGCATTTCATCTCACTTCTATTTACTTTCTGTAGACACTATTACATTATCAGATGATTCTAATAAAAATTACTTTGGTTATCGTAAGGTAAAAACCCGTTGTGTTTATTTATGATGTGGTCTTACGAGATGCCTTTGTTTTCAAAGGATTTTTGAAAAGTTAACAATTCAAATTGAGTGTGTTTTTCTCATGTTGGTTTTCTAGACTGACTCGGGTGTTATTTCATTATAATCCTTGGGTCAGATTGATTATTACAGATTCAAGTTAAATGCTATGGAACTCAAGAGACGAGCTAGAGGAGTTCAGAAGTATATCATGTACTTGAATATTTCCGTCGTATGAGGACAAGTTGTTATAACTATCCAGATTTGATGTAATGATTGTGTACTCTAATGATTGTAAGTATTAAACAGTTACAGATTCTTTTGTATAAAAATCTGTAGTAATATATCATATTTTGTTCCACTGCGATTGTGAGATTCTGTATCGCTGTTTCTATTTTTCTTCTACCTTTTTATTCTTCACCCTAATGAACTGGTATTTCCGGCATTCGACTACTCGGCAGTCTATATAGTGGACATATAGATCTCGATTTTCGAAGTCGAAAATTCCGGTCCGTTACACTTGGTATCAAAGCTGAAGGTTAAGCGAAACCTTGGTCTGGTGGGGATTACTCATTAGAGATAGAGTCAGTAGTGCTCTAGAATGAGTTGAGTGTATGAATGGATATGAGTGCGTATTTGTTAGTGAATATAAATTATTTTATATTGTGTTGACTTGTCGGTTGATTGTTTATAAATTCTGGTTGGTACAGTCTGGACAACTATATCGATAGGGATTTCTAAACTCTTAAGCTAGGCAAACCGACATAGTATTGCTTTAAAAAGTGGGTAAATGAAATAATTTTACCCAAAACATATTTTGATGTAAAAGAAATAATTTTCTGAAATTATTATATATATTTGGAGTGTTTGGATGATAATATTGTAATCAAATAGGATTATAAAATTGAAAATAGTTTATATAACCAAAAGGAAATTTGTATAAGCGTAAATTATACAAATGGATTATAATTAAATCTGGATTTAAACCGGTGTTAGAGTGGCATCGAGTTCGTTCTTGAGCATTGAGGGTTTTGGTGAGTTAGTTTTTAATTTTAGTGGTTATGTTCAATTTTAATTTAACAAAGTTAACTAGTTGCAGATTATTTTAATTGACCTAAGTTATTTTATCGAATGAGGGATATCACTGTTATAAATTTCATTATACGTTTAGCTACTGAATCAAGAGTTTAAAATTTTGTTAGCTAATTGAATTTAGTAAAATTTATATATGAGGGTCAAACGAAATAGGACAAAATGAGTGTGGATGCGTAGATGAGTAATATTCAAGCTGAGTTTAATTTGGAATGGTTAACGAGATCGGAAATTAAGGTGAGAATTTCTCACTCCTTTGGATTACCGTTGTTAAAATTTAAAACGTTTAAATTTAAATTATTGGATGTTGATTTGGTTAATAAATTTATAAGTATCTATTGGATGACTATATATATAGCAGTATATATATTTGTATTAAAGTGATGTTCCCGCACATTATAGCGGATGAGACCCTATGCTCCCCGCATAATAGCGGATGACCCTATATATCGCGATATTCCCCTCGAAGTAAAATTGGTATTTTATTGTTGTCTAACATCTGTGGATGCAGGAAAAACAGGTTGGAGGGATCCAACTGGATTCCTCAAATATATTAGTATTTTTCATATACATATAAAATGCTGAATAATTGTGCGTGCGGATTTTTAAATATTAAAATAGCATGGAAATTTAAATTGGGTACATTAAATACCGTAAATATCATTTTGAAATTTTTGAGAGTTAAAAGAAGATTTTTATATAAAGATATGGATTATTTTAAAAAGAATTGAATTGAGTAAATAATAATTGGATTTAATCGTATAATGCCGGAAAAAAATATTTTAAATAGAGAATTAAAGATAAATTATATAAAGGAATTTTAAAGACTGGGTTTTAAAATATTCGAAAAAAAATTGAAGGAAGTTGAAATCGATATTAAAAATAGATTGGCAAAAATAGGGTCTCATCCGCTATAACAGAGGAGATGCAGCAAGGCTAAGTAGGTAGCACCAAGTAGGGTAAGGTTACCCCTATCTGGAGTCCCTTTTATTCGGCTGTGTGGCGGTTGCTGATCCCATCCGTGGGGTAATCTTATTCGGGCTATCCAGTTTAAGGGGTAGTCCGGTCTTGTGTAGTAGGTGATCCCGAAGTGGTCCTCGGTACATTGTTCTAGAGGTGTACTGTGACGGACGGTACTCCAGTAGCCAAGTTATTTGATGGAATCCATTCTTCAGTAAGCGCCGTACGGTTTTGATTGTGTCCAACTATGTTGGAACGTGAGATGCAAGCATTTCAGCTATATTCTATTTACTTTCTATAGACATTATTATAATATCAAATGATTTTGATAAAAATTGTTTTGGTTATCATAAGGTAAAAACCCGTTGTGTTTATTTATGACGTGGTCTTACGAGATGCCTTTATTTTCAAAGTATTTTTGAAAAGTTAATAATTCAAATTGAGTGTGTTTTTCTCACGTTGGTTTTCCAGACTGACTCGGGTGTTATTTTATTATAATGCTCGAGTCAGACCGAGTATTAAAGATCATGTTAAATGCTATGGAACTCAAGAGACGAGCTGGAGGAGTTCAGACGTATATCATGTACTTGAATATTTCCGCTGTATGAGGCAAAGTTGTTATAACTGTCCATATTTAATGTAATGATTGTATACTCTGATGATTGTAAGTATTAAACAGTTACAGATTCTTTTGTATATAAATCTATTGTTATATATCATATTTTGTTCCGCTGCGATTGTGAGATTCTGTATCGTTATTTCTATTTTTCTTCTACCTTTTTATTCTTCACCCCTAATGAAATGGTATTTCCGATATTTGACTACTCAGCAGTCTATACAGTGGACACATAGATGTCGATTTTCGTGGTCGAAAATTCCGATCCGTTACACTTGGTATCAGAGCTGAAGGTTAAGCGAAACCTTGGCTCTGGTGGGGACTACTCATTAGAGATAGAGTCAGTAGTGCTCTAGAATGAGTTGAGTGTATTAATAGATATGGGTGCGTATTTTTTAGTGGATATAAATTATTTTGTATTTTGTTGACTTGTCAGTTGAGTGTTTATAAATTCTGGTCGGTACAGTCTGGACAACTATATCGATAAAGATTTCTAAACTCTTAAGCTAGGCAAACCGACACAGCATTGCTTTAAAAAGTGGGTAAATGAAATAATTTTACCCAAAACCATATTTTGATACTAAAGAAATAATTTTCTGAAATTATTATATATATTTGGAGTGTTTGGACTATAATATTGTAATTAAATTGGATTATTAAATTGAAAATAGTTTATATAACCAAATGGAAATTTTTATAAGCGTGAATTATACAAATGGATTATAAATAAAACTGGATTTAAACCGGAATTTGGAAATTCAAATCTTGAAAAGTTCGAAAATTATATTTTTCAATGTGGTGGGGAAAAAATAACAATAAGAGTATTATTTTGAATATTTTCTAAAGGAAATTGTTTTAAATGGATTTTTGGAAGAGATATAGCACTGAACTCACTTCAATCGCTGGAAATTAATCCTGGGGATGACTGCACAGAATCATCAGTGATCATTTATGAGTTTCTAAGTGACGGATTGCTATCTTAATTGATTTGTTTAGATTTATTAGGCGAACCAGTGTTTTTTTGGAAATTCCAAAAGAGAATTTGTTTTGGAAAAAATCTAGGTATGGTTTAAAATGTGAAAGTGTGATTTCAAGGATATTTGAGATTTCAAAATGATTTGGGAAAAATGTCGGGTGTTTGAATTTTGGAATCCTTATTTAAATAATTTAGAGATCATCGAAAATTAAGTTATGAACTTATAGATTGAAAATGATTCTAAATAAGGGAAGTATGGAAATTGGATTTTGAAATTAAAGTTTAACTTGAGTGATGTTAAAAAGGATAAATAAAAATTTAAGAAAAGCAAATGGAATAACTCAATGAAGTGATTACAATAAATGGAATTTTAACTTAAGTAAGTTAAATTAAATTGAACAAGTTAAAATTAGCTTAAGCTGAGTTAAACAAAAATTGAGTTATGTTTGGATTGGATTGATAATAAAATTGAATATATAGATGATTTTAAATGGCATTAAAATCTTACTTAGATAAGTTAACAGAAATGGCCTGAAGTTTAGATTTAACTTAAGTTAAGTTAAATAAATTGGAATGGCTTATAAATATTGAGATGAATTGGATAAAAATATACTTGGGCTATAAATAAATGTATAGTCTCGAGTTAAAAATAAAATGTGAATACATTAGAGTATGGAATTAATGGAAATATGAAAAACAATAGTTGTGTGACTAATCGAAAATCAGAATAGATAAGCCAAATAAGAAGAGTTTGATATGTTGGAAACGAAATGAAAACCCAAATGTGAATTATAAAAATAAATTTGAACTCGAGTAAATTGGTTGAAGCGACTTTTAAAAAACAAAAATCAAATATTAAATGATAATTTAGAAGTAAACTAATTAGAAAATAAATTAGTTAATTGAATATGTTAATGGGATTTAACTCGATTAAATGAAACTGGATTGTTAATTAAAAGTGAACATTTTGAAGTGAAACTTGAGTGTAAATATGATTTGGCTTAGATTGTAGGTGAATTAAAGATAATTGAAATTGTTGTCAAATGAAATGGAATTAGATTGAAATAGAAATGGTTGGGTTGCAAATTAAATCCAATTAGAGTGTAAGATAATTGAAAATGGTCTTGATATTAATTAAATAAGTTCGAGAATGAATTGAGTTTGGAAGTTAAAATTTTAAGGTGGAATAAGTGAATAAACTAATTGAATTAATTGGTAAACGGAATAGAAATTGATTGAAAAAAATCAAACCAGAAAATTTGAATTGGGATTTTGTGACAATCCGCATACTTTTATGATTGTATATTTAAATATTTTATTTAAATATTGCATCGTTAGTCAGAGTTAAGTCCAAAATGCTACTTTTTGTTAAAGTTGAATTAGGATTCGAGACCCCTTCCATTGAGTTCAAAATGGCATTTGCGACCTTTTTGAGTATAAACATCGATATGTTTGGAATTGAGTAGAATTTTGCTATTTTTCTATTGGGCTCTGGGTTTGGGTTTCAGCCCACAAATTCATCTAGTACCCTAACTCATCCTCCAACTCCTCTTTGTTCATTCTATTATTTCCTAAGACTCTCAAGCTAAAGGTAAACGGGGGAAAGAATATGAAATTAAAATTCCCAAACCCTAGATTACTAGGAAATTCAAGATTCAAGCTCCAAAATCAAGAAGAAGCTTAGGTAAGCATCCTTTTCATCTTCTCCATCTCAATCTCTCTTCAATTTTCAGATATTCCTAAACTCTAACTTAGGAAATTCATTTCATTTGATAATATATTGAGGATTCTTGAGGTCTTGTCGAAGAGGAATCATTCTTGCTTTGTTTTAGAGCTTCACATTCGTTGTTTTTGGGTTTAAAGGTGAGTTCTTGAACTCACATCTACGTTTATAGCTTTCATTATTGTTAGGTATGAATTCCTAACATCTATTTCATGTTCATTTGCTTTGATTTGAATTGATTTGGTGAATTTTCCAATTTTGGTGTTTTGAAGTCAAAATCTTTAAAAATCCTATTTTGGGTGTTTGGACATGATATTTGGGGTGTATCGAAGAGCCTGTAAGGCTGGGTTGTCACTTGGCATAAATTCCTAGTCTTCGTTGCTCGTCCGAACGCTTTCGAATCGTTTCGGCCATCAATGGCCAAGGCAAACTGTTGCCTAGTCCAAGTGACCAGACATGTGTTTGGTCAAGTCCAGACGCCTGGTTATGGTCCTCGGAGAAAAAATATAAGACGGTAGGAAAAAGAAAATTCCAAAGCACTCGACAAGACGTCTTGTTAGGATATACTAGACATCTGGATGGCCTCTGGCATCAAAAAGAAAATGGGAAAAAGGAAAATAAATTCCCCAAATCCCAGGTCAGACATCTGGCCGATCCAACCAGACGTCTGGTTCTGTGCAATTCTGCCATTTCGCCTATTTTTATGTGGATTTCTGATTTTTATCAATTTATATTGATCCGATTAGTTGTTGTCATTTATTATCGATTTTGATGGCTTCTTTTCTGGATTTTTGGGAATATCCATTTGATGGATTCGATATCGATTTTTATGGTTTCAATTCACGTCGTCAAATGTGAATTTTTGATGATCGATTGTTTTTTTTCAATCGTTTTCTATGATTTGTCACTTTTAAAATGCAAAGGTTTCTATACTAGTAGTAAATACTCTAACTCTTTCACAAAAATGATTTCAATACTATTTTAATAAAAAACTCATTTTCAAATCTGTTTTTCAATCTATTAGTACATACAAACCTTTATCTCACTCGTATGAGAAATCTAATTAAATGGCTTAGCAAAACAAGTGGTATGAAATGCTTGCATTTACTTCGTCGGTTAATTCTTGGACTTGTTCGATTGAACTCTAGTGACAATTTTCGAGTCGAAATCTACAATTTGTTCATAAATATTTAAGTTAAGCCAGTGGTTATGGGACATGAAGCTAAACTCATTTATTTACTAGCTTAGTGTAATTCACACTTTTTATCGATCAACGATGATCATTTTTTGGCTTAGACTAGCGATATGCGATATCTCTTTGTCCACGTGGGGGACTGCACCTCGTTTTATTAAGCTTTGTCTCATTTCTTCTATAGGCTAGCGACCTATGGGTTCTTTGGAGTTTCAACTCATTTTTATGGGCTAGCGATCCGTGTTCTTTTATGGAGCCAGGTTCATCGGGCGTACCGTTATTGTACTGCGTCGCTGTTTCGAATTATTCGAGTTTCAGGTTCCTCAGGTGTACCGTTATTGTACTACGTCGTTGCACTGGCTCTATGGTTAGCGACAATGAGATAGCATCCCATTTGTGATACACGTGTTGGTGAGTTTTCGTGCTTCTGTTTTTGATAGGCCTCCCCCTTTGTGATTTCTGGATTTCTAATTGATAATTTCTAGAATTTGTGTTTCACCAATTTTTGCAATTAACATAGATATGTTTTGTCAATATTTGTGGTTTGGTGAATAAAATAAAGAATATGAAATTCTTTTAGGTGTTTGAGAAAATTGGAGATATTGTATGATTTTTTTGTTATTTAGTGTATACTTGTCACAGTATGGCATTATTGTTATCATATATTTTTGTCATATCTCTTATCATATCTCATTTTATATGATATTTATAGCTAGACTGATCCGTTTATTATTTTTTCTTAAATAATACTCGGGTCTGACCAAGGTATTTCAGGTTCTTCTGCTTGACTTCTTATCAGGGTCTGTCATCTAACTTTTGGCTAACTACTTAGCTTAGTAGTTTTTGTTTTATACATTCGAAATAGAGACTCCTTGATGCATACATATTATTCTATCTAGCACTTGTACATATTCTTTTGTGTTGTAGTGGATCTACATGACCATTACTTCAGTGTACACTTTTATATGTCATATTCATATCTGTTTCCGCCTTAGTGATATGAATATCTGTGAGTGATTTATGTTGTGCTTATTTTATATTTGTTTCCGAAGACCACATAGCCACTGTGTAGTAGCTTTGAGTTGGTACTTGATATGTTGGATTTCCTCTTTAAATGAAATGTATGACCTTCTATCTGGCATATCAGTACTCGCACAAAGCAATTACACGGATGATCACTCCTCAACAGCCTTATTCTTCATGCTAGTCGACGGCATTACCCCGTAGTGTCCTTGGCTAGTGTGAGTATAGAGATGGGGCATCACAGCATAGTATCAGAGCCAAACTTCGGAACAATATAGAATATTATACCAAGGATCATCGTCCTAAGTCTTTCTTAGCAATCGTGCTTTAGGATTTAATTCGGGTCTTAGGACTCGTTTTATCCGATATTCTTTATGATGCCTTGTTTTATCAATCAAGTTTGTTTGATATTTATTCTGAAAATAACATTTTTTCTCTTCTTTCTCTCTTTCTTAAAGAAGAGAAATGGTTAAACCTGGTCGTCCCAATGTCGGTCAATCCAGTGCTACTCCTCAGGATGGAGTTTATGTCTTCCCAACAGCTTTTAGATCTTGTAAAGAATGCTCAAGCTGCTGGACCTATTCCTGAGCCTACTCGTCTTAAATCCGGGTTTGCACGCTTGTGCAATGATTATATCAAGTTAGGTGGAGGGACATTCAAGGGTTCCGAAAGCATAATAGAAGTCCGAGCTTGGCTTAGAACATGCGATTGCATCTTTTCTTGCATGAATCTTGTTTATCTACATCGTGTCCAAGTAGCTTCTAACATGCTCCAGGAAAGATCATTAGATTGGTATGAGCTTTTGGTTTCTGAAATTGTTGAAGCGAATCTTACTTGGGAGCAGTTCCGGGAAAGGTATGGGTTGAAATTTTTTCCGAAAGCTGGAAAAGTAACATTAGCCCGACGCTTTATTGACCTTGTTCAAGCTGAATCTTCCGTGACAGACTATGTCGCATCTTTTGAATCTATCTCTAAATATGGGGTCGAGTATATTAATAACTCATTGAAGAAAAATCAAAGGTTTGTCTATGGGTTGAATAAGAACATCAAAAAGCCTTTACTTCTGAAATTAGAAGTTCCTTTCGATCAGCTTGTTGATATCGCTCTTCAACTTGAAGAGGCTGATAAAGAAAGTGATGCTAAAATTGTGGGTGTCATACCGAATTACAATAACAACAAGAAGAGGCCTATTAAGTTCAAAGTCCCTAACCCCAATAAGAAAGGGAAGCATGCAAATTCGACAGCAAAGACTCCTACCCCTAGTTATGGACAATGCTACAATTGTGGTTCTAAGTACCATTATGCTAACAGGTGTCCAAACCCCTTTTTTGTCGTTATTGCAAAGGTTCGGCTCATCTTTTATCTTCATGTCCTAAACTTCAAGGCAAGAAAGAGGGAAAGTTAAATGTTTCGTAAGCTCCTTTTAACACTTCTTTTGGTCAAGGTATTTCTCATTCTATCCTTGGTGGCATCATTATGTTTCGTGATCATCCTATTTGAGTTTTTTTTTATACGGGTGCATCTCACTTTTTTTATCAAAAGAACTTGTTGATACTTTGTCTGTAAGTGTCATGTGCTTGATGACTTCAGTGAAAATTGCGAATCCGATTGGTGGATCAGCAACACTCAGTTTATTTTGTAAAGATGTTGAGATTATTTTACATGATTATGCTATCCTTGTCGATTTTCATGTTATGCGTTACTTAGGCTTCAGAATGATTTTAGGAATGGATTGGCTTAATCATATGAAGCATACATCCTATGTCCCGAGAGGACTATATATCTTCGACATCCTTAATCTGTTAAGCATATTTCTATTGTTCTTAAAGATTCAGATTCCAATTCGGTAGCATCCTTATATTCTTTAAATCCACATGATGATGATAATGATGATGAGGAGGATGTCATTTCCTTCATTCACGTTGTTCATGAATTTTCCGATATATTTGATCCCGTTTTAGGATTACCCCCTAAGCGAGCAATTGAGTTCAGAATTAATCTAATCCCTGGAGCTCTACCTATCACTCGTCCTCCTTATCGTATATCCAATAAGGAAAATGAGGAGATGCGTAAGAAATTATCCGAATTGGAAGAGAAGTAGGTTATTCGTTCTAGTTCCTCTTCTTCGGGAGCTTCGGCTATTTTTACAAATAAATTTGATGGTACACTTAAGCTTTGCGTTGACTACCGCAAGCTTAATGACTTAACCATCAAGAATAAATATCCTTTACCTCGGATTGATGATCTATTCTTAGCGGTGCTAAAATCTTTTTACAGTTAGACTTAGCAACCGGTTTTCATCGGCTTCGTATTGGAGAGGATAGTATTCCTTTGGCATCATTTCATACTCATTATGGATCTTACGAATGGCTTGTTATGCCATTTGGTTTAACGAATGCTCCAACTTATTTCGTTGAGATTATGAATCGAGTTTTCAAAGACTTCCTCAATCGATTTGTTCTCATCTTTATAGATGATATTCTAGTTTATTCTAAAACCGAGGAAGAGCATGAAAAGCATCTTCGGATTGTATTGGAAACCCTTAGAAGCAATCAATTTGAGAGAAAAAAATTTTAAGTGCCATTTTTGGCAATCTAGCGTGAAATTTTTAGGACATATTATTGCTGAATCCAGAATTTTCGTGGATCCTTCAAAGATCGAAGCGATTCAAAATTGGAAGAGACTAAAGAGTGTGCCGGAAATTCGTAGATTTCTTGCATTGGAGGGATATTACCGTCGGTTCATAAAAGACTTTTCTAAAATTTCCATGCCTCTTACTAGTTTGATGAAGAAGGGAGTCAACTACATTTGATCAGAAAAATGTGAAACTACTTTTCAGAAATTAGAGGAACTCCTTTCTGATGCTCCTATTCTTGTGATTCCCAAAGGGAACCAAGACTTTATTGTTTATACCGATGCTAGTCGTGTTGGTTTGGGGGCGTTCTCATGTAAAGGGGACGTGTTATCGCTTATGCTTCTAGACAATTAAAGCCTGCCGAGAGTAGATATGCCACCCATGATTTAGAGATCGTGGCTATTGTTTTCTCCCTTAGAATTTGGCGTCATTATCTTTTGAGAGAGAAATTTGGTCTCTACACCAATCATAAATATTTGAAGTATTTATTTCCTCTAAAGGAACTTAATCTGCATCAACAATGTTGGCTCGAATTCCTTATATCTTATGATCTTGATATTCTTTATACTCACGGAAAGGGGAATCGTGTTGCCGATGCACTTAGTTGTAAGCAGCAAGCGGTTGTTTCTATGATGATATCCGAATGGAATGATCTCAAGACTTTGTCTGCTTGTGAGATTTGAGATTGTGAATCTGATTCATGTTCATCTCTTGTTTTATGTATCCTTGAGGCTCGTCCTTCTTTTTTGACCGCATTCTTGATGCTCAAAAGCATGATCTCGAATTGGCTCATCTTTGCCAAAGTTGTAGGGATGGAAATATTGATGGTTTGAAAGACTTTGAAATCGATGCTCTTGGCGGCATTCGAAAATTTGGTACACCTACTGTACCAAATATTAGTGATCTTCATAAAGACATTTTAGAAGATTCTCATCATTATAATTTACCATTCATCCCGGTAGTAGTAAAATGTATGCGGATATGAAGCGACTTTATTATTGGGATGAAATGAAATCCGATATTGCTAACTTTATTAAGTGTTGCATGACTTGCCAACTCATAAAGGCTAAGCATCAGAGGGCCGGTGGGTTATTGCAACCTTTAGACATTCAAGTTTGGAAGTGGGATCAAGTCTTCATGGACTTTATTGGCGGTCTTCCTCGATCTCATTCGGTTCATGACAGTTTATGGATGATTGTAGATAGACTAATAAAATCAGTCCATGTTATTCCTGCTTGATCCATTCGGACCGTACCTCTTAAGAGAAATTGTTAAATTGCATGGAGTCCCTACTTCTATTGTTAGCGGTCGTGATCCATTATTTACTAGTGGGTTTTGGAAGTGTCTTCAAAGAGCTTTGGGAACGAAACTTAATTTTTGAACCGCTTATCATCCTTGGTCCAATGGATAAACTGAGCATGCGAATCAACCTCTTAAAGATCTTCTTCGTGCATGTGTTCTTGATTTTGGTGGAAGTAGGGAAGATCATATTTCTCTTGTTGAGTTTTTCTATAATAATAGTTTCCAATCTAGTATTGGTATGGCATCTTTCGAGGCACTCTATGGAAGGCCATGCCGATCTCCTTCTTATTGGCTTGAGGCTATTGAGAAGCTGGTTTTAGGTCTAGATTTTATTCGTGGTTCCACAGAAAAGATTGACCTTATTCGTCATAGGATGAAAGAAGCTCAAAGTAGATAAGAATTCTATGCCGATAACCGAAGAAGGAATTTGGAATTTTCTATGGGAGATTTGGTATTCATTCGTGTTTCACCTATGAAAGGTGTTGTACGTTTCAATCGATCGAGAAAATTAGCACCTCGGTATATTAGCCCATTTCCCATCACCAAATGCATTGGTTCCGTGGCTTGTCACCTTTTATTACCGGCTCAATTTTCTGCTATTCATGATGTATTCTATGCTCTCAACTATGGAAATGCCTTAGAGATTCTGATTCTATTCTTGAACCCGGTGTTACTGAAGAAATTAAAGTTTCACCTAATTTGACTTATGAGCAACATCCTATCTGTATCATTGCTATAGAGGTTAAATGCTTTCGAAATAAAGATGTTCCACTTGTGAAAGTTCAATGGTCCTCAAATCCTAAGGATTGCTCTTGGGAGTCCAGAGAATTCATCGAGCGAATACATCTGGACTTACTCTCTCGTGCTCCTTAAGGTGAACTTCTCACTTCAAAGTTTTCTTTTGTGTAGATAGCTTTTATGGTTGTTGCTCTTTATTGAATACTTAAGTATTGCGAGGACGCAATTTCTTTAAGAAGGGGATTCTATAACAACCCGCATATTTTTAGGATTGTATATTTAAATATTTTATTTAAATATTTTATTTAAATATAGCATTGTTAGTCGATTTAAGTCTAAAATGCTACTTTTTGTAAACAGTCAAATTAGGACTCGAGACCCCTTCCATTGAGTTCAAAATGGTGTTTGCGACCTTTTGCGTATAAACATCGATATGTTTTGAGTTGAGTAGAATTTTGCTATTTTTCTATTAGGCTTTTGGTTTGGGTTTCAGCCCACAAATTCATCTAATACCCTAAATCCTCCTCCAACTCCACTTTATTCATTCTATTATTTCCTAACACTCTCAAGCTAAAGGAAAATGGGGGAAAAGATGAAATTAAAATTCCTAAACCCTAGATTAATAGGAAATTCAAGATTCAAGCTCCAAAATCAAGGAGAAGCTTAGGTAAGCATCTTTTTCATCTTCTTCATCTCAATCTCTCTTCAATTTTTAGAAATTCCTAAACCCTAACTTAGGAAATTCATTTCATTTGATAATAGTTGAGGATTCTTGAGGTCATGTTGAAGAGGAATAGGTCTTGCTTTGTTTTAGAGCTTCTCATTCGTTGTTTTTGGGTTTAAAGGTGAGTTCTTGAACTCACATCTGCGTCTATAGCTTTCATTGTTGTTAGGTATGAATTCCTAACATCTATTTTATGTTTATTTTTTTTGATTTGAATTAATTTGGCGAATTTTCCAATTTTGTTGTTTTGAAGTCAAAATTTTATGAAATCCTATTTTGGATGTTTGGACATGATATTTGGGGTGTGTCGAAAAGCCTATAAGGTTGGGTTGTCGCTTGGCATAAATCCCTAGTCTTCGTTGCTCGTCCGATCGCTTCCGAATCGTTTTGGCCGTCAATGGCCTAGGCAAACTGTCGCCAAGTCCAGGTGACCAGACATCTGGTTGGTCAAGTCCAAACGTCTGTTTATGGTCCCTGGAGAAAAAAATATAAGACGGTAGGGAAAAGAAAATTCCAGAGCACTAGACCAAACGTTTGGTTAGGCTATACCAGACATCTTGATGGCCTCTGGCATCAAAAAGAAAATAGGGAAAAGGAAAATAATTCCCCGAACCCCAGGTCAGACGTTTGGCCAATCCAACCAGATGTCTGGTTTTATGCAATTTTGCCATTTCGCCTATTTTTGTGTTGATTTTCGATTTTTATCAATTTATATTGATCTGATTAGTTATTGTCATTTATTATCGACTTTGATGGCTTGTTTTCTAGATTTTTTGAATATCCATTTGATGGATTTGATATCGATCTTTATGGTTTTAATTCACGTCATCGAATGTGAATTTTTGATGATCGATTGTTTTTTTCAATCGTTCTCTGTGATTTGTCACTTTTAAAATGCAAAGGTTCTATACTGGTAGAAAATACTCTAACTCTTTCACAAAAATGATTTCAACGTTATTTAATATAAAACTCATTTTTAAATCCGTTTTCCAATCTATTAGTATATACAAACCTTTATCTCATTCGTATGAGAAATCTAATTAAACGGCTTAGCAAAACAAGTGGTATGAAATGCTTGCATTTACTTCATCGGTTAATTCTTGAACTTGTTCGATTGAACTCTAGTGATAATTTTCGAGTGGAAATCCATAATTTGTTCGTAAATATTTAAGCCAAGCTAGTGGTTATGGGACATGAAGCTAAACTCATTTATTTACTAGCTTAGCGTAATTCGCACTCTATATTGATCACTAACGATATGCGATGTCTCTTTGTCCATGTGAGGGACTGTACCTTGTTTTATTGAGATTGATCTCATTTCTTTTATAGGCTAGCAACCTATGGGTTCTTTGGAGTTTCGACTCGTTTTTATAGGCTAGTGACCCATGTTCTTTTATAGAGTTTGGTTCATTTGGTGGATCGTTATTATACTATGTCGTTGTTCCGAATTATTTGAGTTTCAAGTTCATCGGACGTACCATTGTTGTACTATGTCATTGTTCCTAATTATTCGAGTTTCAGGTTCCTCGAGCATACCATTATTGTTGTTGCACCGGCTCTATGGTTAGCGACCATGGGATAGCGTCCTACTTGTGATACACGTGTTGGTGATTTTTCATGCTCCCATTTTTGATAGGTCTCCCCCTTTGTGATTTCTGGATTTCTAATTGATGATTTCTAGAATTTATGTTTCACCAATTTTTGCGATTGGCATAGATATGTTTTGTCAGTATTTGTGGTTTGGTGAATAAAATAAAGAATATGACATTCTTTTTGGTGTTTGAGAAAATTGGAGATATTGTATGATTTTTGTTGTTATTTAATTTATACTTGTCACGGTATGACATTATTGTTATCATACATTTTTGTTATATCTCTTACCATATCTCATTTTATATGATGTTTATAGCTAGATTGATCCGTTTACTTCTTCTAAATAATACTCGGGTCAGATCGAGGTATTTCAGCTGCTTTTACTTGACTTCTTATCCGGGTCTGTCATCTAACTTTTGGCTAACTATTTAGCTTAGTAGTTTTTGTTTTATACATATTCTTTTGTCTAGCACTTGTACCTATTCTTTTGTGATGCAGTGGATCTTATATGACCACTGTTAGGAACTGAGATGTTGATTTTGATGGCAACAACCTTTTTAACTTATCTTATTATGAAATATATACTTACACTATTGTCTAGATAGATATGTACATGCAGGATATATATATATGTATGTATGTATGTATGTATGTATGTATGTATGTATGTATGTATGTATGTATGTATGTATGTAGGTATTGATTACTGAAGACCAATCAGTATAAAGATTCAAGACTCAAGATTGAAGATTCTAGAGTATCGAGATCAAGATTTCAAGATACGTGTCTAGTTTTTTTTAAAACTTTATAATAGCATGGAAATTTTCATTCTGAATTCCATTTAGGATGGAACCAATTTCTACCTTCTTAGTGGTTCACAATCCCATGACAAGTAGCTTACAAACCTACGACAAGTGGCTTACAAACCCATGAACATCCTGGTTTTGTACAAGTTCTCGAGTCCTGATGTGATGAGATATTCTGCAGGAAGAAGCTTGCAAAACTACTTCAAAATGGTTTTTCAAAATGAATTTCAAAGTTGTTTTTCAAAATGTTTTAGCCTTAAAAGTTATCTTTTCAAATGATTTTCAAAAAAAAATGTTTTAGCCTTAAAATATTCTTTTTTTCAAATAAACTCTTGTTTTTACTCCAGAATCATTTTATCTAGTTTTCCTTTCTATACCATTTACAAAACAAATTTTACATTGTTTTTAACATAGGGATGTCGGCATCATAGGATACCCATGTCGACATGGTGGCCGTTGATTTCAAAAGTTTCAATTTTCAAAAGAAGTGTCTATTCATTTAAATCTCTTCACGAATGGTTATGACCGTTGGTACTTTATAAATAGCCTTTACAAACGAATTTTTTAACCAACTAATTTCATATTTTCTTCACTTCTTCTTCTCCACAGATCCACATTTTAAAATTTTCATATTTTTAAGATCGTGCTGAAATTCTGTCGAATTCTCAAGTGAATCAAATTAGAATCTCATTCTTGTTTGATTTTATGCCCTTTCTCGAAGATCAAAGTGCTATTCAAAGTTATATGATCAATTTGTAATCAAAAGTTTATCGAGTCTCTCTATAAGGTGTGGTTGTGCCTGGAAATCAATTGAGTAATCTTGTGGTCCGTAAATCAAGAGAGTTTGCCCTGGACTCGTGAGACGGGAGGGTACCTCAAGGCCTTTAGAAATTGAGGAATGTAATCATGACATTGGTATAATAAAAATCTGTATGAGGTAGTTTGCCTTGGTATAGGACTAGATGCAGGTTAACTCCGAACCAGTATAAAATCCGGTGTGTTCTTTCCCTTTATTGTTTTTTATTTACTTTTTGCATCTATGTTTGATTCTGTAATTTCTTTGTGATTAAGTTTTGCATTTCTTTGTGTCATAATTTTAAGTTAGTTCGTATAAGTCTTAGAATCCATTAATCATTATTCCCCCCCCCCCCCCCTCTAGTGTTAAATTAGCCTTAAGATCCTTAATCCGCTGTCCCTTTCAATTGGTATCAAAGTATTGGTTTTCATAGTTTTCATAATCCGAAACTTGAAAATTGTGTACATGGCTACCAATACTGGTAATGTCAACTCTAGCACTAGTTTTGTTATCACTAAAACTAGTTCATTTGTAGAAGGTCAGTCTACTGTGAGACCATCATTTTTCAATGGCAGTAATTATGCATATTGGGTTTGTCGAATGAAAATTTATTTACAATCTGTAGGATTAGACACTTGGAATATCACACAGACTGAGTATATTGAACCAACTATCAATTTTTCCCAGTGGACTGCTGAGCAAAAGGGTGTTGCACAAAATAACTCAAAGGCCATGAATATATTATTTGTTCACTAGATAGAAAAGAGTTTAATAGAGTGTCTGATTGTAAGTCTGTATTTGAAATCTAGAAAACTTTGCAAGTTACTCATGAAGGAACATGCAAAGTTAAGTAGACTAAAATTTCCATATTAACTAATCAGTTTCAATTGTATAAAATGCATGAACATGAGTCCATTTTCAACATGTATTGATGATTTCAAGATATTGTTCATTCACTAATTGCACTGGGAAAAACTTTTCAGAGGAAGACCAAGTCAGAAAAATTCTAAATTCACTCACTCCAAAATAAGATCAAAAGACACTTGCAATCGAAGAAGCAAATGATATTAGTCTCATGAAAATAGAAGAATTGATTGGGAATTTGATGTCTTATAAAGTTCAACTGCAAGGAAGAAGAGAAAACAAGGCTACAGGAAAGAAGTCATTAGCACTCAATGCAACAACTGAAGATTCAAAACCAAACAGTGATAAGGAGATTGCCTTCGTGACAAGAAATTTTTGAAAATTCCTAAAATATA
The DNA here is from genome assembly GCA_030765085.1 of Allium cepa. NCBI lineage: Eukaryota > Viridiplantae > Streptophyta > Magnoliopsida > Asparagales > Amaryllidaceae > Allium > Allium cepa. The sequence continues at coordinate 943,482,758 of CM060945.1, read as the reverse complement.
GAAAAATGAATAATTACAAAAGAAATGATCAAAGGACATCTAGAAATAATACGGAGAACGTCAACAATGATAGATGCTACAATTGCAATAAGGTCGGGCATTATAGAAAAGATTGTCTGCATCCAAATTAACAGTTATTCCCTCCAAACAATGACTTGTCAAGGAAAAGAAAGAAAGTGTTACAGCAACTCTTGATGACTCAGACTCATCATCTAGTGATGATGAAAAGAAGACGGATAATTTAAATCTATGTTTCACTGCTATTCATGAATCAGATGATGATAGGAGTATGGATCTAAAAATAGGTAGGCATTTACATTATTTTTTATTTTTCTTGTTTGAATGGATGCTTGTTTGTTTGCTTGATTGTTTTAAAATTCCTTGAATTTTCCCTTGAAATTTGAATTTTAAATTCAAAAATAATACTATTTTAATATTATTTTAAAAATTAAATATTAATATTTAAGTATTATTATATTTAATGTTATCATAGGAATTATATGATTAGAATGTAGGATATAATATGTGTGTATATATATATATATTAGAAATAGAAACTTGCCCTTTGATTTAATAGGCACATGTCGACATACCCGGATACCCCATGCCAACATGCCCCTCAGAACTTGATTTCAAACTTTTGAATTTTCCTCCATTTTTTCACCAACTTCAATGCTCTGGAAAGATGTCTCTTAACCAGAGAACATATCTATAGAATCTCTATTTATCTCACTCTCTTTATCATTACTTTTCACTTTTATTTCAAATTTCAAACATATCTTCATTATCTTCAACCCCTCTCAAACTTCTTCAATGGCCTCTTCAAGCACTCATAACACCATTAGGCCTCCAAAATCTGTCAAAAACTTTCTTTTTAATGACCTCGAAGCTATCAAAGCTTACATCAACTATGTAAACTTTGGTAAAATTCATACGGGAAAATTTGCTATTTTTGAAGATTTTCCTCCTTATGAAATTGAAAATCTTTTTCAACAATGTTCTATTCTTAGTTTAGTTGATAACAAACAAAATGATTTTGTATGTTATCTAAATCTTGTTAAGCTGTTTTATGTGAATTTCAATCGTGGTTTTTATGATGGGGAAGAAGGACAAATTTGGAGTAGTGTTAAAGGAATACAAATTGTTTTGGATTGTGAAATTTTGGAAAATATTTTGGGTTGTAAGTATACCGGAATAAATCTCTCGGAATTTCAAATTAATGAAAATGATCGAGAGATATTTCATCACACCTTTGAAGGGAATGACAATTTCGAATTCAAAAATCGTTATTTTCATCCAAAAGCAAGAATTGTCAATTTTCTTATTCAACACACTTTTATATCAAGATCGGGAAACTACAACAACCCGACTTTAAAAGTTTGCAAAGCTCCTTTTGTAATTTTTGGAAATTATGATATTAATTGGGCTCATGTTATTTTGGATGAGCTAAGGCCCAAGAATTTTACTATAGGTGAAAACACATTATATCATGGAATTTATCTCACCCAGATTTTTAATTACTTTGGAGTTGATTTCAAAAGGGAAGAATTTATAACTAGAAAAGTGTTCAACCATGGAAACATTTCCCTTATGCAAATTCCATTAGTGTTTTAACCATTTTAAACACTTACGAAAAAAGAAGAAAGCTTTGCTCATGAAGAAATAGAAGAAATGGAGGAAGAAGAAGAGGAAGAGGAAGGAATGGAAATTGAAGAGGAGGAAGAGGAAGATCAAGAAACCTTTTTAGAAAGTATTGAATATCCTACTAATCCAGCTAATCCGTCCAACAAAACCATTCTCAATAATCAAAGAATTATAGTGGAATATCAAAAGACGCTTAAAAGATATATGAGTAAGAAAATGGATAAGATTTCCACTAAAAATCGACAAGTTCTTCGGGAAAATTAATAGAAAGCTTGGACTATCATCTTCTTCGTCTTCATCTAACTAGTTTTATTCCATGTTATCTTAAGTTCTATCTTTGCTTTTCCTTTATTTTAGTTAATATTATATTATCTTGTGTAATGTTGACTACAATTATTAATGTAATCTTTCATTTCCTGTTATTCAACTTCACTTGTCTCTGTAATTGCTTGTTTTTATATTATATAAATTTTAGTTTAATAGATTTGTTCATAATATTCATAACAAAGCAAAATGTCATTTTAAGGAGAGGCATGTCGACATACACCATCCCTCCATGTCGACATCCAACGAGCAGAAAATATTTACACTTTCAAATTTCATTTTCATGTAACTAACTTATGTCTATTCATTTCAAACGATTTTCTACTCCTATTTATATCTGTTTCTTCCAGAATAAATTGTAAAACTTCATCTCTAATCACTCTTTTTCATAGTTCTTCCTATTTCTTGAATTATGGCTTCTTCGATTAAGAATCTAAGTGATAATCTTGAAGAAACTCTCACTTCCTTCAAGAATATTCTTACATTCATACTTCGTAATCAGCGTCACTTAGAAATGAGTCAAATACAGATGATCAAGGAGCAAGAGAGACATTTCGACGCCCTTCTTTGGATTATCTCAGCCTTTAACATGGACAATCTCGAAGGAAACCACAAGTCACTCTCGAAAAAGATAAAGACAAATGAGATGCCATCAAAGCAGACCCTATCTTTGGAGAAGATGCATGGGTTGAAATACCAAGGAACGTCTTGTCATTCTATATGTTATTTGTTTGATTTGATTGGTGTGTTTTAAAATTGATTGACTTAACTTATTTGGTATGGTTTGTACATATGTTTGGATTGAATAATTACTGTAAATATGATTGGTTGATGATTGATTTACTTTTTGGATTACAATTATAATCACACTTAGCACTTATTACGCTTATGTATGGTTTACCTTATTTTATTATGGTTGATTATCTTATAACAAGTTTAGGGATTTTTAAGAAGTTTTCGTTGATGATAAAGAGGAGAAGTTATAAAATAATAGTTGGCTTGGAGTAAGGGGGAGTTATGGAAGAAGGGGGAGTTATGTTATGATAAGTATATTTTATAAATACAGGTTGTCATCATCAACTGGGGGAGATTGTTAGGAACCGAGATGTTGGTTTTGATGACAACAACCTTTTTAACTTATCTTATTATAAAATATATTCTAACACTGTTGTCTAGATAGATATGTATATGCAGGATATATATATATATATATATATATATATATGCAGGTATTGATTACTGAAGACCGATCAGTATAAAGACTCAAGACTCAAGATTGAAGACTCTACAGTATCGAGATCAAGATTTCAAGATATGTGTCTAGTTTTTGTTAAAACTTCATAATAGCTTGGAAATCTTCACTTCGAATTTCATTTGGGATGGAACCAATTTCTACCTTCTTAGTGGCTTACAAACCCACGACAAGTAGCTTACAAACCTACGACAAGTGGCGTGCAAACCCACGAACATCCTGATTTTGTACAAGTTCTCGAGTCCTGATGTGATGAGATATTCTGCATGAAGAATCTTGCAAAACTTCTTCAAAATGGTTTTTCAAAATGATTTTCAAAATTGTTTTTCAAAATGTTTTAGCCTTAAAAATTATCTTTTCAAATGATTTTCAAAAAGATGTATTAGCCTTAAAATATTCTTTTTTTTTGTTTTTAAATAAACTCTTGTTTTTACTCCAGAAACATTTTATCTTATTTTCCTCACTATACCATTTACCAAACAAATTTTACATTGCTTTTAATATAGGGATGTCGACATCATAGGATACCCCATGTCGACATGGTGGTCATTGAATTCAAAAGTTTCAATTTTCAAAAGAAGTGTCTATTCGTTTAAATCTCTTCACGAATGGTTATGAATGGTTATGAACATTGGTGCTTCGAAATGTTGCTTCATAAAATAGAAATTTACCCTTTGATTCAATAGGCACATGTCGACATACCCGGATACCCCATGTCGACATACCCGGATACCCCATGTTGACATGCCCCTCGGAATTTGATTTCAAAATTTGAATTCAAACTTTTGAATTTCCCTCCATATTTTCACCAACTTCAATGCTCTGGAAAGATGTCTCTTAACTAGATAACATGTCTATAGAATCTCTATTTATCTCACTCTCTTTATCATCACTTTTCACTTTTATTTCAAATTTCAAACTTATCTTCATTATCTTCAACTCCTCTCAAACTTCTTCAATGGCCTCTTCAAGAACTCCTAACACCATTAGGCTTCCAAAATCTGTCAAAAACTTTCTTTTTAATGACCTGGAAGCTATCGAAGCTTACATCAACTATGTAAACTTTGGTAAAATTCATACGGAAAAATTTGCTATTTTTGAAGATATTTCTTTTTATGAAATTGAAAATCTTTTTCAACAATGTTATATACTTAGTTTAGTTGATAACAAACAAAATGATTTTATATGTTATTCAAACTTGTTAAGATGTTTTATGCGAATTTGAATCGTGGTTTTTATGATGGGGAAGAAGGACAAATTTGGAGTAGTGTTAAAGGAACACAAATTGTTTTGGATTGTGGAATTTCGAGAAATATTTTAGGATATAAGTAAACAGGAATGAATTTCTTGGAAATTCAAATTAATGAAAATGATCGAGAGATATTTCATCACATCTTTGAACGGGATGACAATTTCGAATTCAAAAATCGTTATTTTCATCCAAAAGCAAGAAAATCTTCTTATTCAACACACTCTTATACCAAGATCGAGAAACTACAACAACCCGACTTTAAAAGTTTGCAAAGCTCTTTTTGCAATTTTTGGAAATTATGATATTAATTGTGATCAAGTTATTTTTGATGAGTTGAGGCCCAATAATTTTACTATGGGTGAAAACACATAATATCTAGGAATTTATTTCACCCGGGTTTTTAATTACTTTGGAGTTGATTTCAAAAGGGAAGAATTTATAACTTGAAAAGTGTTCAACCATGGAAACATTTCCCTTATGCAAATTCCATTAATGTTTCAACCATTTGAAACACTTACAGAAAAAGAAGAAAGGCTTGCTCATGAAGAAATGGAAGAAATGGAGGAAGAAGTGAAGGAAGAGGAAGGAATGGAAATTGAAGAGGACGAAGAGGAAGATCAAGAAACCTCTTTAGAAAGAATTGAATATCCTACTAATCCTGCTAATCCATCCAACAAAACCATTCTCAATAATCAAAGAATTATAGTGGAAAATCAAAAGACACTTAAAAGATCTATGAGGAAGAAAATGGATAAGATTTCCACTAAAATCGACAAGTTCTTCGGTAAATTAGTAGAAATCTTGGACTATCATATTCTTCATCTTCATCTAACTAATTTTAGTCCATGTTATCTTAAGTTCTATCTTTGTATTTCCTTTATTTTAGTTAATATTATATTATCTTATATAATGTTGACTATAATTATTAATGGAATCGTTCATTTCCTGTTATTCAACTTCACTTGTCTCTATAATTGCTTGTTTTTATATTATACAAATTTTAGTTTAATAGATTTGTTCATAATATTCAAAACAAAGCAAAATGTCATTTTATGCAAAGGCATGTCGATATACACCATCCCCCCATATCGACATCCAATGGGCAGAAAATAGTTACACTTTCAAATTTCATTTTCATGTAACTAACTTATGTCTGTTCATTTCAAAAGACTTTCTACCCCTATTTATATCTGTTTCTTCAAGAATAAATTGTAAAACTTCAACTCCAATCACTCTCTTTTGTAGTTCTTCCTATTTCTTGAATTATGGCTTCTCCGATTAAGTATCTAAGCGATAATATTGAAGAAACTCTCACTTCCTTCAAGAATATTCTTACATTCATACTTCGTAACCAGCGTCACTTAGAATTGAGTCAAATACAGATGATCAGAGAGCAAGAGAGACATTTTGATGCCCTTCGTTGGATGATCTCAGCCCTTAACAAGGACAATCTACAAGGAAATCCACCAGTCACTCTCGACAAAGATAAAGAAGAATGGGATGCCATCAAAGCAGACCCTACCTTTGGAGAGAATGGAGGGATGGAAGTACCAAGGAATGTCCAGTCATTCTATATGTTATTTGTTTGATTTGATTGGTATGTTTTAAAATTGATTGACTTAACTTATTTGGTATGGTTTGTATATATGTTTGGATTGAATAATTACTGCAAATATGATTGGTTGATGATTGATTTACTTTTTGGATTACACTTATAATCACACCTAGCATTTATTACACTTATATATGGTTTACCCTATTTTATTATGGTTGATTATCTTATAATAAGTTTAGGGATTTTTTAAGAAGTTTTTGTTGATGACAAAGGGGGAGAAGTTATAAAATAATAGTTGGCTTGGAGTAAGGGGGAGTTATGGAATAAAGGGGAGTTATGATAGGAGTTATGGTATGATAAGTATATTTTATAAATACAGGTTGTCATCATCAAAAAGGGGGAGATTGTTAGGAATTGAGATGTTGGTTTTGATGACAACAACCTTTTTAACTTATCTTATTATAAAATATATACGAACACTGTTGTCTAGATAGATATGTATATGCAGGATATATATATATATATATATATATATATATATATATATATGCAGGTATTGATTACTGAAGACTGATCGGTATAAAGACTCAAGACTCAAGATTGAAGACTCTAGAGTATCGAGATCAAGATTTCAAGATATGTGTCTAGTTTTTATTAAAACTTCATAATAGTATGGAAATCTTTATTTCGAATTTCATTTGGGATGGAACTCATTTCTACCTTCTCAGTGGCTTACAAACCCACGACAAGTAGCTTACAAACCTACGACAAGTGGCTTACAAACCCACAAACATCCTGGTTTTGTACAAGTTCTTGAGTCCTGATGTGATGAGATATTCTATAGGAAGAAGCTTGCAAAACTACTTCAAAATGGTTTTTCAAAATGATTTTCAAAATTGTTTTTCAAAATGCTTTAGCCATAAAAATTATCATTTCAAATGATTTTCAAAACGATGTTTTAGCCTTAAAATATTCTTTGTTTTTATTTTTAAATAAACTCTTGTTTTTACTCTAGAATCATTTTATCTTTTTTTCCTTTCTACACCATTTACAAGACAAATTTTTCATTGTTTTTAACATTGGGATGTCGACATCATGGGATACCTCATGTCGACATGGTGGCCGTTGAATTCAAAAGTTTCAATTTTCAAAAGAAGTGTCTATTCGTTTAAATCTTTTCACGAATGGTATGACCGTTGGTGCTTTATAAATAGCCTTCACAAACGAATTTTTGAACCAACTAATTTCATATTTTCTTCACTTCTTCTTCTCCACAAATCCGTATTCTAAAATTTTCATACTTTTAAGATCGTGCCAAAATTCTGTCGAATTCTCAAGTGAATCAAATTAGAATCTCATTCTTGTTTGATTCTTTGCCCTCTCTCGAAGATTAAAGTGCTATCCATAATTATAGGATCAATTTTAATCAAAAGTTTATCGAGTCTCTATATAAGGTGTGGTTATGCCTGGAAATCAATTGGTAATCTTGTGGCCTGTAAATCAAGAGAGTTTGCCCCAGACACGTGAGACAGGAGGGTACCTCAAGGCCTTTAGAAATTGAGGAATGTAATCTCGAAATCGGTATAATAAAAATCTGTATGAGGTGGTTTGCCTTGGTACAGGACTGGATGTAGGGTAACTCTGAACCAGTATAAAATCCAGTGTATTCTTTCCCTTTACTGTTTCTTGTTTACTTTCTGCATCTCTGTTTGACTCTGTAATTGTTTTGTGGTTAAGTTTTGCATTTGTTTGTGTCATAATTTTAAGTTAGTTCATATAAGTCTTAGAATCCATTAAAAACTATTCACCCCCCTCTAGTTTTAAATTAGCCTTAAGATTCTTAATCCACTGTCCCTTTCAACCACTACTTTGATGTACACTTTTATATGTCATATTCATATCTTTTTCTGCCTTAGTGATATGAATATCTGTGACTGATTTATGTCATGCTTATTTTATATTTGTTTTCGAAGACCACATAGTCACTGTGTAGTAGCTTTTAGTTTGTACTTGATATGTCGGATTTCCTCTTTAAATGAAATGCATGACCTTCTATCTGGCATATTGATACTCGCATAAAGCAATTACATAGATGGTCACCCCTCAACAGCCTTATTCTTTATGCTAGTCGACGGCATTACCCCGTAGTGTCCTTGGTTAGTGTGAGTATGGAGGTGGGGCATCACTGTTTTGTTTACAAAAAAATAAACCTGAGTTATGGAGTTGAAATAAATTGAAGAAATAAATCAACTCAAGTTAATATTAAATGAAAGCGTGGCTTTAAATAAATTTGTAAAACGTCCATTAAATAAGATGGAATAGAATTAAATATGAGTTGAGTTGGAATCAATTTAAAATGGTTATAAACTAAAGTGCATATTTTATTAAGCAGATATCGTCGAATTTGCATAAGAAAATATGGTCGCTTGATGAAGACGAAGGTAAATTAAATTCATGTGAATAAATAAAAGTGAATAAATTGATTTTTAATCAATTTGGAATGGATATTAGTTTGTTTGGTTTGAAATAAATTAAATGCATGTAAAGTGAGTTGTAAATCATTCGAATTAAATGAAAATGATATATGAATTGGTTGGAAGTAATTAAAATTAGTGACAGAATCTTATAATTGCTTATAAAAATTGTATAGCATGCATTGCTTATGAAATTCATGTGTTTTAGCTATTTAAATAAGTGAAATGCTAATAAACTTCATGTTTTGGGATTTACGTGTTTAAATTGAGTAAGTACGGGTACTTGGAGGCTGTTTGGCTAGACTTGGGTCACGTTAATTGCAAAATAAATAAGTCGCTTGCTTTGAAATGCTAAACAAAGGTACGCCTACGCAATAAAAGAATGAAATATAAATATTGATTCATATATTTTGTTTTTTCGACCATGAGGGTCGATGTATATATATTTCTCTCTCTTGTCATATTGTAAAAGGCCCTCCGTACAAGGAAGGCTCTGCCAAAATTGTTCGAAAATTTAGGGTGTTAAAAAAAATTGAAAAATTTTTGTTAACAAAAATGTGATTATGGATTTGTAATCAAAATAAAGGAATATGGTTTAGAATGGAAAACAAATTGTTTGAATGAAGGTAAAGGGTTTGAAAAGTGAACTATCGAGCTTTCACTAAGTGGGTTTAATAGATTAATGGGTTTGGAGCATTTTTTCTGCCTTACCAATTTCGGGGACGAAATTCTTTTGAGGGGGAGGAATGTAACGACCCGGATTTATCAATGGTGAATTGTGAATGTTCAAATGGTTTTAAATATTTAATTTGAATTATATATTGATTTTTGAATATGAAAGTTTGTTTTTTTTTATAAAATAAATTCAGAATTTAAATATAGGGATTATTGTATAATTTAATTATCGAATTTAATAATTAGATATTTGTTAAATTATTGTATATTGAGTTTTAAACCCGATAAAAATAATTTAAAAGCTTGTAAATTTATATTAACAGTAGTGAAGATAATAAAACCTTTTGAATTGAATTTAAAATTTGTTTGTTCAGTTTTAAAAATATATCGTTAATTTGACATTTAAAAATAGCCTTCTGGGGCACAGTCTCGGAATTCGACGAAACTAGTTCCATTGGATCCGTAATAGATTATTACTATTGGATTTCAAGTTTTGTAGCTTGGGATTATCGTTTAGTCGTATGGGATGAAAACGCGTTGAAATTAATATCGAAATCCAATATATTAATTGGGTCCAAAAAAGCTATCTCCTCCATACTATCGAATTAAGACTCGAAATCTTCTCCATTGCGTTCGGAATAAGGGTATAACATTATAAACGCCTAGCGGAACGGCTCGATAGGGGTTTGAGATTTTTAGTTGTGAAATCAATACGATTTGGGATTTTAAAATTTTATATTTATATATATATATATATATAAGTCAAAGTCAAGTCGGGGCTGTCATCCCAAATTGAAACATATACTTTCCTATACCGTCTCCGACACGCCATTTTCCTATCTTTCATTCTTCTTTATAAATCACTATTTCCCTTTCAAAAATGAATAGAGCGAATTTCTCTTCAAACTCGAATTCGTTCGAGATAAAAAAATATCGATAGAAAAATTTCGTTCGTCTCCACTTCTCTTTTAATAAGATAGTTTCGTTGTTCATTCCCTTTAAACTTGCATTCAATTTCGCATTCCAGATTCGAGAAATCGAATCGAATTTGTTCCACTAAACAAAAAATAAAAAAATGAATGATTTCCGTGACTTAATCGTGATAGGAGAAAGCTTGAAGGCCTGGGATGGTGCGATCGCAAGCAACTGGAAGCGTGGGTTCGTCGTCGAGCACGACTATGGCAAGGAGGGGACACGGTAAATGTTGCGAGCAATGTAGGGAGGGGCCTCGATGGGCGCGAGACACGGTAAATTTTGATAGCTAAGTGAATTTAATAAAATTTACATACGAGGTTCAAACGAAATAGGACAAAACGAGTGTGGATGCATAGATGAGAAATATTCAAGCAGAGATTAATTTGGAATAGTTAATGAGCTCAGAAATCAAGGTGAGAATTTCTCACTCCTTTGGATTACTGTTCTTAAAATTTAAAATGTTTAAATTTAAATTAATGGATGACGATTGGATTGATAAATTTATAAGTATCTGTTGGATGACTATATATGGTAGTATATATATTAGTATTAGAGTGATATTCCCGGACATTATAACATATGAGACCATATGCGCTCCGCACAATAGAGGATGACCATATATACCGCGATATCCCCCTCGAAGTGGGATTGGTATTTTATTGTTGTCTAACATCTGTCGATCCATAAAAAATATGTTGGAGGGATCCAATTGGATTCCTCAAATATATTAGTATTTTTCATATATATATATATATATATATATATATATATATATATATATAAATATATAATGCTGAATTATTGTGCACGTGGATTTTTAAATATTAAAATGGCATGGAAATTTAAATAGGGTACATTAAATAGTGTCAATATCATTTTGAAATTTTTAAGAGTTAAAAGGAGATTTTTTATATAAAGGTATGGATTATTTTAAAAGGAATTGAATTGAGTAAATAATAATTGGATTTGATCATATAATGCCCAAAAAATATTTTAAATAGAGAATTAAAGATAAATTGTATAAAGGAATTTTTAAAGACTGGATTTTAAAAATATTCGAAAAACTTTGAAGGAAGTTGAAATCGATATAAAAAATAGATTGGCAAAAATAAATGGATTTTTAAAGGATTTGAATTTATATAAATGGAATTTATAAATGATATTTATTTTTAATGAACCCAAAGGAGTTATAAAAATTTATGAACAAGATTATAAATGAAGGAAAGTGATATTGGATGATAAATTCGGAATATAAATTTATGGAGGGAATTTATACTGGAATATGGAAATAGGGTGAGAAAAATAGTAAATACTATTTTTAAAATGAAGATGGTTAGGGAGACCGGAATGGGAGGAATGCGATTAAAATCGACAAGTTTATAAATAGGAAATTTGGTTATCCAGATTTTAAAAATATATTTTTAACAGTAAGTTAAGTTTTATTTTCTAACAACCCTAACTCGACCTTCGTAAATCGGAACCAAATACATCATCGATATTCGAATGCCGCAAATTCAAACGCTGAGTCTGCTTCGCCGAAGCTTATAACACATTAAGTACAACAACACAGCGGAAGAGAAATGAATATCATTGATATAACAATGGATACAATATCAGATACAATATGATATAATAGAGACCAACACTATCAGAGACAAAAATGCACAACAGCGGCAACAGTAGCAGAAAGATGTCACCAATATAGGCTCCAAAAGAATCCAACATCTGTATTGCAACTCCATCTCCAATGTTTTAAAACCAAATAGCTCAACCCAAAAGCTTCAAAGACTCCAATCCAATAAGCTCGAACCACCATCAATGCTAAACTTGTAGTAAACTCTGCGCACAATGCGATTGCCAAACCACAGATTCTGAAAATTTACCAAAAACTATATCTACTAACTGATTATCTGAAAATATGACTCTAGGCTGCCCGTGTGGAAAATTATGGGCACCCAGAGTTTAGAAAGGGAACAATAAACTCCAAGTCAGTCATGAGACTGGTGTAAGAAAAAAAAGTTTATCTTGAACAAAAACAAACAAAAGAAGTAAAGAGAAATCCTCAATGCTTTTTGAAAAATGAAACTACCATAAGGCCTCCCGGCACACATACAATGCAATTGCACACTTGGGGGAGATTTGTCCTTATGATAGTCAAACATGCTTGATACGCGAAAATCCTTTTGATACCATTATTAGTGCATAGTGCAGAAAACATTTGCAAGTATAATATTAATCTAAGCTAGCATACGCACCATTATAGTATGCCTACTATAGCTACCATGTTAGATGGCAGGTTCTACAACTAAAACTGTACAGGGCGCGTATTGGGTGATTGGATTTCCAACAATGGCCAGGCTAAGGAACTTTCTCATCGAATGGGAACACCACTAGAGGGACGCCTCGAGAACCTAACCGGATCTCTGATAACACAAGGCCGAGTTACCTCTGTAACTAGGTAACAACTGACACGAGTATGCCATTCCCCTGTCTAGACCGACCTTTTCCGAGCTCTCAACACCAAAAAATTCCAACAACCACATAGGTTAAATATCTGGGCTCCATACCATGATACCACCTTTTATCCAGAAGGAAATGCACATACCCTAAGGGGCGCTACCCCCGTAACCTTGCCGCATCCTTTCTGTTACGACTATTTTCAGGTTGTGAGATTCAACAAAGTCTCGTCCACAAAGGTACGCTTTCCACAAAAGCCACAAATGATCAACAGCACTCAGCATGCCATATTACCAAATTGGGAGTATATCACTAATAACCATCAACTACATAACCTCTGAGCTTGTACGTCTTAGAGAATGGTGTTAAGCTAAGAGAATAAATTCTTTGCCACCAACAGGACTGTATTTGATAGAAATCAGCTTTATATCTCAAAGTGTAATGTCAGACATACAACCACAAGTCCGTTCAGGGTTCGAACGGTACCGAAGGCACTTCAAAAGAAGCCCTTGCAAATCCAGATATTCACAATCCCGATCGGACTCCCTATCACATATGGAGATCTCTATACTGGAGCAACTCAGTGTAGAGTCATTCGATAGGTAATCCTTTCGTTTTCGAAAATACTCGGTCTTCACCACCGGTCTTCAAATGCTCTCCATTACGTCGTACCACTATTCGGAATGGGTTATATGACACAAAGTCCTCTCTCGGCTAAACCAAATAATGAACGCTTAATTTAAAAAGCATATGGATATATTGGGATCTTAGTTAAGTCACAACTTTTAACACTTGTTTCAAAACCTTTCCTTTTGAATGGTTAAAATAATTTTCCACTTTTAATCTTTTAAATAAAAGATACATCTTTAAGATTCTCTCAATTTAAAAACAAGGTTCACCAAATCTTTCACAAAGATTCATTCATAATATTTAAACAAAAGATCTATCTTTGGGTTACTCCTTTTTTTGAAAACAAAGTTCACCAAATCTTTAATAAAGATTCATCCATAGCTTTCAAAACTATTTCAATTTTAAATTTGAAATCTTTTCAACATAAACAGGAAATTCTTTCTTTATATGAAAGCTATTATCATTTTAAAACAAATGCTTTTCCTTTTGAGAAAATCCTATTAAATTAACTCAAGTTATAGCCTTTCAAAGTATACATTGGAAAATTAGTGAACTGCCGTATACTCAGCAGGTTCTATTTGAATTAGATTTGAATCCCCAAAAAAAATTATTTAATATACTTCAAAATGGTTTAAAATCCGTATATATATATTGTATAACTTGTATACCCTTTCAAACCATAGTTTCCAAAATAATTTCAAAACTTAAACAAGATATATTATATTCAAACTAAATTCCAAATTCAAAACTTCCTTTCCAAAAGCCTTTCATATTCAACCCAATTCCATTTCGAAAACCATTTGGATTCAAAATTCAACTTTTAAATAAAATAATATTTAAATTCAAAATATCTATGACTTAACCGATTTCCCATGAAATCCATATTTGTGTGTGTGTGGAGTGGTCCAGGGGTTTTACACACAACATTACAATATCATCAATCACCATAAATCCAAGTACAACAATATCGATAAGTAGTATAATCTTATAATGCTTATCTTTCATTCACAGATAGATAAGTAAATTCATTACAGATGAATAAATCACAGTTCACAGCTTAATCATATCATAGAACATCACACATCAATGGTATCAAACAATTCAAAGCATTCAATAGAATCTAATCAACCATGAGCAAGATCAATTAATCACCTGATTAAAATTAAATTAATCAGATTAATTATTTATAAATAAATTACTAATCCCGGTTAATTAACATTAATTAATTACAATCCTTAAATAAATTTTCCTTTAGTCATTTATTAATTAACCTTTAACTATAAATTAATCAACCTTTAATTGTAAATTAATCAATCTCAATTAATAAATCAATCAAACTTTTATCATTAAATATTTATCCTTTAATCGTTTAATTATTCTTTAATTAACTATCCTTAATTAATTATATTAATTAATTAACCCTTAATCGCTTTTATTAATTAATTAACCTTTAGATCAATTAATTATCCTCAAATTAATTACCTAAATTAATCAATCACATAAATTAATTATCCTTTAATTAATGACTCTTTAATCACTTGATTAATCAACCTTTAGTCATTACTCAATTATCCTTAATTACTTTCATTAAGTAATTATCTTTAGGTAATTAATTTCCCCTAATTACTTACATGAATTAATCTTAATTAATTAATTAACCTTAAATGTAATTACACAAAGTAATTATCCCTTAATTACATTAAGTAATAATCTTTTACTAATTACATTAATTTTGTTAAGTAATCATTCTTTAGTTACTTGCATTAATAATCAATCTTTAAAAAATTACATTAAGTAATTGTCATCAATAATGATTTTTTTAATTAAGACCTTAAATGATCAAGACATATCCTCATCTTAACTGATCACTTAATTACAACATTTAAATCTCATTAAAGAAAATAAATTATCATTAACAAATAAATAAATTTTCAAACCTTTAAGTTAATAAAAACATTATTTAAGATAAACCATTTATCTTTTAAAAATCTTATTTAAATAATTCTCGAAAATTAAATTAACATATGAATTAACTTAAAATTCTTAAGTTAATTGTAACAACCCGCATATTTAACGATTTTATAATTAAATGATTTATTTAAGTATAGCGTCGTTTGTCGGATTTTGGGGTCCGAAATGTTACTTTCTGCAAACGGCCGAATTGGAGCTCGAAACCACTTCCATTGAGTTCAAAGCGTCGTTTGCGATCTTTTTGAGTATAATCTTTGATATGTTTGGAGTAAGTTGAATTTTGCTACTATTTCTGGTTGGGCTTTAGCTTTGGGTTCAGCCCCAAACCCCACTTAACCCTCTAACTCAGCCCATCTCCTCCCATTCATTCATTCCTACTCCTCTTCACTTCTAAACTCAAGCTCCAACTGAAATGGGGGAAAGGAAGAGGAAATAGAAACTCCCAAGCGTTAGTTGCTCTTGATAATCCAAATTCTTGCTCCAAATTCAAAGAGAAGGATAGGTAAGCCTCTTCTCCATCTCTTCTCCTCTTCAATTTCAGAAAATATCCTAAACCTAATTTAGGAAAATATGTGTTTTATTCTTAGATTGAAGCTTGTTGAGTAAGAGTGAAGAGTGGTTAGCCTTTCCTTTGCATTTGAGCTTCTTCTTCTTGTTCTTGAGTTAAAAAGGTGAGTTTTGAACTCACATCTACTTCTCTTGATTTCATTGATGTTATGTATGAATTCCTAACACCTTGTTCATATGCACTTGTAATTGGTTTGGGTTGAATTGGAGAGTATACCAATTTTTAGTGTTTGGGTTCAAATCTTTGAAATCCTAACTTTGATGTTTTAATCATGTTTTGGTGATGCATCGAGGAACATATAGGGCCGGGTTGTCGATTGGCACAAGCCCTTAGAGCCAATGTTCGTCCGATTGCATTTTGGGAGAGTTTGCTCTTCATTTGAATAAGGCTGAAAAACAGCCCAGGCATGATTCAGTCGACTGAAAACTCTGTTCAGTCGACTGAACCTGAAACCCGAGAGTTTCCAGGCATGATTCAGTCGACTGAAAAACTCTGCACAGTCGACTGAACTTGGAAACAGAAAGTTTCCTAAACCTGGAAAATCTCCAGGCACAGGGTCAGTCGACTGAAAACTCTGTTCAGTCGACTGAACCTGCTGTTTCAGCCCACTTTGCCTTTTTGATTGAATTTCCAATTTGAATTGATTCATGAGGATCCCATGTATGATTATCAATTGTTTTGACTTTGATGGTTCCTTTCTAATTTTAATCCACGGGTTTTTATAAAATAATCTCTCGAATCGCTCCGTTTCTCTAATTTATAAATTTTATTTAAACCACACACTTTCGCACTTCGAACGAAGTGGAAGGGTGATTAAATGGTTGGGCAAAACACGGACCATGAATCTGTGCGTTTATCTTTCCGATTAATCCTCGACCTTTTCGATTGATTGTTTTGACCTTCGGGTTTGGTTTATCGATGATATGAGGTAAACTTTGTACTGCTTTGAATGTGGAAGGGACTGACGGATAGTAAACCGTTTAGTGCGAACGAGTGGTTATGGGACATACGTTAACACTTTTCGGATTCCTTTTCGAGAGTTGTGACACATTCCGCCAGTTAGTGGTGTCCAGTACTGGGTCTTCGACCTTCACCACTACGGCTTGTCGCCCTATTGTATCACTTCTGATGTTGGCGTTGTGTGCCGCATGGGTGATATTGGGTTTGTGCCTTCGGGTTTGTCGCCCTATATAGTTTCGCTCTGATGTTGGCCTTATGTGCCGCATGGGTGATACTTGGGTTTGGAGTCTTCGGGCTCATGGATCCTTGTTTGTACAGTACTGAGCTCGAGCAAATTTGATGATGTTTCATTGATATTATATTCCCTTGGTATCGCCCATCGTGTTGGTCTGTTTGAGCCGCATGATGTATAACGATTACCTTGTGGAACTTGTATACCTTATAGGTATTTGTTATTTGCCATTCGGCTTGTTTTGGGATATTCGTATCCTTTGTTTCTACATGTTGCCGATGATATGAGGCTTGTTCTATATGATTCATCTCTTGTTGATGATTGTGTTATCTCCTCTGGAGATATTTGTTATACTGTATGACCTTGCAGGTTTATTATTGTTCAGTTTATCTAACTGATTTGTTTAGCTAGACTGACCCGGGTATTTTATACTCGGGTCAGACCGAGATGTTTCAGGTTAGGTGCTTTGGACTTAGCCTCTTTTGCTTCCGCATGGACTATTCCGCTGACTCCTTTTGTCTTAGCTTTTTGTGTAGTCCTTTCTGTTATAACTCTGATATGTATTCTATTGACTCGTCTGTATATTGTGGTTTTCTATACCACTTGACATGTATTATTTTGTATACTCAGCTTTGTATCAGTATATGTGTGTATATGATGGTTTACTGTTCTGTGATGTATATTGCATTTGAGTTGTTATATTCTGTTCTGATAGATCCTCTAGCCACCTCTGGTTTTGTTTTAAGTATTCATTGGACATGTCGATCTGCTTGGTAAGGCAATTGTCGATGTATTCAATAGATAATTAAAGCAAGGCCATAGATGGTCGCTCCTAAACAGCCTTATTCTCTGTGTTAGCAGACGGTATTACCTATTAATACTCTTTGCTAGCGTGGGTATAGAGGTGGGGCGTCACATTAATAAAAACCATCATCTTTTAAATACTTAAATATAACATTTAAATTTATTTTAAATAAATTTAAGAATTCATTTTAAAAACAAAGGACTAAAACACTTTAACTTAATTTATTTAAAATAATTATTTTAAAACTTGTTATGATTCCCTTTTACTTTTAAACATGGATCTTCTTATTTTTTAAACTGTACAAAGTTTACTTTTAAAATTTTAAACATGTACATGATTTATTTGCATATTTAAAACTCTGAAAACATGTTTCCTTTAAAATTTGAAAATCTGGCATCTGATTTAAACAGACCCGAGATTTCCCCTTGTTTTTCCCGAGCCAAACCCCATGCATTTCCTTCTCTTTACTTTCTCGAGTCAAACAACACAAATCACGAGCCCAAACTTGAGCCTCCTCCTTCCCCAAATATGACATGCACCTGTTGTAACGACCCAGAATTTTAAACAATTTAATTTGAAAATATTTAACTAATTTTAAATATTTGAATGATGGTTTGACTGGAATTTCAAATTATCAGAATGAATTTGGCGATTAAATTATAAAATTTAATCTATTGAAAGTTGAATAAAAATTTGAATCTTCAATTTTAAGTTGATTTAAAAATATTTCAAAGGCTTATAAAATTTATATTGATAATACTGAAGATAATAGAAGCTTCAGATTTGAAATTAATAGTGAATTTTTCAGTTTTGAATTTATATCGTTTAAATCGATATTTAAAAATAGTCATTTTTCATACAGTCTCAGAATTCGACGAAACCAGTTCCATTGGGTCTGTAATATTGTATTATTACCGGATTTCAAATTTCGTATTTTTCGGAGTTATCATGTGAGCGTACGTTGAGTAAACGCGTTGGAAATTTGAATCAAATTCAATTTAAATTTAAAAATAAAATGGGTCAAGATCAAATCAACATCAGCCACCCTAGGTTCTGTAGGCAGACTTATTCCCTGCAAAGAAAGAAAATCGCGTACCTCCTTGTCTCCCTTCGACTTCGTTCTAAATATCTCACGCAAGCATAATGAAAGCAGATTCAAACGAAAAATCAAAAGAAGAAAAAAATGGCCGCCCTCAATTTTTCAATCGCTCGAACGAAATCCTCGTCCACTTAAAAATTCAAAATCTTGGCCGAAGTTTTCTCTCAGGCAAAAAAAAAATCAATTCGGGAAAGAAAAAAAAAGAAATGATGCTCGAGCACGCAATCGAAACAAATAGGGGAGATTCGCCTTAGGGTTGCTCGCCGCGATCGAATAGGGCAGCGTGGATGGGGGAGGCTCGTGTAGATGGTTGTCGCTCGAAGGAGGATGGACGCTGCGGCATAGATTCGTCGAAATCGAGGCGAGCGTATCAGTGCCGTAGTTTTGGGATGGGACCTGGAGGCGAGGCGGCGACGTGATGTCGCGATGTGGTGGAAGCGGTTCACGGCAGTGAAGATGAGCGAGGGTGGAGGGTTGCGACGTGGCGACTTGGGCTGGGGTTTCTGATGGCGTGAGCTTCGAGCGAGTATTGCGTTCTCGTTCAGGTGGTAGGCTTCTGATAGGGCTACAGTGATTGGTAGCCGTGGTTTCAGATTGTAGTGAGGTATTTACAGATTTACTTTTAATTTAAATTTATATATAAATTAGGGAATTTTGTTTTTGGATACAAAAAGGAAATGCAGTTTTCTAATTTACGTATATAACCAGGTGCAGAGGGAATTATAACAGAATAACGTGTAAAATAATTTTGTTCCAGATTTAATAACTATACATATAAGTTTAAAATTTTACAAACTTATTTTCTAATATGTATAAATATATATATATACGGTGATTAGTTTGTTTACTAAGCATATTTCATCATTTAAAAAAAATTTAAAAATATTAGCTCAAAGTGAAAATTGTTAGTTAAATAAATTTATTTAAGAAATTGATTTAAAATTTTAGTTAAATGAATTTATTTATGGAAATGGATTTGTTAGATAAATTTATTTAAAGAAGAAAATTTGGTTTAAAGCTAATTTACAGCTAAAATTGAGAAATAAAATTTAATTTCTCGGTTTTATTTCGAATATTAATAAATTGCAAAAATTGTGTATACAAGGTCTAAAATGATAAAATCAAGTCAGAAAGGTAATGGATTGCAAATGAAAGCTAAGGTGAGAACTTCTCACTCAAAAAGGGTTATTTAAATTTTAAATAGTTATATTTAAAATTTGCTGATTGATTGATTGTTTGCCTTATTGTGATATTAGATATTGTAGGATATATCTATATATAGCAATATATATATATTGGCATATGTATATATTACAGTTGATTGATTTCCCGCATTGTATAGCGGATGAGACCCTATTGCGCCGTTAGTATGCGGATAATATTTTATAAAATCTCATATACCGCGATATTCCACCTTGAAGTGGAATTGGTATTGTGCTAACATCTGTGGATGCAGGGAAAACAGGTTGGAGGGATCCAACTGGATTCCTCACAAATATTTATTTGCTTGTAGATATTGTGATGATTGTTGATTTTCATATCGATATATGATATTTGTGCCATGATTGACTGTTGGATGTTGTGGCATCATCGGATCCATTTTTAAAGTTAAAAATAACGATTTTGAATTTAAAAGGATTTCTAAAGTGATTTTTCCAAAGTATATGTTTTACTAAATTTTTTAATTGATTCACTTTAAAATAAGAAAATGTATAAATTTTTATGTTATAAAAAAATTAACATTTTTATGAAATATAACAGAAAGGTAATTTTTAAAATACATAGATTTTTATAAAATAGTTAAATTGGGATTTTGGATAAATTTATTATCGGTTTATATAAAAGATTTCATAAATGGATATTTGTGAATTAAATTTATTGGAATTCTGAAACGGGTTTATAAAGTGTTGAGTTGATGTATAAAATGAATTTCATTAAAATTTATAGATTTATAAGTTGTGAAAGTTATCATATGAATAGATGTTGAAAATAAAAGTTTTATAGGAAATTAACTTATAAACTGGCTTTTGGGCATTTAAATGGGATATTGATAGAAACAGTTAATAAAAGAAATTTTTATAAGTTGGAATTGAAAGAAAATATTTTTATAAGTTGAAATTGAAAGAAAATATATAAAGAAATCTTATAAGTAATAAGATTTAAAAATTTGTGAAGATCAAAGGAACGATTTGGTAAATAAATAATATTATAAGTATTCAACTTATAATATAGATTTTGGTTTATAATTGGGTTATATAAATTGAATTGGATTTAATAAAAGAGATTGGTAAATTGAAGTTTATAAATAGGAATAGAATTTATAGACATTGTTTATAAATTCGAAATCAATGGAATTTGATAAATTGAATATAGAAGTTTATTAAAGAAGTTATATTCACGATTTTGAACAGTGAATATATTATTAATAAAAATGGATATATTTTGGGAAAGGAATGTTTTAAATGGAATTTAAAACGATTAAAGGTGTTTTAAAATGCATTAAGTATCGAATACATAGATTTCAACATTCATTGTTGAAATAGACGTTTTCGAGAAATAAAAGGGAATGAAAACATAGATTTCAACATTTATTGTTGAAATAGGCGTTTTCGAGAAAATAAGGAACTGGTGGACTATAACACTGTTGTTATAGTAAATGATTTCCGAAAGGAAATATTTTTGTATAATATTGGGATTTATATATCTATTTAATTTCGAATCCCTATACTAGTGATTTTGGGTTGTCGTAACGATGTTTTACGCAACATTCGTTTTGACCCAAATAAAAGTGAATAAAAGAACGTTTTCCTTAAAGAATAAAATATATACTTAACTATGGGTTAAGTATATTGAATATTTTCAAATTGTTGAAAATAAATAAGATTTTGTGAATTACTTATTAAATAAGTATGGAAATGCTTTTCCAATATGAAATGGAACGTTTTTGAGAATTTATCTTCTTGAAGATAAATTGGAATTGAATAATTAAAACCTATTGAAAACTGTAGATCAATAGATAATTTGAAATATAAATTCACTATGAAATTTATAAATGGAAAGGGAAAATTTGTCTCAAAATAAACGTTGTTTATTTTCAAAGTGTGGAAAATTATATATCTTGTAAAGATATTTTTGGGAAAATAAATACTTTGGAAAATTATTTGGAATCTGATGATGTTGCTCATCTCTATTGATAGTTAAATAACCGACTATCAATATTTACCCTTGAATGGGTATTTGTTGTGATTGCTTGAATTTGATGCCACACGTATTTTTAAAATAAGCGCTCACTATTCGGGTTAACCGGGAAAGGACCATGGGGTCGTATAACCCATTCCGAATAGTGATACGTCGTTATGAATTGCATTTGAAGACCGGTGTTGAAGACCGGATATTTGTGAAAATGGATGGATTACCGTCGAGTTACTCTGCATCGGCTGATCTCCGGTACAGAGGTTTTATCACCCTTAGTGATGGGATGTCCGGACGTAATTAGTGAATCTCCGGATTTGCAAGGGCTTCTTTGGAAGTGCCTTCGGTTCTGTTCGATCCCGGAACAGACTTGTATGGATTGTATGTCTGACATTACAAGTTGAGATATAAAGCTGATCTCTTTCAAATATATTTCTATTGGTGGCGGAGAATTTATTCTCTTATCTTAACACCCTTCTCTGAGACGTACGAGCTCAGAGGTTATATAGTTGAAGGTCATTAGTGATATACTCCCAATTTGGTAGTGTGATATACTAAGTGTTGCTGTGAAATGATCGTTGAATGATCATTTGTGATAGGATCATTTGTTTGACCGTTTATCTTTGTGATCATTACTTTGATCATTTGTTGACCCAAAGCAGCTTTTGTATAAAGCGTGGCTTTGTGGACGAGACTTCATCGAGCCTCACACCCCGGAAATGGTCAAAACAGGAAAGATGCGGCAAGGTTATTAGGGGGTAGCGCCCCTTTAGTGTATTTCATTCCTTCTGATAGAGGTGGTATCATGGTATGGAGCCCAGATACTTAACCTATGTGGTTACTGCAAATTTATTACTTTGTGGTTGATGGAAATCGGGGATCCTCGAATATAGATCGGTTACGATCGGGGAATGACATATTCGTGTCAGTTGTTACCCAGTTAGGGGTAACCCGACCTTGTGTTGGCAGAGATCCGGTTAGGTTCTCGGGACGTCATTCCAGAGGCGTTTCCATGTGGCAATGGGAAGTTCCTTGGCCTGACCATTTGTTGGAAATCCAAAGAAACAATACGAGCCTTGTACGGTTTTAGTTGTAGAACCTGCCATTTAAAATGGTAGCTATAGCAGGCATAATATAATGGTACCTATGCTGGCTAAGATTTATATTCTACTTTCGAAATTGTTTTCTACACTATGCACTAATAATAATATCAAAAATAATTTGATTTTGCGTAGTAAGCATCTTTGACTATCATAAGGAGAAACCTCCTCCAAGTCTGCGTTTGCATTGTGTGTGTGGCGGGAGACCTTATGGTAGTCTCATTTTCTAAAAAGCATTGCGAATTTATTTAAAATTTCTCCTATTCTTTGTTTAAAAGATAAATAATTGTTTTTAGTTCTCACACCAGTCACATGACTGACCTGGAGTTTATTGTTCCCTTCCTAAACTCTGGGCGCCCATCAATTTCTACACGGGCAGTCTAGAGTTAGGTTATCAGGTCATTCTGGATTCAGGTGTTGCTACAGATATCTGGAGGCGAGCTGGATGCCGTAGCATATTATCTATTGTATATAGTATTTCTTTTCCGCTGTTTGTTTGTTGTAAACTCTGATAATGAATGTAATGTGATGTAATGTATAAAATGTATAGTTCTTTTGTTTTAATGAATATTCATTTATCTATTATATGTTGTTCCGCTGCGAATTGTGAGATTCTGATATTGTTTTATTGTTCTGGTATTGTTTTCTTTCTTCTTCTCTCTTTTTCTCTCTTCTTCTACCTCTTTCTTCTTCTTTAAACCCTAACATTTCGGTTTTTCGGCAACGAAAAATCGCAAACGTTACACCTGTGTATTATGCACACCATCACGATCACCTTCAACCAAACTCACTACCTTCGACAAGTCATCGACGATCCATACTATCGCTCTGACCACCCGACACCGGTGATTTCATCGAAAATCAAAATTTAGCTACTCAAATAATTTCCTGGAATCAAACCTATTGACCAAATCTCCTCGCACTGATCACCACCGATCGCGTGAAACCACGCCGCTGCGTCCAGACATTCGCCAGAGTTCCACGCGACATTACCCCCCCGGTCCGGTCCTTTCCAGTGCCACGACGATGACGAAATCGACTCGATTATAACACTGACCAAAATTGGTTTCTAAACCCTACAAAGCCATCTTGCCACCATCCCGATGATTGAAAAATTTTCCGATCATTTTTCCCAACCTCGACAACCTCCAAGGTACCTTCAGCTAAAAGCACAAGCCACCAAACCTTGCCGACTATCGAAATTCGATAAAAATGCATTTCCCGTTCAACCCATAATTTCTCCGTGAATTTAAATTTAAAAATTATGATATTATCACCAAAAGTCAGCATTTTCAAGAACGAATCAATGTATATAATCAAAACATGAATTTTCAAAAAATAGATTTTTCGACTTAAATTGATTTTCACTGTAATATCCAAATTTCAAGATATTTAATCAATATTTCCGCTTGAATTTATTTTCAAAAATAATATTACACACATATGAACACATTTCATTCAGAGATTAAATCTTAAAAAGGTCTAGGTGGGATGATTTTGGATTTTTAAACAGGTTTTAAACCTGTAACCAATTAATAGAGCTTAAATATAGACATGTACATCATCATTCCCATATATACACAGACATGCAAGCCTATTCACCCAATCATTCATGCACATTGCAGATCATACTTCAAGCATCAATCACAATATCAAAGGATATAGGTAGATATAAGGGAGTTTGGTCACCTATTTTTGAAGAGACAGAGCAAAGCCTGAAAATTTGATTTGATCTGACCCTGTTTTGACTTGAAACTGAAATGTTTGATTCTCGTTGAAGCTGAAATTGTTTGATTAACTTGCACGATTCAGATTTGAAAGCAGTTTATTATTTGGGATGATCTTGCTTAACCTCAGGTTGAACTGCTTCCTGGTTTTAATTTGAAATTGTTGCTTGATTTTTTTTTTGGTTGATTCTGAAGCTTGCTACTTGATTTTTGGTTTGAGTTTGTTTTTCTTCTCTGATTTTGTACATGATGTTTGATCCTTGATGTTGAACTGATTTGCTTGAGCCTTGATTCTAGTTTGAAGAACTTGAGTTTGATTTTTATTTTATTTTATTTTTATCTGGTTTTCAATTTATTTTCCAAGTTTTAGTTTAGAAATAAAGGAGATAAGAAGTAAAGCTTGGTTTTCCTAATTCATTCCTATACATAAAATTAAATTTTGAAAGAGAATAAGTATGCCACTTGTATTACTAAACTAACACTTGTAAATGCATGTTTTTATAAATTTACAAATGTCAAAGCCATGTATTTTATGTTAAAATACTTTATCTTGTGTTTTATTATTTAGTTTTATATTTTCATATAATTATGTAATACATTTTCCATTTGGTTTAAATATATACAAAACTAAATTTATTTCAAGTATAAAAGAAAAGTGCATTAAACCTTTTAATTAATCTTACTTAAATTTTAAACTATATTTTTAAATGGATGAATGTTTGTATTTGTACATTTTCCTATTCTACTTTTATAATTTTTTAAAAGAAAAATGATTTTAAACACTAATTATACATTAATAAGTAATCACATTTATTTTTGAATTTCAAATTAAAATTTTATTTATAATCTATATAAAACAAACACATATTTTATTTATTTTGGAAAAATTCAAATTTCAATTTCAAATTACAATCTATTTATGTAAATAAACAGACACATTTCTTGTTTAATTTGAAAATTTCAAATAAATTCACAATTTAATCCAAAAATTTATATCAATTACCAATAAATTTGACTCAAAACTGGGATCGTTACAGATTCCCTCCTTAAGAAAATTTCGTTCTCGAAATTTGCTAGGTAGGGAGACAACAAAGAACAGATGAACACACAAAGATAGAGAATCGACTCATCAGTCAAGCCGAAATATTTATTCTATATTTGGCTTACCAAATCAGAATATCAAAAATAGATACGAGAATGAACTTTTTTAAGTGTTCTTTAAATACTCGGGTCATCCAGCCTACTAAATATGCAAGGCATTGGTTAGTTCGAGCGGATAGTTAACCATTTGTAGAATGTACTAAGACCTCAAAGTACAGACAAATGGATTCAATCCAATTTAGCTTCATATTTTATTAACCAATTTATTTCAAGTAATATTTCAAATTTATTAAAGTTAAAATGAAAAGCTGATAGAAAACTAATGAAGAGAATATGAAATAAGGACCGTTTTATAACGTAACAAAGATTCGGAAAGCCACCACCACACCAAAGCTTCTTCTTGTTGCTGCCAGTAAACGATCAAAGAATTAATAGTTAATGATGATCAAAAGAGGTTGATGGGAAAAGTTGTTCCTTTTTTTTATAGGGTATTGACTATTTGTAATGGTACTCCCCTGTCCCCTACCTCGTCTTCTTCTTGCACCCATACTCACTATCAATAGATAGTAAGAGAATTAACTGAGGCATACAGATGGATATTTTAAGGATACTTATTCTAAGGCATTTATATCCCTATCTCTAATGAGTCACCTAATGTGTTATACTCCTGAGCTAAAGTTCTTACTCAACCTTTAGCTCTGATACCAATTCTAACGACCCTGACTCGACCTTCGAAAACTGAAACCAAATACATCACCCATATTCGAATGCCGCAGATTCAAACGTTGAATCTGGTTCGCCGGAGCTTATAACACATTAAATACAACAATACAGCGGAAAAGAAATGAATATCATTGATACAACAATGGATACAATATCAAATACAATATGATACAACATATACCAACCACTATCAGAGACAAAAATGCACGACAGCGGCAACAGCAGCGGAAAGATATCACTAATATAGGCTCCAAAAGAATCCAACATCCGTACTGCAACTCTATCTCCAATGCTTTAAAACCAAATAGCTCAACCCAAAAGCTTCAAAGACTCCAATCCAATAAGCTCGAACTACCATCAATGCTGAACTTGTAGTGAATTCGGTGCACAATTCGACTGCCAAACCATAGATTCCAAAGATTTGCCAAAAACTATATCTGCTAGCTGATTATCTGAAAATACGACCTAGGCTACCCGTGTGGAAAATTATGGCACCCAAAGTTTAGAAAGGGAACAATAAACTCCAAGTCAGTCATGGGAGTGGTGTGAGTAAATTAGATCAGTTTATCTTGAACAAAAACAAACAAAAGTAGTAAAGAGAAATCCGCAATGCTTTTTGGAAAATGAAACTGCAATAAGGCCTCCTGGCACACGCACAATGCAATCGCACATTTGGGGGAGATTTCTCCTTATGATAGTCGAACATGCTTGATACGTGAAAATCCTTTTGATATTATTATTAGTGCATAGTGTAGAAAACATTTGCAAGTATAATATTAATCTTAGCCAGCATACGTAACATTATAGTATGCCTACTATAGCTACCATGTGCAGGTTCTATAACTAAAACGGTACATGGGGCGTATTGGGTGATTGGATTCCCAACAATGGCCAGGCTAATGAACTTCCTCACCGAATGGGAACGCCTCTGGAGTGACGCCCCAAGAAACTAACCAGATCTCTGCCAACACAAGGTCGGGTTACCTCTGTAACTAGGTTACTACTGATACGAGTATGCCATTCCTCAGTCTAGGCCAACCTTTTTCGAGC
Source organism: Allium cepa (assembly GCA_030765085.1). Lineage (NCBI taxonomy): Eukaryota > Viridiplantae > Streptophyta > Magnoliopsida > Asparagales > Amaryllidaceae > Allium > Allium cepa. The sequence continues at coordinate 943,454,992 of CM060945.1, read as the reverse complement.
GCTCAACACCAACAAATTCCAACAACCACATAGGTTAAATATCTGGGCTCCATACCATGATACCACCTTTTATCCAAAAGGAAATTCACATACCCTAAGGGGACCTACCCCCGTAATCTTGCCGCATCCTTCCTGTTTCGACCATTTTCGGGTTGTGAGGTTCGACGAAGCCTCGTCCACAAAGCACGCTTTTCTCAAAAGCAATGCTTCGATCAACAAATGATCAGCAACACTAAGCATGCCACACTACCAAATTGGGAGTATATCACAAATAACCATCAACTACATAATCTTTGAGCTTGTACGTTTTAGAGAATGGTGTTAAGCTAAGAGAATAAATTCTCCATCACCAATAGAAATGTATCTGATAGAAATCAGCTTTATATCTCAAAGTGTAATGTCATACATATAACCATACAAGTCCATTCCGGGTTCGAACGGAACCGAAGGCACTTCAATATATGTCCTCGCAAATCCGGGTATTCACAATCCCGATCGGACTCCCCATCACATACAGAGATCTCTATACCGGATCAACTCAGTGCAGAGTCATTCGACAGGTAATCCTTTCATTTTCGAAAATACCCGGTCTTCACCATCAGTCTTCAAATGCTATCCATTACGTCGTATCACTATTCGGAATGGGTTATATGACACAAAGTACTCTCCCGGCTTAACCAAATAATGAACGCTTAATTTTAAAACGCATATGGATATATTAGGATCTTAGTTAAGTCACAACTTTTAACACTTTTTTCGAAACCTTTCCTTTTGAATGGTTAAAACAATTTTCCACTTTTAATCTTTTAAATAAAAGATACACCTTTAAGATCCTCTCAATTTACAAACAAGATTCACCAAATCTTTCACAAAGATTCATTCATAATATTTAAACAAAAGATCTGTCTTTGAGATCCTTTTTTGTTTGAAAACAAAGTTCACCAAAATCTTTAACAAAGATTCATTCATAGCTTTCAAAACTATTTCGGTTTTAAATTTTAAATCTTTTTAACAAAAGCTGAAAATTCTTTCTTTATATGAAAGCTATTATCATTTGAAAATAAATGCTTTTCATTTTGGAAAAATCTGATTAAATTAACTCAAGTTATAGCTTTCAAAGTATACATCGGAAAATCAATGAACTGCCATATACTCGGCAAGTTCTATTTGAATTTGATTTAAATCCCCAAAACAATTTATTTAATATACTTCGAAATGGTTTAAAATCCATATACATATTGTATAACTTGTATACCCTTTCAAACCATAGTTTCCAAACTAATTTCAAAACTTAAACAAGATATATTACATTCAAACAAAATTTCAATTTCAAAACTTCCTTTCCAAAAGCTTTTTATGTTCAACCCAATTCCATTTCAAAAACCATTTGGATTCAAAATTCAAATTTTAAATAAAATAATATTTAAATTCAAAATATCTATGACTTAACCGATTTCCTGTGAAATCCATATTTGTGTGTATGTGGTGTGGTCCAGGGGTTTTATACACAACAATACAATATCATCAATCATCACAAATCCAAGCACGGCAATATCGATAAGCAGTATAATCCTATAACGCTTATTTTTCATTCACAGATAGATAAGTAAATTTGTCACAGATGCACAAATCACAGTTCACAGCTTGATCATATCACAGAACATCACACATCGGGGGTATCAACTAGTTCAAAGCATTCAATAGAATCCAATCAACCATAAGCAAGATCAATTAATCACCTGATTAAAATTAAGTTAATCAAATTAACTATTTATAAATAAATTACTAATCCTAGTTAATTAACATTAATTAATTACAATCCTTAAATAAATTTTCCTTTAGTCATTTATTATTAACCTTTAATTATAAATTAACCAACCTTTAATTATTAATTAATCCATCTCAATTAATAAATCAATAAACCTTTTATCATTAAATAATTATCCTTTAATCATTTAATTATTCTTTAATTAATTATCACAATTAATTATATTAATTAATTAACCCTTAATCACTTTCATTAATTAATTAACCTTTAGATTAATTAGTTATCCTCAAATTAATTACGTTAATTAATTAATCACATAAATTAACTATCCTTTATTTAATGACTCTTTAATCACTTGATTAATCAACCTTTAGTCATTACTCAATTATCCTTAATTACTTTCATAAAGTAATTATCTTTAGGTAATTAATTTGCCCCAATTACTTACATTAATTAATCTCAATTAATTAATATCCTTAAATGTAATTACACAAAGTAATTATCGCTTAATCATTAAGTAATAATCTTTTACTAATTACATTAATTTCGTTAAGTAATCATTCTTCAATTACTTACATTAATAATCAATCTTTAATAAATTACATTAAGTAATTGTCATCAACAATGAATTTTTTAATTAAGACCTTAATTAATCAAGACACGTCCTCATCTTTACTGATCACCTAATTAAAACATTTAAATCTCATTAAAGAAAATAAATTTTCATTAACAAAAAAATAAATTTTCAAACCTTTAAGTTAAACAAAACATTATTTAAGATAAAACATTTATGTTTTGAAAATCTTGTTTAAATAATTCTCGAAAATTAAATTAACATATGAATTAAATTAGAATTCTTAAGTTAGTTAAAAAACCACCATTTTTTAACTACTTAAATATAACATTTAAATCTATTTTAAATAAACTTAAGAATTCGTTTTAAAAACAAAGAATTAAAACACTTTAACTTAATTTATTTAAAATAATTATTTTAAAACTTGTTGTGATTCCCTTTTACTTTTAAACTTGGATCTTCCTTGTTTTTAAAACTGTACAAAGTTTAATTTAAAATTTTTAAACCTGTACATGATTTATTTTCAAATTTAAAACCCTGAAAACATGTTTCCTTTTAAAATATGAAAATCTAGTATCTAATTTAAACAAACTCGAGCCTTCCCCTTGTTTTTCCCAAGCCAAACCCCGTGCATTTCCTTCTCTTTACTTTCCCAAGTCAAATAACACAAATCATGAGCCCAAACCCGAGCCTCCTCCTTCTTCCCCAAATTCAACAGCAACCACAAACATGACATGCACCTATGCATCGTGCACACCATCACGATCAACTCCGACCAAACTTACTGCCTTCAACAAGTCATCGATGATCCATACTATCGCTCTGACCACCTAGCACCTGTGCGAAAATCAAAATTTAGCTACTCGAACAATTTCCTAGAATCAAACCTATTGACCAAATTGCCTTGCACCGATCACCACCGATCGCCTGAAACCACGCCGCCACGTCTAGACGTTCGCCAGAGTCCCACGCGACATTTCCTCCCGGTCTGGTATTTTTCGGTGCCACGACGATGATGGAATCGACTCGATTATAACACTGACCAAAATAGGTTGTTAAACCCTACAAAGCCATCTTGCCACCATCCCGACGATCGAAAAATTTCCCGATCATTTTTCCCAACCTCCAAAGTACCTTCAGCTCAAAACACGAGCCACCGAACCTTGCCGACTATCGAAATTCGATCAAAATGCATTTCCCGCTCAACCCATAATTTCTCCATGAAATCAAATTTAAAAATTATGATATTATCACCAAAATTCAGCATTTTCAAGAACGAATCAAAGTATGTAATCAAAACATGAATTTTCTGAAAATAGATTTTCTGACTTAAATTGATTTTCACTGTAATATCCAAATTTCAAGATATTTAATCAATATTTCCACTTGAATTTATTTTTAGAAATAATATTACACACATATGAACACTTTTCATTCAGAGATTAAATCTTAAAAAGATCTAGGTGGGATGATTTTGTTTTTTAAATAGGTTTTAAACCTGTAACCTATGAACGGAGCTTAAATATAGACATGCACATCATCATTCCCATATATACACAAACATGCAAGCATATTCACACAATCATTCAAGCACATTCCAGATCATACATCAAGCATCAATCACAATATCAAAGGATATAGGTAGATATAAGGGAGTTTGCTCACCTATTTTTGAAGAGATGGAGCAAAGCCGAGAAATTTGATTTAATCTGACACTGTTTTGACTTGAAACTGAAATGTTTGATTAACTCGTATGCTTCAGATTTGAAAACAGTTTATTATTTGGGATGATCTTGCTTAGCCTCAGGTTGAACTGCTTCCTGGTTTTAATTTGAAAAAGGTTGTTGCTTGATTTTTTTTAGTTGAATCTGAAGCTTGCTACTTGATTTCTGGTTTGAGTTTGTTTTTCTTCTCTAATTTTGTACGTGATGTTTGATCCTTGATGTTGAGCTGATTTGCTTGAGGCTTGATTCTAGTTTGAAGAACTTGAGTTTTGATTGTTATTTTTTATTTTTTTTCCTCTGGTTTTCAATTTATTTTCCAGGTTTTAGTTTAGAAATAAAGGAGATAAGAAGTGAAGCTTGGTTTTCTCAATTCATTCTTATACATAAAATTAAATTTTGGAAGAGAATAAGTATGCCACTTGTATTACTAAACTAACACTTGTAAATGCATGTTTTTATAAATTTACAAATGTCAAAGCCATGTATTTTATGTTAAAACCCTTTATCCTATGTTTTGTTATTTAGTTTTATATTTTCATATATTTATGCAATACATTTTCTATTTGGTTTAAATATGTACAAAGCTAAATTTATTTCAAGTATAAAAGAAAAGTGTTTTAAACCTTTTAATTAATCTTACTTAAATTTTAAACTTAAGTTATTATATTTTTAAATGAATGAATGTTTATATTTATACATTTTCCTATTATACTTTTATAACTTTTTAAAAGAAAAATGATTTTAAACTCTAATTAAACATTAATAAGTAGTCACATTTATTTTTGAATTTCAAATTAAAATTCTATTTACTATCTATATAAAACAAACACATAGTTTATTTATTTTGGAAAGATTCAAATTACAATCTATTTATGAAAATAACATATCTTATCTAATTTGAAAAATTCAAATAAATTCACAATTTAATCCAAAAACTTATATCAATTACCAAATTAAATTTGACACAAATCCGGGATCGCTACATATTCTAAAAGGAATTTTTTATTTATTCAAACCATATAAATTTCAAAGTAAGTTAACGTTGAAATGTTTCAGAAGCGAACTTTTAAATACTTAATGTTTATTTCAATAAAATCCTGAATTTAAAACCAATTTTGAAAATGATGATAAAAAATGTTTTTTCATATTTAAATAATTATTTGAATGTGTTTTAAAAATAAAATATTATTATTTTGTTTAAAAATACTTATTTATATATATACATATAATTTTGAAATGTTTTAAATTTATTTTTAAACCTTCTCGAAAGCTGGGAAAATGGGTTATTCAGTGGATATAATTTGTAAGAAAATTCTTGGATGGATTTGAGAAGAAAAGTAAGAAAATTTCCGAAGTAGTTAAATAAAAATGAACTCCGAAAAATGAAAATATAATTCATTAAGAAGTACAAAGGGAATTGAGTTTATAAGAAAGTATAATTGGTTTTGAAAATATTAAGGGAATTAATTAAGGAAGCCCGGAATTTATAGAATTCGTGTGAAAATAGTTGGGAAATTTACAAATAAAGTTGTCAATGATTTTTAAGAAAAGAGAAAGGAAAGAAAAGGAATATTTTCTAAGTATTGAATATCAAAATGAAGTGAAGAAAATATTCTAAGTATTGGAAAAGGTTAGAAATGTCCCGTGAAGATAAAAGGGATTTGAAAACTATTTTCAAATGTTGAGGAACTGAAAATAATATCTTATAAAGATATTTTGAGATAAATTGGAAAATCTATAATAAGGACTGATGATTTTTATGGATGTTTATCGATAGTTAAATAACCGACTATCAAATTTTGGCCAATATCGTTAATCGTTTCGAGGAGAACGAGATTGGATTTAATTATCCGAAAACCTCTTCGATCCAGTTTCAACGTAACGAATGAATACCGTGAAGATGATGAAGATGGTGATTTAGTTTGTCCAATCCTAGGACAACTTGTAAGAACGAATATGATCCGAACATCATCATTGGAGGATGATGAGCATTCTAAGTAAATGTGTTCTTTAGAAGGTAACGCTTAGCCTCGAGCCTCATCAACCGGGGAATGACTAAAACATGGGAGATGCAGCAAGGTAAGTAGGTAGCAACCAAGTAGGCTAAGGTTACCCCTATCTAGAGTCCCTTTTATTCGGTTGTGTGGTGGTTGATGATCCCAACCGTGGGGTAATCTTATTCAGGCTATCTGATTTAAGGGGTAGTTCAGTCTTGTGTAGCAGGGGATCCCGGAGTGGTTCTCGTACATTGTTCTAGAGGTGTACTGTGATGCATGATACTCCAGTAGCCCAGTCATTCGATGGAATCCATTCTCCAATAAGCGCCATACTGTTTTGATTGTGCCCAACTATGCTGGAACGTGAGATGCAAGCATTTCAGCTATATTCTATTTACTTTCTATGGACACTATTATAATATCAGATGATTTTGATTAAAACTGTTTTGGTTATCGTAAGGTAAAAACTCGTTATGTTTATTTATGATGTGGTCTTACGAGATGCCTTTGTTTTCAAAGGATCTTTGAAAAGTTAGTAATTCAAATTGAGTGTGTTTTTCTCACGTTGGTTTTCCAGGATGATTCGGGTGTTATTTTATTATAATGCTCGGGTCAGATCGAGTATTACAGATTCAGGTTAAATGTTATGGAACTCAGGAGACGAGCTGGAGGAGTTCAGACGTATATCACGTACTTGAATATTTCTACTGTATGAGGATAAGTTGTTATAACTATCTAGATTTGATGTAATGATTGTGTACGCTGATGATTGTAAGTAATAAACAGTTACAAATTTTTTATATAAAAATCTGTTGTTATATATCATATTTTGTTCCATTGTGATTGTGAGATTCTGTATCGTTATTTCTATTTTTCTTCTACTTTTTTATTTACCCCTAGTGAACTGGTATTTCTGGCATTTGACTACTTGACAGTCTATATGGTGGACGTATAGTTGTCGATTTTTGAAGTCAAAAATTCAAGTCCGTTACAATTACGGAATGTTATAGTGATGACACATTGATGTTGCATGATACCTTATTTCTGTCTTCGACTTGGTATCGGTAAATTTTCATAGGTAGTCGGTAACTAAGACTTACCAATGTTGTGCTGCTGCCAATACTATGGCTTTTGCACCCAGGTAAGTAATTAACACATTTTCTAGTAGAGGTACTGAAATTTAGACATAAGGTTGTCGTTGTAGCACTTTGTCTCATATATGATTTATTTTTAACCTATATTATTGTTGCACTTTATTTCCGCTCTGAGATATATCACACTTAGAACTATTGATGTTGTTTTATTATTACTGGATTACACATAGATTCTTATTTTCATGACATTTATGGGCGAGGATGTCATTTTGTACATCAACTCCAAGTGTTACGAAAGGCGGATTGTTACACATAAGACTTTTATGATCGGTTGGCTGGTGTATTTTAAGTGTCAAAACACAAGTATAAGTATTGTTGGATGTCCATGATGAGGCACAGAAATGTCATTAAATTTTCAAGAATCAAACACTAAAGTTAGTTAACTAATGTTAGGAAAAAAGTCTAGATATTGTTCTCACTTGGACATTTGTAATATATCATAACATAACATCACCATTGACGTACAAAACCATAAATATATTTCCATAAGAAAATCAAAATGAAATTTACTTCTCATCATAAAATCATAAATTTATGCTCGATACAAATAGATCATATATTATACATTTCGATGATATTATACATCTTAGGAAACTACAAAATTTTTCCATACTTTCTTCAAATGGTAACAAAACACAAGTAATAAAAAATATTTGTAACTTCTACTCCGAAATGCCAAAAAATGTAAATAAATAAATACATAAATAAACAAATAAAATAAAAAATTTATTGACAATGTTTATCAGATTACATGACATTTGAATGTTATCGGAAAGAGTGTAAAATTTGTGATCTAACAATGAAAACGATAATAGAATTGTATGCTTCAAGATTTAAGAAATGTGAAAGCATTTGATCTTTCATTTAAATTTGCAAACATTTACAAATTATAATTCACATAGTTAATGTATTTTCAACTTTTTACAAAGCTCAAAATCTCACTAAAACATATAATATTTTTAATGTTGTTCACCAAAACATATAAGTAACGATCCAGAATTTCACCACATTAAATTCTGAATATTTAATTAATTTTAGATATTCAAATAATAGGTTTTATAATTAAAATAAAAACTCTTTGAAATAATAAATATTAAAGATAATTTTTTTACAAAATTAGTTTATAAAAATAATTAGTTTGAAGAAAAATCGAATTGTGACTGGAATACGTCTTCTGAATTTTCAACTTTTCGTTGACTAAATTTTTTTGAAAGTGTTATGAACCTTAGAATATAATTTACATACTTACATTTAAAATTAATTAAGGTATGCATATATATGTTTGTGCATATAGTGAGGTTAATAAAATAAAATTAAAAGAATATTCCATGAAGATGTCTTAGAAAACATGACATAGGTGCGCATGCATTAACTTCATGTTGGCTAAGCAAAGGGGAGGGGGATAAGCTTGTGGGCTGAATTACATGGTGGAAGGGGTGCATGGTGAGGTGGCAAAAGGAGATGGAGGGTATAGGACTAAGGGTGTTTTAGGTAATTTGATTTGTTTCATGCTTATAAATACTACTTTCATTTCTTCATTTTGCCTTCTTTTCATTATATCATATCTTCCTAATTATCTAACCAAATCGAGATTTCCCTTCTTTCAAACCATGTAAAATTTCATTGGCTACAAATTTATGTTGACCACTTCTACAAATTTCAAGAATTGCTTGGTAAAAATATCAATTGTTTACAGAGTGTTTTTGGACCTAGAATTCCAGGTCCGAAAATGGTCATTCTTATTTCAACCATATCTTCTTCAAAATAAATCGTAACCGAGCGTTTCTTTTTTCTTACTTGTAGAGGAAAGAATTTCCTAAAACTTTACTTTTAACCACTTTACTAACTTCTGAGTGTACCATGTCTAAAAACCGAGGAGAAAATGACACTTTTTGAGTTGATTTTTGGTGGTTTCCAAGCTCTACAAGTTTAAAGTTTATTTTAAGTTTCTAAAAGGATTTGGTGAGTAAAAATACACCTTCTTAAACCAATTTTATACTATGTTAATGTTCATGTTAATAGCCTATGAATTCTTTCTGTATATGTGAAGTGGTGGTTTGGTTGGATGTTCGTTTCATGCTTTGAAATGTTGTCGCATTTGAAAGTTAATAAGCATGTGGCTAGCTATATGAAAAGTTGGTAGTTAGAGTTAATATAATTGTTAGTAAATACTTATTACATGTTGTATCATCATTATTTATCTTATATTGTACTTAAACCATTGCTATGTGATGTTTGGTTTTATGGCTAATGTCATAAGTTTGTTTGTCGAACTGCCCGTATAGCGATAGTCGTTATATGGGTACCTTTAGAAAATCACCTTTTATCAAAACTGTTTGGTTTCATCTTCGTGCTAAAAATTTTTTTACAAGTTAAGAAAGAATTGGATGTTTTCAAAAGTAATTAATCATTTTAATATTGATTATTTAATTTAATTAATTGCTTAATTAATAAGGATTAAGGTAAACTAATTACTAAGTTAATGATGTGTTTTAAATTTAATTAATTACCTGGTTAATGTTTGTTTAAATTAATTAATCATTTTATTTAGTGATGTTTAAAGTTAATTAATCAATTTTCTAATGATGCTTTTAAATTAATAAATCTTTATAATAATGATTTTTAAAATTTATCAACTTATTTTAACTCTAATTAATGTTTCCTTCATTGATGTTTATAAGTAATAAATCATTTTTAAATAATGAGAAATAATTAATTATATTTAAATATATTAATTAATTGAATTAATGAAATGAGAATTAATTAGTTTAATTAATTAAATTTAAATTTATTAGTTAATCGGATTAATGATGTTTTAAAGGCAATTCACCCTTTTTAATTAAAGTTATTGGAGTTAATTAACCAACTTAATTTATGATGTTTCAAAGTGAATTTATTCGAAGTAACAGGTATGTTTTGACTTTATTATTCATTTTAATAATGATAATTAATTGTTGATTAATTTAATTAATTATATTTTACTAATTAATTGAATTAATAAGGTTTAAAGGTGGTTTACCGTTTTTGTTATTTAATGACAATTGAAGTCCAGAAATTAAATTGCGTGATGAAGTTTAAAGTTAATTAATTAATATAATAATGATGTTTTAAGTTATTATATCCTTCTTAAATGATGTTTCGAAGTTAGTAAGCTCTTTTAACAAAGTATTTTAAAGCTAATAATAGTAATGTGAGGCCAAGCACGAATTCAGTTTTTCAAAAGAAAAGGTTTGATTCGTTTATGGAAATGAATTAATTTCCGTAAAGCCATTCACTTATATGGGAACGATTTATTTGTATACTTAGCACTAAACATCAAAGAAGTAGGCTCGTCGCTATTTTGAAAGTTAAGAATAACCGTGAGACATGTCTTTTAGTTAGCACTATCTTGACTTGTCCGGTATTATTATTAACTAAGAAATATAAGAAGTTGAAATTCGATGAGTGGTGATAAGTACACAAGACTAAGTTTCCATGTAATATCGTTTTATATCCTCGATAGTTGGGACCAACTATTGGTTATCTCGACCTTCTTTGTATTTCGTCATTCTAAGACAAAGTGTTGCTCATTGGAGCTTTATTATCCTTTGTCAGAAAGGACTAAACCTAAAGAGCGAGTGGAAGCCAAGTTACGTGGGGTTTCTCCCATTAGATTATTTTCGCATCTACTCTAGTTTGGTATCAATTTTTACACATAGAGATGTGAAATACTCGAATTCTTGATAACCATTGGTGGGGTCTGGCTTGGACGTGTCCGAGTGCCATCGAAGTCTCAAGTATATTTAAAGAGGTATACTTTTGGTATGGGGGAGCACCCTCCTAGTCGTTGTTGAAAAAAAATTCCTTTCTGATTTGATTCGAATCTTTGACTCTGTTTTCTTTAATTACAACGGGAAGAGTCAACTACTCTTCCCGGTGTTCAGTTATTGGTTTTGTATATTCTATCGAGTTTGGATAGTTATCTTGTTTAGTCCATTTTATCGAGTTTGGACCATTGTCTTGTTTTATCCATTCTCTCCAATTTAGATTTTTATTCAGATTATTTCCATTCTTTCAAGTCTGAATGTTATACTAATTGTACCCATCATCTATGTTTGGATTTGTTCCTTATTGTTCATTTCCATTTTTGTTATCTTTGGTTGTTTTTTATATGGGAGAAAACTCGTTCCACATTAGCGGCATGGTCCCATATATTATTGTTTAAATACACCCCATTTGTTCCATAGTTTTACGTATACCAGACATTTTGTCTAACCCGAGTTGTTTATTTTTCTTAAACCCTCGGGTACTTGGTTATATTTAGGTAGTCCGAGAATAGCATATTTTCTTTGGATCTCTTTGAAGATGGTGATCGAGCAGGTGGCTCCTTACTTATCTAGTTATTTATTTCCACTGTACGAGTATGTAGGTGTATGTTGTATCTTAAAAATGAAAAGTCAGAGTGTATAACTATCAATCTGTTAGATGTAGTATTTTGTTATAACTCTGATAACTCCTTTAAGGAGTAACCTTTTGTAATATATCATTTTATACTATATATAACCATTCCGCTGTAAGGTTTATCTATTATGTCTTGTTCTATTTCTTATTGTACCCCAAGACAACTTATCTTTCGGATGCTTGGGCAATGACACACGAATACCAAGGATGTATTAAGTGTTGTTCCCAAGGATCAGAAAGGTGGGTTGTCACAGATGGTATCATTGCTTAGGTTTAACGAACTCCTAATCCCTAGTGGGGTGAAAATCTAAGGATAGGATTAGTAATATCCTAGGATAAGGTTTGAGAGTATATGTATATATTGAATGCATATTTGTTAGTGCTATAAAAATGTTTTGTATTGTGTTGTTTGGTCCATTGAGTGGTATATGAATTTTGGTCGATGCGTCGGATCAGTGTTATCGATAGGCATTCCTAAACGCTTGAACAGATCTACCAATACAGTATTGTTTCAAAATGGTAAATGAAATAATTTTACATAGAAATATATTTTACATATATAAGAATGATTTTAAAAATTAATAGTTGTATAACGGAGTTAATTGTTTAGAAATGATATTATTTTATCGTTATCATTTAGGATTTGTTTAGTTATGCTCGTCCAGTTTGAGCACTATCTATTATTGAAATAGTTCATAAGGAATTTTCCTTAGTGAGACTAGTATAAATTGCATGATACGTGCATCTAATAGCTAAAGATATTTGGCTTTTATTTAAAAAAGTTAACGGATGGATATGAGATATAAGTGAAAAATCTTTGATGGTCACAACGGTTTTATTTCAAATAGTTGTTGGTGGTGTTGGTTGCAAATTGATAGTGAAATCCGTTGATGGGTGGTCACAAAGAGGACGGCGGTAGAGATAGTTCACCGATAACGAGATTTTGCTGATAAAAGAGCGTATTTTTGGAATTTTAAAAGGACACCGTGGAAATTCTATTTATTGAATTCTCTTTATTAGTAGTAGAGATATGTGTTATTCGATATTGTAGATTATGTGCGTAATCCAAAATTTGAGATGAAGCAATGCATTGACTCAGCAATCCACCGCTATTACAAATTTTGGTCACCCGATTTTTGGTCCAGCGTTAAAACTGACCTGTGTATATTATAGTACCTAAAATTTCATTCCAATTGCTATTTCAAAGACAGGTTATTATCGTACGTGCAAATTTTAAGAAGAGAAGACTATCTGTTGCAAAACTGGAAAATGAAGGAGCGGGTGGTTCAGAAACCCATACTAATTCATAGAAACATAATTACGTTGTATTGCTAATCATTCGATGGAAACAGAAGCATATAATAATAACACACCAGTATAATTAGTTAATTACAAATTGTAATGGATGCGGCTCGTTGGAGAAGACGTAGAAATCACCATCGGTGTTGAATTGATTTCGGGTAGTGGACAATCGACTAAGGTAGTTGTAGTAGTGGAGGATTGCGTCGATGGTTGAAGTAGTGGACGATTAGGAAATGAGGCTGACATCGTTTTCATGGACGAGCAAGCGGATGGTAAAAGGGGTGACATGCAAAGGGTGGTTTGGGGATTTCAAAAAGACACTGTTGATCCTAGTTCATCGAATTATCATTATTAGTAGCAAAGATATAGGTCGAGTAAATGGGAATTAGGGAATCCTGGAATAAATCCGTTATGAATTAAGTTTCACAGTTTGATTATAAGGTGTTCGGCGAAAGGGTCAAGATAAAAGTCATCTTTTAATAATGTTAAGCTAAAAATAAACTTTTAATAAAAAGGTTATTTAATACAATCTGAATAGTAGGATAATACATTTAGAGGATAAATATATGAGAAATTTTAGTTGTAATAAAGAAGAATTATTTAAATATGAATAAATCCACACCCAAATTTACTATATCATATATGTGATGTTATAAACTATTATTGATTTCTTGGATGATAGATAGATTTATTTGATTGATTAATTGAAATTAATATAGACGTTCCATTTAAACCGTTTAAGTGTCATTATAGCAATTTCCGCTATGCCGCCATTTATTCAATATTATCCCATAAACCCTTATGTGTGTTTGAACTTGAGCTTGTGTTTTCCCAAAAGTAGATGTTTAAAATTCACTAATCATTTTCATTAATGATATTTTAAATTAATTAGTCATTTTAACTACCGATGTTTAAAATTAATTAATCTTTATCGTTAATGAGATTTGGATTTAATTAATCATTTTAAGTAATGATATTTGAATTTAATTAATTATTCTAATTAATGGTATTTGAAAATTAATAACCATTTTAATTAATGATATTTCAAAGTAATTCTTCATTTTAATTAATGATTATTTTAATATAATAAATCGTTTGATAAATAAATTTTTTAAGTTGGTTAATTGGTTGAATAAATAAGTTTAAAATAAATTAATTGATTTGATGAAAGTGTTTTGGAAGTAATTAACTATTTATTAAAGATAATTGATTTGTTTATTAGAGAAAATTATAGATTTGATTAATTATCTTTAGGGTAGTTAATAATGTTTTAGATATATAAAAGATATTGTAAATGTGATTTATTATCTTTCAGGATAATTACTATTATTTTAAATTTAATAAAAGAACTTAAATGATCTATTTTATTTGGAAAATTTATATCGTTTTAAGGTTTGAAAAAATATTATAAATCATCCCCAAGTTCAATTAACATTGTCTACAATTTATAAAAGATATTTAAATTGTTTTATTATCATTTGAGGTAATAAATATGTTTTAAATTAATAAATGATGGTTTTGAAATGATAAATTTAAAATAGAATTGTTATAATTAAAGCTAAGTGTAAATTGTTTTGGGATTTTAGTAAACGATGTTTAAAATGACATTTCTTTTATCCCTTGTTTTGTTGCAATTAGTATTATAAATTTGTCTTTCCAAATAACATTAAAGTTTTTGGAAAATTTAAATCCTAAAATGGTTTAAAATGATTTCAAAAGATTTTGAGAAAAGTAATAGCGGTGTTATTTGGAAATATTTCTCAAGTATAAACATTTTGGAAAAGAAATTTTGAGTAGAAAGCTTTTTCTTTGAATAATTCAAAGGAAACCATTTCGGTTAGGTTTGTGGTAATCTGAATAATTTTTTAAGTGATGATCGGATGTTGCTTAGGCGAATGATACGGAGTACTTAATAAATTATTTTCTTTATTATTGTGTGATCGTAATGAATTCAAATCCGAACGAACCTAAAGTGATTTTTAATAAACAAGTTGTTTGAAGTTATTTTATAAAGAAAAAGTAAGGAGTATACTTTCAAAGACGAATGTTGAAACTAAAAACCGGGTATTCTATTTTTAAGTTCCCTAAAAAGGAAATTGATTTCCAAAATAAAAAGTATCATTGATAAGAGATTGTTTTAATAAGTGAATGTTTACCCTTAGATAAGATAAGTGATAAGTTAACACTGATTTAAATGGGTTAGATTGAATATGAAGGTTTTGGTAACCTTCCTTATCAAAACCATAAATATTATTTAAGTATCTAAGCAGTGTAAACTAATTGGTGTTGTTGGGTCAGTCCATAAATATGATTCATTATAACACCTTATGTGAAAAGGTAGGAAAGTTTTAATATACATCGTTTTATTAAAACCGTAGTTTTTGTTTAAATCATGTAAGTAGTATAAACTATTTGTTATGTTTAGTCAACCCATAAACATTCTTCATCTTAACACTAAGGTTGAGAGGTTGGCTTGGTTTTAAAAGACCTAAATTTTGATTTGATCTTCGCCTAAATTATGAAAAGCAAAATAAATTTTGTATTTTGTATACACTCTTAGGATTTAGAAGGGTATTATACAAGTAAATAAAGTGGAATAAGTTATTATCCTATGTTTTATAAAGAAAGGACTTTATAAAATATTTTTAAACTTAGATGAAGATTTATGAAATAATTCATAAACAATTTTGGTATTTAATAAAATATTAAATGCAAATTTATGTGATTTAGAAAGATTAGTGTAATCAAGAAACGAATAATTTTAGATTATAACTTTCAAATTTGTCCAAGTAAGTTTGGATAATCTTCTAAGCAATAACTAAAGGCTAATGAGCAAAGAATGATACACTTAGATAATTAGCTATATTTTGGGTAATCAAGAAAGTTTTGAACCTAAGTTAGGAGTTTATTATTAATCTCTTGACATTTTAAATAATGTTAAGTGTTAGATTTTTTTGTTATGGAATTTGAATGATTGATAGTGTTAATGTATTCCTTTATGGAATTTGATTGATTTGACTTAATTGAATTTGATTGATTGATTGTGTGGTCTAATGTACCATAGTTTATAAATTTAATTTTTTTATATAATCCAAGATTTTTGGATTATTGTTTATTAGGACTTAAATCCTGGTGCTTTTTTAAAATGTGATTTTGGGTTTTTTTAGGGAAAGAGATAATAATTGTTCACTCTAGTTGTTGTATTTGGAGGAACCGGAATACCACTGGATGCTCCATATTGTTTTGATTCTAGAGTTTTACATGTTTTGCTAGAAGGACCCCCTCCTAGTTATTTTTGGTTTTGGTATTAATACATTTCATTTTGAAGAAATTTGAAAATAAATTTTTGAATATAAGAGCCGAGCATTTAGTTCTAAATTTACCTTTTGATATGATTGTATGCATAGTATTTTATTTCAAGGTATTCTTTGAATTTGTATGCATATAGATTAATATCATACCAGTTTTTGCTAGATAATTTACATCTAATTAATGTGTTAGGTATTTCTAGTATAGTTTGTTTTCTGGGATAGGATTATGGTAAATTTCGAAGACAAAATTCATTTAGGGGGGATAATGTAACGACCCGGAATTTCATTCTGAATATTTAATTAATTTTAAATATTTAAATAATAGTTTTTATAATTAAAATAAGAACTCTTTGATTTTGAAGATAAAATTGTTTTCAAAATTAGTTTACAAAAATATTTAGTTCGAAGAAAAATCGAAAATGTGACTGAAACGCGTCTTCTGAATTTTCGACTTTTCATTGACTAATTTTTTTGAAAGTGTTACAAACCCTAGAATATAATGTACATACTTAAATTTACAATTAATTAAGGTATGCATATATATTGTTTGTGCATATAGTTAATTTAAAAAAATAAAATTAAAAGAATATTCCATGAAGATGCTTAAGAAAGACATGTTCAGATATAGGTACACATGCATTAACTTCTTGTTTCCTAAGAAAAGGGAACGGGGACAAGCTTATGGGATGAAGTACATGGGGGAAGAGGTGCATGGTGAGGTGGAAAAAGGAGATGGAGGGTATAGGACTAAGGGTGTTCAGGTATTTCTTGCTTATAAATACTCCTTTCATTTCTTCATTTTTTCCTTCCTTTCCTTCTATCATATCTTCCTCAGTCTTTCACCGAATCAAGATTTTCCTTTTTTCAAACCATGTCAAATTTCAGTGGCTACAACTTTTATTTGACCACTTCTACAAATTTCGAGAATTGCTAGGTCAAAATATCAATTGTCTACAAAGTGTTTTTGGACCCAGAATTCCAAGTCCGAAAATGGTCATTCTTATTTCGACCATATCTTCTTCAAAATAAATCGTGTTTCTTTTTTCTTAAATTGTAGAGGAAAGAAATTCCTAAAACTTTCCTTTTAACCACTTTACCAACTTCCGAGTAATATGTCTAAAAACCAAGGAGAAGATGACCCTTTTTGAGTTGATTTTTGGTGGTTTTCAAGCTCTACAAGTTTAAAATTTATTTTAAGTTTCTAAAAAGATTTGTTGAATAAAACTACACCTTCTTAAATGATTTTATACTATGTTAATGTTCATGTTAATAGCCTATGAATGCTTGTTGTACATGTGAAGTGATGGTTTGGTTGTTTGTTCATTTCATGCTTTGAAATGTTGTTGCATTTGAAAGTTAGTAAGCATGTGGCTAGCTATATGAAAAGTTGGTAGTTAGAGTTAATATAATTGTTAGTAAATACTTATTACATGTTGTATCATCATTATTTACCTTATATTGTACTTAAACCATTGCTATGATATGTTTGGTTTTATGGCTAATGTCATAAGTTTGTTTGCCGAACTGCCTGTACAGCGATAGTCGTTATATGTGTACTTTCAAAAAATCACCTTTTGTCGAAACCGTTTGGTTTCATCTTCGAGCTCAGAATTATTTTACAAGTTAAGCAAGATTTTGGATGTTTTCAAAAGTAATTAATCATTTTAATATTGATTATTTAATTTAATTAATTGCTTAATTAATAAGGATTAAGGTAAACTAATTACTAAGTTAATGATGTGTTTTAAATTTAATTAATTACCTGGTTAATGATTGTTTAAATTAATTAATCATTTTATTTAGTGATGTTTAAAGTGAATTAATCATTTTTCTAATGATGCTTTTAAATTAATAAATCTTTATAATAACGATTTTTAAAATTTATCGACTTGTTTTAACTTTAATTAATCTTTCCTTTATTGATGTTTATAATTAATAAATTATTTTTAAATAATGAGAATTAATTAATTTAATCAATTATATTTAAATATATTAAGTAGTTGAATTAATGAATGAGATTTAATTAATTAATTTATTAATTATATTTAAATTTATTAGTTGATTGGGTTAGTGATGTTTTAAAGGTGATTTACCCTTTTTGATTAAAGGTTATTGGAGTCAATTAGTCAACTTAATTTATGAAGTTTCAAAGTGAATTTATCGAAGTAACAGGTATCTTTTTTTAGCAAAGGGACAGGTATTTTTTAACTTTGTTGTTCATTTTAAATAATGATAATTAATTATTGATTAATTTAATTAATTATATTTTACTAATTAATTGAATTAATAAGGTTTAAAAGTGGTTTACCCTTTTTATTATTTAAAGACATTTGAAGTTCAGAAATCAAATTGCGTGATGAAGTTTAAAGTTAATTTATCAATGTAATAAGGATGTTTTAAGTTATTACATTCTTTTTAAATTTATGTTTTGAAGTTATTGAACTCTTTTTAACAAAGTGTTTTAAAGCTAATACTTGTAATGTGAGGCCAATCACGAATTCGAGTTTTTAAAAGAAAAAGTTTGATTATTTTATGGAAATGAATTAATTTCCGTAAAGCGGTTCACTTATATGGAAATGATTTATTTGTATAGTTAGCACTAAACGCCGAAGAAGTAGACTCATCGCTATTTCAAAAGTTAAGAATAATCATAAGCCATAACTTTTAGTTAACACTATCTTGACTTGTCCGGTATCATTGTTAACTATGATATAGTACAAGTAGAAATTCGATGAGGGGTGATGAGTACACAAGACTTAGTTTCCATATATGATCATTTTATATCCTCAATAGTTAGTTTTCCAACTATCGGTTACCACAGCCTTCTTTGTATTTCGTCATTCTAAGATGATGTGTTGCTCACTTGAGCTTTCTTATCCTTTGTCGGAAATGACTTAACCCAAAGAGCGGAAGCCAAGTTATGTGGGGTTGCTCCCATTAGGGCATTTTTACATCCACTCTAGATTGGGATCGGTTTTTGCGCATTGAGATGCGAAATACTCTGATTCTTGATAACCGTTGGCGGGGTCTGGCTTGGACGTGTCCGAGTGCCATCAGAGTTCTCAAGTATATTTCTAGAGGTATACTTTCAGTAAAGGGGAGCACCATCCTAGTCATTGTTGGAAAAAATTTCTTTTCTTATTTTGATTCGAATCTTTGAATCTGTTTTCTTTAATTATAACGGGAAGAGTCAACTACTCTTCGCGGTGTTCAATTATTGGTTTTGTCCATTCTATCAAGTTTGGATAGTTGTATTGTTTAGTCCAGCTTATCGAGTTTTAACCGTTGTCATGTTTTATCCATTCTATCCAACTTGAATTTTTATTCAAACTATTTCTATTCTTTCAAGTCTGAATGTTATACTAATTGTACCCATCATCTATGTTTGGATTTGTTTCTTATTGTTCATTTTCATTTTTGTTATGTGTGGTTGTTGTTTATGTGGGAGAAAACTCATCCGCGTTAGTGGCGTGGTCTCACATTTTATTGTTTAAATACACCCCATTTGTTACATAGTTTTACTCATACCAGACATTTTGTCTGACCCGAGTTCTTTATTTTTTCTAAACCCTTGGGTACTCAATTATATTTGGGTAGTCCGAGAATAGCAGGTTTTCTTTAGAGCTTTTTGGAGACGGTGATCGAGGCGGCTCCTTAGTTATGCAGTTTTTTATATTTCCACTGTATGATTATGTAGATGTATTTTGTATCTTAAAAATGAAAAATCAGAATGTACAGCTATCAATCTATTAGATGTAGTATTTTTTTTATAACTCTGTTAACTCCTTATAAGGAGCAACCTTTTGTACTATATCATTTTATATTATATATAACCATTCCGCTGTGAGGTTTATCTATTATGTCTTATTGTAATTCCCCTGGATTTTAATTAATATTATTCGGGATATTTAATTGAATAAATTAAATAGAATAATGTGAATAATTAGGGAGATGAGATTAATAAATCCAATGGTCGTGTCTTATTGAATAAACTAAAATAAGGCTTAACTAAATTAAGAAGGAGAAATTTTCTAAGGGGTAAACTTGGAAATGTGGCTACATTTTTTTTAGCATAAATCTCTTCGTCCACTTTAATCAATTCCACTCTCTCATTCATAACTCATCACCTATATTTTGGCCGGCCATTAAAAGCTCCAGGAAGAGCAATAAATTGAAGACAAAGCTAAGGAATTAAAGATATGAAATTATCTCATTCTCTAATCAACTAATCAAGATGGATAATATGTTTATCATCTCATTTTTCTGTGTTTGGACCGGTTATGGATTATACCCAATTCATGTTTGTGATTATGTAGGATATAACCATTTAAATCTTTGTTTGGATAAAACATAGGTGTTTAAATGTTAATAGGCTAATTAACATGTTTTTATTCGGTTTTGGTTAAATTCCGAGTTGTTTTGATCTTCATATGCTTTGAAATTTTAATATGTTGAAGTATATGATTTATCAGATTTTTAGGATTTTTTCCTTAAAAATTTACTAAGATAATTAAATTATTTAAGCCTAAGGGCTAAACTGCAAATTTGCCTTTGAATTAGTCAATTCGGAGGGAAGGCTGCAATTCGAAATTTAATTGGGAGACTTTCAGATTTTTGGACAAATAAGCTTTCGGAGGTGTGCAGGAGGTAGTGTTAGCTATATAGGAGCTATTTTGTGTATTCCGCTGTGATGTACGAAGAACTGTAAAGTTCATATTATTAGTTCTCTGATCATCATAAAGTGATATCTTCATATGTCGCTCTTATCGTATTTTGTACATGTATATGTGATCTGAACGTGATTAACTACTGGGATTATGTAATTAAATCTTAAATTATAATTGCATGAAATGAGAAATTATGTTATTGGAAGTTTGAATTTTTTTATATTCATGTGTTCTTATGTATCAAAATTAACTATGCCGAATTCGGTCATCAAGAGATAACAACTATGCATGACTGCAGCGCCAGTAGCGGTTAGTTTTGGACCTTGAAAGGCGGAATGTTACACTTGTTCTGTTCCTTATTTTACTCCAAGACAACTTATCTTTCGGATACTTAGCAACGACACACGAATACCGATGATGTATTAAGTGTCGTTTTCAGGGATCGAAAAGGTGGATCGTCACATATAACATTTGAATGTTGTTGTAAGAATATAAAATCTGTGATTTTGACGTTGAAAACAAATTCAATAAGGTATTTCAAAGTGATGACTTGAACTAATTGTCATTATGAATAAAAACCATCTAGTTGAATTACAGTCTTCACACAAAACCAGCTTCCTCAACAAATTATCATCGCAATAACCACACTTATCAATTAACATATGAAAATATAATCATGAATGTTTACTTTAGTTTAGAGTTAAAAGACAATTTGTTTATTAGTTTGTAACAATATCCTATTAAAATTAATGAACGCTTAATAAACTCATCTTTTCCAAAATAATACTGGGAAATAAGAAATGATGTTTCTCTTGCTAAAATGAACAAAAAGCAGTGTCATATTGTCTTCGTTAGTAATTTACTTATCAATCATATTATTTGCGATTATAAAAGTTGAAATACGTGTAATTTTATTGTAGTCTGCAAGAAGAAAATTTGCTAGAAAATGAACGGTAGATCTCAGACTTTCCTACAAAATTGGAAACGTAGGAATCCATTGACAGATTTCATCACAGCCACAGCTCTGCGATCTTACCTAACATAGTAGTTGGTCCCACATGACACGGTGTGCAAATTGTTTACCGCTATATTATTTTTTTATTATATAAATTCTCTTACATAATTTATATTTTTCGCAGATTATATGAATTAATTAACTAATCTAGCTACATATTCTTCTATTTTTTTTTTCTACACGAATTAAACTTTTCGTCTTCTTTTCCTGTGTTCTATAAAATTCTCACTCCCTGATTTTGATTTCTAGGGTTTCAGTTCTTTTTTCTCTATGCTCTGATTGATTGCACCAAGGGCGTTACATTTGGTTATATCTTAGTTATCTTATTTTGGGTTAAGTTCTGAATTCAGGAGAAATGGAGAGTTTAGCGTTGAATTGGGGATTCTTTAGATCGTTACTTGCGATTTTGCAGTGGTGGGGGTTTAATGTCACTGTCATTATTATGAACAAATGGATCTTTCAGGTATTAGTTAAATTTTTTCCCCCTGATTCTTGCTTGATTAATCATGTATACTGTATTTGGTTTTTGAGTTTTTACCATTCAATTAATATATACAGTATTGTTCTGTTTAAGCGATATAAGCTATGGATCATGTTGAACCAGTTTTTTATAATAAATGGTAAGAACTTAAATAAGCAGTTTATTTTGTTTTGTTTTATTTTCATTTATTTTTTATTTTTTATAGATCGAATAGAAATAGAAAGTTGTTATGAGAATTTGATTAGTGTTGTTTTAACTGTATGATTTGATTCCTTCAGTGAAATTATTTGATGCCTCTGGCATGGAAGAGTTCGTGGTGATGTTTATTTGATAGGTGATTTGTTGGAAGAAAACAAAGATTGTCATCTTTTACAGCAAAATACCTATACTGTATTTGAATTATTACTCAAAAAAAGAAAAAAAGAAAAATTGCAAATTGGTTTTTATGTGGAAAGCATGAGGGCAACTTACATTTCTTGTGTACCCCACTAAAAATGTTTCCTTCAATTTTGGATATACACACTTAATTTTGCCTGAACAAAAACTTACATAACTTCAAGTTCAAAAGGTTTTGTAAGGATATGCAAGGCAAAATCTCTCTTTATCCCATTGTCAACTTTGAAGCCTATATGTTATCATGCACCGAATCATACAAGACTAGTTTAACTTTATGAACTTGAACTCATACTTGTACTATGTGGTAGTGTACCATTTGTTAAGTCTTGCTTACTTTGCTTTTCTTATTTCAGTTCCCATATATCCATATAGCCAGTACAATCATACTTCCAGCTATTGATGTCTAATATTAGTTTTATATTGCAGAACCTCGACTTCAAGTTTCCATTGACAGTGTCATGCATCCACTTTATATGCTCTGCTGTAGGCGCTTATATTGCAATCAAAATATTTAGGATCAAACCACTTATTGAAGTGGACCCAGAGGACCGTTGGCGCAGAATATTCCCTATGTCATTTGTTTTCTGCATAAACATTGTACTTGGAAATGTTAGCTTGCGGTATATTCCCGTTTCCTTTATGCAGACAATAAAATCATTTACCCCTGCTACAACAGGTAATTGCTGGTACTATGCAAGTAAAATGCATTGTGTATCAAACCTTATGCAGCATCTGAACTATAACCATCGGAACTCTACTATGTTTATATTCAATCCTATTTAACATTTTACTTACCAAACTATATTATGAGTACACATTTAAGTATTGCTATAGAATACTTAGGTTATGCATACATGTATAAAATATGCATACAGGCGTGAATATGATTAGTTTGTGTGTAAAAAGCTTAATTCAGATTATATGTTGTTGTTGTTGTTGTGTGTGTGTATGGGAGGGTTCGGCTACATTCTGTGTCTGTTACATTTGAATCTACACTCCTATACGTTTTGTTAGAGTTATATGACTTGAAATGAAGCAAAACTTTGTGGATGATTAATCTACATTACAAACTCTCCACCAAAACTTTGTGGATGATTAATCTACATTACAAACTCTCCACCAAAACTGAGATTGTTTTCTTTTCTTTCTTTCTTTCTTTGTTTGCTTTTTTTTATATTGTATTTTCAGGATATCCCAAACAAACCATCTTCTTGTGAAGATGATCTTGAATGATATAAAAACATAACTACAGTATTTAAAGGTCAGGCATTGCAACAAATTTCATAGATAATTGGTTTAAAATTTCATTATTTTTATGTACGCATATTAGTATGAAAATAAACTAAAACGGTATATGATTAACATTATATAATACTAATAATAAAACTAATATATGCTTGTCAACATGCTACTGCCCCCATCACATGTATTTTTATGACTTATTCTTATCATTAAACAGTTATTCTTCAGTGGTTAGTATGGCAAAAGCATTTTGATTGGCGCATATGGGCTTCTTTGGTACCCATAGTTGGCGGAATTGTCTTAACCTCTGTCACTGAGCTTAGCTTTGATGTATTTGGATTTTGTGCTGCATTGTTTGGTTGTCTGGCGACATCTACCAAGACAATTTTGGCCGAGTCCCTTCTTCACGGATATAAATTTGATAGGTATAGATGAATCTCAATTTATCAGTTTTTTGATGTTCATGGATTTTGATACAGAGAATGTTCTCTTCTTCTTTTTTCTTTTTTTAAGTTCTGTTTTCATGTTCTAGTTGCTGATTGCATGTGTAATTACGATAGTTGGACATTTAGTTACCAACTTCCTGATGGCCAGATTTAATGCTATGAGCAGCCAATGTAGATTGCCATCCTATTGCATCATATGCTCTTGATATTTACAGCACAATAATTTCACTTGATTTTCTTGGTTTGAGGTTGGACATTTGTTTGTATTGCCATGTTTGGGGAATATTTGGAATTTTAAGTATTGAAAACCATAATTTTAGAGGTTAAGCTTGAGAGATTCAGTGATTGATTAATGCATATTGTTATAGTCTACCGATCATTTTTGTAACTTATGTGCATGTTAGTTGTCTTGTGCAGTTAGTAATTCTATCCGATGCTTGCATTGCACGTTTGTTATTTTTTTTTTATACATTTATTATCATATTGTTTTGATGCCTAATCTCAATTTTACGAAGGCTATTCCTTTCTCCACAGTTTTGTCATTTCACGTCCGTAACATTGTGATGGTTGTTTCTATAAACCAAGTGGTTAGATTCTGCACATCAAATGGCATTACTTTTATGAATTTTCATGCTGAGTCCGGCATTCTCACACATCAGTTGTTACAATCCTATGCTATTTTACAATGAAGATGCCGTCAAGAGTTTGTTTCATGACATGGATGTCTATTAACTTGAGCATTGACTAGAAAAATCCATGCCTCAGCATATTATAACTCTTAATGTTTGCTCGATTATCGACTAAAGCAACTAATGCACTTTTTAAATGTACCAGCTAAGAATTAATCTTAGAGAGGAGCGGTGGATGATGATATACTATATTTTAAATACCACACCAGATAAAATGTTGAACACATTATTTAAGTTAATTCATTGTTGTGTTGTTTTTGACAAACCAAAATCAGTTTGATATAAAATACCTTTTTGTTAGGACCCCATTGTGAAACTGTCATACTTATGTCCCAGCTAAGATTCTATTGCTGTAGTAACATCTCTCAATTACAATATAGAACATCACTGCATTGCTTACCTTACAGCACTAAACTTTTTACAGTTAATTATAAAATCGGGCATACTTGGAACACGTATTGGACAAGTAGATTTCAATTGAAGTTAATTATAAAGACAAGTCATATATTGTAGGTAAAAACTATTCCATTTTTGTTATTTAAATGTAGCTTCCTTATGAAATAGTCCAAGTACTATAGGGGTGGTCTAGTTGGGTTGTCGTTCTGGTGGCTGGGGCATCTTTCAGTATACACGAGATGATGGATTGGGTCTAGTAAGCAGCTTTGTGACCAAGTCATATATTTGTTAGGGTGGTTGTCCAGTTGAGAGATACAAACTGAAAATAAAAAAAATATGCACACACAAGCACTGTATATGTATACTTGACAGATTTTTACTAACTTGTTCAAAGATATCAGTTATAAACAAACCAGCCCTGATTGTGTGATATCATTTGACTCGTGTTTACCGAAAGACACATTTTGGTAGCACATGATCTGTGAAATACACCGATTTCGGATTATTATTATTATTTTAAATCAAGTGAACAACAACTTAGGTTCTATTTGGCTTAAACTTTGAGTTTTGTGTTTTGAGTTTTCAACATGTATTTCACAAGATGCGAGAGAGGAGGAAGAGGTTGAAAAATGGAAATCCTAGTTATCATAACAAAAGGAAAATGTGGAAGAGAGAAGACGGTTTTCCATGTTTTTGAAATTTCCCCAAAGATGGAAAACAAGAGAAATTTGTTTTCAATTTTGTATGTTAAAACCAATTTTCAAATTGATTGTTTCCCACCTCATTCTCCTCTCTCCCATGCCTTTTCGAATACATATTGAAGACAAAAACGCAAAACTTAATAACTTCAAACCAAATGGGCCCTTAAGAAGTTCAAACTATTTATCTTTCTAATTCGTTTGAAATCTTTTAGTTATACTGACGGCCTTAGCATATATAATTGCCAGTTCACATTTTTATTCAATGCTTATTTAGCAGTTGATCTTTGTGAGATTGTTAAAATGCATGATAAATAGGCCATCTATGTTTTTCAAAGGGAGATTGAACTAACTAATTTGTTGTGTTTCGGCTTATATAGTATAAACACGGTGTACTACATGGCGCCTTTTGCAACAATGATACTGGCTGTGCCAGCAGCCCTACTGGAAGGATCTGGGGTTTTTGACTGGTTTTATACGCATGATAATATCATCTCAACGATGATCATCATTTTTAGTTCAGGAGTATTGGCCTTCTGCCTCAACTTCTCAATATTTTACGTGATCCATTCTACCACTGCTGTCACCTTCAATGTAGCAGGCAATTTGAAGGTAAATCACTCAATTCAAACACACATTTCTTTTCTTCTAAAATGTAGATTGAACGTGTTTAACTGATTTAAAATAATTATAGGTTGCATTTGCTGTGCTGGTATCATGGCTGATATTCAAAAACCCAATCTCTTATATGAATGCATTAGGGTGTGCAGTAACGCTTACCGGGTGCACATTTTATGGGATTGTAAGGAACAGAATATCACAGCAAGTGCCTGGAACGCCACGCACTCCTCGTACACCTAAGACACCTAGAAGTAGAATGGAGATGATATCACTTGTCAATAGTGAGAAACTAGATGATAAGGTTTAGTATTTTATTCCACGGTATAGACAGATAAAAGCTTTAGCATTTGAAGAAGGCATAGGTGACAAGAGTTAACTACTATATAAGGAAAACTGACATTGTTGGATTGCTGGTTCTGTGTATGCTCCACAATACCATATCTTATACTCTTACATCTCTTTTTTGCTTCTTTTTATATGTAGTTCATACTATAATTAATGTAAACTTATCATATGGTATTTTATATGCAGTGGGATTTAAATTTTTACTGATTTTTGCTATCCATGTGTAGCACGTTTACATTGATTCTTTTGTTATACCTTGAACTGAAGCATCTTTTAGATACGTTGTTATTCAGTTAGCAAGTGAAGCTTGAATTATGCTACATGGTTTGGATTTGTATCCTTCTAGCTAGTCTGATCTCCATTATTAAAAATTAAATTTCTTTATATGCCTGTTTAGTAACGTAAAGTACCACTAGAAAAGAATAATCATGTACGTTTTATCCTATTCTATGTAACTATATTAATGTCTACGATGATGAAGTAAAAAAACTTTTCCTATGCAATCCGTTTTATTTTCACACTGTTGAATTTTAATTTTCTTGTACCACACTTCTTAACAACACCAATTCTCTTGTATTTTTGTCCATGATACGTTATCAACACACCAAGCTTGGGTGATATTCAGATTTATTATTTTGGCAGTTTTAATCATTTACTTCTATCAGTTTTGAAGAGTTGTTATGTAACATTTATTAGTAGTATCAATTAATTGATGTTCAACGTTTATGAAAAGTGTTATATATTTCAAATTGTTATATTAATTTTACTTTATAAATTAGTTATTGCACTTGATGTTACTTTTGAGCAATAACTTCACATGCCTTGATAATGACATTCAACATACATTTTTTTGAAGAAAATTGTGCGATCCTTTTATGGTGAATTCACTGTTGACATTTAATTTTGTTACAGCCTAATAGTTTATCAAATACGGACCTTTTATTGAATACGAATTAATATTTTATTAGTTGACATTTTTTCTGTTGCAACATTATAATTTCTTTATGAAAAATAAACCAACTCATGGATTCAAAAGATACTAAGTTTGTTTAGTAGTCTCAAGTCAAACTTTTTAGTGATAAACTAGAAACCCAAACATTTAGAGCCAGATCCACATCCATTTTGGATTTAAAAATCAAGATAGTGTTTCACCCTGGTTTAAAATGCAAGAAAGAGAAAGAAATAAAAAGCAATCGATTTGAAAAACGACTTTAACATATAAAATTGAAAATGATTTATTCTTGTTTTTTTTAGAGCAAGACTAATATTTAATTTAAATAGCGAGAGATCGAATTCAAGTCGTATAGGACCATATTCTAGAGATTTTACCACTTAAACTTGTGGTCCTTGACAACACAAATCTCGTTTTGCAACCAAACAATAACTAAGGTTTCCAATATCATCGATAACAGTTGTTCGAAGCTATGGTAGGAGTTGTTGGAGTCGATGACGATGATTGGTGTTGGTGTCGTTGAAGATGGCAGTGGAGGAGGTGGTTGATGGTGAAAGAGATGATTAACTTTTGATGGAGAGGAGAAGATGGTTAAGATTAGTAAACAAGTTGTAGATAGACCTGTCAATGGGTGGGTTCGGTCCGCGTATTATGAAACCTTAATTCAAGTCCAATTACAATAATTAAAACCCGAGCCCTGCTTGAATCCATAGGGTATTTCAACTCAATATCCGAGCCCGGCCCGTCGGGCTTTTTAAACCCATTAGGTAATAACCGTATACCCAACTTAGAATATTTAAGTTACAACCGTATTTTAAAACTGCAACTTTGGTAAAATTTGTATATAAACAATGTTAATATATAAAATGGACGTTGATGCAGTCAAGCTGATAACAAATGTATGCAAAAATATCTACATGCAAATAAATAAAATGATAAATAAATAACATACACACTTATGTTTTGATACGACGAAAAACTAATAGTTGGGTCGGGTCCTAATCGTGCCGGGTTTTGATACCGTACTCGACCCGCATCGAGTCCGAGTCGGGCTTGAATAGTAAAATGCAAAATCCATACCCGCATATATAGGGCGGGTTTGGGCCAAGCTCGGACCGAAACCCGTACCATTGACAGGCCTAGATATAGATAACAATGGAGACGGATGCAATAACAACAAGAGTGAAGTTGGACGACAAAGATGATGACAAAGAGCGATGATTAAGATGACCAGTTGAAGATTTAGATTTGGGGAAGAACATGTTGTTTTAACTCATAATGCTATTATCAAATAATGATATCGTTCGTAGATTTTGTGCCATCTTACTTTGACATTGCGATAAATGCATCTGATGCGTCATGTGTGGGACCCATTGTAGAGATGATGGGGGAATGATGCAAAATTACCGGTTGGCGTGACAAATGGTCATTTTACAATCCTATAAACCCCCCTTCTTTTTTCTTCATTTCACCTCTGTCTCCATTTCATCTCATCATTTTCTTCATGTCCAATTTATGGTTGTACCATTCGACCAAGGTGGTCATTTTGATTCTAAAGCTGAAGATATGACTGATATATAAGCTATTAAGAGAAATTAAAGCATCACAGAAAGTTTTAATCGATCGAATTCACACTTTCGATAACAAAAAAATTCATTGGGTTAATGACATACTGCGCGGTCATGTAGAACGTTGTGGGTGAAATTTCTGAATGAAAAGACTTTGTTTTTCAACATTATGTGAGGGGTTAGAAGGTTACATTTTGAAGGAAACGTCCGATGTTTGCGTTAGAGAAATGCTAGTCATTTTTCTGTATATAATTGCTTTGACTCTTACTACATGCGTGTTGTTGAAAGATTTAAACGATCGAATAACACGGTTTGTGTTTATTTCATGAAGTTTTGAAAATTGTTTTGTTAATGTAATGATATTATTATGGCAGTATACCCTGAATTTAATAGAGTCTCAAAGCAAATTAGGACATCAAACGGTTATTATCCATTCTTTAAATTGTATTGGGGTTATTGATGGTATACATGTAGTTACACATGTGCATGTTGTAGAGATGCAACGATATGTTGGACATAAAGATATTGCTACGCGGAATATTATAGCCATATCCGCATTTGGTTTAACATTTACGCTTGTAAGGGCAGGGTGGAAGAGAACTGCACATGATGCTAAAATTTTTCTTTCGGTTCTAAATAAAGAAATTTGAATTTTTCTCATCTAGCAATAGGATAATATTATTTAATTGACTCGGTGTATCCACTAATGGATAGCTACTTACCTTTATTTGCAGTTTGCATGTGTTTGATTTTGTAGGATTCAGAATTATTTTGGGTATGGATTGGATAAGTAACGATGCTAGGATATTTTTCCATGATGAGAAAATATCGCTTAGACACCTAGACTGTAGGGAGTGGATTGTATATACTATAGAAAACCCTAGCTGTGAGGTGAATGCTTTATTGGGTGTTGTGGAAATAGAAGATGAGCTAAATCGAGTTTTTGTGGTTAGAGAATTCGTGGATATTTTTGAACCCATAGTAGGATTTCTACCGGAATAAGCCACTGAGTTTCAGATAGATTTGGTGCCTAGAGTAGAACTAGTGAGTAGATCGCCAAGCAAGATGACACCTGAAATGAGGGAGCTCTAGGTGCAGTTGTGGATTTGGAAGGCAAGAATTTTATTAGACCTAATAGTTCACCTTGGGGAGCAGCCATAATGTTTGCTAAGAACCCGGACAGATTGTTAAGGTTATGTATCGATTATCGTAAGTTCAATGAGAAAACGATAAAAAATCGATAATTGGATTGACGATTTGTTCGATCAGTTGAGTGGACCCAAGATATTTTTGTAGTTGGATTTAGAAACAGGTTTCCATCTGCTTAGGGTAATATATCTTTGATGGTGTTTAGAACTGGATATGAATCATACAAATGGTTAGTGATGTCACTCAGACTGACTAATGCACCAGCTTTCTTTGTTGATTTGATGAACCAGATTTTCCGAGCGCCTGGAGAGGTTCGTATTGGTTTTCATGGATGATATTTTGGTGTACTCTAAGAATGAAAGATAGCATGAAGTTCATCTTAGAGTAGTTCTTGAAACGCCGAGGCAGCATGAGCTGAAGACGAAGTTCTTGAAGTGTCATTTCTGAAAGAAGGAAGTGAAGTTTCTTGGCCATGTAGTTTCAGAGAAATGGTTTTCAGTTGATCCAGCTAAGATCATGGCCATGAATAGTTGGAAGAGACAGAAACAGCGACTGAGATAAGAAGTTTTCTGAGATTGGCTGGTTACTATCGGAGGTTTATTAAGGATTTTTCGCGAATAGCGGCACCAATCACCAAACTAACTCAAAAGGATGCGAAGTTCATTTGGACCGATAAGTGTGATGAGGCATTCCAGAAGCTAAAAAGTTATTGAGTAATGCACCTATGTTGGCTGTTTCATAGGAGAATCGGGATTTGGTGGTGTACACGGATGCATGTGGGACTGGGTTAGGAGCCGTGTTTATGCAAAGGGGTAGAGTAATTGCCTATGCTTGTCGACAGCGTATACCGCATGAAGTCAGATACCCAACCCATGATTTGGAGTTAGCAATGGTGATTTTTGCACTGAAGGTGTGGAGACATTATCTTTTGGGAGAATGATTTGAGTTGTATATGGATCATAAGTCATTGAAGTATTTGTTCTTTCAGAATGAGTTAAACATGAGACAACAGAGGAGTTAGAGTTCTTAAATGCTTATGATTCTGATATTGTGTACACACCGAGGAAAAGCAACAAAGTTGCAGATGTACTTAGCAGAAAACATCAGAATATGATGTTAGCAACGATAGTCGAGTGGAAATATTTGGAAGCATTAGCAACTTGTAGAGTATAGTGGAGAACTAAGAGTAGCTCAAGTACAGAAACTGCATTATTGTCATGTTTGGAAGTTCGACTAGTTATGATCAAAAAGGTTGCTTCTAAACAACTAGAGGATGCAGTATTGGCTGAATGGATTAGAAAGTTGAGAGATAGAACGAAAAGTGATGACATAAAGGATTTTAGTCTTGACCAGGATGGGTGGTTGAGAAAGAAAGGAAGTTCGTGTGTTTCGAATATGGAAGACAATAAGAAGGAAGTTTTGGAGGAATGCCATTGTTCGAAGCTCACTATTCATCTGGGAGGAACTAAGATGTATCAGGACATGAAGTGTAACAACCCAAAATTTTCAAAGCCGAAAATTCCGTTATGAAAAAGAAGAAAGAGATAGAAGAAGAAGAAGAACAGAAACATCAACAACTTACATTCGCAGCAGATAAAATATAATAAATAATAACAGTTTACAAAAAGAATACTATACCCATTGATTACATTTAATATACATCAGAGTTTCACATATATACAGTCACAGAATATATACAATAATATAATATAGCGGAAACACTCCAAACGTTCTTGCCATCCAGCTCGCCTCCTGAGCTCCAGAACGTCCTTACCTAAAAATCTGTAATACTCAGTCTGACCCGAGCATTACACAAAAATAACACCCGGGTCAGGCTGGAAACCAGCGTGAGTAAACCCATCCAACATGGAATACAAAGTATACAACTCATATAAACCCGGGTAACTTATATCAATTCACAAGCCACAAATTATTATAGACAACACTTAGCCCACATATAAGTTTCTAAATATCAAAGATTTAGATTTTAAAACAGTCTAATATCTCCAAATCACTTTACTCCAGCATATAGATTTTATATATCAATCTACAAACATTCGAAGTGGTTTCGGGTAATTCCCCAATACCCGACCCTGGTCTCTTTGAATCTCATATCATCCTATTCCAAGTTATCCAAATGAAATACACAATTTTTCATATCAGAGTTATCAATTCATTCAGAGCTTCCAATACCATCAAATCATCCACAAGCAAATTTAATCACTTCCAAATTAATTCAATTGATTCTAATTAAATTTCTAACCTCAATCACTTAGATTTCTTTACTTGTCAATTAATAAATTTTAATCAAATAATTCAATCATACCTTCAATATTCATCTTAATTAATCAACCTGGATTAATTTCCTTCAATTTTATTCAAGCATCTATCTTTAATTATCTTCACCATATTACTTATCCTCAACCAAAACGATAAGTAATCTTAATTGCTTCATGAACAAATTAACTATTAAGTTACATTAATCCTTCATTATTTATATATTAACTTCTCATAAGTCACTCATTATTGATTAATCAATCTTAATTAATCAATCTTTAATTACGTCATTGATTATATAAATTAACGATTTTCAATTATATTTTAATTGATCCAAACCTAAATTAATTACATTAATTAAACCACAATATTAATCATTCTTGCTTTATCTCAACCTGAAATTAACTAACCATTTATTTACTTCATTAAATAAATCAATTTTTCCTTAATTAATCATCTTAATTAATTTCCTCATTAATTTCACGAAGTAATTTTATTAATTTCATTAATTTCATTAAGTAATTATTTATCAAACCATCCAATGATTATTCTGAATTACTTACACTCAATTAATTAACTTAAAACTTAATTTATTAATTAAGTCAAATCCTTAATTACTAAATTACTTAACCCAAATTATTAATTTATTGAATTAATTAATTATTTATTTAATTTAATTTCCCTATTATTTAAAAGAATCACAATTCATTAAGCCCTTATTAACTTAAGAATAAAACATTTTCTTATTTATGGTTTTAGTTTAAAACAGCTTAAACCCCAATATTTCAAGTCAAACCACAATTAACACGAGAATCAACCAAAACCAAGTCACATCAACATCAGTGTACATCCTATCAATTTAATCATTCAACCAAATATTTAAATTTAACCATTTAAATTTAAATAAAAATCCAACAGAGTGAGATTTACTCACCTTTGCTTTTGTTTGCGACCCACTTCAACCCCGACTTGCTTCCTTTCAGATCTTAACCTTGAATAAACATTTATTTGGTTTATTAGTACTTGAAAATAATTGGCCAAACTAATTTCCATTTAATAATTTTATTTAATAATTTAATTTCAAACCAATTTTCCTTTAATAAAATATTTTTAGCCCAAAATCTCATATATTTTAAAATTGAAACCTGTATTATTAAAAATAAAATCAAATTTGAAAGAAATAACCTGATAATGCCTTAAACTCGCTGAATACATCTGCGTAGCACGCGTGCTCCTGTCATCGAACCTCGCCGTCACGCGCACACCCTTCCAAGACCACCAGCGACCGCTCCAACATCCACACCACTGCCTTGTTGACCTCATCGACACCACCGCCCATCCATCCATGCTACCCAAAACGAGCGCGACATCACCCGCAACCACGACAGCACCTAATCGCGATAAGACACAAGCCGAAATCCTCGTTCGAAACCCCCTTCTCCTCGCGTTCGATCGTGACCGCTCCTCTGCGTGTTCAAAAATGCGACCACGCCAAAACCATAGCCATACAAAAATTCGATTCAATCCAAGCCTTCCCCCTTGACTTCGATCTGGAATTTAGCTTGAACGAACGAATTTGTTTGTTTGCTTTTTTCTTTTTTTACGTTTCGAAGGCTTTGGCCATTAGTCTTCTTGTTTTTTTTAGATTGCGATCTGCTAAGAGAATAAAGAGGGGGGCGGGATGAAATAGAGATTGGTGGAAGGCTTCTTGAGCACGACATTGTAAAAGAAAATATCTTGCTAATTAAATTTAATTATATTATAAAACTTCAAAACGTCTCGTTAAGCGCCAATTAAAATTTTGAACTCCTCTTAAGGAATGCCGTTAGGTGATTATAAGGTTTTACCCATATTCCGAACACAATGGATTGTGTTTCGAAAGCTAATTCGATCATATGCGCGAGTTACAGAAGTAAACGATCAATTTTAAATTAAATTGATTGAAATAGTTCTAAGCGTTTTGAGCTGCCAGTGTCAAACGACAACTCCGATTGCTACGAAAATTGAAAGTCGATAATAACTAACTATTACGGATCCAATGGAACTGGTTTCGTCGAATTCCGAGACCGCGAAAGGCTATTTTTAAATTCAATTTAAACGATATTTTTTTTTTAAAATTGAACAAATTACCTTTAAATTAAATTCCGACCATTCTATTATCTTTAGTATCATCATTATAAATTTTATGAGCCTTCAAATTATTTTCAACAGGCTAAAACCTGAAGATTCATTAATTCATCCAATTTCAGTTTATTAAATCTAACAACTTAATTGCTATTAATAATAATATTTGAATTCAAGTTAATAATTACCCTTTTAAATATTTACAATTAATTAAATATTCAAATTTAGATTGTTAGAAATCTGGGGTCGTCACATGAAGAGAAGTTTCTTCTAGGAAGACATGAAGAGGGATGTAGGCTTATGGATGAACCAGTGTCTGAACTACCAACGGGTAAAATCCGAACATCAGAAGCCAAGTGGGTTGCTTCAGCCTTTGGACATTCCAATATGGAAGTGAGATTCTATTTCTATGTATTTTATTGATGGGTTGTCAAAGTTTAATAGAGAAAATGAAAGCATATGAGTCATCATGGATATGACCAAGTGTGTCTATTTTATTTCAATTAAGTCAACCAAAACGGTACCCGTGTTAGCGAAGTTGTTTATGAAGAATGTAGTTAGACTACACGAAATTCCTAGTAGAATAGTGAGTGATAGAGATTCTTTATTCACTAGCGAGTTTTGAAAGAGTCTGCATGATACCTTAGGTATCAAGCTCAAGATGAGTATTGCTTACCATCCACAAACTGATGGGCAAACGGAGAGGGTTAACAAAGCCTTGGAGGATTTGTTACGAGCTTGTGTGCTAGATTTGGGGGTCATCAGAAGATCATCTACATCTGGTTGAGTTTTCGTATAACAACATTTATCAGGCTAGTATAGGGATGGAACCATTTGAATCTTTGTATGGAAGACCATGCAAATCTCCTGTTTGTTGGTTATAGACCGAGGATAGGTCGGTTCTTGGCCGATATTTGGTTAGTGAAGTTGCAGAAAAGATTGGGTTGATTTGAGCTAGAATGAAGGAAGCTCAATCTTGGCAGAAGAGTTATGCGGATAGAAGACGGGAAGACTTAGAGTTTTCTGTTGGAAACATGTTTTCATTAAGGTTTCATCGATGAAGGGTGTGACTCGATTTGGGAAATCAGGAAAGTTGGCACCGAGATTCATTAGACCGTTTCCTATTATTGAGAGGATGGGGAAACTAGCGTAGAAAATAGGGATACCAAGCAGTTTGGTGGATTCCACAATGTTTTCCATGTTTCTCATCTACGGAAGTGTATTCGAGATCTGGAGACTACTATAGCGCCGACTTTGTTAGATGACTTAATCGTAGGGTCGAATTTAACTATAGTTAGAAAGCCAGTTCGCATAGTCGTGAGAGATGAGAAGAGGCTCAGGAACAAGATAGTAAGATTAGTTAAAGTCCAGTGGAGTGAGGCAAGAGAGAATATACTTAGGAGACAGAGAACAGGACGAGAGATGCTTATCCTGATTTGTTTGATGGAATGCTTTACTTTTTGATTGATTTGTTGTGCACCTTATCGTCATTTCGAGGATGAAATTCTTTAAGGAGGAGAGTATGTAACATCCCTAATTTTTGGTAACATTATTTAGGATATTTAATTAGTTAAATTAAATAAAATATTGTAATGATTATGGGATTAAGATTTGTTATTAAAAAGGGTAGCCATGCCACGTTAACAAATGAGCTAAGGGGGGATTTGAACTTAAAGGAAGAGAGGGAAATAGGCGAGGGAAAAAATAGGAAAGGACACATCCTTATACCCTAAACGCTTACACTCATTCACTTCACACGTTCATTTTCTACAAAGTAAAATCATTGAGGCCAGCCACCATAAAAGGAAAAACAAGTAGAAGATAAAGGAATTAAAGGAAAGATTAAGCAATCAAATCCATTCTCAAATATCAACTCCTTAATCAAAAAGCTAAGGTGAATAATGTCTACATCTCAATTTTTTAATTTTTTTTGCTTTTAGTATGAAATCCGACCTATTTGCAAATGTTTTTCCATGTTTGGAATGATAAAATGTATATCTGTATGTTGCTGATGATTTATGCTAATTCACATAGATTTTGCGATACGTTTTGATGTGAAAACCCTATTATTTGATATCCAATTGCCATGCGAATTTAGATTTAGATCAGAAATGATAATCTAGAAATGGATATCAATTTTCATAGTTTTTGGAATTAATGTGTATTTTATATGAATTTTCTAACGAAGAAAATGCTATTTTGGGTATGGCCAAATTGTATTGACTTAGAGTCCGAAATTTATTTATGTTGGAAAACATATTGGAAATGATTTACTGGGAATTTTGTAAAATCTTCCTAAGTGTTTAAATGGATATATAAAATTATCTAAGGTATAAGACTTAAATTTTTATATATTTATAAAAAGGAGAAGGGGTATTTGTAAATAATTCAAATTGTTTTTTCTAAAATTGGCGGTACATTTAGAAAAGAAAATTTGCAACAAATCATAATTTGACAAACAAGGCAGGTTTGGTAAAAAGAATTAATTTAATAAGTCAAATCAGTTTATACATGCTTTTTCCTGTTTCAATGCTTTCGGCACCAGGCTGCCGACTCCTTACCTCTGCTTCTGACTCCAACGAAACCAATGCACATGGTATCGGATATCTGGTACGTAGTGAATTAGATATAGGCGGAAGATATTGGGTTGAAACCAATAGTTCCAAGGGGATAGAAGCATACCTTGTTTACAAATGAAAATGCGTCTGCTTTGCTTTCGAAAGGAATACTTTTGACTTGGTTGGCTTTCGACCGGATCAAAAATGTTTAAAAAATTGTTTTGAATAAGGTTGCGCCTTTTGTTTTAAATGAATGATTTCGAAGGGATCGAAACCCCTGACTACCGCTTTTTACTTTCCAAAGGAGATGGTTTCGAAAGGATATTTTGTTTTTAAAAACCAAGAAGCTTCTCCAATGCTTTCAAAGGGATGGTTTTGATACCATCACTTCTTTACTTAGGAAATTCTTTCGAAAGAGTGCTTTTGACTTAGTTGTTTTTTGACCCATTTTATGCTGATGAAGGTAAAACCCAAAGGTTTCGAAAAGAAAGGTTTTTAATGATTTCGAAAGGTTTCCATTTGTAATAAATTGAACCCAAATGCTATCGAAAGGTCTTGTTTTATGAAAAGGATTTCATGCTTTGGAAAGGTCTAGATGAAGGTTTCAAAGGGGAGGTTCCTTAGTGATTTCGAAAGGTTTTAAAGAATGATGTCTAAAGTTTTAAAGCTTTCGAAGGAGATGTTTTTCAATGCTTTCAAAAGGATAAATATGAATGGTTTGAAAAGGTATGATTTCGAAAGGTATGTTTTTGGCCTTCAGATTAGGTTTTACTTGTATCGAAAGGGGTACTTCCAATGGTTTTGAAAGGGTTGCATTGGAAGATTTCGAAAGGGATACTTTCGAAAGTTTAAACGTTTTCATCAATAAGGTTTTGTGTAAAGAATATGTAACATGGCAAGTTGATTTGAGTAAAGCAAAGAGTACATATAATTTCCTTTTTTAAAGAATGATTTAAAGGTTTAAATCAATTTTAAAGAAAACGTTTTCAAGGAAAATTTTATGGATAGATAACCCTAAGTAAAATGACTCAAATATTATAATACTAGATGAAACTGGTATGGGGACGCGACCTATACTTTAGCTAGTAACCCCTAACTAAAATAGGTCCAAAATTCTAGTGTATAGGACTTTGTCACAGGTAAGACTAAAATTATGTTACCCACAGAAAGGAATCTTAAAAGGAAAGACAGGTTACTGGTGAGCCCGTAAAACCATTAGGATTAGTTAGACCTAGAGAAGTAAGTAAGAACAGACCGTCCAAAAGAGGAATATCTAATATATGTTAGATTTTTATGTTTTTCTGGTAGGTCCGAGTCAGTCAAGGGTTAGTATTTAGCCAAAAAAAACTACAGTGTATGGGCAGATAGTCCATTTGATAATTGATATGTACATATAAATGATATTGTTTTACAGATAACCTATTTTGGTTGCAGGATTATAATTTGCAAAAGATATGTTTTAAAAGGAGATCGGTGAGGGAAAACATGTTCTGCTAAGTGGCATGGTCTCACTTAGTATCAGATAACTGAGATGTATAATATTATTCAAACCAGATTTTATGTCTGACTCGAAGTTTATGTTTTTTCCTTAACATCTCAAGTGCTCGAAATTGATTTGAGTAGGCCGAGGGTTGAAGATTGACATGATTTAATAGGTTGGCGAATAGAGCATCCTGAGACAAGTTGGTGGCCGACAGATAGCTATTTTGGGGTTGTTGTTTTATTTTGTTCCGCTATGTTGTACTATGTCAGTTTGCTATATAGTACTCTGGTCAACCTATGGGGCATCGTCATATGTCGCTCTTGGCGTATTTATGTAATGATAATAATTAATCTGAACCTGGGAAATGATATTGGACTATGTAATTGGATATGAAATATGTTTTATGAAATGTAATATGAAAAGTTGTTTTTTTGAAATTATGATTTTGTTTCATATTCATATGTCTCTGATATTATGGATACCATTAGCATTACCATATATTGTCACCAGAAGTTAATAATATAGATGACTTCAGCATCTGTAATGCTTAGCTTTTGGCCTCCAAGTACGGGTGTTATAAAGAATTTCTACAAGAGTACTATAATATTCGAACGTCTAGAAATAATGATCATGAAACGATTAAAAGAAATACAACAAATTCCCTAGAAAACGTTTGAGATAATATAGGAGATGAACTAGATGATGTTGGACTACTTAGCAATTTATATCTTGTTACTGTATTTGTATCGTTATTGTATTTGTACTTCGAAATTATTGTACTAATGTAACTGTATTTGCACCATTATTGTAGTTAAATTATCAAATTTTTGTATTTAGTTACATTCTCAAAATTCATTTTCTTTAAAACAGTTTAAAAAGATTAACAATACAACTAGTAATAACAATTATTAATGTCTCTTTCACATGCCCCTTTCGTAACATAAGAACTCATTCTCCTTTTGTGCCCCTTTCAAACGACCATTTCATGTTCCCATTTCATGTCCCAGACAAGCACACCCAATATTTCTTGGATTGAAAAAACTAAAAATGATGGTACTTGTTTTAATGCTACCATTATGTAGCATTTTATATTTTTACACGGTAATGGAATAAACACTAGATATCAAAAAATAAAAATTATGTGTGCGTAATTTTAAATTTTAAATCTATATGTTTTCAATGTTTTAGATTTAATTTATATTAGGTCCAGTACATTTTTATGTTTTATTTACTTTTATGTATTTTTTAGTTATGTTTTGAATATTTAAAGAATTTATGTTTTTCCTACTAGGATGACATAAAGAAAAGGAACCATTTTATATTTTCATATGTACTTATAATTAATAGACTATCAATTTTTGTTGTTTAATTGAATATAACATCGATAGAGTTAAGAGTGTACCATTGGGGAAATTATGTAATTTGTTATAAAACTTAACTATTGCATGCGAGTTTTGCTCGAAATACTATATGTTTTTGGTTTTGTTTTATACGGTATGTATTGTTATATTGTGATTAAGTATTTCTCCGAAAACATTAAATATATAAAAGTACAAAATACATAGGTAAAGTTACTTAATTGATTGCAGTTACGAATACGATCATAACCATGAATATTGAATTTTATATTTAATCCTTAAATGTTCATAGTCGAGATGTTTCGATCAAAATGATATAGATACATTCGTTTATACTAGTGTATGTAACACTCTCTATACGATGCACTGTGAATTATTCATGACCGTTGGGGATGCCAAGGGTTAGTGTACTTGTACTTGTTTGGAACAACCACAGAACGACTCGACGGGAGTCTTCTATAAGTTAAATCCATCTAAGTCAAAATAGAGGATTTCATGTAATAATGTATAGCATTTTTCAAACTCGATAGTACTATGAATCTTAAGTATCTAGATGGTACGTTGATTATGGTCGATCACAATGACGTTGATTATGGTCGATCACAATGGCTAATGGCCGACCTATTCTCCTCTGTCTTCTAAAGCAAGCCACCTACTCACCTCATATCCTTAGCCTCCTTGTTCATAAACCATTTCGTTCCTCAGGATAATAAAAGAAAGAGGGGGGCGACATTTATTTCCAATTTCAAAATCAATGAAATAAAATCCAAAATAATGGCAACCTCATCTTAAGAACCGAAACCCTTCTCTCTTAAACTAAAATTCCCAAACTAAAACACATTCGAAAACTGCGAACAACAATCTCATATCAGAGAAGCTTCGAAATCGAGCCTCCTCGGTATCGTGGGATCGAGGCGCGAGTGGTTTCGAGGGTCGCGGAGGGCAACCGTGAGGCCAGGAAGGGAGGCGGCGAGCTAGGGCGTGCGACTCGACTTCGACAATGCGGTGAATTTGGGGTTCGCGTTGCTTGCGAGCGTGGCAATTCAGTTGAAGCGCGGAGGGTTTGGCGCTCGTAGTTGAAGTCGAAGCCAGGCCGAACTCAATATCTTTGTGCGATGGTCGCGATGTTTGGTGGAATGGGTCGTGAGCTCGCGTGGCGGCAACGGTCTCGAACGAAGCGATGGCTTCACGATGGCTTCGTGATGGCAGAAGGTATTAGCTTTGGGTTTTTTTAATATATATTATTGAACTTAATATCTACGTATGTATACAAATTTGGATTTTTAAAGGAGGAAAATTTATAAATTTATAGTAAAGTAAAGGATGTCTACCATTTAGTTTTCAATCTGCAGATTTTAAGCTTACGTATATGTACAGAAAATATAATAACAGAATATAAAGGTTTATTAAAAAAAATTAGATTTATTTTAAAAACCTATATAGATTATTTCAAAAATAAAATAATATACACACACCTTTTAGTTTACTAAAAATGGGTATATTGGTGATTAATTGGTTTACTAACGTATTTAAAATATTTTAGTTACTAAAAGAATTTAAAAAAAAGGAAAATCAGTTTAAAACTTAACTACTTGTTCAAATTAAATCATTTGGAGTTAATTAAATTTATCAAATGGAAATTAACTATTCAAATTGTTTCAAATATTGATAAATTAATGTCTATTCAAGGTCAAATCGTAGAAATAAGCCAGATGGGAATTGAGTTGCAACATAAAAGAAAAGGTGAGTTAATCTCACTCATCTGGTTTAATTTAAATTTAAATGGTTAAATTTAAATAATTGGTTGAATAGTTGAATTGATTTGATGCGCTATATTATAGTATATAATATATCTTGGAATGATTGATTTTCCCGCATTTTATAGCGGATGAGACCCTATACACCGCATAATAGCGGATGATTTTATATAAATCCCATGTACCGCGATGTAACAACCCACATATTTATCGATTTTATATTTTTAATATTTTATTTAAATATTTTATCGATACTCGGATTTTAGTCCGAAAACCTAATTTTTGCAAACAGTCGAATTGTGACTCGAGACGACTTCCATTGAGTTCAAAATGCCGTTTGCAACCTTTTTGAGTATAAGCTTTGATATGTTTGGAGTAAGTTGAATTTTCTTACCTTTTCACTTAGGGCTTTGGGTTGGGTTCATCCCACTAGCCAACTTAATACCCCAAACTGAACCACTCCTCTTCATTCACTCCCTCTTCCTCTACTTTTCAGTTCTAAAGAGATTAATGGTGAGTGGAATGGGAAATTAAAACTCCAAACCCTAGTTTTCTTTTGCAAATCAAGCTCTTGCTCCAAACTAATAGAAGAAACTTTGGTAAGCCTTCTCTTCATCTTTTCCAACTCTTTCTCCATTCAATTTCAAAAATTCCTAAACCTAACTTTAGGAAATGTTTCTCCTTTAAGCTTAGATTCAAGCTTGTTGGGTTGGAATTGAAGAGTGGTTGTTCTTGCCAATGCTCTATAGCTTCTTCTCTATTGATTTTGTGAAAATGTGAGATTTTTATCTCACATATATGCTTATATCTATCTTTGAATGTTGGGTATGAATTCCTAACACTTATTCTTGTGCATTTGATTTTGATTTGGATTGATTTTGTGAATATTCCAATTTTAGTGTTTTGAAAGCAAAATCCTCAAAAATCATAGCTTTGATCTTTGATCATAATTTTGTGATGCATCGAAGAGCTTATAGGGCCGGGTAGTCGATTGGCATAAACCGCTAGCGTCCATTGCTCGTCCAATTTAAATTTGGTGGAGATTTGGCCCTCACTCAGATAGGCTGTGAGGAGCTGGAAACAGGCTCCGGTCGATCGAGCCCTGTGGCCGGCCGACCGACCTGCTACCAAAGTCCATAAGCACTTTTCTGTCCCTGGTCCGGTCGACCAGCTACAGAGCTCAGTCGACCGACCTGCGTCCCGAGAATTATTCAGAACAGGGTCCGGTCGACCGAGCTCTGTAGCCGGCCGACCGACCTGTAGCTATTTTTCCTATTTCGCCTAATTTGCGTGGTTTCCAAGTTTAATCGATTCATGTTCTTTCCTTATTTGTTGTTATCATTTGTTATTGATTTTGATGACTTCTTTCCTTTGGGAATTTTCGAAATATCCATTTTTATGGATTTGATATCGATTTCTTTGGACTTTATTCACGTCTTCGAATGTGAATTTCGATGATTGATTGTTTTACAATCATTTTTGTGATTTGTCACTTTAAAAATATAAAGGTCTCTATACTAGTAGTAAATATCAAAACTCTTTCATCAAAACGATTTCAACACTATTTCAATACAAAGCTCGTTTATTAAAACCGTTTTCCAATCTATTAGTATATACAAACCTTTTCCTCACTCGTATGAGAAATCTAATTAAACGGCATAGTAAAATAAGTGGTATGAAACGCTTGCGTTTACTTCATTGGTTAATTCTTAGACTTGTTCCATTGAATCTCTTGTGACAATTTTCTAGTGGAGATCTACAATTTGTTCGTGAATATCTAAGTTAAGCTAGTGGTTATGGGACATGAAGCTAAGCTCGTATATTTACTAGCTTAGTGTAATTGACACTTCTTGATGATCGATGATGATCATTTTGTGATTTAGACTAGCGATATGCTATGTTTCTTCGTCCACGTAGGGGACGGTACCTATGTTTTATTGAGTTTCGTCTCATTTCTTTTATAGGTTAACGACCTATATTTTATTGAGTTTCATCTCATTTCTTTTATAGGTTAACGACCTATGTTTTTGTAACGCCCCGAAAATTTTCGACTTTCGAAAATTCAACATCGATACTCACTTTATCGACTGCCGAGAAATCGAAGGCCGGAAACCCGAAATGTTATGGTTTAAGAAAAAGAAAAGACAGAAAAAGAGAGAGGAAAGAAAATAGAAAATAGAACGGAACAGAAAACAACTGAACAACATCAGAATCTCACAATCGCAGCGGAACAACATATAATAATAAATGAATAATCTTTAAACAAAGAACTATCTCAGTTATTACATTACATCACATTTCACTACATCATATCATCAGAGTGTACAACAACAACAACATCAAACAGTGCAGCGGAAAAAGAAATACTATATACTAGTAATACGCCATGCCATCCAGCTTGCCTCCAGCAACTCC
This sequence comes from Allium cepa, assembly GCA_030765085.1. Classification (NCBI taxonomy): domain Eukaryota; kingdom Viridiplantae; phylum Streptophyta; class Magnoliopsida; order Asparagales; family Amaryllidaceae; genus Allium; species Allium cepa. Next base: position 943,410,085 of record CM060945.1, on the reverse strand, counting down.
AGAATATCCAGAATATCCTGATAAACCTTAAACTCTTGACTGCCCGTGTGGAAATTGGTGGGCACCCAGAGTTTAGGAAGGAAAACAATAAACTCCAAGTCAGTCATGTGACTGGTGTGAGAACTCAAAATAGTTTATTTATCTTTAAAATCAAAATAGAGGAATATTTTTAAAGTCAATTCGAAATGCTTTTAAAAATGAGACTACCATAAGACCTCCCGCCACACGCACAATGCAAACGCAGACTTGGAGGAGATTTCTCCTTATGATAGTCAAAGATGCTTGATACGCATTTAAAAAGAACATTTCATATTATTATTAGCGCATAGTGTAGGAAAAAATTTCGAAAGTAGAATATAAATCTTAGCCAGCATAGGTACCATTATATTATGCCTACTAATAGCTACCATATTAGATGGCAGGTTCTACAACTAAAACCGTACAAGTCTCGTATTGTTTCTTTGGATTTCCAACGAATGATCAGGCCAAGGTACTTCCCATTGCCACATGAGAATGCCTCTGGATGGACATCCCCGAGAACCAAACCGGATCTCTACCAACACAAGGCCGGGTTACCCCTAACTGAGTAACAACCGACCGAATATGCCATCCCCCGGTCCTTTGGGACCTTTCACCGAGCGCTCGTAATCAATTCACACAATCATAAAGTGTTTTCAACATGAGTAAGTATCTGGGCTCCATACCATGATACCACCCTTTTCCAGAAGGAAATGCACACATCCTAAAGGGCGCTACCCCTCATAACCTTGCTGCATCTTTCCTGTTTTGACCATTCACGGGGTGTGAGGCTCGACGAAGTCACGTCCACAAAAACATACTTTATACAAAAGCCATGCTTTGGGTCAACAAATGATCATAGAAATGATCACAAAGATAGACGATCAAATAAACGATCCTATCACAAATAATCAACACAATGATCATTTACAGCAACACTCAGCATGTCACATTACCAAATTGGGAATATATCGCTGATAACCTTCAACTACATAACCTCTGAGCTCGTACGTCTCAGAGAAGGGTGTTAAGCTAAAAGAATAAATTTTCCGCCACCAACAAAAATATATTTGAAAGAAATCGGCTTTATATCTCAATTTGTAATGTCAGACATACAATCCATACAAGTCTGTTCCGGGCTCGAACAGAACCGAAGGCACTTCTTACGAAGCCCTTGCAATCCGGGTATTCACAATCCCGATCGAATTTCCCATCACTTAGGAAATCTCTATACCAGGAGCGACCCAGTGCAGAGACAATCGATAGGTCATCCTATCGCTTTCACAAATACTCGGTCTTCAACACCGATCTTCAATGCAATTCACAACGACGTATCACATATTCGGAATGGGTTATACGACCCCATGGTCCTTTCCCGGTTAACCCGAATAGTGAGCGCTTATTCAAAAATAAGTGTGGCATTCAAATTCAAACAAATCACATCAATTACCCATTCAAAGGTAAATATTGATAGTCGGTTATTGAACTATCAATGGATATGCACACATCACCAGTTTCCAAATAATTTTTCAAATTATTTATTTTCCAAAATATCTTTACAAGATATATAATTTTCACACTTCAAAAATAAATCAATATTTATTTTTCTAAACCAATCCCACTTTCTTTTATAAATTCCATAGTGAATTTATATTTCACAATATCTATGAATATATGATTTTAATTATTCATTTTCAATTTATCTTCAAAAAGACAAACTCTCACAATATTCACTTATTTATTGGAAAACGATTCCATACTTATTAAAAAAAAAAGTAATTCACGAACCTATTTATTTTCAACACTTGGAAAATATTCAATATACTTAAATCGAGATTAAGTATATATTTCATTCATTAAGGAAATCATTCTCATAAACATATTTATTTGGGCCAAAACGAATGTTGCGTAAAACATCGTTACGACAACCCAAAATCAATAATATAGGGATTCGAAATTAAAATAGATATATAAATCCCAATACTACACAAAACATTTCCTTTCAGAAATCATTTACTATAACAACAGTGTTATAGTCCGCCATTTCCTTCTATTTCTCGAAAATATCTATTTCAACAATGAATGTTGAAATCTATGGTTTCGAATCTCAACACCTTTTAAAACATCGTTAGATCGTTTTAATTCTATTTAAAACATCACATTCAAACATTTTCTTTAACATATTATTCACTATTCAAAAACGTGAATATACTACGTTAATCAATTTCATACTTTCTATACATTTTATTTCAAAGGATTATTCACAGTCAAAACGTGAATATAACTCCATCAATAGGTTTCAACAATTTACTTATCAAAATAAGTCGTTTGTGAATTTATAAAACAACGTTTATAAATTCCATTTCTGTTTATTTATAACAACTTCCTTTTATAAATTCCTTTATTAACCTATTCGATTTATAACTCAATTATAAAACAAAGGTTCATATTATAAGTCAAATACTTATAAAATGATTATTTTACAAAAATCGTTTCTTTAAACTTCATAATTATAAATCTTATAACTTGTAAGATTCAATTATTTATCCAAACCTATTCTTTCAATAACTTTATAAATTTTATAAACCTACTGCTTATAAAATTCCATTTATAACTTCACCGTTATAGTTCTATAAATTTCATCTTGTATGAAATTCATTCATAATTTATTCTAACACTTATAAAAACTCGTTTTATAATTCAAATATCTTTAATTTATAAACTATCAATTTATAAATTCTTTAATATAAATCAATTTATATTATTCTTTTAAAACGTCTTTAATCTCCTTTATAATTTCACCATTTTGATTTATAAAATAATCAAATTTTATAAATCCTATATTTAAACTTTTTACAATAAATTCAAAAATCCCAATTTAACTATTTTATAAAATCATTAGCATCATATTCTCAAAAATCAACCTTTTACTATATTTCTTAAAAATCATAATTTTTATAACATTAAAAATTATACGTTTATTTATTTAAAATGGATCAATTCCAAACATATAGTATATTTTCCAAAATTCACTTTAAAAATCATTTTTAAAGTTCCAAATTTGGTCCAATGATGCTACACACCAAATAGTCAATCACGACAACAACGATATCATATATCGATATGAAAATCCATCAAATATCAAAATATTTGAAATCAATTAAATACTGTTGAGGAATCCAGTTGGATCCCTCCAACCTGTTTTCCTGCATCCACAAACATTAGCACAATACCAATCCCGCTCCAGTACGGAATTATCGCGGTATATGGGATTTAAATATTATCCGCTTAATAGACGGCGCAATAGGGTCTCATCCGCTAAACAAATGCGGGAAATCAATAACTCCAATATATACATATGCCAATATATATATATTGCTATTATATATAATACCAATTTCACTGTTTATGAAATATTCGCGGTATATGTTTTTAATAAATAACATCCGCTTACTAACGGCGCATAATGTCTATTTTAACAATCAATAGATAACAATCATCATTCAAACATGCATTCAAATATTTTAAATCTAACTATTTAAAATAAAATCGAAACTGATTCGATTGAGTGAGAAGTTCTCACCTTGATTTCAATTTCGTTTTAGCGATTTATTTCGAATAAAATTAAACGGACGTTTAATTTTACCCAAAATTTTCACTAACTCCAAACGACTCCAATCCAATTTCATCGCATAGTGCTCGTCCATACGATTCCAACGCAACTGGTTTCGCGCGTTTTCGACCTCGTATGAAAAAGTTACAAATATTTGAAGTTACACGAATTTTAATATATAAATTACAACTTAAATTTTCTATTTATAAACCTACATCTAATTCAGGCCGTTAGATCCAAGCCCCTTGCATCGCGACCGCTCCTTTCTATCTTCTCATGCGCACGAAGAAGCTCCAGGCAACACGCATAGAAACCGAACCCACTCACGACATTAGGGTTTAAATTTTTCACCATCATCTCTCAACGATAATTTGATCAACAAGTGCCAAATGAAGCGCCTCCATCCCCTCCATGCTCGGCCCCAAGGCTTTGAAGCTCGGCCACCTGATGTGCTTGGAAATGCGTGCGCAAGTTGCCACGGTCGGCCTCCCATATCTCACAATTCATAGCTCCAATCCACATCTTAACCGTTGATCTTGTAGTTCTCTTCATGCTCTACATCTTTCATTTAGGAAGTTATTCGATTCGATGCATGGATTTTGAGAAAATGGAGGGAGAAGTTGGGATGATTTCGGCCATTCATGGTTGTAGGTGGCGGCTGCAGTTTATTTAGGGTTAGGGTTTGGATTTTTATAAATTTGTGAGTTTATAGTGTATTTATAGAAAAAAAATCGAACACTATTCATCCGGAAATTCCGAACTCCGATTCACGCGCCGTAACCAACGTTTCTAGGGTTTGCCCCGCGTTCCGGACACAATGGAACAGGTTTCGGAAGCTAATTCGGACATCTGTGCGAGTTATGGCAATAAATGTTCAATTTAAATTAAATCGATTTAAACGATTTTCTAGGCGTTTTAATTTGTATCGGACAAACGGTAAATCCAATTAACACGAAATTTGAAACCTTACAATAATATCACATTACGGATCCAATGAAACTGGTTTCGTCGAAATCCGAGACTTTTTGAAAAATGGCTATTTTAACTCGCCAAATTAAAATTAAAAACAAATCGATGCGTTTCGAGCTGCCACGATCAAACGATAACTCCGATTGACACGAAAATTGAAATCCGGTAATAACTAACTATTACGGATCCAATGGAACTAGTTTCGTTCAATTCTGAGACTGTTCAAAAATTGACTATTTTCACTAGTCGATTAAATTATTAAAATATTCAATTTTCACAAATTAACTTTTAATTCGATTTTAAAAGTTCTAAAATATCATTCTAACTTCAACATGATAAAATAAAATTTTACAAATCATTTTCAATCATATTTAACTCAATTTTCAATTATTTCCATAATTTAACATATTAAATTATCGATTTAATTATCCAATTAAATCCAATAATTCAAATAAAAATTCATTTGACTTATAAATTTCACTTATTAATATTTAAAATAAATTAAATATTCAAATTTTAATTAAATAAAATTCTGGGTCGTTACAATCTTCCCCCTTAAAAGAATTTCGTCCTCGAAATTATTAAGTAAGAAAATTACAGAATCTATCAATTTTCCAAAATTCATAGTTAAACTTTTTACAAATCTTTACTAAGTTTCCAAATCATACTTAGCTATCTTTTTCAAAAACAACTACTATTGTTTGACTTTCAACTCCAAAATCAAAGTTATAGTTTTCAAAAAATTTCCAATTTTCTCAAATTTTTTCTAACGCCTTAAATTTTCGGAAAAATTCGCCATAGTCTCCTTTGCGCGGCTCGATCCGAAAAAAAAATGACAGTATATATATCACAAATATACATCTCATCAAGTAATGAGGCATCCCGTAGGGAAAAAAGTATAAAAGTACGGTATGTAATCCGAGATATGTACCTTATATTTTATTAGCGAGCATATACGACTAATATAGCGCGAAAGCGAGCTCCAAATGCAAAGCAAACGCGATCCGCACCTACTAATCACTCAACAAACAACATGAGAACATGCATGTAGACAATAGTATCAATATACAACATATAGCAACATAATAACTATATATGCCACATAGCAAATGCAACTAAACAACAAATGCAATATATATTCAACCATCAACCAACTATAATCCATAACCAATAAATATTCATTCATATCCTCATTAATATTCAATGAAATGGTTTTCAGTTTAAATCATATTTGATTCATTAACAGTGGATGTTTTTACTAACATTCATTTTCAATTAGTTTATATTTACTAATTCATATTCAAGTTGGTTCACTTCCAAATCAAATTCAATTCTATTCAAGATTCACTTAACTTCCAATTGAATTTTAATTACTTTAGCTTTCAATTTCATTGACCCTTAATGAATTATATACAATCAATCAACTAACAATCATATAACAACCAATGTATATTAATTGCAACCAAATTCCTTTGCTTTCAATTGGTTTAACACCATCACTTTCAATTGGTTTAATTAATTGATTTTCATTCAATTATTCAACTTTCAATAACATTAAATTTTAATGAATTAACACTTATATCCATTATTTCATACCAATTTTATTTATATTCAATTGATTAACATTCAATCCATTCATTCAATTCAATTACAACGGTTGAATTTCATTTCATAACTCAAGTTCACATTTATCACTTAACTTTATTAATTTACTTTGATACTAATATCAACTTCATTCAACATTTCTTAAGTTATATTCCATTTAACTTTTAATTCGATTTTAAAAGTTCTAAAATATCATTCTAACTTCAACATGATAAAATAAAATTTTACAAATCATTTTCAATCATATTTAACTCAATTTTCAATTATTTCCATAATTTAACATATTAAATTATCGATTCAATTATCCAATTAAATCCAATAATTCAAATAAAAATTCATTTGACTTATAAATTTCACTTATTAATATTTAAAATAAATTAAATATTCAAATTTTAATTAAATAAAATTCTGGGTCGTTACAGTTTTATTGAGTTTCGTCTCATTTTTATTATAGGCTAACGACCTATTTATTTCTTGGGGTTTCGACCCAATTTTTGTGGGCTAGCGACCCACGCTTTTATGGAGTTCGGGTTCTTCGGGCGTACTGTTGTACTACGTCGTGGTTTCGAATTTTATGAGTTTCGGGTTCTTTGGGCGTATCGTTGTACTACGTCGTTGTTTCGAACTATTCGAGTTTCTGGTTCCTCGGGCGTATCGTTGTACTACGTCGTTGCACCGGCTCTATGGTTAGCGACCATGGGATAGCGTCCCGTTTTGTGATACACGTGTCGGTGAGTTTTCATGCTCCCGGTTTGTGATAGGCCTCCCCCTTTTTGTGATTGATCGTTTCTACGATCATTTTTGTGATTTTCGGATTTCTATTGACGATTTCTAGAATTTGAATTTCACCAATTTGATGATTGGCATTATATGGTGTCAATATTTGTTGCTTGGTGAATGAAATAAGGAGTATGACATTCCTTCTGATCTTTAAGAAGATTTTTGTGATATTGATTAATCTCTTGTTGATTTTCAATTACTAATTTATCACAGCTTGGCATTGTGATTATTATACGTTTAGTCATACCTCTTATTCAATATCATTTCATCTGATATTTATAGCTAGACTAGTCCGTTTATTATTTTCTTATTAAATAATACTCGGGTCAGACCGAGATGTTACAGGTGCTTCTGCTTGACTTCACTTCTAGGACTATCATCCTGACTTTTGGCTAACTACTTAGATTAGTAGTTTTTGGTTGTATACATTTGAGATATAGACTCATAGTTGTGTACTTATTCTTTTGTATAGCACATGTTGCTATTCTTTTGTGTCATTGTGGATCTTTTTAGACCACTACTCTGATGAACACTTTTATGTGTTATATATATTCATGTCTATTTCCGCCTTTGTGATATGAATTATCTGTGACTGATTTGTGTTATGTTTATTTCTATATTTGTTTCCGAAGATATTATAGCCACTGTGTAGTAGCTTTGAGTTTGTGTCGGTATGTCGGATTTCCTCCTGAAAAGAATGCAAGTTATATTTTATCTGGCATATCGGTACTCGCACAAAGCAATTATACAGATGGTCGCTCCTCAACAGCCTTATTCTCCGTGCTAGTTGACGGTATAACATCGTAGTGTCCTTGGCTAGCATGGGTATAGAGGTGGGGCGTCCCAGCTTGGTATCAGAGCCAAACTTCGGAACAATGTAGAATAATTTAACAAGGATCATCGTCCTAAGTCCTTCTTAGGAGTCGTGCCTTAGGATTTAATTCGAGTCTTCGTACCGATTCATCCTATTTTCTTTATGATTTCTTGTTTTATCTATCAAGATTGCTTGATATTCATTTGGTGAATAACATTTTTCTTCTTCCTTCTTCTTTCTTAAGGAAGAAAAATGGTTAGACCTGGCCGTCCCAGCGCTGGTCAATCTAGTGCTACTCCCCAAGATGGAGTTTTTATGTCTGCCCAACAGCTTCTTGATCTAGTAAAGAATTCTCAAGCAGCCGGTTCTAATTCGGAACCAACTCATCCTAAGTATGGATTTGCATGCTTGTGCAACGAGTATACCAACTTGGGTGGGAAACCATTCAAGGGTTCTAAAACTATTATTGAAGTCCAGGCTTGGCTGAGATCATGCGATCGAATCTTTTCTCGCATGAACCTCAGGATCTTCATCGAGTTCAGGTGGCTTCTAGCATGCTCCAAGAAAGAGCATTAGACTGGTACGAGCTTCTGATTTCTGAAATTATTGAAACGGATCTTACTTGGGAGAAATTCCGAGAGCACTTCGAGTTAAAATTCGTACCAGAAGCAGAGAAGGTGACTTTGGCTCGCCGCTTTATTGACCTTGTTCAAGGTGAATCTTCTGTGACAGACTATGTCACATCTTTCGAATCTCTTTCCAAATACGGGGTTGAATACATTAACACCCCATTGAATAAAAATCATAGATTTGTTTATGGCTTGAACAAAAATCTCAAGAAGCCATTACTTCTAAAGCTAGAAGTTTCTTTTGATCAACTTGTTGATATCGCTCTTCGACTCGAAGAGGCAGATAAAGAAAGTGATGCTGATGTTGTGGGTGCCAAACCAAAATTCAACCACAACAAGAAGAGGCCTATTAAGTTCAAAGGGTCTTATCCCAACAAGAAAGGGAAGAAAGCAACTCCTACTGCAAAGAATTTTTCCTCTAGTAGTGGGCAATGCTACAATTGTGGTACTAAGGACCATTATGCGAACAAGTGTCCGAAACCTCTCTTTTGTCGCTATTGCAAAAGTTCGGACCATTATTTATCTTCTTGTCCCAAACTTCAAGGCAGGAAGGAGGGAAAGCTTAATGTTGCTTAAGCCCCTGGCAACACATCTCGTGGAAAAGGTATTTCTCATTCTATCCTTGATGGCATTATTATGTTTCGTGATTAACCCATTCGAGTTCTTTTTGATACGGGTGCATCCCACTCTTTTATTTCAAAAGAGCTTGTTGATACTTTTTCTTTGGATGTTTTGTGTTTAATGACTTCTTTGAGAATTACGAATCCGATTGGTGGATCCGCAACAATCAGTTTATTGTGTAAAAATGTCAAGATTATTTTGTGTGATTTTTCTTTCCTTGCCGACTTGCATGTTATGCGCTACTTAGGCTTTGGAATGATTTTGGAATGTATTGGCTTAACCGTTTTGAAGCTCTTATCCAATGTCCTGAGCGGACTATTCATCTTCGACATCCTCAATCTGTTAAGCAGATTTCTATTAACCTTAAAGATTCGGGTTCCTTTTTGGTTGCATCTTTATACTCCTTAAACCCTCATGATGACGATAATGATGATGAGGAAGATATTATTTCTCTTATTCATGTTGTTCATGAATTTTCCGACATATTTGAGCCCGTTTTAGGATTACCACCTAAGCGAGCAATTAAGTTCAGAATTAATCTCATCCCTGGAGCTCAACCTATTACTCGTCCTCCTTATCGGTTGTCCAATAAAGAAAATGAGGAGATGCGCATACAATTATCCGATTTGGAAATGAAGCAATTTATTCGCTCTAATTCCTCTCCTTGGGGAGCTTCGGCTATTTTTGTGAAGAAATCCGATGGTACACTTAGGCTTTGCGTTGACTACCGCAAGCTTAATGATCTTACTATCAAAAATAAATACCCTTTACCTCGGATTGATGATCTATTCGATCAACTTAGTGGTGCTAGAGTCTTTTCACAATTAGACTTAGCTACCGGTTTTCATCAGCTTCGTATTGCAGAGGATAGCATTCCTTTGACATCGTTCCGTACTCGTTATGGATCTTATGAATGGCTTGTTATGCCATTTGGTCTAACGAATGCTCCGGCTTATTTCGTTGACCTTATGAATAGGGTTTTCAAAGACTTCCTCGATCGATTTGTTCTCATCTTCATTGATGATATTATTGTGTATTCGAAAACCGAGGAGGAGCATGAAAAACATCTTCAGATTGTGTTGGAAACTCTTAGGAGAAATCAATTAAAAGCAAAATTTTCTAAATGCCATTTTTGGCAATCTAGTGTGAAGTTTCTTGGTCATATTATTTCCAAATCCGGAATTTCCGTGGATCCTTCAAAAATTGAAGCGGTTCAAGATTGGAAGAGACCGGAGAGTGTGACGGAAATCCGTAGTTTTCTTGGATTGGCGGGTTATTACCGTCGATTTATCAGGGACTTTTCTAAGATTTCCGTGTCTCTCACTAGCTTAACTAAGAAAGGTGTTAAATACATTTGGTTGGACAAATGTGAAACTTCTTTTCAGAAATTAAAAGAACTCCTTTCCGATGCTCCTATTCTTGTTATTCCCGAAGGGAATCAAGATTTCGTTGTTTATACCGATGCTAGTCGCGTTGGTTTAGGTGCCGTTCTTATGCAAAAAGAACATGTTATTTCTTATGCTTCTAGGCAATTGAAGCCAGCTGAAACTAGATATGCCACTCATGATTTAGAACTTGCGGCTATCGTTTTCGCCCTTCGCATTTGGCGTCATTATCTTTTGGGAGAAAAATTTATTCTTTACATTGGTCATAAATCCTTGAAGTATCTATTTTCTCAAAAGGAACTTAATTTGCGTCAACAACGTTGGCTCGAATTCCTTGCGGCTTATGATTTTGATATTCTTTATACTCCCGGAAAGGGAAATCGTGTTGCCGATGCACTTAGTCGTAAGCAACAAGCGGTTGTTTCTATGATGATATCCGAATGGAATGATCTCGGGGTTTTATCCACTTGTGAGATTCGAGATCGTATTTTCGATTTATGTTCATCTCTTGTTTTATGTAGCCTTGAGGCTCATCCTTCTCTTTTTGACCGCATTCTTGAAGCTCAAAGGCTAGATCCCGAATTGGCTCTTCTTGGCCAAAATATTAAGGATAAAATTGATATTGAAGGTTTGAAAGACTTTGATATCGATTCTCGTGGCAATATTCGAAAATTTGGTAGACTTATCGTGCCAAATAATATTGATCTTCGTAAAGACATTTTAGAAGATTCACATCGTTCTAAATTTACCATTCATCCGGGTAGTAGTAAAATGTACGCGGATATGAAGCGACTTTATTATTAGGAGGAAATGAAATCTGATATTGCTAACTTTGTTAAGCGTTGCATGACTTGCCAACTTGTCAAGGCCGAACATCAAAGGCCCGGTGGGTTATTGCAACCTTTAGAAATTCCAATTTGGAAGTGGGACCAAATTTCCATGGATTTTATTGATGGCCTTCCCCGATCTCGTTCGGGTCATGATAGCTTGTGGGTTATAGTTGATAGACTCACTAAATCCGTCCATTTTATTCCCGTTCGGTCCAATCGAACCGTACCTCTTTTGGCCACTCTTTATTAAAGAAATTGTTAAATTGCATGGAGTTCCTACTTCTATTTTTAGTGATCGTGATCCATTGTTTACTAGTGGATTTTGGAAGAGTCTTCAAAAAGCTTTGGGAACGAAGCTTAATTTTAGCACCGCTTATCATCCTCAGTCCGATGGACAAACTGAGCGTGTGAATCAAACTCTTGAAGATCTTCTTCGTGCATATGTTTTTGATTTTGGTGGAAGTTGGGAAGATCACATTTCTCTTGTTGAGTTTTCCTATAATAATAGCTTCCAATCTAGTATTGGCATGTCTCCTTTTGAAGCACTCTATGGAAGGCCATGCCGTTCTCCTTCTTGTTGGCTTGAGGCCGGTGAGAAGCTGGTTTTAGGTCCAGATGTTATTCGTGATTCCACAGAAAAGATTGATCTTATTCGTCATAGGATGAAAGAAGCCCAGAGTAGGCAAAAATCCTATGCCGATAACCGAAGAAGGAAATTAGAATTTTCTGTGGGAGATCTTGTGTTTATTCGTGTTTCGCCTATGAAAGGTGTTGTGCGTTTCAGTCGATCGGGAAAGTTAGCACTTCGATATATTGGTCCATTTTCCATCACCGAACATATTGGTTCCGTGGCTTATCGCCTTTTATTATCGGCTCAGTTTTCTGCTATTCATGACGTGTTTCACGTTTCTCAATTACGGAAATGCCTTCGGGATTCCGATTCTACGCTTGAGCCTGGTGTTGTGGAAGAAATTGAAGTTTCACCTAATTTAACTTTTGAGCAACATCCTATTCGTATTATTGTTTCGGAAGTCAAATGACTTCGAAATAAAGATGTCCCGCTTGTGAAGGTTCAATGGTCCTCAAATCCTAAGGATTGCTCTTGGGAATTTAGAGAATTCATTGAGCGAGCACATCCGGACTTACTTTCTTGTGTTCTTTGAGGTAAACTTTTTGTTTCAAATTTCTTTTATGTTGAATATGCTTTTATGGTTGTTACTTTATACTTTCTTCTTAAATATTGCGAGGATGCAATTTCTTTAAGGAGGGGAGTCTGTAACAACCCGCATATTTATCGATTTTATATTTTTAATATTTTATTTAAATATTTTATCAATACTCGGATTTTAGTCCGAAAAACCTACTTTTTGCAAACAGTCGAATTGGGACTCGAGACCACTTCCATTGAGTTCAAAATGCCGTTTGCAACCTTTTTGAGTATAAGCTTTGATATGTTTGGAGTAAGTTGAATTTTGCTACCTTTTCACTTAGGGCTTTGGGTTGGGTTCAGCCCACTAGCCAACTTAATACCCCAAACTGAATCACTCCTCTTCATTCACTCCCTCTTCCTCTACTTTTCAGTTATAAAGAGATTAATGGTGAGTGGAATGGGAAATTAAAACTCCAAACCCTAATTTTCTTTTGCAAATCAAGCTCTTGCTCCAAACTAATAGAAGAAACTTTGGTAAGCCTTCTCTTCATCTTCTCCAACTCTTTCTCCATTCAATTTCAGAAATTCCTAAACCTAACTTTAGGAAATGTTTCTCCTTTAAGCTTAGGTTCAAGCTTGTTGGGTTGGAATTGAAGAGTGGTTGTTCTTGCCATTGCTCTATAGCTTCTTCTCTATTGATTTTGTGAAAAGGTGAGATTTTTATCTCACATCTATGCTTATATCTATCTTTGAATGTTGGGTATGAATTCCTAACACTTATTCTTGTGCATTTGATTTTGATTTGGATTGATTTTGTGAATATTCCAATTTTAGTGTTTTGAAAGCCAAATCCTTAAAAATCATAGCTTTGTTCTTTGATCATAATTTTGTGATGCATCGAAGAGCTTATAGGGCCAGGTAGTCGATTGGCATAAACCCCTAGCGTCCATTGCTCGTCTGATTTAAATTTGGTGGAGATTTGGCCCTCACTCAGATAGGCTGGGAGGAGCTGGAAACAGGTCGGTCGACCGAGCCCTGTGGCCGGCCGACCGACCTACTACCAAAGTGCACAAGCACTTTTCTGTCTCTGGTCCGGTCGACCAGCTACAGAGCTCAGTCGACCGACCTGCTTCTCGAGAATTTTTCAAAACAGGGTCCGGTCGACCGAGCTCTGTAGCCGGCCGACCGACCTGTAGCTATTTTGCCTATTTCGCCTAATTTGTGTGGTTTCCAAGTTTAATCGATTCATGTTCTTTCCTTATTTGTTGTTATCATTTGTTATTGATTTTGATGACTTCTTTCCTTTGGGAATTTTCGAAATATCCATTTTTATGGATTTGATATCGATTTCTTTGGACTTTATTCACGTCTTCGAATGTGAATTTCGATGATTGATTGTTTTACAATCATTTTTGTGATTTGTCACTTTAAAAATATAAAGGTCTCTATACTAGTAGTAAATATCAAAACTCTTTCATCAAAACGATTTCAACGCTATTTCAATACAAAGCTCATTTATTAAAACCGTTTTCCAATCTATTAGTATATACAAACCTTTTCCTCACTCGTATGAGAAATCTAATTAAACGGCATAGTAGAACGAATGGTACGAAACGCTTGCGTTTACTTCGTTGGTTCTTAGACTTGTTCGATTGAATCTCTTGTGACAATTTTCTAGTGGAGATCTACAATTTGTTCGTGAATATTTAAGTTAAGATAGTGGTTATGGGACATGAAGCTAAGCTCATATATTTACTAGCTTAGTGTAATTGACACTTCTTGGTGATCGATGATGATCATTTTGTGATTTAGACTAGCGATATGCTAGGTTTCTTCGTCCATGTAGGGGACGGTACCTATGTTTTATTGAGTTTCGTCTCATTTCTTTTATAGGTTAACGACCTATGTTTTATTGAGTTTCGTCTCATTTCTTTTATTGGTTAACGACCTTTGTTTTATTGAGTTTCATCTCATTTTTATTATAGGCTAACGACCTATTTATTTCTTGGGGTTTCGACCCAATTTTTGTGGGCTAGCGACCCACGCTTTTATGGAGTTCGGGTTCTTCGGGCGTACCGTTGTACTACGTCGTTGTTCCGAATTTTACGAGTTTCGGGTTCTTCGGGCGTACCGTTGTACTACGTCGTTGTTCCGAACTATTCGAGTTTCTGGTTCCTCGAGCGTACCGTTGTACTACGTCGTTGCACCGGCTCTATGGTTAGCGACCATGGGATAGCGTCCCGTTTTGTGATATATGTGTCGGTGAGTTTTCATGCTCCCGTTTTGTGATAGGCCTCCCTTTTTTTGTGATTGATCGTTTCTACGATCATTTTTGTGATTTTCGAATTTCTATTGACGATTTCTAGAATTTGAATTTCACCAATTTGATGATTGGCATTATATGTTGTTAATATTTGTGGCTTGGTGAATGAAATAAGAAGTATGACATTCCTTCTGATCTTTGAGAAGATTTTTGTGATATTGATTAATCTCTTGTTGATTTTCAATTACTAATTTATCATAGCTTGGCATTGTGATTATTATACGTTTAGTCATACCTCTTATTCTATATCATTTCATCTGATATTTATAGCTAGACTGATCCGTTTATTATTTTCTTATTAAATAATACTCGGATCAGACCGAGATCTTACAGGTGCTTCTGCTTGACTTCACTTCTAGGATTATCATCCTGACTTTTGGCTAACTACTTAGATTAGTAGTTTTTGGTTGTATACATTTGAGATATAGACTCATAGTTGTGTACTTATTCTTTTGTATAGCACATGTTGCTATTCTTTTGTGTCATTGTGGATCTTTTTAGGCCACTACTCTGATGAACACTTTTATGTGTTATATATATATATTCATGTCTATTTCCGCCTTTGTGATATGAATTATCTGTGACTGATTTGTGTTATGTTTATTTCTATATTTGTTTCCGAAGATATTATAAACACTGTGTAGTAGCTTTGAGTTTGTGTCGGTATGTCGGATTTCCTTCTGAAAAGAATGCAAGTTATATTTTATCTGGCATATCGGTACTTGCACAAAGCAATTATACAGATGGTCGCTCTTCAACAGCCTTATTCTCCGTGCTAGTTGACGGTATTACATCATAGTGTCCTTGGCTAGCATGGGTATAGAGGTGGGGCGTCACACGTGATTCCACCTCGAAGTGGAATTGATATTATATATTGTGCTAACGTCTGTGGATGTAGGGAAACAGGTTGGAGAGATCCAACAGGATTCCTCAAAATTATTTAGAATAGTTTGATATTCTGTATTATGGATATTGGATATTCTGTAATGAATATTATTGTTAATTGGAAATATTGATTTCTATGGTTTGCTTGATATCGAAATATATATAGAATTGGATTTTTGAAAAGAAAATAAAAGAGTGAATTTTTAAGTAAAATAATCATAGAAGATTTGAATAAATTAAAGAATGAATTGGATAAGAATAAAAGTGATTTTTAAATTTTTTAATAAATAACTCCAAGTAGGAAAAAGGGGATTTTGAATAAATAGAAATTAATGATTTACAAACTTAAGTGATATCAATTAAAGGAATAAAGAATTATTTTAAAATTCAAAGTTTAAATTTATTTAAAAGAATAAAGAAGTAATTTGAGAAATCTAAAATTGGATTTTTAGTTAAAAGAATTTCAAATCATAATTAAGGAATAAAATCTGAAATTTATGGATTTTGGAATAAAAGGGAGTAAATTAGAAATCAGTTTGGAAATTGATTCAAGTATTTGGAATTTAAAGGGGAATGTGACTGTAGAATTTATAAACCGAGTTTATAAAAGCAACGTAAAATATATCAGAGGATATTTGGGAAGAATAAGTTCAAGGTGGAAATTTATTAAAGGAATGAGAAAGTTTTTTGAAAATAAATAGTGATTTATTTTTAAAGGTTGTGAAGAAAAGTATATTTCCTTGGATATCAAGTATGTTTTCAAAGTAAATTTTAAAATATAAGATAAAAGTTTAATGTTGTTTTAAAAAGTAGGTTTTAGAAAATTTATTATTTCTGAATGTTTAAAATTCTAAAGTAAATGTTTTTCAAATCTATTATTGTAATAATTATTTAAAGGTGACTTAGTGTTTTGTTTTAAAAAAGTGGAAACCTAGTTTTATATTTATAAAGTAACTTTATTTTCAAATATTCGTATAGTATGTGTTTTTAATCAAATATTGATGTAGTTTTTAACTTAAATGTTTTAAAGTATATTTCAAAGTAAAGCGTTTTAAATTATTTTAAAATTCTAAAGTTTTATGCTTGGTGATTTCAGTGGAAATAGAAAATACTTGGAATTTATTCTAAGAAAGGAAGATAGTTGAAACTGTTTTCAAAAGGGTTTGAGAAGTGGAAATATATCTTGTGAAGATATTTTTGGGATTAGTAAATAATTTGGAAAATTATTTATTGTGTGATGGATGTTGTGAATATTGATTGATAGTTAAATCACCGACTATCAATATTGGACAAATACGTTGTTCGTTTCGAAAAGACCAGGATCGAGATTTATTTCTCGAAAACCACTTCGATCCGGTTTGTACGTTTCGTGGGATACGAGTTTGGATTCGAAGATGGAGAAGTGAAGTGCAAGGGCTAGTCACTACTAATCCTGAGGATATTTCCAAAATGGATGTAGTAGGAATAGCGCCTTCGGTTCCGTTCGAACCCGGGACGGACTTTTATGGATGAATGCTTTCGGGACATCGTCAGGTGGACGATGGGCATTCTAAGGAATATGTTCTAAAAGGTAACGCTTAGCCTCAAGCCTCATCAACCGGGAATGACTGAAAATCAGGGGTTATGCAGCAAGGCTAGGTGGGTAGCACCCAAGCAGGGTGAGGTCATCCCTGTCTAGATGTCCCTTTTTATTTCGGCTTAGTCGGTGGTTGCTGATCCCAACCGCGGGGTGATCTCACTCGGGATTATCCAGTAAGGGGTAGTCCCGGTCTTGTGTTGCAGCGGAGCGGGCTCACTCCTCGGTACTGTGATCAAGGCCACATACTGTGACAGGTGGTACCCCAGTGCCTAGTCATTAGTTGGAAATCCATTCTCCCTACGAGCCTTGTACGAGATTTGTTTGTATTACCCACTCTGTGGCTAGTAGATGATAATAGATGTAACAATTTTTGCTATTTTATAAGTCTTTGTATATAGACCCTATTATAATACGAGAGGATTTTTATAAAATGTGTTTTAGCCATCGTAAGGTAAAAACCCGACATGTTTATTTGTGGCATGGTCTTACGAGATGCTTTTGCTTTCAAGGGATTTTTGAAACTTTAATAATCAATTGAGTGTGATTTTCTCAAGCTGGTTTTCCATACTGACTCGGGTATTATTTAACTGTAATGCTCGGGTCAGACCGAGTATTATAGGATACATGATTTGATGTCGTGGAGCTCAGGAGACGAGCTGGATGACGACACGTACTTTCGTACTTGTTTTACATATATATGCCATTGTGCTGAGTAGTTGTGTATCCAGTTGTATGTTATTGATGTTGAGTTGTGATTGATGTACTCTGATGATGTAATATATAAACAGATATATTTGTTTTGGTGTAAAGATATGTTAATATCTATTATATTTTATTCCGCTGCGATGGTTAGATTCTGTTGTTGTCTTCTATTTTCTTCTTCTACCTCTTCTTCTTTAACCCAAATGGTTCATATTTCTGTACAACTTGAGTTGATTTAGGTAGAATAGTGTTGACTCATGGGGTATGGGTTTGCGGGTTGTTACAGTTGGTATCAGAGCTTAGGCTAGCGATAACCTTGGCTCTGGTGGGGATTACTCTCTAAATAGAGTCAATAGTACTCTAGACTGAGTTTGAGCGTATTAATAGATATGAGCGTGTATTTGTTAGTGAATATAAAATGATTTTATATTGTGTTGATTGGTTTATTGAGTAGTTTATGGATTCTGGTCAATACGAGTAACTAATGTTATTGATAGGGATCTCTAAACACTTGAATAGAACAATTCGACACAGTATTATTTTCAAGTAGGGTAAATGAAATAATTTTACCCAAATTATTTTTGTATATAAAAGATATAAATTTTTGTAAAGTATTATAGTATTTGGATGCTTGATTGTTAAGGAATGATAATATTAAATTATTAACACTATTGTGTAGAAATTAAATAAGAAATTGAAAACTTATAACCAAAGTTGAAGATAAATTTATATAACAAAATGAAATTTGAAATATAGATTATAAATGTAATTTATAAATTGAAATAAATTCATATACAAATGAGATTTGTAAACGTAAACTGTAAAGGTGATTATAATTTTGAAATAGAATTCCAGAGAAACATTTGAAATTGAAATGAGATAAAATTCCAGAGAATGTTTGAATATAGATTTAAAGGAATTGCAATTTGGAATTTTCGGGAAAAATTTAAATTCCTTTGGGTTTGAAAACGGTTTTCAAAAGGTTGGAGGAATAATATTAATATTTTGGAAATATTTTGAGTTGTATTTGAAATCTTGTGAGATTTGGAAATTAAAAATATTTGAAATGTTGTTAAAGAGATAAAAGCACTAAACTCTTTCGGTCGTTGGAAAATAATTCCGATGATGATCGCGACATCATCGGTGTTTATTTTCGAGTTTTCAAGTGAGGAATTGCTACCTGAATATTTTAAATTAGAATTGTTTGCGAACTGGGTTTGGTTTTGAAATTCAAAGGGATAATTGAATTCGCCAAATGATTTTGGATGTAGTTGATTTCAAAAGTGATTTTGAAATTTTGGAAAATTGTTTAAACTCTGGAATTTTATTTTAAATGTTTATGGAATAATAAAAATATATTGGCTAAATAAAATGTATAATTCCGAGTTGAAAGTAAAATGTGAATGGAATTGAGTATAAATAGATAAAAGAATGGATATAAATAAGTTGTGACTCATAAAATTTAGAAGTGGAATAAATAAGCCAAAATAAATTTGTTTGTATTTTAGGGAATGAATAAAATCTAAACTTAAATTATAAAATAGATTGAACTCCAATAAAATAGTTAAAGTGACTTTTGAAATAAAAATCAAATATTGGGTATAAAATTGGAATAAACCAATAGATAATTAATTAGTTAATGAAATTGGAAATGAACTCGAGTATAAATGAATTCAGCTTAGATTGTTGGTGAATTAAATGTAATTGGAAGTGTAGTCGAATAAAATAGAATTGGATTGGATTATAACAATGATGGATTGAATTGGTGGATGAAAATCCAAGTAGACATAAATTTAAAACTTTCCTTGTTATTGATAGAAATAAATTCAGAATGAATTAAGTATGGAAGTTAGAAGTTTAAAGAAATGACTGAATAAACTAATTTAATTAAATTAGTAAATGAGATTGGTTTGATAATTGAAAATCAAATTAAGGATTTAAATTGGGAAGTGCTTATAAAAACAAAATAAAACTTGAGTTTTGAAGTTGAAATATCTTGAAGGAAATAAATAACTAAAGTAATATTTGGATAAAAGCCTTGACTTAGGCAAAATTGTGAAATGATTATGCCGAGTTTAATGAAATGAACTTAAATAAAACTCGTTTAATTAATGAAATGAAATGCCAGTTGAATACCAATTTGATGTGACAGATGTTTGGCTTGTAAATATATTATGTAATGAGTTCATTTGGATTAAATGAATTGAATGTAAGAAATGGAGTGTAAGCCATTTAAATGGAACGAAATAAGAATGAATTAAGTGAGATGGTGGGTGAATGGCTTGGAAGCATTTAAATTTGTGTCGAAACCTTATAAATTTACTTATGGACAGCGTTTATGTATATTACTTGTGTTATACATGTGTTTAGCTGTTGAAATTAAGTAAAATGTTAATAAACTTCGTGTATTTGTCACTTACATGTTTAATTTGAGTAAGTATAGGTTGTTGGAAGCTGTTTGGCTGGTTTTGACTGCGCTTACAGCTAAAATAAATAGCCGCTTGCTTAAAATGCTAAATAAGGTACGCCTATGCAATACAAATAGGAAATATGAACAGCTTTTCTGTTTTTCGACCGTGTGGGTCGATGTATATATATTTATATCTCTTGTTAAATTGTAAAAGCTCCTCCGTACGAAGGAGACACTACCAAAAATTTTCGAAAATTTTGGGAGTTAGAATTTTTTTTAAATTTTCACTAACAATATATGATTTAAATTTTTTAAGCAAATAGAATTAAAACTGAATATTGAAATCTAAATTAACATTTGTGTAAGGTAAAAGCGAAGAAATGTATGAAGAAAATTAAAGAAATACAAGTTTGCAAACAAACTTTTATTTGAGATATAAAAACAAATTAGTAAGTGCAATTAATTTAAGGAATGATTAATCGAATACTGTTTGAAATGAGATGAATTGAACTCAATATTTTGAATTGGAAGGTGAATTAAACTCAAGTAAAATTGAAAATGAAATTTGGATGAAAGATGAGAATAACGTATTGAGGTTTGAAATTAATTTGCAAATTGAAGCAAATTGAATTTATTTGAAATTGGAAACCAAATTGATTAAATAAAAACTGGAAGTTGTGACAAAGGAAAGTGAGTATAAGTGAATAACAATCAAAATAAATGTGAATAAAAAAGAATTTGATATAATTGATAACCAATTGGGACAAATACGTAGGACGTACGTATATTATTTTATTCGCATAGCTATGTGATCCAGATTTGAGCACAGAATTTCGAGATAGTTATATCGATCCGAGTTAGGATTTTTCACTCGATTTTCAACGGCGAACCCTGGATATGAAATTTTGATTGATTCTGGAAATTCTCTATCATAGTTATGACTATGCAAGGAGAAAGACGGCTTCTGATCAAGAAACCAGATCTGAGTCCGCACTAGGAAGCCGGGTGGACGATACTAGTTCGGAAGTGAAATTGTGTGATCGAGTGAGCGATCAGATTTGGTTTTGCAAACAGATGATATATGTGCATCGTGCGGGCTTAAGTAAAGCAGATATTGAAATTTTGGAAAGGAGTCAAATAGAATAATTTTGAATGTTGTGATTGGACACTATTGCTAAACAGGATATACAAGTGTGTTATGACAAAGGATAAAAAGATGTTTTTGGAGTTCTGAAGATAAATTTGAATTTCCCGACTAAAAAGGTATGTGTTTAAATTTCTGTATGAAATTTGATTGGGTTTTTGGATCTAGACACTTGGCCTTTTGTTTTCATTTTGAAATTGGGAGCCCGTAAAGGCATTTTGTAGTTGTACCGAGCTAGCTGCGTAAAGGAGACGCTGGCGAAATTTTTCAGAATTTAGGGAGTTAGAAAATTTTTGAGAAAATTTTGATAATTCAAAATTTGGTTTAAAATTGAAATTTGAATGATTGAGCAAATAATATTGTTTGAAAACTATGGGAGATTTTGGGAAGTTAGTAAGAATGGTAATGGGTCTTCTATAAAAAGATAGTTGGTAGGATGTTGAATTGTTGGTTTGGGAAAAAGGTAAACGGGTATTGGACCATCCTTCCTAACTAGTAATTTCAGGGACGAAATTCTTTTAAGGGGGAGGAATGTGACGATCCGAAATTTTTAAGCCTTTAAAATCAGAATATTTAATCGATTTTAATATTTAAAAGCAAATTTTTAACTTGAATTCAAATATCACCAATTATTGATAATTAAAATTTTGAATTAAATAATTGGAAGTTGAGCTAAATGTTGAATCTGAAGTTTTAAACCTGTCAAAAATAATTTAAAGGCTTGTCAAATTTATATTGATAACACTGAAGATAATAGAAGTTGTACAATTGAATTTAACAGTGATTTGTTCAGTTTTGAAATTTATATCATTTAAATTGAATTTAAAAATAGCCTTCCAAGACACAGTCTCGGATTTCGACGAAGCCAGTTCCGTTGGATCCGTAATATAGTATTATTACCGAATTTCAAATTTCGTAGCTTTCGGAATTATTGTGTGATCATACGAGATAAAAACGCCTAGACAATAATTATTGTTTTAATTTAAATATAATATATTATGTCACAAATCAAATCACAGCCGCCCTACGTTTCTTTGCCGACCTATTCTCCTCTGTCTTCTGAAGCAAGCAAACTACTCACCTCATATCCTTAGCCTCCCCATTCACAATTCATTTCGTTCCTCAGGATAATAAAAAAAAGAGGGGGCGACATTTATTTCCAATTTCAAAATCAATGAAATAAAATCCAAAATAATGGCAACCTCATCTCTTAAGAATCGAAACCCTTCTCTCTTAAACTAAAATTCCCAAACTAAAACACATTCGAAAACTTGGAACAACAATCTCGTATCAGAGAAGCTTCGAAACCGAGCCTCCTCGGCATCATGGGATCGAGGCGCGAGTGGTTCGAGGGTCGCGGAGGGCAACCGCGAGGCCAGGAAGGGAGGCGGCGAGCTAGGGCGTGCGACTCGACTTCGACGACGGGGTGGATTTGGGGTTCGCGTTGCTTGCGATCGTGGCAATTCAGTTGAAGCGCGGAGGGTTTGGCGCTCGCAGTTGAAGTCGAAGCCAGGCCGAAGTCAATATCTTTGTGCAATGGTCGCGATGTTTGTTGGACTGGGTCGTGATCTCGCGTGGTGGCAACGGTCTTGAACGAAGCGATGGCTTCGCGATGGCTTCGTGATGGCAGAAGGTATTAGCTTTGGTTTTATATATATATATATTATTGAATTTAATATCTACATATGTATACAAATTTGGATTTTTAAAGGAGAAAAATTTATAAATTTACAGTAAAGTAAAGGATGTCTACCATTTAGTTTTCAATCTGCAGATTTTAAGCTTACGTATATGTACAGAAAATATAATAACAGAATATAAAGGTTTATTAAAAAAAATTAAATTAGATTTATTTTAAAAACCTATATAGATTATTTCGAAAATAAAATAATATATACACACCTTTTAGTTTACTAAAAATGGGTATGTTGATGATTAACTGGTTTACTAACGTATTTAAAATATTTTAGTTACTAAAAGAATTTAAAAAAAGGAAAATCAGTTTAAAACTTAACTACTTGTTCAAATTAAATCATTTGTAGTTAACTAAATTTATCAAATGGAAATTAACTATTAAAATTGTTTCAAATATTAATAAATTAATGTTTATTCAAGGTCAAATCGTAGAAATAAGCGGGATGGGAAGTGAGTTGCAACATAAAAGCAAAGGTGAGTTAATCTCGCTCATCTGGTTTAATTTAAATTTAAATGGTTAAATTTAAATAATTGGTTGAATGGTTGAATTGATTTGATATGCTATATTATAGTATATAATATATCTTGGAATGATTAATTTTCCAGCATTTTATAGCGGATGAGACCCTATACGCCGCATAATAGCGGATGATTTTATATAAATCCCATGTACCGCGATATTCCACCTCGAAGTGGAATTGGTATTATATATTTGCTAACGTCTGTGGATGCAGGGAAACAGGTTGGAGGGATCCAACAGGATTCCTCCAAATTATTTAGAATAGTTTGATATTATGGATATTGGACATTCTGTGATGAATATTATTGTTAATTGGAAATATTGATTTCTATGGTTTGCTTGAATATATTTCGGTACGCTGAGTTATCGAAATATATATAGAATTGGATTTTTGAAAAGAAAAAAAAAGAGTGAATTTCTAAGTAAAATAATCATAGAAGATTTGAATAAATTAAAGAATGAATTGGATAAGAATAAAAGTGATTTTTAAAATTTTTAATAAATAACTCCGAGTAGGAAAAAAGGGATTTTGAATAAACAGAAATTAATGATTTGCAAACTTAAGTGATATCAATTAAAGGAATAAAGAACTATTTTAAAATTCAAAGTTTCAATTTATTTAAAAGAATAAAGAAGTAATTTGAGAAATCTAAAATTGGATTTTCACTTAAAAGAATTTCAAATCATAATTAAGGAATAAAATCTGAAATTTATGGATTTTGGAATAAAAGGAAGTAAATTGGAAATCAATTTGGAAATTGATTCAAGTATTTGGAAATTAAAAGGAGAATGTGACTGTAGAATTTATAAACTGAGTTTATAAAAGCAAAGTAAAATATATCAGAGGATATTTGGAAAGAATAAGTTCAAGGTGGAAATTTATTAAAGGAATGAGAAAGTTTGTTTAAAAATAAATAGTGATTTATTTTTAAAGGATGTGAAGAAAAGTATATTTCCCTGGATAGCCAAGTATGTTTTCAAAGTAAATTTTAAAATATAAGATAAAAGTTTAATGTTGTTTTAAAAAGTAGGTTTTAGAAAATTTATTATTTCTGAATGTTTAAAATTCTAAACTAAATGTTTTTCAAATCTATTATTGTAATAATTATTTAAAGGTGACTTAATGTTTTGTTTTAAAAACGTGGAAACCTAGTTTTATATTTATAAAGTAACTTTATTTTCAAATATTCGTATAATATGCGTTTTTAATCAAATATTGATGTAGTTTTTAACTTAAATGTTTTAAAGTATACTTCAAAGTAAAGCATTTTAAATTATTTAAAAATCTAAAGTTTTATGCTTGGTGATTTCAGGGGAAATAGAAAATACTTGGAATTTATTCTGAGAAAGGAAGATATTTGAAACTGTTTTCAAAAGGGTTTGAAAAGTGGAAATATATCTTGTGAAGATATTTTTGGGATTAATAAATAATTTGGGAAATTATTTATTGTGTGATGGATGTTGTGAATATTGATTGATAGTTAAATCACCGACTATCAATATTGGACAAATACGTTGATCGTTTCGAAGAGACCGGGATCGAGATTTATTTCTCGAAAACCACTTCGATCCGGTTTGTACGTTTCGTGGGAAACGAGTTTGGATTCGAAGGTGGAGCAGTGAAGTGCAATGGCTAGTCGCTACTAATCCTGAGGATATTTCCAAAATGGATGTAGTAGGAATAGCGCCTTCGTTCCGTTTGAACCCGAGACGGACTTTATGGATGAATGCTTTCGGGACATCGTCAGGTGGACGATGGGCATTCTAAGGGATATGTTCTAAAAGGTAATGCTTAGCCTCAAGCCTCATCAACCGCGAATGACTGAAAATCAGGGGTTATGCAGCAAGGCTAGGTGGATAGCACCCAAGCAGGGTGAGGTCATCCCTGTCTAGATGTCCCTTTTTATTTCGGCTTAGTGGGCGGTTGCTGATCCCAACCGCGGGGTGATCTCACTCGGGATTATCCAGTAAGGGGTAGTCCCGGTCTTGTGTTGTAGGGGAGCGGGCATACTCCTCGGTACTGTGATCTAGGCCACATACTGGGACAGATGGTACCCCAGTGCCTAGTCATTAGTTGAAAATCCATTCTCCCTACGAGCCTTGTACGAGTTTTTTTTGTATTACCCACTCTGTGGCTAGTAGATGGAATTTTATAGATGTAATAATTTCGGCTATTTTATAAGTATTTGTATATCGACCCTATTATAATACCAGAGGATTTTTATAAAAAGTGTTTTAGCCATCGTAAGGTAAAAACCCGACATGTTTATTTGTGGCGTGGTCTTACGAGATGCTTTTGTTTTCAAAGGATTTTTGAAACTTTAATAATCAATTGAGTGTGATTTTCTCACGCTGGTTTTCCAGACTGACTCGGGTATTATTTAACTGTAATGCTCGGGTCAGACCAAGTATTATAGGATACAGGATTTGATGTCGTGGAGCTCAGGAGACGAGCTGGATGACGACACGTACTTTCGTACTTGTTTTAGATATATATGCCGTTGTGCTGAGTAGTTGTGTATCCAGTTGTATGTTATTGATGTTGAGTTGTGATTAATGTACTCTGATGATGTAATATATAAACAGATATATTTGTTTTGGTGTAAAGATATGTTAATATATATTATATTTTATTCCGCTGCGATGGTTAGATTCTGTTGTTGTCTTCTATTTTCTTCTTCTACCTCTTCTTGTTTAACCCAAATGGTTCATATTTCTGTACAACTTGAGTTGATTTAGGTAGAATAATGTTGACTCAAGGGGTACGGATTTGCGGGTTGTTACAATTTATTTGTATGCACGCGACATTAATATTAGCCATATTACAAAAAATTATCATATGCATGTATGTTATATTTTATGTAGGTAAATAATCTATATTTAATATATACGTGCAGACACACAAAAACATCACACATACGGATAAAGTAATTCATTTTGGTAGAGATTTAAATATATGAAATATATATATGTATTTAATTATCCATTAATGAAAAAACATAATTTAAATATTTATAAGGTTAGACATTTATAAATATGTTAATACATACTTTAAATATATAATATAAAAAAATGATTTTTGTCAAACAAAAACACACACACACATAAATACACACACATGCATGAGCGTGTGCGCCCACACACACACACACACACACGTATATATAGACATACAAACATATGTATGTATGTATATATGTATGTGTTTGTATACACACACACACACACATATGTGTGTGTTTTATAAGTTGATACTTATTTTTTAATCAATAATTTTAATTTAAATTATATGCATATCATTTATTTTTAGAACTGGACCTATCGGAAGCGTGTTAAATAGGTAGAGTTCAAAAAAATTCCTACTTTGGATCTTTGGGCATATAAAGTTTAAATATACATTAGATTCAACCTATACAATTTTAAATAAAATCACATTTTATTTAAATTAGTTAAATGGATTTTGAATCTAATTTATAATTAAATGCATGAATGCATCAAATACACCCACGTATGTAACAATTATTTATTGGTTTAAAGAAGGAAACCATTTGGTTCTCCTTTTATACTAATATAATTAATTGAGAGAAATTTTTTCTTTTTTGGAAAGAGAAATATTTCACCTCTCTTTCTTCAATTAATCGAATGATTTATTAAATTCCACTAACGAGCAATTTACTCATAGCATAAATTATGAGTATATCCAAATATACTCTAGTGAAAACCGTGTAATGCAACAAATAAGCAGTGTATATGGTTAATGCAGCCGTGTATAATAATAGATAAGCTTACATATGTATGATAATAGATAAGTTTACATATGCCTTCATTTTCCAAAATTTTAAAAATATATATGTGTAATAATAGATAAGTTTACATACATACATTAAAAATTAGTTTTCCTGTACTGTATATTTTCAAATAAAAAATTGTCAACCATAACATTGGTTTAAATTTAGAAAGAGTTTGAAAATAATTTTTGTAGTTTTACACAAAAGTTCATTTTGATTTAAGTTAAAACAACATAAACATGTATATGTGTTGTGCGTGTGCATGTGCTTGTGCTGTGTGTGTAATCCCAAGTTGTGTTTTAAGTTTAAAATTAACATATGCATATATTAAGATTGTAATCAAGTAACATATATGTTTAAATTTAATGCTAACAAATTTAATTCAGTCTCTTAACTTAATAGGAAATATAAAGTTTATAACTTTACACTAAAGACTATTGTGAATTTTAGAACAAAGGAAACATTTACTTTTATGAATATGATAACCAAAAGAATTAGTTTTTAGAAAATAATCATATAACACATGAAATCAACTTTAAGGTAAGTATAAACAATCAGCAACTACACTCTATTTGTGTTTATGTTTACAAATGTTATAAAATTTTATATAGCATAACAAAATAATTTAACATTTCTTTTATAAACAATAATTTCAAAAAAAAGGCAAAAATAGTCGAACAACTTAGGCACATACAATTTTTTTTATAAGACAATTCAGATCTAACTATACAAAGAATGTGGATTAACAATTAATTGAATGTAATAAGGATTTGAAATATGTCGATGATAATAATCAATGGAGATATTGTAACGACCTAGAATTTCAGTCATTTGAAATTCAGATATTTAATTGATTTTAAATATGCACAAGTAAAGTTTATGAGTTGAATAAATAGTATTTTGAATATCTAGATTTAATTGGATAATTAAATTGTTAATTTAATATTTGAAATTGCAGAAATAATTGAAATAATTAGAAATTGAATTGAATGTGAATAAAAATGATTTATAATGTTGAAAAAAATTATTTTTGAATTATAATGACGTTACAGACTTTTAAAATCGAATTAAAAGTTAAATTCTAGAAATTGAATATTTTAGTATTTAATCGACGTGTAAAAATGGTCATTTTTCAAAAGTATCAGATTTCGAAGAAACTGATTTCATTGAATCCGTAATGTAATATTTTTGTAAGATTTCAAATTTCATATCAATCGGATTTACGGTTTGTTTTCGGAGCAAGCAAAAACGCATAGAAATGTGTTTAAGCGAATTTTAAATTTAAATAGTCGATTTGAAAACCTATCTTCCAAATATGATTGAATTGGCTCCCGATATATATTCCATTACGTTTAGAATTAGGGTAAAATATTATAAACGTCAGGCGACACGCTTCGATTGGAGTTTGAAATTTTTTCGGGTGAATCGTGTTTCAGAATTTTCTATAAAAGGACACGTTTTTCTTCTATTTTCACTCAAACCCTAAGAAATTAGGGCAGGCTGCCATTTACTTTTCTGTGGCCATAAACCATCCTCTTTTCCTCCTTGATATCTTCCAATCCACGAACAATCATCAGAAACTCTCAACTACAACTTTAAAGAGTGTGTCGTGTTCTACAATATGAACGATTATAATCGATTTTAAGTAAGCAGATCGTTAGCAAAACACGTGCAAAGGCTGACCATTCGTACTCGATTTTTATGGCCTCGAGGGAATCGAGCTCGGTGAGGCTTCGGCCGAAGGAGGAGTGGGGTGAGGAGTTTCAAATGGTGGTGGCCGATCGTCGTGGAAGTGGTCGGAAAGGCGCGTCGATCTAGGGTTTAGTGGCGGCTAGTTTGGGTTTCTTGCATTCGATCTAGCCTGGGATGTACATGGGGGGAAGAAGAAAGAATGGCTGACCAGATGTTAATCAAGGGAAAATGAACGGCTACGATTTTAAAAGATTTTGAAAATAAAAATAAAATGTTAATTAATTTATATAATAATTCGTATAAACTTTAAAATGCTGTAACTTTTTCATACGAGATCCGTTTCGCACGAAACGGATTGCATTGGAACCATATTGATGAGCACTATATTATGGAGCTCGATTGGGATTTATTTGAGCTAGTGAAAATTTTGGTTGGAATTAAACGCTTGTTTAATTTTAATCCGAATAAATCGCTAGCGCGACGATTACAATCAATGTGAGTACAACTCACTCTTTCGAACTCACTGATATTTTTATATAAGTGAGAATAAATATTATTTATGATGATTGATGATTTTTTGGATGATATATGATATATTGATTGGTATTTGGATATATACCTGCCTAGTGGAGCAGATGACCCTATACGTTTCCGTGTATGAGCGGATGACCCTTTATACGGTCGTCTGCCTTGAAGAGGACATTGTATGCATATTCTAATATGTATATTTGTTGCAGGTGACAGGTGGGAGGGATCCAACTGGATTCCTCACCATTATTGATTTATTTACATATATTGTTATATATTCTGTTATCATATAGTATATAATGTTTTGGACACCGTGATTGTTGTATTTAGTGCTGTTGCAGCATTGGGCCATATTTTAGAAATTCATAAGTGTTAAAGTGATGATTTCCAAATTTAAATGGATTTTCAAGTGAATTTGAAAATTTACGTTTTGTTGAATTTTGAAGTGTTAAAGGAATGGATTTATTTTAAATAAATAAATGTTATAATTTTTATGTTATAAACATTATGATGTTTTGGGAAATGTAATTGAAATGTATTTTTGAAATATGAAGTTAACTGTTTTGTAAAATAGTTTAAATGGAGATTTTTGAAGTTATAATAAACAGTATATATATATATATAAGATTTATAAAATCGATATTTTATAAATCAAAGTTTTAGAATTATAAAGGAGTTTTATAAGTGTTAAAATGAAGTTATAAATGGGTTTTATAAGTAAATAAGATTTACAAATTTATAATTGATGATGTTATAAAAAGAATCATTTTTGTAAATAAATGAATTATAAGTAAGTAACTTATAATTTGGTTTTTTGGGTATATAATTGAGTTATAAATGGAATTGGTTAATAAAGGGATTATATATACAGTAGTTTTTGATAAAATGAAAATGGAATTTATAAATATTGTTATATATATCTGTAATCAAATAAATTTGATAAGTGAATATAGAAATTATTAAAGGAGATATATCCACGATTTTGGATAGTGGATAATCCTTTAATTAAATATGTATAAGTGTTGAATTTGGTTAGAGATTTATATCCATGATTTTAGAAAGTGGATAATTTTGAATTAAATGTGTAGAAATATTAGATTTGGTAAATGAACTATATTCACGATTTTGGACGGTGAATAATTATAAAATAGATGTTTTGGAAAGTTATATTTTAAATGGAATAAAACGTCTTAAAGATGGTTTTAAAACGTATTAAATATCGAATACATAGATTTCAACATTCATTGTTGGAATAGACGTTTTCTAGAAATAAGAAAATGATGGACTATAACATTGTTGTTATAGTAAATGATTTTCGAAAGGAAATGTTTCGTATAGTATTGGGGTTTTTATATCTATCTAATTTTCGAATCACTATACTACTGATTTTGGGTTGTCGTAACGATGTATTACGCAACATTTATTATGACCCAAACAAATGTGTTTAAAGAGAAGGTTTTCCTTATAGAATAAAATATATACTTAATCGTGATTTAAGTATACATAATATTTTCTAAGTGTTGAAAATAAATTGATTTGTGAATTACTTATTATTAGATAAGTATATGGAAATGTTTTTCAATATAATAGTAAAATGGTTTCGAGAATATATCTTTCTAAAAGATTATGTGTACTGAATATTTGGCAAGCAATTTAATTAATGAAATATTAATTAAAAGGGCCTAGTGATTGTTGTGGTGCTGAATATTTGTTTGTTTGTTTTGATAGTTAAATAACTGACTATCAAACTTTTCCAAATTTTAGTTCCTCAACTTGATATGGGAACTATTTAGTCGTACACTTAGTACATAGCCTTCTGTATAGGCTTGATTATCATTTGTGTTGAGGATGTTGATTCGTATAGTGCAGAGTATTACTCCAATCTATCGAGCTTCCTTCTTGCCTCGAAGGATAGCAAGTTTAAAGTTGGAGACGTGATAAGTCTATGAGACTTGGTTTCTTTGTGAGGTTGAGAAATGCTTTTGCGTTGTTGGTATGAAGAGTCCGGGATAAGATTTTCTTAGTGATGTTCGTACATGATAGGGGATTCTCGCTTCTTGTTAGGTAGCGAACGGATGACTCTTACTCCTACATGTCCTTGAGATCGAGTATCGAGGGGTTGGTTTGGTAGTTTGCCTTACAGTCGAGAGGCTGGCCGTACAAGCAAATCTTGAGGTACCCATGTGAGCTACAGTGCAGTTTATCCATTGTCGATGGTTGAAAAGCCTAGATCGTCACATTTGGTATCATAGCTTAGATTTTGTATATTCCTAAGCTTTGATGTGTACTCAATATAGATACGGACAGTATCACCCTATATTGAGTTTGAGTATATTATATATATGAGCGCGTATTTACTATTGAATATAAAATGTTTTATATTGTGTTTGCTTATCTGTTGAGCTGTTTGTGAATTCTGGTCGGTATATGGGACGCCATATTATCGATAGGGATTTCTAAACGCTTAAACGAGGCAAGTCGACATAGTATTATTTTAAACTGGGTAAATGAAATAATTTTACCTCGACTTATTTTATATATAAAGGAATATTTTTTAGAATTAATAAAGTATATATAAGTGAACTGTTTGAATGTTACAAAATGTAAAAATATATATAAGTCAATGAAAGCTGTTTGAATAATCTAAATAAAAAAACAATTGTAAAAGAATAAATTATATGAGCAAAAGAATTATAAGTATGGAATTATAATCAATATGATTTACAATTTTGAAATAATCATGTATATTAGAAATGAAACAAAATGAATATATTTATAAATGTGAGTTGAAAATAAAAAAGGATTTAACTAATAATTTGTGAAATTTGAATCCCGTTTATTTTGAAAGTTGTTTTTCAAAGTTAAAGAGATTATATTATTATAAGTCTTAATAAGATAAAATAATTTGAAATGATCTTATATATGTAAAGTGAATAGTGAAATTATATAAGTAAAGATTTTTAAATGTGATTTATAAATAAAAGAATTTTTTTAAAAGAATAGAAAGCACTGAATTCACTATTGTTGGTGCGAAATAATAAGGGTGATGACTGCAGCATCATAGGTATAATTTTCGAGTTTCTGTGTGATGGATTTGCTACCAAAGTAAATTGAAATTGTATTTTTTTTGGATGATTTAAAATCCAAGTTGTAATTGATAAATATAAGTAAAATGTGCTTTGGATTTATAATATGAAATAAAATTTTAGCTTTGGTAAAATTGAAATAAATATGAGTTAGCATAATAAATATATGATTTGAAATTTAACTAAAGGAAAGTTAATAAAGTGAATTGGATTTGAAATTATAAAGAATGAGTTTAGTTAATGGAAGTGAACTTAGGTAGATGTTCACGGAATTATGAATAAATAAGTTGTATAACTTATAAAATGTGAAAAGGTAAGTAAAACCAATTGTTAAAATGGTTAAACAATTTTGTTAAGTAAAATAAAATCTGAATTTGAATAGTGACATGAAATTAGACTCAAGTGAAAAATTAAATAAAGTAGAATTTGAATTAAAATTTATAGTGAATTTAAGTTGTATAGTGAATGTAATTGAAGTTGAAATGATAGATAACTTAAGTGATTTTAAATGAAGTTGATTTTGGTATCAAAGTAAATTAATAAATGTGAATTTGAGTTATATAAAGAAATTCTACTTTATTTGTAAAATGAACCAGCATTGGAAACGTCGTGTTAAGAATTTGAATAAAACTTAAGTTAAGAAGTTGTGAATATAGTGAATATTATAATTCAATCTAAATTGAATGTTAAACCAATTTGAAATTAAAAGTGTTGAACCAAATTGAATGAATGTAAAGTAAATTTGGTAATGTTGGATATGCATTGATTGTTAGATGGATGTTAACTGATTGTATAGAAAATCCATATGAAATTGAACTAATGAAATGGAAAGCTAAGAAATTGAATTCAAATTGGAAGTTAAGTGAATTTAAATAGAATTGAATTTATTTGATTTGAATTGGAAGTGAACAAACTTTAATATGATTTAGTGAATGTAAACTAATTGAATATGAATGAATGAATGTTAGTAAATCCAATGTTAATGAATCAACCATGATTTAATTGAAAACTGATTCATTGAATATTAATGAGAAATGAATCTGTATTGGTTTTTTTATGGATGTTAGTTGGATGATAGTTGGTTGATGGTTGGATTTGTTGTGGTGATTAAATTTGCTATATTGGCGTATATAGTTGTTGTAGTGATATATGTTGTATATTGATATTACTTTCATATATGCATGTTTCTCATTGGTGTGTTGAGTATTTAGTAGGTGCGGATGGCGCTTGCTTCACTTTTGGAGCTCGCTTTCATGCTATATTAGCCGTATATGCTCGCTAGTAATATATAAGGTACATATCTCAACGGGTAAGAGAGGATGTTTTCTTAACTTTTCGGAGTCGTCCATTCAGAGGATCAGTCAGTGCTCGCTCTGGCCGATTAGTTAACCTCCTATCTATATCCTGCTCTCAGTCTTCGGATAGAGCGGGAATTGGATGATTGTCTACACGGAGACTGGTGGTTCTGGCTTCCTAGTCTCCCCTTGACCATCATCTCCCCAACCCCCCCTTTTATTTTTCACGGTATGTCTATTGCTTCCAGGTTCTTGCTTTTCCATGGTGGATTGTTCCTCTGTATTCTTCTTCTGCTGGGAGTTTGCTTCAAGGATCTCTTTTTCGCTTTCCAGTTGTCGGTCTTTCAGTTTTAGGGGTGCTGTCTGTTTTCTCCTTCTAGTTTGGAGGAGCGGTGGTTGGGCTTGCTTTTCTTTGGGTGTTGATCCATCAACATCGTCGTCGGGCGGTGGCCTTGCCGGAGCTCGATTACGGTGTTGGATGTGCGGTTGAAACCGGGAGCTCATCGGGTGTGTTGTGTGGTTGGGCCAGAGATTCTTCGCCTTGCCTCTTGAAAGGGTCTATTTGTCCCTTCTGGGTGTTTCTTTCTTTTCTATGCTGTGAGATCTCGATGTTGTATTTCTTTTTCGATTATTTTGGTTACCTGTCAGGCATGTTGACAGCTTTTGGTTGAGTTTTTATGGAAGCTATTATTTTGGTTAAAAAAAAACATATCTCGGATTACATATTGTACTTTTACACCTTTTTCCCTTTGGGATGCCCCATCCTCGAAGATGAGATGTATAATTGTGATATATATATGTAGTGATCCTACTATGACCGAGCCGCGCAAAGGAGACGTTGGCGAATTTTTTTTAAATTTAAAGTGTTAGAAAATTTTGAAAAATTTGTGATAAATATAATTTTGGTTTTGAGTTATAAAAGTTAAACGACATTAGTTGGTTTTGAAAAGATAATTATAAATGGATTTCAAAACTCAAAAAGGTTTCTATAAGAAGTTTAACCAATGGATTTTGGAAAAGTTAAAATGTTTAAATTAGATTTGATATCTAGTTTTAACGATTTTTTTTGAAAAGTTAATGGATTTTATGACTTTTTCTTACTTGGTAATTTCGACGACGAAATTCTTTTAAGTAGGGGAGAATGTAATGATCCAAAATTTCAGTCATTTGAAATTCATATATTTAATTGATTTTAAATATGCACAAGTAAAGTTTATAAGCTGAATAAATAATATTTCGAATATCTAGATTTAATTGGATAATTAAATTGTTAATTTAATATTTGAAATTGCAGAAATAATTGAAATAATTAGAAATTGAATTGAATGTGAATAAAAATGATTTATAATGTTGAAACAAATTATTTTTGAATTATAATGTTGTTATAGGACTTTTAAAATCGAGTTAAAAGTTAAATTCTAGAAATTGAATATTTTAATATTAATCGACGTGTAAAAATGGTCATTTTTCAAAAGTCTTGAATTTCGACGAAACTAGTGCTATTGGATTCGTAATGTAATATTATTGTAAGATTTCAAATTTCGTGTCAATCGGATTTACGGTTTGTCCGGGGCAAGCTAAAACGCGTTGAAATCTGTTTAAGTGAATTTTAAATTTAAATAGTCGATTTGAAAACATATCTTCCAAATCGAATTGGATCCCGATATATATTCCATTGCATTCAGAATAGGGGTAAAATATTATAAACATCAGGTGGCGCGCTTCGATTGGAGTTCGAAAAATTTTCGGGTGAAAAGTGTTTCAGAATTTTCTATAAAAGGATACGTTTTTCTTCTATTTTTACTCAAACCCTAAGAAATTTGGGCAGGCTGCCATTTACTTTTCTGTGGCCACAAACCATCCTCTTTCCCTCCTTGATATCTTCCAATCCACCAACAATCATCAGAAACTCTCAACTACAACTTTGTATAGTGTGTCGAGTTCTACAATGTGAACGGTTATGATCGATTTTAAGTAAGCAGATCGTTGGCAAAGCATGTGCAAAGGCGGACCATTCGTGCTCAATTTTTGTGGCCTAGAGGGAGCTGAACTCGGTGAGGCTTCGGCCGAAGGAGGAGTGGGGTGAGGCGTTTCAAATGGTGGTGGCCGATCGTCGTGGAAGTGGTTGGAAAGGCGTGTCGATCTAGGGTTTAGTTGCGGCTAGTTTGGGTTTCTTGCGTTCGATCTAGCCTGGGATGTACGTGGAGGGAAGAAGAAAGAATGGCCGAACATATTTAATCAAGGGAAAATGAACGGGTACGATTTTAAAAGGTTTTGAAAATAAAAATAAAATGTTAATTAAATTATATAATAATTCGTATGAACTTTAAAATGCTGTAACTTTTTCATACGAGGTCCGTTTCGCACGAAACAAATTTCGTTGGAACCGTATTGACGAGCACTATATTATGGAGCTGGATTGGGATTTATTTGGGCTAGTGAAAATTTTGGTTGGAATTAAGCGCTTGTCTAATTTTAATCGGAATAAATCGCTAACGCGACGACTACAAGCAATGTGAGTACAACTCATTCTTTCTGACTCACTGATATTTTTATATAAGTGAGAATAAATATTATTTATGATGATTGATGATTGTTTGGATGATATATGATATATTGATTGGTATTTGGATATGTACCTGCCTAGTGTAGCAGATGACCCTATACGTTCCCGTGTATGAGCGGATGACCCTTTGTACACGCGTCTGCCTTGAAGCGGACATTGTACACATATTCTAATATGTATATTTGTTGCAGATGACAGGTTGGAGGGATCCATTTGGATTCCTCACCAGTATTGATTTGCTTACAGATATTGTTATATATTCTGTTATCATATGATATATGATGTTTTGGATGCCGTGATTGTTGTATTTAGTGCTGTTGCAGCATTAGGCCATATTTTGGAAATTTAGAAGTGTTAAAGTGATGATTTCAGAATTTAAAAAGATTTCCAATTTAACTGTTTTGTAGAATAGTTTAAATGGTGATTGTTGATGTTATAATAAATGGTATATATATATATATATATACAAGATTTATAAAATTGATATTTTATAAATCAAAGTGTTAGAATTATTAAGGAGTTTTATAAATGTTAAAATGATGTTATAAATGGGTTTATAAGTAAATAAGATTTACAAATTTATAATTGATGATGTTATAATGATTTTTGTAAACAAATGAATTATAAGTAATTAACTTATAATTTGGGTTTTGGGGTATATAATTGAGTTATAAATGGAATTGGTTAATAAAGGGATTATATATATAGTATTTTTTATAAAATGAAAATGGAATCTATAAACATAGTTTTATAAATCCGTAGTCAAATAAATTTGATAAGTAAATATAGAAATTGTTAAAGGAGATATATCCACGATTTTGGACAGTGGATAATCCTTCAATAAAATATGTAGAAGTGTTGAATTTGGTTAGAGATTTATATCCACGATTTTAGACAGTGGATAATTCTGAATTAAATGTGTAGAAATATTGGATTTGGTAAATGAACTATATTCACGATTTTGGACAGTGAATAATATATTAAATAAATGTTTTGGAAAGTTAGGAATAAAACATCTTAAAGATGGTTTTAAAATGTGTTAAATATCGAATACATAGATTTCAACATTCATTGTTAAAATAGACATTATCGAGAAATAAGAAAATGATGGACTATAACATTGTTGTTGTAGTAAATGATTTTCGAAAGGAAATGTTTCGTATAGTATTGGGGTTCTTATATCTATCTAATTTTCGAATCCCTATACTAGTGATTTTGGGTTGTCGTAACGACGTTTTACGCAACATTCGTTTTGATCCAAATAAATATGTTTAAAGAGAAGGTTTTCCTTATATAATAAGATATATACTTAATCGTGATTTAAGTATGTATAATATTGTCTAAGTGTTGAAAATAAATTGATTTGTGAATTACTTATTATTAAATAAGTATATGGAAATGTTTTCCAATATAATAGTAAAATGGTTTCGAGAATATATCTTTCTAAAAGATTATTTGAATTGAATATTTGGCAAGCAATTTAATTAATGAAAGATTAATTAAAAGGGCCTAGTGATTGTTATGGTGCTGAATATTTGTTTGTTTGTTTTGATAGTTAAATAACCGACTATCAAATTTTGCCAAATTTTAGTTCCTCAACTTGATGTGGGAACTATTTAGTCATACACTTAGTACGTAGCCTTCTGTGTAGGCTTGGTTATCGTCTGTGTTGAGGATGCTGATTCGTATAGCGCGGAGTATTACTCCAATCTATCGAGCTTCCTTCTTGGCCCGAAGGATAGCAAGTAGAAAGTTGGAGGAGTGATAAGTTTATGAGACTTAGTTTCTGTGTGAGGTTGAGAAACGCTTTTGCGTTGTTCGTGTGAAGAGACCGAGATCAGATTTATCTGAAAACCACTTCGGACCAACGTATATGCGAATATTGTGCAGGTTGCTTGTGATGATATTGATATTCCGTATTTTTATAGTGGGGGACTGCTTGTTGATCGTTTGGGGTTAAAATCCCAATATACATCCAGTAGCAGTGGTCTCTTCATTTTGAGATATCCAATGCAAGGACTATCCGCTACTAATCCTAGGGATTTCCCAACAGGATGTGGTAGGAAAGTACCTTCGGTTTGTCCTGTTCCTGGATAACTTATATGGATGTTTGTCTGACATTGCATTTCTACAGATTACGTACATTGGTTTTTACAAACGTACATCAGCGGTGGTGGAGAAGGCAACTTCTCTTAGCTTAACACCCTCCTTGAGACGTATGAGCTTAAGGGTTGTACTTTTGTGGAAGGCAATTAGTAGTAAATGGAAATGGCCGTGTGGCATTCAAAGTGATTGTGACTGTGAAAGGTAATCGTTACCTCGTCACAGTAGGGCTAAGTGGGTCATTCCCAAGTAGGATATGATCATCCTCTTCTAGATATATCTTTACACGTTATGACGTCGTGTATCTGATTATGTAGTTTGTATGCTTAGAGGGCCCTTGGTAAAGGTCGGTAACCACCGGAGGATGACATATTGGTACCATCTAGTTACAGAGGTGGGTCGGTCTTGTGTTGGCAGAGGGCAGATGTTCTGTGCCTCGGAACATTCATCTAGAGGTGTACCCCTTCAGAAGGTAGTCCCATCCCTGGTCATTTGTATGAAAATCCAAACTCCACTACGTACCTGCCATTTGATTTGTAGAGCCTAGTATGCTGGAATTTAATAATGGTAACAATTTCAGCTATTTTGAATATTATTTGTATACTAGACACTGGTATAATATCACATGAGTTTGATATGAAACGATTTAGTTATCGTAAGCTAAAAACATGTCCGTATTTATGTGTGGACTTGTCTTACGAGATACTTTTGTTTTGATAGAGGAAAAGTTTGGTAATTTAATAAATTCAGTTGAGCGTGTTTCTCATGCTGGTTTACCAGACTGATCCGGGCATTCTTCCCTTTCAATGCTCGGACCAGACCGAGTATATTTACAGGTTCAGATTTGGGGCTTTTGGAGCTTCAGTAGGAGAGCTGGAAATCTTCATTCCATATACACATACATGTTTTGCTTGATTATCCGTTGCATTGTTGCTTAGTTGTTTATATTATCAGCAATTGTAAGGACAGGTTATTATAATTGTTCAGGATAATAACTATTAATTGATTGTTGAACTCTGATTGATGTATGTATATACAGTTTCTGTTTTGTAAAGATCATTGATATGATATTACATATTTTCCGCTGCGGTGTGAGATTCTGTATTGTTCTGTTTAGTTCTATCTTCTCTTTTTCTTCTCTTCTCTTCTTCTCTCTTCTTTTCTTTCTGTTGACTTTCCGTTAGTCTGTGCTTTTTGGGTCGGACATGTGTAGATTATTGTCGATTCAAAGGGTACAGATTTTTGTGTTGTCACAGATATATAACAAATGAAGATCAAAATTAAATCTACATGATGATCATACAATTAATTGAGGTGGAAAAGGTGAATTCGAGTTATATTATAAAATGAACAAACAAAATAGCATAGATATAACATATATAGGATCTAAACCATCTAAACATGATGAATATACAATTAAATAAAATTAGAATTACCTAAAAATGAAGTCAATAATTTGCATCTTGAATAATGAACAAAGCTCCTAGATTCAGTTGAATCAATCTCTAGATCTTACAAGGATGCAGCGACAATAATCTCCTTTTATTTTTTGACTAAATTGCATTTTATTTTTGAATTTTTAGGCCTATAACACTATGAAAATTCAGCCATTACTTGATGGGAGGAAGAGAGGAAACTTTTTTAGGTGAGAATGAATTAATGGAAGAAATGAAGGGTAATTTGTTTTAAAGGAATAGTGGAAATATTTCCTATACTTTGTTAAAATCTTACCCTTTAATTCTTTATCAAATCTTAATAAATTCCTCTCCCTCTTTTATATGTAGACCCAACTATAGATGATGCCATGTAGGCTCATAAAATTTGCAAAATCCTGTTAGCATTAATCTCATTTAAATCCAATTTAAATATACTATAGATCTCGTATATCCTTGTGTGCATTTACACTTTTTATATACGCACTATATACAATAGTGAGATTAAAAGATAATAGAATTCATTAATTAATATTTCATGAACATTAATTAGTTTAAATAATATATGATAATTATAAATTAATTAAATTGTGTGGTTCATTCAGAGTATTCATCATTTCAGTTATGTGACTCAAAGGCGTAAATTCAATTAGCGATTAATATTGAACAATTCAAACTCTAATATTCACACATCACCTCAGCTAGT
The DNA here is from genome assembly GCA_030765085.1 of Allium cepa. Taxonomy (NCBI): domain Eukaryota; kingdom Viridiplantae; phylum Streptophyta; class Magnoliopsida; order Asparagales; family Amaryllidaceae; genus Allium; species Allium cepa. Next base: position 943,369,216 of record CM060945.1, on the reverse strand, counting down.
TGTGTGACATTATGATTAAATTTATTGTTTGCATGTTTTTTGGTACTTTACTTATTATAAGCGGTACCCGGTGGTAACAATTATTTACACTAATTCTCTTTGTTAAAACTATATCACATTAGTACTTACGGAATTTGGTTTTGATCAAAATTCCAACATTGTCCACATTCAACTTTATAAGTCCAAAAACAAAATTCTTGGTTCACTAATAGAATTATTATTAACCGTATTGCTCTAGCCAGAGACTTTGATTTTGAGTTGACTACAATTGACCGTGATACTAACCTCATATAATCGAGAAGATATATTCTTTATTGAACAGTGTTTCGCTTCCAATTCTTCAACTCAGACCCAACTATAGTCATTAATGGACTCTACACCATGATTAAACTGTACTCAATGTGGAGCATCCACATCGAAGTTCCATGGAGTCTCAACTCAAGGGAACATGTAACATCATAACTTCGAGATTGTCTATTTGACCTCAATTAAGTTAACTAATAGAGAACTCCTAGGTGAATCATTCCATTGTTACTCAATAACCATCAGCAAGTAACCCCTTGGTGCTCCTTACAACCATGATTAATACACTATCTAACATTTAAAGAGTGTTATATACTATAGTCTCAATGAATTTACCGATATCCTGTCTCAAAACATCTTGAATAGGAATATTTAAAATAAAATGTTATTTTTAATGTGATAAATTTCTCATGATTATGAGGAATTGTAATTACTATCACATAACGTATCATTTAAGGATTTTCTATTTAATATACTTTAAATTAATTACTTAGTTTATTATATCATAATATAACAAGTATATAATAGATAGAAAATACATTTTACTTCGAACAAAATTGGTCATCGAGTTAGGTATATGTAATAGATTACATTATTGCTCATAAGGCATACCCTAAACTCTATCAATATCCAATTTATACTTGGGTTGATTAACGAATCTTACTCTGAATTCTTTGATCGATTTTCTCAAAATTTAATCGGGTATGTCTCTTAATGAATGGGTATGCAATTTTGTTTTAATTATTTACTCTGTTAATGAGCTCTCTCTGATACTGATAAACTGCCATTGTCATGTGGAACTATTTAAAGTATGTCCTTTGACTTTTAATGAGATATGGGTTTTTACAAACTGTATTATTGCATTATTATCTATAAAAATGTCTCGAGACTCTTACCATTTGGGAATCATACTTGGGTCAGTTATAAAATTATGCATTAATTTATATTTCTTTTATTGCAACGCTATTCAAGGCATGTACATAGCCTTCGATTGAATCAGCCACTACTTATTGTTTGAAACATTTTCAATTTAAAGTTCTTAAGTTAAGTTTTAACATGATATGATTGACATACTATACGATATAATTAATGAAGTTTGTGTCTACGCATTCCTTCATAAGGGATTAATTGTTTCTATAAATAATTCTCTTGTGTTTCATAAATACTTGAGAACACTCTAAAATGTCATCAAGTTATCTTAATTTAGATTTATCACTTGTTCTATATACCAAAAAAATGAGGAAAGTGTGATATTGTAGACACTACAACACGTATAACAATTCATATTGCAAATGCATAATCAATCTTACATGCTCCATATTAAACAATTTTAATATCTTGTATGCTTATATCATTTGGGAAAATCTCATCATCCTTTTATACTGATTATAAAAGATGTCATTTTCAAAACCAATGTTGAGTATTAAACAACCAAACCGAAGTGATTTTAACTTGAATGCAACTTTTAATAATCATAATTTATAGTTTTGGAAATTTATTTTCACACCTATTAATATTATTTCTTATAGACACGCGCTTTCTCTGCATTTTGATTGAAATTTATTTGATTTCTCTATCAAGATACTTACTTAACTCTAATTCTTATCGAATAACACTTTTGTATCATTTCTTGGACCATATCCAACACTCACAATGTTAGTTATCACTCACATTGGCTTCGAGACATTTTGTTTGTGACATATAAACGATCTATTCTGAATCATTATTTGGAATTTTTGTTTCAACATATATGTAACCAAATCTCAAAGTCGTATTAAGCGATAAATTTTATTAGTAAAAGCCGAATTAGCAAAAGCATGTTGAATGATAAATCTATTACATTAATTTCAGTAATTAAAATTTATAATTTATTCTTATCAATATGGCTTATATTGCAACTGCATTAATCTTCTATTCAAAGACACTTTTGCATTCGATGGATTATATCTTTTCGAAAACCAATGTCAAAATCATATTTTGATAAAGTACTTGGAATCCATTCTGGATTTGTGCATCGTGCCACATGGTAGAGTCAATACTCTTAATGGCTTACTTAAGACTGAGGGAGCTCTTTTCTTGACATTCGTAAAACCCATAACTTCTCTTTAATATGCGAGATTTATCATTAGACGTTGTATTGTGACCTATTTATTTAGTTCGATTAATTTTATTCCCTTTTTTGTTATTTGTTTTATCTTTATATCACATCCAAATCATTTTACTATGAATAATTTCTAAAACAGTTCCTTTGTTATGAAGTTGGTATTTTTTGAAACAACAATTGTTTCCTAATGCAATGCAATAGGTAAATATTTTAAGCGTTGTATATATATATATATGTATGCATGTATGTATGCATGTATATATGTATAAACTGATTAAGTTTTAGGTTCACGAGTGTTATCTCGCCTTTTGGTCAAGGCCAAGATATCAAAAAATAGGCTAAAAAGTAGGGCTTTCAATTTCCTACACGACCCGAAACACGACCCGAAACCCACATGGAAATTAGCAGGTTAACCCGACCCGTTTAAGTTGGCGGGTCATTTTCGGGTCAACCCGAATTTGACCCGTTTATAAACGGATAGGTTTCGGGTTGACCCGCTAACACAAATTGACCCGTTAACAACCCGTTTGTACTTATACGGGTTGATCCGACCCATTCCGACCCGTTTACGACGCAATATACCTTATACGGGTTGACTCGATCTGTTTACGACGTGTTTACACCTTATACGGGTGGACCCGACCCATTAACGACCCATTTACGACACGACCCGATCCGTTTATAATCGGGTTACACGGATCGGGTCGGGTCAACCCGTTTATAAATTGTCTAGTTCGGGTTGAATTTTTATGATCCGTTTAATAAATGGGTAGACCCGACCCACTTAAAATCAACCCGAACCAGACTTGACCCGACCCAAACCCTACCCGACCCGACCCATTGACAGCCCTACTAAAAAGGATGGAAATTAGAATTAGATATCAATTAGAAACAAGGCTATGATCGATACCGTCAAAAGTTGACCGAGCTCCAATCAAGACGGGATCGATTGGGAATGATGAACAAGGTTAGAAAATGCTACATTTCAATTAAGGTCAATCGGAGTTTGTATGCTCGAGATATGGATGGATCAAAATTCAAGGAATGTAGGTTCATATCGATGTTTCATATCAATCAGGATGGAAACGGCAGCATGCTTCGAATCAATATGTATTGTATTGATGCAATGCGCATCGATTTGGTTGGACATGGCAGAAGGAAACATACTTTGCATCGATCATGGCTGGGATCGATACGAAGAGTAGGCAGCGGTTTTAAGGACTCAAATGGACATTTCATATTGATCGCTTATTCATCGATACGAACGAGGCAGAAGATATGGATCGATACAAAGCACGCAAAGGCATACAGACTTGGATTGATGGATACGAACAAATGCATAGAATATGGATACGAAGAAGCACACGATGATGGATACGAAACATTGATGGTTACGAAGGCTCTGTACTTCGTATCGATGGGTACTAAGGAAGCGGTCGAGGTGGAGCAAAGGATATGAATCAGAGCGCATGAAATTCGGATCGATGCAAAGGCTATGGATATAGAGATGGGACCGATGGATAATTAGATGATGGATAGGAAATAGAATGGATACGAAGTGGATTGAGCCGAGCTGATCAATGCGAACAATTCATCCTTCTTGTAAACTACAACTTGCATCGATCATAACTCAACACTACAAGTCCAAAAGCTATGAAATTTTCAAAGAAGCTTTTTGATGCACTCGAGAACCTACAGGATTGATCTCAACTCGATTGGACCACTTTTGGATCAATACGAAGTAAACATGGATTGATCCAAAATTGCTCTGGATCAATATGGTGGGTCCACCTGTGCAAGAGAAGAGGCATTCCAGGTTTTAAGGTGGATATTTTCGGATCTACACCAATAAATATGAGTCCTATGTCAAATAAAAAAGGGATCTTCTTCTTATTCCCCAGGCAAAACTCTGCTATTTTGTTTATTGATTTCAGAGGTTTGTAATCGTAATCTCAATAAAAAAAGGAATAAAAAGGATCGATTCAAAGTGGACGTAGGCCGGATTGCTGAACCACTATAAACCTTGTGTTCTTTTCCATTTTCTTTCATTTTAATCTGGTTAGTTTCTTCATTTTTGTTCTCTACTTAATCTGGATTTGAGATCTGTGTATGGATATTGAGGATCGGTGTACATACACTGGTGCTTTCATTACTTCTGGGTGTTAGTGACCAATTTGACGCAAATATTTGGTGCTTTCACTAAGAACCGCTAGTGCTCAGGAATTTTAAAGCTTGGATTTCAGATTTGAAAGCTCAAGGACTTGGATTTAGAAAGCTATAGCAACGCAATCAACAAGAAGACAAAGGACTGAAAGGAGTCAGCATGAAGGGAGTCAGGAGGCTTCCTCATGAGAGAATCAGGCCTTGATGTTCATCACCAGAGATGAGATGGAAACGATTCTAAAGAGATAAGAGGAGATGGTGCAGAATCTAATTCGACAAGTTGGAATGCAGAATCAAGGGAACGCAACTGCAAGAGATGCTGGAGATAGATGTCGGGAGCACGGAGCAACCAAAATTAAGAATAGAGCAAGACCATTAGGAGCAACATCAGAACTAGGGGGCACTCACCCGAAGAATGTTGATCCAATCCCGGGCAGGGTACTAGGTGAAGCTGTGCAATGCGGCATTGATATAGGAATAGATACTCGTCCAGGAGAGCGGATTCCAAGAATCCCTCGTGAACTCGAGGGGTAGATTGGAGGCAAAACAGACAAGGACTATAGCTCGGTGACCACGATAGATTGGCAGAGATGGTTGGGCGAGCCACAAAAGGCGGATTGGTGAATAAGGACTTAGAGGATGTGAATAGGAGTCCCTTTGCTCCAATGATCTGGCAAGCTAGGAACCCGTTGGATTTCAAACTACCAACACTGGAGATGTATGATGGGAGAATGGATCTTGCTATTCATTTGACGACGTACATGACGAATATGGAGGTACTGGGAGCATCAAAAGAGGTCATGGCACGATGCATCCCTTTTTATTTGATGGATATAGCAGCATTATGATTCAGACAGCTGGAGAGTGGCTCTATTGGCGCATGGACAGAGCTGATTGAAAGGTTTATGAGGCAGTTTCAGGTCAACATAGTCCGACCTGAGAATGTGATGACTTTGACATCGATGAGTAATGGAAAGGAGAGTCACTCAGGGATTTCTTAACCTGATTCAACGCGGTAGTGGCTTCAATTGATCGAATTGATCCGTCGATGGTTTTGATGGCGAAAGTTTCAAGAATTGCAGATAATTCATATTTCAAGATATCATTGGAGCGGGACCCACCGATGGATCTCTGGGAGTTCTACCATGAAGCAGAAAGGTTTCTAAGGCTGGAAGATGTGCAAGCTGAGAGAGAAGGAAGAGAGGCTGAAGCTTATGCAGTAAGGGCTTGAGGTCCACTCATGGAGGATCCAAACAAAGATGATAAAGGAAAAAGAAAAATGAGTGATAATGGTGACACTTCAAAAAGGCCATGGAGGTATTCAAAGTTTACTTCCTACACGGATTTGATTGAGACTCTGGAAAGGATTTATTGGGATACTTGAGGACGCCTCCAGTATCGAAGGCCGACAAGAAGGGAACCTTCTGAATACGAGCAGACATCAGGAAAGCATTGCATATTCCATGAGCTGAATGGGCACAACATGAACGACTGTAGACATTTGAAGGACATTGTTGAGGAGCATATAAGGAATGGTCATCTATGACAATATGTAAGGAATTGAGCTGTGGCAGTGGAACAGGAGTGGCCACCGCCCACTTCGAACGAGGATGACACTAGATCTAGGCATCACCAACTTGTTATCAACTAAATGGTTTTATGACTTTAAATAAGTAGTAGAACTTGAAGTAATACGACTAAGTCACTTACACATGTATGGGATCGAGGATAGTCCCTAGGCAAGCTCTGAGACGATGATAAACCGTGTCGCTCGAGTCTATGAAATACTGTTTTTCTTTTCATTTTCCTAAAAACTTCGGTTTCTCCCTTGGATGTACAGACATTTATTTGGTTTTCCCTGGCTGTAAAAACATTTATTTTTAATGACTGGATTTGCACTACTGCAATAAATAATAAAGGTCTTGCAATTACTGTCCCGATAAGGAGAGACGGGGCAGTGATCGCAAGTTACGAGTCCCTTCGCCGGAGAGCGATGAAATGGACTCAAACAGAATATAAAGCCCTTGGACAGAGAGTCAAGGCCGGAGAATATAAAGCCCTTGGCCGAACAGTCAAGGCCGAAGAATATAAAAGCCCTTGGTCAGAGAGCTGAGGCCAGAGAATATAAAAGCCCTTGGCTGGAGAACATAAAAGCCCTTGGCCTGAGGGTCGGGGTCCAAATAGGATAATGCAACCCGGAGAGGTAATGAATTCGGATTTTGGCTTGGGATAAATAGACCCAAAGTGGTCCTGAATTTGGAAAAGGGCTTAGAGCGATCCCGGATTTAGATATTAACATAAAAAGGTTATGGATTTGGCTATTGGTCATTTGATACTAACGGAATACGACTCAGTTGACGAGTCCGGATAGCTATAAAATTGCTAAGGATTTGGTTATAGGACTTCGAATCGGACATCGACTCGGAGCAATCGCGGACTTGGATATGGCAATGACAGTTGGATAGGATGGCTTGGTAATAGTTTGGATTATGAATCGGATGGTATGGCCATGGATGGAATATGGACTTTGGATGACAGATTCAGAGAAATTCAAAACAAGCCTTCTTACCACAAGGCATGTTTTGGGGGGCAAATGTTATCCCGCTTTCTGGTCAAGGCCGAGATATCAATAAATATGCTAAAAAGGATGGAAATCAGTATTAGAGATCGACTGAAAACAAGGCTATGATCGATAATGTCAATACTTGACCAAGCTCCAATCAAAATGGGATCGATTGGGAATGATGAATAAGGTAAGGAAAGTCTACGTTTCAAATTTAAGGTCAATCGGAGTTCGTATGCTTAAGATACAGATGGATCAAAATTCAAGGAATGCAGGTTCATACCGATGTTTCGTATTGATCAGGATGGAAACAACAGCATGCTTTGAATCGATATGTTTTGTATCGATGCAATGCGCATCGATTTGGTTGGACGTGGTAGAAGGTAACATACTTTGCATCGATCAAGGCTGGGATCGATACAAAGAGTGAACAGAGGTTTTAGGGACTCGAATGGGCATTTTGTATAGATCGCTTATTGGTCGATACGAAGGAGGCAACATACATGGATCGATATGAAGCAGGCAAGGACACACGGACTTGGATCGATGGATACGAACACAGGTACAGAATATGAATACAAAGAAGCACATGCCAATGGATACGAAACATTGATCGTTACAAAGGCTCTGTACTTCGTATCGATGGATACGAAGGAAGCGGTCGAGGTGGAGTGAAGGATATGGATCAGAGCACGTGAAGTTTAGATCGATGCGAAGGCTACGGCTATGAATATGAGACCGATGGATACTTGGATGATGGATACGAAATAGAATGGATACGAAGTGGATTGAGGCGAGATGATCGATGCGAATCATTCAGCCTTCATGCAAACTACAACTTGCATCGATCATAACTCAACATCCACAAGTCCAAATGCTATGAAATTTTCAGAGAAGAATCCTGATGCACTCGATAAACTCCATGATTGATCTTAACTCCATTGGACCGCTTTTGGATCGATATGAATCAAATATGAATTGATCCAAAATCACTCTGGATCAATATGGCCGGTCCACCTGCGCAAGAGAAGAGGCATTCTAGGTTTTGAGGCGGATATTTCTAGATCTACACCTATAAATAGGAGTCCTATGGCAACTAAAAGGGGGATCATCTTCTTCCCTAGGCAAAACTCTTCTATTTTGTTTACTGATTTCAGAGGCTTGTAATTGTAATCTCAATAAAAAAAGGAATAAAAAGGATCGATTCAAAGTGGACTTTGGCTGGATTGCCGAACCACTATAAACCTTGTGTTCTTTTCTTCTTTCTTTCATTTTAATTTTGTTAGTTTCTTCATTTTTGTTCTCTACTTAATTTGGATTCAAGATCTGTGTTCATTACTTTTGGGTGTTAGTGACCAATTTTGGCACTAACAACGAGCTTTTGTCCATAATATAAATTGGTCCCAAATCGCTTCACTTTAGGTACTTTTGGAAATGTTTTCTTATATATTCAAAAATTTGATCATATTGAATTTTCTTATTTTCTTTGCTTAATACATTTTGTACTTCCATTTTATATTCAATGAACTTCATAAGTACATTACTTATGCGTCAGATAAACATGTTCATATTATGTTTATTCATCTGTGAATTAAAAGAAATATGTGGAACTCTTTTGGTACATTAGACTTTTTGACTGCATACATCTTTATGTAACTAATCTAAGTTCACTAACTCTTGTGTTTCTCCCACTAAATGGGTGCTTTTTCCTTAGGTCCAAAATAATTGTAACAAATTATAAATACTTCTATGTTATTTAGCTAAAGCAAATATTCATGACAAAATAATACTACATTCACTTTTAGTAAATATTAAAAATAATAATTATTTTATAAATAATCTTGGTTTATTTACGAAAATAATTTTTCGTATATTGATGCATCCACTGGTACGTATTATATGGCATGCACTCACTATTTCTGCATTTATTATAATAGTGTATGAAATATGAAGCTCCTTCAACTACTTATTTTGGGTTATTTATTTCTTTTACTATAACTAGTTTATATTTGGAAGTTTTCGATCAAATACCTTAAACTAGTAGAAATGACTTTATAAAAAAAATCTTTATGAGAAAAAAATTGAAGTAAAAATTACATTTCTCATTCCATATTAAGTATCTACTAGTATTTTATACAATTCTTATTTTTGATATCACTTCATGAAGCAGAGTGGACATTACTCTCATTATTCCAACTACACCTAAGTTATATCCACATTTGAAAATTTGCTTTCATTTTCTAAATGGTCGATCCATTCAAAAGGAAGTCCTTTTTGTAATCAATCATATTGAATACATGATTTCACTTTACATTTTATTTTCTTATTTTCAATGAACTAATATTCATAGAAATTTCATACATTACGAATTGCGACCATTCATCATATAATATTTATATGTTATTAAATATGGACCAAAATCATTATCTTATTTGTTCAAGAGTTCAAAACTCATAGAAGACAATACACAGTCTTGTACAAATAAATAATTAAGCGACCGAGACATGAACGTTTTGATGGTTGAGCAAATTGGCTCCTGCATTAGTCTAAAAGCAACAACATGGTAAAATATTTAAAGGTAAGTATATCCTATATTTCTTTGTCAATCCTTAATTTAGTTCATTTGTATATCTTAACTGATAAACATTTTATAAATTTTATTTGTTTCATAAATTTATCGATGTAGATTATTTTAACTTTGTATAGCAAATGTTCTTACAATATTAAAAAGGTTAATTGTTACTATTTCATTTTGCTAATAAGGCTCATACTATACTTTTATGTTTCTCAAAACCTTAAGAGAAAACATAGAAATCATACAACTACTCTGGTGAGTGTTAGGACTCGCTTGCCTTGCGATTTTGATATTGAGAAATATCAAAAAATCATTGGCCCACAAGCGATGAATAACACATTATCGATTGTATCATATACAACTCCTAACCCGTAACATTTATCCTAATCTCATTTTGACCTTTAGGAATATAAACAAATCGAAAGAGATTATTTATGTGTACCTACCATTTCACGATGGCTTAACATAAATATATGCAATTTAAGGAATATCTCCAAATACATATTATTCAACATATTAATAGTACTACACATAACATCCTTAGCTTGAGTCATATCAACAACTAACGAGTATGCAAGTAATCTATTAATATATAAATGATAGGGATTACTTTATATTAAGGACCCATAATCTTTAATATATTTCATTGAGCAATATCAACTTATGGAACAATGATACTTTCGTGATTCAAGTATTGGACATATCTAAAACCATGATATAAGTTAGTGGTGGGCGTTGGGTCGATTTGGTGCGATTTGATGCCCTGCTTCACACTACATTAAACGATTAATCAAAAATACAAACCATTATACTAATCTTTTAAATGGTTCGGTTTCGGTTCGGTTTAATGTAATATGGTCAAGTTTTGATCCAGCCTAGTTTAAACCCATATTAAATATGAAATGAGAGAATCACTTCCATCAACAATCAATTTACGAAGGCAACCACATGAAGATTTTACCCTTAAAGGTTAAAACATACAATGTTAATCTTAATTATATGTATATTTCAATTTGACATTTAATTACATGTGAGATTTTTTAGTAGATTAATCAATCACTAATGTTAATCAATGCATAATCTTGACTAGAATAAGATTATAATTAGCATTTATCCAAAGAAATAAGATGGAAAAATATTATACTAAAAATATCACTTCTTCCTTTATGACAATGATTGTTATTAGTATAAGCTAAAAATAGAATATGCATCGCTAGAATATAAAATGATGTAGGAGTTGCTTATATTTCTATATAAGATTACCATGTAAATATCCAGTTCCGTCTGGTTTAATTTGGCCAATTCAATCGTCGAAACAGCAACCGAACTGTATCAATGCGGATCGGTCCGGTTTGTGGTATTTACTTTGGTTAGAAGATTAAGTGCAGGTTTCCACACCGTTTTTACGGTCCGGTGTGGACGGTTTCTGTAAAGCAATGTGGTTTTTGCTCGCCCCTAATATACGTACTATACGTATGTATTTATTCCTTAAATCTAATTAAGGTTTCTTATTGATCCACCTTTTATTATACATTCATATTATATAAGTTTTAATTATTGTTTAACTTTTATAATTTAATTAACTTACATAATAGGATTATGTATAATCTTATATTAATATTGTACCAAATAATATTTAACTAATTAACATTTTAATTAAGTTTATATTATTCAGTTCAAGATTTTATATTGAATATGTATACTATAAAATTTATTTATAGATAGACATACATATCTTTATATATGTGTATTATATTATTTTTTATTTAACATTTAACTAATTTATTTAATTAAATAATTTTAATTAATTATTTAAATTTATATACTTGACGAAAAGTATTCAAAACAATCCTCAAATGATGAGCATGATCGGCTTCGAACTTAGAATAGACAAGGATGTCATCAATGAATACAAGGACGAACTTATCGAGATATTCCATGAATACTCATTTCATAAAATCGATGAAATAAGCTGGAGCATTTGTCAAACCGAACGGCATAACAAGCCACTCATAAGAACTGCAATGAGTGCAGAATGAGGTAAGAGGAATGTTGTTCCCCACAATTCGCAGTTGATGAAAACCGGTGGCAAGGTCGAGCTGAGAAGAGACCATAGCACCACTCAACTGATTTGACATGTCATTGATCCTGGGGAATTGATACTTATTCTTAGAGGTTAACTCGTTAAGCATGCCGTAATCGACGCAAAGCCTAAGAGTACTAGCAGATTTCTTAACAAAGACGACTACGGCACCCCACGGTGAAGAACTGGACTGAATGAATTGCTTGGCTTCAAGCTCCAACAGTTTCATTTGGAGTTCCTAGTTTTTCTTTGTGGACATCCTCATAGGAGGACGACTAATAGGCTGAGCATCAAGAATGAGTTCAATACAGACTCAATTTCCTGCTTGAGTGGCAAATCCAAAATAGGCTCAAATTCATCAGCAAAATCATAAACGACTGGAATTAGAGATACATCATCATCATCTCGAGAATCAAGAGAAAATAAGGATGCTTTGGAATTACCATCAACATTTCGATGAACAAGAGACAACTGATCAGTCGATTTAGGATGCTGAAGATATAGGATCCTTTCAGAACATAAGATTCGAGCTTGATAACATGCAAGCCAATCCATGCCCAAAATTATATCAAATTCAAGACGGTGAATAACATGAATATTTGCATGGAAAGAAAAACCAAATGAATAACCTCAACATCACTATAAAGCATGCTAAGTGTTGCAGACCCCCTAATAGGATTCGCAATCCTCAAAGAAGTAACAAGGTAAGAAACATCAAACGGTATAACATCAATAAGTTCCTTCATATGAATGAGTGTGAAGCACCCGCATCGAAGAGAACTTGAATAAAACGATCATGAAATAATATAGAACCTTTAAAAATATAAGGAGAAGTACCTCTAGGATGAGAAGAACCACCAGAAGCATCCACCATATTAAGCTTGCCTGACTTAGCGTTACTAGCAGCAATAGGACAAGATGAAACCAGATGTCCCTCTTTCTTGTAATAATGACATACATGGGGCCTGGTACAATCTCGAATCAAATGATTAAAAGAGCCACAATTGAAACACCCCTTCTGACTAGGAGGTGATCTACTGGGCTAGGAGCTAGAACCAACAGACTTCTTCTTCTTGTTATGAGAAAAATACCTGGACTTCTGAAAAGGAAACTTCTTCTTATTGGGGTTGTATGAACCTTAGTCTCATCGCTACTATCTCTCTTCTTCCCGACTTCTTCAAGATGAAGCGCCAAGTCAACCAACTCCTCATATGAAAGCTTAAGCTGAAGCATCAAAGATTTCTTCAAATTTTTCTTAAGGCCAGAAACAAAATTGAGATTCTTCTTATAAGAAGTGCTTATATACTCGAGATCATACTTGGACAAGGCCTCAAATGAAGATATATACTCGAAAACTGAAGACTTCCCTTGCTTCAATTAAAGAAAGCGATGAGCTAAGAGAGATTTCTAGGACTCGGGAACAAACTTAAGTTCAAAACGCTCCCTAAACTAGATCCAAGAAAGAGTAAACTCATCAAGCTCCATAATAAGAAGCTCATATCAATGAAGAGCACGCTCTTACAACATACACGATACTACAAGAACTTGGTGATGGTCGGAGTGATCCATGCGGGTAAAAATATACTCGCATGTACAAAGCCGTGCCTTGACCTCAAGAACAGACTCTAAGCCTTGAAAGGATTGCCTTCAAGATGAGAGAAATCACTGCACATATGCGTAAAAGAATACTTACATAGAGGGGACGAAGGAGTAGGATATGGAGGCTGAGTGCTCCTAAATAACTTCATGAACTAATCAGCAGATATGTAAACACCGTCTGGATGTGAGCCAGTGGATGGCCCAGCTTTAGAACGACGACCTCTGCCTCTTCCAGCCAAAAGCTTGTTAAGATAAGATAAAGATTATTCATAGGATAAGGTATCATTATTCCAATTATAGAATACTACGGAATATAAATGAATTCCTAGACATATTCCCAACTTATATCTATCCCAAGGACATGAAAAGATTAAGGGCACGATGATTAGGGAATATGTTATCACTTATACTGTACTTTGATGTACTGTAATATATGTTCTGTTCCATGTTTATCATATTTTGTTCTGAACTCTGATACCAATCTGTGACGCTCCACCCCGAGACCCGTATTAACAAAGACCATTACTGAGTAATACTGTATGTTAATGCAGAGAATAAGGCTGGTTAGGAGTGACCGTTTGTAAGCTTTGTCTTAAGCAAGCATTGAATACATCGATTTGGTGCTCTAATTTTTTTATTTTACCTTTCTCAAGTGGATCGACATACTCAATAAATATTTACCATAAAACTACGATAGCTAACGATCTATCAGAACAAAATATAATAACAACAAATACTACAGATCATAGAACAACAGTCGCACATATATATACAGATACATCATGGTACACTACACAGTGATACAATAGTGGTGGTACATATGCCATAATACGTACATCGAGTCAAAAAGAATATGTGCATATCATAGTTCACAAAATACAACAAGACTACATAAAAGATGACTAGCATCAAAAGAAAGCAAGAAACTCCATAGCAGAAATCTACAGCAGGTGACTAACCCGAAACAACTCGGTCTGACCCGAGTATATAAAATACATAGGTCAACCTAGTTTAAATAAACTGATTAGTATTTGATAGATGAAGTATAGGGATAAATGATAATATTTCTTCTCAAAAGAGAAGAAGCAACACTAAACATATATATCAACTACCAAAATATCATATGAGGGTCAACTACCAAAATATCATATGAGGGTTTCTCGAAAGAGGAAAGTTCAACTACTACGTCAATTAGTCACAAATATTCGCCTCATATCATCGGCATTAACAACAACGAATTTCATGGCGTCTATCAAAACCATAACTTCTAAATAGAAAATCAAAAATCTCAAACAAACGCTAAAGGATGGCTACCATATATAACTCCTAAATAGAAAATCACAAATCTCAAAAATACGCCAAAGGATGGCAACCACAAATCCCAATATGCAGAACCCGGTTAAGAGTTTAAAACTCTAAAATGTAATCACCATATAATAAATCCTCAAACAGCTCAATGGCCCAATAATCTCAAAATGGCGAAGACATTCGAAAATCACAAATAAATCAATAATCATCATAAAAGATGGATCCATATCACAAAAGATGCATATGCTAACAAAATGGCCAAAGCCCGTCAAGCAATGTATCACAAATATGGAGCCTAACACGACCCGTAGGTCAAACATCCCAAAGGACACACATCCCGAAGGACGAACAGCTAAAAAGCCCAAATGACCCGAAGGTCCATGAAATGTGTATAGCTTCAAACGAACAAGTCCGAAATTAACCGAAAAGTAAATGCATATGTCCCATACCACATGTTTTACTAAATCTTTTAAATCTCTTTCTTAATTTTTCGAAGAGTGCAAAAATGTGTGTTTTATATAGAAAATACTTTTCTTCGAGAAAACTAGTTTTTAAAACAATTTTTGAAATCATTTAAAAATCATGGCTTTGAAATTCTCTTTATTGTAGAGAATATAAAATTTTAATAGTTTCAAAATTAATTATAAATATTATAAAATATTTATTTCAAAAGTTATTTTATCATAAAAATCATTTCAACATCGTTTTAGAAAACACAGCTCGAAAACAGCAGAGATCATCGAAAACGCCATAAAATCGGCATATGAGATTGTCTCAAAAACCCATCAATCTGAAAAACGGATCAATAATAATGTTGGCTTACCTATTTTATAGGTTTAATCCCTTCAAAACACTCTAAAATATCTCAAGAATTGATCACAACATTCACTGGAATATGTAGAACAAGCAAAACAGTGCACATGTACAAAAAGAAATCAATTTGGACAATAAAACATACATGGTTCGACCCTTCTTTTGCTCAGAACGACCCTAAGGAGGCATGGGTCGATCCACGAATAGTTTTGGTCAACCCTAGGGTTGACCCCCAATGTTTCTGGGTCGACCTAAAGGTCGGAAATTTTGTAGGCTTTCTTCCTATTTCATTTGCAACTTCAAGCACTGATTTCAGGTGCTTCCAAAATGATTTAAGCTATGAAATATGAAATGAACATAAAACTAAACATGATCTATGATCTGAAAAAGATTTCACTCACATCTGGTATGAAACCAAAAAGATATGGGTTCAAAAAGTTGAACCCAGATAAGGATTTCACTATAAACAATAGATTTCAATCTACAGTTTACAGTAAATCAAAATAACAACGTAAACTGAAATCAGATTTTTACAGGCAGCTTATTTTGCTAGAAATGTGAGTTACTACTCACCTTATCAAAAATTTAAGCGATTTTTTTTGCAAGCTGTAGTCTTTTTGGCCTTGAGAAGCTTCAATGACCTGTAGAAGCTGCAAAAGAGAACATGCCAGCAAAGCAGAAGTTATAGTAAATTGGTTTTCTCAAAACAGAAAAATAAAAGAAATAATTTGTGGTTTTTATGCTGATTACCTACTAAAAATTTGATTTACTAATTTTCCTTGAATTTCCCTTTTGATTTTTCTTAATTTGAAAGCTAGATTTGAAAATTAGAAGAAGGTAGCCATTTTTTTTATAGGAAGAAGAAAAGGAAAGAGTACTCTACGTACCCTTTTTTTCTTTGCAAATAGAAAAGGTTTAATTGGGTTATAGTGTTTGAGTTTGGACCCAAAACCATCTATGTCTATGTTAATACTTAGTTAAATTTAACTAAGTTAATTTCTTGTATTAACATTTTTTTTTGCCATAATTACACATATTATAACCAAATAAATTTGTACAACATATTTCTATGTTTATAAAAATGTTTCACAATATACAAAAATTAATTTTAGCCTTTTAAAATTAATTTCCTTCATTAAATTCTTACTTTTATTTAAATGCTTCATTTTACACTATTATTCACATAAAACAATATTTTTAACATCTAAATTACATAAAATTATTTCTCTTGTGCAATTAAATATCGCAAACCTTATTAACATCATCTTTACATCCAAATATTATTTTCAGAACAAAATTCCACCTTTTCATTTGCAATATTTACCATATTAAATACTAATATTTCATTAAAATTAATAAAAATCAACATTTGGCAATAATTTCTAAACTTATTGCATTTCACAAATGAAAACCATATAATGCTCATTTTTACCCTAAACTAACATAACTCCATTTTATTTTAACAAAATCCATTGTTTATTTAAAATAATTTTTTTTAACAAATTTCCATCTCCAATTTATTTTATTTTCTTCATTATTAAATTATAACCATCGTTATCATATATATTCACAGGTAATCACCAAAACCAGGATTGTTACATTAATAGAATTTATGAAATTGAAATATTACAGTTAATATGAGTTTAGATGATAACTATAGAATTTGAATGTAATAATGTAATGACTCGTAAATTTGAACAAATTTTAAAAATATTAATTATAATTATTGAATAGAATATGGTTAGAAATAAAGAATTTTTAATTATTACAGTTAAAATAAAATAAAATAGTAATAATGAAAATAAATTTCGTTAGTATATAGAACACGATCTTAGATTAAATTCTGAAACAACTAATCTTTAATGAAATGGAAGGTGGTAACGCGTATTAGAATATAATTTGATAGTATTGACTGAATGTAATTGACAACTGTATTAATGCAATTTCAATCAACTATAACAATAAATGTTACTAAAGAATAGGAAAAAATTCTAAACATGTTAGCATATAATAAGAAATCAATTATATGGTAAGTAGATTTATAGTCCTTGTGTAAACAATAAATTTATAGATAGGAATTACTAAGTTGTAACAATTGAATTATTCCTCATCCCATTTATTAATCCGCTTTGGAATTTATTTTGTAATTAGTGGAATTAAATGTAATTGAAATCTTTCAAATAAAAGGAAAGAGAACATTAATTGTACTTAATGAACGTAATAATAGAAACATATGTTTGAACTAAAATAAAAGAGGAAATTGAGGAAACAAAAACGAAACATATGTTTTGATTGAAAGAGAAATTTGATACAATATAAAGAACATGTAAATCGAAATAAAAGGATAAAATTTTGTTTGAATTATTTAATGAAAATAAAATTATTAGTGTGTAACCAACGTTCAGTTGGAAATTTAATATTGAATTAATTGGAATTAAATCTTTTAATTAACATAAAGAGAAACAAATGGTAATTGGTTCAGTCAAGAATAAGCAACATACGTTGAATTCAATAAAATGAACATTTGAATGAGGACAAACCAATGTTAAAAAATGAAGGTTAAATTTAGTCAATTTTAAAATATCTTATTATTTGAATTTAAATAAAATTTAAAGGTTAAAAGTAAAGAACAAATTTTGGAATATTGAATAATATATTTTTCCAAATTCAATAAAATAGAAAACTTTCAGAAATTTCAAATTTTGGTCAAACTTGGTCAAAGTTTGACTTTTGGTTAAAAAAATTAAATTTGAATTTTTATTCTTGTTATTTGATATTAGACTGAGTCCTAATCTCCTCTCCACTTTTTATTTCATCGAAATCAAATTCCTGTTGCTCTAAAAATATGAAATACTATGGAAAATTGACATGAATTTGCAGTGTTTAGTTGTTTTTATTTGGCTAAGTCCTAATGGGTTTGTTTGGTCTAATAGGCCTTGTTAACCAATAGACTCTAACCATACCAAGAGTCTTGTGTCTATTCCTATGCCTACGACCATTTGTTTCTTTCTGACCAACTTGTAGGTACATATTTTTCTCTTGAGAAAACTTTCTCATCACACTTCGCTCTTCGTCTCCAAATCTGCGGAGAGTTCTAGATCTAAAAACGCAAAATTTCTCCAAATCAAAACTCTTTCCTCCCCTTTTCCAAAACTCTTCCTTCCTCCTCCTATAGCCACCACTATCCTCCATCTCCAAGGCCATCTCCTCCTCATCTCCACCACCATCCACCAAGCATAGGCTGAACCCCCATTACTCCTCTACTTCTCTTTTATAAAAGATAAAATCAAAAGAGAAATATATATATATATATATATATATAAATGTGTGTGTGTATATATATATTGTAATCCATCAATTCAGGTTTGCTTTGCTTGGGAGTTTGTGGTTCAAATTCATAGCTTTGTATTGTCAATTTTCCTAGTCTCAAAAGGTGAGTCATTCACTCACGATTTAAAAATCTTATGATAAGTGAATGAATAAATTGATATGTTATTGGAATGTTGCAATAGTTTAGATTTTGCATATTTTGTATATGATTTGTATGATCTATGGGCACTTATGTTCACCTATCATTTTTACATGATATTGTTATTTATATTATGTAGTTTGTTTATAAAAATAGATGTGATGATATGATTATTGGTATTTTCATGATGTTATATGAAATTGCGATGTTGAAAGAAAAAAAAGAGAAATGTTATATTGATTTAAAATCTATCACCCATGTTATGAAAATGTCACTAATATGATATGTGAAAATTTATATGTAAATATGAAGAGAAAAAGAAAGAAAGAAAGAAAGAAAGAAAAAGAAAAAAAATTATATGCATGTATGTGTTACGTTGTAATATAGGAAATCACCTAAAGTGCTATATTAGAAATATTTTTATATTATGTTATGTAATTAATTATGAAAGTTACATGCTATTTTATGTAATTTGTTATGTAAGTTATATGCTATGTTATGCAATTTGTTATGTAAGTTATGTGCTACCTTATGTAATATGTTATGTATGAATATGTGTTATGTTTTTTATTTTATGTAAATCATGTTGCAAGTTCCCTTAGCTTTAGGAAATCACTATGGGATGAAATGATACATACCCGAATGATTTTTTAGATTAAGGAAAATCGTTACAGGTTGAAATGATAAACCCAAGAGATTTTATTGATTTTAGAAATTTAGGATTGCGGGTTGAAACGATATATACCCGTAAATTTTAAATTGTTGCAAATTGAAATGATAAATATCTGTATTACTTGACCGTAGGATAGAAAATTATATACGGCACCATTGGTCTGCTTCAAAAGAGATTTCTGAAATTTTGAAAAGATGTGTTTAGAAAAAAAGGAAAATGACTTTTAAATTTAATATAAAGATTTTACTTATAACTTTATTTACTTTTTTTCACAATATAAGATTTAATTTAATAAAAATAGAATATGTTATGTTTAAACTATTTAAATTAATATACTTATTTTAATATATAACCTATTTTATTATGTAAACTATTTCTAATATATACATTATTTCAATCTATAACCTATTTTAATATATAAACTATTTCTAATATATAAACTATTTTAATCTATAAACTATTTTCAAAATATAAACTATTATTAACATATAGCTATTATAATATATAAACAACTTTCAATATTCAAAATGTTAAAAGTTGGAATTGTCATGATTTAGATTTAATTGATTTAAAATGCAAATATTTTGATATGATGGTTTAACCTATTTTATGGTTATGATTTTGAAAATAAATATGATTTTGGAAGTGAATATGATTTCGAAGTTAATATGATTTTGAAGTGAATATGATTTCAAAAGTGATATGATTTTGAAATGAATATGATATTTTGATATAAATTATGAATTAGTTTTTGAAATGTAAAAGAACCAACAGGTGTGCAATAAGCGTTTGGTTGTTAAAGAGACCGAGATCCGATATTGTCACACTCTCCGCAAATATCGAAAACCACTTTAACAACTGTGCACATGGTGGAGAATCCAGAATGAAGTAGGATGGTTTGGTGAACGCTACTGGAATGAAGTAAGAGAACAATGATGGATAGCCTTGACCTTCGGGTCATAATAGAAATGACTAAAACAGAAGCCACGCTGGGCCAAGTGGGGTCGCCCCTCTATCGGGCTCATTTCTTCGATACCATATTATTACTTTGCGATTGATTTGGTGGCCACCCTTTGATTTGATTTGGGAGTGTGTCTCGAGGTGGTCAGTAGTAGTTGCTATGCATTACCATTAGTCCGTATCTGCAAAATGGTAGTATCCTACCTTGGGAATTACCTCGCATGTCTTGTCATATTAATCCTGATCGCGCCCACTACGAATTTGGTTTGTATCATGCCTATGGAGTGCTCACTGAGTAAACCACCATTTTGGTGGAACTTAAAACATTTGTATAGACTAAGGTGTTTATATAAAAAAAGTGTTAAGGGGGATATGGGTAACGCCTTAATGCTATTTAAATATTTTACTTTACCATGGAAACTATTTATATACCGTATTGTATTATGTTTATAGATAGTTCTACGGATCCTTACAGGATGGAAATCCCAAATATTCTTTAAGTTATTGCATTTTATTTGGACATTTCACTTGAATTGATTTACTTGCATAAGATAGATTCTGACTCGAGTGTTTTGTGTTTTTCTTTATCCCTAGAACAGCTGGAGTGTAACAGCATTTGAGACTCACTGTAATGATCCTAAATTTAAAATTGGTAATTTAAATAAATTTTTGAATTAAATGGTGAATTAATGGCGAATTAATTTGAATTTTTTTCTAATTTAATAAGAAATGTGCTAGTTTATTTATATAAATAGATTGTGATTTAAAAAATAATTAAATTTTAAATTCAAGAATAAATACATTAGAAAATAAATTGGATTTAAAACTATATTTTAAAATTAATAAGAATTTGTTCTCTAAATTTTAATATATATATATATATATAAAGGAAAATGTATATAAACAAATAAATATTTATTAGATTTGATAAAAAGGTTTAATACATTTTCTTTTTAAATATAATTAGAGATAAATAAATAATTGTTTACATAGTTTAAATCTAAGAACAAAAGTAATTTATAAAATGAAAAGATATAAGACATAAGTGCTTAAAGGTTTAAACATAATTTTTAAATTATTTAAAGTAAGGGGATTAAACACAAAATGTTACATATGAACATTTGTAAGCTTGAGATTATATGAATTAACAAATGTAAGATAAGTAACTACATAGATAAACAAGTTTCAAGTTTTCCGATTTCTTTTCATTTTAAATAAAAGATAAAATCACGTTATATGTATATTTTTCTTCTCCCTCTCATTTCTTTTCTTCATTTCAAAGAAAAAAATTAAAAGTCTGGAAATCAAAACCAAAACTAAAATGAAATCTGGAACTAAAAGAAAGAAAAAAAATTCTAAAGAGAAAATCCAAATCGGAAACAAGCAAACTAAAAATAAAAGCCAAGTTTAGATTCAAAAAGCAAACAAAGTATTCAGATCAGAGCAACTAGAATTCAGTTTTCAACCTGGAATATAAAAAATTGAAATTTGCTTCAAACCTGAAACAAGCATCAGTTTAGGCAAATCAAAGGCTCAAAGCAGATTTGAATACAAATCAAGCGGGCAATCTTTGTTTCAAGGTCAAATGCAACTGTAAGTTTCAGCTTTAAAGCAAAGATCAAAGCTTCACTTCAGCTCATAAACAATCAATTCCAGATTTTCAAACTTGAAAACATTCTTGTTCTTTGCTTCCAAAATCCAAGTGAGTAAACATCACCGCTATCAAACTTTATCTGCTTTGTTTTGATGCATGTGATGAATCTGTGAATTTATGTGGTGAAAATTTGCTTGTGTAATGGTAAGTGTGCTTGCATGAATCACAGTTCATATGTGATGTGTATATATGTCTGTAAGCCTCCCCTTTTCTTGTTCTCAGATGCAAAACAAATTCAAAACCCAAGATCACGTCCTCTGTTACCTCTTAGTCTAAGATGTTTAAGGAAAATATGGTTAAGAAAATCAAGATTTTAGTTTTGAAAATACTTGTGAATAAAATTGGGAGGTAGTTTTAACAAGAAAAAAAAAACTTACAGTAAATACTTAAGAATGTTAAGATTTTTATTTCCATAATTTACTGTTTCATCTACATAATCTGATACTTCTTTGTAAACTATGAATTTTGAAAGTAAAATCATGATTTTTAAAGTTTTAAATCAAGAGAACTTGAAAGATGAACGAAAATTGAAAACGTGGCAAATTCTGGTGATCGCGAGGTTGTATGGTCTCGAGCTTGGGGTCGTAGGTAGCTTGAGGACTAGTGATCATCAGAAAATTGGTGAATAGATTTTTAGATCATTGGTGAAGTTAGTCGATATTAATTTAGGGTTTAAGGTCCTACTTTGGTCGATGTTAGAATCGAGGAAACTGCGATGTCGTCGAGGGATTTGGGCGATCACACCTGGGGGAAAAGAAGTGTGGCATCGTGGCCAACCTCTGGACGTAATTGCATGAACTCCGGTGGTCGAGTGCATCGTCGGTAGGGAATTTTTGTCAAATGGGTTTGTTTCCAGCTTTGGGTCAACTCGTTCGATTCTGATTCACAAGGGAAATGTTCGAGCTAGGTGGTTGGAAGGTTAGTGGGGGTTGTCGTCGACTTGACGAAGGCGGCAGGGTTGGTCGGAAATGATGAAGTAGCGTATGCACGTGCATATGCACATTTTTCGTCCCCGGGGTTGTGATGTTTGGGGGAAGAAGAAGTTGTCTTGGGTTGGGCTTCGGGAATTTAGATCGTTAGCTCGAGTTTATTTCCAGGAATTTTGAATGTGTTTTATTATGGGTTTCAAAATTTAAACAAAGTTAAATTAAAATAAAAGAAAAGGTTTGCTCGAGTTTGGACCCAAGAATGTTATGGTTTGGCTCAGGAAATTTGCAGTTCGACTCGGGGTTGTTTAAATACAGTTTTCAAATTGGAAAATAAATCAAGTTTCAAATTACAATTTTAAACAAGTTTTAAAACAAAGTTTTTAAGAAATATAAACTAAATTTCCAAAAGTAAAGTATTAAGCAAGCTTTCAAGGATTTAATTTTTAAAAGTTAAATTATTTTAAACTGGTTTGATTTATAAAATTTCGTATTAAGTCAACTATCTTATCAAATCTTTGATTATTTTCTATTATAATTAAAGGAAGGATTAATTACTTAATGTATTGAATGATGGTGAATTAAATGTGTAATTAATCAAAGTGATTAATTAATTAATGTGATAAATAAAAGGGTGATTAATTAATGAAAGTAATTAAAAGTAATTAATTACTTAAAGATAATTACTTAATTAAAAAATAATTAATTAATGATTAAAGTTGATTAAACAAAAAATTAATTAAAGGATAATTAATTAAAGTGATTGATTAATTAAAGTAATTAGTTTGAGGATAATTAATTGAAGGTTATTTAATTAATGAAAATGATTAAGGCTAATCACGTATTTCAATTAATTAAAGGATAATTAATTAAATGGTAATTAATTAAGGGTTAATTAATTAACTAAGGAAAATTAATTAAAATAAATTAAATAATTAAAGGTTAATTATTTAATGATAAAGGTTGTTTTATTTATTAATTAAGGATGATTAATTAATAATTAAAGGTTAATTAATTTATTATTTAAGGTTAATTAATAAGTGATTAAAGGATAATTAATTAAAATGATTTGTAATTAATTAATGTTAATTAACTTGGATTTGTGATTTATTTATAAGTAATTAATTTGGTTTAAATTAATCAGATGACAAATAGATTTTACT
This sequence comes from Allium cepa, assembly GCA_030765085.1. Lineage (NCBI taxonomy): Eukaryota > Viridiplantae > Streptophyta > Magnoliopsida > Asparagales > Amaryllidaceae > Allium > Allium cepa. The sequence continues at coordinate 943,344,860 of CM060945.1, read as the reverse complement.
AACGGATGTTTGGATTGCATTGAATGCTTTGAATTGTTTGATATCACTGTTGTGCGATGCTTTGTGATATGAATTATTTAGATGTGTGCTGTGATAAATGTGATTTATTTATTTGTGATGAATGTATATTATTTATCTGTGAATATGTGAATGGAAGGTAAGCGTTATAGGATCATACCGCTTATCGATATTGATGTGCTTGAATATGTAATGATTGATGATGTTGCACTATTATGTAAAACCCCCGGACTACACCATACACACACAAATGTGGATTGCATGAGGAAATTGGTTAAGTCACAGATTTTTGAAATGGTTTTAAAGTTGAATTTTGAATCCAAAGTAGTTTGGAAATGGAATTGGGTTAAATATGAAAAGCTTTTAAAAAGGAGTTTTGAAGATAAAAATTATTTTGAATAACTTGGTAAAGTTTTGAAATTTAAATAATTTGATTTGAATTTGAATTCAAGATTTGAAGTTGAATTCTATGTTTGGAAATTATGGTTTAAAAAGGTTATACAAGTTATAAATGTGTTTATATGGGTTTTAAACCATTTCAAAAGTATTGTTTTGGGAATCTGAATTTAACCCAAGTTTTATACTTGAAGAGATTTAACTTATGTAGATGTAATCGAATTTTTCCAAAACGAAAAGTCTTATTTTCAAATAGTAATAGCTTTCATATAAAGAAAGGAATTCCAATTTGCGTTGAAATACTTTAAGTTTGAAATGGAATTGAAATAGTTTTGAAAGCTATGAATGAATCTTTGTGAAAGATGGTTGAACTTTGTTTTGAAATTAAAGAGGATCTTAAAGAGCTTCTTTCGTATAAAAGATTTGAAATGGAAATGGTTTTGAAAGCTATGAATTGAATCTTTGATTTAAAGATTGGATGAGTTAATCCAATTTGAAAGAGAGTTCGTTTAGAAAAGCTATGAATGATTATTTGTGAAAGATCGGTGCACTTTGTGAAGTGAATCTTTTTTTTAAAAGATAAAAATGGTAATTTGTTTTATAAAGAAAGGTTTTGGGCTTTGAGTTGTGGCTTAACTAAGATCCTAATATCCATATGTTTTTAAATATTGTGCTCATTATTCGATTTAGCCGGGAGATGATTTTGTGTCATATAATCCATTTCGAATAATGATGCGACGATATGGATAACATTTGAAGACCGGTGGTGAAGACGGGATATTTTCGAAAGCGAAAGGATAACTCGTCAAATATCTCTGCACCGAATAACCTTGGTATAAAGATTTGATCACCCTCTGTGATGGGTAGTCCGAACGTGATTAGGGATTATCCGGATTTGCAAGGGCTTCTTTGTGAAGTGCCTTCGGTTCTGTTCGAACCCGAAACAGACTTGTATGGATGTGTGTCTGACATTACACTTTGAGATGTAAAGCTGGTTTCTATCAAATACATTTCTATTTGGTGGCGGAGAATTTATTCTCTTAGCTTAACATCCTTCTCTGAGATGTACGAGCTCAGAGGTTATGTAGTTGATGGTTATTAGTGATACAGTTCCAATTTGGTAATGTGGCATACGATGTGTTGCAGATCATTTGGTGATCAAAGCATGGCTTTGTGAAAAGTGTAGCTTTGTGGATGAAACTTCGTCGGACCTCACAACCCGGAAATGGTCGAAAAAGGAAGAATGCAGCAAGGTTATTTAGGGGTCATGCCCCTAGGGTATGTCCATTCCTTCTGGAAAAGGTGGTATCATGGTATGGAGCATAGATATTTAACCTATGTGGTTACTGCAAATTTATTACTTTGTGGTTGTTGCTTTATGGTTGAGGATCCTCGGATAAAGGCCACAAACGACCAGGGATGGCATACTTGTAGGTGTTACTTCCGGGCAGGGGTAACCCGGCCTTGTGTTGGCAGAGAGCCGGGTAGGTTCTTGGGGCGTCCCTCCAGAGGCGTACCCATGTGGCAATATGAAGTTCCTTAGCCTGAGCATTTGTTGGAAATCTAATCTCCAATACGCACCTTGTACGATTGCAGTTGTATAACATACCACCTCAGGTGGTAGCTATAGAAGGCATAATATAATGGTACCTATGCTGGCTAAGATTAACATTATACTTTCGAAATTGTTTTCTACACTATGCACTAATGATAATATTATCAGAATATTTTCGCGTATCAAGCATGTTTGACTATCATAAGGAGAAATCACTCCCAAGTGTGCGATTGTATTGTGTGTGTGCCGGGAGGCTTTATGGTAGTTTCATTTTCCAAAAAGTATTGCGGATTTCTTTTAAAATCTTTTATTTTGATTCTGATAAAAATAAACTGTTTTCGTTTGCTCAAACCAGTCCCATGACTGACCCGGAGTTATTGTTCCCTTCCTAAAGTCTTGGCGCCCCCAATTTTCCACACGGACAGTCTAGAGTTGGGTTTTTCAGATAATCAGATAATAGGTGTGGATTTGATATCTCGGGAATCTTTGGATTTGGTTATCGCTTTGTGCTTCTCTTTAATATTCATGACTAACCTTGCTTAATACAACGTGATAGGGTTCTCACTTCGCGTTTGGAAAGCATTTTGGTGGTTCTACCTTTTGGAGTCTTTAGAACTTTGGCAATGGAGTCGTTATATGTTGGAGTATCTATCTTGTGGCATTCTGAAGATATTATTTTTTAGAGTTATTTCTTTCTGCTGTATCTTGTATCTCTTATAATATTTGATATTCAATTGTATCATTTTTGTAACAACTGTTGTATATCAATGATATTATCTTTTTCTTCCGCTGCGTTGTTATACTTAATGTGTTATAAGCTCTGGCACGAATCAGATTTCAACGATTGAATCTGCGACACTCGAGTACAAGTGAAGTATGAGTGTCGATTTTCGAACGCTGAAATTCGGGTCGTGACACTCACCTTTTGGAGCTTGGGGCTTGGCTTGGAAATGTATCCTATCTATTCAGCTTTCCAGTTACTCTGTTATTTTAGTCATTTCTATTCAGAATTGTTATTTGCTTATGTATTAGAGACTTCTGTGTATTTGGGCTTCTGTTGTCTTTTGTCTTGGACTCTGTTGTTTCTGTAGTAGCTTCACGAACTACTATTTATTTATTCCACCGCGTATTGTTGGATTACTCTATTTCTGTGATTCTGTGGTTTATTTATTTACCATATATGCTATGTTTTTCCAAATGTAAATAGCAATCTGTTATTTTGAGCAATTCAAGTCTGACATGTGTGGTTTATTGTCGATTTGAATGGTTCAAAATAGCGGGTTGTTACAGTTGGTATCAGAGCTCTGGTTTAGGCAAAACGTAGCTTATGGAGTAAAGACTTATTAGAAATATAGAATGAGTAGAATCAATTACGGAACCATCCTTCCTTTCGAGCCTATCTTCTTAGTTAGGATTCTCTTTGATAAGGGTTCCTTTAAATTTGAATCTCTATCTTTGTCCTAAAATCCACTTTTTAATTCATCATATATGAGAGCATATTTGTTAGTGTTATAAAAATTGTTTTATGTCGTATTGTTTTTTTGTTAAGTATGATTATATTTTATATATAAAGGTATAATTTTCTGAAATTAGATAGTTAAATGAATTAGTTGTTAGAAATGATAATACTAGATTATCATTTATTGTTTTGTTAACATTCCTAAACTGGTAACTATTGTTGTATGTTATAAGGAGATGAAATTTTATAAACATGGTTTATAAATCTGATTTGCAAATGAGATAAAATTAAATTATGGGTTTGAGAATTTAATTTTTGATGCTTTTCAAAATTTGGTTTTCAAAGATAGAAAAAATAACATAAAAGTAATATAAATATTATTGGAAGGTATTTTCAAGCAAAAAATATTTCCAAAAGAATTTTAAAAGAAGCAAGTTATTACTCTCCTCTTTTGTCGCTAGAAAATAATTTCGGTGACCAACATCATCGGCATTCATTTTCGAGTCTCAAAGTGGGGGAGACCACTTAGTACCTTTGTTACACTTTTGTTTTGGAAATTCGATTTTGATTTGAATTTCTTAAGTATGATTTGACATACAAAAATATATATGCATATATTTATTTCAAAATGGTTTGAAGTGAGACTGGAAAATAAACTCTTAAGTTTATGTTAAGTAATGGTTCTCAATTATTGAAATGAAGTAAAATTTCTGAATAATTGAAGTGTCTAAAATGAGAAATGAAATTGAAACAACTTGAAATAGTTGAATTAGGATAAAATTAATTTGTACAATACTCAATTGCATTCTAAGACATTATAACTTCCTGAAATATTTAAAAAGCTAAAATATTAACATGAATATATAATTGAAGGGTATACAAGAGGAAACTTTTGTAATAAAATGTTCAAACTAAATTTTGCTTAATAAAAATATTGTAAATAAAAGGTAAATTGTATAATGCTCAATTACATTCCAAAACATTAATAAAAACTTCCCAGGAAAAAGGTTTGAATGTTAATGTGAACATGTAAGTTAACTATATACAATACAAAATGTAAGTAATAAGATGTCCAAAATGAAATTTGTTAAGGAAAGTTATAAATAAAAATTGAGTTGTTAAAATGAATGTTTATACACTTAATCTATGTTATAAGAAACTTTAAGTGAAATAAATTGAATAATAAAAAGAGAATGCCATTTAAATAAATGAATATGAACTTAAGAAACTAAAAAAGTAATAAATAAATTTATATTTTGTAAACTGTTTGTGATAAAAGATAAATTACAAAAAATGGTTGAAATAGAATTATAAAGTGGAATTAACTTAAGTGAAGTCAAATGGATTAAACAAATAAAACGGGTTAAATAAAATAGGATTTGTTTTGAAACAAAAAATACCAATGAACTTAAGTTATAAAGATAAGGTGAATGTAAATAAATTATGGATGGGAGTTAATTAAGTAGAGATGTAAGAAATTTGGAATATATATAAGCTATATAACTTGAAACTTGAGAAAATAGGAAGTAAAAACCAAAATAAGGATGTGGTTAAACATTTTGGATAGGAAAAAGGAAATATGGAATGTTGATATTAAACTTAAGTAAATTTGTAGAATGGTTAATTAAGTGATATTGACATTAAAGGAAATATACGATGTGAATGAAATAAAATAAATGATCATAAATAAATTTGAATGTGAAAGAGAATAACAAATATGATTGTAAACAAATGTAAGTAAATAGGGTGAATATAATGAACATCAGTAATTGAATGTAAGTTAATTGGACATAATAGAACGGAAATTAATGGAATGAGAATTCATTGAACACGAATAAGTAAGCATGGAAAAAAAAATTGTAATGAAGTTAATAAATTGAAAGTAAATCAATTGAATCTAAACCAATTAAATGTGGATGAAACAAATGTAAATAATTGAAAAATCAATTGAATCTAAATATATTAAATAAGAGTAAATCAAATCCAAATGCAATTAATATTGATTGATTGAATAAAAATGGATTGAAACCAAATTAGTTGAATGTTAATCAATTAAAATCGAACGAAATGAATATAAATCCATTGAGTGATTAACGAGATGAATAATAATAAGTGAATGTTAATCAATTAAGAAGTAAATAAGGCGACTGCAAATAAATTGGATATGAATGTAAATTAATTGAAAGTGAGTTAATTAGAATGATAATGATAAATGGATGTTAATAAGTAATAAAAATGTATAAAGTTAACATTCGAAATGAAATATATAAGTTTTAAATTAATTGTTGTATCTAGTACTATGCATTCCGAATCTATCTTATCTTTCTGTTTTACTTCTATTCTCCTATCTTCGTTCCTTTTCGAGAATGAGAAGTTTTTAAGTGGGGAAGAGTGTAATGACTCGTAAATTCGAACTAATTTTAAAGATACTAACTATAATTATTGAATAGAATATGGTTAAAAATAAATAATTTTAAATTAAACTATAAAAGTAAAATAAAATAATAATAGTAATAATAATAATAAATTTATTAGAATATAAAACATGATCTTAGATTAAATTCTGAAACAACTAATTTTTAATGAAATGGAAGGTGGTAACACGTATTAGAATATAATTTAATAATATTGACCCAATGTAATTGACAACTGTATTGATGCAATTTCAATCAACTGTAATAATGAATGTTACTAAAGAATGGGATAAACAATATTCTAAACATGTTAACATACAATTAGAAATCAATTATTTGGTAAGTAGATTTATACTCCTTGTGTAAACAATAAACTTATAGTTATGAATTACTAAGTTGTAACAAATGATTTATTCCTCATCCCATTGATTAATCCGCTTTGGAATTTATTTTGTAATCAATGGAATTAAATGTAATTGAAAATTTTCAAATAAAAGGAAAGAGAACATTAGTTGTAATTAATGGACGTAAAAATAAAACCGTATGTTAAAATTAAAATAAAGGTAGAAGGTGAGGAAATAAAAAGGAACCATACATTTTAATTGAAAGAGAAATTTGATGCAATATAAAGAACATGTAAATCGAAATAAAAGGATAAAACTTTGTTTGAATTATTTAATGAAAATAAAATGATTAGTGTGTAACCAACTTTCAATTGGAAATTTAATATTAAATTAATTGGGATTAAATATTTTAATTAAGGTAAAAAGAAACGGATGTTAACTGATTGAATCAAGAATAAGCAACATATGTTGAATTGAAGAAAATGAACATTTGAATGAAGACAAATCAATGTTAATAAAATGAAGGTTCAATTCTGTCAATTTTAAGTTATATTATTATTTGAATTTAAATAAAATTTAAAGGTTAAAATTAAAGAACAAATTTTGGAATATTGAGTAATATATTTTCCAAATTCAATAAAATAGAAAATTTTCGAAAATTTCCAATTTTTGTCAAACTTAGTCAAAGTTTGAATTTTTCGTTGAAGAAGGTTAAATTTGAATTTTTATTCTCTTTGTATGATACTAGACAGAATTCTAATCTATTTTCCACTTTTTATTTCGTCAAAATCTAGTTCCTGTTGCTCTAAAAATATGAAACATTGTGAAAAATTGACATGCATTTGCTGTGTTTAGTTGTGTTTTGTTTGGCTATGTCCTAATGGGTTTGTTTGGTCTAATGGGCCTTGGTTAACTAAGAGACTCTAATCATACCAAGAGTCTTGTGTCTATTCCTATGCCTACGACCATTTGTTTCTTTTGACTAACTTGTACCTACAAATTTCTCTTGACAAAACTTTCTCATCACACTTCCTTCTTCCTCTCCAAATCTACAGGGAGTTCTAGATCTAAAGACTCAAAATTTCTCCAAATCAAAACTCCTTCCTCCTCTCTTTCAAAACTCTTCCTTCCTGCTCCTATAGCCGCCACTCTCCTCCAACTCCAAAGCTATCTTCTCCTCCTCATCTTCACCACCATCCACTAACCATAGGCCAAACCGCCTTTAGCTCATCTTCTTCTCTTTTATATAAAAAAATCAAATCAAAAGAGAAATATATAAATTTTGCAATCCATCAATTCAAGTTTGCTTTGCTTTGGAATTCATGGTTCAAATTCATTGCTTTGTGTTGTCAGTTTCCTAGCCTCGAAAGGTGAGTCATTCACTTACGATTTAAATCCTTATCATAAGTGAATGAATATCAATTGCTATGTTATTGGAATGTTGCAATAGTTTAAATCGTGTGGGCTTGAAACCTGTAGAAATCGTTTAATAGAAATTAAATGAATATAATTTAATTTTGAAAGCTAGCTTCTATATACAATAGAATTAGTGTTTGAAACTAGTTTCATTGAGTTTAAAAATATCGAAAACCTATATTTCGATATATTGGATGATCCACTTTCGTTTCTGAAAAGAAATAGGCTTTTCGGCTCGTTGTTATCGTTTCGACCCAATTCGATCTGTCCATTCTTTCTTATCTATTTTTGTATATATAAATAGATTTTCTAACCCTAGCAGCCTCTATTTTTGATTTCTGTACGTATTGCTTATTCCCATCTGCTCCTTCCTTCCTTCCCAATGGTAGAAACCCTATTCTCAAATTCGATTTCAAATCAAAATCAAATCCGAAAATTCTAATTCCTCAAACTATGTCATATGATATATCACTGAAAAGCTCTCGACGATCGCAATTTACTGCCGTAATTTGTTTTTGCAATCGAATCATGGTTTGGCCAGAAATTGGTGACTTATTGTCGGCCATCGAAACTAGGGTTTTCTTTTGCATGGTGGATCTTCGTCGATAGGACGATCATAGGTGACCAGTAGGTAGAGGATGTCGAGCAGCATGCACCTATGTAGTTTGGTGGTCGAATCATTAGTGGAATTCGCCTAAAATGGAAGAGAAAGGTGGCGGTGGAACTATGCACAGGGGAGACTGGACGTGGCTGCGTGGCCATGGCGGGGCGGTGGAGCATGGGGATTCCGGCGGTGTGGTAAGATCTTGTCGAAGTCGAATGTGGTGGCGACAAAAATTGCGAGAAGGGTGGCAGCTGGAAGGTTGATCGTGCACGTATGTTTCTGGAGGGAGGATAAGGTTAAAGTGATTTGTTCTTTCTTTTTAATTAATTGATTACTATATTTTAAAATTCAAACGTTCTAACTAGAATAACTTTTGCATATGAGCTCCGATTGACGCGCAGTTTTCTCCATTGTGATCATATTGAAATTCCGAACAACGTGGGACTAGTTTGGCTACATTTTGCGACCATTAAATTTTTAGGCTTTGTTTGGATTTTATGTCGACTAAAAGTCAAAGGTGAGTGTTTAAACCCACTCACAAATACTAAACCGTCTTATGTTGGTTAAAATAAATTTACGTTGTGACCTGAAATTTATTGATTGTTGTTTGGTGTATTTAAATTGTCATTCAAATTTAATTTGAATTTATATTGAATTTAGTTTCCATTTGGATTAATATTGGGATTTAATTGCCACTTAAATACCTGATAATGAAAACCAGTTTATTTGTTATGATTTATTAATTGATTCGAATGATGATCGCAATGGATGCTTATTTGTTGATAGTTTTGGATAATTGGATGTATGTTTATTTATATATTGTTATCACACTCCAAGTTCGCCTAGTTTGCTGTTAGAAAAAATCAATATGGGTTGAAATGATAGAAACCCGAATGGTTTTATAGATTAGGGAAAAATCATTATGGGCAGAAATGATAAACTCGAGCGATTTTATGAATTTTGAATTTTACTCAGGATTGCGAGTTGAAATGATATATCCGTAAATTTAAATTATTGTGAGTTGAAATGATATATATCCGTATCACTTGACCTTAGGGTAGAAAATTATATATGGACACTGGATTGGTTAAATTAAATGATTTAAAATCCTTAAATTTTGAATCCAGTTAAATGATATTATGAAATAAGAATTATTTTCATAATCCAAGCTTTTAAAATGTTGAAACTGAAATTGGATTAAATCAATTATTTAAAGAATTTAATTTGTAATCTTAAAGTTGAATTTTGAAAAATAAATGAAATTTATAAAAAATTGAGTTATTGTAAACGTTTGAATATTTAAACTTTGAAACCTATTGAATTTGAAGTGGTTTAAATTTGTAGTTCAAATATGGATTTGAAATCGATATAAATTGAGATGTTTTGTACGTACCTATGGAGTGCTCCCTGAATATCCTACCAGTTTGGTGGAGCTTACAGTATCTATGTAGAGTACGGTATTTACGGAAAAATGTGTTAAGAGCGATATGGGTAATGCCTTAATGCTATTTTATTACTTTACTATACTGTAGACATATTATAATAGCGTATTATATTATGCATGTAGATAGTTTAACGGATCCTTAGATGATAGAATCCTGAACTTCTCTTAAGTTATTGCATGCATGTTAGACACTGGATAGGATATGTAAGATCTCGTAAACATCCCTGAAACCGTTACACTCATATTTACTTATATGATTTAACTTACGTAAGATCTTTTAGTTCTGACTTGAGTGTTTTATCTTTTCATTACACTCGGGTCAGCCTGAGCTTTTCAGTGTTGAATACCTTATTTCTTGACGAAGACGGAGTTTAGTATATTATATTTTATTTATTCCACTTCAACATGTTATTCCTGTAACGACCAAGAAATTAAATGGTTTAAATAACGTAATTGACTAAATTTTTCATCAAAAAGAAGCAATAAAATTTTGAAATGAAAGTTTGATATTTTGTATGCGTCTATTGAAGCATAGCAAGTGGCAGATTTCCATTTGAAAATTATGAAAGTTTGTTCTGTTGTGTAATTTCAATTTTAAAATTTAGATCAGTTGAAAATTGGATGGAAATTTATATTTTTGAAATATGAATATTTTATGTAATAAAAATGTAAATCATTTTCTGAGCAAGATGTCGTGTGTCATTTCGTCAAATTTGGACTTCTCTAACCCCGTTTATCTTATTTTCGGCGTTTTAGCAGCATATTTGGCAGCGAATATCGAGTTTTGATAGGTGGGTCGTATCACTCAAGTCTGTGTACCAATTTGTTCATCTCGTCATGCCGATTTTCGTAGTATGTTCGATTGCGCATTTCGATGTCCGGTACATGGCGAAATCAGTAAAAAATTTAGCCGTATCGCTACCCATTTGATTCTACTTTTTCCCTATAACCATTCATTTATCCACCGTCAGAAACCAAATAGACATTTTCCTTTAATATTTTCTGAAAGTCAGGTCTTGACTTTTGCTATTCCTTCTATATTCAATATATACGTTGGTTCGTTCATTCCTTTCTGGCTTCCTTTCTCTGTACATCCTGAAAGAAAAATGTACTAATGTATATAAATTTGCATATATTTGCCGAAGTGTGATCCATCTCCTTCTGTGTAAACTTCTCCTCCTTTGTCATTTTCGAACCCATTCCCCTTCATTTTGCCGTGACCCTCACTACCGGCCGCTTCCACTTGATGTGTCACCACACAACACCCTACAACAAACTCGCACCCTCCCCTATTGCTGAACCCAACCACATCTTCACAACCATCCACCTCTCGCCGCCACTTTCCATCTCCACGCAAACCTCCAAACTGACCACAGCAGATGCGCCCATCGCCACCGAATGCCATCCCACTACACAACCGCCTACTCGTGCCTCAAACCCTACCATTCCGCCTGCCTGCTGTTCGAACCTAGCACCCCCGAAGCAAACTCGCCCCACTTCTTCCTGCTCGTAACCATTCCAAAGTCTCCCCTCTATCACTTCGCATTCCTCTACTGTCGCCGCTTAGATAGCCGCTCCACCAATAGTTGCTACTCACAAGCACACCACATCCAACCGTGAACCCAACCCATTATTATGCTCATTCTAAAACCCTCGGCTTCCCTCTCCCTCATTCCGCCTCCACACACTCAGATTTTTTCCCAAACCTAGTCTTCCTCCTCTTCCCTCTATCAGTGCCAAACGCGCAGCTGCTGAACCTAGAGCTCCATGCAGCAAACCCACTTCTCCCACCTGTGTTCGAACGACAACAAGCCAACCCTCGCCATCAAAACGTCCAACCACACCTTCCTCACATGCAATCTCCAAAAGCACGCCTTAAAACCCATCTCCACTCGATAGCCAAACCGAATAGCCAACCCTTATCTCCACCACTGCTTGTACTTCACAACTAACCACCTGCCACTGCCGAGCACAGTCCATCCTTCCTTCGAGCCTGCAAGCCACCCACAGCCTTCCTTTTCGGTCCATTGTTTTAAAAAAAATATTTTAATTATATATATAGTTTGCTTTCGTTTTGCTTGAAAAACCCTCTTGCTCGTATTATCCTATACAAGTTCTCATCTCTAGCCTTCTCCTTCTTTGAAAGAAGAATATTGACTTTTTTATATTGATATTTTTTAATATAAAATACAGATATTTGATTTTATTAGATATGTTTTAATTAATATTTTATTTTAATATGTGTTTTAAATTAAATATTGATTTTAAAATATATGTATATAAAGACTTTATTTTGACATGTATTTAAAATTGAATATTGATTTTAAAATATAATATATAAAGGTTTATTTTGAATACATGAGTAAATTTTAGATTCTTAAAATTTTATATATTTTGTTTTTCATCGATCTCATGGCCACCTTGCTTTGATTTGGATTTATTGTATAGTCATGATTTAAATTATAGCGTATCGTGTTGTCTATTTTCTCCAGCCTCGAAAGGTGAACAATCACTCATGATTAACATTCTTATATTTAGTAAATTTATATTCACATGAAATGATAATTGAAATATGTTGTTAGATTTATATTGTTTAGTAATTAAATTGTTAAGAATGATATGATACTATTTGCATTTGTTAACCTATGTTGATTTACATATGACACCATAACACATTGTATACATCTTATATTTTAATTTATTAATTATGATCCATGCTGTAATTATTATGTTATGCCATTTCTATTATTATTTGATTGTTCTCACACTGTAAGTTCCTTATTAATTAGAAAATCACCATGGGTTAAAATGATACATACCCGACCGATATTATAGATTAGGAAAAATCGTTATAAGTTGAAATGATAAACCCAAGCATTTTATTTATTTTAAATTTTGGGATTGTGGGTTGAAATGACACATACCCATAAATTTTAAATTATTGTGGATTGAAATAATAAATATCCATATCACTTAACAATAGGTTAGAAAACTATATACGGACATCGTTGGTTTTTTTATTGGTTTCCTAAATTTTGAAAATATGAGTTTTAATAAATATTGATTTTTAAAAGATGATATAAAGATTTTATTGTAATTATGTGTTTAAAATTAAATATTGATTTCTAGAATATAATATATAGATTTTATTTTAATATATGTGGAAATTTAGATTCTTAAAATATATAAAATAAGATTAAAAATAGATTTAATAATAATAAGATTTAATATAGTAATAAATATAATAAAATTTAATAAAGATTCAATTTAAATAATATATAATATGTTTTAAATATTTATTTATAGTTTATATTAATATTTCAAAATAGATTTTTGTAAAAAAATTTATAGATATGAAATACGTTTAAATATTTATTTGAATTTATGTTATTGGTTTTAAAATAGGTTTTGTAATAACTTTAGTAAATTAAGGTTGTAAGGATAAATTAAGTCAATTTGTAATTTAATTTGTTTGAGAATTAAATATAAATAAGAATTTATTTGAAACTTATTGATTTTAAGATTTTAGACGATAAAATTTTATAAGTAAAGGTGATTAAATGAATATTTTCAAATTTAAATAAGATTGAAATTGAATATTAAATATTGATTTAAATTTGTAATTTGAGGTTTTATTAAATGTTATTAAAAATGATTAAGTGAATATTTTCAAATTTAAATAAGATTAAAGTTGAATCTTCAAATATAAATGAAATTTATCAAATTGAATTATTGTAAATGTTTGAATATTTAAACTTTGAAACCTATTGAATTGAAAGTGGTTTAAATTTGTAGTTCAGACCAGGATTTGAAATCGATATAAACTAAAATGGATTAAGGGGAATTAGAATTGAACCTTTAACCTTTTTAATTGAAATTGTTGAACTGAGATTGATTTGAATTGAATTTTGAAACTAAAGTTGGCTTAAATTGATTTGTGAAATTGGAAGAAAACAATTCTAATTTGAAACTATTTTCGATATAAACTATTTTTAATATATAAACTATTTCTGATATATATAAACTATTTTTACTATATAAACTATTTTAGTATATATACTATTTTTATTATATAAACTATTTTAATCTATAACCTATTTTTAATATAAACTATTTATAAGGTATAACCATTCCAATATATAAACTACTTTCAATATTCAAATTGTTTAAGTTGGAACTATTATGATTTATATTTAATGGATTTAAAAGCGAATACTTTGATATAATGGTTTGACATATTTTGTGGTTTTGATTTCGAAAATGAATATAATTTCGGAAGTGATACGATATTGAAATTAATATGATATTTTGATATAAAGTATGAACTGTAACGACCCGCCTTTTTGGACAGTTTAAACCGACGATCAAATACACATGCCGGTTCCAAACCATTAAAAAAAGGCAGATGGTTATTGGGGTAATTAAGAAAAGAAAAGAAATAAAGGAAATGAAACAACACAGAATCTCGCAGCGGAACGATAAAATATAATAGTCAAATAAACAGTTCATGAAGCTGTTTACTATACTTAGACAATTATTTATACAACATTTATCAGAGTTATACATATACAACAGAACAAATAAATAATGCAGCAGACAACATGATGCACAGATAATAATAGTAATAGTATACCAAATATTCGTCTTCGTCCTCCAAAATAGATCTTCAAAAATCTGAAAACTCAGGACTGACCCGAGCGTAATGAAAAGACAAAACACTCGAGTCAGGACTAAAATATCCATATGAAAGTTAAACCAATCGTAAATAAATATGAGTGTGACGGCGTCAGAGATGTTTACGGGGTTTGACATCTATATCTAGTGTCAACGTGCGTGCAATAACTTAAGAGATGTTACGGGATTTTCCACCTTTCAAGGATCCGTTAAACTATCTACTAGGTAGTAATGTACGCTAAGTAGATAATGTCTATCAGTAATATAAAGTATCAAAATAGCGTTAAGGCGCTACCATAATCCCCCTTAACACATTTTATATTCCCAAAAGCATATACAAGACCGTAGTTTCCCCAAAACCGGAAGTCACCAGAGGGCAATCCATATACTCAAGGTACAAACCAAAACGTAGTGGTCGCGAATAGGATAATCAGTATGACAAGGTACATGAGGCGATACCAACTAGGATACTAGTAGTTGCGTGATCCGGACTGATGTTGAGCATAGCAGCTACTACCTCAACACCGCGAAACAACACTCCCAAATCAAGGGGTGCACCCAAATCAAATCACAAATGTAATAGATATGGTATCGAAGAAGTGTGTCCGCTAGAGGTGGCGAACCTCAATGGCCCGGCGCGGCTCCTGTTTTAGTCATGTCAGGGGTCATCCAATATCGTTCTCTTGCTTCAGTCAACGCGTTCACCAAACCATCCACTTCATTCTGGATCAACACTCCGCGTATAATAGTTATTAAAGTGGTTTTCGGTATCGACAGAGAGTATGTCCATATCCGATCCCGGTCTCTTTAATAACTACGTATTATTACACTGATGGCTCTTTTATATTTCAAATTGATTCATGATTGATAACAAAATATCATATTCGCTTTAAAATCAAATCCATTTCAAAATCATCATATATTCAAAATTATCAATTTTGTCCGATAAATCAATTTCACTTCAAAATTTGATTCGAATTCAATTTAGGTTATAATCTCTACTTTAACCTAGTTGTATTTAAACCAAAGGTTTAAATATAAACATTTCCGTCTCTTTAACCAGTTTGAATTTAAGAAAATAGTTTAAAATAGTTAAATAATTCAAAATAGTTTAATAGAAAATATTTAAATAGTTTAATCGAAAATAATTTGAATATAAAATGGTTTATATATAAAATAGTTTGGAAAAAATCAAAAATTATTTGATAAATAATTTCAAAGTCAAACCGGTCAACTTCCCAAATTTCCTATCCAAATCAAATCCAAATTCCATTTCGATTTAATCGATTTATTCCAATTTCAACTTGAATAAATTTTGATTTCAATTCACAAATTTCTTTAAATTTCAATTCAATTCCAAATTAATTTAAATCTAAATTTCAAATAAATTTTCAATTCCAAACTCAAACTTGAAATATCATTTCATATCAATTTTCTTACAAATATTCAGAGTTCGATTAAAAGTCCAATCTTTTAAAACAAATCAACTTTCAAAAATTTACACCGTATTTCAATTTTCAGTTTAAATCTAAACTTCGATTTTATTTAATAATTTCGTTTACCAAGTTTAAATTCTAACATTTCGAGCTCCAATTCAAAATAATTCAATTTCCATAAATTGGATTTTATTCTTAAAATCAACTCATTTAAATAATTTCAAAACAACTTTTAAAATCATTTAATTTATCCAACTCGGCGTCCGTATATAATTTTCTAACCTATGGCCAAGTGATTAGTTATTACAATTAAATGTCAGGGATGAATATATCATTTAAATCAATCACAGTGTCATATGTATGCATAGCAGGATATATATAAACAAATAAACATCCAAACATTTAAATCTCAACCAATAACATCCATCGAAATACATCATCCAATAGGCAATACAATTCACGGCAATTTCATATTTATCAATGTCAGGTAATTTAATCGCAATTCAATTTTAATTTAAATTTAACTGTCAATTTAATTTTTTTAACGGTGAATTCAAATGACAATCAATATGATAATTAAATTTTATCAAACAACAACAAATAAAAATCATAACTATGCATAATGTCAAATTTAACTAGCATAAAGATATTCAGTACGTTGTGAGCGTTATAAAACACTCACCTTGATTTTACGATTTTAAATCAAATCGAACGACGTTCGATTTAACATAAAATTTTAATGAGCTCCAAACACTTTCGGATCTGCACTGCAGCGCAGCTCTCATCTCCGTGATTCCGGCGCTTCTTCCCCAACGTGAAATTCACGTATGCAAACCCATTAGCCGCCGATCTTCAAGCAATTTTCATGACCACCTCGTCGACTTCCAGAACGATCAGCTAGCGCCACCACGAAGCCCTTCACCAGAGCCACCTACGCGCCAAGTTTCATCCCGTCATTCGCCGTCGTTTGCACGCAATCCAAGGAAATACGTACACACTTCCAAGTCAGATCTGGACGAATCCATGAAAAATTAGCATACATCAACCGTATGGATTTGAAGAGCTCGTCGTGATTTACACTTTTGCTTTTGGAATTTTTCGATTTCGTCAAACGGATTGAGAGATATTAAGGAAAGAAGATCGGCAATTTCTAGCCATGGAATAGGTGGCGGCCATGATTTAGAATTAGGGTTTCTGGGTTAAAATAATAATAAAACTGTCTCGGTTTGCGTGCGTATTTATATAGGTAGGTCCAAAATCATCCGAACTCCAATCGAGATGTGCCGCTAGGCGTTTATAAGGTTTTACCCCCATTTCGGACGCAATGGAACTAGTTTCAAGGCCTAATTCGATCATATCTGGAAGATAGCTTTTCGAAGTCGATTATTTTAATTAAATTCGAAATTAAATTTCTACGCGTTTCAAGCTCGCACGGCCAAACGACAAGTCCAATTGCTACGAAAATTGAAATCCTACCATAATTTACTATTACGGATCCGATGAAACAAGTTTCGTCGAAATCCGAGACTGTTTGAAAAATGGCTATTTTAACTCGTCGATTAAATATTAAAATATTCAATTTTCACAAATTTACTTTTAATTCGATTTTAAAAGTTCTACAACATCATTCTAACTTTAATATTATAAAATAGAATTTTACAAATCATTTTTAATCATATTAAACCCGTTATCCAATTATTCAAATAATTTCAAATATTAAATTATTCAACAAATTACATTAATAATCATTTTCCTTCAATAATCACCTTAAATTTTCTAATTAAAATAGCTAAAAATACGGGTCGTTACACTCTCCCCCACTCAAAACTTTTCGTCCCCGAAAAGAAAAAGAAGGGAAAAGGAACTAAGTATAGAATTCAACATTAGATATATTTTATTCGAAGTTATCAACTTATAAAACAATGAAATTCCATTTATAAAGTCATAACTACGCTTCCACAATGTTACTTCGAACGGCTTTCTAAATTTAAAAGTTAGTTATTAAAACAAGTCATAAAATTTAAAAACTTGAAAAATTTTCTAACACCCGGATTCACGGAAAATTTCGGCAGGGTATCCTTTGCGCGGCTCGATCGAAAATTTTTACAATTCAATATATAACACAAATATAACCAATATATATCAAATATACATCCCATCTCAATGATGAGGCATCCCATATCTGGGGAAACAACATATATATATCACCAATACCATATAAAACCATAAGCGTACCTTTTATTTAGCATTTATTAGCAGTTTACTTACATTTTGTATTTAGCACAGAAGCGAGCTCTACAACGAAGCGCAACCCCTTTGCTACCTACTAAAATGCTCAATAACTAAGTTAGAACCATGCATATAAAGATAGATCGATATATTTAGCCTACACAACATATATATAACCTATTTAGCTTCAAAACTGAGATTCCAATTTCAGGATAGCAAACAAATATCAGTTTTAGGTCACCTAAACTATAAAATTTGGCAACAGAATCTAAACAAAAGTTGTTGTATTCATTTCAAGCTTTCCGGAATGTCTAAAATCATCGAATTCGGACCATGCATTCAAAAGTTACGGCCATTTTACTTAGAGGATACGCCTCAGCCTGGGCAATGAATTGCGCAGGTCAGCGACGTTCACCCACGTTTTCGACCTTCTAAACAATATCAAAACACAAAACACTTAAAACAAAAGTTTTAGCTTAAGTTCTTAGCTTTCCAGAAAGTGCAAGATCATCAAAATCCGATAAACCAGTCAAAAGATATGGCGAAAATACTAAGGGTGTATACTACTGATTTTACTTATTTTTACACAGGACAGCGAGTAACATTCAAGTTTTTAACCAAGTAAACGAAGGAATTTTCTCAAGTTATCTAAACAAAAGTTGTGCTATAGTTTCTAAGCTTTCCGAAAAGTCCAAAATCGTCGAATTCCGTTCAGCCATTTAAAAGTTATGGTTGTTTTCGTTTCAGCATATATTGGACAATGTTGGACTTTTTTTTTCCAAAAATTTGCTTTTATTATTTCAAAGTACAAAACATCAAAACTTCAAATTTTCTAAAGAACAATCATAAACACAAAGTCATCTATTTTCTTATTCATCCATGCAATAGGTTTACATTCAATTTCTTTTCGATTTATTCAAGTTTGTTTCATTCACACTTTTAATTCAAGTCAATTTGCTCCCAATTTGAATTTAATTATTTAAAATTTTATTCCGTTTATTCAATTCCATTAACACTAATGAATTCTACATAATCAATTATCATTCATCTAACAACCAATGCATATCAAACATTAACATCCATTCAAAATCTACACTAAATCAATTATACATTTCCAAGTCAATTTTAATTTCATACACTTCCAAGTTTATTTACATTTAGTTATATTCAAATTTAATTAGTTTCAATTTACCAATTTTATATTTCATTAAGTTTAAATTTTATTCATTCACTTATGTATCATTCATTTTACAGCTTAAATTTCTTTTATATTTACAACTATCAATAGATCTTTACATTTTATTTTTCACTCTCACACTGGTATATTATTTCTCTACTTATCCTTATTAGCATTTTAAACCCTTTAAGTATTTGGTAAGTTATAGTTATGCAAATAGAATGTAGTTAAACAACATACAACTTCTTTTCATTTAAAGTTGAATTTTCAATTTATCAATTCTTAAGTCATTACTTAAATTTCACTCTAATTTAATTTCACATTTACATTCACATATAGTATTTTCATTTTATATTAACATAATTGTGAATCACCTTTAAATGTTAATTTAAATTCCAATTATTTACTAACAATTTTATTTATATTTGCAAACCATTAATTAAATGCATATTTCATTATTCAAACTTATACTTGTATATTATCCAATTAACAATTCATATAACATTTTTGAACTTCTTAAGTATTTTGGTAAGTTATATCTAAGCTATAGAATGAAATTTAATACTATGCGAGTTTTACAGTTTCAATTTTATTTTAAGTTCATAATTTCCTAATTCTAAGGATTTCTACTTCAATTGATATTTTCACTTAGCTCTTAGGTTCATTTCTCATTTCACAATTCAGAAGTTCCTTAATGATTCAAGTCTAAATTCATTTCAATCAAAAAAAAATCATTAATTATTAAAGAACTTAAGAATTCCAATCCCGGTTTCATTTCCAATCAAGGTTTGAAATAATATATACTTATATAATTTATATATCAAATCATACTATAGAGAATGCAAAACAAAATAAAATTTGAGTCAAAACAAGGTTTAGACAAGCTATTAAGTGGTCTCCCCCACTCAGACTCTCGAAAATAAACGCCAATGATGCGTGCACACATCATCGAAATCATTTTCTAGCGTCAAGAGAAGGGAATATAACACTTATCATAAAAAAAATCCTTCGAAAACAATTTCAACTCAATTATACTATCATATAATGCTCATATTATATTTTTCAAATTCTTGTAAGTCAATCTCAAACACCGGAATTTAAATTCCCAAATCCAAGTTAAAATTCATTTATATTGATTATCAATTGTGTTTACAAGATTTCATTTTCCTAAATCCATTGTTATTTAATCAATTGTTGTAAATATTGACTGATCAAACAATAACGATAATAATATAATATTATCATCTCCTAACAATCAATTCAATCAAAATGAATAAATATTCAAATAATTCTTTTATATAAAATATATTCCAAAATGATATTGTGTTGGTTTGTCCTATTCGAGTGTTTAGAAATTCCTATCGACGCCTTGGCATCCCAAGTATCGACCAGAATTCATAAATACTCAACGGAACAAATTAACACAATATAAAACCATTTTATATCAAATAACAAGTACGCTCTCTCATATACACTCAACTCATTCATATAGTTTACCACTATTTCAATGAGTTATTCCCCACTAGAGCCAAGGTTTATCGCTAAACCAAAGCTCTGATACCAACTGTAACGACCCGCCTTTTTGGACAGTTTAAACCGACGATCAAATACACATGCCGGTTCCAAACCATTAAAAAAAGGCAGATGGTTATTGGGGTAATTAAGAAAAGAAAAGAAATAAAGGAAATGAAACAACACAGAATCTCGCAGCGGAACGATAAAATATAATAGTCAAATAAACAGTTCATGAAGCTGTTTACTATACTTAGACAATTATTTATACAACATTTATCAGAGTTATACATATACAACAGAACAAATAAATAATGCAGCAGACAACATGATGCACAGATAATAATAGTAATAGTATACCAAATCTTCGTCTTCGTCCTCCAGAATAGATCTTCAAAAATCTGAAAACTCAGGACTGGCCCGAGCGTAATGAAAAGACAAAACACTCGAGTCAGGACTAAAATATCCATATGAAAGTTAAATCAATCGTAAATAAATATGAGTGTGACGGCGTCAGAGATGTTTACGGGGTTTGACATCTCATATCCAGTGTCAACGTGCGTGCAATAACTTAAGAGATGTTACGGGATTTTCCACCTTTCAAGGATCCGTTAAACTATCTACTAGGTAGTAATGTACGCTAAGCAGATAATGTCTATCAGTAATATAAAGTATCAAAATAGCGTTAAGGCGTTACCATAATCCCCCTTAACACATTTTATATTCCCAAAAGCATATACAAGACCGTAGTTTCCCCAAAACCGGAAGTCACCAGAGGGCAATCCATATACTCAAGGTACAAACCAAAACGTAGTGGTCGCGAATAGGATAATCAGTATGACAAGGTACATGAGGCGATACCAACTAGGATACTAGTAGTTGCGTGATCCGGACTAATGTTGAGCATAGCAGCTACTACCTCAACACCGCGAAACAACACTCCCAAATCAAGGGGTGCACCCAAATCAAATCACAAATGTAATAGATATGGTATCGAAGAAGTGCGTCCGCTAGAGGTGGCAAACCTCAATGGCCTGGCGCGGCTCCTGTTTTAGTCATGTCAGGGGTCATCCAATATCGTTCTCTTTCTTCAGTCAACGCGTTCACCAAACCATCCACTTCATTCTGGATCAACACTCCGCGTATAATAGTTATTAAAGTGGTTTTCGGTATCGACAGAGAGTATGTCCATATCCGATTCCGGTCTCTTTAATAACTACGTATTATTACACTGATGGCTCTTTTATATTTCAAATTGATTCATGATTGATAACAAAATATCATATTCGCTTTAAAATCAAATCCATTTCAAAATCATCATATATTCAAAATTATCAATTTTGTCCGATAAATCAATTTCACTTCAAAATTTGATTCGAATTCAATTTAGGTTATAATCTCTACTTTAACCTAGTTCGTATTTAAACCAAAGGTTTAAATATAAACATTTCCGTCTTTTTAACCAGTTTGAATTTAAGAAAATAGTTTAAATAGTTTAAAATAGTTAAATAATTCAAAATAGTTTAATAGAAAATATTTAGATAGTTTAATCGAAAATAATTTGAATATAAAATGGTTTATATATAAAATAGTTTGGAAAAAATCAAAAATTATTTGATAAATAATTCCAAAGTCAAACCGGTCAACTTCCCAAATTTCCTATCCAAATCAAATCCAAATTCCATTTCGATTTAATCGATTTATTCCAATTTCAACTTGAATAAATTTCTATTCCACGTAAATTTCGATTTCAATTCACAAATTTCTTTAAATTTCAATTCAATTCCAAATTAATTTAAATCTAAATTTCAAATAAATTTTCAATTCCAAACTCAAACTTGAAATATCATTTCATATCAATTTTCTTAGAAATATTCAGAGTTCGATTAAAAGTCCAATCTTTTAAAACAAATCAACTTTCAAAAATTTACACCGTATTTCAATTTTCAATTTAAATCTAAACTTCGATTTTATTTAATAATTTCGTTTACCAAGTTTAAATTCTAACATTTCGAGCTCCAATTCAAAATAATTCAATTTCCATAAATTGGATTTTATTCTTAAAATCAATTCATTTAAATAATTTCCAAACAACTTTTAAAATCATTTAATTTATCCAACTCGGTGTCCGTATATAATTTTCTAACCTATGGCCAAGTGATTAGTTATTACAATTAAATGTCAGGGATGAATATATCATTTAAATCAATCACAGTGTCATATGTATGCATAGCAGGATATATATAAACAAATAAACATCCAAACATTTAAATCTCAACCAATAACATCCATCGAAATACATCATCCAATAGGCAATACAATTCACGGCAATTTCATATTTATCAATGTCAGGTAATTTAATCGCAATTCAATTTTAATTTAAATTTAACTGTCAATTTAATTTTTTTAACGGTGAATTCAAATGACAATCAATATGATAATTAAATTTTATCAAACAACAATAAATAAAAATCATAACAATGCATAATGTCAATTTTAACTAGCATAAAGATATTCAGTACGTTGTGAGCGTTATAAAACACTCACCTTGATTTTACGATTTTAAATCAAATCGAACGACGTTCGATTTAACATAAAATTTTAATGAGCTCCAAACACTTTCGGATCTGCACTGCTGCGCAGCTCTCATCTCCGTGATTCCGGCGCTTCTTCCCCAACGTGAAATTCACATATGCAAACCCATTAGCCGCCGATCTTCAAGCAATTTTCATGACCACCTCGTCGACTTCCAGAACGATCAGCTAGCGCCACCACGAAGCCCTTCACCAGAGCCACCTACGCGCCAAGTTTCATCCCGTCATTCGTCGTCGTTTGGACGCAATCCAAGGAAATACGTACACACTTCCAAGTCAGATCTGGACGAATCCATGAAAAATTAGCATACATCAACTGTATGGATTTGAAGAGCTCGTCGAGATTTACACTTTGCTTTTGGAATTTTTCGATTTCATCGAACGGATTGAGAGATATTAAGGAAAGAAGATCGGCAATTTCTGGCCATGGAATAGGTGGCGGCCATGATTTAGAATTAGGGTTTCTGGGTTAAAATAATAATAAAACTGTCTCGGTTTGCGTGCGTATTTATATAGGTAGGTCCAAAATCATCCGAACTCCAATCGAGACGTGCCGCCAGGCGTTTATAAGGTTTTACCCCCATTCCGGACGCAATGGAACTAGTTTCAAGGCCTAATTCGATCATATCTGGAAGATAGCTTTTCGAAGTCGATTATTTTAATTAAATTCGAAATTAAATTTCTACGCGTTTCAAGCTCGCACGGCCAAACGACAAGTCCAATTGCTACGAAAATTGAAATCCTATCATAATTTACTATTACGGATCCGATGAAACAAGTTTCGTCGAAATCCGAGACTGTTTGAAAAATGGCTATTTTAACTCGTCAATTAAATATTAAAATATTCAATTTTCACAAATTTACTTTTAATTCGATTTTAAAAGTTCTACAACATCATTCTAACTTTAATATGATAAAATAGAATTTTACAAATCATTTTTAATCATATTAAACCCGTTATCCAATTATTCAAATAATTTCAAATATTAAATTATTCAACAAATTACATTAATAATCATTTTCCTTCAATAATCACCTTAAATTTTCTAATTAAAATAGCTAAAAATACGGGTCGTTACATGAACTGTTTAAAATGAAATGACCATGGTGTGAAATAAGCGTTTGGTTGTTAAAGAGACCGGGATCGGATATTGTCATACTCCCTACTAATGTCAAAAACCACTGTAACAACTATGTACGTAGTGGAGAATCCAGAAAGAAGTAGAATGGTTTGGTGACGTCTATATGAGGTATGAACGCATCTCTGACTCCCACGAGTCAGCTTGATGTGACTAAAACATGAGCTATACTTGGGCCAAGTGAGGTCGCACCTCCGATCGAGCTTGCTTCTTTGATACCATTCTATTACTTCATGATTTGATTGGGTGCACCTTTGATTTTGGGAGTGTGTCTCGAGGTGGACGGTAGTAGCAGGTATGCGTTACCACCAGCCTGGTTCTGCAAAATGGTAGAGTCATACCCTAAGCATTGCCTCGCGTGCCCTGTCACACGCCTTATCGCGTCCTCTACGAGTTTGGTTTGTACCATACCAATGGAATGCCCTCTGATAGCCCTCCAATTTGCGGACAAATTACGGTATTGTATAGACTATAGAAATATATAAAAATGTGTTAAAGGGATATGGGTAATGCCTTAATGCTATTTTAATAGTTTACTTTACTATAGTCATTAACTATGTAGCATATTGTACTATGTATCTAGATAGTTTAACGGATCCTTAGAGGATGAGAATCCCAAACATCCTTTAATTTAGATTGCATTTCACTTGGACATTTCACTTGAGTTGATTTACTTGCATAATATTGTTAACCCCGACTCGAGTGTTTTATGTTTTGCTTTATGCTCGGGTCAGACTGAGTGTCGCGGCATTTGAGAATCACCTTTGGAGCTTTGAGCTTTTCTTAAAGATCTATCTTATATCTATTTAGCTTTCATTTATTTCCAGTTCTTATGTTCAGACTTGTAAGTTGTTTTTGTATTAAAGATTCCTTTGTATTTGAGATTTATGTGTATTTTGTTTTAACTTTGATGTTCTGTAGTAGCTTCATGAACTACAATTTATCTATTCTGCTGCGTATTGTTATATTAATCTGTTTCTATGATTCTATGATTGATTAATTTACTGTATGTGCTAAATTTTGCCAAATATAAATTAATAATTTGTTATTTTGAGCAATTCAAGTCTGACATGTATGAATGATTGTTGATTTGAGTGGTCTGAAATAGCGGGTCGTTACAGTTCCGCTGCATTATTATTTATTATTCCTGCTGTATGTATAACACTGATCTGTATTGTAAAGTGTAATCAAATGTTATTTGTAAACAGCTTCATGAACTATTTATTTGATTATTATATTTTGTCATTTTGCTATGAGATTCAATGTTTTGTTTTTTCTTTCTTTCCTTTTATTTTCTTATTCATTCCATCAACAATCCTCCCCTTTGAATGGTTTGAATTGACATCTGTGGTTTATTGTCGATTTAAATCGTCCAAAAAGGTGGGTTGTTATATTTGGTATCAGAGCTTTGGTTTAGCGATAACCTTAGCTTTGTGGAGTTTGACTCATTAGAGATAGGGTAGTAATATGCTAGAACAAGTTGTTTGAGTGTATGTATATGAGAGAGCGTACTTGTTAGTGTTATAAAATGTTTTTATATTGTGTTATTTTGTTCTGTTTAGTATTTATATATTCCTATCGGTACATTGTATGCTATGACATCGTTAGGGATTTCTAAACACTTAATAGGTCAGACCGATACAATATTGCTTTAAAATAAAGATAATTATTTTACATAGTATCATATTTTGTGTATAGAAGAATAATTTTAATAAATGGATATAGTTTTATTTGATATTTTTGTTTATTTGGAAGTGATATTTTATAAATATTAGTTGTAGAAAGAATTTATAAATAAGATGAATTTAAATTTGAGAACTTAAGTTTCGAGTTTTCGAAATTGGTTTTCAAAGATTTTGGAATATAATATTAGTATTATTTGGAAGTATTTTCGGATATAAATATTTTCAATGCGATTTGAAAGAATTTTTTTAAAAGAAATTTAAAAGGAAACAAGTTCCATGCTCCCCTTTTCTGTCGCTGGAAAATAATTTCGGTGATGAGGGCCTCATCACTGATATTCATTTTTGAGTCTCAAAGTGGGGGAGGCCACTTAGTAGATTTGCTATCCATTTCTTTTGATAAGCAAATTTTGATTTAAATTTATTAATTATGATTTAATATACAAAAATATATAAGTATATATTATTTTGAGATGATTTGCAATGAACCTAGTATTTAGTCTTATGTTTTCTAAAAATTCGAGATTTCAATTATTGTAATGAAATGAAATCTTAACTAATTATAATAGTTGGAAACTTTTAAAAAGAAATAAAAAGAAATTAAAAGATAAATGATTAATGAAACTACAGAGGAATTAGAGGTTTGTAACCTACAAGTTAAAAGACAATAAAAATAAGAAGATGTAAATTGTTGAACACTTTTATTAACTAAAATGGATAAGGTAATTTGTATAGTACTCCATTAAATTCTAAAACATATATAAAACTTACCTGAAATGTTTAAAAAGTCAAAATGTCGATATAAATATGTAATAGAATATTATACAAGTAAAATCTTAATAACTAAAATGCCTCGAAATGAACATATGTTATAAATGAAAACTAAGATGTACAATGAATGTTATAACATAAGTTAATGTTTTGAAATGCTAATAATTAGATTGAATAGTAAAAAGTGAGTATGTAACGACTCATATTTTTAACTATTTTAGATTGTTAAATTTAGTGTAATTAATGAATATAAATGGTTAAAATAAAAATATTTACCGATTTATTAAAATATTTATTGGATATGGACTTGAATAAAATTTTGAAATAAACTAATTTCGTATATTTAAGTACTAACAAGTATTAAAAGGTAATGCTATGTATTGAATGTGTTTACAATCAATAGTTGGATTAAATAGTAAATGTTGAATTCATTAGATGTAAATAAAGTAATTGATTGATAACTGGAATTCATTTAAAATCTAATACTGAAATTTGTTGAATATTGAACAATTAAATTGTTTAAATATAATATTGTAATTTTTTTGAAAAATTGAATTCTAAATTTAATATGATTGAATATGATATCGGAAGTTGATGTGAATTTTATTTAAACAACAATGAAGATTGATAAATTCAAAATTGGATTTAAAAGTGAATAATAAAAAAATTGAATTTTTTTTTTTAAATTTACGAGTAATGTAACGACCCGGAAATTTCAATCCCGAAATTTCCAGATAGTTAGTGAAAGAAGAAAGAGAAAGAAGAAGAAACAGAAAACACAAACTCAAAACCTCACATTCGCAGCGGATAAAATATAATAGCAAATAAAATAACAGTTTACAAAGAAGAACTGTATCAGTACATTTTAATTTTCACATCAGAGTTACAACATTTTCATAACACTGGACAGTTTAAACAACATGTTCTAGATAAATAACAATATATATATATATATATATCACAGCGGATAAACACTCTATACGATTCTATCCTTCCGCTCTCCTTCTGAGCTCCAGGACGTCCTTACCTGCAAATCTGTAATACTCGGTCTGACCCGAGCATTACATCAAAGTAACACCCGGGTCAGGCTGGAAACCAGCGTGAGTAAACTCATCTAACAAGAAATACAAAAGCATACAACTTATATAAACCCGGGTAACTTATTAATTTACAACTTCTCAAGTTGTTATAACATCACTTATTCTACACATCAATTTGTAAGTGCTAGGACTTAGATTAAATGATCCAATTCACTTTAACCATTCCATTTCAGCCTCTTGATCTCATATATCAATTTTTAATAAATCGAAGTGGTTTTGGGTATTTTCTAATACCTGACTCCGGTCTCTTTGGATTCAATAACATCTTAGTCCATGTTATTCAAGTGAAATACTATTTAATTTAAAATAGGATGTCACTCCTCACACTGCAATTTATCATCGATAGATAACCATATTATCTTTTTCTTAAACCAATCATCTCTTCTCACATAGCATCACAAATCACTTATCAGAGATATCCACTAATCTCCGGCATACAATATTGTTCAATCATTCATAAGCAAGATAAATTAGTCATTCCACTCTAACTAATTTAAACAAATTAAATTAATTACACCAATCACCCATAATCCTGCTTATTAATTAATTACAACCATTAATTAATCACCCCTTAATTATTCTACCAAATTACATTCAGTAATTAGTTTTAATTAATTTTATCATAATGTAAACAACTTGTCCTTCATTTAATAATCAGCCTTAAATTTATCACATTCATTAATCAATCTTGATAAATCATATTTAGTAATTTACTATCCTTAATTACTTACATTAATTAATTAATCTTTTTAATTAATTAATAAATCCTTTAATTAATTACACTGAGTAATTACCACTTAGTTCCTTCCACCATGTAATTATCCTTTAATTGCCTTCCATCAAGTAATTTTCTTTTAATTAATTACATTTAGTAATTATCACTCATTGCTTTACTAAGTAATTACACCTCATTAATTATCCTAAGTAATCATACTTAACCTTTACTTAATTATATTTATTAATTTCCTTGATTTATCTCATTCTGTAATTAATTACTCTTAATTAATTACATTACTTAAATTACTTCCCATCACCTTTATTACTCACTTCTTAAATTAATTACACTAAGTAATTAATTATTAATTACTTCTACTAAGTAATTATTCTTCGTACTAATTTCACCAGGTAATTAACCCAAAGGTATTAAAATTTTCAGTTAACCACTTTAAATTAATTTATAACTCTCAGTTATAAACAAATAAATTAATCCAAAATCATAATTTAGTTGATCCATTTTTCAACACTTCATTAATTTAATTAATCATAAATTATCTAAGTCTTTCATTACCTTTAAGATAACCATTTACTTTACTAATTATTTAATTACTCCATAAACTTAAACACTTGTTATTATTATTATTTTCTTATTTACTTTATATTAAAATTAAGTTAAGCATAATTTAAAAAAATATTTAACTTGATACGTTTAAATTAAACAAAACTTATCATATCTTAAATCAAAATAGAACATTGAAATTATATTTAAGAAAACTCAAACTAGATTCATTTAAATTTTTAAAACTTACCTTTATTAGATTTAAAGCCGTTATAAATACCCGAGCCAGACCTTAATCTTCCCGTATCAAAACCCGATCCATCTTTGATTTCTCCTCGAGCCAACAACCCCAACAAAACTCAAGTATTACCTCAACCTTCCTGTGTTTCCCCCCTTCTTTTACTTAGCTTGGATTGCTAAAAATACCTATGCGAGTTCTTGAAATAACTCGTGCATAATCCAGAGTAAATCACGCTTCTTCCCCGAGTTCGAACAACCCAGAATCATTAGATATGCAATGGCACCTGTGCACGTACACCAACCACTGGCGAAGCTCTAGCACTCGCGACAACCACCAACCAGTCAACGGTCGTCCCCTCTTCCGATCACAACAACTTAATTCCCTAAACATTGTCGAGATCGAAATCGAGTTATCTCGATCCAAAAACTCAGTAGCCATCTCCAAAATACCGCCTCAACACGACGTCACTGAGCATCGAAAGTCGTGAAACTCCGTCAACTCTCTCGTAGGTCCTTCCCACAGCCTTCCCCTTTGGTCTCATGATTCCCGATCATCCAGAGACACCGTAGTGCCCCAAATCCTAACCTCGACCAGAATAAAGGTTTAAACCCTACTTCGATCCCCTGCCAACGTTATTCCGATCAAACGTCACTTCCTCCATTTTTATTGGCATTCCCAGTCGCCACGCAAGCTTCTACGAAACCCCGACCAACCCAAAAGTCCAACAATCACCGGAAATAGTTATAATCCCTTTTTCTGATCATCTTAAGAATGCTCAATCAAAACTCTACTAAAAATTGTGATTTTTATTTCACAAATCCTAAATTTCGAAATATATTCAGGCTATATACTGGAATCATCAAATTATTAAGATTGATGTTTTGATATGGTTTGAAACTTTACTGTTCTTTCTTTTATTATTCAAAATATTTTCAGATTTAGCTTGGAACCATTTTCAAAATTGAAACCTTGTTATAATAATCAATTCTTGTTTATACATTAAAGTCTAACAACTATCAGATGCAAAGCAGTTAATTTTATACCCTATCTGAAATCTGGAAGTGAAGAACAAAGCTAACACTGACATGTATTTAAAAAGAATTTTTATAATATATACATATGAATTCATATATAACAATCAACAAATACTTTTACAATTTATCTGAAGTTTTACTGCATGCAACATGTTTACACAGATTTTAAAACTTAAATTCAGAATTGTCTACTCACCTGCATTTCGATGCGCAGAGCTTAAACAGTTTGAAGCCTTGAACCTGGATTGTTTTGAAACTGGGAACATTGAAATTTATCCTGATTTTTGATGCCAGTTGAAAATTTTGCTGAGAAGATTGCATGATTATTTTGCTTGATATTCTAGGTTGGAGACAAAACATTTGCAGGCTAAGTTTAATTTCTTGTTTGATCTCAGGTTGGAAAATATGGAAGCTTGATTAAATCTCTAGTTTGAAAATATTTTAGAGAATGGATTGATAAAAGAAAAATGAAAGAGGAGTAAGGAGATGTTTATATTTTAACAAAAATAACATTTTTTTTATTTTTAGCCACTTGTCTTTACATGTATTATAAAGGCTACAAGTGTTCATTTCATATATTAAAAGTCTTACAAATGTTTAATTCCTTTATTAATATTCTTGTGTTTTATAATTTGTTTTATGTATTTATATTACATATAAACTATATTGAGCACATGTATAAATTAGAAGGAAAGAATATTAACCCCCTTTTATTAAATCTTGTTTACATTTATACTCTAGTTTGTCATTGTATTTAAATTGATATATACAAGTACTAGTGTTAAAATGTAGAATTCAACTTTTCAAATAACTCTTGAAAATCACCATATTAACTTTCAAAACATAACTTTAAATAATTATACTATAAGAATATAAAATAAATATTTATCCAAGCATAAAAATTTATCATCATCTTTATTTGTTAAATCAATATTCTATCAATTATTTATCAATTACAGATGTCTGAAAATCCGAGTTATTACATTCCTCCCCCCTTAGAATTTTTCGTCCTCGAAAAAGAACGAAGCCAGAATTAATTAAATATTTTAAAACCAGTTAAAATATTCTTTGATCATTTTAAAACACTTTTAAAATCTATATATATATAGTATTGCCAAAATAGTTTTATAAAAATATCATTTTATAACTTGATGTCTCAACCAGTCCGTCCTTGTTCTCATAGAAATTCGGTCATACGTTGATCAGGCGTAGGACTGAAAATCTATAAGTACTTAGCAGACTCGTTTTCAACACCCAGTGAAAATACTTAAAAAAAAATAATTTTATGGAAAATATTGAAAGTATTTTGAAATGGAAGAAATATCTTTGATGAGAATGCTCTGGAAATCATCACCCCCATCCATGGTCACAGTTACATTCCAGGGTTACGTTGCCATCGCAGCAAAAGTCCATGTAACTGCAGGCTCTCCGTAGCCTCTTGATTACGCCATGGATCCCACACAACAGATCACAGTTACAGCCAGGGTTACGTTGTCGTCGCAGCAAAAGTCCATGTAACTGCAGGCTCTCAGCGGCCTCTGATTTTCGCTGTCAAAATGAAACTTCTCCACTCCAACATAGGTCGCAGTCTACCGATATAAAATCAAACGCAGACTGTTGGCTCTCAGCGGCACACACGACTTTCGCTATGTTATACCATAGGTCGCAGTCTACCGATATAAAATCAAACGCAGACTGTTGGCTCTCAGCGGCACACACGACTTTCGCTATAGTATACTCTACTCATAATCCCCAGGAACTAGTTTTGTCCGGACTCCTCACAGGGTCAACTTTAGAACCCCCCCTTGGGGCTCAAGGCAGCACCACCCGGTGGTACTCCTGAGAAGTTCATTTCAAGGAAGCGCCTTTTTCCCCAGAGCCATCATCAAAACACTTTATACTATACACATATAGAATCTTTAAATCATACACCTAGTATGATCTCATACAAAGCTCCTTACACAAAATCGATTATCCCAAATCGATAATTCTCAAACTAGGCTTTCCAAATTCAATATTGATTTTACCCAAAAATCAAAAGCCTTTTCCAAATCCAAAGGTTCCCAAAACCTCTTATTTTTCCAAAATCCTCATAAGATCAGATATATATAATTTTTAAAACTTAGGATCATTTCAAACTTGTATAAAACTCCTTTTATACTTCAAACATTTTCAAAAACCCTTTTCTTCTGGCAAAAGATTCATCAAGGGGAGTTTTATCTTATATAACAAAGATATATAACCTTATTTATCCAAAATCAAATATTCAAATTTGATTATTCTTTTCAATATCAATTTTATCCAATCCGTACGATGTACACATATCATTCGTACGCCATACCAATCTGATCGTTCACTCGATCACACAATTTCATTTCCGAACTAGTTTCGTCCACCCGACTTCCTAGTGCGGACACAGATCTGGTTTCTTGATCAGAAACCGTCATTCTCCTTGCATAGCCTAACCATGATAGAGAATTTCCAGAACCAATCAACAATCCATATCCAGGTTTGCCGTCGAAAATCGAGTGAAAAATTCCAACTCGGATCGACATACTATCCCGAAATTCTGTGCTCGAATCTGGATCACATTACTATGTGAATATAATAACATATGTACACCCTACGTATTTATCTTTATTGGTTATTAGCCAAATCAATTCTCTTTATATTCACATTCACTTTAATTTTCATTCACTTACTCATAATTGCTTCAATCCATCTGGATTATCACCTCTATTCTTATCTCGATTGGGTATTTAACCCATAACAGTTTGAACTCGGACCAGTTTATTTAGAAAATAGCTTGAAAAATTTAAAAATAGACATGTAGTTGGAAAATAATTACTAGTTTGTAAAACAGGTGTAAAATAGTTAGAAAATAGTTAAAATAATTATAGAAATTTTAGATAGTTGCAAAATAATAGTAGGATAATAATTAGTTTTGTAAAATAGTTGAAATTTAGTAATTAATTTATAAAACAGTTTGAAAAATTGTTAAACAGTTTCAAAAATAATTGTAAAACAAGTATAAGATAGTTTTGCTTTTAAAAGAAAGGTTGTATATATAATGAATAGCTTGGAAAAATAGGTTTATATTAAAAAAAATTATATTAGAATTAGTCCAGAGTCAAAACTGCTCACTTCCCAATCTCCATTCTCATTAATTCAATTTAAATTTCCTCTACCATTTAAATTGACCCAATTCCAATTTAAATAACTTCAATTTCCATTGAAATTGATTCAATCCCAATTCAAGTTGAATTAACCTCAGTTTCTTTCCAAATTTATCTTTATTCAACTTTGATCTCAAATTATACTAATTCAAATAAATTTCAATCGAACTAGTTTCAAATTTCAATTCATTTCAACTCCAATTTGAATTAATCCCAATTTCAAATTCCATTTGAATTAAAAATTATTCAACTTTAATTACAATTCCAAATGATTCAAATCAATTCGGGCTAATTTTAAATTGAACCCATTTCAATTTCAATTCGTTTCAAATTAATCCAATTTAAATTTCCCATTTGAATCTTATACTGATACATTTTCAATCACCCTTTCAATTAATTCAAATAAAATTCAATTTGAATTAATTCAAATTTGAAAATTCCATTTTAAATTATCTTTACTTAACTTATTACAAGGTTCCAGTAAGAGTTTCAAACAATTTTAATTTACAAATTCAATTACTCAAATTTTTAGTTCAAGGTAATTCTGTACCCTTAATTTCAAATTAGAGTTTAGTTTTCCTTTTATCTCAACAATGGATTACCATACTCCATCTCTCATCCATTTAAATAATTCCAATTCACAACTTAAAGATTTTTAACAACAATAGGATGATATCATCCAATTATTTCAAAACATCCATCCATTTTCAATTTTCGGATCTCAAACCAATTTGAGATTACTCAAACTCTCAATTCCAATCAATCATTTAATTTCCCAAGTTAAATCTTAATTTCATCTTAAAATTTCCAAATCAGGTTGATCATTCCAACTTATTTAACTTTATCCCAAGTTAAACTCAATTCACTTGATCCAGTCAACCTTACCCAATTTTGAACTTCCATTTCAAATTTTAAACTTCTCATAAATAATCCTCCCACTTATTAAGTTCAAAAACTTATCACTTTGGGTATCATATCTCATTCCAGATTTAAAACTCAATATTTAGAGTTTATTTCAAATTATCCTTGATATCATGTATATCCACACATATATACATATTTACTTCTTGGCTCACCAAGCCAAATTTTAAAATTTAAACTACGTTTGGTTTCAATTCAAAACAAAATCTCTTTAAAATGTCAAACAACTCTTGTTTGAAATAGGACCATTTCATTCAAATGCATTAAATAATATTATTTGTTATTTCTTTAAATTAATTACATCATTAATTAATCACATTCGGTAATTAACTTATTTCTTAATTACCTTCATTAAGTAATTGTCCCTTAAATTACTTACCTCTAGTTACTTCATTAAGTAACTCCCTCTTTATTTATCATTTCCAAATTATTATTCATAAATTAATCTCATTAAATAAAGTTTAATTAATTATATAAATTAATTGATATCCTTATCCTGAAACCTTTCCCAAATTTAATTCCAGTTTTGGTTGTATTTCTATTACTTCTTAATTCTTACTATTACCTTTAGTTTAATTAATACTACAACCAATTTCCTTAATATAATAGATAATCTATTTCTTATATAAGATTCATTTACTTTTGAAATCATTTAAAAACCTTTATATAAGAAAATAACAAGTACGCTCTCTCATATATATATACTCGACTCATCATAGGGCACCACTTACCCTATCCTTAATGAGTATACCCCCCAGAGCCAAGGTTCTCGCTTAACCTTCAGCTCTGATACCAAATGTAACAACCCGAAAATTTCGATCCCGAAATTTCCAGATAGTTAGTGAAAGAAGAAAGAGAAAGAAGAAGAAACAGAAAACTCAAACTCAAAATCTCACATTCGCAGCGGATAAAATATAATAGCAAATAAAATAACAGTTTACAAAGAAGAACTATATCAGTACATTTTAATTTTCACATCAGAGTGACAACATTTTCAAAACACTAGACAGTTTAAACAACATGTTCTAGATAAATAACAATATATGTATATATATATATCACAACGGATAAACACTCTATACGATTCTATCCTTCCGCTCTCCTTCTGAGCTCCAGGACGTCCTTACCTGCAAATCTGTAATACTCGGTCTGACCCGAGCATTACATCAAAGTAACACCCGGGTCAGGCTGGAAACCAGCATGAGTAAACTCATCTAACAAGAAATACAAAAGCATACAACTTATATAAACCCGGGTAACTTATCAATTTACAACTTCTCAAGTTGTTATAACATCACTTATTCCACACATCAATTTGTTAGTGCTAGGACTTAGATTAAATGATCCAATTCACTTTAACCATTCCATTTCAGCCTCTTGATCTCATATATCAATTTTTAATAAATCGAAGTGGTTTTGGGTATTTTCTAATACCTGACTCCGGCCTCTTTGGATTCAATAACATCTTAGTCCATGTTATTCAAGTGAAATACTATTTAATTTAAAATAGGATGTCACCCCTCACACTGCAATTTATCATCGATAGATAACCATATTATCTCTTTTTTTTAAACCAATCATCTCTTCTCACATAGCATCACAAATCACTTATCAGAGAAATCCACTAATCTCCGGCATACAATATTGTTCAATCATTCATAAGTAAGATAAATTAGTCATTCCACTCTAACTAATTTAAACAAATTAAATTAATTACACCAATCACCCATAATCCTGCTTATTAATTAATTACAACCATTAATTAATCACCCCTTAATTATTCTACCTAATTACATTCAGTAATTAGTTTTAATTAATTTTATCATAATGTAAACAACTTGTCCTTCATTTAATAATCAACCTTAAATTTATCACATTCATTAATCAATCTTTATAAATCATATTTAGTAATTTACTATCCATAATTGCTTACATTAATTAATTAATCTTTTTAATTAATTAATAAATCCTTTAATTAATTACACTGAGTAATTACCACTTAGTTCCTTCCACCATGTAATTATCCTTTAATTACCTTCCATCAAGTAATTTTCTTTTAATTAATTACATTTAGTAATTATCACTCATTGCTTTACTAAGTAATTACACCTCATTAATTATCCTAAGTAATCATACTTAACCTTTACTTAATTATATTTATTAATTTCCTTGATTTATCTCATTCTGTAATTAATTACTCTTAATTAATTACATTACTTAAATTACTTCCCATCACCTTTATTACTCACTTCTTAAATTAATTACACTAAGTAATTAATTATTAATTACTTCTACTAAGTAATTATTCTTCGTACTAATTTCACCAGGTAATTAACCCAAAGGTATTTAAATTTTCAGTTAATCACTTTAAAATAATATATAACTCTCAGTTATAAACAAATAAATTAATCCAAAATCATAATTTAGTTGATCCCCTTTTCAACACTTCATTAATTTAATTAATCATAAATTATCTAAGTCTTTCATTACCTTTAAGATAACCATTTACTTTACTAATTATTTAATTACTCCATAAACTTAAACACTTGTTGTTATTATTATTTTCTTATTTACTTTATATTAAAATTAAGTTAAGCATAATTTCAAAAAAATATTTAACTTGATACATTTAAATTAAACAAAACTTATCATATCTTAAATCAAAATAGAACATTGAAATTATATTTAAGAAAACTCAAACTAGATTCATTTAAATTTTTAAAACTTACCTTTATTAGATTTAAAGCTGTTATAAATACCCGAGCCAGACCTTAATCTTCCCGTATCAAAACCCGATCCATCTCTGATTTCTCCTCGAGCTAACAACCCCAACAAAACTCAAGTACTACCTCAACCTTCCTGTGTTTACCCCCTTCTTTTACTTAGCTTGAATTGCTAAAAATACCTATGCGAGTTCTTGAAATAACTCGTGCATAATCCCGAGTAAATCACGCTTCTTCCCCAAGTTCGAACAACCCAGAATCAACAGATACGCAATGGCACCTGTGCACGTACACCAACCGCTGGCGAAGCTCCGGCACTTGCGACAACCACCAACCAGTCAACGGTCGCCCCCTCTTCCGATCACAACAACTTAATTCCCTAACATTGTCGAGATCGAAATCGAGTTATCCCGATCCAAAAACTCAGCAGCCATCTCCAAAAATAGCGCCTCAACACGACGTCGCTGATCATCGAAAGTCGCGAAACTCCGTCAACTCTCTCGTAGGTCCTTCCCACAGCCTTCCCCTTTGGTCTCATGATTCCCGATCATCTAGAGACACCGTAGTGCCCAAATCCTAACCTCGACCAGAATAAGGGTTTAAACCCTACTTCGATCCCCTGCCAACGTTATTCCGATCAAACGTCACTTCCTCCATTTTTATTGGCATTCCCAGTCGCCACGCAAGCTTCTACGAAACCCCGACCAACCAAAAAGTCCAACAATCGCCGGAAATAGTTATAATCCCTTTTTCTGATCATCTTAAGAATGCTCAATCAAAACTCTACTAAAAATTGTGATTTTTATTTCACAAATCCTAAATTTCGAAATATATTCAGGCTATATACTGGAATCATCAAATTATTAAGATTGATGTTTTGATATGGTTTGAAACTTTACTGTTCTTTCTTTTATTATTCAAAATATTTTCAGATTTAGCTTGGAACCATTTTCAAAATTGAAACCTTGTTATAATAATCAATTCTTGTTTATACATTAAAGTCTAACAACTATCAGATGCAAAGCAGTTAATTTTATACCCTATCTGAAATTTGGAAGTGAAGAACAAGCTAACACTGATATGTATTTAAAAAGAATTTTTATAATATATACATATGAATTCATATATAACAATCAACAAATACTTTTACAATTTATCTGAAGTTTTACTGCATGCAACATGTTTACACAGATTTTAAAACTTAAATTCAGAATTGTCTACTCACCTGCATTTCGATGCGCAGAGCTTAAACAGTTTGAAGCCTTGAACCTGGATTGTTTTGAAACTGGGAACATTGAAATTTATCCTGATTTTTGATGCCAGTTGAAAATTTTGCTGAGAAGATTGCATGATTATTTTGCTTGATATTCTAGGTTGGAGACAAAACATTTGCAGGCTAAGTTTAATTCCTTGTTTGATCTCAGGTTGGAAAATATGGAAGCTTGATTAAATCTCTAGTTTGAAAATATTTTAGAGAATGGATTGATAAAAGAAAAATGAAAGAGGGGTAAGGAGATGTTTATATTTTAACAAAAATAACATTTTTTTTCTTTTTAGCCACTTGTCTTTACATGTATTATAAAGGCTACAAGTGTTCATTTCATATATTAAAAGTCTTACAAATGTTTAATTCCTTTATTAATATTCTTGTGTTTTATAATTTGTTTTATGTATTTATATTACATATAAACTATATTGAGCACATGTATAAATTAGTAGGAAAGAATATTAACCCCCTTTTATTAAATCTTGTTTACATTTATACTCTAGTTTGTCATTGTATTTAAATTGATATATACAAGTACTAGTGTTAAAATGTAGAATTCAACTTTTCAAATAACTCTTGAAAATCACCATATTAACTTTCAAAACATAACTTTAAATAATTATACTATAAGAATATAAAATAAATATTTATCCAAGCATAAAAATTTATCATCATCTTTATTTGTTAAATCAATATTCTATCAATTATTTATCAATTACAGATGTCTGAAAATCCGAGTTATTACATTTAAAAATATTCTTCCGGGACATAGTCTCGGACTTCAATGAAACATATTCTATTGGGTCCATAGTAGTGTATTATTGTTGGATTTCAAATTTCGTAGCGTTTAGAGTTACCGTTTGGTCGTACAGGGGAAAAAGGCATTGAATCTAATATCGAAAATTCAATATAATAATTAGGTCCAAAAAGCTATCTTCTCCATACGACTGAATTTGGCTTCGAAACTTTTTCCATTGCATTTGGAATTAGTGTATAACACTATAAATGTCTAGCAGCACGCCTCGATTGGAGTTCGAAAGAAATATCTAGATATTTGAATTTAAAGTAATAATAATAAGATATACATTGACTTAACCATTCCATCACATCAGCCCACATTCTTTCTTTTCCATCAGCCACCCTAGTCTATACCCATCATCTCTTTTAAAATCACGTTCCCACTTCACTTTTTGATCATAGTCGAACTCGGTAAGAAAAAAAATAAAAAATTTAAAAATTTATAACTTGAAATCTATTTGTCTAAAAATCGCGAAACCAATTTTAAAAATCAAGATTCATCCAAAGCTTTGCCTTGGTATGCTTGTGCAAAGGTGTGGTCTTGTTTGGCCTAGTCGACAACATATAGTGAAGGCCTCGAGTAGCTAGGGTTTGGAATTGTCTTTGATTCTAAGGTTGTTGTGGAAATTGGAAGGTAGAATCATGGTCATGGGAGTGAGGTGCATCTGGGCTAGTATTTTGAGGAGGTCCAGCTGCCGTTAGGGATGTGTGTCGCTACGGTAATTCTCGAGGGAAGGTCCTAGTCTTGTTCGTTCTGGGTGGCTTGAGCGTGGAGAAATGGGTATGGTTGAGTCGAGTTCGGTGAGAGAGAGCATGGCATTATCGGTTCGTTGATTTAAGTACCCTAGCTTCGTATCATGCAAGGATGTGCACAGCTTGTTTGTCTCTCGTGTACAGGGGGCAGCATGAGGGGAATAAGAAGATGCATTTGCAGGGTATGGGTTTTATAATAAAAAATGAATTTGAGTTTTAATTTAATTTATATTTATCGATGGACTAAAAATTTAATAACTCTAACGTACGAGGTCGAGATTGAGCGAAATAAGCAACGTTGGGATCGTGGCGACGAGCATTACATTCTAGAACTGAATTAGGAACGATTGGAAATAACCAAATTTTAGGTTAAATCGAACATCGTTCGGTTTGATTTAAAATTAAAAACTCAAGGTGAGTGTTTTATAATGCTCTCAAGCACTAGAATATTTTTATGCTAGTTAAATTGGAAACTATGAGGTGACATAAAATTATTGATCATTGTTCGATAAATTTAATTGTCATTCGAATCAACTGTTTAAAATTAAAATCGACAAGTTAAGTTTGGAATTGGAATTTAATTGCTAGTAAAATCCCAATATTGATTACTATGAAATTGTTGTGAATTGTATTGACTGTTTGGATGATTGATTGTGGTGGATGCTATTGGTTGATGTTTTAGATGATTTGGATGTTTATTTATTATGATATATTATGTTATCACCCTGTATATTATTTATGGTATATGAACTGTAAGCTAAATTACTTCGAATAAATTAAGAAATAGATCGAAATGATATATACCTATGGCATTTATTTTGGATTGAAATGATATATATCCATCCCTGAAATTAAATTAAAATAATTGATCATTTGGCCATAGGATAGAAAATTATATACGGACACCAAATTTGTTAATCAAAGGATTTTAAAATTTATGATTTGAAATTTGTTTAAATGATTTTGATTTAAAGAAATAAAAAACCAAATTTATGGAAATCAATTATTTTCAAACTTGAGCTCGAAATGTTGATATTTAAATTTGGTAAACGAAATGTTTTAAATAACTGAGTTGGGATTTTTAAGTTATAATCAAATTATGATTTAAATTTTAGAAATTGATTTGATTTAAAGGATGGGAATTTTATTCAAACTTTGAATTTTACTAAGTAAAAGTATTTGAAAATTTGGATTTCAAATTGGTATTGATGGCTAATTTTATTTAAGTATTTTGAATAGATATTTTGAAGATCGAGCTCAAAATCGATATAAATTGAAATTGAATTAACTGGATTTGAAAGTAGAAATGAGTTAAGTTGAAATCGAAGTTGAAATTTATTTGAATTGAAATCAAAATTTTATCGATTGGATGGAAATTGGAATTGGTTCGAATTAGGAAGTTCGAATTGAATTGGTTTGACTCTAAAGCTATTTTCAATAAAATTATTTTAATATAAACTGTTTAAAAATCTATCTTCTTAAATACCAAATCATTTTGGTTTTGAAAATTATTTTACCATTTTAACCATTTCGATATTTAAACTATATTTTTTATTAAACTATTTTAACCATTAAACTATTTTTAACTATTTTAACCATTTAAACTATTTTTAACTATTTTAACCATTCAAACTATCTTTAACTATTTTAATTATTTTAATTATTTAAAACTATTCAAACCATTTTAATTATTTTAACTATTTTAAAATATTCTAATATCTTTTAAAATTTCAAACTGTTCAAGGGTGGAATGTTTATTTTTAAATCATGGATTTAAATACGAATTAGGTTAAATAAAGTTATAACAAAAATTGAAATTCGAAATGATTTTGTAGGCGAAATGGAAATCTTAAGGCGAAAATGATTCTGAAGTAAAATGGTATATTTTGAGTAAATATAATGAATTCGAAATGGATTTGATTTCGAAGCGAATTTGGTATTATGATATCAAGTACGAATGATTTTCGAAATGTAAAAGTACCAAATGGTGTGGAAAACACCGTTTGGTTGTTAAAGAGACCGAGGTCGGATATGTGCATCCTCTCTGTCGATATCGAAACCACTTTAACAACTGTGTACGTGGAGTGATGATCCAAAACGAAGTGGTTGGATTTTACGTCGCTTGTTGGATTTGAAGAAAGAGAATGATGATGGATATGCCTAACACTTGTGTCAACTTGAAATGACTAAAACAGGAGCCATACCAACCAAGTGGGTAAGCTACCCCGAGCGGACGCACTTCTTCATATTACCATCATTTACATTGTGATTGATTGGTGCGCACTCTTCGATTTTATAGGAGTGTTGGATGCGGTGGGTGATCATGGCTATGATGCGTTCCCACCAGCCGAGAAGGGTAAACTGGTAGTATCATACTTTGGGCATTGCCTCACGTGTCTTATTATACTTTTATCCCTATACGAGACCCATACGATTTTGGTTTAGTGTTATAATATCACAGCGCATCCCTGACTAACGACGTTCTATTGGTAGTGTCAAATGCAAACTATATGACAATGCTTAAAAATGCGTTAAGGGAATTAATTTAAAGCCTTAACGCTAAGAAAAATATTTATTTTATTGATTAAACATTATATATGTAGCGTTTTCTACTGCGTATAAATATTTTGATGGATCCTTAAGAGATGGAAAATCCCATAACATCTCTTGAGTTATTATACGCATGTTATGCACTGGATAGGACATGTGAAATATTGTAAACATCTTTGATGCTATCACACTCATGTTATATGCGATATCGATTTGACTCACATAAGAATATTTTAGTCCTAACTCGAGTGTTTTGTCTTTTCATTACGCTCGGGTCAGTCCTAAGTTTTTCAGCTTGTCGAAGATTATTCTCTAGAGGACGAAGTCGAAGATTTAGTATATTATTACTAGTATTATCCCATCATTATTTGTTCCGCTGCATTATTATATTTGTTCTGTTGTATATGTATAACTCTGATAAATGTTGTATAAATTATAATCAAATGTATACTAAACAACTTCATGAACTGTTTATTTGATTATTATATTTTATCGTTCTGCTGCGAGATTCTATGTTTGTTTTTTCTTTTCCTATTTTTCTTAATTAACCCCAACGATAATCTATGTTCCGGATTGTTTGGATTAGACATGTGTGGATTATTGTCGATTCATACCTTCTGAAATGTGGGTCGTTATAGAGTATTATCTAAGAAATGTTTATAAACTTAAGAAATGACGAAAATGATTCATAAATAAGTTTATTACTAATTGACACTATAAAAGAAAGGATAAATGTGAATTAGAAGGTAGAAACACTTAAGTATGAAATGTTTATTCATGAATATTCATATTAAATGGAAATCAAGTTATATAAGTAAATGAACGTGAACCAAATTACAAGGAAACTTATATAATATTCGAAGAACTGATTTATTGATAACTTCAGATATTAAATGTGAAATAATATATGTAAGTAAATAATAAAAGATGACACTGTATGTGTAAATGATATTTTGAAATAAATCTGAGGTTAATAATGTGAAAAGGAACCAACAGAATAAACTTAAATAATATTTAAAATTCTTGGTTGTTTTGGCTTATGGAAAGTTGGAAAATGATACTTCAAATTGTTTAAGGTTGTATGAATAATCTATTAATTAATTATCAAAGGCTTTTGAGTGTAAGTGCACTTAATGGTTTA
The DNA here is from genome assembly GCA_030765085.1 of Allium cepa. Classification (NCBI taxonomy): domain Eukaryota; kingdom Viridiplantae; phylum Streptophyta; class Magnoliopsida; order Asparagales; family Amaryllidaceae; genus Allium; species Allium cepa. The sequence continues at coordinate 943,301,016 of CM060945.1, read as the reverse complement.
TTTATCATCCTTGTATGATGAAAAGTTTCTGAAACTGAACAAACCATTAGTTTGATTGCTATGGATATATGATGGTTACAAAGATTACATATGATGGTCGTGTTGTTTATTGTATATGTTTTGTGTTGATTTGCTTTTGTTACTAATTGAAACAACTACATATTTCTCTTTTACATAATTCTCACTATTTTGGATTATATAAGTGAAATATAGGTTTATGGAAGCAATAACTACTGATTTTGGTTTCATAAATAAAGTTATTTGCCTGACAAATAGGTACGTTTTTGGATTACTATTCTATAGCGATACTTTATTTTTTCCCCGTGGTTTGGGTTGTTTTTTTTTGAAATATGATATAGATATATATTGAAATAATTGATACTTTTATTTTTTTGGACCTATCCATACAAAGAAGACTCTGCTGAAATTTTCCCTAAATTAGGACTTAGAAATTTTTTTTGAAACTGAAAATATCTTCAAACATTTATTAAACTTAGGTATGGGAGATCTAATTGTTTATAAATTGATATTTTATCTAAAATACTTAATTATGTAAGTTTAAAGTGTTATAAATTGATTATCTAAATAAAAATATGTTAGTTTCTTATCCCTTCTTGTTCCTTTTCAAGGATGAAAAGTTTTGAGTGGGAAGAGTGTAACGATCCATAATTTTTTATAATTAAGACAATTAAATAATGTGATTTTGAAATTTAATATTGAGACAAACTAAAAATTTATGATTTGTCAATGAGGAAAAATAATTAGAATATGATTAATAATGTTATTTGAATTTTATTGAAAATTACTTTAATGAAATTTCAATCAATTGAATAATTATAAAGTTAATTTGGTTATAATTGTAAATAAGGAACGTGGTAATTAATGAAATTTATCAAATTGAAATATTACAGTTAATATGAGTTCAGATGATAACTGCAAAATTTGAATGTAATAAAGTGTAAATTAATGTTAATTATATTCATATGATATTTTATGATTTAATAATAAAAGTGAGAATCAAAATATAAGAATTTTATTGAAATTAAAATATAATTCACTAGGTTTTCATTACATTTGTAATTGAACGTAAAAATTTATATAATATTTAATATTGGATTTAACATGGAAAACTGTATTGTAAAATTTTATAAATTCCTGGTTAATCAAGAATGATGAAAACTGTTCACTTTTAGTGTAGAATTTAAAAGTGATTAAATTTATTTAATAATAATTTGTATAATTAATGTGAAATTTAAGCATTTTGGTCAATATCTCGGATTTCGATGAAACTAGCCTCATCGGATACGCAACAGTGAATTATTGTGAAATTTCAAGTTTCGTAGCGATCAGACTTATCGTTTGATCGTGCGGGCTTGAAACGTGTAGAAATTGATTAATAGAAATTAAATGAATATAATTTGATTTTGAAAGCTAGCTTCTATGTACAGTGGAATTAGGGTTTGAAACTAGTTTCATTGAGTTTAAAAATGTCGAAAACCTATATTTTGATATATTGGATGACCCACTTTCGTTTCGGAAATGAAACGGGCTTTTCAGGTCGTTGTGAACGTTTCGACCCAATTCGATCTGTCCATTCGTTCTTATTTGTCTTTGTATATATAAATAAATTTTATAACCTAGCGGCTTCTATTTCTGATTTCTGTACGAACTATTTATTCCTATTTGCCCCTTCCTTCCCAATGGCAGAAACCCTAATTTCCAAATTCAATTTCTAATCAAATCCAAAAATTATAACATGTCCAACTATGTCATATAATATCATTAGAAAGCTCTCGAGATCACAATCTGCTACTGAAATTCATTTTTGCAATCAAATCACAGTTTAGCTAGAAATTGGCGATTTAGTCTCGATCTTCGAAATTAAGGTTTGCTTTTCGACGACGGATCTTCGTTGATAGGAAGATCAGAGGTGACCAGTGGGTAGAGGACATCTAGCAGCGTGCATCCGTGTAGTTTGATAGTCGAATCATTAGCGGAGTTCACCTGAAATAGTAGAGAATGGCGGTGACGACACTATGCACAAGGAAGGCCGGATGTGGCCGTTTGGCCATGGAGGGGCCGGCGGAGCATGGGGATTCCGACGATGTGGTCAGATCTTGTCGAAGTCGAACGCGGCGGCGGTGAAAATTGCGAGAAGGGTGGCGGTTGGAAGCTTGGTCGTGTGCGTATGTTTCTGGAGGGAGGATAGGGTTAAGGTGACGTGTTCTTTCTTTTTAATTAATTAATTATTATATTTTAAAAATCAAACATTCTAACTCGAATAACTTCTGCATACATGCTCCGATTGACGCACGATTTTCTCTATCGCGATCATATTGAAATTCCATATGATATGGGACTGGTTTGGCTACATTCGAAGACAATTAAATTTTTGGGATTCGTTTGGATTTTATATCGCTAAAAATTAAAGACGAGTGTTTAATCCCACTCACAAATACTAAACCATCATATGTTGGTTAAATTAAATTTATGATGTGATTTGAAATTTATTGATTGTTTTTTGGTATATTAAATTATCATTTAAATTTAATTTGAATTTATATTGAATTTAATTGCCATTTGAATTAATGTTGAAATTTAATTGCCTGTTAAATACCTGATAATGATAACTAGTTTATTTGTTATGAATCATCGGTTGGTTCGAATGATGATCATGATGGATGCTTATTTGTTGATATTTTTGGTTGATTGGATGTATGTCTATTTATATGTCAATATCATGCTCTAATTTCCCTTAGTTTTCTGTTAGAAAAAATCACTATGGGTTGAAATGATACACATGCGAATGGTCTTATAGATTAAGAAAAATTCATTATGGGTTGAAATAATAAACTCGAGTGATTTTATGAATTTTGAATTTTACTCAGGATTGCGGGTGGAAATGGTATACTTCTACAAATTTAAATTATTGCTGGTTGAAATGATATATATCCGTACACTTGACCATAGGGTAGAAAATTATACTCGGACACCGAATTTGTTAAATTAAATGATTTAAAATCCTTAAATTTTGAATCCAATTAAACGACATTATGAAATAAGCATTATTTCATAATCCAAGCTTTCAAAATGTTGATATTGAAATTGGTTTAAATCAATTGTTTAAAGAATTTAGTTTGTAATCTTAAAGTTGAATTTTGAAATGTAATTGAAATTTATCAATATTAGAGTTATTGTAAACATATGAATATTTAAACTTTGAAACCTATTGAATTTGAATTGGTTTAAATTTATAGTTCAAATATGGATTTGAAATCGATATAAATTAAAATGGTTTTGCTGAGAATTTGAACTAAAACCTTTGGACTTTTGAAATGAAATTGTTGTACTGAGATTGATTTAAATTGAATTTTTGGAACTAAAGTTGATTTGAATTGATTTGTGAAATTTGGATAAACAATTCTAATTTGAAACTATTTTCGATATAAACTTTTTTAATATGCAAACTATTTTAACATATAAACTATTTTAAAACACAAACTATTTTAATCTATAACCTATTTTAATGTGTAAACTCTTTTTAATATATAAACTATTTTAATCTATAGCCTATTTATAATATATAAACTATTTTAACGTATATACGATTTTAATCTATGACCTATTTTTAAAATGTAAACTATGTTAATATATATTATTTTTAACCTTATAAACAACTTTTAATATATATGTTATTTTAAATTTATAAACAACTTTTATATATATTTTAATATCTATACTATTTTATTGTAGAATTATTGCAATATATAAACTACTTTCGATATTCAAACTGTTTAAAGCTGGAACTATTACAATTTAGGTTCAATTGATTTAAATGCGAATATTTTAATATGATGATTTAACCTATTTTATGGTAATGATTTTGAAAATGAATATGATTTAAATTGAATAATGATTTCAAGAGTGAATATGATTTAAAAGTTATATGATTTTTAAGTGAATATGATATTTTGTTATCAATTATGAATAAGTTTTGGAAATGTAAAAGAACCAACTGTTGTGAAATAAACATTCGGTTGTTAAAAAGACCGGGATTTGATATTGCCATACTCTCTGCTGATACTGAAAATTACTTTAACAACTGTAAGCGTGGTGGAGAATCCAGAATGAAGTAGGATGATTTGCAAACGCTTCTGTATGAAGTATGAACGTAGCCCTGACCCCCGCGGGTCAGCTTGATATGACTAAACCAGAAGCTATACTTGGGCCAAGTGGGGTTTATCTCCCGACCGAGCATGCTTCTTTGAAACCATATCCATTGCTTTGTGATTTGATTTGGTGGCCACCCTTTGATCTGATTATGGGAGTGTGTCTCAAAGTGGACGGTAGTAGCTACCATGCGTTACCACCAGCCCGGTTTTGCAAAACGGTAGTATCATACCCTGGACATTGCCTCGCGTTCCTTGTCATATGCCTTACCAAGCCCATTACGAGTTTGATTTGTATACACCTGTGGAGTCCTCCGTGAGTATCCCACCATATGGTGAAGCTTACAGTATCTATATAGACTACGGTTTTTACATAAAAATGTGTTAAGAGGGATATGGGTAATGCCTCAATGTTATTTTATTACTTTACTCTGCTGTAGACATATTATAATAGTGTATTGTATTATATATATAGATAGTTTAACGGATCCTTAGGAGATGGATTCCTAAAGGTCCCTTAGGTTATTGCATGCACGTTGGACACTGGATAGGAGATGAAAAATTCCGTAAACATCTCTAAAGCCGTTATGCTCATATTTACTTATTTGATTTAACTTACATATGATCTTTTTGTTCTGACTCGAGTGTTTTGTCTTTTCATTACGCTCGGGTCAGCCTGAGCTTTTCAATGTTGAAGACCTTATTTCTGTAGGATGAAGACGAAGTTTAGTATATTATATTATATTTATTCCACTGCATCATGTTGTTCTGCTGCATTATTTATTTATTTATTATTGCTATTTGTATAACTCTGATCTATATTGTAAAAGTGTAATCAAATGTTATTTATAAACAGCTTCATGAACTGTATATTTGAGTATTATATTTTGTCATTCCGCTGTGAGATTCTGTGTTTTGTTTTTCCTTCCTTTCCTTTTATTTTCTTATTTTCCCCATTAAAAATCCTCCCTTTTGAATGGTTTGAGTTGACACGTGTGGTTTATTGTCAATTTAAGCCGACCAAAATGGTGGGTTGTTACAGGCCAATCAAAAGCGGGTTAAACATGTATATACTAAAAAAATTCCTACTTTGGATCTTCTGGGCCTAAAGTCTAAAGATATATTATATCTAAGATAATTTATTTTTAAATAAAATTATATTTTATTTAAAATATTTAAAATGGAGTTTGAAATATGATTGTAATAATTACTTGTTAATTTAGAGAAGTAAACCATTCGTTTATCTCTCTAAAATTAATGCAATTAATTGAGAGATTTATTTTCTTTATTTGGAGAGAGAAACCTTTCATTTTTCTCTCTTTAATTAAATTAAATGATTTATTAAACGTCACTAATGAGAAATTATACATAGCATAAATTATGAGTATATCCAAATATACTCTAGTGAATATTATGTAAGTGCAAAACATAAGTAGCATACATCGTTAATATAACTGTGTATAGTGCTGGGATTTAAAAAGCAATTGACTGATTTATCCCTTTATATATGCCTTTGCTAACAAAGTTTCTACTTTAAAGCATACTTGTATAATAATCGACATGTTTACATATATACATGTTAAAAATAAGTTTCTCTATATTATATGATTTTGAGTCAAGAATTAACATATATAATACTAGTTTTAATTAAGGAAGAGTTTGAAAATAAACTTTACAATCTTACACAAAAGTCCGTCTTAATTTAATTAAAATAACATAAACACATGTATGTATATATGTGTATATGTGTGTGTGTAATCGAGTAACATAATGTTAACAAATTTAATTTAATCTTTTAACCTATGTCGAAAATATAAAAGTTTATACTTTACAGAAAAGACCATTTCTGAATTCTAGAACAAATGGAAACTTTATTTTTATGAATATAATAACCAAAAGAATTACTTTTCAAAAATAGCCATATAACATTGGAAATCAATTTTTAAGATAAGTATAAATAATCAACAAATATAGTTTATTTGTGTTTACCTACGCAAATGCTACATAATTTTATACAACATAATAAAATATATTACATTTTTTTATACACAATAATTCTAAATATTGGCAAAAGTAATCGAATAACTTAGACACATACAAATTGGTTGTAAAATAATTCAGATCTAGCTATACAAAGAATACAAACAAACAATTAAATGAGATAAATAATGTGAAATGTGTTAACCATAATGAATATATAGTTAATGGAGATGTAAAACAAAGAGAGCTCTAAATTAAATCAACATGGCGATTATACAATTAATTGAGGTGGAAAAAGAGGGGATCTGGATTATATTACAAGATGAACAAAATAAGAAAGATGTAACATGTGTAGAATATAAACTAAATAAAATATAAGGAATATACAGTTAAATAAAATGTTAATTATCTAAAGATGAAACCAATGATTTGCATCTTGAATGATGAATAAAGCCCAAGATTCAATTGAATCAATCTCTAGATCTTGCCAGGATGAAAAGACAACAATCACCTTATAATTTTTGATTAAATTTGTATTTGATTTTGGAATTTTAAGGCCTAGACCACCATGAAAATTCATCCATTACTTGATGGGCGGAAAAGAGAAACTTTATCAAAACATAATGAATTAATGAAAGAAACGGATAGAAATTTGTTTTAGGTAACTTTTATTTCCATTCACAGTTTCTTTTTAGTTGATCCACATTATAATTTTGTTAAGTAAACCCATAAATTATTTATAAGTTAATCTGCACGTGGATTAACCGGTAGAATATGCTATTCTATTTTTTATTCATTTCTTGCTGTGTACAATTCTATTTTCATACTTGTGCAATGCAAATATATACATTAGAGTACACATTACACATATAGAAACTCAAATCCATACTCCATCTAATGTAACTACAATAAAATCAGAAGATTCGGGACCATTACAAATCCTCATAATCTTGAATCATTTTCGTATTTGTACTCTCATAAAATATCAAAAGAAACAAATATATAGTGCCATCTGCATCTCTTAATCAAGAAGATACGTAAACAAAGTTGATTAATTCCAACATGTTCATACGGTGTCTACCCTTTGTTGGTCTAGCATAAAAACAAACAGCATGAAAGTGACAACAATGGAATGGATTAAAAAAACTCCACAAATTATGATTTTAAGTGGGAGGTTGTTATAGGTTTTTTAGTGGATAAACTACCATTTTTCGGAACTTGTATCATTCCTTAATTACCAAAGAAATCCCTTCTTCAAAATATTCAGCCATCATGTACTCCCTATAAGCGAGCTTACATTCCTTTTGCAAATATTTAAATTTTTGAAAATTTAATTCACTTACCACAAGACATTATTATGCAACTTGTTACATTATGTAAGTATCACACAAATGGAATACTTAAACCATATATAAAAAATTGAAATCTCTTAAATCTCACAAGTAACATTATCATGACATGAAAAAAATAATAAAAATCTTGTACCTTATTATTTCTAAATAAAAATGTGCAATCCCATTCTAATACTTGATCTTCTAAACAAGGTATATGACTAATCCGAATAATAAATAAAATTGGAACGAAGAGATAAAGTTGTATAAATTACTTAAAATAAATGTGTAAATTACTATGGTTACCATATTAGAGTTTAATCTTTCAGGATATTCCAAACTTTTCCTAAAATCACCTTTGATTTTTTATCTTCTTACTTTGAAGGCTTCAACCAACCACTCATCATCTTCTTCATCATTCATTATCCTTAAATAAAATCCTAGATATCATTCACTTTGATTCATTATACGATTAATAATTCCCTCGAGATCACTTGAATTTCTCTTCTTAAACTTTTTTTTCTTACACATAGATTTAGTTGGGTAATATTTTTTTGTCTATTATTAGTATTGATTATTAACTTAGATCAAATATTGGAGACACACCTAATGGCACAAAATTAGCTTATATGATTCAATGGAGTGGTTGAAGTATCAAACTATTTGGAGTAGTATATTTGATTTACCTTTATTGTTGTAGTAGAAAAGAAAGGGTGGCATATACTATAAAAGATGAGAAGAAAGAAGTATATATGGTGGATAAAATAACCATTTTTTAAAATTATGTTAAAGGTAAAAGATGCTATTTTGTGGATCGACTAGAGACTAAAATTGTGGATTGATGTAAAACTTACCTTTGTTTTAATGGAATGATAGAAACCTTTTCTATTTCTTCCTCACAACCTTCACTTTTTAATCCTTTATTAAATATCAATAAAATCCACTCCGACTTCTATATGCATGGCCATCCATTGATGATGCCAGATTGGCCCTTAAAATATCCAAAATCTCACTATCATTTATTTCATTTGAATCCAATTTAAATGTACTGCCGATATCGTATATCGCTGTGCTCGTTTATAATTTTTATACATGCACTTTATCAAATACGAATGGTATTCAAAACAAAAATAGTAAAATTCATTAATTAATATTTTGTGAATATTAATTAATTTATAATGATTAAAAAGTAATTAAATCAATCGGTCTTTTTGACGTATTCACCATTTTGTTATGCGACTCAAATGTGTAAATTCAGTTACCAATTAATATCAGACAATTCAAATATTAACGTTCACATGTCACCTTAAATAGTGGTGTGACATTTTGGCTGAATTTATTGGTTAATCATATTTTGATAAATTCCCATGTAACTTATTATAAGCGGTACTTGGAAGCAACGATTATTTACACTAATTCTCTTCGTCAAAACTATATCACATATGACTCATGGAATTTCGTTTTGGTCAAAATTCTAACATCGTGAACATTCAACTTTATAAGTATGAATACAAAATCTTTAGTTCAATAATAACTATTATTATTAACCATAGTGCTTTAACCAAAGACTTAGGCTCCATTTAACTTACCTTTTTAGCTTTGGGTTTTCATCCAACTAAATAAGCGCATTACACATTTATTTTTTGGAAAACAACCAATTTAAAAAATGAAGCAAGCATAAAATAGAAAATAAATTTATTTATTTTTCATGTTTTATGAAATAACAAAAGTACGGAAAATGATCCATCGCTCCGCCGTCCTTCCATCCTTTCCGTTGTCCTGCATCATCCCTCCCTCGTCCCTCCATTATCGTCAAAATGACTTAAAATTTTAAATATTTTCCTCCTCTCTCCTCATAATTTGTAATGAGTTTTGAAAACACAAAACTCAAAATAAAACCAAACGGGGCCTTCGTCTTTGAGTTAACCGTCGTTGATCATGATACTAGCTTCATATAATGAGGAGAAAAATTATATATTAAATAATGTTTCACTTCCAATACCTCAATTTTGATCCAACTATAGTCATTTGATGGATGTCATGCCATAATTTAATTATAATCAAAGTGTGACATCTATATTAAAGTTCCGTAATATTTTCAAGTCGAGGGAACCGTGTAACATTGTCAGTTTGAGATTATCGGTTTGACCATAGTTATATTAACTAATAGAGAACTCTTGAGTGAGTCATTCCACAGTTATCCAATACCTATCAGTACATAACATCTTGATGTCCCCAAGAACCACAAGTAATATTTTGCCCAACATTTAGAAAGAGTTAGACACTCTAGTCTCAATGGATGTATCGATATCCCATCTTGAAACACCTTGACTCGAAATATTTGAAATAATATGTTATCTTTAATGTGGTAAAATTTTCATGATTATAACACATTGTAATTTTGATCACATAACATACTGTTTAAGGATTTTATATTTAATATGCTTTAACTTTTTTTAATTAATTATATCATAATATAACAAGTATATAATAGAATGAAAACATATTTTACTTTAAACAAGATTGGTCATCAATTTAGATATATGTAACAAGTTACATAATTAGCCCTAAGGCATACCTCTAAATCTGTCATTTATATTTGCAGTTTCTTAAAAAATTTAGTCGAGCAACATACATAAACACACATATAGGAAAATATTAAAATCATATTATAAAGTTTTGTATTTTAGAATTTTAAATATATTAACATATAATATATACATATATATATATATATATATATATATATATATATGTATGTATGTACACATAATTTATGTATTTAAAAAAATTAATTTTTGGTAGTGGACCATAAATATATAATATATATAATTTTTGCAAAATTTACTATGGACCAAGCCTAATAAACATATTTTAAGTTGAAATAATTAATTGTATATATATGTATATATATATATATTCATATATTTAATTCAAAATTGAATCATGGCTAACAATAATTAGTGTGTGTATAAATCAAAATGATATGCCGTGAATGAATATACCTTACATATTAGAGGTGTAACTGTATACTTTGTTGTTATAAGTCCCAGTGATCACACACACCCACATATATCTATGTGTGTGTATGCTTATGTGCGTGTCATTTTTCTCTACACACACAACATATACATGTGTGTGCGTGCTTGAGCGTGCATGTCATTTTTCTTTATATAGATTTTAAGTTAATAAATATTTGTACATCCTATGACATTTAGTGTATCATACGTGTAAATACAATGTTAATCAGTAACTATAATGTAAACTAATCATGATAAAATTTAATTAAAGTTAATTTTAAACCACAAAACACTTGGTATATTAAATTAACATTAAATATAATTTAATGTAAGCAAATTACTCATGATAACACAAGTTAAGCCTGGAAAAATGGCTAAAAATTATTTTATTTGAAATTTATACCTTTTTACACTATTTCGAATACACCCAGGCCAACAAACATTACATTTTGAAATGCTAATATTTTTTTGTATGTAACATTATTATTCAGTGTGTAATTGGGAAAATAATTATAATCTTAAGTTTTTGTGCATCATTGTGCATTTTATTTTATTCTTAGTAACTTAGATTATGCAATGTTATTTTCTACCGTACATAGCATTTCATTATTTATACAATGCTATCATCAAATAGCATTTCATACCTGCTGATGGGGTTTTAATTTGATGGAGGTAAAAGTAGCCGATGTAGCATATAAAAAGGTGGCATGGTAAGGATATGCTATGGTGATGAACGATAAGAAGGAAAAGTAGATGACATGAATATAATTAGTTATGGTGGAGGCATAGGAATGCAAAAAAGAGTCGTGGAGCATATGTATAGGGAAATAGAGGAGTAGACAAGGTGTGGTGGGGTGATAAGGAGAAGGATAGAAGCGACCATGCAACAATAAGACAGAGACAGAGGTAAGTTGATTCGACAATGTTGATTTGGAAGAGAAAGATGATTTTGCGTAAGTAGAATAATTTTTCAATGGGTTCAGTTTGTGGAAGTTGTGTCCAACTTACTGAAATTTCTTCAAAGTTTATCATTTTGACAATTCCCTTCTAAACTTATGTTTACTTGTATTAAAGCACCGTAAAACCTATATCTATTTTCCAACATCTTTTTTTGCTCTAAAATTAGTGGCCATTGAAATATCTTCAGAAAGAAATCATAATAACACTCTAGAAATAGTGACAATAATGTATCTGTAGAATAGGTATTGTATAACACTTTGAACGTAGTGACTACAAAATAACTTGTGTTTACCTCTTATATAATACTAGTGCGGTAATCTTGAATTAGTGGTTATTCTACCAAAAAAAGTTATTTTTAAAAGACATTTTATGGATTATACTGTAAGTGACTATAAAATGCCTTTGAAAGAGATACTATATATTGATTAATTGCTACAACATTGTTTATAAAATATACATTTTGTAATTTTTTATATCGGCATGGAGCTTCAGTAATGGAGACTATAAAATACTTTTAGACTAATATAAATCTCATTGTAGTAAACTCATGAGCACTCCAACATTAGTTCCTCCATAAATAACTTCAAAATACATAAAATAATACTTTAAAAAGTGTTATCTATGTATTTTTCTAGAAGATATAACAAATACTAAAAGGATGCTGAAATATAAGGTCAAGGTTGCCGCGTATTATCAACACTATTGCGAACCCATGCTTCGCATACGGACCGCACTCAATCTCTTATCATCACAACATGTTTAAATGATTTATATTGTTCATTGATTAAGAAATAGTGATATTTTTTATCAATTTTCAAATAAGTTTGCATTTTGTCTAAAACTTGTGTATAAATCTTTGAAAACAGTAATGCAGATAGTGCTGGTGCTTGATAAACAATTGCAAAATATCGAGCAGAAATGATTTCAAAGATAAAATATCCACATAATACACATATAAATTATACACATATAAATTTAATGTGTGCATCAGCTGTTTCTCCATGCATCAGCTGTATTATATGTAACTTCATTTGGTGAGATACCTTATCAATCCTTTCCTTTAATACTTGATGTCATTGATTCCATTTGCTGCTTCGGTAGTAACTATCTATAAGAGCAGTGCAGGTAGGTTTATACTTGACCATTGATCCAAAAATGCCAAAAGCAACGTTGACATGATTCAGGAGAATGCATGTGTTGATGATGATCCCATAACTAACTATGTCTAGGAACACATTATGAAGCATCATATTATTGTAGAATGATAAGATTAGAGGATAAAGAGATTTATTTCTATTTTGAGCGATTCTTGTGAAAAATATGCTAAATCTAAAGCATACATATTTTATGTCTAAAATGTTGGAACTAACAACCATTATTCAACAATATTTATTTTAATGTGAAGAATATCATTGTATTTCTTTTATAGTCAAAGCAAATTCGATATAATAAGAAGCATATAATTGTATTTAATGCTTTTGAGCTTTCTGGTTTCATTTCTAATTCCATCTAACATTGTTGTTGTATTTTGGTAATGTTGGATTTCACCATACTTGACTACAATTTGTGAAAGTAGAATTAGAGGCTGGAAATTTTCAAAACAATCAACGACATAGATTAGTTAAAAGAAATAAAGTCAAACAGATTTAATAACTTTAATAATATGGATAACACGAAAAACTATGATTTTAACAAATTTATTTTTAGCTATCAACAATGGATATCATTGGAAAGTATATTAAATTTGAGATTTAATAGTGAAATCGATTTTTAAATCCAATTAATGTATAAAAAGTTATCACATTTCAAAGTTTGGAATAGAAAGAAATTAAAAACATGACTGTTCATTTCCCAAAATACGAAGGAGGCATGTGCGCTCTTGAAATCTAACTCAATAATAATATTATAGTATAGATAATGAATGAAGCCAAAAATCAAGGATGTCAAATCTCTATGATAGGGGATGTCGGCAATCTAGAGAAGATGAGAAATGCCAAGATAGAAGAGATGCCAAGCTTCAACAATGCAATGAGGTATCGTAAATAAAGATATCGCATATCATCAAATTATGAAGAGTTTCAAACTTCAAGTAGCATACTTGCTATCGCATATTAACAATAGGATGCCACATTCCAATGATGTACAAAAAGTTGTTTATTTCATCAACAAATTGAAGGATTCCAATACTCAAGAAACAACATGTGGAATGTGGTCGCATATCACCAGATCAATAAAGATCTCAAATTATAATAAATAATAAGGATGTCGTGAATCACCGGCATTCAAAAGGATGTCAAAAATCATTGCTTGTAATAGGGATGTCGAGCGCCATGCAAAGAAAAAGGATTAAAAATCATTAATACAAGGAGAACAAAATCAAGCTTCAAAGGCACTCAAATTCCACTACATACTCCTTGTTGAGAACGCCACCAAGACAACGATGCATGTGAATTATTCAACCTTAAGGACATTATGATAAATGACACTTCCAAAGTCATCCATCTTGTCAAGTCATCAATCCATGCCAACCCACATCAACCAATGGAAGCAAGCTTCACCTCCTCCTATCCACCATAAATAGAGATGCATCCCTTTATGGAAAGGGACTTCTAACTTCTTTCCCTCTCTTAGCATAAATTACATTTTAGACTAGAACTTTTCTAAGCTCTCTAAGGAGCTTGAGAACCACTTTAACAGCAAATGGCGAATGACAAAGAAGATGATGCAGACATATGAAGAAAGGACTTGAACAATTAGAAATTTGCATGTTTGACTTGTTTTGTAACATTCCTCACAATTGAATAAGGAATGTGACTTGTGCATATTGTCTATTTTGCCTATTGATAATAAATAAAGAACTAACGCATATTTTGACTCGGCTATTTTATCATTAAAACATGATTTGGATTTAAACAATTTCATGACTAATCATAAAACTAAGGGGGTATTATTGGAACTTCTTCGAATGTGCCTCCTTGTAAAACATCTCAAGTTTTAAACCATTGGTTTAACAAAAGGAGTGAATAAAATATCTTTAAAGGAAATGTTATGTAAAGTTTAGAAGTGCAAATGTCATATAGCTAATTTTAGTTGGTTTATTAATATTAATATAAAAATCTTTAATTGACGGTTCTTCTATAAAGGATATACATCCCACAAATATTTTTAGGATTAGTTTAGCATCTAAATGTTAGTGAACGCATAATATCTATGAAAAAGATAGAATACGCTAATTTAACGTTATAGAATTAGTGTTCATAAAATATATCCAGAAGGGATACTCTATATTTTTAAGAAACTTCTAGCAGTAGTGGCTAGAAAACAGTTTTAGAAAATAAATATTTTATTATGGACCCATAGTTCCTTTAGGGTGGGATGATAACAAAAAGGTTAGTTACCTTCCATAAGCTAGGGATAATAGAAACATCAGAAACAATGCCATCATTGGGAGTGCGAATAAACTAAATAAAATAGTGGAATAGACCGTATCGAATCAGTAAGGTGCATTGATGCACTATATTATATAAATATTTATCGTAACACCCCACTTTTTTAGATAATTAAATAATCAAATAACAATGAACAGTGAAACTAAGCATTTTTGAAGTTGTCAAAAAAAGGCTTCAAAACTTATACCATTGTGTTCGTGGCGATTTTCTAATCAATTTCTATATATAACTTGTCGAAATTTGAGTTAACATGAAGAAGTTATGAGAGAAACAAGAAATCATAATTATATAAATTAAAGAAAAAAAGAGTAAGACCTTACGGATCGACCCATAGGCCGACCTGCAAAACATGGGAGTCGACCCGCATTTTTCCCTGGATGAGAAATCGTCTAGGGACGTGCCGAAGTTAGATCATTTGATTTTCGTGCAATCTGAAGCGTTGTTTTCAGGATCCAACGATTCACAGCGAGCCTATGACTTGGTTTCACTAGATTCAATCCAAAAGTCCGACGGTCTGAGATTCCCAAACTCCAATATAAATAGAACCTTAGGCCTACCTATTTTCTCACAATCAGATTTTCTCCCAATTGGGTTCTTAGCCTGAGGCTGAACCCTAAATAGAAAATATTTCTTGGGAGAATATCTTTTTAATAAAAATATTAGACGCCTTAGAAGTGGACCTAGGAAGGCGGTGAGCTATGCATGACAGATGAGTGGATTTAATTATATCCCTTTTATGTTTATGATATATAATATCGTTAGATTCCTGTTAAATATTCAATCCAACATTTGGACTAATTTCAGTAATTGGTTCTACTAGCTAGTTATGTTGAAACTGTAAATTTTGTAAGAGAAATGTACTTATATTTAAATGTTATTTATATGGAAAAAGAAAGTAATCCAATTAAATATAAGTAATATAAGGCTTCGTAATTATAGAGAAAGGCATAAGCTTAAAAATGAGAAATATACAGTAAATTATGTTAAAACTCGAGGAATGAAATAAAAAGGGGAAATCTAATAACTTGATTTGGAAGTTAGTGATAGATTAGTTGGTTGGTTTAGAAAAGGAAATACATTTCCATAGTTTAATATTGTAAGAATAACGATAAAAATAATTGCAAGAATAAAAGCAAGAAAAATGGAATTAGTGCAAAATAGAGATATTATAGTATTTTTGATTACCCACTAATTAAAGAAACAATAAAAGAAATATCTTGTAGTTATGAGTTGTTGTTTATAGCACTATTTAGTGTTAAAATATGGAAATGGATCTTTAGTATAGTTTTTGTAACCAACCAAATAAAACAGAACCACTTTCTAAAATAAAAGAGAATAACGTGAAACGTTAAAGAAAATAAAGAAGAGGAAATAATCAAGTTAAATATTTGACAAAACTAGAAATAATAAACAAAACATGTGACTAGATCTGCATTTCAGCCCAGATAGTAGAGTAAAAAGTAAAGCGGTTATTATGATAAGTAACTTATGAAAGTTGGACGTAGTCCTAAGTTAAGATTGTTATACAATATAAGAGAACTAAAGAAAATTTAGTATCATAATAGAAGAATACGGACTAGAATAGAAAAGAGACATTTGCAATTACATTTATAACAGGTGGTTATAAAAGAAAGAAAAAATATAAAAGTGATAGTTGCAAGTATAATTGCAACACATAGGTTATAATTAAAAAGAAATAGAAGAGGCTTATTTTATCAAACTTAATCTTGGATTAAGTTAATAAGAAAAAATAATACAAGTGGCCCGTACCGGCAACATTCCTTTTCAGGTCTAGAACTGATGGTCTTATATGTAGGTGGGGCTGGGTATGTTGATTAGGGTAAATAAGTAGCCAATAAAATAAGAAAAGTAAACTAAACACATAATAAAAAACTAAACGTAGGGTCTAATAAAATGGTAAGGTGCATTTGAAGCAGACCAAAAGAGAATCTGGATAAAGAGCTGTAGATTTTTAATACAGAAAGAGCACGTCCAATTTGGTTATTTTAGGCTAAAAGGAAGTACGAGATGTGAGGATACTCTAGGATGGACCTTTGGAGTAGGCCTAACCAAGTTGCATCCGTGGAGGCAGGTCTTTAGGTGTTCCATCAAGAGAGTACGCCTTGACTGCTTTTGCATTGCAGGCCTGACGACGGAGACCTTTATAGGTAGTCAAAAGGTCGACGATGAAGTAGGATATTCGTATGACACAGTACTCTTGTTTGCGAGCAGGTTACAGTGGGAAGGACCTACAAGAATAGTCGCATGCGGATATCAACCATTATCAGTCAGAGCGAGTTCGGGTAAGACTAGGGTTAAACCAATAGGCCAATGATTCTTTCACTATCGAGAAATTGGATGAGAGGCACGACCAATTGGATGTTTAGATTATTTGCAGTGGGGCACAACCACTTAGCTCTTGAAAGGTCTTTTTATTAGTTGAGGGGGAAGGGGCTGCATGGGGCCATAGCCACGATGAGAAAAGAGGCAGACCAAGTAGAATATCTGTATTGTAGTCCTAACAGAACGGACCTTTATAGATATAGAAAATCCCTGACTGAGTTCCATACAAGGTAGACCTTGTTGGTGAAATTCAGGTAGTAGACAGAATGATTACATGTTGTCCTCAAGGTACACACTGGATGGTACATTATGGATGTCTGAGCACTAGCATAAGCTAGTGTGGATGCAGTTGTATGTTTACATAGTAAACGATGGAACATCTGTATTGTAGGCCTCATGAATATGTCCTTTACAGATGTAGTTATAGTACACTCTAGTAGTGAGATGATGAAGTCCTTTTCGAGGAGGATACAGAAGGTACTATGGGTAGTACCTAGGGCTGATGCAGTCTTTGGGCATGTAGCTATATATATAGGTTATTAGGTCTTAACCTACTAAGGAGTAGATGGGTACGATTCACACATAAAGGCGAGAGTATTATAAACCAATTAAACCTAATATAACAGAAAATGGAAACATAACAGTATATATAGAATTATGCTTAAAAATGTATAATTTGTCCATTCACCAGAACTTTAGTTCTGACCACCTCCTCATGTCATCCCATATGTTAGATAGATGGCAGAGATTTTCCACCTTCAAGGGACTCGTTTAGAAAGTGTTATTACCTTGATGAGCATTTACTTATTAATATATTTTACTCAGTCCCGCTGTGAGATATTTATTTGAGCTCCGATATATTTATCTTTGCCTATTTGCAGGTTACCAAACACCCACTCAGGCTTCAGTGGATTTGGGTTTAGCATTTTTGCGAAAAATGGACCCACTGAAATTTGATTTATTACATTTGGTATCAGAGCTTAGGTAAGTAGATCCTAAGTAAATTAGGAAATATGAGTGAACATATTTGTATTT
Source organism: Allium cepa (assembly GCA_030765085.1). Taxonomy (NCBI): domain Eukaryota; kingdom Viridiplantae; phylum Streptophyta; class Magnoliopsida; order Asparagales; family Amaryllidaceae; genus Allium; species Allium cepa. The sequence continues at coordinate 943,282,729 of CM060945.1, read as the reverse complement.
TGAATAAAATATAAGTATATTATTTACTAAAATCCAAATAATCCCCAATTATAGATTTAACATATAGAAAGTTTTCAGAAGTATATTTGTGCACAGTTTGCTAGCTGAGTTTGGGATGACCCAAGGATGTTGTGCCCTGTGTTATTGTTGATTTATTGTGTACAATAAGCTATGTTTTGAGAGAAGATTGGTATCCATATGTTATAGGAAGTGGGAAAGTTCCCTAAGGATGGTATGGAGAGTATTTTTATTTTGGAAGGAATAAGAGATTTAGTAAGGGAATGAGATTTCCATGGTTTAGGAAGGGTATTCCTAGGGCATAAAATCCACTTTATGTCTAGCCCAATAAAATGAAACTTTTGGAATTGAAAAGTTCAAAATATAATTGTTAATATGTTTGAGGAAGTAAATATCGTGTTTTTGAAAAAAAAAGTGGTATGAAATTTACATTGGTTTTTATATGACGTAAATTTTGTTAAAAGTGAAATTCTTTTTGAAGAATTGTAGAGCATGTATAGCTTGGTACTTTCTTTGTAGGTAAACGAAGATTTTAAATATAAAAACCTAGAGCGTGTTAAGTATGGAAATCGTAGGTTACACATTTATTGTTGTAATAGATGTTTTCATGAAAAATAAAGCAAGCATAGATTGTGACACTATTGTTATAGTAGGTAACTCCCAAAGGAAATGTTTTTACATAGCATATGAGATTTATTAATGTTTATTTTAATTGCATCCATATATTAGTATTTTTAGGATGTAATAACAGTGTTTTAAGCACATACGTTTTGACCCAAATAAAAATGTGTTTTGAAGATAATTTCTAATTATAGAAATAAAGTGGTATGTAAGTACACTTATTATTTAAATAAGTATATGGAACTGTTTTCTACTTATGAAAATATTAAAACAGTTTTGAAAATGAGTTCTTCTGAAGAAAAAAAGATGTAAGTTAAATATTAGGAAATTAATAAATTTCGTAGAAAATGTTTATTGTAAGTGAATATAGATTAAACATACTTTGATCTATTGGAATGAAATGCATAATGATATCATTTTCTATGAAACCAAATCACAAATAAAGATGTTTTGTGCAAGTTATAACGAATATGTGAAAGTGGTGTACACGGTATGGAAAACATGATATTTTGTATAGCCTATTTTGATAAAATATAAAATAAGTTCCTTTCACATAAACATCAAATCCTATTTTAAAGGATTCATAGAAGGTTTTAGCATTAGTGGCTACTCATAAGAGAAAGTAGTTTCAATATATTAAGATATAAAACCATTAGGTGTGATAACAATTGTAATAATTAAAGACAATTTTATTTTGGAGAGATATTATGGAGAGCCTTAGTAGGAAAGCTAAGCAATGGAAATTTATATTTTTCCATTGATTAAGTGCATGTGTTGCTTGCCTTCGTAGAAAGTCCCATTTGTAGTAAGTTTGAAACTCCCCGAAGGTTAGGTAATTGGAAGAATAGGAAAGTTAAGGGGATTTTTGATAAAATAATTGTTCTTATCTACTCCAGCTTTTGTAAATTCGCAAATCATATTTAGAAAACATGTAAGGGCATTTTTGGAAGTCTTTGGATCATATTCAATAATTAAATAAAACTGATCCAATTTTAAGTTCACTATGTTCTAACATAAATTATTCAACCATTGATAGTTGGACCAAAACTTCTTTGGGGTGATTGAAACATCTTACATGTGCGAATTTTATCTGCAGCCTCTTGAGTCACACAACTTATTAAATTCTTGACCAAGAATATATAAGGGTTTCTCATCAATTATTATCTTATATGATCTCGTAAATTATATTTTAGATGAAATTAAATTTAACATATGTATTTACTGATAGAGTTAAAGGTATTCCCTAGGGGCAATTATGTTATATTTTTATATATATCTAACTCAATAACTAATTTTTTTCAATATATAAGTTGTTTTCTTTCTATTATATGCTTGTAATAATTTGTTATATTAATTAATTTATTAAAAATTATATTTAGTAGAAAATACATAAGTGGTATATATTTTTTATTGTGGTCACAAAGCATTGTAACCATGAGTAATTTATCATAATGAAAATAACATACCAATTTAAATATTCCCGGTTAAGATATATCGAGACTGGATACTGATAAATCTATTGAGACTAGAATACGTAACACTCTTCAAATATTTGACAGTGTATTTCTTATAGCTATTGGGGCACCAAGGAGTTATGTACTGATAATTATTGGACAATTATGAAATAAATCAGTCGATAATTTTCTGTTGGTTAATATAACTAAGGTCAAACATAAAATATCAATATGATAAATTACATAGTTCTCTTGACTTGATGTAATATCCCGGAATTTTGGACAATTTAAATTTAATAATCCATGTTTTAAATTTAAATTGAATTGATAATTTTTGTTAATAAATTTGATTTGATTTAATAATCTTCTTTATTTAAATATTTAATTTGTGAAATTTATTTTCAATAAATTAATAAATTATTTTCTATTTTAATAATGTATATGTATTTATATATATTTTAAATAGACAAGTTATTTTTAATTAAATTAGTATAACATAATTTTAATGTTTTGAAAGTAGAAATTGTGATTTATTTTTAATTTAAGCTTTTCAAAAATATTTAATAAAATACTATATGATTTTAAATATGTAAGATAAATATTTTATTGGTTTAAAATTCATTTTAAATTAAGTTTGAGTATTAAAATAAGTTATAAAAATGTTTGTGTTATTCTTTTTAAATATTGATTGATAATTTTGATTTGTAAATTTAATTTGAAATTTAAAATACAATTTAAAAATATGAAACATGTATTCATTTAAGGGATAACCACTTTTATAATTTATTTTGATTATTAAAAGGTATAAGAACTAGTTAACTAAGTTTAAACATTTATTAACACTTAATTAAATAACAAATTACTTAAAGATACATGTGTACGTAATTTAGGAGATAAGTTAAACATGTGTTAAGTATTTAAGATAGGTAGTTAAGAAGTGTCTATTTCTTTTACATGTGTCATTGTTTAATTTTGTTTTTCTTTAATTTTAATTTAAATCAAACATTGTTATTTAAACTTGCATTTTCTTTCCTTTATTTTTATTCATTTTTCATTCTAAAAGAAATCTGAAATTTTGTTCAAATACATTTCTCAAATCTGTAAAACAACATGCATTCAAACTCCTCAAACTAGAAATGCATCTCAAATCCCTCTTCATAATCTTAACCCTGTAACTCCTCGAATATACAAATCTGCATTTCATTTGCAAGCATGAAGCCTGCATGTATTCAAAAACAACTTGGGGGGAATTTGCATCTGCATTCAAGCAACCTGCACCAATCTGGAAGCTTTTTTTTGAATCAAGATTAAAAGCATTAAAACAAAGGCCTGCAATTTCAATTTGCATCTGCAACTTCTTCAAGTCTGCATTCATCCATCTCATTAAAATCTGGGCTCTGCTTAATAATCAGGTGAGTAACTCATTTATAAGTTTATTAAATAGGAAAAGTTATGCATGCTTATAAATTACAAATAAACTTATATGAAATTTCTGAAATGTTATACCTGTTAAGATATGCCTGTGAACATGGTGATGTCTGTTGCATGTTATTCTTCAAATTCTCAAACTCATGTTTGATCCCTGGAATTCTTTGCTTGACTTGATTGTTGTTATGACTCAAACCCTTGAATAAACATGTTTGTTTTAGGATAGAGTAAATACAAATTTATATGAATCAAATTAGATTGTTTGTAACCTATAGAACAAATTAGCACAGAATGAAATTCAAACTCAATAATTTAATTGTTTCAGGTTTACTAATAGAAACAATAAGTGAATTCAAGAATTTTAAAATAAAAATTTCAATTTATAGTGCTGTGTATATAGTGCAGTTTCAAACATACTGTATTTTTCATATTGGTTAAGTTCAGTTGATACATGCTTTTAATTTGGGTGAAATTGTTCCTGGAGATTGTGTAGCCATCAATGATTATAGGAAAAATACTAAATTGGATTACAATTAATTTTTGAAATTGTAATTTGGGATTTTTAGTGGTGAACCCTAGTTTTGTTAGGTCTCTGATTTTGTCTAAATGTGATCGCCTGAGTTAATCGAGTTCAACCGCGATTTGCATGATGATAGATGGTGATTTGGTTAAGGATTCGCCAGAGTTTGGAGTGTGATGGTGGTCGGAGTTGGGTGATATCGGGTTGACAGGTTTTAGGGGGAAGGTGGTTTGACTGTTCCAGGTTTGAAGTCAGTGTCTCGATTTTGATTTCTAGTATGAATGGAAGTAATAGGTGTATGGATGGACTGTGGAGTTGAGTGACGACCGTGGGAAGGGAGCGTGGTTGGCCAGAGGTGGCCGGAAGTGATGTACAGGTGCATGGTACATGGGTGGATACTGGTGATGTTTGATGGATTACAGTTTTAGTGCCTCGCATGTGTCCCGGGAAATTTTGGGTTGTAGCTCGAAGTAGGAGTGTAGTAGACTCGAAGTTAACTAGGTGGTAGCTCGGGTTAGTGTTAATTGTTTCAGGTTTTTAGTTTTGGACAGAAAACTTGTTTCCAGTTTTATAAAGTTGAAGTAAAAAAAGTAAATTGCAAAACAAAAATCTGAAATAAGACTTGAACTTGAAATTGAATTTGAAATTCAATAAGCTTAAATTTTAGATCTTTGAAACAATTTGAAATGCTTTTAAAATTCAAGTTTGGTTTTAAACTGAAAACAGAAACTGTCTTTCTGTTTTAAAATTTTAAAAGTAAAGTTTAAAAATTTGAAGAATGAAGTTCAATTTGAAAATTTTAAACCTGGAACTTAATAATGAATTCAGTAATTTAAATTTTGGTTTTTGAAACATGTTTGAATTCAAAATTTAAGATGTTGAACCAAAACAGAAAAATTGTTTTTCTGTTCAAATTTAAAAGTAAATTTTTAAGACTGCAGCTGAAATTTAAAAGTTTAAATCTGGGAGAAACTGAAGTATGGAACTTAGAAAATAAATCTAAGTTTGAATTTAATTTAAAAACTGGAAATTTAAATTTAGATTTTAAACTTTTTAAAGTATAAAAGAACATTGTTTTGAGTTTTAAACTATAAGTTTTAAATTTATGAAATAAAGTTTAAAATAAGTTTAAATTTAGTTTTAAAACCTGAGATTTGACTTTAATGACAGTTTTTTTAAAATTAAATAAGTTTTTAAATTTAAATTTGTTGTAACCATTTTTAGAAAAGGTTAAATAATTTGAATTTAAAAATGAAGATGAAAGAGTAAGTAATGTTTTAAATTTTTAAGTTTGGATCTAGAATGAAAATTTGAATTGTGTTTCAGTTTGAATTTAAAAAGAGATTTTTAAATTTGAATTTTTGTTTGAAACAATTTGTTTAAAATACATTGTATAAGAACAATGTTTCTTAACTTAGAACTTAAGAAAATTAGTTTCATTTAAATTATTGATTCAATTTAAATGGGTAATTAATTATTATTTAATTAATAATGTGGATGTTTAATTAAGAAATTAATGATTTTTAAGTTAATTAATTAGATTTAAGATTAATTAATTAAGGTTAATTAATCTATAATTAAGGAGGGTTAATTAAATTTTAATTAATGATTAAGATTTATTTAATCAAGTGATAAAAGTAATTTAGATTTTAATTAACACTTAATTAATTAATAATTAGAGATTAATTAAATGATAGTTAAATATTAATTAATTGATAATTAATAATGGTTAATATAAGTTAATTCTTAATTAAGTGATTAAGAAATGTTAATGAAGGTCATTAACTTAAGATTATTTAACAATTAATTAATGTGATTAATTTTTGATAATTAATTAAATTAATTAATTAATAATAATCAATTATTTAAGTTTAATTACTTAATGAAAGTAATTAATGGATTAATTACTTAGGGTAATTAATTTGATTAAGGTGATTAGTTTAGATTAATTAAGTTAAATTAATTTAAACATTTGTGTATTGTTGATAATTACTTTATGTAATTTATGAATTTGTAATTACTTAAGGAAGTAATTAGTTAATAATTACTGAATGTAATTAAGGATATTTATTATAGAAGTAATTTGGATTTAAATTGCTTTAAAAATTTATCAAGTGATTAATGAGGATAATTAATTAAGAGTAATTATATTATGGGATGAGTAATTAAAGTAGTTAATTACTAGTATTATTAATTAAGGATGATTAATATATATATATATATGGATTAAATTGAAGATTAATTACTTATGTAATTAATTTATTTTGAGAGATTGATTAAATATAATCAGAAATCATTAATTAATTAATTAATGATGTAATTTGGAATTGATTAATTAAGGTATAATTAATATTAAATGCTAATTACTTATTGAAATTAGAAATGGTTAATCAATAATGATTAATTGAAATGAATATTGAGATGATGATTTATAAATTGATTTGTAATCAATTAAAGATTAAGATAAGCAGGATTTTGATGATGTAGTAATTAATTTAATTTAATTTAAATTAATTAGAGATTAAGTAATTAATTTAATTCATTTTAAATTAATTATAGAAGGTATGATCATTAGATAGTTGCTTATGTTTGATGAATGGTATTGGTTGCGTGGTATGGGTTGTAATCTCAGTTATGAGATGAGTAATGATTATTGATATGGATGCATTGGTTGCTTTGGGATGATAATATGGATTATCTGATTATGATATGAATTATCTGTTGATAATGATAATGTTGATTATCTATTGTGTTGTGAATTATCTATCTGTGTATATGTAGATAATGAATTGAATTGTTTTAAACTTTAAAACAACTTGGACCTTAAAAGACACGCTTTGGATTTCGATGAGACCGAGATCGGGTTTCCATATTTGGATATCTGAAAACCACATCGATCCAAATTAAACGTTAGGTCGTTAATCCAAGTGGAGCGAGTGAAGACTCGAGGTGTAAGGGCTATACGTCAGTATAACTCTGTGGGTGATTCCGTAATGAGTTGACGGAATAGTACTTATAGATTCGAGATGGTGATTCAGAGTGCAAGGGTTATCGTCGTTAACTCTGAGGGTGATTCCAATACGAGTGTAACGAGATGATGCCTTCAGTTTCGTTCGAACCCGGAACGAACTTGTATGGATTGAATGCTTTCAGAACATCGTCAGGTGGACGATGAGCATTCTAAGTGATATGTCCTATAAAGGTAATCGTAGCCTCAAGCCTCATCAACCGGGAATGGCTAAAACAGGGGAGGTGCAGCAAAGCTTCGTGGGTAGCCCCCACTTGAGAGCAAGATTTATCCCTGTCTAGAGGTCCCTTTATTTTCGGCTTAGTGGTGCGGTTGCTGATCACAACTGCGGGGTTGTCATGTTTGGAACTGTTCAGTAAGGAACAGGTCCGGCTTTGTGTTGCAGGGGATTGGGAGTAATCCTCGGTACGGTGATCTAGGCCACATATTGTGATGGGCGGTACCCCAGTGGCCCAGCCATTGTATGGAATCCAAAATCCAATAAGTGCCAGCGGTTTTGATTGTATTACCCACTTTTGTGGCTAGTAGCTGGAATTTAATCATGTAACAATTTCAGCTATTTCTTATTTACTTGAAAACCCTAGACACTATTATAATATCATCGGATTTCCTATCAAATGTTTTGGTTAGCGTAAGGTAAAAACTTTTCCATGTTTATGTATGGGAAGTCTTACGTGATACCTTTTCTTTTCAAAGGTTTTTCAAAGTTAACTAACTTTAACCTGCTACTCACACCAGACCCATGTCTGACCCGGAGTTATTTCTGTTTTTTTAACTCTTGGGTACTCAAATTTTTACGAGTAGCCAAGGGAATTCAGGTTAGGATTCAGGTTAGCTTGACGAATTGTGAAGGAGCAATTGGAGCAGGAGGCTTCTGCGTATAGTTATATAGTTTTCCGCTGTGTTGGTATCTCTGAGTGTCTTCTGTATGTATTGAGTTGTAATAACTAGACAGGTGTTTATAACTGTCTAGTATGTGTTGTATTGACTGTGTAGCTCTCTACTATGTAATACTTATGTTATTAATATAATTTATTCGTTGCGCTGTTGAGATTCTTGTGTTGTTTCTTCTTTCTCTTCTTTCTTTTCTCTTTCTATCCCTTTCTTTCTTAAGGATGATACGACTTTTTGCGGAGAAAAAGCCGGGTCGTCTCAGCTGGTATCAGAGCATTAGGTTGAGTGAATACCTAGTCTCTGGAGTGGTGTCTATCTTGAGAGAGCGTATTTGTATTTTTTTATTATATATATATATATATATATATATTTATGGTTCTACCTATTTGCTGGGTTACCTGTTCGGGTTTTTCCAATATAAGTTATAAAGGTAGATGAGGTAGAAGTGTGTGTAACACAACTACCATTGGTTGGAGTTTGAATGTGTGAGGTTGGAAGTGTATTTGTCGAGACTGTAGACCTAATACCGTCTCGAGTAAGTTTTGCTTGGTGTAAGGACTTCATCGATCTCTGAAGGAAACCTGTTAAGGTTCAGAGTTCATCTTTAAAGTACAGAGTTGAGTTTTGATCTGTCGGTAGGGCAGAAGCAAGCAAGTGATGATATCTTGATATCTCAGGAAGTAGTAGCTGCGTAATGAGATGCAGTGACTATGGATATTTCCGAAGATGTTTCTTTGGAACAAGAGTAAGAAGTGAGTCTGCTCGGTGATGTGGCTGAGTTTAGCAGAATGTTCTGTGTTGGTAGGAAGTCTTCTGGATGAGTAGTTTTTCTGAAGTAGGGTTCAGAAGGCAGCAGGATGGACTCATTTCTCTGGTAAGTTGGCTAAGCCAGCATAAGCTGTTCTGTTTGGTAGAGAGAGAGCAGTTTTCTTTGGATTTAGGCTGAGTTGATCGCAAAAGTGACTTGCGATAGTATGTTCTTTTGGATTGTTGGAGATTGTCCGGATTTTCTTCCAGGAAGTCAGAGTTTGTCTGCATCTGGAGATCGAGTTTTCTTTCGAGGAATGGAACAGGTGGTTCAGTTAGTAGATGGATGGTTCCTTGAGATAGAAGTTGGTGAAGCAACTCAGGTTTCGGAGAAACATCTGAGTTTTCTTATGGATATGTGGAACCATATTTTTGTGCTGGGTTGTCTGGTCTGTGCTTGTGCTGTTCTTCAGCATTTTCTTCTGTTTCGGATCAGGGTTGTGCAGCGGAAGCAGTTTGGGGATGTTTCTTTTTTCTTTTTCCGGATAAAAAGAAGTTTATTCTGTCTTCTGTTGTTGAGAAGCAGGGTGTGTTTTCTTGGTTTTTGAGTGATCTTGAGGAGATCATTGGATTGTTTTGATTCAGTCTGTTTTTAATGGAATCAGCGTAGAGTTGAGCTGATCAGGATGGATGTTAGTAGCCGAGGATCGTCTAAGGAGTTTTTTTTATGGATAAGAAACGGAAGAATTTGGATTCTGGAATCGGAGATTGGATTTTGGTTAAGTTTTTCTTTGATTCAAGAAGCTATAAGTTTGGGAAGCAAGCTCCGAAGTGTTTTGGTTTCTTCTGTGTCTTGGGTAAGATCAGTGTTTGGTATTCTAGAGTTGAATTGCCAGCTTGGATAACTGGGATTCAGAGTGTTTCACGTATCTCTGAGGGAGTACGTGTTTGATATTTCTGGCTGTAGGACCAGCAGTTTAGGATGGACTGGTTGTTGAGTCAGACTCGTTTGTAGTCTGATATTCTGTATAGAATTGTTGTTAGGAGCTCTATAGCTTAGTAGTATTGATTGATTGTATTCTATAGAGCGAGTATCCCGATATATATATATATATATATATATATATATATATATATATATATATATATATATATATACCGGGGAAACTCGTGAAGGTTTTACCCAAAATTCTTTTAGATAATTAGATTTGATTGGCATATGATTAACATATACCGTGTTTTAAAATAAAATCTGTAAATAGATTATTAAATTACCTTTGTTTTAAATTTCGGGGACGAAATTCTTTTAAGGGGGAAGGATTGTAATATCCTGGAATTTTGGACAATTTAAATTTAATAATTTGTGTTTTAAATTTAAATTGAATTGATAATTTTTGTTAATAAATTTGATTTGATTTAATAATCTTCTTTATTTAAATATTTAATTTGTGAAATTTATTTTCAATAAATTAATAAATTGTTTTCTATTTTAATAATGTATATGTATTTATATATATTTTAAATAGACAAGTTATTTTTAATTAAATTAGTATAACATAATTTTAATGTTTTGAAAGTAGAAATTGTGATTTATTTTTAATTTAAGCTTTTCAAAAATATTTAATAAAATACTATATGATTTTAAATATGTAAGATAAATATTTTATTGGTTTAAAATTCATTTTAAATTAAGTTTGAGTATTAAAATAAGTTACAAAAATGATTGTGTTATTCTTTTTAAATATTGATTGATAATTTTGATTTGTAAATTTAATTTGAAATTTAAAATACAATTTAATAATATGAAACATGTATTCATTTTAGTGATAACCACTTTTATAATTTATTTTGATTATTTAAAGGTATAAGAACTAGTTAACTAAGTTTAAACATTTATTAACACTTAATTAAATAACAAATTACTTAAAGATACATGTGTATGTAATTTAGGAGATAAGTTAAACATGTGTTAAGTATTTAAGATAGGTAGTTAACAAGTGTCTATTTCTTTACATGTGTCATTGTTTAATTTTGTTTTTCTTTAATTTTAATTTAAATCAAACATTGTTATTTAAACTTACATTTTCTTTCCTTTCTTTTTATTCATTTTTCATTCTAAAAGAAATCTGAAATTTTGTTCAAATGCATTTCTCAAATCTGTAAAACAACATGCATTCAAACTCCTCAAACTAGAAATGCATCTCAAATCCCTCTTCATAATCTTAACCCTGTAACTCCTCGAATATACAAATCTGCATTTCATTTGCAAGCATGAAGCCTGCATGTGTTCAAAAAAAACCTGGGGGGAATTTGCATCTGCATTCAAGCAACCTGCACCAATCTGGAAGCATTTTTTTTGAATCAAGATTAAAAGCATTAAAACAAAGGCCTGCAATTTCAATTTGCATCTGCAACTTCTTCAAGTCTGCATTCATCCATCTCATTAAAATCTGGGCTCTGCTTAATAATCAGGTGAGTAACTCATTTATAAGTTTATTAAATAGGAAAAGTTGTGCATGCTTATAAATTACAAATAAACTTATATGAAATTTCTGAAATGTTATACCTGTTAAGATATGCCTGTGAACATGATGATGTATGCTGCATGTTATTCTTCAAATTCTCAAACTCATGTTTGATCCCTGGAATTCTTTGCTTGACTTGATTGTTGTTATGACTCAAACCCTTGAATAAACATGTTTGTTTTAGGATAGAGTAAATACAAATTTATATGAATCAAATTAGATTGTCTGTAACCTGTAGAACAAATTAGCACAGAATGAAATTCAAACTCAATAATTTAATTGTTTCAGGTTTACTAATAGAAACAATAAGTGAATTCAAGAATTTTAAAATAAAAATTTCAATTTATAGTGCTGTGTATATAGTGCAGTTTCAAACATACTGTATTTTTCATATTGGTTAAGTTCAGTTGATGCATGCTTTTAATTTGGGTGAAATTGTTCCTGGAGATTGTGTAGCCATCAATGATTATAGGAAAAATACTAAATTGGATTACAATTAAATTTTGAAATTGTAATTTGGGATTTTTAGTAGTGAACCCTAGTTTTGTTGGGTCTCTGATTTTGTCTAAATGTGATCGCCTGAGTTGATCGAGTTCAACCGCGATTTGCATGATGATAGATGGTGATTTGGTTAAGGATTCACCGGAGTTTGGAGTGTGATGGTGGTCGGAGTTGGGTGATATCGCCGTTGACAGGTTTTAGGGGAAAGGTGGTTTGACTGTTCCAGGTTTGAAGTCAGTGTCTCGATTTTGATTTCTAGTATGAATGGAAGTAATAGGTGTATGGATGGACTGTGGAGTTGAGTGACGACCGTGGGAAGGGAGCGTGGTTGGCCAGAGGTGGCCAGAAGTGATGTACAAGTGCACGGTACATGGGTGGATACTGGTGATGTTTGATGGATTGCAGTTTTAGTGCCTCGCATGTGTCTCGGGAAATTTTGGGTTGTAGCTCGAAGTAGGAGTGTAGTAGACTCGAAGTTAACTAGGTGGTAGCTCGGGTTAGTGTTAATTGTTTCAGGTTTTTAGTTTTGGACAGAAAACTTGTTTCTAGTTTTATAAAGTTGAAGTAAAAAAAGTAAATTGCAAAACAAAAATCTGAAATAAGACTTAAACTTGAAATTGAATTTGAAATTCAATAAGCTTAAATTTTAGATCTTTGAAACAATTTGAAATGCTTTTAAAATTCAAGTTCGGTTTTAAACTAAAAACAGAAACTGTCTTTCTGTTTTAAAAATTTAAAAGTAAAGTTTAAAAATTTGAAGAATGAAGTTCAATTTGAAAATTTTAAACCTGGAACTTAATTATGAATTCAGTAATTTAAATTTTGGTTTTTGAAACATGTTTGAATTCAAAATTTAAGATGTTGAACCAAAACAGAAAAATTATTTTTCTGTTCAAATTTAAAAGTAAATTTTTAAGATTGCAGCTGAAATTTAAAAGTTTAAATCTGGGAGAAACTGAAGTATGGAACTTAGCAAATAAATCTAAGTTTGAATTTAATTTAAAAACTGGAAATTTAAATTTAGATTTTAAACCTTTTAAAGTATAAAAGAACATTGTTTTGAGTTTTAAACTATAAGTTTTAAATTTATGATATAAAGTTTAAAATAAGTTTAAATTTAGTTTTAAAACCTGAGATTTGACTTTAATGTCAGTTTTTTTTAAATTAAATAAGTTTTTAAATTTAAATTTGTTGTAACCATTTTTAGAAAAGGTTAAATAATTTGAATTTAAAAATGAAGATGAAAGAGTAAGTAATGTTTTAAATTTTTAAGTTTGGATCTAGAATGAAAATTTGAATTGTGTTTCAGTTTGAATTTAAAAAGAGATTTTTAAATTTGAATTTTTGTTTGAAAATATTTGTTTAAAATACTTTGTATAAGAAGAATGTTTCTTAATTTAGAACTTAAGAAAATTAGTTTCATTTAAATTATTAATTCAATTTAAATGGGTAATTAATTATTATTTAATTAATAATGTGGATGTTTAATTAAGAAATTAATGATTTTTAAGTTAATTAATTAGATTTGAGAATAATTAATTAAGGTTAATTAATCTATAATTAAGGAGGGTTAATTAAATTTTAATTAATGATTAAGATTTATTTAATCAAGTGATAAAAGTAATTTAGATTTTAATTAACACTTAATTAATTAATAATTAGAGATTCATTAAATGATAGTTAAATATTAATTAATTGATAATTAATAATGGTTAATATAAGTTAATTCTTAATTAAGTGATTAAGAAATGTTAATGAAGGTCATTAACTTAAGATTATTTAACAATTAATTAATGTGATTAATTTTTGATAATTAATTAAATTAATTAATAATAATCAATTATTTAAGTTTAATTACTTAATGAAAGTAATTAATGGATTAATTACTTAGGGTAATTAATTTGATTAAGGTGATTAGTTTAGATTAATTAAGTTAAATTAATTTAAACATTTGTGTATTGTTGATAATTACTTTATGTAATTTATGAATTTGTAATTACTTAAGGAAGTAATTAGTTAATAATTACTGAATGTAATTAAGGATATTTATTATAGAAGTAATTTGGATTTAAATTGCTTTGAAAATTTATCAAGTGATTAATGAGGATAATTAATTAAGAGTAATTATATTATGGGATGAGTAATTAAAGTAGTTAATTACTAGTATTATTAATCAAGGATGATTAATATATATATATATATGGATTAAATTGAAGATTAATTACTTATGTAATTAATTTATTTTGAGAGATTCATTAAATATAATCAGAAATCATTAATTAATTAATTAATGATGTAATTTGGAATTGATTAATTAAGGTATAATTAATATTAAATGCTAATTACTTATTGTAATTAGAAATGGTTAATCAATAATGATTAGTTGAAATGAATATTGAGATGATGATTTATAAATTGATTTGTAATCAATTAAAGATTAAGATAAGCAGGATTTTGATGATGTAGAAATTAATTTAATTTAATTTAAATTAATTAGAGATTAAGTAATTAATTTAATTCATTTTAAATTAATTATAGAAGGTGTGATCATTAGATAGTTGCTTATGTTTGATGAATGGTATTGGTTGCCTGGTATGGGTTGTAATCTCAGTTATGAGATGAGTAATGATTATTGATATGGATGCATTGGTTGCTTTGGGATGATAATATGGATTATCTGATTATGATATGAATTATCTGTTGATAATGATAATGTTGATTATCTATTGTGTTGTGAATTATCTATCTGTGTATATGTAGATAATGAATTGAATTGTTTTAAACTTTAAAACAACTTGGACCTTAAAAGACACGCTTTGGATTTCGATGAGACCGGGATCAGGTTTCTATATTTTGATATCCGAAAACCACATCGATCCAAATTAAACGTTAGGTTGTTAATCCAAGTGGAGCGAGTGAAGACTCGAGGTGTAAGGGCTATACGTCAGTATAACTCTGTGGGTGATTCCGTAATGAGTTGACGGAATAATACTTATAGATTCGAGATGGTGATTCAGAGTGCAAGGGTTATCGTCGTTAACTCTGAGAGTGATTCCAATAAGAGTGTAACGAGATGATTCCTTCGGTTTCGTTCGAACCCGGAACGAACTTGTATGGATTGAATGCTTTCAGAACATCGTCAGGTGGATGATGAGCATTCTAAGTGACATGTCCTATAAAGGTAATCGTAGCCTCAAGCCTCATCAACCGGGAATGGCTAACACAGGGGAGGTGCAGCAAAGCTTCGTGGGTAGCCCCTACTTGAGAGCAAGATTTATCCCTGTCTAGAGGTCCCTTTATTTTCGGCTTAGTGGTGCGGTTGCTGATCACAACTGCGGGGTTGTCTTATTTGGAACTGTTCAGTATGGAACGGGTCTGGCTTTGTGTTGCAGGGGATTGGGAGTAATCCTCGGTACGGTGATCTAGGCCACGTACTGTGACGGGCGGTACCCCAGTAGCCCAGCCATTGTATGGAATCCAAAATCCAATAAGTGCCAACGGTTTTGATTGTATTACCCACTTTTGTGGCTAGTAGCTGGAATTTAATCATGTAACAATTTCGGCTATTTCTTATTTACTTGAAAACCCTAGACACTATTATAATATCATCGGATTTCCTATCAAATGTTTTGGTTAACGTAAGGTAAAAACTTTTCCATGTTTATGTGTGGGAAGTCTTAGGTGATACCTTTTCTTTTCAAAGGTTTTTCAAAATTAAGCAACTTTAACCTGTTACTCACACCAGACTCATGTCTGACCCGGAGTTATTTCTGTTTTCTTTAACTCTTGGGTACTCAAATTTTTACGAGTAGCCAAGGGAATTCAGGTTAGGATTCAGGTTAGCTTGACGAGTTGTGAAGGAGCAATTGGAGCAGGAGGCTTCTGCGTATAGTTATATAGTTTTCCGCTCTTTTTGTATCTCTGAGTGTCTTCTGTATGTATTGAGTTGTAATAACTAGACAGGTGTTTATAACTGTCTAGTATGTGTTGTATTGACTGTGTAACTCTGATAATTGCTGTATACTATGTAATACTTATGTTATTAATATAATTTATTCGTTCCGCTGTTGAGATTCTTTTGTTGTTTCTTCTTTCTCTTTTTTCTTTTCTCTTTCTATCCCTTTCTTTCTTAAGGATGATACGACTTTTTGCGGAGAAAAAGTCGGGTCGTCTCACTTGAGAACGATGTTGATCTTCAATGTGTAATCTCCACTTTAATTATAGTTAAATCATGGCATGGCATCCGTCAAATGACTATAGTTGGGTCGAGTGGAAGCATTCGAAGTGAAACACTGTTCAAAATATGATTCGTCTCCTCGGTTATAAGAGGATGGTATCATGGTCAACTATCAAATCAAAGCCAAAGTCTCTAGCTTGAGCATTTTGGCTAATAATTGTTATTGTTGAACCAAGGATTTCTTTGGATTATAGAGTTGAATATGGATGATATTGAATTTTTGACCATTACCAAATTCCATAAGTCTAAAGTGATATAGTTTCAATGAAGAAAATTGGTTTAAGTAATTGTCACTGCCATGTAACGCTTAATAAAGTAAATTTATATTTTATCGAAACTAAACAAGTGATTAATTCGGTTAAATGTCACACCCCCTACTAAGTAACGTGTGAATATTAATATTCGAATTATTTGATACTAATCGCTGGTTATATTTCATCCTAAGAGTCACATAACCGAAACATTGATACTCATATTACCACCCAATTTAATTAAATTATAATTGTTACAAATTATTTACAATTTATGAATAATAATTATAAAATTTTATTTGATGTGTATTGAACAATAATAAATAACGTGCATATAATATTATATAAATCCAAATCAATATTCAATATCGATGCGCATTTAAATTGGATTTAAACGCGACAAATATTATTCTAGCTTGAAATAGTTTTAGGGCCTGACTAAAGCATTCTTAGTTCGGCTATAGGGCAGCAAATAGAATGCGGCCATATGATGGTTAGGGGGATTTTTAATTCAAAAGGAGAGAACTAATAGGAGAAAAGTAAGGATCTTGATCCTTATTTCAGTCTCTCATCCCTCCTTTATTTATTCCCTTCAATATTAACTTCTTTTGTTACATTTTGCTCTTTATCCTTGCTACATATATAAAGATGGCCACACTATTAGTAGCTATAAAATCTAAAGCACAAATTCATAACTAATTAATTCGATTCGATTGTTGGTGGTGAAGTGATTCAGGAATTAGCAACTTCAGAATTGGAATTGGATTGTAACAACCCAAAATTTGAGATATAATAATTAATTAACGAATTAATTAAATAATAAAATAACTTTATGAAATTTTTAGAATTGAGCCATGGGAGTTGCACTATTGTGTCCGTGGTAATTTTCTGGTCAATTTCCATATATAGATTATCAAAATCCGAGCTAGAACGAAGAAGTTACGAAAGAAAGAAGAAATCAGAAAATAAAATAAAAGATACATACATACATACATACATACATACATACATACATATATACACACACACACACACATATATATAAAGGGTCATGTTGAACCTAGGGTCGACCTTCCCCATAGATGGGTCGACCTACAGGTCGATCCACACCATACAAAGGTCGGCTTGGCGGTCAATCCGCGTAGGTATTTGGACGTTATTTCGTCTAGTTTTGAGCAATGACGTGGTTTTCTATTTTAATTCGACCCTATGAGTTCGTGCTTCCATACGACAGTTCCCAGCGCCCGATGACAAGGTTACACCAGATTTAATATTTAAATCCTATGGCCAGAGATCCCCAAGTGACGCTATAAATAAGACCCTAGCCTTGCTATTTTTCTCATTCAGATTTTCTCCATCTAGGTTTATTGCCTGAGGCTGGACCCTAAAAGGAATATTTTTCTAAGGAGAAGATCTTTTTAATTAAAATATTTTATACCCTAGAAGTGGATCAGGGAAGGCCAAGAAAAAGAGCTAAGGACTACAGGTGAGTGTTTAAGTAAATTTTTTGGATTTTTAAGTAACTTGAAATAATATGATTTCCAATAGTTGTGGTTTTTCTATAATTTTGGGATAAACTTTATGCAAGTTTAATTTAACGTAAATTTTAGACTTGCTTTCTAGTTTATTTTCTATTAGCTATTTTATTTCAGTTATTTGCAATTATTTAGTTATTTATAGCTTTCCCAATTATTTACAGTCATTCATTGTTATTTACATCTATTCCTTTTTAGCTAAAATTTAGTCTGTAAATGTTAGTTTATTTTTATTCATTTTCACGCGAATTGAATAAATAAAATAGAATAATTCGCTAATATGGACTATAATATAAGAACACTAAATTTACAGAAATTTGACGTAAAGTAAGAAGAACTGTAATAAATTGGACATAGACTGAAATAGGCAAATTTAAGACATTTGCAAGCATAGTTATAACATGTAATTATAACTAAAAAGAGAAAAAGTAGAAAAATTTTATTTTTAAAACTTAGACCTTCATTTAAATTAATAAGTAAAATTATAACACACAGGTTATAACTAGAGATAACAAAAAAGGCTTATTTTAAAACTTATAATCAAGTTAATAAGAAAGTATAGCAGAGATAACTGAAGAGGCTTATTTTAAGACTTAGATTAAGTTAATAAGGAAATAGAGCAGAAATAATAGAAGAGACTTATTTTAAAACTTATATTAAGTTAATAAGAAAATATAGAAGTAGGACCCGTACCGGCAGCATTCCCCTTCAGTCAGGAATTGATTTTCTCACAATAGATTAGGTGAGGCTGAGACATGCTTATGCTAAAGTATTGGTAGATAAATGGTTAATAGATAGAAGCTCAAATAAGGGGATTTTGGTAAGGGGAACAACTAGATTTTGTTTGTTAGGACCCGTTTCCAGCAGCATTTCCCTTTCAGACTAGGACTGATGGTCTCACAAAACACTTAGGTGAGACTAGGCAGGACATTATAGGACTAGGACTGATGGTCTCACTATAGATCGGGTGAGGCTGGACATGCTTATGCTGAATCAGGTAAATAAGAGGTTAAAAGATGGAGCAAAAAATAGCGCGCGCCAATGGTGGTCGAGTATGCAGCCCTGGAGTAGGGATATAAGTCGCTATTGAATTCCAAAATGCTAAATAGGTGACATTTTATATGGGACCCCTATGAGACTATCTCGCAGTGGCCCAACAGCGATGGTAAGCTGATCAAAAGGGTAGAATTAGGATTTCAGCCTAATTAAACTAGAATTAGGATTTTAGCCTAATTAAACTAGGATTGGGATTTCAGTCTAAACAAAATATTTTTAGAAAAGTGCGAACAATCCAATCAAACTCTCGAAGCAAAGCAAACAGTTAAACATTATTTTATTCCAGCTTTATCTTTCTCTTTATTTCCTTTCATACTAAAATTGTTGCTAAGTCTATTACTTTACCTTACTTAAAAACATTACTAGTCACTTTCACTCATTGGACTTTTAGTCTGATCCACTCCTCTATTTTTCACTTTTCCCTCCCTTAGGCCAGTAGAGGTAGGGACAGTAGATTTCAGCTTTTTTTGATAGACATTCTTGGAGATTCTGCATGTATTCTTCTTCTTCTTTTTCAGCTTTCTTTTCATTTGACATTTGGGATGTACTGGAACTTGATGAGAGGGATGATTTTATGTACTCTGATGTTGTGACTGAGACGACATTTTCCATAAGACATGTGTATTTGGTATTTGAGACATACTTGGTTTTATGACTCGTTTATGAAGTTTAATTTTAATGTGTTACTATTTAAATGTTTCCGCTGTTTTATTTATTTATCTTGTGAATCTTAGTCTCTATAAAGTTTTTAGTTATACCTATAACGCATCATATCCTTTAGTGTGTCCATTTTGGGTATACGAAGGGGTGTGGGGTGTTTCGCTTGGTATTAGAGCCTAAGGTTACATGATTCCTGAATTTGTTTTTAAAAATAAAGTGTTTTTCCAAAATGACCTATTTTTAGAAGTAGCATATCTTCAAACTGGAAGTATTTTCTAGAAAGAAACTCTTATTATAGAAATAGTTTTTCAAGTATAAAAGAGAGTTTTTATAAAATCACCTCAAAGTCCAGTTCAACCTTCTTTCGATTCTTTCGTACCTAAATTCTCTTTTTCTTTGCATAGTATGGCTGACTGGTTCCATAAAGCTATAGTGCCAGAAATGCAAAGGCAAGTGACCAGTACAGCACTAGTAGGTGGAGATCTCATTAATCCACCTACATCATCCAATTTTTCTAAATTATGCAAGGACTTCGCTAGTCTAAAAGGCAAGACATTTTCTGGCACAAAGGATTTTGAGGAGGCACAAGCTGGGTTGAAGGATACAGAGCAAATGTTTAGGCTGTTAGGATTGGAGGACCGACAGAGAGTTCAGTTTGAATCTTGGCAGCTGAAGGGAGATCTTAAAGAAGTTCCTAAGTTAGAAAAATCTAAGAAGCCGTGGTGGAAGAATAAAAAGGATAAGGAAAAAAGGAAAGAAAAAGGACCTCAGAAGCGGATAAAGAAAAGCGGGAAATGTCGTAGCTATAGATTGGTTGGTCATCACGCAAAGGACTGTAAGAATAAAATGATGAAGGGGAAGTGTTTCAACTGTGGGCGGCCTGGTCATCTTAGTAGAGCTTGTCCTCAAAAGACGGTGCAAAGAGCAGGCACACCTACAGTGCAAGTACAGGCTTTGGATGCAGCACCTTCTAGTAGTGGACCGGAGCGGGGTAGGAAAGTTTCTGCTGAGGGTTTGGTCTCTATTTCGGATTTTCTCTATTCAGACTCTTTTTGATTCTAGAACATCACGTTCTTTCATTTCTAGCTCCTTTAAGATATCTCTTTAGTAGTAGATCCCATAGTTGTTTCAAATTCCATAGGAGGATCGGCACATTTATCCATGATTTGTAGGGGTTTGAAACTTTTTTTACACTAGCACAGAGTTTGAATGTGACGTCTATGTACTGGGATTTTTGGGGTATGGGATGATATTGGGGATGGATTGGCTACCCACTTATGAAGCGGTATTGGAGTGCGAGAGGAGAGTCATTAGACTAGTGACATGTAACGGACGGACTCTCGAGGTTTCTTGCTGCCCATAGGGGTCAGTCGTGTTTAGCTTCTTTTATTCCCTTGATTCATCACTAGGAGAGCTAGATTCTGTTCCAGTCATTAGAGGTTTCCCAGACATTTTTGAGGATGTTAGGAGACTACCCATTAAGAGAGAGAGATCGACTTTAGGATCTATCTTAATGACAATGCTAAGCCAGTGGCATTGCATGTGAGACACATAGCTCCTAGGGAGAGGAAGGATTTAAGTAGATCAGTGAGCTATTAGAGAAAGGCTTCATCAGAAGGAGCATATCTGAGTAGGGTGCGCCAGTCATCTTCGCTACAAAGGTAGATGGTTCCCTTCGTCTTTGCATAGACTATAGAGAACTTAATAAGTTCACGAAGAAGAACAGTGACCCACTTCCTAAGATAAATGAT
Organism: Allium cepa; assembly: GCA_030765085.1. Classification (NCBI taxonomy): domain Eukaryota; kingdom Viridiplantae; phylum Streptophyta; class Magnoliopsida; order Asparagales; family Amaryllidaceae; genus Allium; species Allium cepa. Next base: position 943,261,503 of record CM060945.1, on the reverse strand, counting down.
CTTCTTGATCAGTTGGTTGGCTCTTTAGTATTTTTCCCAGCTTGATTTAGCCACTAGATTTCATCAGTTTAGGGTCACTGACGATAGCATTGATAAGACAACATTTAGGACACCCGATTGATTCTTTGAGTGGTTAGTTATGCCGTTTTGGCTAACCAACGCCTAGCCTATTTTGTAGATTTGATGAGCCATGTTTTAGGAAATGTCCTAAATAAGTTCCTAGTAGTATTCCTCAAAGACATTTTGGTGTTTTCCAAGAGTATGGAAGAACATGCTATTCATCTAGAGGAGGTTCTTTGTACACTTCGCGTTCATCAGTTGAAGGCAAAATTTTTGAAGTGTCACTTTTGGCATAAGGAAATGCGTTTCTTGGGCATAGAGAAGGTCTACACATGGAAGGATCTTGAGAAATGGTTTTTTATATTTAGGTTTGGATTGTGGAAATCCAAAGAGTTGTAGGCAGAGATTGGAGATGTACAATAGATTTAGTTGAAACTTTTTTATAATTGTTTCAGAATAGTGGATTTAACTGTAGTGCCTTGGAATAAATATAAGTATAAAAGAGGAATGGAAATAAGAGACTTTAGTAAGGAAAATAGATTTTCAAGGTTTAGGAAGGGTACTCCTGGGGTAGTAAGAGGAAAATCACTTTATGTCTATCCTAATAAACTGAAACCGTTAGAATTGAAAAGTTGAAATATATAATTGTTAACATTTTGATGAAGTAAATATTGGGTGTATGAAAAAAAGGTGGTATGGAATTTAACATGGTTTTTATATAATGTAAATTTTTGTTAGAAATGAAATTCTTTTCGTAGAATTATAGGGCATATATATAGCTCCCTAATTTCTTTATAGGTAAACGAAGATTTTAAATATAAAAACCTTGAGTGTACTAAGTATTGAAAACATAGGTTACAACATTTATTGTTATAATAGATGTTTTTGTAAAAGATAAAGGGGGCATAGACTATAAAACTATTGTTATAGTAGGTGACTCTCAAAGGAAATGTTTTTACATAGCACATGAGATTTATTAGTATTTATTTTAATTGAATCCACACACTAGTATTTTTGAGTTGTAGTAACGATGTTTTGCGCAACATCTGTTTTGACCCCATTAAAAATGTGTTTTGAAAATAATTTCTAAGTATTGAAATAGAGTGGTTTGTAAGTACACTTATTATTTAAATAAGTATAAGGAGATGTTTTCTAGCTATGAAAATATTAAAATAGTTTTGAGAATGAGTTCTCCTGAAAAAACAGGGTGTAATTAAAAATTAGGAAATTAATAAATTTCATAGAAAATGTCTTTCGTAAGAGAATATATATCAAACATATTTTAATCTGTTAGAATGACATGAATAATGATATAATTTTCTATGAAATCAAATCACAAATATAGATGTTTTGTGCATGTTATAAGAGTACGTGAAAGAAATGTACAAGGTATGGGAAGCATCATATTCTGTATAGCCTATTTCGAAAAATACAAAATAAGTTTCTTGTAATTTCACATAAACACGACATCCTCTTTTAAAAGATTCATAGAAGTTTTTAGCATCAATAGTTTCTTATAAAAGGAAATAGTTCCAATAAATTAAGGTATGACACCATTAGGTGTAATAAGAAGTGCAATAATTAGGGACAGTGTTAGTTAGGAGAGATATTATGGAGAGTCATTGTAGAAAGTCCTGATTTGTAGTACGTTAGAAACTCCTCCAAGGTTAGGTAACTGGAAAGTTAAAGGGTTTTTAATAAAACAAATTTTCTTATCTTCTCTAGTTTTTGCAAAATTGAAAATCCATGAAAAGAAGATGTTTTGAAAACATGTGAGGACATTTTAAAGATATCTTAAAAAAAATGATTTGGTGAAAAAGTAAATAAGCTTTTAGAAGCGAAAAATATTTAGTAACGGTTAAATTTAAAAATCCAAACTTTTATGGAAAGCTATAAAGGTCTTTAAAAGAAAAGGAGGAATGAGTTTTGAACTTAGAATTTGTAAGTTTTCCCCTCTAGGTTTGAGGAATAATATAAGTTCAAAAGGCTATAAGGATGAAATTCTAGAAAGATAAAATGTTATGTAACTAAGTATCTTTGAATTTAATAGAAACTTTAAAGTAAACTTCTAAGGGAAAAAATTTGGGATTTGATGTTTTAAAAAATTTAGAAGCTTTAGTTTTTGAAATAAAATGATAAATACCAAATCAAACTTTTAAATGTGGAGTTGATGAGAATCATTTTCTAGGTGTGACGGAAAAAATATAAGGCTATGTAGGAGATAACAGTGATTACTCTCAGAAGTAAAAATAGAAGTTTCCATAAAGTGTAAATGACACTAGTGAGAACCTAAGACTATTTCTTCATGTGTGTAGACTATATAGTAAGATGATATTAGTAAGATAGTAAGACTCATGTGGTTGAGGATGTGTATTCTTGATTTTGGAGGAACTTGAAAGGAGCATCTTCCTTTAGTGGAATTCACATATAATAATAGCTTTTAAGCTAGCGATGGAATGCCACCTTTCGAAGCTCTTTATGAAAGACCGTGCAAGTTGCCCTCGTGTTGGTTAGGGCCTATAGAGAGATTGCTGCTTGATCTCGACATGGTTAGAGAGAATTCGGAGAAGATTGATTTGATCAGGAGAAAATATGTACCTCTTATCCCGATCTCTTTGATAGAAAATTTTGCATTTCCTATTTCCATCTTTAGTTTTGAATAAGTTCTTTCCTTTATCATCCTTTGGGAGGGTTGATCTTAGGATTTAACCTATGGGTGGTAGGATTTGATGTAAACATGTTATTAGAACATGTTATGTATGATGGATGCTAGTGGTTGCACGTATTTGCTAGTGGATGCTAATGGATGCATATATATACATTTTGTAAACATGTTATGCAAAAGATTGATTTACTATCTTTGCCAGTGGATGCTAATGGACGCATACACGTTAGGCACTATTATCTCTTAGGGATCGGCCTAACTAGGTCACTAAAGCATATGCATATGGTTGTGTCCGCATTTGAAATTTTATTTTATTCTATGGTTGCTATTAATGGATGATTATCATATGATTTTTGCATTTGGATGATGATTGTAGCACACATATAGAACTATCAGTTACCATTAGAAAATTTGCATTCATTTGGATACATAGCACAGATATGATTGCATAAAAAGGAGGTCGATTGAATCAGTAGACCACCTAATCTTTTGCATTAGTTAGAGACATGGACACTACACTATTTGCATATATATCATGAATTGCATTAGAAAAACCTAAGGAAAATGGATGTAATGGGTGATGGTTGAGTTGTTGGTTGTAGGACTTGGATGAAAACATTTATGTCATTCTTCTATCCTTAGGGATTTCGAAGATGAAATCTCTTAAGGAGGTGAGAATGTAACAACACAAAATTTGAGCTATAGCAATTAATTAACGAATTGATTAAATAATAAAATAATTTTGTGAAATTATCAGAATTGAGCCAAGAGAGTTGCACCATTGTTTCAATGGTAATTTTTTTGGTCAATTTCCATATGTTACAGAAGAAAGAAGAAATCATAAAATAAAGAAAAGGAAAAAATATAAAGGGTCAAGTTGACCCTAGAGTTGACCTTCCCGATAGATGGGTCGACCTAGGTCGACCCACACCATACAAAGGTCGACCTGGCGGTCGACTCGCGTATTTATATGGACGTTGTTTCATCAAGTTTCAAGCAGTGACGTGTTTTTCTATTTTAATTCGATCATGTGCGTTTGTGCTTCCATCCGACGGTTCCTAACAAGCGTATGATGTGGTTACACCAGATTTAATCTTCTAATCAAATGCCCTGAGATTCCCAAATGGCACTATAAATAAGGCCCTAGACCTAGCTATTTTTCAGATTCAGATTTTCTCCATCTGGGTTCATAACCTACGGCTGGACCCTAAAATGAATATTTTTCCAAAGAGAAGATCTTTTTAATTAAAATATTTTATACCCTAGAAGTGGATCCAAGAAGGCCAAGGAAAAGTGCTAAGGACTACAAGTGAATGTTTAAGTGATTATTTCAGATTTTTAAGTAATCTAAAATAATAGGTTTTCCAATAGTTGTAGTTTTTCTACAATTTTGGGATAACCTTTATGCAAGTTTATTTATAGTTTATTTTTAAGTAAATTTTAGACTTGCTTTCCAGTTAATTTTCTCTTAGCTATTTTATATAGTTATTTGCAATTATTTATAGTTTTCCCAATTGTTTATTGTGACGACCGCCCATGACTCCCGCACCAAAACCAGGAAATAGTGCGCTGTAAAAGTGTGCCAGGCCGCCATGGACGATAGTCAGGGTAGGGTAAACACAAAATACTCTATCGTATAACTCACAGCGCATGGACAAAATACAATAGAGAAATGTATATAGTGAAGCTCTATAACAGAATATCATCATATAAACTCCATAATAGTTAGATACAACATCAGAACAGTCAATACATCAAAGCCTCACTACATAGCACTCAGAGTATATACAAACAGCGGAACATCCAGTACATATAGAAAGAACCATAACATGCAAAAGCCTCCAGCTCGTCTTCGTCTTCATCAGCGTCAATCACAAAGAACAGCACCTGTCACCTGCTACCTAGTCTGCCCATCCCAACATGGATGAACAGCCCAAGGTAATAAGAGTTGAACATAAAACCTTGAGTCAAACAAAGTCCTAGTGAGCAGTAAATTAACTATCAAACATACCAAAAAAGCATAAAGGATAAAAGGAATAGGAACCCAACCATCCCACTCCACCTCTTTCTACAGTGATAGCCCCCAGACACACTAAGGAGAAGCAAGCATAGCAAAACAGATAATTAAAGTAAAGCAATAATCACTCGAGTCAAGGTCGATGTTTTCCAAACAAACCCCCAAGGCCTAAACCAAGATCAGATAAGCACCCAGAAAACACCGCTCTTGAGTCCGAATGATGATACAACCAAACATCCATGACTCTGGCTACCACTGTTATCATTGCTTCGAAACCACCGTTAATTGAATGACCGGCACATTCTTTCAGCCGTAAGTCAAGGGCTAATGGTAACCCCCGGTTCTAGACAAACTCTGCACGTCGTCGCAGCCCGTGCCTAGGATTTACCTACTCTGCCCAGAGTACTCGACCACCTGCCTGTAGTCTTTTGGGTGTCCCGTCCACCTACCTGTAGTCGTTTTGGGTGCCCCATGTACTCTTGTTTTGAGTTTACTAGAACCTTCAACAACGATGAAATCCAAGCCTCCTAGTCATCCTCCTCGACGACTATTCTCTTACTAGCCCAAGCTACCTCTCGAGCAATCCATTATCAACCAACTCGAACCATCCCTCGAGTTATCAACATACTTGGGATGATCCCGTCTGGATTAAACCAAGGCTATCTCACATCAAACTTTGCTTCATCGCATCACAGCAAAGTCCATCATCATCGAATCTATCCATATGAGCCTCACCATCCGCTTCATATGCCACAAGCAGCTTTCACTATTCAAGAGCCTTTCCACTTAGCTTTTGAATCATCTTCGACCAACTTGTCTAAATCAACTATTAGCTAATTTGCAACAATCTATCAATCAAATCAATCATTAATCCAAACAATCAAACATTCAAACAAGATCTAATAAGCAGTTATACAAAAATGGCAATTTCGTAATTAAAGTGTCCAAATCTAACAAGTATGAATTATAAGCAAATATCTCTATAACTTGATGAATGAACTTGCATAAGTTATCATGTAGTAAAAATGGATATCAATACTTCATAAACGATGGATCTACATGCAGACTTAAGGAAAATGCAAGAAATCACTATCTTTAACACACAAACGAGCCACCGATCCAATATACTCCTTTGGGTCCGTGTGAGAGATAACTACCACTCACCGAATTACCTAAACACCTCAAAATCAACTAACTCCAGATCTGGACAGCAAAGGATCTAGCTTGATCCCCCAAAGCTCCTCTTCAAATGATGAAATCTCTCTTCGATGGATGGAGATCTCTAACTTTGGCTCTTGGATCTTCGATTTGATCTTCAATCTAGATGGATGGAAGCACAAGATTAAAGTGGAGAAAAGAAGTGAAGAAGTATTGTAGTCGAGCTCTCAAAATGGCAGCACTTCGTTGCTTCGAAATCCGGTGCCAAAAAGTGAACCAAACCCCTCTATTTATAGGCTGGAAATCCCCATGAGTCGTCCCCCCCTTAAGTCGTCGCCGACCCAACTGCCCCGACCTACGACCTAAGCCCAAGGCCGACCTAACTACAAAGCCGACCCAACCAATCAACACATATAAGTCGTCTAACGACCTAACTACCTAAAACACATGCGCAGCCACGACCTACCGACACAATGGCTTAACGACCTAACACGCTCACGACTTAACTGAGATGCGCGACCTAACTCATACGCGAGTTACGACCTATCCCTCAACACAACTTCGCGACCTAACAACCTAACACTGTCTCCGACCTAGCGACTTACAGACATATACGACCTAACTCATAAGCCGGTCACGACTTAACTATACTAACTCGTTAACTCCTAAGCCGTTAACCACTAGGTCGTTATCACCTTATCCCCTAAGTCGCTGGCTCTTAACTCGTTAACCCGTTTACTACCTTAAGTCGCTCCATACTTAAGTCGGTCGAAACCTTAAGCCGTTAACTCGCCTAATCTCTTAAGTCGCTAACTACTATAAGTCGCCTAATACCCTTAAGCCGTTACTTCTATAAGTCGCTCCACCCGACCTATCTTCCTCACGACCTAACTATTACACGGCCTAACTTCTATAGGTCGCTCCATATCACTAACTCGTTTACGACCTAATCTTCCACACGACCCAACCTCCAGACGACTTAACTTCCGAACGACTTAAGCTTTGGTCGACTCAAACTCTAAATGACTTAACAACATCAACGACTTAATGTCGACAGTTTTACAATCTTTCGATCCGTAAAAATACGGGTCGTTACATTTATAGTCATTTATTGTTGTTTACATCTATTCCTTTTTAGTTGAAATTTAGTCTGTAAATATTAGTTTCTTCTTATTCCTTTTTACACGAATAGAATAAATAAAAGAGAATAATTCGCTAATATGGAATAAAATATAAGAACGCTAAATTTACTGAAATTTGATTTAAAGTAAGAAGAACTGTAATAAATTGGACATATATTGAAATAGGCAAATTTAAGACATTTGCAAGCATAGTTATAACATGTAATTATAACTAAAAAGATAAAATAGCAGAATAAGCTTATTTTTAAAACTTAGACCTTGGGTTAAGTTAATGAGCAAAATTATAACAAACATATTATAATTAGAGATAACATAAAAGACTTATTTTAAAACTTATAGTTAATTTAATAAGAAAGTATAGCAGAGATAATAAAAGAGGCATATTTTAAGACTTAGATTAAGTTGATAAGTAAACAGAGCAGAAATAATAGAAAAGGCATTCCCTTTGAGTCGGGAACTAATGGTCTCATAATAGATTAGGTGAGGCTATGACATGCTTATGCTGAAGCAATGGTAGATAAGTGGTCAATAGATAGGAGATCTAATAAGGGGATTTAGGCGAGGGGCGTAACTAGATTTTGTTTGTTAGGATCCGTATCCGACAGCATTTCCCTTTCAGATTAGGATTGATTTCTTACATAACACTTAGGTAAGACTGAGTAGAACCTTATAAGGCTGGGACATATAGTCTCACAATAGATCAAGTGAGGTTGGACACGCTTATGCTGAAGCAGGCAAATAAGAGGTCAAAAGATGGAGCAACAGATAGTGCAAGCCGACGGTGGTAAAAGCCGAGCACCTTAGGGTCATACCTCGAAGAGTTCAGGATGAGCTGCCTCTATCCTCTCTTCCTCCTCCCATGTACAGTCGTTAACATCATCACTCCATTGTACCTTGAGCAACGTAATCGTCTTCCTCCTAAGCTGTTTCGTGTCAGTTTTCACAACACGAAGCGGCTTACGAGGTCTTCTAATAACTGAATCAACCTCTAAATCTTCACAGCTATCAGCAGAAATCACTGTACTTGGGTCGTGCACATACTTCCGTAGATACGATATATGAAAAACATCGTGCACACACGATATCCTTTTTCGTAACTCCAATCTATAGGCGAGCTTTCCAATTCGATCGATGATCGGGAATGGTCCAACAAATCTCGGAGTCAATTTCCCTTTCTTCCCGAATCGAATAGCATTCTTTAGAGGAGAAATCTTCACAAAAACCATATCTCCTACGTCGAATTCCAAATCCTTACGACGCTTATCGGCATAACTTTTCTGACGGTCTTGGGCTGCCTCATTCGTCGCCGAATGATCTCTATGCAATCCGAAGTCTGTCGAATCATTTTTGGCCCAAGTATCAACTTTTCTCCAGTTTCCAACCAACATGTCGGAGTGTTACACGGTCTTCCATACAATGCCTCATATGGTGCCATACCAATACTTGACTGGTAACTGTTATTATATGCAAATTCCACCAAATTAAGATGGTTTTCCCATGATCCTCCGAAATCCAAAACACATGCCCTCAGGAGATCTTCCAAAACTCGGTTGACTCTCTCGGTCTGACCATCGGTTTGGGGATGATAAGCTGTACTCAAACACAACTCGGTTCCGTAAACTTCCTGGAAGCTCTTCTAAAATTCACTAGTGAACAATGGATCTCGATCTCTCACTATACTCTTCGGAATACCATGGAATCGAACTATCCACTTAACATACAACTCAGCCAACTTCGATGCAGTCCTAGTTGATCGAACAGGAATGAATCTTGCACTCTTAGTCAAACGATCTACAATGACCCAAATCCCTTCATTTCCTGCCCTGGTTCTCGGTAGACCATCAATAAAATCCATCGATACTTGCTCCCACTTCCATGTAGGAACTTCTAATGGCTGAAGCAATCCACTTGGCTTCTTCTGCTCGGCTTTTACCAACTGACAGTTCATGCATTTGGAAATAAAATTTCCAACATCTTTCTTCATACCTTCCCAGTAATAGGTTCTTTTCATATCCCGATACATCTTATTTCCTCCTGGATGAATTGTCAACTTCGAGTGATGACTTTCCTTAAGAACTTCATCTCTCAATCCATCTATATCGGGAACAACTAGTCATCCTTGCTTCCGAAGCCAACCCTCTCGATCGACTTCAAATCCTTTATCCTTTTCTGGGTCCACTCCAGATTCCACATCACGGATAATCTTGACAAGCTTATCGTCTCGCTTTTGGCTCTCGCCAATTCTTTCCACTAGAGTAGGTCTTATCGATAAGTTTGCCAACATCTCAGGTTCCAACCCACATCTAGGCCTGAAGTCAAATCCAGCTAAATACTCGAGATTCTTCCATTCTGAAAACATGGCTCCCAAACCTGCATGTCTTCGACTTAACGCATCTGCCACTGCGTTACCTTTTCCTGGAGTATAGGCTATACCAAAATCATATGATGCTAAAAACTCTAGCCATCGTTGCTGTCGAAGATTCAAATCCTTTTGGAAGAACAGATACTTCAACGACTTATGATCTGTAAACAACTCGAATCGAAATCCCAATAGATAATGTCTCCACATCTTCAGAGCAAATACAATCGCCGCTAACTCCAAATCATGAGTCATGTAACATGTCGATTTTTTCGTTGCCGAAAAACCGAATAGTTAGGGTTTTTAAAAAGAATTTAAGAAAAGAAAAAGAGAGAAAAAGGTAGAAGATAGAGGGAAAAGAAAATAGAAAATTTTAAAATAGAACGGAAAGAAAATAGAACGGAACAGAAAACAACAGAACAACAACAGAATCTCACAATTCGCAGCGGAACAACATATAATAATAAATGAATAATCTTTAAACAAAGAACTATATCAATTATTACATTTCATACATTTCATTTCATTACATCATATCATCAGAGTATACGACATCAAACAGTGCAGCGGAAAAAGAAATACTATATAGTAGTAATACGCCATGCCATCCATCTTGCCTCCAGCAACTCCAGAATATACAGAATATCCTGATAAACCTTAACTCTTGACTGCCCGTGTAGAAATTGGTGGGCACCCAGAGTTTAGGAAGTAAAACAATAAACTCCAAGTCAGTCATGTGACTGGTGTGAGAACTCAAAACAGTTTATTTATCTTTAAAATCAAAATAGAGGAATATTTTTAAATTCAATTCGCAATGCTTTTAAAAATGAGACTACCATAAGGCCTCCCGCACACACACATGCAAACGCAGAATCGGAGGAGATTTCTCCTTATGATAGTCAAAGATGCTTGATACGCATTAAAAAGAAGCATTTGATATTATTACTAGTGCATAGTGTAGAAAATTATTTCGAAAATAAAGATATAAATCTTAGCCAACATAGACATTTCGAACTATGCCTACTATAGCTACCATCCAAACAGTGTTGCGACACCATAAGTGAATGATAGGTTCTACAACTAATACTGTATAAGTTTCGTATTGTTTCTTTGGATTTCCAACAAATGGTCAGGCCAAGGAACTTCCCATTGCCACATGAGAATGCCTCTGGATGGATATCCCCGAGAACCAAACCGGAACTCTGCCAACACAAGGCCGGGTTACCCCTAACTGGGTAACTATTGACACGAGCACGCCATTCCCCGATCGTAAACGACCTTTCTCACGGGATCCCAATAACCAACAACCACAAAGTAATAAATTCGCAGTAACCACATAGGTTAAATATCTGGGCTCCATACCATGATACCACCTCTATCCAGAAGGAAATGCACATACCCTAAAGGGAGCTACTCCTCATAACCTTGCCGCCATTTTCCTGTTTTGACCATTTCCGGGGTGTGAGGCTCGACGAAGTCACGTCCACAAAAACATACTTTATACAAAAGCCATGCTTTGGGTCAACAAATGATCATAGAAATGATCACTAGGATAGACGATCAAATAAACGATCCTATCACAAATAATCAACACAATGATCATTTACAGCAACACTCAGCATGTCACATTACCAAATTGGGAATATATCGCTGATAACTTCAACTATATAACCTCTGAGCTCGTACGTCTCAGAGAAGGGTGTTAAGCTAAAAGAATAAGTTCTCCGCCACCAACAGAAATATATTTGAAAGAAATCTGCTTTATATCTCAATTTGTAATGTCAGATATACAATCCATACAAGTCTGTTCCGGGCTCGAACAAAACCGAAGGCACTTCTTACGAAACCCTTGCAATCCGGGTATTCACAATCCCGATCGAATTTCCCATCACTTAGGAGATCTCAATACCAGGAGCTACCCAGTGCAGAGACAATCGATAGGTCATCCTATCGCTTTTGCAAATACTCGGTCTTCAACCCCGGTCATCAAATGCAATTCATAACGACGTATCACATATTCGGAATGGGTTATACGACCCCATGGTCCTTTCCCGGTTAACCCGAATAGTGAGCGCTTATTCAAAAATAAGTGTAGCATTCACATTCAACAAATCACATCAATTACCCATTCAAAGGGAAATATTGATAGTCGGTTATTGAACTATCAATGGATATGCACACATCACCAGTTTCCAAATAATTTTCCAAATTATTTATTTTCCAAAATATCTTTACAAGATATATAATTTCAATTCTTCAAAAATAAATCAATATTTATTTTTAAACAATTATCCTTTTCATTCATAAATTCCATAGTGAATTTATAATCCAAAATATCTATGAATATTCGATTTCGATTATTCATTTCAATTTATCTTCAAAAAGATAAATTCTTAAGATATTCACTTTATATTGGAAAACATTTCCATACTTACTTATTCATAAGTAATTCACAAATTTTATTTATTTTCAACACTTAGAAAATATTCAATGTACTTCAATCGAAATTAAGTATATATTTCATTCTTTAAGGAAATCATTCTCTTAAACATATTTATTTATTTGGGCCAAAACGAATGTTGCGTAAAACATCGTTACGACAACCAAAATCACTAGTATAGTGATTTGAAATTAAAATAGATATATAAATCCCAATACTATACAAAACATTTCCTTTCGGAAATCATTTACTATAACAACAGTGTTATAGTCCACCATTTCCTTCTATTTCTCGAAAACGTCTATTTCAACAATAAATGTTGAAATCTAGGGTTTCGAATCTCAACATATTTAAAAACATCGTTAGATCGTTTTAATTCTATTTAAAATATCACATTCTAAACATTTTCTTTAACATATTATTCACTATTCAAAAACGTGAATATACTTTGTTAACAATTTCATCCTTTTATTCATTTTAATTCAAAGGATTATTCACTATTCAAAATTGTGAATATAACTCCATTTATAGGTTTCAACAAATTTTCTTGTCAAAATAAGTCATTTGCGAATTTATAAAACAACGTTTATAAATTCCATTTCTATTTATTTATAAAAACTTCCTTTTTATAAATTCTTTTATTAACCTATTCCAGTTTATAACTCAATTATAAACTAAAAGTTCATATTATAAGTTAAATACTTATAAAACGATTATTTTACAAAATCGTTCCTCTAAAGACTTTCCAAACCATAAATCTTATAACTTATAAGATTCATTTATTTAACCAAATCTATTCTTCAAATAACTTCACAAATTTATAATTCTTACTATTTATAAATTTCATTTATAACTTCACCGTTTATAATTCTATAAATTTCATTCTTTAATGAAATTCATTTTCACTTCATTCAAACACTTATAAAAACTCGTTTTATAATTTCAATATCTCAATTTAGAAATATCCATTTATAAATCTCTTATATAAATCAATTCATATTAATATTTTAAAAACGTCTTTAAACTCCTTTATAATTTCATCATTTTGATTTATAAAATAATCAAATTTTATAAATCCTATATTTAAACTTTTCACAATTATTTCAGAAATCCCAATTTAACTATTTTATAAAGTCATTAATTCCTTATTTTCAAAAATCAGCTTTTAACTATATTTCTTAAAAATCATAATTTTTATAACTTTAAAAATTATAACGTTTATTTATTTATAATGGATCAATTCCAAAATATAGTATATTCTCAAAAATCACTTTAAAAATCATTTTAAAATCCCAAAATTTGGTCCAATGATGCTACACACCAAATAATCAATCACGACTACAACGATATCATATATCAATATGAAAATTCATCAAATATTTAAATATCTGAAATCAAATAAATACTGTTGAGGAATCCAGTTGGATCCCTCCAACCTGTTTTCCTGCATTCACAAACATTAGCACAATACCAATTTCGCTCCAGTACGAAATTATCGCGGTATATGGGATTTAAATATTATCCGCTTAATAGACGGCGCAATAGGGTCTCATCCGCTAAACAAAAAAATGCAGAAAATCAATAACTCCAATATATACATATGCCAATATATATATATATTGATATTATTTATAATACCAATTTCACTGTTTATGAAATATTCGCGGTATATGTTTTTAATAAATAACATCCGCTTACTAACGGCGTATAATGTCTATTTTAACAATCAATAGATATCAATCAACATTCAAACATGCATTCAAATATTTTAAATCTAACTATTTAAAATAAAATCGAAACTGATTCGATTGAGTGAGAAGTTCTCACCTTGATTTTAAATTCCGTTTTAGCGATTTATTTCGAATAAAATTAAACGGACGTTTAATTTTACCCGAAATTCTCACTAACTCCAAACGACTCCAATCCAATTTCATCGCGTAGTGCTCGTCCATATGATTCCAACGCAACTGGTTTCGCGCGTTTTCGACCTCGTATGAAAAAGTTATGATATTATGAAGTTTATACGAATTTTATATATACAATTTACAACCTTTTATTTTAATTTAACCTACAATGATTCCAGGCCGCATGATCATACAACCCTCCATCATCACCGTTGCTTTCTTCTTCCCCTTCTTCATCTACAGGCCGAGCACGAACCCATCTCACGTCATCTAGGGTTAAATTTTTCGCCATTTATGCTCGAAGATACTTCGATCAAATAGCGCCAAGACAAAGCCCTTCACTCCCCCTATGCACGGCCTCAAGCACGCGGAGCTCGGCCTCCATACGTGCACAAACTACGAGGCCGAACGGCCACACACGCGACCCCACGGCGACCGCTACGACGATCTTTACGTCGACCCACCGTACGGATGTGAAGATCTCTCAGCGCTCTATACTTTTGTAGTTGGAGATTTCTGGAATCGATGAACGGATTTGGAGATTTCGAAGGGGAAAGGTTGCGAATTTCTGGCCGTTCATGGGGAGGGTGGCGGCTACACGTTGAGAATTAGGGTTTAGTTATTATTATTATTATTTTTTTTAGAGTGAGGGTGCCTATTTATAGAATTTCGAACGACACTATTCATCCCGGAAATTCCGAACTCCGATTTACGCGCCGTAACCAGCGTTTCTAGGGTTTATCCCGCGTTCCGGACACAATGGAACAGGTTTCGGAAGCTAATTCGGACATCTGTGCGAGTTATGGCTGTAAACGCTCAATTTAAATTAAACCGATTTAAACCAATTTCTAGGCGTTTTAATTTGTAACGGACAAAGGGTAAATCCAATCGACTTGAAATTTGAAACCTTACAATAATATCACATTACGGATTCGATGAAACTGGTTTCGTCGAAATCCAAGACTTTTTGAAAAATGGCTATTTTAACTCGCCAAATTAAAATTAAAAATAAATCGATGTGTTTCGAGCTGCCACGATCAAACGATAACTCCGATTGACACGAAAATTGAAATCCGGTAATAACTAACTATTGCGGATCCAATGGAACTGGTTTCTTTCAATTCTAAGACTGTTCAAAAATTGACTATTTTCACTAGTCGATTTAAATATTAAAATATTCAATTTTCACAAATTAACTTTTAATTCGATTTTAAAAGTTCTAAAATATCGTTCTAACTCCAACATGATAAAATAAAATTTTACAAATCATTTTCAATCATATTTAACCCAATTTTCAATTATTTCCATAATTTCACATATTAAATTATCGATTTAATAATCCAATTAAATCCAAAAATTCAAATAAAAATTTATTCGACTTATAAATTCACTCATTTATATTTAAAATTAATTAAATATTCAAATTTTAATTAATAAAAATTCTGGGTCGTTACAATCTTCCCCCTTAAAAGAATTTCGTCCTCGAAATTATTAAGTAAGAAAAGTTACAGAATCTATTAATTTTCCAAAATTCATAATTAAACTTCTTACAATACTTACTAAGTTTTCCAAATCATACTTAGTTATCTTTTCAAAAACAACTACTATTGTTTAACTTTCAATTCTAAAATCAAAGTTATAGTTTTTCAAAAAAAAATTCCAATTTTTTCTCAAATTTTTTCTAACGCCTTCAATTTCCGGAAAAATTCGCCATAGTCTCCTTTGCGCGGCTCGATCCGAAAAAAAAATGACAGTATATATATCACAAATATACATCTCATCAAGTAATGAGGCATCCCGAAGGGAAAAAAGTATAAAAGTACGGTATGTAATCCGAGATATGTACCTTATATTTTAGTAGCGAGCATATACGGCTAATATAGCGCGAAAGCGAGCTCCAAATGCGAAGCAAACGCGATCCGCACCTACTAATCACTCAACAAACAACATGAGAACATGCATATATGAAAATAGTATCGATATACAACATATAGCAACATGATAACTATATATGCCAACATAGCAATGCATTCAATAGCAATATATATTCAACCATCAACCAACTATCATCCATAACCAAATCAATATTCATTCATATTCTTATTAATATTCAATGAATTGGGTTTTCAATTTAATCACATTTGATTCATATACAGTGGATGTTTTTACTAACATTCATTTTCAATTAGTTTATATTCACTAATTCATATTCAAGTTGGTTCACTTCCAAAACAAATTCAATTCCATTTAAGATTCATTTAACTTCCAATTGAATTTCAATTACTTTAGCTTTCAATTTCATTAATTCAATTTCATTAACACTTAATGAATTATATACAATCACTCAACTAACAATCATATAACAACCAATGTATATTAATTACAACCAAATTCCTTTGCTTATATTCATTAAATTTGGCTTAACACCATCACTTTCAATTGGTTTAATCAAATTGATTTTCATTCAATTATTCAACTTCTAATATCATTAGATTTTAATGAATTAACACTTATATTCATTATTTCATATCAACTTAATTCACATTCAATTGATTAACATTTAATCCATTAATTCAATTCAATTTCAAAGTTGAATTTCATTTATATAACTCAAGTTCACATCCACCACTTAACTTTATTAATTTACTTTGATACTAATATCAACTTCATTCAACATCTCTTAAGTTATACTTCATTTACAAACATCACTTTGTTTTACTTAACTTAATTCCCACTTGTAAATAAATTCAGATTTCAATTCTAAAGTAAATTTTCCATTTAACTTTAAATTCATTTTTATTTACTACTCATATTCATAAATATATTCATATAGTTTCACTTCTTATATATATAAGTTTATTTCACAATTGTAAATCACTTTAATTAAAATTCAATTCTTATAATTCTTTTGCTTATACAATTATTCCCTTATTTAGATTATTCAAACAACCAAACAATCAACTTATATACTTTAATAATTCTGAAAAATTATTCCTTTATATATAAAATATAATCAAGGTAAAATTATTTCATTTACCCAATTTTTAAAATCAATATTGTGCCGAACTGTTCTATTTAAGTGTTTAGAAACCCCTTCGGCATAGTCTTGCGGCGCTGACGAAAGTTCATATGCCACTCAATAAACCAACCATCACAATATAAAACAATTTTATATACACTAACAAATACGCTCTCTTAGCTATTATTACACTCAAACTCATTCTAGAGTACTACTGACTCTATCTCTAATGAGTAATACCCAACAGAACCATGGTTGTCGCTTAACCATATGCTCTGATACCAAATGTAACATGTAGTGGTCACAACCGGTAGGCTTTTCAACCATCCCAGCCCCACCGTGGCTTACACTGATATCCCAAACTTGCTTTTACGGCCAGCCTCTCGACTGTCTCAGGTTACACCTAACCAACCCCCTAAAAGAGGATGTGTGGGAGTAAGAGTCTCCCGTTCGCCACCTAACCGCGAAGCGAGAACCCCCCATCACATAGCCCAATAGCTTAACAAGACTGGTGTGAGAACTCAAAACAGTTTATTTATCTTTAAAATCAAAATAGAGGAATATTTTTAAATTCAATTCGCAATGCTTTTAAAAATGAGACTACCATAAGGCCTCCCGCACACACACACATGCAAACGCAGAATCGGAGGAGATTTCTCCTTATGATAGTCAAAGATGCTTGATACGCATTAAAAAGAAGCATTTGATATTATTACTAGTGCATAGTGTAGAAAATTATTTCGAAAATAAAGATATAAATCTTAGCCAACATAGACATTTCGAACTATGCCTACTATAGCTACCATCCAAACAGTGTTGCGACACCATAAGTGAATGATAGGTTCTACAACTAATACCGTACAAGTTTCGTATTGTTTCTTTGGATTTCCAACAAATGGTCAGGCCAAGGAACTTCCCATTGCCACATGAGAATGCCTCTGGATGGACATCCCCGAGAACCAAACCGGAACTCTGCCAACACAAGGCCGGGTTACCCCTAACTGGGTAACTACTGACACGAGCACGTCATTCCCCGATCGTAAACGACCTTTCTCACGGGATCTCGATAACCAACAACCACAAAGTAATAAATTCGCAGTAACCACATAGGTTAAATATCTGGGCTCCATACCATGATACCACCTCTATCCAGAAGGAAATGCACATACCCTAAAGGGAGCTACCCCTCATAACCTTGCCGCATCTTTCCTGTTTTGACCATTTCCGGGGTGTGAGGCTCGACGAAGTCACGTCCACAAAAACATACTTTATACAAAAGCCATGCTTTGGGTCAACAAATGATCATAGAAATGATCACTAGGATAGAAGATCAAATAAACGATCCTATCACAAATAATCAACACAATGATCATTTACAACAACACTCAGCATGTCACATTACCAAATTGGGAATATATCGCTGATAACTTCAACTATATAACCTCTAAGCTCGTACGTCTCAGAGAAGGGTGTTAAGCTAAAAGAATAAGTTCTCCGCCACCAACAGAAATATATTTGAAAGAAATCTGCTTTATATCTCAATTTGTAATGTCAGACATACAATCCATACAAGTCTGTTCCGGGCTCGAACAAAACCGAAGGCACTTCTTACGAAGCCCTTGCAATCCGGGTATTCATAATCCCGATCGAATTTCCCATCACTTAGGAGATCTCAATACCAGGAGCTACCCAGTGCAGAGACAATCGATAGGTCATCCTATCGCTTTTGCAAATACTCGGTCTTCAACACCGGTCATCAAATGCAATTCATAACGACGTATCACATATTCGGAATGGGTTATATGACCCCATGGTCCTTTCCCGGTTAACCCGAATAGTGAGCGCTTATTCAAAAATAAGAGTAGCATTCACATTCAACAAATCACATCAATTACCCATTCAAAGGGAAATATTGTTAGTCGGTTATTGAACTATCAATGGATATGCACACATCACCAGTTTCCAAATAATTTTCCAAATTATTTATTTTCCAAAATATCTTTACAAGATATATAATTTCAATTCTTCAAAAATAAATCAATATTTATTTTTAAACAATTCTCCTTTTCATTCATAAATTCCATAGTGAATTTATAATCCAAAATATCTATGAATATTCGATTTCGATTATTCATTTCAATTAATCTTCAAAAAGATAAATTCTTAAGATATTCACTTTATATTGGAAAACATTTCCATACTTACTTATTCATAAGTAATTCACAAATTTTATTTATTTTCAACACTTAGAAAATATTCAATATACTTCAATCGAAATTAAGTATATATTTCATTCTTTAAGGAAATCATTCTCTTAAACATATTTATTTATTTGGGCCAAAACGAATGTTGCGTAAAACATCGTTACGACAAACAAAATCACTAGTATAGGGATTTGAAATTAAAATAGATATATAAATCCCAATACTATACAAAACATTTCCGTTCGGAAATCATTTACTATAACAACAGTGTTATAGTCCACCATTTCCTTCTATTTCTCGAAAACGTCTATTTCAACAATAAATGTTGAAATCTATGGTTTCGAATCTCAACATATTTAAAAACATCGTTAGATCGTTTTAATTCTATCTAAAATATCACATTCTAAACATTTTCTTTAACATATTATTCACTATTCAAAAACGTGAATATACTTTGTTAACAATTTCATCCTTTTATTCATTTTAATTCAAAGGATTATTCACTATTCAAAAATGTGAATATAACTCCATTTATAGGTTTCAACAAATTTTCTTGTCAAAATAAGTCATTTGCGAATTTATAAAACAACGTTTATAAATTCCATTTCTATTTATTTATAAAAACTTCCTTTTTATAAATTCTTTTATTAACCTATTCCAGTTTATAACTCAATTATAAACTAAAAGTTCATATTATAAGTTAAATACTTATAAAACGATTATTTTACAAAATCGTTCCTCTAAAGACTTTCCAAACCATAAATCTTATAACTTATAAGATTCATTTATTTAACCAAATCTATTCTTCAAATAACTTCACAAATTTATAATTCTTACTATTTATAAATTTCATTTATAACTTCACCGTTTATAATTCTATAAATTTCATTCTTTAATGAAATTCATTTTCACTTCATTCAAACACTTATAAAAACTCGTTTTATAATTTCAATATCTCAATTTAGAAATATCCATTTATAAATCTCTTATATAAATCAATTCATATTAATATTTTAAAAACGTCTTTAAACTCCTTTATAATTTCATCATTTTGATTTATAAAATAATCAAATTTTATAAATCCTATATTTAAACTTTTCACAATTATTTCAGAAATCCCAATTTAACTATTTTATAAAGTCATTAATTCCTTATTTTCAAAATTCAGCTTTTAACTATATTTCTTAAAAATCATAATTTTTATAACTTTAAAAATTATAACGTTTATTTATTTACAATGGATCAATTCCAAAATATAGTATATTCTCAAAAATCACTTTAAAAATCATTTTAAAATCCCAAAATTTGGTCCAATGATGCTACACACCAAATAGTCAATCACGACTACAACGATATCATATATCAATATGAAAATTCATCAAATATTTAAATATCTGAAATCAAATAAATACTGTTGAGGAATCCAGTTGGATCCCTCCAACCTGTTTTCCTGCATTCACAAACATTAGCACAATACCAATTTCGCTCCAGTACGAAATTATCGCGGTATATGGGATTTAAATATTATCCGCTTAATAGACGGCGCAATAGGGTCTCATCCGCTAAACAAAAAAATGCGGGAAATCAATAACTCCAATATATACATATGCCAATATACATATATTGATATTATTTATAATACCAATTTCACTGTTTATGAAATATTCGCGGTATATGTTTTTAATAAATAACATCCGCTTACTAACGGCGTATAATGTCTATTTTAACAATCAATAGATATCAATCAACATTCAAACATTCATTCAAATATTTTAAATCTAACTATTTAAAATAAAATCGAAACTGATTCGATTGAGTGAGAAGTTCTCACCTTGATTTTAAATTCCGTTTTAGCGATTTATTTCGAATAAAATTAAACGGACGTTTAATTTTACCCGAAATTCTCACTAACTCCAAACGACTCCAATCCAATTTCATCGCGTAGTGCTCGTCCATACGATTCCAACGCAACTGGTTTCGCGCGTTTTCGACCTCGTATGAAAAAGTTATGATATTATGAAGTTTATACGAATTTTATATATACAATTTACAACCTTTTATTTTAATTTAACCTACAACAATTCCAGGCCGCATGATCATACAACCCTCCATCATCACCGTTGCTTTCTTCTTCCCCTTCTTCATCTACAGGCCGAGCACGAACCCATCTCACGTCATCTAGGGTTAAATTTTTCGCCATTTATGCTCGACGATACTTCGATCAAATAGCGCCAAGACAAAGCCCTTCACTCCCCCTATGCACGGCCTCAAGCACGTGGAGCTCGGCCTCCATACGTGCACAAACTACGAGGCCGAACGGCCACACACGCGACCCCACGGCGACCGCTACGACGATCTTTACGTCGACCCACCGTACGGATGTGAAGATCTCTCAGCGCTCTATACTTTTGTAGTTGGAGATTTCTGGAATCGATGAACGGATTTGGAGATTTCGAAGGGGAAAGGTTGCGAATTTCTGGCCGTTCATGGGGAGGGTGGCGGCTACATGTTGAGAATTAGGGTTTAGTTATTATTATTATTATTTTTTTTTAGAGTGAGGGTGCCTATTTATAGAATTTCGAACGACACTATTCATTCCGGAAATTCCGAACTCCGATTTACGCGCCGTAACCAGCGTTTCTAGGGTTTATCCTGCGTTCCGGACACAATGGAACAGGTTTCGGAAGCTAATTCGGACATCTGTGCGAGTTATGGCTGTAAACGCTCAATTTAAATTAAACCGATTTAAACCAATTTCTAGGCGTTTTAATTTGTAACGGACAAACGGTAAATCCAATCGACTTGAAATTTGAAATCTTACAATAATATCACATTACAGATCCGATGAAACTGGTTTCGCCGAAATCCGAGACTTTTTGAAAAATGGCTATTTTAACTCGCCAAATTAAAATTAAAAATAAATCGATGCGTTTCGAGCTGCCACGATCAAACGATAACTCCGATTGACACGAAAATTGAAATCCGGTAATAACTAACTATTACGGTTCCAATGGAACTGGTTTCATTCAATTCTGAGACTGTTCAAAAATTGACTATTTTCGCTAGTCGATTTAAATATTAAAATATTCAATTTTCACAAATTAACTTTTAATTCGATTTTAAAAGTTCTAAAATATCGTTCTAACTCCAACATGATAAAATAAAATTTTACAAATCATTTTCAATCATATTTAACCCAATTTTCAATTATTTCCATAATTTCACATATTAAATTATCGATTTAATAATCCAATTAAATCCAAAAATTCAAATAAAAATTTATTCGACTTATAAATTCACTCATTTATATTTAAAATTAATTAAATATTCAAATTTTAATTAATAAAAATTCTGGGTCGTTACAAGTCGGATAATTCCTTTCATGCGGCTTCAGTTGTCGACTTGCATACGCAACAACTTTATCCTTTTGCATCAGCACTGCTCCAAGTCCAGTACTACATGCATCGGTGTAAACCACCATCTCATTATTTCCACTTGGAATAGTCAAAACAGGAGCACTTGTCAGTCGCTCTTTCAGGATTCCGAAAGCTTGCTCACACTTAGCTTCCCATCTAAATACTTGATTCTTTTTCGTCAATCCTGTTAACGGTGCAGCTATCTTGGAAAAGTCTTTGATAAACCGACGATAGTATCCTGCTAATCCAAGAAAACTTCTCACATCAGATGCATTCTCAGGTCTAACCCAATCCTGGATTGCTGCCACCTTGGCGGGATGAACCGCTATTCCATTTCCAGAGATAACATGGCCTAAGAATCTCACTTCACTCTTCCAGAAGTGACACTTCGAAAACTTAGCCTTCAGCTGATGTTTCCGTAAGATTTCCAAAACAACACGTAAGTGCGTCTTGTGCTCTTCTTCAGTTCTGGAATAAATCATAATATCATCCACGAACACAAGTACGAACTTGTTCAACTGATCCCTGAATACTCTATTCATAAGATCCACAAAATACGCTGGTGCATTGGTCAATCCAAACGGCATTACCAGCCACTCATAGAATCCGGACAGTGTCCTGAAAGCAGTCTTCGGCACACTATCCTTTGCCACTCTCAACTGGTGAAATCCCGTTGCCAAATCCATCTGAGAAGACACCTTAGCTTCGTGAAGCTGATCAAACAAGTCATCTATTCTCGGCAATGGATACTTGTTCTTCTTAGTCACTTTATTCAGCTCACGATAATCCACACACAACCTCAACGATCCATCCGCTTTGGTTGCAAACACAACTGGTGCACCCCATTCGGACACACTACGCCGAATGAATCCTTTCTGTAAAAGGTCATCAACTTGCACCTTCAACTCTTGCTGATCCCTAGGCGCCATTCGCCTAAGCGGCATCACAACAGGTCTGGCTCCTTCAACTAGATCGATACGAAACTCGATCTCTCTATGCGGCGGTAGCCCTTTGACCTCGTCAAAGACATCCTAAAATCCATTCACGATAGGCACCGATGACAGTCCATCCCGTGGAACAACCAGCGAATACATGAAGCTCATGAAGACGCCTTCTTCATGCTTACATCGTATCATAACCTTTCGCCCCTCCACATTCTCGACTGTCACCTCCAGCCTCTTACAATCAACCCTTGCCGCATGCTTCCTAAGCCAGTCCATTCCCAAAATAATTCCGAACCCCGCAAAGTTCAGAACAAAACAATCACAAACAAAAGAGCAATCAAGACTCGATACAACCAGACCACAGCATATCATACAAAAACATGACGAACCCCCAACTGGATTAGTCACAACCAATGGCCTATCAACAATATCCGGTTCCAAACCCAACCGGCCTACAAGATCATTACAAACAAACGAATGCGACGCCCCAGTATCAAACAATACTCTAACTGGAACACCACATATGGAAAGAGTACCTTGAACCACTACACTCTTCCCCTTCTCTTCAGCAGTAGGAGCTTTTGAAGACGACGGTACAGCTCCCAAAGCATAAGCTTGCACAATCTGCCCGTCTTTCCTTGGTTCTGGGCAATCCTTCTTGATGTGTCCCAGCTTATCGCAGTTATAGCACTTTCCCGGCACCTTGGGATTCTTACAATCTCTGGAGAGATGGCCCTTCTGCTGGCAGTTGTAGCAGGTCACTTCACTCCTCGGCTTCTTCTGGCCATTCTTACCCTTTTGCTGCTGCTGCTTCCTCTTCTTGTTCCCACCTTGCTGTGGTTTGGACTCCTCTTTGGTCACAGCAACAACAGATCCTTCTTTAGGAAACAAACTCTCATGCCTAAGAGCCTTCTCCACAAGCTTCTCAAACGGATCGTCCAAATGATCCACCAACTGCCTCCCAAGGTAACTATCCAAGCCTATCACAAACTTCTCATTCTTCTGATATGAAGACTTAATATACGATCAAGCATACTTGGACAAAGCCTCAAACTCAGAAACATACTCAAGAACTGATCTCCCTCCTTGCTTGAGCTCCACAAACTTCTTGAACAAAACAGACTTCTGAGCTGTAGAAACGAACTTAGCTTCAAATCTGACTTGGAATTGCTCCCAAGTAATCTCTTCCTCTGGAGTATAAATGGTGATAGAGTTCCACCAATCAGAAGCTCTCCCTTGAAGCTGCCTGGATGCAAGCTTCCTCTTAGTCGCATCCTCAATTCCCAAGTCACCAAAGATCCTTCTACAAGCATCTATCCACCTCTGAACCTCAATAGTCGATTCTGTTCCCAAGAAAACCTTTCCTGCAAGAGCAGTATAATCTTTGCACAGCTTAGCAAAATCCACAGGTTTTGGAGCTTGAACTTGAACTCCAACATCTACTGATGGCCCTGGAGCTGGTATCCTTCTCATGATCGAAGTCATCATGGCCTCGAACATAGCAGCGTAATCAGCGGCCCCATCAACAGCACGGCCTTCCCTAGCTGCTGGTCTCCCTATTCGACTCATCCTTAATATCTACAAAAAGGAATGATTAAGAACACCTTGAGAAACAACTGCATAAGGAGTTCAAATCCTTCTAACTACTATATTATATATAGTAATCATCCATCAAAATACAACTACGTCTCTCATACGTGATTACGTCAGCGAGCGTTGTCTAAAATCGATTAACCAAAGCTTTGATACCAAATGTGACGACCGCCCATGACTCCCGCACCAAAACCAGGAAATAGTGCGCTGTAAAAGTGTGCCAGGCCTCCATGGACGATAGTCAGGGTAGGGTAAACACAAAATACTCTATCGTATAACTCACAGCGCATGGACAAAATACAATAGAGAAATGTATATAGTGAAGCTCTATAACAGAATATCATCATATAAACTCCATAATAGTTAGATACAACATCAGAACAGTCAATACATCAAAGCCTCACTACATAGCATTCAAAGTATATACAAACAGCGGAACATCCAGTACATATAGAAAGAACCATAACATGCAAAAGCCTCCAGCTCGTCTTCGTCATCATCAGCGTCAATCACAAAGAACAACACCTGTCACCTGCTACCTAGTTTGCCCATCCCAACATGGATGAACAGCCCAAGGTAATAAGAGTTGAACATAAAACCTTGAGTCAAACAAAGTCCTAGTGAGTAGTAAATTAACTATCAAACATACCAAAAGAGCATAAAGGATAAAAGGAATAGGAACCCAACCATCCCACTCCACCTCTTTCTACAGTGATAGCTCCCAGACACACTAAGGAGAAGCAAGCATAGCAAAGCAGATAATTAAAGTAAAGCAATAATCACTCGAGTCAAGGTCGATGTTTTCCAAATACAAACCCCCAAGGCCTAAACCAAGATCAGATAAGCACCCAGAAACCGCTCTTGAGTCCGATTGATGATACAACCAAACATCCATGACTCTAGCTGCCACTGTTATCATTGCTTCGAAACCACCGTTAATTGAATGACCGGCACATTCTTTCAGCCGTAAGTCAAGGGCTAATGGTAACCCCCGGTTCTAGACAAACTCCGCACGTCGTCGCAGCCCGTGCCTAGGACTTACCTACTCTGCCCAGAATACTCGACCACCTGCCTGTAGTCTTTTGGGAGTCCCGACCACCTACCTGTAGTCGTTTTGGGTGCCCCATGTACTCTTGTTTTGAGTTTACTAGAACCTTCAACAACGATGAAATCCAAGCCTCCTAGTCATCCTCCTCGACGACTATTCTCTTACTAGCCCAAGCTACCTCTCGAGCAATCCATTATCAACCAACTCAAACCATCTCTCGAGTTATCAACATACTTGGGATGATCCCGTCCGGATTAAACCAAGGCTATCTCACATCAAACTTTGCTTCATCGCATCATAGCAAAGTCCATCGTCATCGAATCTATCCATATGAGCCTCACCATCCGCTTCATATGCCACAAGCAGCTTTCACTATTCAAGAGCCTTTCCACTTAGCTTTTGAATCATCTTCGACCAACTTGTCCAAATCAACTATTAGCTAATTTGCAACAATCTATCAATCAAATCAATCATTAATCCAAACAATCAAACATTCAAACAAGATCTAATAAGCACTTATACAAAAATGGCAATTTCGTTATTAAAGTGTCCAAATCTAACAAGTATGAATTATAAGCAAATATCTCTATAACTTGATGAATGAACTTGCATAAGTTATCATGTAGTAAAAATGGATATCAAGACTTCATAAACGATGGATCTACATGCAGACTTAAGGAAAATGCAAGAAATCACTATCTTTAACATACAAACGAGCCACCGATCCAATGTACTCCTTTGGGTCCGTGTGAGAGATAACTACCACTCACCGAATCACCTAAACACCTCAAAATCAACTAACTCCAGATCTGGACAGCAAAGGATCTAGCTTGATCCCCCAAAGCTCTTCTTCAAATGATGAAATCTCTCTTCGATGGATGGAGATATCTAACTTTGGCTCTTGGATCTTCGATTTGATCTTCAATCTAGATGGATGGAAGCACAAGATTAAAGTGGAGAAAAGAAGTCAAGAAGTGTTGTAGTCGAGCTCTCAAAATGGCAGCACTTCGTTGCTTCGAAATCCGGTGCCAAAAAGTGAACCAAACCCCTCTATTTATAGGCTGGAAATCCCCATGAGTTGTCCCCCCCTTAAGTCGTCGCCGACCCAACTGCCCCGACCTACGACCTAAGCCCAAGGCCGACCTAACTACAAAGCCGACCCAACCAATCAACACATATAAGTCGTCTAACGACCTAACTACCTAAAACACATGCGAAGCCACGACCTACCGACACAATGGCTTAACGACCTAACACGCTCACGACTTAACTGAGATGCGCGACCTAACTCATACGCGAGTTACGACCTATCGCTCAACACAACTTCGCGACCTAACAACCTAACACTGTCTCCGACCTAGCGACTTACAGACATATACGACCTAACTCATAAGCCGGTCACGACTTAACTATACTAACTCGTTAACTCCTAAGCCGTTAACCACTAGGTCGTTATCACCTTATCCCCTAAGTCGCTGGCTCTTAACTCGTTAACCCGTTTACTACCTTAAGTCGCTCCATACTTAAGTCGGTCGAAACCTTAAGCCGTTAACTCGCCTAATCTCTTAAGTCGCTAACTACTATAAGTCGCCTAATACCCTTAAGCCGTTACTTCTATAAGTCGCTCCACCCGACCTATCTTCCTCACGACCTAACTATTACATGGCCTAACTTCTATAGGTCGCTCCATATCACTAACTCGTTTACGACCTAATCTTCCACACGACCCAACCTCCAGACGACTTAACTTCCGAACGACTTAAGCTTTGGTCGACTCAAACTCTAAACGACTTAACAACATCAACGACTTAATGTCGACAGTTTTACAATCTTTCGATCCGTAAAAATACGGGTCATTACATTTATAGTCATTTATTGTTGTTTACATCTATTCCTTTTTAGTTGAAATTTAGTCTGTAAATATTAGTTTCTTCTTATTCCTTTTTACACGAATAGAATAAATAAAAGAGAATAATTCGCTAATATGGAATAAAATATAAGAACGCTAAATTTACTGAAATTTGATTTAAAGTAAGAAGAACTGTAATAAATTGGACATATATTGAAATAGGCAAATTTAAGACATTTGCAAGCATAGTTATAACATGTAATTATAACTAAAAAGATAAAATAGCAGAATAAGCTTATTTTTAAAACTTAGACCTTGGGTTAAGTTAATGAGCAAAATTATAACAAACATATTATAATTAGAGATAACAGAAAAGACTTATTTTAAAACTTATAGTTAATTTAATAAGAAAGTATAGCAGTGATAATAAAAGAGGCATATTTTAAGACTTAGATTAAGTTGATAAGTAAACAGAGCAGAAATAATAGAAAAGGCATTCCCTTTGAGTCGGGAACTAATGGTCTCATAATAGATTAGGTGAGGCTATGACACGCTTATGCTGAAGCAATGGTAGATAAGTGGTCAATAGATAGGAGATCTAATAAGGGGATTTAGGCGAGGGGCGCAACTAGATTTTGTTTGTTAGGATCCGTATCCGACAGCATTTCCCTTTCAAATTAGGATTGATGTCTTACATAACACTTAGGTAAGACTGAGTAGAACCTTATAAGGCTGGGACATATAGTCTCACAATAGATCAAGTGAGGCTGGACACGCTTATGCTGAAGCAGGCAAATAAGAGGTAAAAAGATGGAGCAACAGATAGTGCAAGCCGACGGTGGCCAAACGTGCGGCCTCGGAGTAGGGATATAAGTCGCTATTGAGTTCCAAAGCGCTAAACAGGCGTCCTTTTGCTGTGGGACCCACGTGATGGGACTAGCTCATAGTGGCACCACAGTGATAGAAGGCCGATCAAAAGGGCAGAATTAGGGTTTTAGCCTAATTAATCTAGAATTAGGATTTCAGCCTAATTAAACTAGGATTGGGATTTTAGCCTAATCAAAGAAGTTTTAGAAAAGTGCAAACAATCCAACAAAACAATCTAAGCAAAGCAAACCGTTAAATAGTAGTTTATTCGAGCTTTGTCTTTCTCTTTATTTCCTTTCATACTAGAACTGTTGCTAAGTCTATTATCTTTACCTTGCTTAAAAATACTAGTAGTTACTTTCACTCACCAAACTTCTAGTCTGGCCCACTCCTCTATTTTCCCCCTTTCCCTTTTAAGCCAGTAGAGGCAGGGACAGTAGGTTTCAGCTTTCTTGGAGAGATATTCTTGGAGATTTTGCATGTATTCTTCTTCTTCTTTTTCAGCTTTCTTTTCATTTAACGTTTGGGATGTACTGGTACTTAATGAGAGGGATGATTTTATGTACTCTGATGTTGTGACTGAGATGGTATTTTTCATAAGACTTGTGTATTTGGTATGTTGAGACATACTTGGTTTTATGACTTATTTATGAAGTTTAATTTTTGATGAGTTAATATTTTAAATGTTTTCGCTATTTTATTTATTTGCCTTGTGAGTCTTAGTCTTTATGAAGTTTTTAGCTATATCTATAACGCACCATATCCTTTAGTGTGTCCATTTTGGCTATACTAAAGGGTGTAGGTTGTTCCATGGATTCAAGGAGTATGTAGTTCACTTCAACGTGTACGTATTAGGTGTTGGTGAAAGGTATAGTTTGGATTTAATAATTTATAATTCACTTGTTATATCATAATTTAGCAGTTAGTAATTATCGCGAATCCATATATCGATATGCTGTCACATAGTTAGATGGTTATTACATATGTATATATATAAAAATAAAACTTAAAATTATACTTAATATGCTCACGACTCGCTAATTGGTCATTAACACCCAAACCAAAATGAAAGCATCAAATTATAGTCATAGATCAGAGATAGAATGTATGTAGAAAGTATGAATGTGAAGAATAACAAAAATTAAAAAGAAAACAGCAATAACACAAGATTTATAGTGGTTCGACAGACCCCGGCCTACATCCACTCTAGAGTTTTCCTTTTTATTATACTGTAATTTGATTATAGTTACAATCCAGAGATTTTGAAACAATAATGGCAGAGTAGCCTTAGTGGGGAAGAAGAAGGGAAACAGAATAGAGATCCCTATTCTGAATCCCCGCTTGCTGTATTTATAGGCAGATCCGGAGTTGTTGGGCTTCCTGAGTGATATGGGCCCACCACAGACATAGCTGAGCCCATATGCTTAGTCGATGTTAACCCCAAGCTGTATATATGCCAACCCGAGCTTTCCTAGTTAATGACCCGAAGCGACCCTGCGCTTGACTCGTTGTTTTTCGTGCCAGAACTCGAAGCACATATACGCCAACCCCCTATGGATAGGACCCTCACTCATCTTGGCTGATCAAGAAATGCCAACCCACTTTGATGTCGACCCGAGTATAACTCTGTGCCAACCCCGAGCCACTTTAACCATGCCTGAAAGGGACAACGGATTAAGGATCCTAAGGCTAATTTAACACTAAAGGAGCAAAGGGGGAGGAAGGGGTGGTGAATAGTGTTTAATGAATTCTAAGACATATATGAACTAAATTGAATTTATGACACAAAAAATGCAGATCTTAATCACAGAACAATCACAGAATCAAACATTGATGCAGAAAGTAAATAAAAAGCAGTAAAGAGAAAGAACACAACAGATTTTATACTAGTTCGAATTTACCCTACATCCAGTCATGTACCAAGGCAAACCACCTCATACAGATTTTTATTAAACCAGTGTCGAGATTACACTCCTCAATTCATAAAGGCCTTGAGGTACCCTCCTATCTCACGAGTCCGAGGCAAACTCTCTTGATTTACGGGCCACAAGATTACCAAACTGATTTCTAGGCACAACCACGCCTTATAGAGAGACTCGATAAACTTTTGATTACAAATTGATCCTATAACTCTAAATAGCACTTTGATCTTTGAGAGAGAATATAGAATCAAACATGAATGAAATTCTAAGTTGATTCACTTGAGAATTTGGAAGAATTTCAGCACGATCTTAAAAGTATGATAATTATAGAACATGGATTTTGGAGAAGAAGAAGTGAAAAAATATATGAAAATAGACGATTAAAAAATTCATTTGTGAAGTCTATCTATAAAGCACCAACGCTCATAACCATTCGTGAAGAGATTTAAACGAATAAACACTTCTTTTGAAAATTGAAACTTTTGAATTCAACGGCCACCATGTCGACATCCCCTTATTAAAAATAATGCAAAATTTGTTCTGAAAATAGTATTGTAATGAAAACAAGATGAAATGATTGGAGTAAAATAAACTAATTTTACTATGTTTTAAAACACAAAAACAAAGAATATTTTAAGGCTAAAACATATTTTTGAAACTCATTTGAAAAGATAGTTTTAAGGCGAAAATATTTTGAAAAGCGTTTTGAAAATCGTTTTGAAAAACTATTTTGAAGTAGTTATGAAAGCTTCTTCCTGCAGAATATCTCATCACATCAGGACTCGAGAACTTGTACAAAATCAGGATGTTCATGGGTTTGTAAGCCACTTATCGTAGGTTTATAAGCTACTTGTCATGGGTTTGTAAGCCACTAAGAAGGTAAAATGGGTTCCATGCCAAATGAAATTCGGAATGAAGATTTCCATGCGATTATGAAGTTTTAACAAAAAATAGACACATATCTTGAAATCTTGATACTCATGAGTCTTCAAACTTGATTTCTTCATTCTTGATCTTTATATTGTATAGTCTTCAGTATCAGTACCTGCCTTATATATATCCTGCATAACAACATTCATATATATCTAGAAAATAGTGTTAGTATATAAGTTATAATAAAATAAGTTACAAAAGTTACTATCATCAAAACCACTATCTCCAATTACTATCAATCTCCGCCCTTTTGATGATGACATCCATATAAAATATACTAACCACTTCGATCATACCATAACTCCCCCTTACTCCAAGCCTACTATTTTATATAACTTATCTCCCCCTTTGTCATCAACAAAAATAACCTATAAACCTTGAACTTAATAAAAAAAAGTGGTAAACAAACATATGACATAAAAAAATAAGTATTTATGAGTGAAACATAGAATCCTAAGTTAAAATGGAATTTAAGATTTTACATACCAACAATTGTTAGAAGAACATTAATTAATATACTAATTATATAAAAATTTACAAACCAATATATAATCAAGAAAATGAAAGAACACTTAATGAGGACCCTTAACTATCGGTGATTTATGGACCGAACAATTTGAATAGTGGAGATAAAAGTTTCCACATTGTTCGACCAAGTTCCCATTAGCATCAAAAAGGACCTCTTCAACGCAAATACGCCATCATCTTCATCCATATGAACATTCGGATTCGGTAGAGGATGTTTTTCTTCTTTATCCTCTTGTGATTCTTCTAGAGGCTCTTCTGCTTCAGAGTTCATGGCTTAAGATGATTCTTCGATGACAATGTGATTGGCATGGTTATCCATAAGAAATTTTTGTACATTCCTAAGGATTTTGCCTTGCCTATCTTGTTCTCTAGCCATTCGCAGTTGACTTACTTGAATTTCCACCATCGTTTGAAGTAAATCTTTTATTTTTTCTTGCAGTTTGATGAGTCGTACGTGTGTGGAACATTGAAAAGAGATAGATTGAGGAGAAGTGAGTGAAGAAGGTTCATTGTTAGAGGAGGAAGTCATTAATTTTCTATTTTAGAAATTTATTACAGAGAAGAGAACAGAGAAAAGGCATAAAAGTCGAAATATATGAATATATAACCAAATAACTAATTTTAAAGGAAAATTTAAATTTGAAAATCTCGGCCTACATGTCGACATTGGGGGATGGGTCATGTCGACATGCCCATTTCAATTTTTGAAAAAAAATTATTTATATTAATTATTAACTATATTTGTATTATTTATAATTTATATTTCAGTTAATGAACATAAACCTAATTCTCTCTTAAATTCAGTAAAGTTTTGTTCATTTAATGGTTTGGTTAATATATCAGCAATTTATGTTTCAGTATTAATATATTCAAGAGTTATGACTTCTTTACTTATATTATCTTTAAGAAAATGATGTCTAATATCAATATGTTTTGTTCTAGCATGATGAGTTCGATTCGTAGATAAGTTTATTGCACTAGTATTATCACAATAAATTGGTGATTCAGTTATAGTTATTCCAAAATGTTTTAAAGTTTGTTGCATATATATAACTTGAGTGTAAGTCAAAGCAGCAGATATATATTCTGATTCAGTTGTTGACAAGGATACAATGTTTTGCTTCTTACTAAACCAGGAAACCAGAGAATGTCCTAAAAAGTGATAAGTTCCACTTGTACTTTTTCGGTCTGATTTACAACCAGCGTAATCAGCATAACAGTATGAAATTAAACCAAATAAATCATTTTTAGGATAAAATAAACCATAATCTAAGGTATGTTTTACATATCTTAAAATTCTCTTAATTGCATTTAAGTGAGTTTCTTTAGGTTGAGATTGGTATATTGCACAGAGACAGATACTATGCATGATGTCAGGACGACTTGCTGATATATAAAGCAGCGAACCAATCATTCCCCTATATAATTTTTGATCAACATCTTTAGATTTATCTTCTTTACTTAAAGCTACATTAGTTGCCACTGGAATTGGTTTTCCACCAGAACTGGTCAATCCAAATTTATTAATTAAATCTTAGCATATTTTTCTTGACTAATGAATTTTTTTTATCTAATTATTTCATTTGAAGCCGTAAGAAGAAATTTAGTTCTTTCATATGATTCATTTCAAATTCTTTAGTCATATTATCTAAAAATTCTTTATTAGTTATGTTATTAGTTGATACAAATATTATATCATCTACATAAATTTGTATTAATTGAATGTCATTTTTATTTCTTTTAATAAAAAGAGTTGTATCTATTTTACCAATTTCAAAACCAGGTTTAGTAAATAAGATCTTAGTCTTTCATACCAGGCTCTAGGAGCTTGTTTCAGACCATATAAAGCCTTCAATAATTTATATACATGATTTTGAAATTTATTATCTTTAAAAAGTGGAGGTTGTTCTACATAGACATATACTTTTACAAAACCATTTAGAAAAGCACTTTTAACATCCATTTGATATAACTTGAAATTATTAAGTTTGTGAAAGCGAGTAGAATTCTGATAGCTTCTAGTCTTGCTACGGGTGCAAAGGTTTCGTCATAATCAATTCCTTCTTCTTGATAATAACCTTGCGCGACTAATCGTGATTTATTTCTCACGATCTCACCATGTTCATTCATTTTATTTTTATAAACCCATTTTTTTTCAATTATACTTTTATCCTCAGGTCTGGGAACAAGTTCCCAAACATCATTTCTAGTGAACTGATTCAATTCTTCTTGCATAGCAAGAATCCATGAATCATCAGATGATGCTTCCTTTGGATTTTTGGGTTCAATAGTTGATATAAAAGCTACATTGCTCATACTATTTAGGCGATTTCTTGTTTTAACTATAGATTCAATATTTCGTAGTATATTTTCTACAGGATGATCTTTTAATAGCCTAATTCTTTTATTAAGTCGAATGATTTCACAATTAGTTTCATTAGATTCATTATTTAAAGTTACAAAATCTTCTCTATCTTCTATTTGTAGTATCTTTAAAATTTTCATCAAATGATACATGCATTGTTTTCTTCAATAGTGTTAGTTCTCAAATTATGAACTCTAAACGCTTTACTTCTATTAGAATACCCGTGAAGATACCTTTATCAGATTTAGGTTAAAATTTATATAAATTATCTTTTGTATTAAGAACAAAAAACTAACTACTAAAAAATTTAAAATAAGCTACTATGAGTTTCTTATTGTAAAGTTATTCATATGGTGTTTTGTTAGTTAATGGTCTAATTAGAATCCTATATAATATATAACATGCTGTAGAGACTGCTTCAGCCTAAATTTTTTTAGGTAAGTTACTATCAAAAAGCATTGTTCTAGCACACTCTTGAATTGTTCTATTCTTACGTTCTACCACTCCGTTTTGTTGTGGATTTCTTGAAAAAGAGAAATTATGAGTAATTCCTTTTTTATTACAGAAATCCTCAAAATTTTCGTTTTCAAATTCTCCACCATGATCACTATGTATAGTTTTTATTCTTAAAGAAAGTTGAATTTGAATTCTTTTAGCAAAATTCTAAAATAATTCAAAAGCATCACTTTTAAGTTTAAGAAAAATTGTCTAAGTATATCAAGAATAATCATCTACAATTACAAAAACATATTTATTGTGATTAATTGATTGAACTTGAGATGGAAAAAATAAATCTAAATGAAGTAATTCTAGAGGTTTAGAAGTAGAAATCATATCTTTTAATTTGAATGAAATTTTCTTGAGTTTTCTTAATTGGCAAGCATCACATATACTATCTACTTCAAAGTTTAACTTGGGAAAACCTCTAATTAAGTCAAGATTTGATGACCTAGATAATAGTTTGAGATTCAAATAACCAAATATTTTATGCCAAATCCAAGGGTCACTTGTATTAGCTAAAAGACATAAGTTTTCATTTGTAACTTTCATATTAAGGATGTACATGTTTTTCTTCCTAATTCCTTCAAAGATAATATATGGCTTATTATCTTCGATGTGACACTTATCTTTTCCAAATTTAATTTTAAATTCTTTACCACGTAGTTGACTTATACTAAGCAAATTATGTTTTAAATTTCTAACTAGCAAAATATCAACAATAATAGGAGTTTTAGAATTACCTACATTGTCGATACCAATCACATAGCCTTTTGAGTTATCTCTAAAGTTTACCAATCCACTATATTGATATATAATATCATTGAGTATCTCGGGATTTCCATTCATATGCCTTGAACAGCCACTATCAGGTATCCATTTATCTTTCTCAATTCGCACAGATTGTCCATTGGTTGTTGATTCTCCAAAAGCCATGTAACATGTCTGACGCAGCGGATTATTCAAAATAAACTTCAATCGATGAAATGTAGCAATCGGTGAGTTGAAGATACCAAAATGCCCAAGTTCGTTGATCCAAAGATACCGAACTCTAGCTATCTCAAACACGTTGATAGCGCACTATACCGTGTTCAAAGATCTACGATTCTTCGCACGTTGATCTAGCGCACTAGATTCCGTGAATCGGCTTCTACGATCGTTGAATCGAGCGCACTCGATTAACCGAAAGAGGAGATAGGAGATTACACTCAACTACCAATTGGTATGAAAGCACAAAGCTAACAAAAGGGAATTTTATTCAAAAATCAACTACTCAAAAATTACAACACACACGCTATTTATAGAGTTTCCTGACCCAGCACCTTAAGTCGTCGCCGACTTACGACATAGCTTAAGTCGTGACCGACTCAACACACGCGACTTCACCTCTTTACAACAAAACACAAAGCAAACGACTCATGCAAGATCGTTACCGACTTATCATCAACACAGTTCGCACGACTCATACATATCCGACTCATCTACTTAAGTCGGCAGCGACTTAAATCACACGACTCAACAAACCCGCCTTATTACCACACCTCCGACTCAAGAAACAAATAACGACTCATCTTACAAACGACTCAAGACTTACATCATATCACAGTACACGACTCTCCTCTGGGCGACTCAACTCCATGCCTTCCTTGGGTCGTATAACCATAGGTCGCAGCTCATATGGCACTACCTTCTCCAGTTCCTTGTTAAGTCGTTGACGACTCATGGATGAGTCGTTGTGTCGTGGATGACTCATCAGACTCGAACTCCTCCAAGCTTCGTTAAACCGGCACCGACTCATGCTTCCACTATCCCGTGACCGACTCATCAAGCATGCACGTCTTAAGCTCGTGTACGACTTAATATGGTTTAACTTTTGAATTCCCATATGCCTTGCTGCATCATCCTCCCCTGGTTGAGAAAAATTCGACCTCGAATTTGCAAATTCTTTCTCATCAAAATGTTCATCCTCATAATATGGCACCAGATGCTTAATATTGAGTACGTCAGAAGTGTAAATATCCTCCGGCAGCTTCAACTTATAAGCATTGTCATTAATTCGCTTCACAATTTCGACAGGACCAACTTTTCTGGCTTTCAACTTATTGTAAGCACCCACTGGAAAACGATCTTTGGTTAACACGGCATAAACCAAATCACCTTCTTTAAATTCAACATTTCGACGTTTCAAATCTGCCGACTTCTTATACTTCTCATTCGATTTCTCCAATCGTTCCTGAACGGTTTTATGACATTCAGTCAGCTCATCAACAAAATCGACAGCTCGTTTAACTGTTCCCTTCGCATGTGGTATTACTGCCAAATCCAACGGTCCCCTAGGTAAATTTGAATAAACAATCTGAAATGGACTGAATCCCGTGCTACGATTCACTGCATGATTATGTGCAAATTCAGCTTGGCATAACTTCATGTCCCAACTTCTCAAATTATCCTGTACAAGACATCGCAACAAATTTCCCAATGACCTGTTAACAACTTCTGTCTGTCCATCAGTTTGTGGATGATAAGCACTACTAAATTTCAGCTTCGTTCCCACCATCTTCCACAAACTCAACCAAAAGTGACTCAGAAAACGAGTATCTCTATCCGACACAATAGACTCTGGCAATCCATGAAGTCGATAGATCTCCTTGAAAAATAACTGTGCTACTCGAACTGCATCCGCTGTCTTCTTGCAAGCAACAAAATGTGCCATCTTCGAAAATCTGTCCACCACAACAAATATCGAATCATTTCCCCTTTGAGTTCTAGGCAAACCCAAAACGAAATCCATGCTAATATCAACCCATGGCTTAGGTGGAACTGGTAATGGCATATACAACCCTGCATTCGTTGCTGTTCCTTTTGAAACTTGGCAAATATGGCATCTCTCCACGAATCTTTCAACCTCTTTTCTCATTGACGGCCAAAAGTAAGATTGTGAAATCAATTTCAAAGTACGATCACGGCCCACATGCCCTTCCTCGTGTAACTCTTTGACAATTTTCAACCTCAAGCTATAGTCTGGAATACACAAACGATTCCCTTTAAACAGAAAACCATCAACCAACGTAAATTCATCGGTACTCTCACCCTTCACTTTCTCAACATATTTCACAAAGTAAGGATCTTCATTAATCATCTCCGGTAACATCTCAAAACCTGTCACTTCAACTTTCATTGCCGTTAATGAATGACTCCTCCTACTCAAAGCATCAGCTACCCGATTTGTCACCCCTGATTTATGTTTGACAACAAAAGTAAACTGCTGTAAATATGCTATCCACGATGCATGTCTCGCTGAAATCTTATCCTGCCCCTGTAAATGTTTCAATGCTTCATGATCTGTATAAAGAACAAATTCCTTCTGAAATAGATAATGTCTCCAATGCTTAACAGCTTGCACAACAGCATAGAATTCAACGTCATATGTACTGTATCTCATCTTTGCCCCTGACAATTTTTCGCTGAAATAAGCAACTGGCTTCCCATTCTGACTCAGAACTCCTCCAATACCAACCTTCGAAGCATCAGTATGCAATTCAAACAATAACTGAAAATTAGGTAGAACAAGAATTTGTGCAGACGTCAATAATTCCTTGATTCTCTCAAAGGCAACCCCCGCTTCTTCTGACCATACAAACTGTTTCCCTTTCATGCAATCAGTCACTGGAGCCATCACGCTACTGAAGTGTGGAATGAATCTTCGGTAGAATGATGCTAGCCCATGAAAACTTCTCACTTCCGTAATTGTCTTTGGTTGTGGCCAATTCCTGACTGCTTCAATTTTACTCTGGTCAACTTGAATACCTTCTCCTGAAACAACATACCCAAGAAATAAAACAGTATGCGTCATAAACACACATTTCTTCGTAGCAGCATAAAATTGTTCTTCACGAAGAATGATCAATACTTCCCTCAAATGTAGAACATGCTCCTCCGTGCTTCTGCTGTAAATCAGAATATCATCGAAATAAACCACGACGAACTTCCCAATGAATGGTCTAAATATTTGATTCATCACCCGCATGAATGTACTAGGTGCATTTGACAAACCAAATGGCATAACCAACCATTCGTATAACCCTTCTCTCGTCTTGAAAGTTGTCTTCCATTCGTCTCCAGGTCTGATTCGAATCTGATGATAACCACTCTTCAAGTCAATCTTCGAAAATATAGTTGCCCCACTCAACTGATCCAACAAATCATCCAACCTCGGCATAGGAAATCTGTAACGAACAGTGATCTTATTCAAAGCTCTACTATCTGTGCACATCCTCCATGTTCCATCCTTCTTTGGCACCAACAATGCTGGCACTGCACAAGGACTCAAGCTTTCCTGAACACGCCCCTGTTCCAACAACTCTTCCACCTGCCTTCGTAACTCCTCATGTTCCTTCGGACTCATTCGGTAATGTGGTCGATGTGGTAACACTGCTCCTGGAACAAGATCAATTTGATGTTGAATGTCTCTAAGTGGCGGTAATTCCTTAGGCAACTCCTCTGGAAAGACATCTTCGAATTCTTTCAAAATTGGCTTTGCTGCTTCTGGAATTTCAACTTCTTCACTACTCTCTCTCCCAATCAACAAAAACACTTCCGGTTCTTCCTCCACTTCTTTAACAAACTCCTTCAAAGTCAACAGAGTTTTCAATTCCTCAATCTCTTCTAGCTTGCTCTCCTTCTGCTGTTGCTTCTTAGGAACCAAAGTGATTTTAGTACCCTCGAACATGAAACTGTAACTGTTGGCACGACCGTCATGCTGAACTGCTCTATCAAACTGCCATGGTCTGCTCAACAATAAGTGACAAACATCCATATCTACGACATCACACCAAATTTCATCCTTGTACTTCTTTCCAATCGAAAAATTCACACAAGCTCTCCGACACACTTTCACTTCACCTCCCTTTCTTAACCATGCTAGCTTGTATGGTTTAGGATGCTTCTCGGTCTTCAAGTTCAACTTTCTCACTGCTTCTGTAGAAATAATATTATCACAACTTCCCGCATCAATAACGAACTTGCAGACTTTCCCCAGAATAGTACATGTCGATTGAAAAATATTGCTTCTCAGCCAACTAGAATCCTCTTCTTGCTTTGGTGTCAAACAACTTCTCCTCATCATAAGATTACAACCTTCATCTCCACACAATTCTTCTTCCTCCTCAACATAAGGTGTATTTGAACATTCTGCCTCCTCACCATCATCCTCCTCAACTTCTGCAACCATGGTTCTCTTCTTCGGCTTCGGACATTCATTGCTTTTGTGACCCAACTCCTGACAATTATAACATTTGAAAACACTACTAGCCTTCGCCTTCTCAACCTCCTTCACCACTGGTTTTGTAACAGGTTTAGGAACACTAGAACTACCACCAACACCCCTTGCTTGATTATTGGAATTAGTAAACACACCACCTCCACGCCTTCCCTGTTTCTCCCAAGTTAACGCTTTCTGATGTGCCTCCGCAACGGATCTAGGATCAAACATATTAACCATATCCTGGATCTGTATTCTCAATCCCCCAATGAATCTAGCAGTCAGCTGTTCTTCTGTCTCCATAATATCATTCCTGGCGATGAGTTGGTAAAATTCATCAGCATAATCACTAACAGATTTTGTTCCTTGCCTCAGATTCTGCAACCTCTGATACATAAGTGATTGGTAGTTGTAAGGTAAGAAAGTAGATCTCATCAACTTCTTCATCTTATCCCATGATTCTATCTTTGACTTTCCCATCCGTTCTCTGGTAAGTTTAGTTTGCTGCCACCACGCCAATGCTCTCCCCCTCAACCTAGTAGCA
Source organism: Allium cepa (assembly GCA_030765085.1). Taxonomy (NCBI): domain Eukaryota; kingdom Viridiplantae; phylum Streptophyta; class Magnoliopsida; order Asparagales; family Amaryllidaceae; genus Allium; species Allium cepa. The sequence goes on along the minus strand of CM060945.1, from coordinate 943,220,768 downwards.
ACCAACTTCACCCTTCTATGCTCAGGAACCTCCTTGAAATCAAAGATCTCTTCAACATTAGAAATCCAATCGAGAAATTCTTCAGCAACTATCCCTCCTTTAAACTCCGGAATCTCCATCTTCATACCCGATTCCCATCGACGATCATCTTCAACATCCCGATAAGAATTTCGAACTTGGTCTCGATCTCGATAATGAACACTAGCTCTATCACCTTCTTCAACAAAATCAAAAGTACGCCGACATCGATCTCGACCATTATCATCCCTTCGTTCATGCATGCTTCTTTGACTATGTCTCTCTTCATCTCTATATGCTTCATTGTCAAATTCACGTTGACTTCGTCTTTCTTCATGTGCATAGTCATGATGATCTCTTCGTGATGAAATTGATGTTTCTCTTCTATCTCTACAAGAATGTGGTGATACCCTCCTCGCTTCCGTAACCGATGGCGAAACTCGGTTTCCTCCATGGTTCGAGTTTGGTGATCTCCTCCTTTGATTTAAATCATTCATCAATTTCTCCAATTTACCAATGCCTTCATCAAACTTTTCATTAATACGTTGTTCCATAAGTTCGGCTTCTTCTCTACGATACAAAGCTTCAACGTTTTGATGACGATTAGCTCTCCTTGGTGGCATGATTGAAAACTTCACAAAACTTCACAATTCAATCACAAGACTTCAAAACTTTCAACACAATACAACAATCAACAAGTCACGGCTCAACAATGCACGGCTTCCCTTGTCTCGGTTTGCTTTGTACGACTCAAAGTAACTCGGTCCAACACTTCAAACCTTGGCGCGCAAAACCCAAGACCAAATTCAAACAATGTCCAACACTTCGATCCAAAATGGAATAGATCAAACACTCCAAACTTGATGCAACTTCAATATGAACACAATGAACAACTTCAACCTCAAAAACTTCAAAAACTTCAAAAAACTTCAAAAACTTGGCTCCAAGAATCAACTTAGCTATGATTGGCTAAGTATGGCTCTGATACCAAAAAAATGACGCAGCGGATTATTCAAAATAAACTTCAATCGATGAAATGTAGCAATCGGTGAGTTGAAGATACCAAAATGCCCAAGTTCGTTGATCCAAAGATACCGAACTCTAGCTATCTCAAACACGTTGATAGCGCACTATACCGTGTTCAAAGATCTACGATTCTTCGCACGTTGATCTAGCGCACTAGATTCCGTGAATCGGCTTCTACGATCGTTGAATCGAGCGCACTCGATTAACCGAAAGAGGAGATAGGAGATTACACTCAACTACCAATTGGTATGAAAGCACAAAGCTAACAAAAGGGAATTTTATTCAAAAATCAACTACTCAAAAATTACAACACACACGCTATTTATAGAGTTTCCTGACCCAGCACCTTAAGTCGTCGCCGACTTACGACATAGCTTAAGTCGTGACCGACTCAACACACGCGACTTCACCTCTTTACAACAAAACACAAAGCAAACGACTCATGCAAGATCGTTACCGACTTATCATCAACACAGTTCGCACGACTCATACATATCCGACTCATCTACTTAAGTCGGCAGCGACTTAAATCACACGACTCAACAAACCCGCCTTATTACCACACCTCCGACTCAAGAAACAAATAACGACTCATCTTACAAACGACTCAAGACTTACATCATATCACAGTACACGACTCTCCTCTGGGCGACTCAACTCCATGCCTTCCTTGGGTCGTATAACCATAGGTCGCAGCTCATATGGCACTACCTTCTCCAGTTCCTTGTTAAGTCGTTGACGACTCATGGATGAGTCGTTGTGTCGTGGACGACTCATCAGACTCGAACTCCTCCAAGCTTCGTTAAACCGGCACCGACTCATGCTTCCACTATCCCGTGACCGACTCATCAAGCATGCACGTCTTAAGCTCGTGTACGACTTAATATGGTTTAACTTTTGAATTCCCATATGCCTTGCTGCATCAATGTCTGTCCCTGCAACAAACCAATTCGGTAGATAACTTGATTTTTCATAAAAACTATATGCAGACTTAGGATACTTTGATGAAATGCAAAAATTCAAACCAGTGTTAACAAAAATTACTAAAAATGCCATTTTTAACCTTTCAAGTTTCAGATTATGAAAACCATGGAAACCTGGCTCTGATACCAATTAAAGGGGATTTCGGATTAAGGATCTTAAGGTTAATTTAATACTAGGGGGTGAATAGTACTTAATGAATTCTAAGACTTATATGAACTTAATTGAAATTATTACACAAACAAATGCAATAAAGGGAAAGAACACGCCGAATTTTATACCGGAGTTACCCTACATCCAGTCTTGTACCAAGGCAAACCACCTCATACAGATTTTTATTTAACCAGTGTCGAGATTACACTCCTCAATTAATAAAGGCCTTGAGGTACCCTCCTATCTCACGAGTCCGGGGCAAACTCTCTTGATTTACGAGCCTCAAGATTGCCCAATTGATTTTCGGGCACAACCACATCTTATAAAGAGACTCGATAAACCTTTGATTGCAAATTGATCCTGTAACTCTGAATAGCACTTTAATCTTCGAGAGAGAATAAAGAATCAAACAAGAATGAAATTCTAATTTGATTCACTTGAGAATTTAGCAGAATTTCGACACGGTCTTAAAAATATGATAATTATAGAACATGGATTTATGGAGAAGAAGAAGTGAAGAAAATATGAAAATAGATGATTAAAAAATTCGTTTGTGAAGTCTATTTATAAAGCACCAATGGTTATAACCATTCGTGAAGAGATTTAAATGAATACACGCATTTTTTGAAAATTGAAACTTTTGAATTCAACGGCCACCATGTCGAGATGGGGTATCCCATGATGTCGACATCCCATTGTTAAAAATAATGTAAAATTTGTTTTGAAAATGGTATTGAAATGAAAACAAGATGAAAAGATTCTGGAGTAAAATATAATTATTTTACTATGTTTTAAAATGCAAAAATAAAGAATATTTTAAGGCTAAAACATCTTTTTGAAAATCATTTGAAAAGAAAGTTTCAAGGCTAAAACATATTGAAAAGCAGTTTTGAAAATCGTTTTGAAAAACCATTTTGAAGTAGTTTTGCAAGCTTCTTCCTATAGAATATTTTATCACATCACGACTCGAGACCTTGTACAAAACCAGGATGTTTGTGGGTTTTTAAGCCACTTGTCGTTGGTTTGTAAGATACTTGTCATGGGCTTGTAAGCCTCTAAGAAGGTATAAATGGGTTCAATACCAACTGAAACTCGGAACCATGCTATTATGAAGTTTTAATAAAAACTAGACACATATCTTGAAATCTTGATCTTGATACTCGTGAGTTTTCAAACTTGATTTCTTCATTCTAGATCTTTATACCATACAGTCTTCAATAATCAGTACCTACCTTATATATATCCGCATAACAACATTCATATATATCTAGACAATAGTCTTAGTATATAAGTTATAATAAAATAAGTTACAAAGGTTGTTGGCATCAAAACCACTATCTCCAGTTCCTAACAATGCCGACCCACTTTAACTCACTAATCCATTCCAACCAACCGACCCTAGACGACCAATCCACCAAGGCCGAACCCAAGTTCTTACAACCTACCACCGACCCACTTCAGCTGACCGAGTATAGCCGACCCACACATGCCAACCGACCTACGCCGACCCATATTGACCGGATCATATTCATACTCCACCACTGTACCACTCCCCACTTTGATACTTCTCAAGCATGTCGGCCCACACCATCATGACTGATCCACAATACCACGTCGATCCACATCATCCAGACCTATCCACAACACCATGCTGATCCACACCACCCAGACCGACCCACCTATGCCGAACCATATCTGACCGAACCATATCTCCCATGCCGATTTGCTTTAACTCGATCGAACCAGAAATGTCGGTCCATATTTCCTAGACCCAAGTTATAGCCGATCTAGTTTTATCCAATCCAATATCCATCTTTCAAGCATGCTGCATCATCCATCCATCTAGTCGACTCAAACCTATCGTATTCCATCCTCAACAACTGAGCAATTGATTAGTTAAACGTGCTTGTCCATGACCTTGCCAAAAGGCAGGTTAACATTTGCCCCCTAAAACATGCCTTGCTATTGGAAGGTGTGTTTTGAATAGACTCAAATCCGATATTCAAAGTCCATGTGTTATCCATAGCCATGCCTTCCGATGCATAATCCAATCCACTTTCTCCAAGCGCTATTGCCATATTCTTATCCAAATCTATGACTGTTCCGAATCGATATCTAATTCCTATCTAGTAACCAAATCCTTATCCAATTCCAGATCAATCCGAACCCGAAAACTGAGTTCTAATCGATCCACATCCAATCATCAATAACCACATCCATGACCATTCCGGGTCGACATCCAAATCCGGGACCGCTCTGGGTTCATGCCCAAATCCTTAGCTGTTCATAGCCAATATCCAAAACCATAACCTTTTCGGGTTCTTGCCAAATACAACTTTCACCTGACGACCTATGTCAAGTAATGCCATGGTGTTCCTTGTTCAATGTCTCTAAACGTTGAGTAATGCCATGACTTAAGACCTAAGGTGATATGAGGACTACGTCCTAGGCCGAAACCTGGTCTGTCTGGACCCTTGCCAAGCATAGTCCATAGTCGATGACCTTTTAACCATAAACCAGATAAAAGTCAATCAAAATTGAATCTAAAACCCAGATTCAAACTAGAAAACTAAAAATCCATGTCAAAAGTCCAAATCAAAAATCATGCATTTAAACCAAAATCCTAAACCAAGAAACCAACAAAACCGGAAGTTCAAACCGAAGTCCAAAACTAAAGTAGAAAAAGAAAATGCCCAAGCCAAAAGGAAAAAATCAGATTTAATAAACCGTAGTGTCTCGGTAAACCATCATCTCAGAGCATGCCTAAGGGTTATCTCCGATCACGTACATGAGTAAGTGATTTAGCCGTTTTCCTGAAGTCTGTTACTTATTCCAAAACATCATAGTTAGTTTATGACCAAACGACCACCATTCCTAGGCCTCGTGCCATCATCGTTCAAGGTAGGCGGTGGCTGCTCCTGTTCCACCGCCGCACTTCGAGTTTTGACATATTGTCTCAACTGATCATTACTTACATGCTTCTCGATTATATCCTTTAGATGTCGGCAGCTGTTAGTATCATGCCCATCCAGGTCATGAAAGAGACAGTGCCTTTTTTATACCTTTCCGTTCTAACGGTTCCCTCCTTGCTGGCCTTAGATAAGGGAGGCGATTCTGAATATCCAAGAATATCTGCTCCAATTTGGCATTCAATCCTGTACAAGTGGATAATTTTGGTTCTCCCTAACGCTTCCTCTTCCCTTTATCTTTGTCTTTACCCCAGGTTTTACCCGACGGTCCTCCATCCTTAACCATGTTTACTTCCTTTAATTTTATATCCAAAAATGCATCCTCTTGTCAAAGAAATCTCTCAGCTTTTTGAAAGATTTGCGCGAGATCCATTGGTGGGTCACGTATCAACGATACTTTGAAATCTGAATTATCACTGACTCCTGACACCGCCGCCATCAGAACCATTGATGGATCCGGTCGATCCACCGAGGAACTGCTGCATTAAACAGAGCTAAGAAAGTCCCAAGCAATTCATCTGTGCTCTGCTTAACTGATGTCAGTTTCATCACATTCTTCGGCCATTTTATGTGAACTCGAAATTGTCTAAAGAGCTTATCCACCAGTTCTGTCCATGTTCCAATAGATCCATCCTTTAGCTGTATGAACCACATGGTAGTTATATCGGTCAAGTATCGGGTGAAACTCCGAGCCATAACTTCCTTTGATGCCCCCAACACTTTCATATGCCTTGTGTACCTCATCAAGTGGTCAGTGGGATCCGTCTTACCATTGTATACTTCCACAGTGGGTAGCTTGAAATCGGGTGGATTTCAAGCCATCCTAATGTTACGGCTAAACAGACTTCTATTTAATCCCTCCAAATCCTTGTTTGTCAGACCTCCATGAATAGTTTGCCTGATGATGTCAGCCAATCCAGTGTTACCTGCCAAGGGTTGCCCCATCTGCATTTCCTAAGCACGCTCCAAGTCCTTGAGGTAATTCCGCTACATACTCCTCGTCACTCTCTCCTGCATTCCTGCTGGTGTCGGGCTGTTCAATGTCATCTGGTATCCCTTCCTGGGTTGGTCCAACATTACCTAGTGGCATGCCCCCGATTCTACGTCCACTTGGATTGATAGTTTTTTTGCTAATTGGAGTCTGCCCCCACTAAATCACTCCATCTACTTGCAGGTTGAGTCCTTCTGATCTAGTCCATCGATCAGAGCTCATGTAGTTCCTGCTTGTGTAAATTTTCTAAAAAGTTCCTGCATCATTTCCTCTTTCCTTTTCTACTGTTCTTGCATGGAATTTATCATGACCTGCATCTCGTCCCTAGTGATATAGGTTGAGGGTTGATTATCTCAAGAGGAAGCCTCTTGACTTCCCTCTTGCTGACTCCTTTCTGTCCTTTGCCTCCTGGTTGATTGTCTTGCCATGGTCTCTTGAATCTAAGTTCCTAGGTCTTTAAATCCAAAATCCAAACTTTTGAATCCCTGAGTTCAATTCTTAGTGAAAGCATTTAAATGTTAGCGCCAAAATTAGTCACTAACATCCAAATCTAGAAGAAAGCACCAAATCACAGTAATAGATCACAGATAGAAAATACGTAGAGAGTATGAATGTGAAGAACAGTAAAAATAAAAAAAGAAAGCAGTAATAACACAAGATTTATAGTGGTTCAACAGACCCTGGCCTACGCCCACTCTAGAATTTTCCTTTCTATTGTACTGCAATTTGATTACAGTTACAATGTAGAGATTTTGAAACAATAATGGTAGAGTAGCCTTAGCAGAGAAGAAGAAGGAAAACAGAATGGAGATCCCTTTTTTGAAGCCCCTCCTGCTGTATCTATAGGCAAATCCCGAGTTGCTAGGCTTCCTGAGTGATATGGGCCCACCACAGACATAGCCAAGCCCATATACTTGTCGATGCCGATCCTAAGCATTATATATGCCAACCCGAGCTTTCCAAGGTGATGACCCGAAGCAACCCTATGCTTGACTCCAAGTAGTTCATGCCAAAACTCGAAGCACATGTACACCGACCCCCTTTGAATATGACCCTGACTCATCTTGGCCGATCATGAAATGCCGACCCATATTGATGTCGATTGGAGTATAACTCTGTGCCACCCCGATCCACTTCAACCATGCCGACCCACGTTATCTTACTAATCCATTCCAGTCAACCGACCCTAGACGACCGATCCACCAAGGCCAAACCTAAGTTCCTACAACTGAACCCCGACCCACTTCAGCTGACAGAGTATAGTCGACCCACACATGCCGACCGACCTAGCCGACCCACATTGACCGAACCATATGCATACTCCACCACCATACCACTGCCCACTTTGATACTTCTCAAGCATGTCGACCCACGCCATCATAAACGATCCACACTACCATGTCGATCCACATCATCTAGGCCGATCCACAACACCACGTCGATCCACACCACCCAGACCGACCCACCTATGCCAAACCATATCTGACCGAACCATATCTCCCATGCCGATCGACTTTAACTCGATTGTACCAGAAATGCCAGTCCATATTTCTCAGACCCAAGTTATAGCCAGTCCAGCTTTATCCAATCCACTATCCATCTTCCAAGAGCGTTGTATCATCCATCCATACAGTCGACTCAAACCAATCATATTCCATCCTCAACAACCGAGCAATCGAGTTTGTTAAATCTGCATGTCCACGACCCTACCAAAAGGTGAGTTAATAGTATATATACTTTAATTACATTTATTTAATTTAAAACTAGTTTATATTACTAATAAATATGTATATGTAAATTATACATAGTATATAATAAAAATATAATTTTTTTTCAAAGTACATTGTCATTTAGATTTCGAATTTATAAAAAAAATGAATTTTAACCGATTTTCCATAAGGAAAATTCAAAAGAAAAAACAAATTATTTAATTTTTTAGAACCAAAAAAATAAAAATTACTTTATTTTTGGTCCAAGAGCAACATACGTAAATTTTAATAATTATTATACATTTTAGAATATTTTACAAGTGTATGTATGTGTGTGTTTATATATATCTGTGTGTGTGTAATATATGCATACATAATTTAGTAACATTTTGTAATATAATTATATATATAATATATTTTTAAATATAATTTTACAATTATTAATTTACAATAAATATAAGTACACGAAGATACACACACATACTTACATACACATTATGTTTTCAAATATATATATACATATACCTATATATACATATACCTATATATACATATATATATATATATATATATATATATATTTAAACAACATATTTGTATACGAGAGGGGCTAACATGTCCGTTGCGTTATAAATCCCAACATCTATACATGGGCATGACAAACTATGTTTACATTATCCAATTGAACATGCAATACACATATATGTTTATATGATACAATTTACAAAATTTTATTTATCAATAAATAAAATATTGATTTTGTTTAAAAGAAAATTTTAGAAAATTCTAAATGGATTTAGAGTACATAGTTTCATTATAGATCTCATAATAGAATTTTTAAAATTTACCCTTTTTTTCACTACAGACCGATCTAATTCCAACGATGGTATCAGAGCCAAATAGCAATGTGGTCTAAATAGTAATATTAGGGCTAACTTATTAAAGGCTACCAATTCGGTAGGGTGTCTAGAAAAATAGTGTTCAAGGATAAGTTTGAGTAATTAGGAACTCTGCCTACCTGACTATTAGCCTGGCCCAACATGATGCGTTAGCCGAAGGTTATCTCCAATATTAAGCCACAAATTGATCCGGGAATTGGGCTAATTTTCAAATCCTTTTTTGAAATTAAAATATTAGTTTTAAATTTAAAAGTTAAATTTAAAATAAGAAAAGTGTTATAAATGTTATAATTTAGATTTTCAAATTGTTTTTAAAATTAAAATAAAAGTTTTAAACTTAAAGTTAAATTTAAAATAAAACACATATCATAAAAGTATATAATTTTTCAAAATGTTCAAAAATGAAATAAAATTAATTTCAAAAATGTTATTTATTAATAATATTAATAAAAGTAAATAGATTAATTAAATAAAATAATTAATTTTATATAGACACACACATGTGGAATATATATATGATGATATATGTTATGTTGTTTTGAATTGTTTAAGACAATATGAGTATTCATGTGTTTATTAAATAATTGTTAAAACTAATAAAATTTAATTAAAATTATTGAAGTAAATAAATTAATTAAACGTAATTAATAAATTAAATACATATATAAGATATATGTGTAATACTATAAAAGTTATAGTGTGCGTGCATATTCAATATAATATGATAAAATTGAAAAATATAATAATTAATTTAAGTGTTAACCAATTAAATTGATTAAATAATATTTAATTAATATAATGTTACACATAATATACTATATAAGCTAACTAATTAATTTTATTTAAAGGAAGTATGATAAAGATCATACAACTGTAGTAGGTATATATACACATAATGAGAAAAGATACACAAGTCCTGAGCGTAGGTCCAAATCATAGAAAACAAACTAATAACATGCTTGGATAGGTAACAAATATGAATAAGTAAGCAAAAAAAATCCCGCTAGGTGTAACATCTCCCACTTGGAGCACCATACTAACGGCTATGGATGCTGCAGTCAACAATAGTTATTAACCTAGGCGATGAAATACGGTAATGTTTGATAAAGTAATATACCAGAAACACGTGGATATGGAAAAAATTTAAAAATTTTAAATGACTGTCACATTCCATTATAAAACCCCATTTCAACATTCTTTACATAATCGCACAATGTTAACCACATTTAGAAAAATATAATCATTACAATATACTTCAAGAGCGACATATGAAGATGCCCCACGGTAACCAGAGTATATGATAAGAAATAAGAAACTTTGCCTTAACAACGCAATACAGCGGAATCATATGAAAGAGAATTCAAATAACTACATGCCTCCTACAAGATTTTAGAAGCTTATTCATCTTAAGAGGTACCTGAAAACCTCAAATCTCAAGCTACTCAAAATCAATTGAGTACCCGAGAGTTTAAGGAGAAAGCATAAACTTCAAGTCAGACATAAAGCCTGATATGAATAATAATCTACCATCTTAAGTCATTTATATATCTAGCGAGACCATGCCTCTTAGCGGAATGAGTTTCCCCTCACTAATATCTTGAAAACTTTTATAAACCATTTTTTGTTCTCCTGCATCCACAATGGTTAAGAAATTCAAAACATTATTATGTGATGTTATGCAAAACAATTGAATAAATTCTGGATTACACATGCCCATTCATTTTAACTATCTATCATAGTCATAGTTTCTAGGATTATTATTAACCTAATAGTTTTCATAGGCTGATTAACCGGTTAAACATTTATGGTCTCCCTATCCACTTACATAGTTTTCATGGGATCACTATGAACCTATTGGCAACTCCACTATCATTTCTTATATCCTAGTTTTCATGGGCTGATTAGGAACCTATTGACTAACTATTAATATCTTTCTTTTACCCTAGTTTTCATGGGGTAAATAAAAACCTATCGACTATTTGTTAATATTTCATTTTCTTATCCGAATATAGTTTTCATGGGCTATCTATAAACCTGTCTAACTAACGTCTTCAATTATACATAGTTTTCATGGGCAAACCAGCTAATTATGAACTTGTTGGCCCTTGCCAATATCATTTCCCTTACACATTTTTCATGGGTTACTATGAACCTGTTGGACCTTGCCAATATCTTTAATTTATATTCACTACCGGATCAATCTAACTGTTTATTCTGCCTTTTTCCAAAGTACCAGTTTGGGTTCATTACAAAGTGAATACATACATATATGAAGAAGTAATTAGAATAACTTGGTTAATCCCTTTAACCCATTTATACTTCTTTCAAAAACTTCATTTCAAATTAATTTGTTTAATAATATGCCATGGTTTTGCTTTTAAATTAGATTGGGTTATTTGTTTTGAAAACTATACTTTCAAAATCTTTGAAACCTTGCTTTCGACTATACTGGATAGTCTTCTTCGAAAGCATGAATCTCTTTTCAAAACACTAGACTCCTGCCTTTTAAAACACTTTAAAATCCTTCTTTCAAAACCTTTCGAATATAATAAAGTGTTGCTTATTAATTATTAGAATCATAGCTTCAAAACCATTGGAGATATTGAAAATGCCCCTTTAAACATCGTTAGATTTACCTTTAAAAATATCATTTGGGTTAAAGTAAATATAAACGAAAGTATCTCTTTCGAAACCATTCTTTACCATATAAGAATGTTGGAGAATATACGACGATGTCAAAACCGTCCCTTTCAATAGAGTCAAAAGCGCATATTTAAAATACTAAAGGATAGCTTTGAAACCCCTTCCATAGCCATTTCCATCAAAACCCATAACCTATGACCAAATTTCAAAAGGTTTAAATCAACAATAATCCATACATGTCCAAATTAAACAATCCGAAACGTAGATAATCAGTGGGGATAATTAAGAAAAATAAGGAAATAAAAAGAAAACAAACACATAATCTCACAGTGGAATGATAAAATATAATAATCAAATAACAGTTCATGAAGCTGTCTATATTATACATTTGATTATATTATATACAACAATTATCAGAGTTATATATATAGGGATAAATAAACAAATGCAGCAGAATAACATGATGTATAAATTAATAATAGTAATAATATACCAAATCTTCATCTCCGTCCTTCGAAAAACGATCTTCATTTTGCTGAAAAATACTCAGGGTTGACCCGAGTGTAATAAAAAGATAAAACACTTTAGTTAGGACTAAAATACTCTTATGTAAGTCAAATCAATAACAATAAATATGAGTGTAACAGCGTCAGAGAAGTATGTTGGATTTACATCTCCTATCCAGTGTATAACATGCATGCAATAATTTAAGAAATGTTACGAGATTTTCCATCTCCTAAGAATCCTTTAAACTATTTATATGTAATTAATCAAGGGATTAATTAATGAAGATAATTAATTTGTTAATGAGTAATTAATGGTAGTTAATTACTGGATTGTTATTAATCAAGGGTGATTAATAACTTTATTTTAAATTTCAAATTAATTACTAAATGTAATTAATTTATTAATTTAAATATAAATTAGAGATCATTAATTAATATAATTAATGATGCAATTAAGAATTATTTAATTAAGGAATAATTAATAATAAAATGATTAATTAATGTAATTAATTAAGGATAAATGTAATTAATTATAGTTAATTAATAAATGAAGTAATTAAATGTTAATTACTAAATGATTAAGGTTAATTAATTTGTGAAATTAATTAAAGACTAATTACTTATTGTAATTAGAGAATGATTAATCGAAGGTGTTTAATCAAGATGAATACTTAGAGAATGATTAATTAACTAGGTTAATTACTTAATGGATATATAAGCAGGATTTATAGATGTAGTGATTAATTTAATTTACTTTAAATTAATTAGAGATAGAAGTAATCAGTTTAATTCATTTTAAATTAATTATACATGGTGGTTAATAAATCATTGCTTATGGATGATATTAATATTTCATTGAATGGTTGTGATCTCAGTAATGAGAAGAGTAATATCTATATGATATGGATGCTTAGTTAAAGTATGATAATATGGATTATCTGTTTGTGATGATAATACGGATTATCTGTTTATGATGAGAATGTGAATATCTATTGTGATATGTGAATTAACTATCTGTGTGTATATAGATAATGATGAATTGAATTAATTGTTCAAATTAAAATCACTTGACATTAATATGGTGTTTGGATTTCGATGAGACCTGGATCGGGTTTCCAAATTTGGAATTCCGAAAACCACATCGATCCAAATTAAACGTTAGGTCGTGAATCTCAAGTGAAGGGTGAAGACTCGAGGTGTAAGGACTATTCGTGTTAATACTCTGAGGGTGATTCCAATACGAGTTTAACGGGGGTAGTACTTTCAGTTTCGAGATGAAGATTCAAAGTACAAGGGCTATTGTCGTTAACTCTGAGGGTGATTCCAAAATGAGTGTAACGAGATAGTGCCTTCGGTTTCGTTCGAACCCGGAACGAACTTGTATGGATTGAATGCTTTTAGAACATCGTCAGGTGGACGATGAGCATTCTAAGATTAATGTGTCCTATAAAGGTGATCGTAGCCTCAAGCCTCATCAACCGAGAATGGCTAAAACAAGAGAGTGCAGCAAGGCTAAGTGGCTCATGCCTAAGTAGGATGAGATTTACCCCTATCTAGAGGTCCCTTTTATTTCGGCTGTGTGGGCAGTTGGCGACGGCCATCTACGGGGTTGTCTTGTTCGGGACTGTCCAATAAGGGATGGTCCGGCTTTGTGTTGCAGGGGAGTTAGGGTGGCTTCTCGGTACAGTGATCTAGGACACGTACTGTGACAGGCGGTACCCTAGTAGCCCTGCCATTGTATGGAATCCAAACTCCAATAAGTGCCTGTACGGTTTTGATTGTGCCCAACTATGTTGGAACGTGAGATGTAAGCATTCTAGCTATTTCTGTATTTTATTTTTAAAACCCTAGACACTATTATAATATCACTGGATTTCCTATCAAATGTTTGGTTAGCGTAAGGTAAAAACTTTTCCATGTTTATTTGTTGGGAGTCTTACATGATACCCTATTATTTTTCAAAGGATTTTCAAAGTTTAGCAACTTTAAACCCGTTTACTCACACCAGACCCATGTCTGACCCGAGTGTTTATTTTCTGTTTTATTAAACTCTTGGGTACTCATATTATGTATGAGTAGTCAAGGGATTCAGGATTGCTTTGACGAGTCCTGGAGGAGAAATGGAGCAGGAGGCTTCAGCATGTATGTATATATATATATATATATACATATATATATATATATATATATATATATATATAGTTTCCGCTGTGCTAGTATCATATCTGTTTTCTGTGATGTAGTTGAATTGTAATAACTAGACATGTGTTTATAACTGTCTAGTTTGTGTTGTATTAGCTGTATAACTCTGATGTATATGATACTATGTAATATTTTATGTGATATAATATAATTTATTCATTCCGATGTGAGATTCCGATGTATTTGTTTCTTTCTTTCCTATCTTTTCTCTTTTCTATCCCTTTCTTTCTTCTTAATGATGCGTCTTTCTATGGAATGAAAGGCGGGTCGTTTCATTATATATAATAGTATATGCTATATTAGGTAAGGTCTATCACTAAAATAAATATCAAAATATCTTTAAGGCTTTACATTGATCTACCTTAACAAATTTTTATAGCACCAAACCAAAGTTGTAATGGGCTCTCATAAGGATAAATATGAAAACGCACATGAGGCAATGTCCAAGGTAGGATTCTACCAGTTTATTCTTTCTGGCTGGTTGTAACCCATCCGTGGCCAACCGCAACAATCAATCCAAACAAAAAGGTTGCACCCATCGAGTACAAAATCACGATAGTAATACGAGTGATTAATGTCGCTAGAAGTAGCTAACCTCATTAGCCGTACATAATCTTCTGTTTTAGTCATGTTAATTATGACACAAGTGTCAAGGCTAAACATCATCGTTCTCTTACTTCATTCCAGCAAACGTTAGCCAATTTAACCACTACATTCTAGATATCATCCACAGCGTACACAGCTATCAGAGTGGTTACAATATTGACAGAGTGTATGCCAATAAGAGGCCTCGGTCTCTTTAACAACCAAACGTGATTTTACACATCGTTTGGTTCTTTTACATTTCGAAAACAGTTCGTACTTGATATTAAAATATCATATTCACTTCAAAACTAAATCAATTTTGAAATCATCATATTCGCTTCAAAAATCAAATCGTTTCGACATCATCATATTTGCTTCAAAAATCAAATCCAATTTGAAATCATCGTATTTGCTTCACAAATCATATTTTACTTCAAAATGTCAATTCAGTTCAATATACCAATTTCACTTCAAAGTTTGATTCGAATTAAAATTTTGGTTATACTTCACTTTAACCTAATTCATACTTAAATCCAAGGTTGAAATATAAACATTTCAACCTTTTGGCCAGTTTGAATTTTAGAAAATGGTTTAAACGGTTTTAAAATATTAAATAGTTAAAATAGTTTAATAGAAAAAAGTTTGAGTAATAAAAATGGTTTATATAGTAAAATAGTTAGAAAAATCAAAGTAATTTGAATATTTAAAGAATATAGATTTTAAACCATTTATACTAAAATAATTCATTTAAAAATAGTTTAAAGTCAAACCGGTTCACTTTCCAAATTTTTAATTCAAATTAGTTCCAATTTCCATTTCGATTTAATCGATTCAATTCCGATTTCAAGTCGAATTTTACTTCGATTCCAAATTTATTTCAATTCCAAATTAATTTCTATTCCAATCCAAATTGATTTCAACTCCAATTCCAAATTAATTTCAATTCCAATCCAAATTGATTTCAACTCCAATTCCAAATTAATTAAAATTCCAATTCTAAATTAATTTAAACTCCAATTCATAATTAATTAAAATTCCAATTTCAAATTAATTTAAATTCCAATCCAAATTAATCTAAAATCCAATTCCAAATTAATTTAAACTCCAATTCCAAATTAATTCAAATTCCATTTTCAAATTGATTTCAACACCAATTCCAAATTAATTTAAATTCTAATTTCAAATTAATTTAAACTCCACTTCCAAATTGATTTAAATTTCAATTCAAATTAATTTTAACTCCTATTTCAAATTAATTTAAATTCCAACATTCTGAGCTCAAGTACGAAAATAATACGAGTTTCATAAATTCGATTTTTATTTATTAAAATTAATTCATTTAAATAAATTAAAAAAAATAAAATCATTTAATTTAACAAATTCGGTGTCCGTATATAATTTTCTATCATATGGCCAAGTAAATCAGTTATTCCAATTTAATTCAAGAATAGTTATATATATCATTTCAATTCAAAATTAATGCCATAGGTATATATCATTTCAACCTATTTCTTAATTTATTCGAAATAATTCAATTTACAGTTTTATATACAATAAATAATATGCAGGATAATAACATGATATATCAAAATAAGTAAACATCCAAAATATAAACCAACGGCATCCATCACGACCAATCATTCAACAGTCAATAAAATTCACAAAAATTTCGTTATTATCAATGTTAGGTATTTATGGGCAATTAAATCCAAATTAAATCTAACTATCAATTCTTATTTCATTAATTAATTCAAATGTCAGTGCAAATGTCAATTAAACTTATCAAACAACAATTAATAAATTAAAAATCACTTCACGATATAAATTTACCTATAAAAAAATTATTTCAGTCAATTGTGAGCGTATAAACACTCACTTTTTTATCTGAAATTGAAAATATTTTCAGCTTCAAATAAATTCCAGCTCTACTCAAAGTTGAAGACGACTTCAATACGATCCCAACGAAATTTTTCTCGCCCGAGTTGGACCTCATTTGAAAGAGCAATGATTTAATTATTATAACGATAATTAAAATTTTAACTAACATAATAAATAAATAAATAATAAAAAAAACCCCTTCTTCATATGCGTCTTTCCCCAGCCCTGCTCCTCCTTCTCAGGTCGCGCTTCGCTCCTTTTTTCCTATTTTTTTTCAGCGAACAATAGCATCCCCTCCACACCACCAGCGGCCGTAACCCCTATCTATGCCTTGCCTCGTCGACCTTAGCCCATGTGCAAACTCCACGTTTGTCGATTGAAGCTCAAAACCATAAAAACTTGTGGCACTGCCTGCCTCCATCCTCCTCCAAGACGCGTACAGCGCGCACGCCTTCATCCTCTGGTCAACGCGATCGATCGTGCTGTCTCTTTTTTTTAAAAAGTATTCGACGCTATATTTTTTCTTTTCCCTGTTTGAATTGGAATAAAGAGATGGAGGGAGAGGGATACAACAAAGAAATGGGATGTGGTTTTGGTTCGTTCGAATAGGAGCGTTGAGATATTTTTATTGTTATTTAGTTTGAAAATATCTAACGTTTAACGTCTAAAATTTCTCGAGCTCCAAATGAAGCATGCCACCTAGCATTTATAATGTTTTACCCCATTCCAAAAACAATGGAACTAGTCCTTAGACCTAACTTGATCGTGTGTAGAAGATAGCTTTTCAAAATCAATTATTTAATTAAATTCTAAATATAAATTATACACGTTTCAAGTTCGCACGGCCAAACGATAAGTCTGATCAACACGAACTTGAAATCTTATAATAATTCATTATTATAGTTTGGATGAAACTGGTTTCGTCAAAATCCGAGACAGTGGCCAAAATGGCTATTTCTACTCGTCAATTAGAATATGAAATTTCCAATTTTAAACGTTAATAGTCTTCATCATTGTTTAAATAAAATATAAATCAACTTCCGGTATCATTTTTAATCATATTACATACATTATTCAATTATTTAAATAATCTCCAATATTAAATTTGAACAAGTTAATTGTCCAATAAATCTATATTAATAAAACATTGAATTCTATTTCTAACCATATTTATCCAATAGTTATATTAAATTTAATAATTTACAATAGTCAAAAGTACGGGTCGTTACATACTCCCCTGCTCAGTACTTTTCGTCCTCGAAAAGGCTAGGTAGATAATTTAACATACAATATAATTCGTTCAAAATAATCAACTTATAGAACTTTAACATCTTATTTACAAAGCCTTTACTATGTTCCTACTATGTCACTCCGATATCGGTTTTACATAAATTACAACTTACATGTAAAACAAGTTATAACTTTTCTAAAAGTTCAAAAAATTTCTAACTCCCGGATTTACGGAAAATTTTGACAGAGTCTCCTTTGCACGCTCGGTTGGTAATATTTTACAATACAATATATATCATACATACAACAAATAGATGTCAAATATACATCTCATCTTAATGATAAGGCATCCCGAAGGGAAAAATATAAAATCGCGGTATGTAATCCGAGATACGTACCTAATTATTTTTAATACCAATGAGTTCGCTCGTATTAAGCAAGCAAAAGCACATAAAAACCCACGTATACGTCAAAACATCTTCGTATGTGCCTATTGTAACAACCCGGAATTTTATAAAAATTAATTTTCGTCATTAAAACGATTTAATTTGGTTGATACTTGCTGTTAGGAATTTTTGTAATCGGTTGAATTCTTTTAAAACTTTTCAAGTGATGTTTGGGCTTTAACTAAAATATTGGCCCACGTTTTCACTTGCTTGATGTCGTTCCCTTCATATTTTAGTTCGACCCGTCCCTCTCTCTGGATTGAGCATTCGAAAACCCTTAACAAAAAAAAAATGGAGGCGGTCTCGTTCGTCCCCCTTTTCAAAATTAGGGTTTTCGTAATTCTTCGAGGTCGCGCTGGGTACTCTCGAGTAGCGTCGATCGTTCGTGCTTCTAATTGCTTCGAAACACAGGTGAGTGTTCCACTCACATTTAATTCATGTCTCATGCTTAATTAAGGTTCAAGTTCTGCGATTTTGTTTGATTCTTTACTCTAAAACTGCTGTGTCTTCGACATTGTTTTGACCCAATGTTAATCATCTGTAGTTGTCGTAGTATTGCAGTCATTGGCTTGTTTTATACATTCCCTGTACATTAATTAATGTTGTTCAAATTCGTGACTTACGTTGTTTGAATTCTTGGCTATCGGTGGAATTCTTTGACATTTGATTTTGATGGCATAGTCGAGATGATTCCTGACTTGTTCTTGTTGTTCAATTTTTGCCTTGCCTTTATTTGTGCTTGCTGCATTTTAACTGTGGCTTTGGCGTTGGATTTGTTCGAACTTGTTTTAGTTGAACTTCGACATTGACTTGATAATGTCTTCGAGTTCTCGGTTTGATGTACTTGAGTCTGCATCCCTGATCTCTGTTGTATTTTTGATTCTTTGTGCATTTGTTTGCACTGTCGAATGCTGCATGCTTCGTGATTTGAAACTGCTACCATCATTTGCTATCTGATGCATTTCATATTATAACTGTGTCATATTGCTTCTATGGTGCTTGTTGTGTTTGCTTTGACTTAATGTAACCTTTGAGGTTGCTGTTTTGTTCTTGTGCATTTTGATGCCATCACTGAATTTGATGCCTATGTCTATGTATACATATACATACATATGTACATGCTTAAACTGCTTTTGTTCTTCGACCCTATGCAGCTCTGGACTGCACTTCTTTTACTGTCCCTATTGCATCTGTATGCACCATTGTGTTATACCATTGTCTTGTCTTAAATTTGGACTGGTACTTTGCCACACCACTATCCTTGTGTACATGTTGATGAACCGTGTACATTTGCCTGAGGTTGTTTACTTGGTGGCATTTCTTTGTGATCTGCCTTGTTGCTTGACCTCTGTCTTTATTTGTTGTTTGCATTTCCAGGTTCATATAGTTGAAACTGTTCCATTGCACTTGTGTTGAGTCCTAACAACAGTGACTTGACCTCTGCATTTGGTTAATGATTTTGGCCACATCTCTGTACTGTCCAGTCTCATTTATTTGTATACTTGAGCATTTTTTTAGTTGCACTGCAACTTCTGTTTGCATATTTAAATTGCAGATAGACTTGAGCACTTTTGGTTCAACTTTAGGCTAATTAACTTGTACCTTCTATTGCTTGGCTTCGGCATTTGACCTGAATTTTTAAAGTGCTGCTGACCTTGGTCATATGTCTTGGCAATGTTGATTTCGGCATTTGAACTTTTCCCTGGAGCATGTCTGATTTTATGGCATTGCTCCATCATTTGTGTCCACTACATTCTTCGTTTCACATCAACTTGTTGCCGTACAGTTCAATCCTGATTTCCTGCATATTGATGTTAGGTTACTTACTGGGTTTCCCACTGTGTCTTGTTCAACATTGTTTGTTAGCACTGTTTCATCATGTCACTGCCATGTGCATTTGGATTGATTTTCGAATTACACTTGAGTTGAATCCGGTGACTCGGGTTTGATCTTGTGTTTGCCTGTGAATTTTAATTGGGTACATCATCACTGTAGTGGCAAGGCAGTGCACGCAAGCGTGAACTGCAGCCACGCGGTATTCATTGGGTACATCGTCACTGTAGTGGCAAGGCAGTGCACGCAAGCGTGTACTGCAGCCACACAGTTTTAATGTTTTAAATGTGGCGAGGCAGTGCACGCGTGCGTGTACTGCAGCCAATCGGTTTCGATGTTTTTAAGTAACTTTTCAATTATTTGAATTGATTTGATTTAAAATGATGATTTTGTCATTAATTGCCGTTTAAGCAATTCTGTTGTTTTCTAAATTATCTTCATTGATAATCTTTTTAATTTATCTTCATTGATAATTTGGATTTGTTGATTTGTTGTTTAACACTGTTATGTGTTATATTTACCATTATCCAATTTCCTTGTTAAAGGATCGGATAGGCGAGATTTATTGTGACTGTCATCTATTCATTTTTAATTATTATTGCTTCTGTGCACTAATAACTGAGTTTGAATTAGACTGACCCGTGTATTATTTTCTTTTGAATTTAATACTCGGGTCAAACTGAGTATTTACAGGTTGTTGATATCTTACTTTGGGTTGCTGCTAGAGCTATGAAGTCTTTTCATACTTTTTGGAGTAGTCGTTCTCTTAGTATAGGATGTTGTATATTCATGTATATTATTTACGATAATGTACTTGTATATGTAACTTCCAGAGTCGACAGTTGTAGTTGTATCATATGTACTGTATCCACATGTATTGTAACTGACATCAGTTATTATATATATGAGACTTTTGTTTTATCTGTGTTCCGCATTTATATTATCTGTGTTATTATTATATCTATTGTCCTAAACTATTATGAATCATCGTAGTTTGTTTTATACTGGAATTGGGTATGTCGATGGGAATAAATAAATAAGAGATGAAAAGTAAAAATATATACCACTCCTATCGAAATAACCAATACTAGTGTAAGGCCTAACTATGGATGGCCGCTCCTATCCAGCCTTATTCTTCGTGATAACAGACAGTGTTTCCTTAATACTCTTTGTTATTGTGAGCATAGAGGTGGGGCGTCACACCTATCTCAACTCGATTTAAGATATTTGTTGCATATAGAGATATAGAAGCATGTATAAGTCTAATATAACCATATAACATGGATTTTGAATCCAAAAAATATATAAAAGAACAAATACGCAATATACAACAACCATATGCAATCAAAACAGTAATAACAATGGTTTACAACAAAATAAACCATCCAACCATCAATATCCATCCAATTAATCCAATTAATTCATAACCATGTGAATTTATATTATCCAATGTCAATTTTTAATTTAACCCTTTATTTCTTATTAACATTCATTTCATTAGTAGTTTAATTGACTCGGTTTCAATTAATTTACACTGACATCCAATTTATTTGCATTCACTTTATTTACTTTTTAATTAATTAACATTCACCTATTAATATTCATTCTGTTAATCATATAATGGATTTATATTCATTTCATTCGCTTTTAATTGATTTACATTCAACTAATTTCGTTTCGATCCATTTTTTTTCAATCAACCAATATTCATTGCATTCACATTTGATTGTTACAATTCAATGTATTTGCATTCATTCGATTTATTTTCAGTTGATTAATATATATTTTAGTGACATTCATTTTATTTATTATCCAGTGAATTTTCATTCCATTCATTTAAAATTTATTGTGCTCATATTCACATCCATTTATTTTAAATTGACTCACATCTGCTTATTCACATTTGTTGAAATCAAATTTCTCTTACATTCAATGATTAAAGCTATTACATTCAATATAACTTTACAATGTAAGTTCATTTCATTTTGAATCAAATTCTATTTTATTTGACTCATTTTGTTAATTTATTTCCTTAACAGAAAAGTTTATTCATTTCCATTAACTCTACTTAAGTGAAATCAAATTTCATATCTCATTTTAGATTTCTTTTTTCATATCTTCGATATTCACTAATTTTATTTACTTATACTTGTCAATTCTGTGAGTTATAAGACTTACATGTTTTCACAAACACTTCAATTATAATATCCATAATTTTTCTTTACATTTACCTTCACAAATTTCATTTAATACTAAATCCATTTGTGAAACATTTCATTTATCATTTCTTAACTTTATCACTATTTTATAAAGGTCCATTTCTTTCTATTCCAACTTGTTCAAATTTATAATCTCCTCAAAAGTTACAATTTAATTTACAACATTCTTCACAAATTTACATTTAATTCAATAAACAACTTACAAGATATTATTATATTCATTTATCTAGTTTCTTAAGTTTCATTTACTTGTTCAATTTAGCCATTAATTATTTCATAATACACTAATTAAGTATATAGCATTTGTTATAACAACTTAAATTTCATTTATAAACATTTTAATTACCGAAGTATTGGTTTACTTGTATGACATTCCATTACATATTCTTATAAACATTTATGGTAAGTTATTTTGATGCTTTAGAGATTAATTGAGTATTATACAAATTAATCTTATTCATTTTATTCAATAAGAATGTTCAACAATTTTATACGTCTTGAATTCCCATTATCTTCCAATTTAAGAATTATAGCTTCAATTTATGATTTCTCTTAAACACTCAGACTTCAATTATTATTTTGTATTAAATTAGTTAAAACTCAATTTTTAAAACTCACTCCACTTGCATTTAATTTATTTATATCTAATTTAGATTAGATTCAGTTAACCATATTAATTTTAAATACATTCATTTATTTTTATTAAATTTCTTACACACTTAAATTACATTTCATTTTAAAAATTCAAGTTTCATATTCATTTTATTATTTTATCTTATTCATTTCAAATACAATTCATTTCTATTTAAGCTTTCTTGAGTTAAACTTCATATTAATGCTTGTTTTCGCTAACCCTATTTAATTGACATTTCTTAGGTTAATTTTTTTCTTTCATTTCTTAAATTCAAATCTTTTTTAATTTCTTAACAAAATATTCAATAGTTTTAAAATTTTAATTTACTTTTCTATTCAAAATTATAAGTTATAAACATATTTTAATATATACTAATTTCAATTATAAGTTTAAAACTATTTTCATATATTTATCAAATCATACTTAGAATATATTTTTTCACAATCAATACTTGTTTTAATCGAAAATAATTTTTTTAGTAACAATTCTCATTCAAAAACTCAAAAATGAATACTAGCGATCCTACAGTCATCCCCAGAATTATTTCCCAGCGACCATAGAGAGTTTAATGCTTTTATTCCTTCCAAAAATCCTTTCGAAATAATTTTCTATAGTAAAAACTCTTTCAACTAATATTAATATTAATATTAATTTCGAAGGCTTGAAAATAATTTTGAAAACTAAGAGATTCAATTTCTAAAATTCTCAATTGTTTTTATATCCTTCTATTATAATATAGCTTATACAATTCCCTTTTTTTATTATGAAAATACTCTTTACTTTAAATTTTAGTCATTTCAACAATTTTTATTTTATTTAGATTTCAATTCATTTTAATTATCAAACGCTTGATAAAATAAATTCATTAAGTATTCGTTTTATTTTTAATTCAACCAATAATCGATGATAATTAGATATTATCATCGCCTAACAACAATTTCATTAAAAATTATCATTTTATATATATAAAATATAATTCATGTAAAATTAATCCATTTGCCTATTTTAAAACAATATTATGTCGACTTGCCTCGTTTAAGTGTTTAGAAACCACTATTGATAGCATGACGTCCCGCGCATCGACCAGAATTTATAAACTACTCAACATATAAGTAAACACAATATAAACATTAAGAACACTAAAAAGTACTCTCTCATATACACGCTCAAACAGACTCATTCTAGGATAGTACTACCTTATCTCTAATGAGTCAAACCACACAAAGCCAAGCTTATCGCTAAACCTGGCATTGATCTTAACTGCGACGACCTACATTTCGAAAGGTTTAAATCGACAATAATCCACACATATCTGACTTAAACAATCCAGAGCATAGATAATTAATGGGGATAATTAATAAAAATAAGGAAACAAGAAGAAAACAAACATAGAATCTCACAACGGAACGATAAAATATAATAATCAAATAATAGTTTATGAAGCTGTCTATATTTTACATTTGATTATAATCTATACAAAAATTTATCAGATTTATATATATCCATCAGGGATACATAAACAATATAGCAAAATAGCATGATGTAGAAAATAATAATAGTAATAATATACCAAATCTTCGTCTTCGTCCTCCGAAAAACGATCTTCATCGTGCTGAAAAACTCAAGGCCGACCCGAGCGTGATGAAATGACAAAACACTTTTTATTAATAAGAACGACCACTTAAATTTATTCAATTCTCGATCCCTTTATCACTTAACATTTACATTATTCTATTTAATTTACTTAATTAAATATCCTGAATAATGTTATTTAAAATTTTGGGATGTTATAGGCTCCTCGTCTTAAAGAATTTCATCCTCAAAATTCAGTAAGGACCAATTATAATTCATATTAATCATTTATAACAACTTCTAACAACCATATTAGTCTATCTAACTAGCAACATCTATATTATTCTAATATAGACAAACCTTCAAAGCAGAACAAGATATGTATCTCGAATCCTATCCTATGTGACCCAAGTACAGTCTTTCTCATGGTCACCCCACTAAACTTTCACCAACTTGACTATCTTGGACGTCAATCTTTTCTCATCCTTCGCCACAAGCTGAACTGGTTGTCTAACAACTGTCAAATTAGGTTCTGCTACCAACTTATCCAACCCTATCGAAGGAATAGTAGTTTCTGGATCATGCGCATACTTGTGAAGATAAGATACATGGAATACATTATGGACACCTGTCATATTTCTTGGCAATTCTACTCTGTATGCGAGCTTTCCAGTCCTCTCTATAATCTGGATGGACCAACATATTTCAGTGCCAGCTTCCCTGACTTGCCGAATTGTACCACTCCCTTCATCGGTGACACCTTAATAAAAAATCTGTCTCCAACTGAGAACTCTAGGTCTTTACGCCTTTTATCTGCATATTTCTTTTATTTGATTAAGCTTCCTTCATTCGTTCTTGAATCAACTCAATCTTCTCCGACGCCTCTCTAATCAATTCTGGACCTAAGACTAATCTGTCTTCAGTCTCTAACCAACATGCTGGTGATTTGCACGACCTTCCATACAAAGCTTCAAAATGCACCACTCCTATACTAGTTTGACAACAATTATTGTAGGAAAATTAAATCAAATATAGGTGATCTTCCCAAGATCCACCAAAGTCTAATACACAAGCTCTCAACAAATCTTCGAGTACTTTATTAACTCTCTTAGTCTGCTTACCCATTTATGGATGATATGATGTATTCATCTTGGGCTTGGTATCTAATACCCTCTACAGGCTTCTCCAAAATTCGCTAGCGAATGATGCATCTCTGTTGCTGACTATGCCACTAGGAATTCCATGAAGTCTAACTATGTTCTCCACGAACAGTTTCTCCAAAGCAGGTGCCGTCCTAGTTGACTTGATTGGAATGAAATGAGCGCTCTTCGTCAATCTATCCGCTATAACCCATATGCTTTCAGTTTCCCTGTTCGACTTAGCAACCCATAAATAAAATCCATGGATGTAGAATCCCACTTCCAAACCGGTGTCTCCAAAGGCTGAAGCAACCCGCTCATCTTCTGGTGTTCGGCTTTCACCTGTTGATAGTTAGCACATTGCCTAATCCATAAGCCAACATCTATTTTCATATCTTCCCAATAGAATCTCCTCTTCATATCTTGATACATCTTGGTCCTTTTTGGATGAATCGTAAACTTGGATCGATGACAATCTTCTAGAACTTCTCTTTTTAAGTTCTCTACATTTGGAACACATAAGTATCCCTTCTTTTCAATCATCCTCTCTGGTCGATGCCAAAATCTTTAAGACCGTCGATCTCGGATCCCACCTCGAGTCTTCTAATCTTCTCGACTAATTCTGGATCCTCTTTCTGTTTTGTAGCTATCTACTCGATCAGCACTGATCTAACCTCTAAATTAGCAGTGCTCTAACTAGAATAAGCAGTCGATCTCGACTTTATACTACACATAGCCAAAGCATCTAAATCCTTCCTTTCTGCCAACATAGCTAACACCACATTCTGATGTTTCCTGTAAGGGCATTCGCTACTTTATTTCCTTTCCAAAGAGTATATTCTATACAAAATTCATAAGCAGCCAAAAACTTCAGCCACTTCTGTTGTCGCATATTCAACTCTTTCTGAGAGTATAAGTTTCTTAAGGACTTATGATCAGTGTATAGTTCAAATCTCTCCTCTAAGGGATAATGTCTCCAAATCTTCAACGCGAAGATTACCACAACCAACTCCAAATCATGAGTAGGATATCTCACCTCCTACGATCTAAGTTGTCGAGGAGTATACGCAATGACTTTACCATTATGCATCAGCTCCCAATCCCGTTCCACATCCATCAGTGTACATCACCAACCCTTGGCTTCCATTTGGCACAACTAATGCTAGTGCATTGGTCAAAAATTGTTTTAACTTAAGGAACCCCTCCTCACATTTCTCAAATGAAATGAACTTCACAACTTTCCTGATCAACTTAGTCAAAGGTGCTGCTATCCATAAAAAGTCTCTAATGAATCTTCGATAATAGCTATAAAGTCCAAGAAAACTTCTGATCTCGGTTACCATCTTTGGGCTATTCCAATTATTGACAACTTCGATCTTAACTGGATTTACTGCCAAACCCTCCTTTGAAACTAAATGACTAAGAAACTTGACCTCTATCTTCCAAAAATTACATTTGGAAAAGTTTGCCTCTATCTGATGTTGTCTTAGCATCTCAAACACTACTCTTAGATGATCCTCATGCTATCTCTCATCTTTCGAGTACACAAAAATGTCAGCTATGAATACCAACATGAACCTATCCAAGTGTTCTCAAAAAACTCGGTTCATCAAGTGTACCAAAAAAGGAGGTGCATTCGTCAACCCGAATGGCATCACTAACCATTCATATGAGCCATACCTAGTTCGAAATGCTGTTAAAGAAATATTGTCCTCGCCACTCTCAACTGATGGATCCCCGTTGCCAAATCTAATTGGGAAAACACTATTGGTCTACTCAACTTATCAAACAGATCGTCAATTCATGGAAAATGATACTTATTCTTGAACGTCCCTTAATTTAGCTTACTATAGTTGATGCATATCCTCAGTGACCCATCCGACAAATTCACAAAAACCATGGCCGCTCCCTAAGGTGAACTACTTTGTCTAATAAACTTCCTTCCTTCTAGATCCACTAGCTGCACCTTCAATTCTTTCATCTCAATTGGTGTCATTCTGCTAGGTGGTCTATTGATAGGTTTAACTCCTGGTACAGGATCTATCCAAAACTCAATAGTCGTTTCGGTGGTAATCCTGTGATCGACTGAAATATATCTAAAACTCTCTTGCAACTCAAACCTGACATAGCTCTTCCGCTACTTCCAAGGCACTTAATACATCACATACACTTCGGTCGAAATTATCAATTGAGAAGTTGATTCAGTTATGAATATTTGGATTCCTTAATGATATTTCCCCATCCTGGAAAAATATCCTGGCTTCATATCTACCCAACCAATCCATACCCAAAATGATCCCGAAATCTACGAAATCATAAACATACAGATTACATGCGAACATATGACCTTACAAATCGAGTTCTAACTGGTCAGACCTCATCCCTAGATTTGCATACCCTCCTATTAGATTCGCAACCCTTAAGGAAGGAACAGGGTAAGTGGGTTCTAAGCATAACCTATAAACCAAATTATGAGATATAAATGAATATGATGCACAGATATCAAATTATATCCTAACTGGAATACTTTGAATCAAAAATTACCTTCCATCACAGTCTTTCCCTTATCTGCTGCAGTTGGTCTTGAAGAAGATGGTGGTCCAATAGCAGAAACATTTCATTTTTCTGCCCTAACTGGCTCTGGACACCGGTTCTTGTAATGCCTAACTTAATTGCAGCAGCACTTAACATGCTTTTTATCCGCAGCCTTCTTCTACCCCTTGCCTAACCGGCACTCATTTGCAAAATGACCTTTTTTGTCACATTTGTAGCAGGCAAAATCAACTTTTGAATTCTTGGTCGAATCTCCCTTCTATGCTCCTTTCTTTTTAAAGAACTTCCTCTTCTTATCCTGAGGATCCTGGGATTCAACTAGCTTCTCCTTATCAAACACAGAAAACATTTCCTCATGGTGAACGACCATCTCTACCACCACATTATAGGGATCATGAATATGAGTCAGAGTTACCCTAGAAAGCTCGGGCCTCAGTCCCCGAATGAACCTTTTAATGTCAGTGTCTATAGTAGCGTATCCATATTGAGATATCTCATCAGTTCTATTTGCATACTTGATAACCGACATGTCTCCATCTTCCCACCAATGCTGACTTGAAAGCTTCAAAAAATAAACCTCTCTTCAAATCTCCTTTCGAAATCAACCCAAGTCAGCTCTTCCTTCGGAACTCTGGCTATTACCTAGAGGCCAGCCTTTTCTTCCATTCATCTTATAAACCCAAATCAGCAAATATCCTTTCGTAATGCAATAGCCAATTCTCCACTTTGATGGCTTATTCTGTTCCCATAAACGGCTTTCCACCTAAGCTGGTGTATTCTCTGCTTAGCTTAGCATAATAATTCCCAATATTACCAGTAACTCCAGTAGAAGCACCTGCTCGCATAAAATTAGCAAGGAACTGATGCATCATCCCCGTATCTACTGGCAAATTTCTAGCACTCATATTGGCTTTTGCATTTCGATTAGCGTTAGCCTATCGATCTTGGCTCCTTCGAGTGTTAGGTCGAACATTTCCATCAAATGTGGTGCTTCCTCTACCTAGATTTCCTCTTTCGTTTCCTGCTTCCATATCTTCTTTCTCGTAAATCTATATATTAGCCTAAGTAAGATACAAAAGAACGGTCTAAGAAAAAAGGGGAATTACGTACTTACACACACACACACACATATATCATATACAAGTACATTGTAATCGTGTTAACCCAAACCCTGATTATGTTTTTGATTTATTGGATCATGTTTTGAAAATATTTTAGGTTTAAATTGCTTAAGTTTTCATAAACCAATGATCTGATGCCAACTTGTAACATCCCCAACTTGGAGGCCCAAAACTAACGGCTAGGATGATGCAGTCACCCATAGTTATTAATCCTCGGTGATGAAATGTGGTAATAGATAAACTAATATATCAAAAACACATGAATATGGAAAAAGTTTAAAATTTTCAAAACAATTTTCAGATTCCATTCCAAAACCACATTCTTTGCATAATCCCATAAAGTTAACCATGTTTAGAAAATACAGTTATTACAATAACTTCAAGAGCAACATATTAAGATGTCTCCTTGGTGATCAGAGTATATAATAGGAAATAAACAACTTTTCCTTGACAAAACAACACAACGGAATCATATGAAAGAGAATTCAAATAACTACATATCTTTTGCATAACTTCAAAAGCTTATTCATCTTAAGAGGTACCTAAAAACCTCGAATCTCAAGCTACTCAATATAAATTTGAGTACCCAAGAGTTTAAGGGAAAAACATAAATTTCGAGTCAGACATAAAGCCTGGTATAAATAATAATCTTCCATCACAAATCATTTAGATATCTATTAAGACCATGCTGCTTAGCAAAACGGGTTTCCCCTCACTAGTATCTTAAAAGCTTTTATAAACCATTTTCTATGCTCCTACATCCATAATGGTCAATCAATTCAAAACATTAATAGGTGATGATATGCAAAACAATTGAATCAACTATGGATTATCCATCCCCATTTGTTTTAACTATCTGTCATAGTCATAGTTTCTAGGATTACTATTAACCAATAGTTTTCATAAGCTGACTATATTCGGTTAAACATTTATGGACTCCCTGTCCACTTATATAGTTTTCATGGGATCACTATGAACCATTGGTAACTCAAATATCATTCTTATATCCAAGTTTTCATGGGCTGACTAGGAACCTATTAACTACCTTTCAATATCTTTTTTTACCCTAGTTTTTATGGGCTAACTTGGAACCTGTTGACTATCTGCCAATATTTCATTTTCTTATGCGGATATAGTTTTCATGGGCTAACTATAAACATGTCTAACCGGCGTCTTCAATTATACATAGTTTTCATGGGCTAACTATGAACCTATTGGCCCTTGCCAATATCATTTCCGTTACACAGTTTTCATAGGCTTATTGTGAACCATTAGCCCATGTTAATATCTTTAATTTATATTCACTACAGGGTCATCCTAACTAGTCATTCTACCTTTTCCCAAAGTACCATTTGGGTTCACTGTAAAGTGAATATATAAACATATATAAGTAGTTATAATAACTTGGTTAATCCCTTTGACCCATTTAGACTTCTACAAAAACTTCATTTCAAATTAATTTGTTTAATAATATGCCATGGTTTTGCTTTTAAATGAGACTGGGCTATTTGTTTTGAAAACTATAGTTTTAAAACCTTTGAAACCTTGCTTTCAACCTCACTGGATAGCCTCCTTCAAAAGCATACATCTCTTTTCAAAAAATTATATTCTTGCCTTTTAAAACACTTTAAAATCCTTCTTTCGAAACCTTTCGAATATAATAAAGTGTACCTTACTAATTATTAGAATCATAGCTTCGAAACCATTAGAAGTATCTCTTCCTAAAGCATTGAGATTCCCCATTTCGACATCATTGGATTTACTTTAAAACTATCGTTTTGGTTAAAGTAAACACAAATGAAAGTATCTCTTTTGAAACCATTCTTTACATTAAAAATGTTGGATAATTTATGATGGTGTCGAAACCATCCATTTCGCCAGAGTCTAAAGTATATATTTAAAATATCGAAGGATAGCGTCAAGACCCCTTCCAAAGCCATTGCCTTTGAAATCGATGACCCTTTCGAAAGAATTTAGGAAGCGGCTCAATATAGCTTCAAAACAAAAAAATACCATTCGACATCATTGATGACTTCAATTCACTCGAAAGGTAAAAGAATCAGCGGTAGGGCTTCGACTGTGTTGAAACCCCTTCTTTCCAAAGTGTTGATCTATAATTAAAGAAACTCCTTTGAAAACTGTTTTTATTTTAAAACAAGCATGGCAATCCCTCCAAAGGCTATTATAAAAATCCTTCCAAAAACATTTGTATTGGCTAAGTCAAAAGCTTAGTAAAACAAAGACTGGGGCTTAACATTTTAAAACAAATTAAAATATTGACTCCATCGGAAGCATGCTTTCGACTCCATCTTTCTCCAATCCACTACGTACCATCTAGATGATACCCTATGTATTAGTTAAGGATTAATAGGGTTTTGACTTTGTCGAAGGCGAAAGGTAAGGGGCGAAATGTACCCTTAATAGAGGTGGAACCTGTTTTTCTGGGTTAAATGTCAAATTAAGCAGCTTATCTCAACTAACTTGCCTACATGTAAACTTCTTGTTGATTGCCATAACTTTTCCCATGCTTTTCAAAACTAACTGCCTTATTATTTTGGTTAAGTATCAAGCTTAGAATTTTACAGATAAACCTTCCTTTGCAAATATAAATAAATCATTTAGATCATCTTCTTAAAATAATTTAATTTGTATATCAAATCACTTAAGAAAAATCCTTAGAAATCACATAAATTCACTTTGATCATGTTATATAACATCTCAAAATTTCAAACCCAATTTCTCAACATATTTTCTAAAATAAATTTGTAAACCCAACATGCTATATTTCCATTCAAAAATTCATAATAATCTTTCAAATCTTAGGAAATGATCAAACTTAAACCCAAACCTAAAATTATGTTTTGCATAACATATAATTTTTCTATGGCGTTTAAACATCAATATCATACGGTTTTCGTCTAAATCCGTATGAACCATCATTTAAACAATCTTGTACAAATTTAAACGAATCATAATTCAAGCATATCAACATAAAACATCATATATTCAGCAAATAAAGATGGAAATTATTATTCACCTTAATCTTTGATAAGGAAAGTGTATTGAGATGAGTCTGATTCCCCTCTTTAATTCTTTAACTTTTTCCTTAACTATTTTCTTCTTTTCATCTAATTAATGGACGACCTTCTTTCTTTTATTTAAGTTTCTTATTTGTGAAAAGGTGATAACGGATGTGAATGGCTTAAGGGATACACATATATAACGGTGAGAGTCATGGGAGGCCGATATCTATTATGCCCTTATATAATTTATTTAGTCTACAAACCATTCTTTAAGACCATTTCTTATTAATAAGCATGACCACTTAAATTTATTCAAATCTCAATCTTGTTATCACTTGACGTTTACATTATTCTATTTAATTTACCTATTTAAATATCCTAAATAATGTTATTTAAAAATTAGGGATGTTGCACTAGGTCCTATTGCACTAGAAAAATTATGATATAGAGATCATAATATATAACCACCAAGGGAAATGCAAAGTAATATAGTCTGAAGTCCTACATACCTACGGAACTAATAAGCTCGGGGCAGTACCCTAGAGTGCGAGGGGAGAAAAATATATTTTCTATCCTAATCCGTTCCAGCAAAAATTTCCTCAATATTAGTACTATACTCGCCGTCCTTGCAGAGGATAGGCTCATTGTCCATAAGTTTATAGTAAAGTTCCTTCTCATGATCCTTATCATCTGAAATCCACTTTGAGAAAATTCTAGTTCGTACCTTGTGAGATAAAGTTCTAGCTTTACTACACTAGACCAAGTTCGTACCTTCATCAAGCTTTTATGATAATTATAGGGATAAGCACTCCGAGTATGAGGATCGAAATGAAGAGTAATGGCCGATTTGTTTTTAAGGTTAGAAATAGGAGAAACAATAGGAGGCAGAGCAGGGCAGACAAAGGGGCACTTTGAGGAGTGGCCAAGTCAAGTGAACTAGGAGGTGAAGGAATGGCAGCCGAAGCTGGTGGGGGTGACACAAGCATAGGAGGCTCATTTGGATAGTCATGCGAGGGAAAAGATTGGTAGGTCGAGACTACTAGGGTAGAACTAGGAGATAGAGGACCTTGACTTGCCAATGCCAAGATGGTGGCTTTTAAAGTGGATTCTTAGTAGGTAGGTTATCTAGAGAGGTATCAGAATGGGGACATGCTGATGAAATATGTCCAAAAGAATGACGTACATCACAAATATATGCTTTCCATTTGCATGAAACCTCAATATAGACAATCCTGTCATTGAAAAGAGACATGGATACGAGTGGGCAACTGCCTATAGGAATGATCTCAACAAGGGTTTTGCGAAATGGAGGAGCTGTCTTCATTAGATGGATATATCAAGCAAGTCAATTATCCAACATGGTTGGAAATCTAGTTAACACTTTCTAGAGATTGGAAAATAAAAGGGATTTTAGAGATATGCACCCAAACCGAAATGGGTAAGGCTTGCTCATGGGCCAGTCAACCGAAGGGTTCCATCGGGTAATGATAATCACTTCTCCTTTAATACTCATTAGGTCAAGTTCTAAAATACGAGATCTCTACTGAGGACAAGAGAAATTTCAAAAAATATATCGAGCTATCACATATAATGTCGATCAATCCATGCAACTACCATAAACCAAGGACCTTCTTTTCCACAATGGTGTAGTCGGGAGCCTCATCCGAAAAGAAACCTACTAGATAGTCTTTTTAAAAAGCAATACCAGCATCAGTAATTTCCTTAGGATGTTGGATAAGTTTGTCAGTAAAATCTACAACATATAGTTTTAGGGAAAATGTGCCTGCATTCCCAGGCCTCCTTTTAAATAAAATCGACCATCCAATAACAGAACTAGACTTTTGAGACACATTATGGGGACCGTTATTGATTTTTTCATAAATTGAACTAGATGAGTTTAGAGCGGTTACCTTTACTTGCTATGATGAATTGGACTACAGCCCAACGACAGCACCCAAAAAGAACAGGCTTCCACACAAATTCCATCCCATGCTTACCTAACCTAGGGCGGATGGGGAAACTCATCAACTACTTCCAGATTAGGCACCATAAATCAAAAACCAAAATAATAGCCACATCAGAACAGAAAGTCTCGATCGAAAGGTTGGAGTGGAATGAACAAGTAGTCGCAATTGAGAAACCAAAGCAAGCGAAGTAGCAAAATCTAAAAGCGGGGAAGATACATAGTAGGTGGTAGAGGGACCATGATTGAACAAGAAGAGGACGAAGAACCCTTGATCTGGAGATTCCATTCTTGAAATTGAATCGCAATCGCCATTTTAATTTGAAAATAAGTTACAAAATTATATAATAATAGAACTTATATTATCTACATGTATAAACTAAAGGTGGAACTGTAACAAATCCAATTAGACTTAAGGAATAAATACACAAGTATATTATGTATACCATGAATTCTAATATTCCAACACTTGATTCACGAGGGTAATTCATAAGAAATAAATTATTTTATATGTCGATATCACTCAATATAATATATTGACGATTTTGAATATTTGATATAAATTTGTCCTCTACCATTTATACATTAATAAATTACTTGGATACTCTCTAGTTGTTGAGCTTTCCCCAAGCTAGAGATGTTGTGTGTATTATTGCTAATGTACAGACTGGACGAGGTAAGATACTTGTACATAATTGTGGACCTTTCCTCAAGTTATGTATAGTACACTTAAGACCTTGCAAAATGGTGAATACAAATGAATAATCTCCTTTAACTTGTTGAGTTTTCCTTAAGGTAAAAATGATATTACGACAAGGAACCATGGGTTAGAAGTTGTACATGATACAACCGATAAGGAGTTATCCATCATATATAGAAGTATGCTTTGTTGAGCTTTCCTAAGGTCATAATCTAAAGAAATACGAGTCCTAACTTTTACTAGTGAGGCCGAAATCCTTTTATATTTCAACTTACTGTTTAGCAAAACATTAAAGGCTAGTGGGAGCCTTGTTAGAAAAATGAAATATGACATTTGACCTTTCTAATATTGTAAGAACATATGCTATATAAAATTAAGATAATCTACATTGATAAATTAATACAACTAATATAACTGATAAAATGTTTATCAATTAAAATATATAAATGAATTAAATTAATATTGATAAATAGAAATATAAAATATACTTACCAATAAATTGTTGCATGTCAACCCATGTAAGCACCTAATTATACAGCCAATATATACATTCATAACTTGATCATTTATGAGTTTACATGCCTAAGACTATGCACCGTCTTCAATGAGTTTCGAACTCTAAAAGCAATACAAGAAAATGGATGTTTGATCCATATACGATCACACATAAATGTTATATTTTAAATGGTCAAAATTTGTAATGTATGAAACCTCAATAAAATTATTTCATTGAAATAAGCAAGTAAAATTTAGTGTGAGGTCATGTGTTCAATATGATGGATTACATAATGATCATGTTGTGTTAAATGTCACTGGATTGAAGACTACAAGATAGATCGGAGAATTCGATCACTAAAATGCCCGTTCAATCAGTTTACATAAAGTGTAATTTATTTGATGTCCTTAAAAGTTAAGGATGACCAAATACACTTTTACTAAGAGTCCATTATGATATTATAATAAAGATTTCCTTTAAATGGTTTGTCTGCTTAGAAAGAAAATCATATGTGTAAGGGCGGATGTAACAACCTCCTCCGAAACATGCATAATTTTTGACTAAATAAACGTCCATCGAACCTTAGATCCATTCCAAAGTTGGCCATTAGTTGGTAAAATTGATACAATGAATAATGTATAGAGATATCTATCTATGCTTTTAGACCCTCATAAGGGAACAGATAAATATAGTAATACAAAGAAGTACCTATTTTGTAAAAATAATATATTTGAACCAATATATCCTAAAATATCATAATACAATTTATCAAAATAAACCATCAACATGTCTAAATATGGGTACATCTGAGTACATCAAAAATATAGATAAATAAACAAATTTCCATAAATATTCACAGCCGCTTCCAGCTTCTCCGTAAGCAACGGTGCCCCCTAACCTGTAGGTTGTAATAAGGAAGGAGCCAGAACAATAATGTTTGGTGAGTGAAAATTTCAAGTCTTACTATATTAGTATTTGGACAGTATTATTTGGATAAGTAAATTTTCTTACACATCATATACTTCATCCTGTATACCTCAACTGTAAGCCAAAGTCTTTTCCAGTCCAACTCCATAATGCACCTTTAACTATAGGCCAAGGGCCCTTTCAAGTCCATCTTTGCAATTGCTATAAATCATTCCCTGATGATGTGAGAGAAAGCAGCTCAACCACTTAATATCTCTTTAATGCGAATTAGGCAGATTTGACCATATAATACATATATCCTAAGTAGATCCTTATCATTTAGTACCTAATTCCAAGCCAGAACCTTCTTTGCTACTTTCCAACTGACATTATAAGAAATCCCATCAGGCTACTTTTATGGGAAGAGTCGGACCCCACAAAAGCCACTTAATACCTTACCCCCAAGCAGATCCCTACCATAGATTTTCCACTACTGCACCTAAGAGATAATTCCGACCATTTAATACTTTTTGAGTGGGAAGGAAGCAGACTCTACAACAATAACTTAATACCTTCAACTCAGAAGCAGGCATGTATTGGGATATCCATCTTATGACCCATAACCTAAACCATAACATCTCACAATAGTAGGTGCTAGTAGCCAGATTAGTTAGGCAGACTTACCGTACAAAATTAGAACTAACCTCACGCCCACCATTTACTTTTTATAGACAATGTCTCATATTAGTCTCAAAATGACACTGTTGGTAGTCAAATTAACTGGACAGACTTCTATGTGCTTTTGAATGACATCACATCCTTGTAACTTAGTTATATTTCCTCTCTCCTAACATGCTACCATATATATGTTACACCTCATCGCATATACGCACTATGCCATATAAGGAAAACTCTTCATTTCTCCTTTAATCATGGATTAATTTCCATAATTATCCTTAACTTACTTCCTATGAGGCTTAATACTACCAATGAACATATTTATTCTATGCAATACGATCTATATGTTACTATTTATATGTTATTAACTTATTTATGTAGACGTAAATTTTAAGCAAATAAAATATCCCTAAGCGTGCAAATAAATATTCTAATTCTAAGATCTTCGCTTCCTATATTAACTTTTAAAATGTCAAAACTTCCATATTCATACATGCCTCGATTCCATACAATAATTTATAAAATAGCTAATATACTTAGCTAGACTAAATAAACTTGAAAAAAAGGGAATTAAAGTTCCAAAATTATTTTACATTAATGTAATAGAATCAACACCTTTGTTTTAAGTAAATAAAATTATACAATTTAACCCTTTAGATTCTACTACACTTTTACACATATAAACTTAAAGCGGAAAAGGGACTCATATTTGTCTAAATTAATGAAATAGACAATGCAAACTACAAATAGAAAATTCATACTTTGTGTACCATTTCCTAATAATTTTCTTTTTGAACCCTTTATCGCAACAATAGAAACTAGAAGTAGAAGCCGAATAGAACATAAATTATTTAAATTGCAAAAAAAAATTAAATTCTACTATATTAACATAACAATTGAAATTCCAATAAATCCAAGAACTGATATTTTATTAAGGGGAATTTTAGGATTTTAAAGTTTAGGATTTTCATATATAAAATTCTCCAAAGCATAAAATGAATCCAAACTTTTACTACAGAAACTACTAAAGTGTGAAAAACTAGGATTTCCATTCACAGATAGTTTCCTTGCGTTCCCTTAGACTCGATCCATGCATACGCTAACTCTCCCTTCAGGTTTATTCTTTTGGAATAGACAACAATTCAATTGCATATAAATTAGATTCAAAATTCAGAGATTAGCAAAGAATAAAAATAGAAAAACATGTGTACATATATATAATCTATTACCTTTTTCCCCTGATTTGAATTCTCAAATCCAATTGAAGAATCGAGGAAGAAGACTGATGAAGTTTTGCTAGCGTTTCAAATATTTTATGAATAACAGTGAGGGGGCCAGCCTCTTCTTTATAGTGGTTAGAAGGCATCTAGACCATAAAACTTAAGTCAGTTTAAAATAATAACATCTAGTCGTTCATTGCCTAACTAAACCATAGCCGACATCAGTCAACTAGTCGAACGCTCCTTCCTAGGCAGTCGACCGACATAGTGGATGACGTCGACAGGCCTTCTATCGCCAATGTTAATTTACAACTTACCATAATGTTTTGAATTTTTGCATATTTTGTTAAGTGAAGTGGACGTTTATTTAACGTTTGCTTAACCCCAAAGTCACTTTAAATTAAATATTTATTAATATTTTTAATTTCACTCATTAACATTAACTAAAATTTAAAATTTAAATTCATTCATGTTATTTTAAAATCAAAAACTTCAAACATTAATAACTTTTTTGATTGAGCTCTAATTACAAATTTTTATTTATGAAAGTTGATCAGAAAATCATCACGATTGCATTGGTGTGTGGCCAAATCCCAATATTTGCAAAGTTCTTATCTTTAGCCTTAATATAAATTAATTAATTTTTTATTATTAATTTTATGAGGTGGTACATTCCCTCCCTTTGAAAATGATTTCGTCCCCAAAATCCCTAAGGGACAGATAATGCAACTCACACTTTACAATTATGTTATATCATCAAGTAATCTATATAACCATCAATTAAACGAATGCATTGCAATTATGTATGCAACTCACTATAGGTGAGCTCAATCCTAGCGTGAATGAAATATTATGACATACAGGCATGTATGCAAACACCCTAAATATGCAAAAGATTCTATGTGAGTGCAAAAAGTGTGGCAACTATCCCTACCATCCAATCTAGCAACCATGATGCAACCAAGACCTATACAATACTAAATTTTGAAGAAAATTTACCAAAAAAAAGCTTAGGATGAGATTATTCTCTCTTCGGTTTCCCATGTGCTTTCCGCTAGATTCTCTTCCCATTGCACTCGGACTAACCTAATTTCTTTATTACGAAGCTTCCTAGTTTCATGCTCCATTATACGTGTGGTGGCACAAAGTTTTATTACCTCATTCTCTATATCCACTAACTGATCAAGCTCTACTAACGTAGTTGTGCAATGAAAGCATTTTTTTAGTTGAGAAACATGGATGACATCATGGACTCCCGTTAACTTATTTGGATGCTTTACTTGATATGCAATTTTCCTCACCCTTTCCAAAATTTGAAAATTCTCAACAAACCTCAGCACTTACTTCCCGATGTCCCATTACTCATAACCTTCCCAAGATGGGAAAACTTAAAAAATACCATGTCGCCAACCAAAAACTCCAACTCCTTCCTTTACCTGTTAGCATAGTACTTCTGACGGTCTTGTGCAGCCTTCATTTGCCGCCTAATCATCCCTCCCTCTACTTAGATCTCGTGGATCAAATCTGGTACGAGTAAAATTTGGTCGGTAGTTTCCCACCAACAATTGGGTAACTTGCAAAGCCTTCCATATAAGGCTTTAAAGGGTGTCATGCCAATTGTCGTTTGGTAACTACTATTGTACACGAACTCTACCAATGGTAAATGTTGCTCACAATGACCTCCTAAACCCATGATGCAAGCTGTAACAAATCTTTCAAAATCCTATTTACTCTTTTTGGCTGATCGTCGGTCTGCGGATAGTAAGAACAGCTAAGATTCAATATTTTTCCTAAAGCCGACCGCAAACTCCTACAAAATTCACTAGTGAACAAGGGGTCTTTATCACTAACAATGTTGATAGAAACTCCATGCAATCGCACCACTTCCCTAATATAAATTTTCCCTTGAGATGCTATAGTCCCATTACTTCCCGTAGGAATGAAGTGGATACTTTTAGTGAGCATATGCACTATAATCCAAATAGCCTCATTTCTCTTTAACTCTTAGGAAACCCATCTATAAAGTCCATCAATATATGCACCCACTTCCAAGTTGACACCTCTAGCGGAAATAATAACCCTTCAAGCTTTCACTATTCTAATTTTATCTTTTGGCATGTTAATCACCTAGAGACATGCTTCACTACCCTTTCTTTATCCCCGACCAATAGAAACTTTGCTTTATATCTCTATATATTTTATCTCCACTGGGTGAATAATCATAGTAGAATGGTGACACTCCGCCAACACTTCCTTTAAAACGTCAGCCACGATCGGAAAACATAGACGTCCATCTCTACTTAACCATCCCTTTTTACCTAATGCATACTTACCCATATGGGAGAAAGTTCTCCTATACATATCTTGTCCACAATATCTACTATTTCTACATCTTTCTTCTATTCATACTCGTATGGTTCATCAATGCTACCCTTACTTCCATTGTTGCTAAATAGCCTAGAGTGGATACTGATGGTGGTTGGAAATTAAAATTTGAGCCGCCTCTACTCATGCATAGCACCACGAGTAGCATGCCTTTGGCCAGAGACGTCAACAACAACATTCCCTTTTTCGAGGGTATGTTGTATCATAATGGTATATGATGTTATAATCTCCATCAACCTAAAATGCCTAAAATTTTGATCTTTTTAGGAAAACAAGTATTTAAAGGATTTGTGGTTGGTGAATAACTCAAATATTTCTCCCAAAAGATAGTGCTTCACATCTTCAAAGAAAAATGATAGTCACTAACTTTAAGTCGTGAGTGGGGTACCTTTTCTCGTGGTCCTTTAACTGCCTGCTTGAATAGGCTATCACTCCACCTTCTTACATAAGAAAGGCTCCAAGCCTCGTACCACATGTGTTGGTGTAAGCAGTGAAAGACTTCGTCCCATCTGGAATAGTAAATATTGGCACAATAATCAATAGCTCCTTTAGTGTCTCGAATGCTTCTATGCATTTCTCATCACATGCAAAAACTAAAATTTTCTTAGTAAATCAGTCAGTGGAACTGCTATCTTTGCAAAGTCCTTGATGAATTTCCTGTAGTAATCTGCTAACCCAAAAAAATCCCTAACTTTCATTGTGTTCTTTGGAATCTTCCAGTTTTGAATAGCTTCCACCTTCACAAGATCAATAAACAATACCTCCTTGAAAATAATATAATCGAGAAATTTCACCTCATTCTCTCGAAAATGGCACTTAAAGAATTTGGCTTTTAGTTGGTGCCTCCTCAAAGTCCCAAGCATCTCCCTTAAGTGATTTCCATGCTCGCTTCACTTTTAGATAATACTATAATATCGTCTATGAAATTACGATGAACTTATTTAGCTACCCCTTAAAGACTCTATCGATCAAATATACAAAGTATGACTAGGCATTCATCGATCAAAAAGGCATTACGTCTCACTCATACAATCTGGCTGGAGTGAAA
The DNA here is from genome assembly GCA_030765085.1 of Allium cepa. Lineage (NCBI taxonomy): Eukaryota > Viridiplantae > Streptophyta > Magnoliopsida > Asparagales > Amaryllidaceae > Allium > Allium cepa. The sequence goes on along the minus strand of CM060945.1, from coordinate 943,179,042 downwards.
AAAGCGGTCTTCTGCTTAGCATCCTCTGCTATTCTCAATTGATGGAATCTAGTGGCTAAGTCCAAGTAGGAAAAGATTTTGGCTCTAACAAGCAAATCAAATAAGTCATCTATTCTAGGCAAGGGATACCAATTTTTCTTAGTCAGCTTGTTAAGCTCTCTATCATCAATGCATAGCCTTAAAGTGCCGTCTACCTTAGTAACAAAGACAACTAGTGCTCCTCATTCTGAAGTATTAGGCAAATAAATCCTTTTTGTAATAGCTTTGAAATCTTCTTATCCTACTCCTACTTATCGTTAATGACCACATGCCTTAATGGAAGCATGGTAGGTCTAGCGTCTTTCTCTAATTCAATCGTAAACTCGACCTCCCTTTTTGGTGGAAGACCGAAGACTTCTTCAAAAAGGTCTGGAAAATCTTAGGCTATAGGCGTAGATGTGAGCTCATCTTGTGATTGGCTAAGAGAATATAAATAGCTTAACTCGACTGAGTTTTGGGATGCACAATGAACATTAATATTTCGTACTTTACATCTCCTTCACCAAACGATCCTCCTACCACAATATAAAACAACCCCATAGTAAGATAACCAATCCATCCCTAGGATAATTCCATATCCCTCAAAACCTAGAACATGCACATTGCATGTAAAATCAATATTACATATATCCACTAGTGGGTCATTACACATTAAAGAAAGATGAGTCGACCCCCGAATAGGATTTGATATGACTACTAGGTTGGTGACAACTTGGGTTTTCAGACTCAAGGAGTTGACAATATTTCTAGCTATGAGATCCTACTGACTCAAATAATTTATGAATAATATTTCCAAATATTATAGTTGTAACTTCGAATGTAGCTTTTCCTTTATCTCTGGGAGGAGGTTTACTTAAGGCAGGTGCATCTTCGATGGCTTAAGCTTGCCCACCTTGACCCTCCTTTGCTAGCTTCGGGCACTGATTCTTACAATGCCCTTTATCATGGCAATGATAGCTTCTCCTCTTGAGATCTTCCCTCATCAAACTCGCTTTGCAGTCCTTAGCCACATCTCTTTCTTATGAAACCTATGACATGTCAATTTTTTTTCTTGATCTTCCCTTTGGCTTTTTATCAGCCCAAAATCCTCCTTTCCTTGCTCTAGCTTGATCTACATCTATCCTACTTTCTTCTTCTCCTTAATATCAACAGTTTGAAGCAAGGCCATATCAACTATCATCTCATAAGTGGTGCCTGTGGGCACTTAGGTCAAAAGTAGCTCCTTAAGTGGAGAATATAGGCCTTTAACAAACTTCATAGCCTTCTTTGTAGGACTGTCAATCAGACTCTATCCAAATTTAGCTAATTTTATGAACTTATTGATATACTCCTTTAACATAGAGTCTTCTTGCCTTAGTTGTATAAAATTCTCCAATTGCAAACTTACCTCGGCTTTGATATGAATCATGAACTAAAGAGTGCTCGAAATTTAGCCCAAGTAATTCCTTCCTTAGCATTCTCTTCAACTACTATGGTTCATCAATCCATCCTCCCCTTTTAAATTCTGTGCAGGCATCTTTCTCTTGATCCAGCCTTTCCATACTAGCTCTTAGAATATAAGTTCATAATCGTTAATCAAACCCGTATTTTGGATGTCTTTACACATTTTGGGGAAGTCTATTGGGTGTGGTGCTACTTTTCGGGTGGAGGAACTAGTGTCGTTGGTATAACTTATTGAGGAATGAGAACTTGCCTCATATGCCTTAGGTATTTTTGAACTATTTTGGCATACCTCGTATATTGGTTATAATTGGGTGGAGTGGTTCCAAGCCACCGAGTAATTATTTTAAGCCATAGTCAAATATTTACAGATTTGAGCATTTAGTTGCAACTTCCTCAGATAATATTATTTGTTGGAATAAAAAAATTTCTAGTGTATTTGTGTATGTTCATTAAAGTGTTTGTGTGTGTGTGTCTGTATATATAGTAGGGTTTTGAAAAATACTTTCAAAAATAAAAGTATGCACTCTTACGTATACCTATTCCAGTTGATCGGGTAACCTAAGCTCTTATATCAAATGTAACAACTCTCTTAAGAATGAACATATTTTTCGACCAAATAAAAGACTATCAAACTTTAGGTCCATTCAAAAGTTGGATATTAGTTGGTAAAATTGATACAATAATCAATATACAAAGCTATCTATCTATGCTTTTAGAATATAATAATGGAATGGATAAAATAAATAATAAAAATAAGTACCCATTTCATAAAAATAAAATGTTAGAAACGCAATATGCTAAAATATCCATAATATAATATCTCAAAATAAACTATAAACATGTTTGAAAAATGGGTACATTTGAATACGTCTAAACATAGATAAATAAATAAACTACCATAAATCTTCACCACCACCTCCATCTTCTCTACCAACATCGTTTCCCACTAACTTGTGGGTTGTAATAAGGAGGGACTAAGAATAATAGTGTTTAGCGAATGAAAATTTCAAGTCTTACCACAATAGAATTTGGGCAAATATCATTCAGAAAACTAATGTCATACACATCCTACACTCCATCCTGCTAAGTATAACTGTAACATCCCTTATCTTGGGGCCTGAAGCTAAGTGCCACAAATGTTGTAGTCATCCATAGTATTAACTTTCGGTGACAAAATACGGAAAGTTAAAGGTATCCATGATATCAGAAGCACATGAATATGACATAAAATCAAAAAAGATTTCAAAATAACTTTTCTGATCCCAATTTTTCATCAAATATAATTATTTCAAATTATGCCAAGAACACATAGGAAGATGCCCCTTTGGATGATCAGAGTACTAAATAGACATATTAGTCATAATACGTCAGAGCGGAAATAATACTAAACAGCTCCTACATAGCTAGCTTGCCTCTTGCACATCTTCAGAATCTTATTCGTCCAACCTCCTAAACCTAGAAAGTCCTTAACTCTCAATATACTCAAATCAAATTTTGAGAACCCGAGATTTCATGAGGAGAACATAAACTTTGAGTCAGACATAAAGCCTAGCATGAATAAAACTATTACATCTCGATTTGCTAATATTAAGTGAGACCACGCCGCTTAGCAGAATGGGTTTCTCCTCACTAATATCCGTTTAAAAGCATGTATTTGCAATTAAAAATCCTACAATCAAAATAATTATAAAAAAATAGCTAATACATATATGCATAAAATCAATAATCTAACTTCTGTTAGACACATTACTGGGTTATCTGCCCTTAACTATCTTCTTCTAGGGTCAACTGATACTAATGGTTTTGCGGGCTCACGAATAACCTATCTTTACTTTGTATATTCCCTTTTGTTTGTAACATTATTTTAGTCCCATCTGTGACAAATCCCTACACATTGGAATATTAGACTTATATTAGCTAAGAGCTATTAGCTAAAATATAGGGCACAACTCTACACCAGTCACGTCCGGTCTTCTAGTATATGAGTCATAACTTAGGGTTATCTACCTTATTCAAATTTCATTTCCTGTCATATACTAAGGGTTAACTACCCTATTTAAATTTTTTTCCTCATAAACAATCTTTGTAAATGATTTACCCTTGAAATCATAACTTTATAAAACATGAAAATCGTACTCTTTTCTTTACTCCAAATACTTATGCAATGATATACGCTTTACACAAAACAATGTTGATGAAATCTAATCAATAAGATTATCTATCGCTTCAAAATAAGTTAAAACCTCTTTTTGACATAGAAGACTTTAGGCTATAAAGCCAAAATAATATATTCGAAATCTTTGTTTAAAACCTTAAAAAATCCCATTTCGAATTTATTGAAAGAACCCCTTTCATAATTAGCTAACTACTTTAACCTTGAAACATTAGGCCAAAAGGCTAAAACAAATCTTTTGTATTTATTGAAAATATGCCTTTCGAAGCCATTTCTTAAAACCTTTGACATCCCCTTTGAAAACCATGTAAACTATTCCTTTCGAAAGCATTGGAAACTTTCCGTTCAAATTACTTATAACAAACCTTTTAGAATGCTTAAAGTATATATTTCGAAGCACTTAAAGTATACCGTACGAATTCATTGAGATCCTTACTTTAGAAACACTTAAAACGTTCCCTTCAAAAGTATTAGGCCCAAGTAAGAGGTTGTGGAAACATAGCTTTGAAACCTTTTGAAACTATTCCTTTCAAAAACTTTTTAGGTTTAACATATAGTACAACCGTGGGTCATAAAAACAAAAGTGAAAGCTTTGATTAGAAAACATTAATCCCAAGTAAAAGAAATAGGATAGTTTCAAAACCCTTTTTTTGAAACACTAATCCCAACCTAAAGTCTCATGTAGACTCTTACAGTGCTCACTACTGAATATGGAATCATTATCACTTGTTATACCACCAGAAATTCCATGTAGTCTAACTATGTTCTTAATAAACAATTTAGCTAATATAGGTACCGCTCCCGATTGGCTTAGTTGGAATGAAATGGGCACTCTTGTTCAACCTGTCCACTATGACCGATATACTTTCATTTCCTCGATTCGACCTTGATAAACGGTCTATAAAATTCATTAAGAAAGAATCTCATTTCCAGACTGGAATATCTAAAGGCTGAAGTAACCCGCTCGGTTTTTGATGTTCTGCTTTCACCAATTAATAGTTTAAATACTACTTCACCTACCAGCTTACATCTCTCTTCATACCTTCATAGAAGAAATTCCTTTCCATGTCCCGATACATCTTAGTTCCTCCTAGATGAATAGTAAACTTAGAAAGATGGCATTCTCTAAGAACTTCCTTCCTAACGTTTCCCACATTCGGAATACATAGACTTCCTTTCTTTCTTAACCACCTATTCTGATCATGGCTGAAATCTTTCAAATCATCGCTCTCTATTCTATCCCTTAGCTTTCTGATTCTTTCAACTAGTAATGGATCCTCTCCTTGCTTAGAAGCAATCCTTTCGATCATCTCCTGTCGAACTTCTAAATATGACAACATAGCAGTTTCTTGACTAGAACTAGCCTCGGATCTCCATTGTACTCCGCATGTAGTTAATATTTCTAAATCTTTCTGCTCAGCTATCATATCCAATACTATATTCTGATATTTTCTGCTAAGTGCATTTGCAACCTTATTCCCTTTTCCTTATGTGTACTCAATACCAAAGTCATAAGTGGCTAAAAACTCTAAACACATCTTCTGTCTCATATTCAACTCCTTCTAAGAGTTTTAGTATCTCAAGGACTTATGATCCTCATACAACTCGAATATTTCTCTCAAAAGGTATTTTCTCCAAACGTTCAATGTGTAACTTCATGTGATCTGAGCTGTTGAGAAGCATAGGCAACCACTTTACCTCTCTGCATTAACATAGCTCCTAACCCTAATCCACATGCATTCGTATACACCATTAAGTCCTGATTCCCTTCAGAAACTACTAATACGAGTGCATAGTTAATAAATGTTCAGCTAGCTAGAGACACTGCTTTCATTTTTTCTGATATTGAGGTAGATCGCGAGTATATTAGATGTAAGGAACTTGATAGGGCTAAATCTTTAGGTATATGAAGATCATTAGTTGGAACATAAGAGGTTTGAAATGACTTAAATAAATGTGATAAGGTTAGAATCTTTTTTAAAGACTACTCTATTGACATTGCTCTCCTTCAAGAGACTAAAATTGATTGTCCTGATTTTCATTTTTTGGAAGACTAGGTGGTTTCATTTTAGAAAATGGGCTTTTTTGCCTTCTGTGGGTTCTTCTGGGGGTTTAATGATTGGTTGGAGGGATAATCATTTTAAATACCTTCAGTGTATATACAAACAGCACTCTTTACACATTATTTTAATTAATCTATCTGACAGTTCCTTTTTAAATATTTCTAATGTTTATGGGCCTAACTCTAAATTAGATAGGCAGATTCTTTGGAATGAATGCCTCGAGTGTAGATCATTAGCTCTCGGATCTTGGATTTTGGGGGGTGACTTTAATGTTACTCGTTTTTTTGGGGAGCGTGCACCTCGTGAAGGAGATTATTTTTCTATGGAGGAATTTGGCCAATTTATTATTAATTCTAATTTGATTGAAATTCCTCTTTCTAACCAAGTATTTACTTAGTGTAATAGTAAGGAATCTCCTTCTTTTGCTCTCTTAGATAGGTTTTTCGTTAGCGATGAAATTGAGAATAAATTTCCTATCTGTAGAGTGTCTGGTTTTCCTTACGTGCTATCAGACCATTGTCCCATTATCCTCACATGCGATCGTCATAGGGTTATTTTTACATCTTTTAAATTTGAAAAAATGTGGCTTTTAGATCCGTGCTTTTCAAATTTAATTATCAATAAATGGTTGTCTATGTGTTTTTATAATATCAAATTTAGAGATAATTTAGCTAAAGCTTTTGTTCTAAAACTTAGAAATCTTAGGATTTTCCTTAAATATTGGAATAAGAATATTTTTGGTAACATTAAAATTAAAAAAGAAAATATTCTTAATGAGATGCTTAAGCTTAATAAATTAGAAGAAACTAGACATTTAAATCTAGGTGAGTGGAATTTTCTTAATAACATAAAAGAGGAGCTTAACTCTATTCTTGAAAAAGAGGAAGTTATGTGGAAACAAAGATCTAAAATTCAATGGATGAATGAAGGTAACAATAACACCAAACTTTTTCATAATATGGCTAACAGTAGAAAACGTAGTAATACAATTAACTCCATTTTAGTTAATAATGTGTAATTAGTTGATCAAAGAGACCTCAATTAGGCTTTCACAGATTATTACAAACATATTTTTGGTAATAAAAATAAGCATAGAATTAGCGTTAGATGGAACGATCTCTATCCAGCTGTCTCTAATATTAATCTTTCTGATTTAGATCTTCCTTTTACTGAAGTGGAAATCCGTAAAGCCATTTTGATTTACCGGGTGATAAATCCCCGGGTCCAGATGGTTTTCCCATTCTATAAAACCTTTTGGGATGTCTTAAAATTGGAAAATTTGGATTTAATTAGTTTGTTTAATGAATTTTATAATGTAAATTTACAATTAGGTAGATTTAATTCTGCTAATGTTATTTTATTGCACAAAAAAGTAGGTGCTAATACTTTAAAAGATTTTAGACTTATTTCTTTGATTAACTGCTCAGTTAAAATTATTTCTAAAGTTTTAGCTAATAGACTCGGCATAAAAATGAATGATCTAATAGACTGTTCACAATCAGCTTTCATAAAAGGTAGAAATATCACAGATGGTGTGGCTGTTGTTCAAGAATACATCAATAATTGTTGCAAGAATAATATTACTTGTGCTATTTTAAAATTAGACTTTGCCAAGGCTTTTGATTGTTGATTGGGATTTTCTGGTAGATATTTTTCATGCTAGAGGCTTTAGTAATAGATGGATTAAGTGGATCATGATTTTTCTTAAAACGGTAATTCTAGTATTAGGGTTAATGGTATTTTAGGTAATAAAATCCAATCTAAGAGAGGTTTAAGGCAAGGGGACCCTTTATCGCCCCTTCTGTTTAATTTAGCCGCTGATGTTTTTTCTAAGATTATTAAAAATGCTGTCAATAATGGTTCATTAGGTAATATAGGTAATGATATTTCGAATTATGGTTTATCTGTCCTTCAATTTGCAGATGATATTTTGCTCTTTTCCTCTCATCTTCCTAGACACATTATTTCTCTCAAGTTTATTCTTTATAGTTTTGAACTTTTATCTGGTTTGAAAATAAACTTTGATAAAAGTTCTGTTTTAGTTTTAAATGATTTTGATAAAGTTGAAAATTTAGTTGTTAATGCTTTAAATTGTAAAACTATGAATTTTCCATTCCACTATCTTGGTTTTATTATCAGACCTACAAAACTTAAGCATGATGATTGGTTAATAATCATTGATAAAATTAAAAATAGGATTACTAATTGGAATGGGAGATTCTTATCTTGAGCTGGTAGACTGGTTTTAATTAATTTTGTTTTATCAGCTCTCTCTATCTATTGGATGTCTATGCACATTTTTCCTGATTGGGTGATAGATAAAATTAGAAGAGATTACCTTTGGAGTGGTGAGAATCCAAATAGTTGCATAAAATGTTTTGTTAATTGGAAAACTGTCTGTAAGTCCAAAAAAGAGGGTGGTTTAGGAGTCATTAATTTACGTAATATGAACTTATCTCTTCTTGGTAAATGGTTATGGAAATTCAGAGATACTAGTGATAATGCCATTTAGAAGGAGATTATATCTAAATGTTACTACAATGGTAGTAATAATCTCTATCAAATTAGTCCTTCGATTTCTCATAAACTATCTTATTTTTGGAAATCCATCTTAAAATGTAGTGATATTTTCAACTTAGGTGTAAATATTATTGTTCATTCTGGTAATAATACATCTTTTTGGCACGATAGTTGGATTTCCGCTACTCCTTTAAAGAATGAGTTCAAAGATTTATATGATATTTGTAACTTTAAATTTGCATTTATTTCTGATGTTTTTAATTTCGAAAGTGACCTTCCTTGGATTTTCAATTTTAATAGTATTTTAGTAGGCTCAACTCTTAGACAGCTTAATTTGCTTTATGCTAAGCTAAATCTTTATAATATTGACAACGATAATGATTATACTATTTGGGAGTGGGATAAGAGTAATAAATATTCTTCTAATTCCTTTTACAAAATTTATTAACTTTTCGGGTGTATCTGACAATTGTTTTAAATATATTTGGAAGTCAAACGCTCCTCTAAAATCTAAAATCCACATATGGCTCATCATTCATAGTAAATTAAACACTCTTGAATTTTTAAAAAAGAAAAATATTAACATTGATAATAAATTTTATTTTTGTAACACATATTCTGAAGATATTAATCATATTTATTACGAATGCATGGATACTCATTCTATTCTTATAAATACCCTTAATATTTTTGAGCTTAAAATTAGTTCTAGAGTTACCGATTGTTTTTTCTATTGGAACTCTTTTAGATTTAAGTTCAATAAGGATATTAGATACTTTCTTGATACTATATTCACTATATCTTGTTGGTTCATTTGGTTTGAGTGAAATCAAAGAATTTTTAATAATAAAAATGTTCACTATAATAATTGGACATTTTTAATTTCATCTTTCTACTTAAATTGGGTATCAAATCCTAAATATAAATCTTAACAAGGTTAGAAATAATATTAACATATTCAAACTTAGCATTAATAATTTTGACACTAATAATATTTATATTAATTCCTTTTCTAATTTAAATAATGTTCACATGATGCATTATAATTTTCTTCCTATTATAGGTCCTTAAAGTAGTTTCTAGTGTTGTTTTTATTTTTGTTTTTATTTCTTATTTTTTAGTCCTTGTTTTCTTATTTGTTTTCCTTTTCAATTTGGTTCATTTTTCCTTTACTTTTTAGAATTGTTAGTTATTGGTTCTAGCTTATCCTTGCTTTGTTTTTCACTTTTGTTTTTATTCTCACATATATGTATATAAATTATATTTATATACATATATGTGATTCTCACTAACTTAGTTTCCTAGTTTAAAGGTTTGGTTTAGGTAGGCTGCTAGTTTCTCTTGTCTGGTTTGCAGGATAGCTAGCATCTTTGTACAGGTTCGCAGGATAGCCATTCCCAGGGGTTCTGATTGCGTCTGGCATTTCTTTTTAGTTACACCATGTCCTCAGAGCGGAGTTCTTCATTTTGGTCCATCTTTTGGAGTTCTTCTTTATGGATCATCTCTTATTTGAGATTAGCTTTTTCTCTTCTGAGGCGGTTTCATAGAGTCACTTTTTGTTGGTGTTGTATTTTAGTATCTCTGGTTTTAGATACCTCTAACACCCTATTATTGGGCGGTGGCCTTGCCGGAGCTCGGTATTAGGGTGTAATGGGCGGTGGCCTTGGCGGAGCTCATTTAAGGGGTATCTATTTCTCTATTTTTCTAGTTTACAGACTTGTCACCTGTCAGGCATGTTGGCAGCACCATTTTATATGTTATATATATAGCTTTGTGTGTGCTCTCCTCTTTTATTAGAGGATCACACATTTTTCTCAACAGAAAATGTTTTAATTTCGGGAATGCCTCGTCACACTTATCAGTCCAGAAAAACTTCACATCCTTTTGAGTTAGCTTAGTCATCGATACCGCTATCTGCGAAAAATTCTTATTAAATCTCCAATAATAACCAGCTCATCCAAGAAAACTTTTTATCTCAATCACTGTCTTGGGTCTCTTTCAACTATTCATTGCCTCGATCTTAGCTGGATCTACTGACAAGCCCTTCTCTGAAACTACATGACCAAGAAACTTCACTTCCTTCTTTCAAAATTGATACTTCCAAAATTTCTCTTTCATTTGACGTTGTCTCAGTGTCTCAAGCACCACTTTAAGATGAACTTCGTGCTCCCTTTCATCCTTAGAGTATATCAAAATGTCATCTATGAATACTAACAAGAATCTTTCCAGATGTTTTCGGAAGATTCTGTTCATCAAGTCCATGAAGAATGTGGACACATTAGTTAGTCCGAACAACATCACTAACCATTTGTACAATCTATATCTAGTCTTCAACGCCGTCAAAGAAATACTATCCTCTGCTACTCTAAGCTGAGGGAATCCTGTTGCCAAATCCAACTGGGAAAATACTTTGGCTCAACTCAATTGATCGAACAAATCGTCAATTCTAGGTAACAGATATCGATTCTTTAACATCTTCTCATTCAGCTTACGATAATCGATACATAATATCAATGATCCGTCCAATTTCTTTGCAAACACAGCAGCCACTCCCCAATGCGAACCGATCGATCTGATAAAATTGTTAGCTTCTAAATCCACCAAATGCACCCTTAACTCTTTCATCTTGGTAGGTGTCATTCAACTTGGCAGTCTACTCACCGATTCTACTCCTGGTACTAAATCTATCTAAAATTCAATGGCTTGTTTCGATAGTCGTCCTATCATGGGCACATAGACATCTACAAATTCTCTAACAATGAAAACTCAATTTATTTCATCTTCTGCCTCCACTAAACCCAACAAAGCATTAACCTCAAAATTAGGGATTTTAATGGAGCATATAATCCGATAACTACAACTAGGGTGTCTAAGGTATATTTTCCTATCATGGCAAAACATCCTAGCATCGTACCTACTTAACCAATCCATACCCAATATAATTGGAACCTTACGAAATCAAATACATACAAACTGAAAGCAAATACCCGATCTAACAATTCAAACTCTAAGTGGTCACATCTCATCCCAAGAGTCGCATACCATCCTATCAGATTCGCAACTCTCAAGGAAGTAACTAGGTAAATGGGTTCTAGGTTAAGCTTATCTACCAAACAATGAGATAAAATGAATGTGATGCACCGGTATCAGATAAAACTCTAATTGATACACCATGAATCATAAGCATACCTCCCAACATAGTGTATCCTTTCTCCTCGGCTGTTGGTCTTTAGGTAGCTGGTTCCAATGCAAACATCTTTCCTTTTCCATCCTTGGATGGTTCCTTGTACTGGTTCTTATAATATCCAACCTGATCATAGTTGAAGCATCTCACTCCTTTCTTGCTAGCAATTTTCTTCTCTTTTCCTGTCCAACACTCGTGAGCATAGTGTCCTATCTTGTCGACCTTATAGAAAACTAAATCGGCCTTCCTTTCTTGGCCGCTCCTACTTTCTGAGCGCCTTCCTTATGGAAAAACTTTCTCTTCTAGTTCTACCCTCATTGAGCTTCCCCTGATTTGTTACCATCGAGAAAATCAAGCATCTCCTTCGGCCTCAAAGCCATCTCAACAACTACATCGCATGGATCCCTAGTATGTGGTAAAGTTGCTTTAGCAAGCTCGGGTTTAAATCTGCAGATGAACTTCTCATTCCTTTTGATAATAGGATCTACCGTAGCATATATGTATCTCGATGGCTCCTCAAATTTGGTAGCATACTCAAGCACTGTCATGTCTCCTTGCACCAACTCCGTAACTTCCCAAGCAAGGTTGACTTAGCAATCTCCGACATGAATCATTTCTCAAATCTCTTTCTGAATTCCTCCCAATTCATGGTCTCTTCATTAACTCCCACAGTAACACTGTTCCACCAGTACAGTGCTGCTCCTTGCAACGGCCTAGAAGCAAGAATCCTCTTCTACTCATCACTAATCCTTTAATCAGCAAAAATCCTCTTGCAATGAAGCATCTAATTCTCCACTTCAATTGCATCCTTGGCCCCGATAAACAGCTTGCCTCCAAGCCTGACATAGTCTCTACTTAGTACTGCATAGTTATTCACTACCGGAGCTTCCTGATTTCCTCCAACTAATCCCGCAGCAGCTTAGCATGCATCATGTCGACAAAGAATTAATACATAGCTCCATACCCATTGGTGGCGCTCCAGCACCCACATTAGCAATTTATGCCCAACCTGGATTCCTTCTAATGTTCAGTCTGGCATTTCCATTGGTTGTGTTACTTCCTCCACCGATGTTAACTCTTCCACTCCTAGCATCCATATCTTACTTCCTTAAAATCTACATTTGAGTCTTTGGAAGATAAAGAAGAACAACCAAAGAGAATTGAGATAATATAGATAAAACTTATACATATATATAGCAAATACAAGTACTTTACTATAGCATTATCTCATACCCCAATTTTTTCTCTAATTCTTTAGAATTATGTTTTCAAAATCATATTTAAGTTTAAAACTTCTTTCAAGTTTTCATAAACCTATGCTCCGATACCAAGTTGTAGCATCCACTATCTTGAGGCCCAAAGCTAAGCGCTACAAATACTATAGTCATCCATAGTATTAACTTCCGGTGACAAAATATGGTAATGTTAAAGGTATCCATAATATCAAAAGCACATGAATATGAAATAAAATCAACACAGATTTCAAAACAACTTTTCTGATTACATTTCAAATCAATATTTCATATTCAATTTCATAATTCCAAAACGATTCCTTGGTTATGATCAAATATAATTACTACAAATTAAGCCACGAGTGACATATGAAGATGCCCCCTTGGATGATCAGAATACTAAACAGACATGTATGTCATAACAGTTCATAGCGGAAATAATACTAAATAGCTAGCTTACCTCATGCACGTCTTCAGAAGCTTATTCGTCCAACCTATTAAACCTGAAAATTCCATAACTCTCAATCTTTTCAAATCAAATTTTGAGCACCCACGAGTTTATGGTGAAAACATAAACATCGAGTCAAACATAAAACCTAGTGTGATTAAAACTACTACATCTTGATTTACTGATATTAAGTGAGACCACGCCGCTTAGCAGAATGAGTTTTTTGTCACTAATATCCCTTTAAAAGCATATCTTTTGCAAATCAAAATCATGCCATCAAACTGATTATAACAACAATACCAAATACATATATGCATAAAATTAGATAATTAATGAACTATCTATCCATATTATAGTTTTATCTGGCTAACTATTAACCATTGCTGACTTGGGCCTACCAAACATAATCAGTAATCTAACTTCTGCTAGCACACTACGGGGCTATCTTCCCTTAATTATCTTCTTCTAGGGTCAACTAATCATAATGGTTTTGCGGGCTCACCAATAACCTATCTTTACTCTGTTATTCCCCTTTATATGTCATATTATTTTAGTACCATCAATGATAAAGCCCTACAAACTAGAATTTTGGACTTATATTAGATATGGGCTATTGCCTAAAGTATAGGGTGCAACCCTACACCAGTCCCGTCCAGTCTTCTAATATCTGAATCGTAACTTAGGGTTTTCTACCCTATTCATATTTCATTTCCTTCCATATACTTAGGGTTAACTACCCTATTCAAATTTCATTGCCTTGTAAACTATCTTTGTAAAAGATTTACCCCTAAAATCATAACTTTATAAAACAAGAAGATCATACTCTTTGCTTTACTCAAAACATTTAAGTCACGATATATGTCTTACACAAAACAATGTTGATGAAATCTAATTAATGGGATTATCTATCCCTTCAAAATAAGTTAAAACCCCATTTTAACTTAAAAGACTTTAGGCTACAAAGCCAAAACAATATATTTGAAACCATAGTTTAAAACCTTAAACAATCCCCTTTCGAATTCATTAAAAGCACCCCTTTCAAAATAAGCTAACTATTTTAACCTTGAAACGTTAGGCCGAAAGGCCAAAACATTCCTTTCTTATGTATTGAAAATATGCCTTTCGAAATCATTTCTTAAAAGCATAGACATCCCCTTTCATAACCATGTAAACTATTCCTTTATAAAGCATTGGAAACATTCCTTTCAAAATACTTAAAGCAAAACCCTTCGGAATGCCTAAAATATATCTTTTGAATCACTCAAAGTATACCTATCGAATGCATTGGGATCCTTCCTTTGGAAACACTTAAAATGTTCCTTTCGAAAGTATTAGGCTCCAGCAAGAGATTATGGAAACATAGCCTTAAATCCATTTAAAACTATTCCTTTCAAAACCTTTTTGGGTTTAACAGATAGTATAATTATCGGTCATAAAAACAGATGTGAAAGCTTTGCCTTCGAAAATAATATTCCTAAGAAAAAGAAAGAGGATAATTTTAGAACCCGCTCTTTCAAAACCATTACCTCCACCGTTTCAAAAGCATTGAGAAGGTGGCTTCAAAGTTAAAAAGGCAAAAGCACCATTTCAAATACATTATTTTAAGGCTATAAAGAAAAGCGATCTTAACTAATTCGAAAGTTATAAATGCAGCATCATGGGTTTCGAATAGGTTCAAAGCGGCTATCCTTTCGAAAGCTAATTTCAAAACAAAATGCGGCAACTCTTTCAAAAGCTCTCTTCTAAAACAAAGGCAACCGGCAACTGGTTCGAAAGCTTCCTTCTTTAAAACAAAGCCAAGCTAAAAACAACCCCTTCGAAAGCAAGTCTTCGACACCCTCATTCCTTCCGCCTTTTTCCAATTCACTCCATACCGATTTCTTGATATCATGTGCATTGTTGTGGAATAGGTGCGAAAGGCCTTCTGGGTATATTAATGAAAGCTACCTAAGGAAGTGGCGAAGTTGTAATTCGAAACAAAAATGTTTTATTTCCTCTCAAATTAATTCCTTATTTTTTACCTAAATTGTCCAATTTGTCAAAATATGATTGATTACCCACTCTTTATCAAAATCTTTTCTACAAAGGCTGCCGAATTCAAAATTATCAATTTAAAAGTGTTTTAAAATTAAACCCTTCTCCTTGGTAAAAATATAAAACATGCAAATCACTTAACTTAAATAATTTTATAACCATAGTAAAGTACTTAGGAAAATTCTTTAAAAACCACCATAATTCACTTTTAATATGTTTTCTAATAAATTTAAATTTCAGACCCGAAGTCAACATATAATCGTCTTAGTTAATTTAAACCTAATATTAACTATTTTCTCTCACATAAAATTCATAATAAATCCACAATACTTAGAAAATTATGAAATTTGAAACCCAATTCTAAAATAATGTTTTTGACCATATCTCAAAATGTAAATCATTTGAATATCATTTAATAGGTTTTCCACTAAACTTATCATGAAATCTATATGAAACAATATAAATCATCAAGAAGTATCCATTTAAACAAACATAACAGGGCATATTATTTGCAAATTATTTCGGATCTAACCTTGAAATCGAAATTATTATCAAAAGTGAGATGTAAATCAAATTATTCACCTTAGCTTGGTGTTAAGAAGGTTGAGATTTGCTCTTTGATTAATTTCTTTAAGCTTTTTACTTGATTCCTAGCTTATTTTCTTTTGATTCTTCTTAATGGTGACCGGTCGAGCTCTTAGGGTTTTATTTTTGTTTGTGAATGTTGAAATGAATGAGAAATGAAGGATTGAAGGGTTTAGGGTATATGAACAAAGGCTATTCCTATTTTCCCCTTATCATATTCCTTCTACTTGCTTATTTTGTTATTCTCTTTTGCTTAAATGTTCATTAAGGCATGGTCCCCTTATTTATTTATAAATCTCAATCCCTTAATCTTTTATGTTATTTCATTTAATATATCTAATTGAATGTCCTAAATAATGTTTGTCAAAATTAGGGCCATTATGATATCTCTACTCTTACCCAAATGTTTTTCCAATCCAATGCCATAACGTACCTTTAACATAAGCCGACGGCCCTTTCTAGTCCATCTTCGCAATAATCGCAAATCAGACCCTAACTATGTGAGAGAAAGAACCTGAGCCACTTAATACCTCTATAATGAGAATTAGGTAGATCTGACTATTTAGTACCTTTACCCTAGGCAGATCCTTATCATTTAATACCTAAACCAAAGGCAGGACCCTCTCTGGTACTTCCTAACTTACATCGTAAGAAATCTCACCAGGCTACTTAATATTTTTTTTGCGAAGAGACGGACCTTACAGTAGCCACTTGATACCTCAACCTCAAAACAGACCCCTGTAATAGATTTTCCACTACCGCACCTAAGAAATAATCCCAACCATTTTATACTTCTCGGGTGGGAAGGAAATGGACCCTACAACAGCCACTTAACATATTCAACTTAGAAGTAAGCGCATACGGAGATATTCATCTTAATACCATAGATCAAAACGTGATGTCTCACATTATTCCGACTGTTCGTAAGGTGCTGGTAGCCACATTAGTTGGGCAGACTTACCCTACAAAGTTGGGACTAACCTCGCGTCCACCATGGGTACTTATTGTATGCGTTGTCTCACATCGGTCTCAATATCACATTGCTAGTGGCCAGATTAGCTAGGTAGACATCTATGTGCTTTTAAATGACCTCACATCCCTATAACTTTCCACTTTCTTAATATACTACCACATATATATATTACACCTCGTCACATTTACGTACAAGGCCATATGTAGAAAACTCCTTATTTTTCCTATAATTATGGATTACTTCCATAATTACCCTATAAGGTTTAATAATATTTGTTAACCCATTTATTCTATATGATACAATTTATACATTACTATTTGTACACTATAAATAAATTTATACGTAAATAAATTTTAGGCTAACTAAATATTTCTAAGCATGCATAAGAATATTCCTGTTCTAAGGTTGTAATGACCCGTAAATCCGTACCCCTTGAGTCGACAATATTCTCCATCATTCAACTCAAGATCAACGGAAATACGAACCATTACGGTTAAAGAAGAAGAGGTAGAAGGAGAAAATAGAAAACAACATCAGAATCTAACCATCGAAGCGGAATAAAATATAATAGATAATAAATGATCTTTACACAACAACAAATATATCTGTTTATACATTACATCATCAGAGTACAGCATCAGAGTTCAACACAAACAACAACACATCTCAGGACGGTTATAATATCTTGTCCTTTCAAAAACTGAATACACAGCGGAATATTTCATACAAATATGGAAGTACGTATCGCCATCCAGCTCGTCTCCTGAGCTCCACAGCATCCTCTCCTGTATCCTATAATACTCAGTCTGGCCTGAGCATTATACTTAAAAAATACCTGAGTCGGTATGGAAAACCAACGTGAGAAAACCATACTCAATTGGATTATTAAAGTTTCAAAACCCTTTGAAAACAAAAGCATCTCGTAAGACCATGTCATAAATAAACATGTCAGGTTTTTACCTTACGATAGCTAAAAACATTTCTATTAAAATCCTCTGATATTATAATAGGGTCTACTTACAAAAACTTATTAAAATAGCCAAAATTGTTACATTAATTAAATTCCAGCTACTAGCCATAATCGTGGGTAATACAAACAAAACCGTGAAAAGCACGTAGGGAGAATGGATTTCCAACTAATGAATAGGCACTAGGGTACCACCTTTCACAGTACGTGGCCTAGATCACCGTACCTAGGATTACTCCCAATCCCCTGCAATACAAGGCTGGGACTACCCCTTACTGGATAATCCCGAGTATGATCACCCGACGATTGGGATCAGCAACCGCACCACTAAGCCGAATAAAAAGGGACATCTAGACAGGGATGACCTCACCCTAATGGGTGCTACCCACATAGCCTTGCTGCATTTCCCTTGATTTTTAGTCATTCCCAGTTGATAAGGCTCGAGCGAAGCTTTACCTTTTAGAATGTTTCACTTAGAATGCCCATCGTCAACCTGACAATGTTCCGAAAGCATTCATCCATACAAGTCCGTCTCGGGTTCGAACGAAACCGAAGGCACTACTCCTACTACATCCATTTTGGAATCATCCTTGGGATTAGTAGCGACTAACCCTTGCACTTCACTGCTCCATCTTCAACTCCGAACTCGTTTTTTCACGAAAATGTACAAATATGATCGAAGTGGTTTTTGAGGAATTAATCTCGATATCGGCCTCTTCGAAATGATCAGCGCGTTGTCCAATATTGATAGTCGGTTATTTGACTATCAATTAACATTCACAAACATCCATCAAACAATAAATGATCTCCCAAATTATTTATTAATCTCAAAATGTCTTCACAAGATATATTTCTATTTTCAACCCTTTTGAAAACGTTTTTCAAACCACACTTTTCTCATGAAAAAATTTTCAAAATATTTATTTCCACTGAAAACACCAAGCACAAAATCTTTAGCTTTTGAAAATAATTTAAAACTCTTTATTATAAAATATCCTTTAAAACATTTAAATTAAAATTACTTTAATACCTATTCAAAATATATACTTTAACAATATTTAAAATAAAACTACTTTGTACAATATAAAACCGAATTTCTAACCTTTAAAACATAATACCAAACCACCTTTAAATAATTACTGCTATGTAGAATTAGAAAAATATACTTACCTTAAAATTTAAACATTCAGAAATAATAACTTTTCTAAAACATACCTTTAAAACAACTTAAACTTTTTTTTACTTATACTTAAAAATTTATTTTGAAAACGTACTTGGCTATCCAGGGAAATACTCTTTTCTTTCCCATCTTAAAAATACTCTTTTCTTTCCCATCTTAAAAATAAATCACTATTTATTTTTAAACAAATTTACCCATTCCTTTAATAAATTCCCACTGTGAATTTATCCTCCAAATATCCACTAATATATTCCTTCACCTTTATAAACCGAGTTTATACATTTCTTAGTCTCACTTCCCTTTAAAAATTCCAATTTCAACACTTAAATCAATTTTCAAATTGATTTCCAAATTACTCCATTTTGAAAAATCAATTCCTTTACTTACTCAATTTATTTCAAAATCCATTAACTTTATATTTTATTTCTTAATTATGATTTAAAGTCCTTTTTAACTGAAAATACCAATTTCGTATTTTCCAAATTACTTCTTTATCCTTTCAAATAATTCTAAACCGTGAATTTTAAAGTAAATCCTTTATTCCTTTAAATAACGTCACTTAAGTTTTAAAATTCATTGTTACTCTATTTATTCAAATCTTCTTTTCCTACTCGGAAATTATTTATTAAAAATTAAAATCCACTTTTATTCTTATCCAATTCATTCTTAAATTTATTCAACTTCTCCATAATTATTTTACTTATAAATTCTCTTCTTTATTTTCTTTTCAAAAACCCGATTCTATATATTTTGATACATAGTACCGAAATATATTAAATCAACCCATAGCATCCAACATTTCCAATTATCAATATAATTCATCCCAGAATAGCAAATAATCATAACATAAAATTAATAGAATAATCTAGATAATTTTGAGGAATCCAGTTGGAACCTTCCAACCTATTTTCCTGCATCCATAGACGTTAGCACAATATAGGATATCAATTCCACTTCGAGGTGGAACATCGCGGTATATGGGATTAATAATATCACCCGCTATTATGCGGCGCATAGGGTCTCATCCGCTATATAATGCGGGAAATCAATCACTCCAATAAATACTATATACTACTATATAATATAGCACATCAAATCAATTCAATCATTCAACCAATTATTTAAATTTAACTATTTAAAATTTAAATATTACCCAGATGAATGAGATTAACTCACCTTTGACTTTGTTTGCAACCCATTTCCATCTTGACCATTTCTTCCCAGTTTAAGACCTTGCATAACATTATATGATTTTATAAATATTTAAACTAATCGAACAATTAATTTCCATCTTAATTTAATTAACTAATTATTTAATTTAAACTAGTAAGTGAAAAATATGTGTATATATTAATTAGGAAATAATCTACATAGATTTCACAAAAATCTAATTTGTATAACTTTCATACATTTAAAAATTTTCGTTTAAACATCTTATTCCCATGAATATTTACCGTTCAAACTATGTATAATTATACTATGTATAATTATTACCTTTTAGTTAACAACCAAATTTAATTTAATAAATAATCACCTTGGTAATTAATTTCAAATAAACAAGTAAAGGGTATTATTATCATGTATCCTTTCCGTTTACTGTCAAAAAAAAAATTCTCTGCTTATAAACGTATATACAATTTCCCCAAATCTGTGTATATATATACATATATATATATATACTTATTCAAGTTTAAATCAAAGGGAGAAGAAGCGAATACCTTGCTGCAACTATCGCAACAACCACCTCAGGCAAGTTGCTGGCCTCCACTTGCGATTACCACCCGACTCGATCGCATCCCACACGCGAGCGCCACAGGTGGCGAACCACCTCTACGAACCTCCAGGCCAACTGCTGCCATTCGCCAAAGTGCCAAACCTTTGAGCTCGCCTCTGCCACCTAACATCGCATGCGAGCGCCGCCCCTTGACTTCGATCGCGAAACCCAAGCTTTGCTCCCCTTTTCGATTTCGATTTTCGAATTGAACCACGAAAAGTAACTCGCCACCTCTGTCGATTTACGATCGAGTGCCCTCACCACCACGAACTCAACGAACTTCCAGCCTTCATCGCATACGAACGCGATTGATTTGAGAAGAAAGCAAAGCGATTAGTTGGATATGAAGGCGGCCTTCATTTATAAATTCAATTTCGAAGGAAAATTGTTCGGTCATTAATTTGGGTTTATTTATTATTATTATTATAATATATATATATATATATATATTTGAAATGAACTGAAAGGATAAGGAGAGGCAACGTGATTTTAAAGAACAGCGAAGAGGTGATGCCTTGCGTATTATAATAGGCTATCATTCTGTGAGATGACGGAATTGCTGCTGATGGTGAAAGAAAGTGGGCTGATGGACAAAATATATACAATATTTTTATTTAGAGTTCCAAATCGTCTCGACATCACAGGTAAAAATCTTGATCCCTACCAAAACGTGCTGCTAGGTGTTCATAATGTTATATCCCTATCCCGAACGCAATGGAAAAGGTTTGGAGTCCTAATTCGATTGTATGGAGAAGATAGCTTTTTGAACTCAGTTGCTATATTAAATTTCTGATATAGATTCAGCGCGTTAACTTATTGTACGACCAAACAATCACTCCAAACACTGCAAAAATTGAAATCCGCTAATAATAAAATATTACGGATCCAATGTAACTGGTTTCGTCGTAATCCAAGACTATGCCTCGGAAGGCTATTTTTGAACATCAATTTAAACGATATATTTTTAAATTGAACAAACTACTGTTAAATTCAATTTTACCCCATCTGTTACTTTCAGTATTATTAATATAAATTTTTTAAGCCTTTGAAATATTTTTTTAGCAAGCTTATAACTCCAGATTTGTATTTTACCCAATTACCAATTATGTAATTCAAAAGTCGAATTTTCCAATAAATCATTATATCTTAGATCCTGAATTTACTTTATAAACGAAAACCATACTTTCCATATTCAAAATCAATTCATAATCCAAATCAAATATTTAAATCCATTTAAATATCTCAAATTAACCATTCAAAAAATCCGGGTCGTTACATTCCTCCCCCCTTAAAAGAATTTCATCCCCGAAATTGCTAGTTAAGAAGAATGATCCAATACCCATTACTATATTCCAAAACCAAACAGTTTTATCAACTTGCCGTAACATATCTTTTATTAAAGACCCACTATTACTTCAACCAACTTCCCAAAACCTTCCATAGTTTCCAACATCATTATTTACTCCACTTATTCAAATTTAAATTTAAATCCAAATTTAAATTATCAAAACTTTCTCAAAAATTTTCTAACTCTCTAAATTTTCGAAAAAATTCGCCAGCGTCTCCTTTGCGCAGCTAGCTCAGTACAACTACAAAATGCATCTATAGGCACCCAGATTTCAAAACAAAACAAAAACCAAGTGGCTAGACTAGAAAATCATCAAATTTCATACAGAAATTTAAATACGTACCTTTTCCGAGTAAATTTCAATTTATCATCTGAAATCAAAAATCCTAAATTCACTTTCCTAATCCTTTAGTTCCAACTAAACAATTAGTTTCAATTTCCATTTCCAAAATCCCTTATTTCAATTCCAATTTGAAATCATTTTGTCGCTAACGAAAGTTTTCCAAAAAATTTCAAAAATTTCCTAACTCCCAAAATTTTCGAATTTTTTTGGCAGAGTCTTCTTTATACGGAGGAGCATTTGCAATTTGACAAGAGATATAAATATATATACATCGATCCACACGGTCGGAAAAACAAAAACAGTTCATATTTCCTATTTGTACTGCGTAGGCGTACCTTTATTTAGCATTTTTAAGCAAGTGGCTTACTATTTTAGAAATGCCTTCATCTTCACACAAGCTCCTCAAACTCGGAATACTCGGGCTCACCTGAGCAAAATGTAAACACAATACTCGAGTCAAAACTAATATTCTCATGTAAGTCAATAAATAACTACAAAGTAACTTAGGAGATGTTGTGGGTTTTTCCATCTCCTAAGGATCCATCAAACTATCTAGATATATAATAGTGTACGCTATAATATATAATGTCTATCAGTAAAATAAATATCAAAATAATGTTAAGGCTTTACATTGATCCACCTTAACACATTACAGTTTTAAACCAAAATCGTAATGGGCCCATATAGGGATAAATATGAAAAGGCACGTGAGGCAATGCCCAAGGTAGGATTCTACCAGTTTACCCTTTCTGGTTGGTCGTAACCGATCCATGGCCGACCACGACAATCAATCCAAACAGAAGGGTGCACCCATCGAGTTCAAATCACAATAGTAAAATACGAAAGATCAACGTTGCTAGAGGTAGCTAACCTCAATGGCCAGACATAGGCTCCTATTTTAGTCATTTTAATTATGACAGGAATGTCAAAGCTATACATCATCGTTCTCTTACTTCATTCCAGTAATGTCATCAATTCAACCACTACATTCTTCGTAACATCCACTGCGTGCATGGTTATCAAAGTGGTTCCGGGATTGACAGAGAGTATGCCAATGTCCGACCCGGTCTCTTTGACAACCAACGTATATTTTACGCACAATTTGGCAAATTAAGTTTTAAAATGATTCATAAAATGAAATTTATTAATTTTCCCAAATTTCTCAAATTTAGTTCCTATTTCAAAATCCCATTATAAAATATTCCACTTCAAACTTAATTTCCCTTTTTACACATAACTTGATTTGATAAAATTGTATTTAGGTTTAAATCCCAAGTTCAATCACAATTAAACTAACCAAATTTCCTAATAAGTTCAAAAATTTTAATAAACAATTGGAAAACTCCATTTTAATTTTTATCAGACAATTTCTAATAAATTTCCAAATTTATAAACCATTTAAATTTCATATAAATTTGATTTACTCCAATTACAATATATGAAACAAATTTCTGATTTAACTTAAACACTTAACTTAAATACCTACAAATCAAAATTTCAATTTAAATTAAATCAAATTTTTATAAAGCTTAAATCAAAAATCTAATTTATTTAAATAAAACATTTTCCTAATTTCTCTTTTTCTTAACAAAATTACTTATCTTTCCAAAATTTCATTTTAATGATAAATCGCAAATTTAAACAAAATTTAAAGAATTTAAAATCATTTATATATAAATTTCCATACAGTCACCATTTAAAATAAT
Source organism: Allium cepa (assembly GCA_030765085.1). NCBI lineage: Eukaryota > Viridiplantae > Streptophyta > Magnoliopsida > Asparagales > Amaryllidaceae > Allium > Allium cepa. The sequence continues at coordinate 943,155,030 of CM060945.1, read as the reverse complement.
TTTTCTTTTCTTTTTAGACCAATGGTGTTAAATTTAATTTTCTACCTAGGCCAAGTGGATAAATAAATTTAAATAATGGGTATATATCATTTCAACCCTTCAACAATAAACTTTCAATGTACAGACATATCCACATATCAAATGGGAAAAATTCAACAAATCATAATACACTGATTATCCATAACATGATGAAACGTAACTGGTCAATATCAAATTTCTATATTAGTGTACATACATGGGTCGTGTGTATCGTGTCAATATGTGCACTTAACAAACATGATAATAAATCCATTCAACAATTTATATAAAATCGAGATCTAAATCAACAATGAATGAATATATTATGCGACTTTTTATTTATTTATTAACTTGCATTAGATATTAGTTAGTGTGAATGTAAACACTCACTTCACGACAACGACTCGCGATGATCCACGAATTCGCCTGCACTCGCGACACAACTCCAATCAAGTGCAACAACCAACTTACACACACGACAATCCAAATCTGAGTAGCACGTCGCTTCTACTTCTTAAATATATACGCGCATATGCTTCCCTTTCTAATTTTTTTATACCTTACTGGACAAAAGAAAACTGGGTACACGGACTCTGGACAGAGCACAAAGCCGATGCAACGCCTACTGGAGGTCGGCTGGAGGTCGGCTGGAGGTCGGTGCAGTTGCTAACGTCGTCGATATGAAGGGAATAGGAGATGCGAGCAGATGAAATGCTGTTTGTTGTTTTTTTTCAACGTCAGGGAACTCAGGCCGTAGGGAAAAATATGGCAGAGTCGGGAAGGCGGTTCAACAACGGAGCAAGTGGTGGAAGGATCGGTTGTGAAGGGAAACTCTCGGCAGCAAAAGTTTCGATTTTTTTATACAAGGTGACGGCGGTCGGAAATCTCGGTGGGGAGGAGTTAGGAGCAAGGCCGGACAGTGGTGCGATGACGGCTGCGAGGTGAGGTGGTAGGCTCGATGTAGGCGATGGGATCGGTTGGAGGCAGAAGAAGCGAATGGTTGCTTCGTTTTTTTATCAAGAAGAAACCAATCTCACAGAGGAAGAAGAAATATACAGAGAGTGAGAGGAACGGTGACATGGCCACATGAACTGTGTAAACTTCTCGGCTTGAATGCTATTTCGACATCCTACTCATTTAAATTTTAACTGATTATTTCAATTATACACGACCCATTTCTTGAATACCGGTTTTATTTTTTTTTTCTTTTGTGCCGTGAACGCAAATGAACCAACAAAAGTAAATTGTACACATAGCTTGACATTTCCGTTAAACCTATTTTACACCGTTTAGAAGCTGGCAAAATGTACAACGGCAGTACATTAATTCGAAGCAAAACAAACATGAACTTAACCAAACAGAAGTCCAAATGCATCAAACCGAACATCGTCGTGCTCAGCGTGTCCCTATGAACACGTTAATTCACAGAAAAATTTATAATTTTTTTCGTTCGAGTGAAATTCGATAACTATGCAATGTTGACTGTCGCAACCTAAAATCGATCGTATAAATGATTTAGACGGAGCTAACGAAATTGAAATATGACGAAACGAACATCGGTGTTTCTATTGTAAAATATCCTATGATATTTCCATATAAAATATTTAAATTTCTAAAATCAAAATTCCATTGTTTTATTAACAACTAATTTTACGTGAAACTTTATATCGTTCTAAATTTCCGTAAAAAAAATTTAATTCACATTTTTTTTTATTTAACTATTCATACGCACTACAAATTTTATATTCGCACTGCAAAGTTACTCAACTCAAATCAACTTTTTTAAATCGATTTATTACTCAAAATAACGGTAAATTTCAGAATCGTTACATTAGCCCCCACTCAAAAAATTTCATCCTCGAAAAGGTAGAACGGAATAGCATAACAAACATCAAAAGATAGATTTGGATTAGAAAGCATACCCAAATCAAATAATTCAGGATTGGAAACACGAATATTATCCTCAGTTTTCCAAATGCAATCTCGCTTATCATCACTCCACTGAACTTTGAAGAGATTGACTGATTTATTCCTCAGTTTCTTCATACTCCTATCCAGAATACGAATGGGTTTTCTTTCAATAGTAAGATCAGGCTGAATCTCCAATTCCTCAAGCTGCGTAGAATGAACTATCGCGGACGGGTCATGAATATACTTACGAAGGTTGGAGACATGGAATACATCATGAACACCCGATAGTTTTTCAGGTAACTCAACTCTATAAGCTAGGGTACCAATCTTTTCGGATATACGAAAAGGATCAAAGAATCTTGGGGCCAACTTTCCTTTCTTCCCAAACCGAATGACGTTTCTCAATGGCGAAATTTTGAGATACACAAGATCTCCAACTGCGAATTCCAACTCTTTTGCCGATCCTGTGCAGTTTTCATCTTCCGCTTAATTCCCTCAAACTTCTCAGAAGCTTCCAAAATAATTTCCGGTCCAAGAATAAGTCTGTCACCAGTTTTAATCCAACAAGATGGAGATTTACATGGACGTCCGTAAAGAGCTTCGAATGGTGCCATGTCGATGCTAGCCTGGGTAAAAGATTTGAATAACGTAGAGTTTACTTTACATGTATTTTTAGTTCAAATTTTATTTAACAAATTTTTACCAGATAGCTATTATTATAGGTAAATTCGATAAGATGGAGATGGTCTTCCCAAGAACCACTGAAACCCAGAATACAAGCCCGAAGTAGGTCTTCCAAAATTTGATTGATCCGTTTGGTTTGGCCATCCGTCTATGGGTGATAGGCCGTACTCAGATTCAACTGTGTACCCAACGAATCCTGAAGTGCTCTCCAAAAGTTACTTGTGAAAATAGGATCATGGTCACAAACGATACTAGAAGGAATTCCGTGGAGTCGGACAATTTCCTTCAAATAGATCTCAGCCAAACTCGAAGTAGTTCGAGTTGACTTCACAGGAATAAAATGGGCAGTCTTCGTCAATGGTCGACAATCACCCAAATTCTCTCATTACCTCTTCTCTTTTTTGGTAAACCATCCACAAAATCCATAGAAATCTGATCTCATTTCCATTCTGGAACCTCAAGTTGTTCTTTTTTCTTATGGAAGAAATTTTCAAAGATTCTATATAAATTTCATATATGAAACCAAGATAGTTACCTTTCAGAAAATTAGAACGATATAGGGGATATCTATGTTTTATTTTTCTTAAGGTGGGAAAAAAGAGAAAACTAATTATTGATCACAATTCGAATTTGAAACTTATGTAATTATTCTGGTTATCCCAAGAAAAATGGGATTTATTTCTCATAAATAGAATTCAGTTAGTCTAGGGGAATAGGGTAACTCGACTTTTTCAGAACAGGTCCGAGTCAAATAGCAATGATTCGAAGCACTTCTTTTTACATTACACTATTTCGGAAACCCAAGGACTCAATCGTATGGATATGTAAAATACAGGATTTCCAATCCTAGCAGAAAAAGGAGGGAAACGGATACTCAATTTAAAGTGAGTAAACAGAATTCCATACTCGATCTCATAGATACATATAGAATTCTATGGAAAGCCGTATTCGATGAAAGTCGTATGTACGGCTTGGATGGAGATCTTTCAACAAATCTAATAAATCTAAGTGTAGTGCTTGGTGTATTGATTTTTTTTGGAAAGGGAGTGTGTGCGAGTTGTATATTTCAAGAATAGGTTGGACCCAACCGGCTGCACTTTATTTATTTATTTGTGTTATTTATATACATATTTTTTTTAGAATAAGATAAATAGGAAAAAAGTGTACAATCTCGACGAATTCCTTCTGAATAAATTAATAAATCATATGTAAGAATCATAGCATTTCGTTCTTTGTTGGTAAGTCAACTTGATTCTCTATCAACCAATAAAGTGAGACCATTAACATGGTTAAAGCTCCAAAATAGGAATAGCACCCGATATTATTAGAAATGCCCAGAAAATATCATATTCGTGAAGCAGAAACATAAATGGACTCCTATTAATGTGGAATAGGTTGAATTATTCGATTTGAATTTCAATTGTAAATTCATCAAGAACTTCTTTAGTTGACTTTGCCTTATTCCAGAGACCAAACTTCCCAAATGATTGACTACCTCACCGATAGGGAGTTAGAATGTTAATGGACAAGAGTTCCACGACTATTGGTAGAGCCGAAGAAGAGGTAAGCCAAGCCAATAAGGAACATGTTGTTTCGCACCACCAGAAGAAACCAAGCCGTAGGTATACTTAGACAACCAACAAGGCCAGTATATTAATTGGGGCGAATAGTTTGGACCAGTGGTGGTTGGATGCGGAGACACGTTTGGTTGTGAATTTCAACGTGGCAGATAAAATAATATATCGGCATGGCCCAATCAATAGTTCAAGTCACACACTCCCATAATCCATCCATCCTCTCTTCGGAGAATCGACTTCAACTATTCTTATCAAATAAGAACTAAACTACTTCGGAGTTCAAAATTCAATGTTTTTACGTAGTTGTATAGTTCAATTCCATTTTTTCCACTTGTATATACATATTTATCTGGGTTGCTAACTCAATGGTAGAGTACTCGGCTTTTAAGTTAGTAACTTTTATTTCTATTTATATATATATATATATTTTCTTTTTTGTTGTTTTCGTCTTCTTGGATTTAGATTCGGGTCGAAAATAGAAGAATTAAGTAGATCAAAAATTTAAAGGAGGTTCATGGCTAAGGGTAAAGATGTCCGAGTTAGAGTGTCGATCAACGATGATTACAATATCGGACAACCCAGTCAGATATTTGATCCCACCCAGATATGTTTGCAAAGTCGATAATTTTCTCTTCAACATTGCTGCATCTCTTTTAGGGAGATAGTTGAGTTTCCCCATCTTTTGTTCTCCTCTTAAGTCTCTGAACTTATGAAGTCTCGTTTCTGTAGTGGACCAATTCGTTAACATACCACCGAGCCATTTTTTATTAACATAATGACATCGAGCCCTTATTGCAGCGGAGACTACTAAATCCGCTGTAAGGTTACTTTCCGATTTCCTACAAAAGATCGAGATAGTCATAAGACAGGCCTGCGTGAACTTTATTCATCAGAAGGATGCCTATATAGCTATGAAACTGCTCTCTAAAGTCTTCCATAATGAGAGGACGAACTACACTTATTAGGGCAGTTGCATCCGCTATACCAGTCCCCTTTTATATTAGTCCACTTATTTGTTGCCCAAATCTTTATGTGCGTCTATTGAGAAAAGCCTTAAGGACTTCTGGTGGGGGTTCAAGGAAGATAAACAGAGGAACTATACACCGGAGGCTTCAGAGTCAACCAATGGTGCTCTGTTAGGAGATAAATCAACCGACTCTTCCTAGGGCTGAGTTGAATCGCAAATGCCATAGTAGCCAGAGCCACTTTCTATGCACCGGTAGGGGGAACCACAGCTAGGCAATTAGTATGGCTCCTTCTGTTGAATCAAACCTTGAGGATAGTGAGTTCATCGATGGTCAGCAAGTATGATGGTTCTAATGATGATTCTGCATGTATTTCGTGTGTATCTTACCGGTGGGTTTAAAAAACCCCGCGAATTAACTTGGGTTACAGGTGTGGTTCTGGCTGTATTGACTGCATCTTTTGGTGTAACTGGTTATTCCTTACCTCGGGACCAAATTGGTTATTGGGCAGTAAAAATTGTGACAGGCGTGCCTGACGCTATTCCTATAATAGGATCTTCTTTGGTAGAGTTATTAGCATAACGCTAGCGAAAGAAAGCAAAGAGAATTTTTTTTCTATAAACCCGGGATTTTTGGCAAGATTTCGTTGGTTTTGAGGGAGATTTCAAAATGACGTATATTATGTAATTAATGAAAATGAGCTCGGATTTGAGATGCAAAAAGCTCAAAGTTTCATCCAGCATGGTGAAAAAATCATGATTTATATGATTTTACAAGCAATACAAGCAATATAGGGGAAAGATGAGTTGTCTATCGACCGGAGGATCAGAGGTCCAGTATGAACCAACAGGAGGGAGAATTTTTTGACCTCTTACAGGATTCATAACAAGAATAATAAGAAACCAGGCATCTAAGAAACCTTAACCACGGTACGAGCTTGCCCTTAGATCTATTTCTGTTTATACTGGCGACAAGCTCTATTGTTCTCTCCCGGTCACTCCTATAGTCACTCCTGTGGACCGCTCCGTTATCTACCATTTACGTATTGATCTTTACGTATGCCATCTCGAACCATCCTACCGGAACCTATACTATTCCATGGCTATAGGCGTAGTCCGTTCCACATAGTGCAAGGCTCGACCAAAGGTCTACGTTTGCTATTTCCATTACATGATAGCGATGTTGAACCAGAGAAAGAAATATTAGAAGCCATTTAAACTTAATCATAAGCTTGAAACTATGAGCCAAGTTTTATACTCTTAATGCGTGAGCAGGTTGGAGACTGTCAGTAAGAAGCGCCATCTCTCTTAGCTACGCTTACTGCATCTCTAAGGCAGCGTATATATGAGAGCCCTTTAGACTACACTTAGACTACCCCCTTTCTATGCTACTCACATAGCTTCCTTTCTATGAAGCCTAAGACCTTCAATTAATATACAGAGATCAATTTCTTAAAAATGTAGGGAACCCTCCCAGCTAATAAACAGAATCTAAAATCTGTATATTGATTATCTTCAGTCACTGTTTTAACATAATAATAATATTGTTTTACAGTTTCATCAACCTTCTTTTCTATTGTTTTGACTTTCTTATGGGTACCGCGTGTACGTTCCCATAATGATGGTGTTTCTCTAAAATAAAACTTTGTTGTTCAGCATCTTGGACTAACCATCCCTTAGAAGGTATTGTTAAAAGATCATCAATCCCTAATGAAATAGATGTAGCAGTGGCTGTTCCCACCAAACCTACCATAAAAATGGTAACTAAAAAAAAAGTAAGTGGACCTGACCCATTGAATCATGACTATATTGGCTATTCTGATATTTAAATTCGATATATATTAAATTGTAGAAAGCGGGTTTTTTATTTCCTTTTTTAGTTTCTTAGATCACAAAAGACAAGAATTTGTGATCACAAAAGACAAGAATTTGTCGATATTTATGATTTGATTTTCTTATTAATGGACGCTCTATAGGAATAAATCGCTATTCTTTTCCGATACATATAATATATTCTTTTCCGATACATATAATATATATATATATATATATATAATATATTGAAAAATCCATTTTTCAATATCTTTCCTTAATTTAAAAATCTGATTCCCATATTGTTTTGTTGAAACGTTACCCTGCCATAATGTAATATGTTTCCAATGCCAATAAAAAGTGACCCACCCAATAGTATTTAACATCCAGAAAACTGCCAAATAAAACACTTCCCAAGCAGAAATATCACAAGTACCACCACGTCCCGGGCCGTCGCAAGGAAAAATATAACCGAAATCCTTTTTATCTGGCATTAATTTAGAACCGCCTGTCCAGGGTTGAGCCCTGGGATTTGACGGCGGACTTGAAAAGCCACCTACAGACGCTTTACGCCCAATCATTCCGGATAACGCTTGCATCCTCTGTCTTACTGCGGCTGCTGGCACAGAGTTAGCCGATGCTTATTCCTCAGATACCGTCATTGCTTCTTCTCTGAGAAAAGAAGTTCATGACCCGTGGGCCTTCTACCTCCACACGGCATTGCTCCGTCAGGCTTTCACCCATTGCGGGTAACAAACCTTCTAATTTCTGATGATCGGCCTTAATTTGCTGATAAGTACTGCATCTACTCACATACGCCGAAATGTCCCTCTTCATTCCTTCCCACCAATAAAGTCTCTTCATATTCGGAAACATCTTTGTCACTCCGGGATGAATAGAAAATTTAGATTTGTGATTTTCCTTAAGTACTTCCTCCCTTAATCCATCTACATTAGGAACACAAACCCTACCATTCATGTTAAGAATACCTTTCTCATCAACTACTGCATCATACCATCTCCTTGAGTCAATCTCTCTCCTCATAACTTCTTCTTGAATAGTTCTTAAACTCGGGTCTTCATTCTGCTTAGAAACTATACGATCCATAAGAGAGGATGAAGCAACAACCTAACAAAGCATAGCCCTTTTTCTACTCAAGGCATCGGCCACTACATTTGCTTTACCCGGGGTATAATTGATGTCAAGGTCATATGCAGCCAAAAATTCTAGCCATCTCACTTGCCTTAGATTTAAATCCTTCTAAGAGAAAATATATTTCAAGGATTTGTAATCGGTAAAGAGTTCGAACTTGGTACCCAATAGATGATGTCGCCACAATTTCAAAGCAAAAACTACAGCCAACAACTCCAAATCATGAGTTGTGTACTTAACTTCATGCGGTCGCAACTGTCTACTAGCATAAGAAATAACTTTGCCATGCTGCATTAAAACGGCTCTAAGCCCAATTCTACAAGCGTCGGTATAAACCGTAAGATCTTCATTCCCATTCGGAACAGTAAGAACAGGGGCGGATGTCAACTTCTATTTCAATTCATCAAAAGCTTTCTGACATTTTTCATCCCAATTGAACTTGATGTTCTTCCGGGTTAAAGCAGTAAGAGGAGAAGCAATGCGGGAGAAATGCTCAATGAATCTTCTATAATAACCAGCAAGGCCTAAGAAACTCCTAACTTCCGTGGGCGTCTTAGGAATTTCCCAATCCTGAAATTAGATATAAGGCACGAATCAAAATTGAAAAAATACTCCGATAATCAAATAGAAAGGAAGGATGTGGAACTTACATTTACTACGGCGATCTTAGTGGGATCCACCGAAACTCCATTTTTTGAAACCACATGACCAAGAAATCTGACTTCCTCCCGCCAAAAATGGCAGTTGGAAAATTTCGCCTTCAACTGATGGCTTCTCAAGTTTCAAGTACGAACTTCAAATGTTCCTCATGTTCTTCTTCGGTTTTAGAGAAAACTAGAATATCTTCGATAAAAACAAGCACAAATTTATTAAGAACATCTCTGAATACTCTGTTCATGAGATCTACAAAGTAAGCCGGAGCGTTTATTAAACCGAAAGGCATAACGAGCCATTCATAAAATCCATCTTCAGTACGGAAAGCAGTCGTATGAATGCTATCCTCAGATATCCTCAACTGGTGGAAACCTGAAGCGAGATCAAGCTGAGAAAACACTTGCGCTCTATAAAGCTGGTCGAACATATAATTAATACGAGGCATAGGATATCTGTTCCTATGTGTGAGCTTATTCAACTCTCTATAGTACACACACATTCTTAAGGAACCGTCAAACTTAGCGACAAAAACTACGGCTGCACCCTATTCATAAAAACTTCTCCTAATAAAGCCTCTAGCCAAAAGATCAACTTGAGTCTTCAACTCAATTCTTTCCTTAGGCGACATCCTTCGAGGGGGAAGTATGACAGGTCTGGCTCCGGGAATAAGATCAATTCGAAATTCGATTTCTCGATGAAGTGGTAAACGAGAAATCTCACCAAAGACATCAGGAAAGAGTCGAATGACTGGAATAGTGTTCAGATCACTCGAATGCGAATCGAGTGAGAAAACAAAACTCTTGACGAGATCACAAGGAATTTTGCATTGGATAACTAATTGAGATCCTTTATCATCAACCAAGGAAATGGTTCGATCGCTACTAAAAATAACAGCTTCGAACTTGGACACCCAATCTATTCCTAACAATAAATCAAATCCACTAAAGCCCAAAACATAAAAGTCTCCGGTGAAACGGCGTTCTTCTTTAAAAATACAAACATCCTTACAAATCATTTCTAAATTTGCGGGGCCACCAATGGGATTAGAGACACACAAAGATTTAGAAGCGGGTTCGGGTTTCAAATCATGTTCAAATTTCTCACATAAATTAACAGATATAAAACTATGAGAGGCTCCAGTATCGAATTAAACATGGATAGGTGTATCATCAAAAGAAAGTGTACCTTGAAGTACGGGATCAATCTCCTCAACCAGAGGGGTGGAAGTAGTGACAGCAAATATACCGGATGGTTTGCCTTTCTTTTGAGTTAGACAATCTTTCTTTAAATGGCCCGGTTGCAAGCAGATGTGACATAAGTCGCGCCTTGTCATCTGGACAGGAGGAACGGCTGCTAAGGATGCTGGTGGACAATCTCTAGCATAATGTCCCTTTTTATCGCATTTGAAGCAAGTGATGTGCGAAAAATCCTTAGTCTTTTTCTGAGGCAATCCAACTCCTTGACGGCTTTGCCACTTCTTCTTCTTGTTATTGACTTTCTCTTGCCAAGGTTGCTGGAACTAGATGGGGCTGGGGTGTCAGAAACTACTGAAATCCTATTCAGCATCAAATTGTCAAAACGGATTGCCAAATCAATGATATCAGAAAATGGATTATGGATATGACCAGTTAGCTGCTCTCTATACCTACGTATACCCGCAATGAATTTTTCATTCTTCTTAAGTGGAATATCTACCAGATGAGGACCAAACTTCGAAAGCTCATTAAACTTCCTTTCATACTCTGCTATAGTCTTCTCGCCTTGCTTAAGCTCCATAAACCGATTATACAATCTGTCCTCCCAGCTTCTGGCATCCACTGGGTAACAAAAGCTTCTCTATGCATTGAGAAATACAAGGCTAAGCTAAACTTATATAGGATAATCTTAAGAACATAAAATTCTCATTTAGATAAATCTCACCTAAACCGGGCCTAAGAAATATCTTCCTCAGGGGTATGGACCGTAAAAGAATCCCACCAATCAAGAACGACTTCCTGAAACTGCCAAGCTGCTAATTGACGCCTCTGAGCATCAGTGATGCCAAGTCCAACAAAAATCTTTTCAGCATTCTTAGGCCATTGTTGTGCTCCAATAATGCCCTCAGCTCCGGTGAACTTCTTCCCTCCAAGTTGAGTATACTCTTTACAAAGAGTAGTAAACCTCACTTCTGGAACAACAACGTGTGCAACAACCTCATTGGGAGTATTTCCCCTACCTCTACCTCTAGAGCTACGATTACTCATCCTGTAAGGGATGGCAAGGAAAAAATTTTAGAAGCTGAGTCAAGAAAATGAACCTAGTCAAAGAATTTACTAAGAAAGGCCACTTTAATATTTTAAATTACTTAAGTTTTAAACCGTTTGTTTCTTGAAGTTTTTTTTCTTTCTAAACACGCTCTCTCAAGAAAGATTCTACTCATTCTAGGGTAATTAATTACCCTATCTATAATGAGTTTACCCCACAGGCTTAGGTGTTCACTCAACCATAAGCTCTGATACCAACTGTAATGACCCACCTTTTAAGCACAAATATTTGCTTAAACGATAGATAGTTATTTAGGGTAAAATAGAATCAATCACAGAACTCAGAAATAAAAAAAACAACTCAGAGTCTCACAGCGGAAAAAAATAAGTACATAAATAAGTCATGAACTCAAAACTTACATTATTCTCTCTCTAATTACTGAATGGATGAATGGAAAATAACTGAAATAAAATGAGTCTAACTGACACAACAAACTAAACTGATAAAATAACTGAAATAGAATAGAATCTCCAGAAATGCCTTCCACTTCACAGAAGCTCCTCAAACTGGAAATACTCAGGCTGACCCGAGCAAAATTTAAACAGAATACTCGAGTCAGAACTAATATTCTCATGTAAGTCAATAAATAATTACAAAGTAACTTAGGAGATGTTGGGGGTTATTCCATCTCCTACGGATCCGTCAAACTATCTAGATACATAATAGTGTACGCTATAATATATAATGTCTATCAGTAAAATAAATATCAAAATATCATTAAGGCTATACATTGATCCACCTTAACACATTACAGTTTTAAACCAAAATCGTAATGGGCTCGTACATGGGTAAATATGACAAGGCACGTGAAGCAATTCCCAAGGTAGGATTCTACCAGTTTACCCTTTCTGGCTGGTCGTAACCCATCCATGGCCGATTGTGACAATCAATCCAAACAGAAGGGTGCACCCATCGAGTTCAAATCACGATAGTACAATACGAAAGATCAACGTCGCTAGAGGTAGCTAACCTTAATGGCCAGACATAGGCTCCGGTTTTAGTCATTTTAATTATGACACGAATATCAAAGCCATCCATCATTGTTCTCATACTTTATTCCAGTAACGTCGCCAATTCAACCACTACATTCTGGGTAACATCCACAGCGTGCACGGTTATCAAAGTGGTTCCGGGATTGACAGAGAGTATGCCAATGTCCGGCCCCGGTCTCTTTGACAACTAGCGTATATTTTACACACCATTTGGCCAATTAAGGTTTTAAAATGATTCATAAAACGAAATTTATTAATTTTCCCAAATTTCTCAAATTCAATTCCTGTTTCAAAATCCCATTATAAAATATTCCGACTTCAAACTCAATTTCCCTTTTTACACATAACTTGATTTGACAAAATTTGTATTTAAGTTTAAATCCCAAGTTCAATCACAATTAAACCAACCAAATTTCCCAATAAGTTCAAAATTTTTAATAAACAATTGAAAAACTCCATTTTAATTTTTATCAGACAATTTCTAATAAATTTCCAAATTTATAAACCATTTAAATTTCATATAAATTTGATTTACTCCAATTACAATATATGGAACAGATTTCTGATTTAACTTAAACACTTAACTTAAATACCTTCAAAATCAAAATTTTAATTTAAATTAAATCAAATTTTTATAAAGCTTAAATTAAAAATTCCAATTTATATAAATAAAACATTTTCCTAAATTCTCTTTTTCTTAACAAAATTACTTATCTTTCCCAAATTTCATTCTGATGATAAATCACAAATTTAAACAAAATTTAAAGAATTTCAAATCATTTATATATAAATTTCCATACAGTCGCCATTTAAAATAATTATTCTTTTCTTTTTAGACCAACGGTGTTAAATTTAATTTTCTACCTAGGCCAAGTGGATAAATAAATTTAAATAATGGGTATGTATCATTTCAACCCTTCAACAATAAACTTTCAATGTACAGACATATCAACATATCAAATGGAAAAAATTCAACAAATCGTAATACACCGATTATCCATAACATGATGAATCGTAACTGGTCAATATCAAATTTCTATACTAGTGTACATACATGGGTCGTTATATCGTGTCAATATGTGCGCTTAACAAATATAATAAACAATCCATTCAACAATTTATATAAAATCGAGATCTAAATCAAGAACGAATGAACATATATAGGCGACTTTTTTATTTATTTATTAACTTGCATTAGATATTAGTTAGTGTGAATGTAAACACTCACTTCACGACAACGACTCGCGATGATCCATTGCCTACATTCGCGACACGACCCAAATCAACTACAACAATAAAATTACACACATGGTAGCGCGTCACTTTTACTTCTTAAATATATAAGTGCATATGCTTCGCTTTCTCTTTTTTTATACCCTACTGGACAAAAGAAAACTGGGTACACGAACTCTGGACAGAGCACAAAGCCGATGCAGCACCTACTGGAGGCCGACTGGAGGTCGGTGTAGTTGCTAACGTCGTCGATATGAAGGGAAAAGGAAATGCGAGAAGATGAAATGCTGTTTGTTGTTTTTTTTTTCAACGCCAGGGAACTCGAGCCGGAGGGAAAAATATGGCGGAGTCGGGAAGGCGGTTCAACAATGGAGCAAGTGGTGGAAGGATTGGTTGTGAAGGGAAGGTCTCGGCAGCACAATTTTTGATTTTTTTTTATACAGGGCGGTGGCGGCTGGAAGTCACGGTGGGAAGGTGTTAGGCGCAAGGTCGGACAGTGGTGCGATGGCGGCTGTGAGGTGAGGTGGTAGGCTCGATGTAGGCGATGGGCTCGGTTGGAGGAGGAAGAATCGAACGGTTGCTTCATTTTTTTATCAAGGAGAAACCAATCTGACAAAGGAAGAAGAAATATATAGATAGAGGAACGGTGACGTGGCCACGTGAACTATGCAAACTTCTCGGCTTGAATACTGTTTCAACATCCTACTCATTCAAATTTTAACCAACTATTTCAATTATACACGCAACCATTTCTTGAATATCGGTTTTAATTTTTTCTTTTCTTTTGTGCCATGAACGTAAATGAACCAACAAGAGTAAATTGTATGCGTAGCTTGACATTTCCGTTAAACCTATTTTACACTGTTCAGAAGCTGGCAAAATGTACAACGGCAATACATTAATTCGAAGCAAAACAAACATGTACTTAACCAAACAGAAGTACAAATGCATCAAACCGAACATCGTCGTGCTCAGCGTGTCCCTATGAACACGTTAATACACAAAAAATTTATAATTTTTTTCGTTCGAGTGAAAGTTGATAATTATGCAATGTTGACTATCGCAACCTAAACTCGATCGTATAACTGATTTAGACGGAGCTAATGAAATTGAAATATGACGAAACGAACATGGATGTTTCTATTGTAAAATATCCTATGATATTTCCATATAAAATATTTAAATTTCTGAAACCAAATTCCACTTTTTTATTACAACTGATTTTACGTCAAATTTTAAATCATTCTTAATTTCCGTAAAAAATAAATTTAATTCACATTTTTTTTCCATTTAACTATTCATACGCACTGCAAATTTTATATTCACACTAAAAAGTTACTTAACTCAAATAAATTTTTTTAAATCAATTTATTATTCAAAATAATAGTGAATTTCAGAATCGTTACACCATAGAATTTTTATTCACTTCCGTTTAAGTCGAACGACTAATTTATTTTATGCAATTCGATAATATTCGCTTAATAGAATATCCATTTTAGTTTTTATCTACATCTAATCGATTCCAACTCATTTTATTTTAAATTCCATCTCATTTCTAGTTTATTCACCAATCATACATTTGCATTTCATCTCATCTCCGCATTGGTTTCATTTTAAAACCCTTTCATTGAGCTTGACTACATTCAATGCTTATATCAACAACCATTTTCCAAATTAATTTAACCCAAACTTCTATTTAATGGTCTTCCATTCTTACTCGAAGTCGAGCTTCCAATTATTCTTAACATAAGTTAATTAACTTTAATTTATCCCAACTTCAAACCTAAGTTCACTTCCATTTAATTTGATTCTCATCAAATCTAATTCCATTTAATTCAGTTAGCCCATCCATTTTAATTTTTATTTTAATTCACTTTCTCAATTTATCAAAATAATATCGAAGCACAAATTTAACTCATTTATACTCTAATTGGATTTTATTTGTAAATCAAATCATTTCTATTATAATCCAATTCCTTTTTATTTTTATAACATCTCCACTTATTTAATTCATTATCAATCCAAGTCGAATTCTATTTATAATTCGAGTTTATTCCCAAACTTCATTATTAACTTACAATCCATTTTATTCAACCGAGTTAAATTTTATTGACATAATTTATTTAGCTAATCAGCAAACTTTCAACTTTTAAATCAATATTTGATTTTATTACAAAAATCACTTCATTAATTTCCTGAATTCAATTTTTTTCCCATAATTCTAGTTTGGATTTTCTTCCATTTTTCAAATTCCAATACTTTTATTTCGGCTTATTTATTCCGTTTTAACATTTTTATAAGCTACTCGCTTATTAATATTCATACTTCTCCATCCATTTACAGTCAATCACATTTTCACTTTACTTTTAACTAGGGATTATATTTTTATTTCAATGCTTTTTAATTCTTTTATAAGCTTCCAAAGCTTATTTATTCCAATTCAATACTTACTTAGTTTACGCTTATTTATTTAAGTAAGAATTTTATTCCATTCAATATTATCTATAACTCAACTGAATTTATTTAAATTCAATTTTATTCCAACCTAACTCCAGTTAAATCTAGCTACATACCTTTCTTTTGAATTTTGTTAACCAAGGACTTAATTTCATTTAATACCATCCCACACAATTCACCTTAATTTCATTCCAATTCCTTTCAACTTACTTCAAATCCAATTCATTATTATTAACTTTGCTTAAGTTAATTTAATTCTAATCAATTTTATTTCTCAATCCAAATTTAATTTTTATTTTCCCATTTTAATCACATTCAAGATTTACTAATTATTTCTTCCAATCATCCTTTAAATTTTCCACAATTTAATTTTTTTTCAAATTAAGTTTATTTCACTTTTCACTTTAAATTTTAATTCCAACATTCAAAGCTCATATTTTCCTTCCTTATTTAAAAATATCATCTCAATTTATAAGCTTATAACCTATCTCATCAGGATTTTCAATTCAAATAAGGATTCAGGATTTTTGAACACCCGGCTTTTGTTTTAAATCATTTGAAATCACCATTATCTCAAAATCACACTTCTCAAATTTTTAAACCAATCTTGGTTTTTATCCCCAATAAATTTCCTTTGAAATTTTCAAAAACAAACTAGTTCTTCTGAACAAATCAATTTGGCAGCAATCCTTCACTTAGAAACTCAAAAATGAATGTAGATGATGCTGCAGTCATCACTGAAATTATTTTCCAGTGACTGAAGTGAGTTCAATGCTATATCCCTTCCTAAAATTTATTTGAAACAATTTCCTTTCAGAAATACTTAATAATGCTATTATTTGTCTTCAAAACACTTCGAAAAACACTTCCAAAATCTCCGGGGTTTTAAATTTTCAAATTTTGACTTAAATCAAATTTTAACTATAATTCATTTGTATAATTTATGCTCATACAAATTCCCATTTCATTATCCAAGTCATTCCAATTTTTATAATCTTATTTGTTTAAAATATTATCATCCAAACATCCAAGTTATATAACAATTTAAGGAAATATTTCTTTTATATCAAAATATATTTTGGATAAAATTATTTCATTCACCCACCTTTAAAACAGTACCGTGTCAATTTATCGTGTCAGGTGTTTATAAACTCTTCTCGAATAGCGGCCAACTTACTCGATCAGAATTCATATTCCACCCAACCAATAAGTCAACACAATATTAAAACAATTTATATTCACTAACAAATACGCGCTCATATCTAATAATATACTCAAACTCATTCTAGAGTACTAGGGACTCTATTTTCTATGAGTAATCCCCACCAGAGCCAAGGTTATCACTTACCTAACCTCGGATACCAACTCTAATGACCCGCAAATCAATACCCCTTGAGTCGACACTATTCTCCATCATTCAACTCAAGATGAACGGAAATACGAACCATTAGGGTTAAAGAAGAAGAGGTAGAAGGAGAAAATAGAAAACAACATCAGAATCTAACCATCGCAGCGGAATAAAATATAATAGATAATAAATGATCTTTACACAACAACAAATATGTGTGTTTATACATTACATCATCAGAATATAGCATCAGAGTTTAATACAAACAACAACATAACTCAGGACGGTTATAATATCTCGTCCTTTCAAAAAACTGAATACACAGCGGAATATTTCATACAAATACGAAAGTACTTATAACCATCCAGCTCGTCTCCTAAGCTCCACAGCATCCTTTCCTGCATCCTATAATACTCAGTCTGACTCGAGCATTATAGCTAAATAATACCCGAGTCAGTCTGGGAAACCAGCGTGAGAAAACCACACTCAATTGGATTATTAAAGTTTTAAAACCCTTTGAAAACAAAAGCATCTCGTAAGACCACGCCACAAATAAACATGTCGGGTTTTTACCTTACGATAGCTAAAACATTCCTATTAAAATCCTCTAATATTATAATAGGGTCTATTTACAAATACTTATTAAAATAGCTGAAATTGTTACATTAATTAAATTCCAGCTACTAGCCACAATCGTGGGTAATACAAACAAAACCGTAAAAGGCGCGTAGGGAGAATGGATTTCCAACTAATGACTAGGCACTAGGGTACCACCTGTCACAGTACGTGGCCTAAATCACCACACCGGGGATTACTCCTAATCCTCTGCAACACAAGGCCGGGACTACCCCTTACTGGATAATCCCAAGTAAGATCACCCCACGGTTGAGATCAGCAACCGCACCACTAAGCCGAATAAAAAGGGACATCTAGACAGGGATGACCACACTCTAATGGGTGCAACCCACATAGCCTTGCTGCATATCCCCTGATTTTCAGTCATTGCCGGTTGATGAGGCTCGAGGCTAAGCGTTACCTTTTAGAACGTTTCACTTAGAATGTCCATCGTCCACCTGACAATGTTCCGAAAGCATTCATCAATACAAGTCCGTCCCGGGTTCGAACGAAACCGAAGGCACTACTCCTACTACATCCATTTTGGAATCATCCTCGGGATTAGTAGCGACTAACCCTTGCACTTCACTGCTCCATCTTCGACTCCGAACTCATTTTTCCATGAAAACTTACAAACCGGATCGAAGTGGTTTTCGAAAAATTAATCCCAATCCCGGTCTCTTCGAAACGATCAGCGTATTGTCCAATATTGGTAGTCGGTTATTTAACTATCAAACATTCACAAACATCCATCAAACAATAAATAATCTCCCAAATTATTTATTAATCTCAAAATGTCTTCATAAGATATATTTCAATTTTCAACCCTTTTGAAAATAGTTTTCAAACCACACTTTTCTCATGAAATAAATTTCCAAATATTTATTTCCACTGAAAACACCAAGCAAAAAAACTTTAGCTTTTTAAAATAATTTAAAAATCTTTATTATAAAATAACCTTTAAAACATTTAAATTAAAATTACTTTAATACTTATTCAAAATATACACTTTAAGAATATTTAAAATAAAAGTACTTTGTACAATATAAAACTAAATTTCTAACCTTTAAAACGTAATACCAAGCTAACTTTAAATAATTACTGCCACAATGAATTAGAAAAATATACTTACTTTAAAATTTAAACATTCAGAAATAATAACTTTTCTAAAACATACCTTTAAAACAACTTAAACTTTTTTTTACTTATACTTGAAAATTTGTTTTGAAAACGTACTTGGCTATCCAGAGAAACACTCTTTTCTTTCCCATCTTAAAAATAAATCACGATTTATTTTTAAACAAATTTACCCATTCCTTTAATGAATTTCCACCGTGAATTTATTCCTCCAAATATCCACTAATATATTCCTTCACCTTTATAAACCGGTTTATACATTTCTTAGTCTCACTTCCTTTTAAAAATTCTAATTTCAACACTTAAATCAATTTTCAAATTGACTTCCAAATTACTCCATTTTGAAGATAAATTCCTTTACTTACTCAATTTATTTCAAAATCCATTAACTTCAGATTTTATTTCTTAATTAAGATTTAAAGTCCTTTTTAATGGAAAATACCAATTTCGTAATTTTCAAATTTCTTCTTTATCCTTTCAAATAATTTTAAACCATGAATTTTAAGGTAAATTCTTTATTCCTTTAAATAACATCACTTAAGTTTTAAAATTCATTATTACTCTGTTTATTCAAATCTTCTTTTCCTACTCGGAAATTATTTATTAAAATTTAAAATCCACTTTTATTCTTTTTCAATTCATTCTTAAATTTATTCAACTTCTCTATATTTATTTTACTTACAAATTCTCTTCTTTATTTTCTTTTCAAAACCAGAACAGAAAATAATCATAACATAAAATTAATAGAATAATCTAGATAATTTTAAGGAATCGAGTTAGATCCCTCCAACCTGTTTTCCTACATCCACAGGCATTAGCACAATATAGAATACCAATTCCACTTCGAGGTGGAATATCGCGGTATATGGGATTAATAATATCATCAGCTATTTTGCGGCGCATAGGGTCTCATCCGCTATATAATGTGGGAAATCAATCACTCCAATATATACTATATACTACTATATAATATATCACATCAAATCAATTCAATCATTCAACCAATTATTTAAATTTAACTATTTAAAATTTAAATATTACCTAGATGAGTGAGATTAACTCACCTTTGACTTTGTTTGCAACCCATTTCCATCTTGACCATTTATTCCCATTTTAAGACCTTGCATAACATTATATGATTTTATAAATATTTAAACTAATCGAACAATTAATTTCCATCTTAATTTAATTAACTAATTATTTAATTTAAACTACTAAGTGAAAAATATGTGTATATATTAAATATAAAATAATCTACATAGATTTCACAAAAATCTAATTTGTATAACTTTCATACATTTAAAATTTTCCATTTAAACATCTTATTCCCATAAATGTTTACTGTTCAAACTATGTATAATTATTACCTTTTCGTTAACTACCAAATTTAATTTAACAAATAATCACCTTGATAATTAATTTCAAATAAACAAGTAAAGGGTATTATTATTATGTATCCTTTCCATTTATTGTCAAAAAAAAATTCTCTTCTTAAAAACGTATATACAATTTCCCCAAAATCCGTGTATATACACACACACACACTTATTCAAGTTTAAATCGAAGGGAGAAGAAGCGAACACCTTACTGTGACTATCGCAACGACCACCTCAGGCAAGTTGCTGGCCTCCGCTTGTGATTGCCACTCGACTCGGTCGCATCCCACATGCGAGCGCCATAGGCGGCGAACCACCTCTACGAACCTCCAGGCCAACTGCCGCTGTTCGCCAATGCGCCAAACTTTTGAACTCGCCTCTCCCACCTAACATCGCGTGCGAGCGCCGACCCTTGACTTCGATCGTGATTCGATCGTGAAACCCAAGCTTTGCTCCCCTTTTCGATTTCGATTTTCGAATCAAACCACGAAAAGTAACTCTCCACCTCTGTCGATATACGATCGAGTGCCCTCACCGCCACGAACTCGACGAACTTCAAGTCTTTATCGCATACGAACGCGATTTGATTTGAGAAGAAAGCAAAGTGATTAGTTGAATATGAAGGCAACTGCCATTTATAAATTCAATTTCGAACGAAAATCGTTCGGACGTTGATTTGGTTTTTTTTTTTTTTTTTGAAATGAACTGAAAGGATAAGGAGAGGCAACGTGATTTTAAAGAAAAGGGAAGACGTGATGCCTTGCATGTTAGAATAGGCCATCGTACTGTGAGATGATGGAATTGCTGCTGATGGTGAAAGAAAGTGGGCTGATGGAGAAATATATATAATATTTTTATGTAAAATTCCAAATCGTCCCGACATCACAGGTAAAAATCTCGAACCCCTACCAAAAGTGCTGCTAGGTGTTCGTAATGTTATACCCCTATCCCGAATGCAATGGAAAAGGTTTCGAGTCCTAATTCGATTGTATGGAGAAGATAGCTTTTTGAACTCAGTTGTTATATTAAATTTCCGATATAGATTCAGCGCGTTTACTTATCGTACGGCCAAACAATCACTCCAAACACTGCGAAAATTGAAATCCAACAATAATACAATATTACAAACCCAATGGAACTGGTTTCATCGACATCCGAGACTGTGCCTCGAAAGGCTATTTTTGAACATCAATTTAAAAGATATATTTTTAAAATTGAACAAACTAATGTTAAATTCAATTTTACCTCATCTATTACTTTCAGTATCATCAATATAAATTTTATAAGCCTTTGAAATATTTTTTTGACAAGCTTATAACTTCAGATTTTATATTTTACCCAATTACCAATTATATAATTCAAACGTCGAATTTTCCAATAAATCATTATATCTTAGATCCTGAATTTACTTTATAAATGAAAACCATACTTTCCTTATTCAAAATCAATTCATAATCTAAATCAAATATTCAAATCCATTTAAATATCTCAAATTAACCGTTCAAAAAATCCGGGTCGTTACGAAGGTCTTCGCTTTTGATACAAATCATTAAAGTGTTAAAAATTCCATATTCATACAAGAATCGGTTCCATATAATAATTACAAATTAGCTAACATCCTTAGCCAGACAAAATAGACTTGAAAAAAATTAGAATCAAAGTACCAAACTTATTTTACATTAGAATCGACACCTCTATGTCAAGAAAACAAAACTTTACAATTTAAACCATTTATATTCTTTTCAAATTTTACATATACAAACTCAAAGAGGAAAGAGACTCATATTTGTTTAAATTACGGAAACAGGCAATGCAAACTGCAGATAGGAAAATCCATTCTTTGCATCCTATTTTCTAATAATTTTCTTTTTGAACTCTTTATCGCAACAAAAAAAATAGAAGTAGAAGTTCAATAGATCATATATTATTTAAATTGCAAACAATAAATTAAGTTCTATTATATTAACGTAAAATAATTGAAATTTCAATAAAGCCTGGAATTGACATTTTAGTTGGAAGAATTTTTAGGTTGGAGCTTTGGGTTTTCGTATACAAAATTCCCCAAGGTATGAATGAAACCAAACTTTTACTACACAAGCTACTAAAATGTGAAAATCTAAGATTTCACTCATATATAGTTTCCTTACTTTCCCATGAATTTGATTCATGCAATTCAATTGTATATAAATTAAACTCAAAATTCAGAGATCAGAGAAGAACAAAAATAGAAAAACATGTACATATATAAAAAAAATTACCTTTTACCTTAGATTTGAATTCTTGAATATGATCGAAGAATCGAGGAAAAGGACTAACAGAGTTTCGCTAACATTTTAAACATTATGTGAAAAAAAGTGAGGGGATTAGCCTCTTATTTGTAGTGGTTAGAATGCGTTTGGACCTTAGGTTTTAAATGGGTTTAAAATAATAAAATTTTGGTCGTTCGTGGCCGAACCAAACCCTAGACGCCATTTATTAACCGGTCAACCACTTCTCTGTAGGCGGTCGACTGCTATTCGGCTGGCATAGTGAAGGCAGTTGACCGACCTTCTATCATCAGCGTTAATTTATTATGTTCCTTCGTATTTTTATTTCTTGCTATTTCGCCAAAAATGGTCATAAACGCCCTATTTTATATGAAAGCACAAATATCCTATATTGAAATCCAAACAGGGAAGTGTAGATTCACAGATCATAGAATAGGTTATATAAAAGTAAATGAACACACAAGTGTTATAGTGGTTCGGCAAACTCCAGTCTATGTCCACTTTAATAATCTTATATTTATACTGTAAGATTACAAGTACAATAGTTTATTTCCTTAGAAAAATATGGTGGAAGAGATAAGAAGCGATGTAGGAGAACCAACCCAAAAGTCTTTGCAATGAGCCTAATTCAACGTATTTATAGGTGAAAACTTGCATGGACCGACCTGAAATTTCAGCAGAAGAATCTCCAGGCACATACTCCCCGACCTACAAAATTTAGTATCGATTGGACACCAAAAACAATTTAGGCCAATCATTCCATACTAAATCCAATGGGGCTATGATCATTTTATGGGGTCCCTCATGCCTTTAGTCCATGCTCCTAAAATTCTACGCTATTCCGACTTACCGTTTATGAGATATCGATCGATCTTTCCAGTTTTAACTAGAAATTGGATCATAGGAGATCATTTCATGCTTCATTGCTATGCTCTGTGATTGACCATATGGGTTCCCTATGATATTAGCTACTTGCTCCCCAAATTTTGTTCAGTCACAATATACCGTTTGTGAGATATTGCATTTTCCGTAAAACTATGAATCGTTATGCTGATTTGCACGATAGTTCCGATAACGATTGGTCGCTTTTTCAAGATTTCATCCTTTTGAGCTGTGATCGTTCATGTATGTGCTATTTGATACAAGATACCTGCTCTCCAAATTTCATGCAATTCTGACAAGCCGTTTATGAAATATCGTTATTTTCTGAGAAACTATAGAACGTTTTGGCTGATTTGTACGATTGTTCCAATAACGATCGACCTCTTTTTCCAGGATTTGGGAATAATGTCATGAGATCATTTTAGTGGGCACCATTCTTCAATATATTGATGCTATGAAAGTTTTAAGTGCATTGGATTTGTAGATTTTGAAATATTGATCGATCTTCACCGATTTGCACTGTTTTATGGTTCGTTCTCGATCAATCCGTATAAATTAGTCATTTGCTCATAACTCAAGCATACAAACTCCAATTGACTTCAAATTTGAAATGTAGCCTTATAGTGCCTTCCTTATCACTTTAAATCGATTGCAACTTTATTGGGACCCGGTTTGAATCTTCCCAACTATTGTCCATAGTTCTAAATATCATTGATTTCCAAGCCTGATAACCGTCTCTCCAGGCTTCCTGCCTTAATGATCACAGAAGAAATTTAGCCAACTTTTATGGTATACTACCTGGTCAAAAGGTGGTATAACACTTACCTATTCTGTTAATTGACTTTAATATTTACTAAGCACTTTCTTAAACTCTAAATTTCTCTTTGACATTAGAACATTTATTAAAGCTTTTAATTCCAAATGTTAAAATTAATTAAAATTTTAAATTTAAATTCGTTTGGATTATTTTAAATTTGAAAACATCAAGCGTCAATGGCTTTTCCATTTGATCTTTGATTACAAAACTTTATATACGAAAGTTGATCAGAAAAGAGCCACAAACATAATGATACAACTTTCATAGCCAAATTCTGATGTTTGATTTTTTTTTTAGCCTTATTAATTAATAAATTTCTTATTATTAATCTTTTGTGGTGTTACAATGGAGGTAACCAAGATGCGGTTGGGATGAAGAGAGTGAATTAACACTTTTGCTTCATAAAGAAACATTGGAAACCTGAATTGTAAAATAATAACATATACTAGCAAGGAATAAGAAATATGATATTTATTCCAAATGTATTTTTGCATAGAAAATTGTTTTCTATAAGATTTATTTCTTTGAATTTAAGATGCTTGATCTAAAAATTCTCGACTGTAAACCAGTTATAGAAAATGAAATAAAAAGCCTATGTTAGGTGGTTCAATTGGGGCTTTGTATTTGATATGCTATTATAACAATGGGGGAAATAGGGAGAGCATGCCATATAACACTTATTGGTTGCATCAAGTTACGAAAATTGTTTCCATAAAACATACCAAATATTATTTATGAAATAATTATTATTTTTAAGTATTAACTTAAAATAGACATAGTTTTATTTCAATATAAATATTATAAATATTTGTTATAAAATAAAACTACAATAGTGGCATTTGTGATGCATTGGAAAATACAGAAGTATCTAAATTTATTTGCAATTATTTTGGAATTATGGCTAAGCCATAATTTTGAGAATAATTTTTGATTATATGATTATGAATCATATAGTACTAGTAAATTATATCTCATACAATTAAGGACAAAACACTCGTTCAGTGGGAGCATCATAAGCATTGATGAACTTTATGTATGTATGCATTCTAAAGCCTTTTAATTCTAAAACAGTTCCACGTACTTTTTTGTATTCACCGATGGATTATCAAAAATATGAGCACATGTATATGATGCACATGTGGTATGTTAATGATGATTTCATATAATATAAAATAAAAGTAAATAAAATAACGTGCAATAGAAAACATAAATAACTCAATTTTATCGAATTGGTGAGTATATTAAAAAGGTTCCGAATGTGACAAAACATGAGAAAAATCAATCTCAAAAGTCACTCCTCCCTATGGTATATAACGATATATCGATAAAAATAATCGAACTTTGTTAGATAATGTACGATTAATTATGAGTGAAGTTGAGTTAACTTCTTTTTATAAGGTCATGTGCTTGAGAATGGTACATAAATGCTAAATTTAATTTCATCTAAAGAATGGTTTACAAAATCATACAAGATAATGTTTTATATGAAACCCCCATACATCCAAGGCTAAGGAGTTGGCAGGTTATGCGAGACAAAAACTACACATAACAATTATTCATGATGGATCTTGTGTGAATAGCCCTAAAAGGATTGTAGGAATGATCATCATTAGATGACCAATTTGTGTTCTGAACACTAGTATTGTAAACTAAAACCAATCAATTTTATATGTAAGGTAATTCATAAAGTGTTTATGAATACATATTCTAATGCACTGAGAGACAATTGTTGTTTCAAGAAATACCAACTTCATAACGAAGGAATTTCTTTTTGAAATTATTTGTAGTAAAATAGATTTGGATACGATCCAAAGATGAAACCGATTATGCCGAAGAAATGAAATTAACCAAATCTAAATAGATGCAACGCACTAGAATGTCTAATTAATATTCTTGCATGTTGAATAGAAAATATGCATTTCTTATCAATGTCGAGAAAGGATAATCATCGGCAGTCAATTAAACCATTAAGAGTATTGGCTCCATGGTATAATGTGATGAGCAGATTCAAAATCGGTTCTAACTACAGTATTAAAATACGATTATGACAGTTGTACTCGAAGAAATATTATCTATAGACCGTAAATGAGTCTTCAAGAGAAAGACTAATGTAGTTAGAATATAATGTGCAACATTGATAAGATTAACATTGTAAATTTTAATTATTGAAATTTGCATAATATTTTCCTTATTCAAGTGCTCAAATGAATTTGGATTTACTCACATAACTATCGCTTGGTATGACTTTATGTGTGGTATATATGTATTGAAATGGAATATTGTAAACAATAATTTAGAACAAACTATTTGTACATAACAACCAAAGTGTCTCGAAGTCAGTGGGAGCGATATTGAGTTTGTAGGTTTTTGGATATGATCCAAGAAATGATACGAAATTGTCATCCTATATGCATTGAAATTGAGTAAGTATTTTGATAGAAAAATCGAATAGTTTGATTTTTAGTCAAAATGCAGAAGAAGCTTATGTCCATAAGAAAGAAACCTAAAAGGTACATAGATCTTTCTAAATTATAGATAAACAACATAATGCTGATTGTTAATAATGTACTTATGTTAAAATCAATAATAGTTTGGTTGTTTAATAGTCGATATTGGATTTGTCAATTGTATCTTTTGTATTAAGTATCAAGGATGTTGGGAATGCCCCAAAATGATATGCAAAGACACCTTATTAAAACGTTTAATAAGGAACATGTAAGATGGATTCCTTATGTATTAATAGAAAACTATCATACATGTTATACTATCTATAATATCGTGTTTTTCATACATATTTGATACATGAAGCAAATATCAACTCCAAGTTAAGATCACCAAATGGTAGTTTAAGGTGTCCCCAAGTATTTATGAAATACTAGAGAATTGTTTACAGAAACAACGAACTCCTTATTAAGTAATATTTGGACTCAGACTTCATAAGTGATATTGAGTATAATATGTCAACATTAAATTCATATTTAAGCCCTAAATAAGAATCTTTGAGTTGAAAATATTCCAAACGAAACATTGTGGTCGATTCAATGAAAAGATTAATACATTGCCTTGAATAGCGCCATGATAAAAGATGTATGTGTGTGTATATAAATGCACAAGTTTATAATTGAGCTAGGGGTGACTCCAAGTATTAAGAACGCTAATTATTGTTATATGATAGCAATGTAATAATAAGTGCTCACTAGAGTTGAGAAAAAACTCCGAATAGTTCCATATAATAAAAGTAATTTATCAATATCAGAGAGAGTTGATTGACCAAGTAGATAGATAGACCAACATAGAAGATCCATTCACCAAGGGTCTAACTCAATCAGTTCACATCAACAGATTGAAGGGATGGGATAGAGATTCCATAATTTTCCTTAAGTGCAAGTGGGATATCAATAGAGTTAGGGGTATGGCCTAGATGTAATTATGTAACTTTTTACATATATTTAAATCGGTAACCAATCTTGTTCGAAATAAAATGTGTTTTCTTTTAATTATATATTTAATATAATGTGTTACATTAATTAAGTATTTAATTTAAATAATATTTAATAGAAAATCCATAAATGGTATATTTAGTGATAGTAGTTACAAAGTGGTGTAACATGAGTAATTATCACAATGAAAATGATTATACCATTTCAAATATTCCTAGTCAAGATGCATCGGGAGTGGATATGATATAGCCAATGAGACCAGAGTCGCTTTCCAAATGTTGGACAGTGTATTACTCATGGCTACTGGTGGCACAAAGAGTTACGTATTGGTAGTCATTGGATAAATATGGAATGACTCACTTGATAGTTCTCTATTTGTTGATATAATCAAGGTCAAACAGAAAATATCGATGTGAAAAAATTACATAGTTCTCTTGACTTGAGAATTTTATTAATTTTCAATATGGAAGCTCTACTTTAATTATAGTTAAATCATAGCAACGTCCATCGAATGACTATAGTTGGGTTGAGTAGAAATATTGGAAGCAAAACATTATTCAGGTAAGGATTCATCTTTTTGGGCTATATAAGGTTTGTATCATGATCAACTAAAGTCAACTCAAAGTTAAGTCTCTGGCTTGAGCATTTAAGTTAATAATAATTGTTATTATTAAGCCAAGACTTTATGTTTGAACTATAAAGTTGAATATGGATGATATTGGAATTTTGACCATTACCAAATTCCATAATTCCAGAGTGATATATTTTTGACAAAAAGAATTGGTGTAAATAATTGCCACTACCGAGTAACGCATAATAAAGTAAAATTATATTTTACTAAAACCAAGTAAGCAATTTGGTCAAGATGTCACATCACCTGCTAAGTGGTATGTGAAATATTTGAATTGTTCGATATTAATCATGGGGCAAATTTACACCTAAGATTCACACAACTAAAATGCTAAATACTCATATTACCACTTGATTTAATTAAATTATAATTGTTATAAATTAATTAATATTTATGAAATATTAGCTATGAATTTTATCTTATCTATATTAAGCAATAATAAATAATATGCATATAACAATTATATAAACATTAACCGATATTTGATATTAGATATCGATACGCCTTTAAATTGGATTTAAATATGACATATACTGTTGGTGATTGAAATATTTTTGAGGCCTGGTTGGACAATGCTAAGGTCGGCTATAAGGCAATAAATTGAATGCAGCCAAATGATGATTTGGGAGAGGAATTTTGAATCCAAAAGGAGGGAACTAGTAAGAGAAAAACGAGGATCTTGATTCTTATTTCACTATCTTATCTCTCTATTTATTCCCTCTACTGTTCACTTCTTTTGGTAATTTTTGCTCTTCATCCTTGCTAGACCTATAAGGCCAACCACACCATCGGTAGCTCCAAAACTCTAATGCATAAATTCACATCAAATCAATTCGATTCGATCATTGGTGGTGAAGTAATTTGGGAACTAACAACTTCAAAACTGGAATTGGATTCAAGGTGTTTATTGTTTGCTTCAACTTGCACGTATTAGGCATTGCATAAAAGTATGCTTCTAATTTGATAGTGTCCAATTAAATTATTATGTCATAATTTTTGTAGTTAGCAATTATCAAGAATCCATATATATGTAACAACCCACCACGTAACAGGCCTAAATTCCGAAGCAGAAAAGGCCCATCGAAACTTAGATTTATTCTAAGGCAAGCTATTGGTAGTAAAAGAAATAACATTGTAGAACCATAATTTAGTTTTCAAAACTCACGGTGGATGGAACAAAATATAATCGTAAAGTGTACCCATTTATTTCAAAGCCATATAAATGTCATAACATAAAATCCCATAAAAACCGTAACATAATATCTGTTACAACAACTGTCTAAACCCATGAGCACAAATAAAAGAAAATAATAATAAATACTACCACAAGCCAAGCTTTTCCATCTCTAAGCATCGTCATCGCTATCGCTCCATCCTTAACCTGTGTTGTAATGAGGAGGGAGTTAGAACAACAAGTGTCTGGTGAATAAAAATCACGAACCTTTACCTTTTCAGTATTAGGTGGTATATTTCAAAATAAGAATATGTATACAAACATAAACCATTGAAGTCATTTAATACTTATTTTTAAGGAAAGGAGGCAGGTCCAGCCACTTAATACCTTCCATCCTAGAAGCAGCTAACTGAAATCCCATATCCCGATTATATGTCATAATTAGCTAATAATGTGAGAAATGGTACCCAAGCCACTTAATACCATTTATTGGAAAATAGGTAGACTTTGGTCATTTAATACATTAATTAAGGTAGACCCCATCATTTAAGACCTATTTCCAAGGCGTGCCCCCTCATGGTATAATGTACCTGCCATCATATGGAATCTCATAGGCCACTTAATACTTTCAAGTGGAAAATAGGCAGACTCTTGTTATTTAATACCTTAATTAAGGCAGACCTCACCATTTAAGACCTATTTCCAGAAGCATAACCCTATAGAGATACCACTTAACGTGTCTCATTGGCTATTTAATACATCATTTGGTGAAAAGAGGCTGTTCAACCACATAATACCTCAAAACCCCAAAGCAAGCCCTTCGTCTTATGGCCCGTACTCATAATGACGTCTCACATTAGTCCGCTATTCATGGAAACTAGCAGTCACATTAGCTGGGCAGATTTCCCATACATAATTTGGGACCAACCTCGCATCGTTATTTATCATAAGGATATCTCACATCAATAAAAGTGTATACAACTACTGGTAGCCTCAAAATGAAGGGCAGACTTCCGTCATGTAACTTTACTAACCTCGCATCTCTATGATTTAGCCACAAATCAATTACACTCCATACACACACATACACACACTCATCTCACCGTTTCAAAAATAAGCATTATAAGGAATCTTCTTTATTACACCTTAAAATAATAAATAGGCTATATAAGAGTTTCCTTCATTTTCGTCTCACAATCAATTACCTTCCTAATGGGGGAAATAAATGTAAATAAATGTCTAATTAACTACGCTATATATGCAATATTTATACGTTAATTACGTAAATAGAGATGAATAAATTATTCGTACCTAGTAAGTTTTAAACGCACGGATTTTATGCCTTAAACTTGAGTTAAATGTCTATTCCCTAACCAATTACTATCATAAGTCCTTTTTCTTCAAAATCCTAAGATTTCGTGGGATTCTAGTACCCAAAGCATGGAATAATATTCATAACCAAAACTGCAATAACAGACTTGCAAATAAAATTGAAACTTAATTTATTACACCAATTCAATAGAGTATTTTAAACAATAAGAATTGCAATCCAAACCCCATATTCTATTCAACTCCTCTCTTTTACAAAGAAATAGAAAAGAATAAGCTTGTGAACTACGACTATAATTCGTAATCTAAACACCCTGTTTTATTGAAGAACCGCAATTTGATCCAACGAAGAAGGAGAAGTGGAATAGACTATGAAATAATCAAAAATTGCATAAATGAAACAAATTCCATCAAATTAATTAAATAATTAGGAATCTTAGCATAGAATTGACATATCAAAATAAAGTGGAATTTTGGAGGATTTTATCTATCATATTTTCTGAATCCCAAAATCCCTAAGGCATATTCAAGTCCAAAAAAAGAAATACATTAAATAATTGCTGAAAAGAAATACTAAGATTTCCACTCATAGATTAGCCTTAGCTTCACTCAAATGGATTTGTAGTCTTGCGATCTCTTACAAAGCCTCTCTATTTTGATATACACACACAATAGGGAAGAGGTATGTATATTCATTAGATTTAGGATAATTGGAGAAGAATAGGATAAGAATAGACAGGAAGAGGAAGAAACAAATATGAAATAAGTTTAATTCTTACCTGAATTATCTATAGAGTTTCTGAATCCTATTACAGAGAATTTCATCGTATTCCTAAAATAATATGAATAAAAGTAGAGAGATAGGGTTTTGTTTATAAGGGATATATTGAATATGCGATTATATGATTTTTGTTTGATGATAATAAACATATATATATTCGTGTAAATGTATTTGTTAATGTACTATTTTATTTTTGATAGATTAAATAAATATTTGCTGAATAAAAATAAATAACACAGAATTTGAATTCAAACAGAATTTTTATTCAAACAAATATTTATTACAATCTTTGAATAGTGCAAAGTTCAAGCTCTCACTATATATATACAATTTCAATTACAGTATAATTTTGATTACATCATGATTCACATTTACATCTGACCTCACTACACATCACTCATTCACTCAACTCGTATTTTATCTCCAACTTCACTCCAAATTGAATCCAGCATTTGAGCAATCTGCAAGATGCAGTAAAATTGAAAAGGAAATATTTTTGCAGTATAAAACAAAATGTGGATTTTGAAAATAATATTTGCCTCAGTTATTTGGGTTGTTCGTCATCATTTAATTTTCAATTCATCATACACGAACAACTTGTGACACACACAGTGTATCACTGTGTATGCCACAAGGCCGTGCACACTGATATATACACTTGATAAATTTACAGGGACAAGTGAGCACAGGTTAAATCCAAAACGCCGGGTTCAACTCAAGTGCGATAAAATAATGTCACAACTTTCAGCACAAGGTCAAATCCGAGCTACAAGCTGGATTCAACTCAAGTGTAATGCACAGTCCAACTAAAAGTCAACATGCTCACAAAAGACTGCATAATTCAAGAAGGCACCAAACAACAAACAAAATGCAAAGGTCAAGTCACAGCTACCATGACTCAACTCAAATGCAAGACTGAACCAACATGACAGCGCCAAAGCATTAAGGCTCAAATGGCCAAGTGCACTAAAGTTAAGGCAACACAGCAAGGCACAACAA
The DNA here is from genome assembly GCA_030765085.1 of Allium cepa. Classification (NCBI taxonomy): domain Eukaryota; kingdom Viridiplantae; phylum Streptophyta; class Magnoliopsida; order Asparagales; family Amaryllidaceae; genus Allium; species Allium cepa. The sequence continues at coordinate 943,122,476 of CM060945.1, read as the reverse complement.
ATAACAGCGCGCAAGGGTAGTTGTACTAAAACAAGTCGATGCAAACATTCATGAACACACATATATGGTATGAAACTCCAAGACAACTAGTCAATCACAAATGCACAACATACATATGAACCAAGTCCATATATACTACAATATAAATGCAGACTTGAATAAACAACCTACCAGAAAGAGCAATGTAGCAACCAAAACAATAATGCATCACTGACCGTACAAAACTAGACAGTACCATCTAACCAAATTCAAAGATGCAAGCATGTACATGTGTGGTCAGCGAAACTCAAAGGCCAACAACATTGAAATGGATCGAGCAAGTGCAACAAATATAATATAATGCATTTCCAGAATGAAACAGATATTTTTATTTTATGCTACAGGATGATCAAACTTAATGCTACACAGACCAGACCAGGAATCTGACTCAAGGATATGTACAACAAGGTGAAGAAATCAAGTGCAACAATACTAAACAGAAGCATTCAGTTCAAATTAAAATGACCAAATACAATACAACATGGTAGTATGATAGTAAGCAGCCCACAAGACCACCAAGTAACAGTTTCAAAATAACTGAGTCAATATCAAAATAACACTGCACACATACACAAAGTAGTGTCAACAGTCAGTGGTGATGCAATGCAAACTGTCTATAACATGAACAACTATTCTTACATCAGTATAGACTCAAATGTACAAGTCAGTAAAGATTCATTGAAGCCAGAAGCAACAGAGTAACCAAAGTCGAAGTCATGTGATAATGAACAAGTCAGAGTCAAGCCAGAAATTTACAAAAGAAAATCAAGTTTAAAAAGTCAAGGCCGATGCACAAAGTCAGCTGCAGTTTAAATCAAACCGTGCTAAAGTCACAGATACCAAATAAACAGAGTTCAAAGCCGTGTTTTATCAAAATCGAACAAGTCCAGGTTGACACAAATGGCCAAAGTCCACAGAGTGCAGTTCAATAACAAAGCAATGGTGATGGCCGAAGTCATGGAATCGCATACACAAAATCAAATGACTGAAGTCAAATGCAAATCAAGACGTGGTGGCCACGAAATTCAACAGTGCCGTGAAAACCAAGAAAACAAGAAATCGAGCCCAGTCAAAAATCAATACCGTGAGAAGCAAGTATCAATTTATACGAATTTGATTAAGTCAGAAATCATCTCAATTATCCAAATATAATCAAACAGGGAGCAGATTATCAGACGAACGAAATTTTAGGGATTCAAATCATACATAAACCATAACATCATCGGCAACAAAAATCAATCGAGTTCAAGTATTTAATTAAAAAGTAAAAAGAGCAAAAAAAATTACTGAAGCCATACCTCGAACTCGATCAATTTCAAAAAGTCGTGAGCAAATCAGAGAAACGTGCGATCGAAAAAGCAAACGATGTGATAAATCATTCATTCGATTGAGCAACTAAAGTCGGCCTCTTCGAAATTACAAAATCCCTAATTTTGAAGGAAGAGGAACGAACGTAAAAAGAGAGCCCCTATTATCACAAAGGAACGGGCAGATAGAAGATAAAGAGAAAAGATAATTGGGCCAGCCTTTATTTCTTGAGTTTAAAATTATAATAAGGCTCATTAGGGTTTAGTTTTAAATTTAATTGTTTTTTAATTTGTAATTTCTTTTTAAACCGTTGTAATTTATAGTCGTGTGACTAGGGGAAAAACTACATGGCGTAGTTTGAGAATTCGCAACTCAGTGGCTGAGTTGTGGCAGGGTTTTGAGCGTAGAGTTAGGTTAGTCAGTAGCGGGTGTCGCGAGTTTACGTGTGTAAGCATGTGACTACTTAATTTTTAGTAGAAACCTTGGGGGCAGCATGTAGGCAGGGTTTCGCCGAAGCTGGGTAAATTCTATGTCATTCTATTTCTGCATTTATTTTTCTGCTATTATCTGTGCTGCTATAATTCTGATTTATCTGTGATGAAATAATTTTATAAGCTTCCGCAATTAATTTTTACAATTCACAGCATTACCCTATTCACCCCCCCTCTAGGGTGAAATCGATCCAACAACTGGTATCAGAGCTAGGTGCAAAAGGCGTATTTGTTTTAAAATTTTGATTTTACAAAAACCAATTTTTGTTTTAAAAATTTGAATTTTTAAAATTGCTACTTTTACTGAGGGTCGTTCCAATATTGTTCCTCCTGTTTTTGATGGAACAGATTTTTTGAATTGGAAATTAAAAATGGAATTTTATTTGAAATCTATTAATATTAATTGTTGGAATATTATTGAAAATGGGTGTGATATAACCGACAAGAAAATTATCTCGATTAATGCTCTTGCTATGCATATATTATATTCTCAGATTAATCAAGATAATTTTAAATTTATCTCTCATTGTGAAAATGCACAGGAAATCTGGAATGCTTGTGATGCAATATATGGTGCAAAAGTCAACAACAATGAGAAATCATCCTCAATCGACTCAGTTAAAGAAACGAGCTTAACAGGATTAATAGAAAACGGTAGTGATGAGGATGACAATGATGAAGCAGCTGAGCTGGCACTACTATTAAAGAGATTCAAAAAGTGGAACCACAAATACGGAAATCCAGCTCCAAATCAACAATTGAAAAGCAGAATTATCAAAGCACTGAACAACTCAGAAGAACACAGGATCATTTGTCACAAGTGCAATAAACCCGGTCAAATCAAGCCCAATTATCCTCGAAATCAACACGGCCAAGAAAAGAAATTAAAAAGGAGAAATTCTACAGCCACGTGGAATAAAAGTGATGATGATAATAAAAGCACTAGCAGTAAGTGTGAGAAAGTAGATCTGTGGCTACGAGGTAATATAATGGATATCGATGATGACGAGCCAAGCGAGGTATCAAAACTCACTCATTCAGAATTACTTATATATTTCCACGAAGTAAATGTCTATTTTGAATGACTTAGGGAGAAGTATGCCAAACTTGAATCACAAAAAGACACTTTGATAGAATTAAATGAACGACTTGACCAATTAGTTAAAACCTATCGGATCCCTAATTGTGATAAGTGTCCAACATTCGAAGAAGAAATAAAAAAATCAGAAATTAATATAAAATCACTTGAAAATGAAATTCTGATTTTGAAAGAGAGTGAAAATACTAGGAGAGAGAATTCTATTAAAAAGTGCACACAATTGTTAAACGAAAATGAATCTCTCAAAACACAAGCCCAACAATTGTCAACGACTTTAGATAAATTTTAAAAAAGTGAAAAATCGTTGAATATGTATTAGAGATGCAAAGTGTTAATACATTTAGACAAGGACTTGGATATAATCAATCTGAAAATGTTGAAAGCAATATTAATCAAGTCAATTCCATGTGCACAATTTGTAGAAAATATGGACAAAATCACAATAATTGTTGGTGTAGACCCAAACATGTGAAAACTATACCAATTTGGGTTCCAAAAGGCACAAATATAAAATCTCTCAAAGTTAAACAAATTTGGGTACCGAAGGGAACATATATAAATAGTTATGGGTCTCCACAAAATTATTTTTCCAAATATTCTGCCATTAATAACCATGGACCTATAAAAACAAATAGGTCACAAAAATCTTTCCCGTGTAGGTGTGGTGGCAGGCTAAGGAACAACAACAGTGTTATCTGGATTCTGGCTGTTCCAGAAACACAACGGGCAACAAAGCAAAGTTCCTTATCCTAGTATAAAGGTGACAGAATCACATTGGACAACAACGAAAAATATCATAAAGGTAAAACAGGTAATGGTATATTTATTTGAACGATATATTAAATGTGATAATCTGCACCGTAATCTGAGGTAAATCAGCCGATAATGAGATGAAGAAATAATGATAATTTTGATTTTGACTTATTCAAAATTGTTGGCCAATTATATTCGTATGCCAAGAACACTATAAAAATCTGTAGAGTCTTTGAATTACTTCGTATATATTAGTTTGGATTAATAATAGTGTTTTATTGGATGATAACACATTTGGTTATAATACGGCTAACTCTATATTCATAGTTTCTAATTATTTACATGGTTTCAATTCAAATTCAAGAGAATGTCAGTTAAAAGGCTGTTAAAATTGATTTTGAATTTTTTTTTTGCATACTTGATGATCTGGTCTATCAAATTCAATTAGTGATAATTTTGAGTGAAAGAGAAATTCAGATGCAGATTACACTGGTAATCTAGTTGATAGAAAACTTACTAGTTGAACGTGATTTTAGTTGAGATATTTAGTAACTCGGTCATTTTTCAAAGAAAATATCTGCATTTTTTTCAATTCAAATAATTTTCAAATAACAGAAAATTTTCTGATATAACCCCTTTGAGAAAATCATTTTTGACCATGTTTTCAGATCAGTCATTTTGAAAAATTAAATTTATAATTATTTTTGAATTTGATTTTAAATGACTATTTTGACTAATCTGACTCCCTAATAATTATCGAAAAGATAAATAGTGATTGAAAAAGTGATGAGTATTGATATTTATCATATATTATGACTCGAGACGGTATAACTAGTAAATTTCATTAGAAATTTAAACAAGAGTTATAAAACTTTTTGTTGGTAAAAATTCCATGACCATCTCTGTTTCTATCATATTTCCAACGACCATCACTCATCAAAATTCAATATAGTTTGTCAATATGTGGTACATTAAACAGGAATCATTCGTTTTTCATTTTACATTTTTTTTAAAAATAAAAAAGTACATTAATAATAATAAAATAAATTAAAATAAAATCCAAAGTATTTGTTGAGTCACAAGCTTTATGAAAGTTTTGATTTCTGACAAATAAGGCGATTGATTTCTGACAAACAAGGCGATCGACAAAAACAAGGTCATTAGAGCTATATATGGTACTCTAGATTATAGGTTGATTATTTGTTGCTGTAATAGTAATAAATTTGTTAAAATTTATCCTCAAATAATCATGCATATCAAGGGAATCAATATATATACGAATAATTTATAAGTTGCATGCAGTTGCACAATTCAATGTGCAATTTAACAGGCACCGGTCGACCGGTCAATATAGGTGCGGTCGACCGTTCCTGTGTAAATTGCACAGTGAACGTGCACACATGCACATAACGTATATATATTTTGAATTCCTGTCTACTGGTCACTTTTTAGCCTGTCGACCGTTTTTGAACAGAAAGCAATTTTTTCAAAAGACACTTCTCTTCTCCAAAGGTTGCATCTCTTAATCTTTCACCAAAGATCATATCTCTTAATGGCAAAGAGTTACAACCATTCTTGTCTATATAAACTAATCCAATTCGTTGATTAAGCACAACGATTTCATATATTCTTTTAATCTAATCTCTGATCTCAATTCTGTATTATAAAAGCTCTAAATTATTTATTGAATCTTTGAAACTATTTCATATCCTTTGATTCAATAATATACTTTCCTTAATCTTTTCAAAACATCATATCGCATACTTTGAGGATAAGATTATAGGAAGGGTGTACTGCTAGTGACAAATCCGTGTTTTCAAGAACACAAGTTGTCAACAACAATTGTATTTGTTCTTTTGTTGAAGTCCTCTGTGTTGTAAGAGGCAAGTGTTGAAGTCCTCAGTATATTAGAGGCGTGAAATCCCGTTCGGTTGTTCGGGTGTTGTAAACCTGTTCCTCCGGGTGAAGCGAGGTAGTTAATAGTGAAAATCCAGATAGAAGTCTGGGACTGGACGTAGGACGGTGCTCCGAACCAGTATAAAAATCTCTGGTGTGATTTTTCTATTTTCTATTTACAATGCTATTATCATCTATTTCCGCATTTGTATTGTAATCCATATTACACGATCCGTGTATACTATATTAGCACATATAATTGTATACACACCGCACTTTCATTTGGTATCGGAGCACGGTCATCATATAACCGTAACACAGTTATTTGATATATTCTTGTAATATGGCAACTAACGCAAGTACTAGCACTCAAAACACCACTTACACAGAAGGGCAATCGACACAAAGACCTCCATTTTTCAATGGTCTTAACTATAGTTATTGGGCAACACGTATGTCATTCTTTATGCAATCAAGTAGCTATGATGCTTGGAATGCTACTCAAAGAGAAATAGTGAATCCAACAACTGATTATTCAGAATGGACTGTGGCTGAGAAAACGGCAGCAGCCGTAAATGCAAGAGCAATAAATATGTTGTTCTGTGCATTAGACCAAAATGAATATAACCGTGTTAGTATCTGCACTACTGCATATCAAATTTGGCAAACGCTAAAAATCACTCATGAAGGTACTAACAAGGTTAAACAAGCCAAAATAGCCATGCTGAAAAGTCAATTTCAAAATTTCAAAATGAAACCAAATGAAACAATCAATGACATGTATTCACGGTTTCAAACTATTCACCATGCACTTATTGGGTTAGGACAAAAGTATTCTGATTTTGATGTTGTTTCAACAGTCTTACATTCTCTGACTAATGAGTGGGAAGGAAAAGTATTAGCAATTGAAGAAGCAAATGACCTTTCCGTCATGAAGCCAGATGAATTGATAGGAAATTTAATGTCCTATGAAGCAAATTTGCAGGCTAGAAAAGAACAGAAAGAAGAAAAGAAAAATGTAGCATTTCATGTTGAGAAAGATGAAAATGAATCAGATTCTGAAGATGAAGATTTGGCGTTCATTGCTAAAGGTTTCAAAAAATTCCTAAAATATCGAAAAGCCAGTCGCTACAATAAAAGGAAACCTGGATCAAATAAACCATCTTCATCTGCTATAGAATGTTTCAACTGCCATAAAAAGGGACACATGCAGAAGGATTGTCTAGAACAAAAGAAAAAGTCAGAAAATGACAAATTCAAATATAAGAAGGACAAATCAAAGAAACGAGCCTTCTCAGTAACATGGGATGATTCAGAGTCATCTTCATCAGAAAGTGAAAGTGATTCGGAGAATGAACAAGCTAATGTTTGTTTTATGGCAACAGAAGATGAGGTACAAATTCCTACATTTGATGAATTACTTGATATTAATGCTGAATTGATAGTCAAATATAAAGACATAAAACGTCAATTAAAAGTAGTCAAAGCAGATTTAAGTAGAGCAGAGTTTGAACGAGATATGTTAAAAGATGAGAAGAAAATATTAGAAGAAGAACTTGAAAATATTCAAGAATCATCATCTAATGTTGACTCTCAAATATCTCTTTTGAGTCAAGAAATAGAAGCTCAAAAAGAGAAAAATAATGCTCTCACTACTGAAAATCATGAACTTAAAGCAAAAGACAAAATTCTAGACCTAGAAAAAGCTAGTTTACAAACAAAGTTTGATGACATTACTCAAAATGTTTCTAACTTTAACAAAGGTCGAGAAAATTTGACTAAAATCATTGAAAGTTCACAATCTATTTCAGATAAACAAGGTTTGGGATATAACAAACATGAAACTAAGAAACATCTTAGAAATAAAAGGAAGAAGAAAGTACAAAAAACTGAAGCTAAGAAAAATCCTAGTTTATTATATTTCAAACCAAAACCAGTTGTGAAATTTCAAAAGAGAAATGTCAAGACTATCAAAATATGGGTTCCTAAAACAAATAATAATTTGATTAGGAACAAATACATTCAGCAATTCATGAATAATGTACATTTTAATAACAATTATATATATAAAGGGGATACCGGACCCAAATGGGTTTGGACTCCTAAGACCTAACTCTTAGGACCCTATAAAAAGTGGGTACCATGAACTTAATTCTATTTTTTGCAGGTCCCACTGAAGAAAAGAGGAAAGTGGATATTGGACAGTGGTTGCTCAAAGCATATGACGGGAGACAAGAGCTTATTAACAAATATTAAATACTCAGATGGTGGCTCAGTCACTTTTGGAGACAATTCAAAAGGTTATGTCATCGGCAAAGGCGATGTGAGCAATTTCGGTACATCTAACTTACCTTTTATTACTAATGTCATGCTAGTTAGAAATTTAAAACACAATTTACTTAGTATTAGTCAGTTATGTGACAAGGGTTTTATAATTTCCTTTTCAAATAATAAGTGTAGTATTTTAGATAAAGACCATAATTTGGTTTTTGAAGGTTATAGAGACAGAAATATATATATTCTAAATATGAATATTAATCATAATTCAGATATGTGTCTTGTGGCTAATGACAATGATCCATGGCTATGGCACAAACGTTTCTGTCATATAAACTTCAGAACTATTGACAAGCTAGCCAAAAACAATCTAGTTAGAGGACTACCCAAAATGAGTTTTAAAGTTAACAACATTTGTGATGCATGTCAATTAGGAAAATTGACCAAATCATCTTTTAAATCCAAGAAAGTCATATCAACATTACAACCACTTGAGTTACTGCACATGGATTTATTTGGACCTACTAGAGTTCAATCAATAAATCACAGTCAATATGTGCTTGTAATTGTTGATGATTTCTCTCGTTATACATGGACAATTTTCTTAAAAAATAAAAGTGATACTTTCGATCATTTCAAATCTTTCGTCAAAAGAATTCAAAAATCAAAAGGGATTAAAGTTAAAAATATAAGAAGTGATCATGGCGGAGAGTTTGAAAATAATGAATTTGAACATTTTTGTACAAAGAAAGGTATATATCATAATTTTTTGTTTCCCAGAACTCCACAACAGAACAGAGTAGTAGAACGAAAGAACTGAACTTTACAAGAATGTGCAAGAACATTATTGAATGGAACCACCTTACCAAAACATTTCTGGGCAGAAGCTGTTGCAACTGCCTGTTATGTTTTAAATCGTGTGTCCATAAGACCTCTTACCAAGAATACTCCTTATGAATTGTTTAACAAAAGAAAGCCCAACATCTCATACTTCAAAGTTTTTGGTTCCAAGTGCTTTATTTTAAATACGAAAGACCAGCTTGGAAAATTCGATCCAAAAGCCGATGAAGGAATATTTGTCGGTTATTCGGAACGAAGTAAGGCCTATCGGATATTTAATAAACGAACCAAAACTATTGAAGAATCACTTCATGTCTCTTTTGATGAAATCTATCAGCATCCTCACACAATATCAGATGATGACGAATCAATAGTCATTGATAATCCAATCATCTCAAATACTGATTCTGACTCAGAAGTAATTATTGAGAATACTCCTCAAATATGTGAATTACAATCACCACCAAGAATATTAAGAGACCATCCGGCCCAAAATATAATAGGTGAAATAACATCACATGTCAGAACAAGGAGTCAACTCAATCAAATGGGTCATGTCGCTTTTCTCTCAAATATCGAACCCAAGAATCCAAAAGAAGCTGCTACAGATGATTACTGGATCATTGCCATGCAGGAAGAACTAAATCAGTTTGAGCGCAATGACGTTTGGGAACTTGTTCCGAGACCAACTGATCAGTCAGTAATTGGTACTAAATGGGTCTATAAAAATAAGGCTGACGAACAAGGAAATATCACCAAAAATAAAGCAAGATTAGTAGCACAAGGATACAATCAGGAAGAAGGTATCGATTATGAAGAAACTTTTGCACCAGTCGCTCGACTAGAAGCTATTAGAATTCTATTATCTTTTGCTTGTCATCATAATTTCAAACTTTATCAGATGGATGTCAAAAGTGCTTTTCTCAATGGATTTATCAAAGAGAATGTCTATGTCGAACAACCTCCTTTGTTCGTACATGAAAAATATCCTGACCATGTGTTCAAACTTAAGAAAGCTCTGTATGGTTTAAAACAAGCACCTCGTGCTTGGTATGAACGATTACGTAGCTATCTTATTAATTCAGGATTTGAAATAGGCAAAGTCGATCAAACTTTGTTTATTAAACATTCTCGAAAAGATATTCTGGTTATCCAAATATATGTAGACGATATCATCTTTGGTTCAACAAACGATAAACTCTGCAAGGAATTTGCAAGTATTATGACCAAAGAATTCGAAATGTCTCATATGGGAGAACTATCTTATTTTCTTGGACTTCAAATCAAACAACTTTCAAACGGTATTTTTATCAATCAAGAAAAATACTGTGAAAATCTTATCAAACGCTTCGGATTACAAAATACATCTGGTAAACCAACTCCTATGAGTACAACTACACATCTTGAAAAAGATGAAAGTGGTAAGAATGTTGACCAGAAATTATATCGAAGCATGATTGGTTCTCTTCTTTATCTTACAGCTAGTAGTCCAGATATATTAATGAGTGTTTGTTTATGTGCTCGTTTTCAAGCAGATCCAAAGGAATCACATTTACGAGCAGTGAAACGTATAATTCGTTATCTTAATAATACCAAAGATTTTGGTCTTTTCTATCCAAAAGAATGTCCATTTGAATTAGTATCATATAGTGATGCTGATTTCGGTGGCTCACGAACAGATAGAAAAAGTACAAGTGGTACATGCCATTTTATTGGAAAATCACTTGTCTCTTGGTTTAGTAAGAAACGGAATTGTGTTTCACTATCAACATGTGAAGCTGAATATATATCAGCGGCTCTCGCTTGTACTCAAGTACTATATATGCAACAAACACTTCAAGATTTTGATATTCATTTATCAAATTCTATTATATACTGTGATAACACAAGTGCTATAAATCTTTCTAAAAATCCAGTGAATCACTCTCGAACTAAACACATTGATATCCGTCATCATTTTCTTCGAGATAATATTGAAAAAAGAAATATATGTCTTGAATATGTCCATACTGACAATCAATTAGCGGACATTTTTACTAAGCCACTGCTCGAATCTAATTTTATTAGATTACGAAGAGAGCTTGGTTTAATTTCAAGAAAAAATCTTGACTAAGCAATTACTAATGTACACCTTCTCTTTTGGTTATTCTCTTTAATTATAATTTTTTGTTTAAACTAAACTAATGTCTTTTCTCCTAGTAACCGTATCTTTTACTTAACCTATTTTTTTATATTAAATATTAGCCATTGCTTTATTTAATGGTTAAATTCTATTTACTCATTTTATAAATTCAGTTTTAAAAACAAAGCTATTTTTAGATTTACAATAAAATTTCTGCTTATATTTTCGTGGTTAAAAGTTATCATTAACTCACATCCATAAGATTATATATAAGAAACTTATATATAAGCTTGCAAAAAAATTTTATTTTGTTCATCTTTACTTCTTATCTAACCATAATACTATATTCAACTTACACTATGGCTCATATTTGTGACAAATGTGCGCAAGAATCTCACATTTCTATTACAAGCTCTGAGTCGGACGAATATTATTCTCCTACTACTCCAAAACAAAAATCAAGCTGTCATCATCAATGCTCTTATATGTCTGATAAAACTCCAAATTCAAAACGAATTAAAAGGACACTATTCTATTCTCCTCGAACCAAAGCTCAAATTGATGAGATACACCACTACCAAAAACATCAGATAGACCTTCAGAGACAACTCCATTACGGGCAAAGTCAACTTTATCACGAGCAACAACGGACATCGGCACGATTGTCTGTTTTAGAAAAGTTGGCAACATTTTTCTGCGGTTCCAACAAACATGACGTGCATGAACCAATGCCGTCTAGGCCATCAACATCTAAAAGTCCTAACTCATGGGATCGGAACTATGAAAAGAATGAAGAAGCTCAGAAACAATGGAGTCCATGGTCGAATCGTATTGAAGGAAACAACGATAATTCTAATGACGAACTTTCTCATTAGATTTATATATAGTTGTTATATATTTATCTATCTCTTGTGTAATGATGGTTATATTTTGTATTATGTATAAAATATAATATATATATAGGTTGATATATAATAAAAAACTTGAAAAAAGAATCCTATATGCACAACAGACCAGGACCGGTCGACCGCCCATATTATTGCCGGTCGGCCGTTTGCTCTCTGGTTGAAAACGGTCGACCGGCCAAAAGTTGTAGGTCGACCGGTTACGCATTTTTCAGTTTTTTTTTATATATAACCCTATACGTTACTTTACCCTCTACCCTCATTCACTCTCTACTCAAACTATTCTCTTACTCCAAATCACAAACCCTAGTTCCCATTCTTCAATTCCCAAATCACAAATCCTCCAACAATGGCTCCTCCTCAAAAGAAATCAAAGAAAGGAGCAACCTCTGAAACTTCATCTCTTACCATCTCCGTCAAAAAATGGCTTCAAACTCCAATTGCTGTAACACGATGGAATCAAATGACAAATTACAAGTTTCATCCAGGATCTTTCATCAAATTTGATGATTTCAAAGCTTACGGAGTTCGGAGGTTAGCCGATAATGCCAACATTACTCCATTGATAGATTTTTCGACAAATAGTGTGGAGATAAATCATTTAATGATTAAATTATTTTACGCCAACATGAATCTTGATGAATATCAACCTGATAATCCAAACGGCGTCATCTGGTCTATGGTCTGTGGAAAACAAATTTTTCTTACTCATGCTAGAATTGCCTCTATACTTGGTATACCAAATCGAGGCGAAGAATTTTCATCTACCTTCTGCGAAGTTTTCACTCGAAATAGTACAAGTCATCAGTTTATAGAAGACAATAGTGATGGCACTAAGTCTATTGGACTTCGACCGACAGCAAGGTTACTTCATCGAGTCTTGATGCATTCTCTTTTTCCTAGACTTGGAAATTATGATGCAGTGTACAAAGAAAACTTCAACGCACTCTATGCTATCTATGGTGAAATCCAAATCAATTGGGTTCACATGCTTTTTGATGAAATTCTCAAGGTAAATAATTCAACCCGGCCTCATTTCTTCTATAATGAATATATCATGAGACTTTTGTTAGCTTGTGGGGTTAATCCTCCTGATTCTGCAACTTCAACACCAAAATGCATTGATTCCATAACCATCAAAAGAATGAAGCTTCCTCCACCTTATCTTGAGATTATGCCTTTTGAAGAATGGCAACAACGAGGACCGAGAAAACAAAGAGCAACTTCCTCTCGACCTCGTTCCGATGAGGTGAAACTTTTAAGATCAAAGTCATCAACAAAAGAATCTCTTGAAACCATTGCGCGTAATCAATTTCTGCTTGAATCTCGTCTCAAGCGTATGGACTCTAAAATTGATAAGCGCTTCAATAAGGTCAAGTCGTTCTTCGGTATGCTATGGAACGCTATATCATGTTCCTCATCCACCTCTGTTCAAGCACAAGACCCAGGAAAACGTCCTGCTGCTCCAGTTTTCACATGGACTTCATCTGACGAAGGCGAATCGTCTAGAGGGAACAATGATGAGGAGGAAGAAGATGAAGATGATGATGATGACGACGATGATGATGATGAAGAGGAGATTCGATCTGCTTCATCCTAGATTCTATTATGTTTTAGTTCTTTAAAAACATTCTTCGACACTTGTACTAAATAGTGTCGTTATTTATGCTTTTCAATTAACATTATGTTCTGTAGTAAACTCTGTTATGTCTTTGATGTGTTAATGATTTATTTTTCTATGCTTATCATATTCATTCTACGCATATCATATTCTAGTAATCTGTTACTCCTTTTTGTCGATGACAAAGGGGGAGAAAGGGCTAACAATTGCTTGCAGGAAAGAAATCACATACTCAGGGGGAGATTCTTGCAGGAAAGAAATCACATACTCAGGGGGAGATTCAGATTTGCAGATATATATATTGTCATCAATCAAAAAGGGGGAGAATGTTGAGTCACAAGCTTTATGAAAGTTTTGATTTCTGACAAATAAGGCGATTGATTTCTGACAAACAAGGCGATCGACAAAAACAAGGTCATTAGAGCTATATATGGTACTCTAGATTATAGGTTGATTATTTGTTGTTGTAATAGTAATAAATTTGTTAAAATCTATCCTCAAATAATCATGCATATCAAGGGAATCAATATATATACGAATAATTTATAAGTTGCATGCAGTTGCACAATTCAATGTGCAATTTAACAGGCACCGGTCGACCGGTCAATATAGGTGCGGTCGACCGTTCCTGTGTAAATTGCACAGTGAACGTGCACACATGCACATAACGTATATATATTTTGAATTCCTGTCTACTGGTCACTTTTTAGCCTGTCGACCGTTTTTGAACAGAAAGCAATTTTTTCAAAAGACACTTCTCTTCTCCAAAGGTTGCATCTCTTAATCTTTCACCAAAGATCATATCTCTTAATGGCAAAGAGTTACAACCATTCTTGTCTATATAAACTAATCCAATTCGTTGATTAAGCACAACGATTTCATATATTCTTTTAATCTAATCTCTGATCTCAATTCTGTATTATAAAAGCTCTAAATTATTTATTGAATCTTTGAAACTATTTCATATCCTTTGATTCAATAATATACTTTCCTTAATCTTTTCAAAACATCATATCGCATACTTTGAGGATAAGATTATAGGAAGGGTGTACTGCTAGTGACAAATCCGTGTTTTTAAGAACACAAGTTGTCAACAACAATTGTATTTGTTCTTTTGTTGAAGTCCTCTGTGTTGTAAGAGGCAAGTGTTGAAGTCCTCAGTATATTAGAGGCGTGAAATCCCGTTCGGTTGTTCGGGTGTTGTAAACCTGTTCCTCCGGGTGAAGCGAGGTAGTTAATAGTGAAAATCCAGATAGAAGTCTGGGACTGGACGTAGGACGGTGCTCCGAACCAGTATAAAAATCTCTGATGTGATTTTTCTATTTTCTATTTACAATGCTATTATCATCTATTTCCGCATTTGTATTGTAATCCATATTACACGATCCGTGTATACTATATTAGCACATATAATTGTATACACACCGCACTTTCAGTATTCACTCTCATTTAAAAGTCCTCGCGGTTATGCATGGGTGAAGTACTTGGAATTTGTTATGTGCTTCCATGCTCATTTAAAAGTCCTCACGGTTATGCATGTATGGAACGCATATCAAAATTGATTTTCAAAATAAACAAATTGATTCTAATCCCATTTAAAAGTCCTTACGGTTATGCGTGGTTGGAAGATACTTGAATTCATTTTAAAAATAAAATAAAATTGGAATACTACTAATCTCATTTAAAAGTCCTAATGATTATGCATGGTTAGTAGATATTCCAATTCCTAATATAAATATACCACGAATAGACACAACTGTATGGTTTTATATGATGACATCATTCCCATCACTCTAAAAGTGGAATATGCGCCTAACAAAGTATTTATGATTTTTGTTTGTTTTTTTATTGAAATTTAATATTTATATTCAATTGAGTTTTAATGTTGGATTAATATCGATCACTTTATCTCTATTTTCTCTAACACTATTACTCTTTTGCTGATAACAAAAGGGGGAGAGAAAAGTTAAGATTTTGTCAAATAAAATCAAGTAAAGGTCAAATATTTTCCATTTGCATCTAGGCTCATTGCATATTTTATGCATATATGTAGGGGAAGCTTTGTGTAGAGAGGAAGCGTTTAAATAGGGGAAGCAATTAGAGTATATCAATGATCAAATACGTTTAACATATTCAAAATCTTAAATATCTGTTTGTTATCATCAAAAGGGGGAGATTGTTGAATATGCGATTATATGATTTTTGTTTGATGATAATAAACACATATATATTCATGTAAATGTATTTTTCAATGTACTATTTTATTTTTCATAGATTAAATAAATATTTGCTGAATAAAAATAAATAACACAGAATTTGAATTCAAACAAATATTTGTTGCAATCTTTGAATAGTGCAAAGTTCAAGCTCTCACTATATATATACAATTTCAATTACAGTGTAATTTTGATTACATCATGATTCACATTTATATTTGAACTCATTACACATCACTCATTCACTCAACTCGTATTTTATCTCCAACTTCGTTCCAAATTGAATCCAGCATCTGAGCAATCTGCAAAAATAAATATTGATGCAGTAAAATTGAAAAGGAAATATCTTTGCAGTATAAAACAAAATGTGGATTTTGAAAATAATATTTGCCTCAGTTATTTGGGTTGTTCGTCATCATTTAATTTTCAATTCATCATACACGAACAACTTGTGACATACACAGTGTATTACTGTATATGCCACAAGGCCGTGCACACCAATATATACACTTGATAAATTTACAGGGACAGGTGAGCACAGGTCAAATCCAAAATGGTGGGTTCAACTCAAGTGCGATAAAATAATGTCACAACTTTCAGCACAAGGTCAAATCCGAGCTACAAGGCTGGATTCAACTCAAGTGTAATGCATAGTCCAACTAAAAGTCAACATGCTCACAAAAGACTGCACAATTCAAGAAGGCACCAAACCACAAACAAAATGCAAAGGTCAAGTCACTACTACCATGACTCCACTCAAATGCAAGACCGAACCAACATGACAACACCAAAGCACAAAGGTTCGAATGACCAAGTGCATCAAAGATAAGGCAACACAGCAAGGCACAGCAAATAACAGTGCACAAGGGTAGTTGTACCAAAACAAGTCGATGCAAACATTCATGAACACACATATATGGTCTGAAACTCCAAGACAACTAGTCAATCACAAATGCACAACATACATATGAACCAAGTTCATATATACTACAACAAAAATGCAGACTTGAATAAACAATCTACCAGAAAGAGCAATGCAGCAACCAAAACAATAGTGCATCACTGACCATACAAAACTGGACAGTACCATCTAACCAAATTCAAAGATGCAAGCATGTACATGTATGATCAGTGAAACTCAAAGGCCAACAACATTGAAATGGATCGTACAAGTGCAACAAATATAATATAATGCTTTTCTAGAATGAAACAGATATTTTTATTTTATGCTACAGGATGAACAAACTTAATCTACACAAACCAGACCAGGAATATGACTCAAGGATATGTACAACAAGGTGAAGAAATCAAGTGCAACAATACTAAACAGAAGCATTCAGTTCAAATTAAAATGACCAAATACAATACAACACGGTAGTATGACAGTAATCAGTGCCACAAGACCACCAAGTAACAGTTTCAAAATAACTGAGTCAATATCAAAACAACACTGCACACATACACAAAGTAGTGCCAACAGTCAGTGGTGATGCAATGCAAACTGTCTACAAAATGAACAATTATTCTTACATCAGTATAGACTCAAATTTACAAGTCAGTAAAGATTCATTGAAGCCAGAAGCAACAGAGTAACCAAAGTTGAAGTCAAGTGGTAATGAACAAGTCAGAGTCAAGCCAGAAATTCACAAAACAAAATCAAGTTTAAAAAGTCAAGGCCGATGCACAAATTCAGCTGCAGTTTAAATCAAACTGTGCCAAAGTTACAGATACCAAATAAATAGAGTTCAAAGCCATGTTTTATCAAAATCGAATAAGTCCAGGTTGACACAAATGGCCAAAGTCCATAGAGTGCAGTTCAATATCAAAGAAATGGTGATGGCCGAAGTTATGGAATCGCATACACAAAATCAAATGAGCGAAGTCAAATGCAAATCAAGCCGTGGTGGCCACGAAATTCAACGGTGTCGTGATAACCAAGAAAACAAGAAATCGAGCCCGGTCAAAAATCAATACCCTGAGAAGCAAGTATCAATTTATATGAATTTGATTAAGTCAGAAATCATCTCAATCATCCAAACATAATCAAACGGCCGAGCAGATTATCAAACGAACGAAATTTTAGGGATTCAAATCATATATAAGCCATAACATCATCGGCAACAAAAATCGATCGAGTTCAAGTATTTAATCAGAAAGTAAAAAGAGCAAAAAAAAGTTACTTACTGAAGCCATACCTCGAACTCGATCAATTTCAACGAGCCGTGAGCAAATCAGAGAAACGTCCGATCGACAAAGCAAACGACGTGATAAATCATTCATTCGATCGAGCAACTAAAGTCGGTCTCTTCGAAATTACAAAAGTCCTAATTTTGAAGGAAGAGGAACGAATGTAAAAAAAGAGCCGCTATTATCACAAAGGAACGGGCCGATAGAAGATAAAGAGAAAAGATAATTGGGCCCGCCTTTATTTCTTGAGTTTAAAATTATAAAAAGGCTTATTAGGGTTTAGTTTTAAATTTTAATTGTTTTTTAATTTGTAATTTCTTTTTCAACCGTTGTAATTTCTAGTCGTGTGACTAGGGGACAAACTACGTGGCGTAGTTTGAGAATTCGCAACTCAGTGGCTGAGTTGTGGCAGGGTTTTGAGCGTAGAGTTAGGTTATTCAGTAGCGGGTGTCGCGGGTTTACATGTGTAAACGTGTGACTACTATTTCTAGTAGAAACCTTGGGGGCAGCACGTAGGCAGGATTTTGCCGAAGCTGGGTAAATTCTGTGTCGTCCTATTTCTGCATTTATTATTCTGCTATTATCTGTGCTGCTATAATTCTGATTTATCTATGATGAAATAATTATATAAGCTTCCGCAATTAATTTTTATAATTCACAGCATCACCCTATTCACCCCCTCCCTCTAGGGTGAAATCGATCCTGCAAGATAAAACGCATCAGAACCGTATGATGGAAGTAGGTAGGAAACATATAAGTATGGAGCATACAACTGAATATAAAATAGATTCAAACACTAGTCGCCACTGGAAACATTCGTTACCAAGCGGTCGATCACCTATGTGCATTCAGTTGACCGCTATGGTCGATCTACTAACCTGTATAGGTCAGCCGCTCCTCTATTTTAGGGAACATTTATTTTGTTCCGTTGCATAGTTATTTTATTCCATAATTAACTTTTTGATGTTAAACGTTTACCTAGCCTCCAAGTAAATTTTTGAAATATAAATCCTTAATTTGATTTCTCATTTAAATTTGAATTCAAACTAAAAATTAATTTAAATCTGAAAACTTTAAATGCTCATACCTACTTTTCTTGAGCTCCGTTTTTTGCTATTATATATGAAAATAGATCGACATTTCGCCACGAACGCAGCGGAATAAATTTCGTAGCCAAATTTCAACTTTTATAAAATTTCCATTTCAATGCTTATCGTATTAAATTCAAGTTACTTTATTTATTTATAGTTCATTTTACGGGGTGTTACATCCCCACCCTTAAAAAGGGTTTCGTCCCGAAATCTTCCAAGTGGCGACCAACGTAACGCGCAATAACATCCATGTTTTATGACCAAGTTCTCTACACAACCATCTACTCAACCAATAGTGCAATGTGATTATGTACTGTAGACATGCTAAAATGAGCTCAATTCTTATGTGTGTGTGTAATCGTGCCATTGAAGTATATATGTAAATATCCTAAACATGCTTAAAAATTTCTACATGAGTGTAAAGTGGTTGTGAAAAAAAAGTGTAATAGCCATCTCCTAGTCCAACCTAGCAACCATGATGTAACCAAAATCCTAATTCTATAGAGAAAAAAATACAAGTGAAAAGCTCTGGATGGATGTTTTTCATCTTCTCCTCGGTCTTTTATGTGCTTTCAACCGAATTGTCCCTTCATTGTACACGAACCAACCTAATTATTTTATTATTCAGTCTCCTATTACCATGCTCCACAATATGTGCGGTGGCATGAGGCACTATCGGCTCCTTTTCAAAATCCCCCAACTAATCAGGCTCTATTCTTTTAGCGATACTATAAATGTCTATCTTAAGGTGAAAAACATGGAAAACATTTTGGACTCCCGCCAACTTGTCAGGAAGCTCCACATGGTATGCCAATTTTCCTATTCTTTCCACAATTTTGAATGACCTAACAATTCTAGGCGCCAATTTTCCAGACTTGCCAAACCTAACAACTTTTCTAAGACGGGAGATTTTAAAATATACCATATCTCAACCTCTAATTTGAGCTCTTTCCTTCTTTTATCCGCATAGGATTTCTTATGATCTTATTCTACCTTCATCCTTTTCCTAATCAACTCTACTTTTTCCATGGTATCACGGATCAAATTGGGTCCAAATAATGCTTTGTTGGTGGTTTTCCACCAACAACTAGGCGATTTGTGTAATGACCCATATTTTCGATAATTGAAAACGTTTTGTAATTTAATATTTCCAAAAATTAAAATTTATGATTTATTAATTTAATCTTATTGGATTATAAATTTTGACTTGAAGATAAATCTTAAAACAACTAATTTTAATGAGATAAAAGATGGTAACGCGTATTAACATATAATTTACTAATAGTGATTGAATGTAGCTAATTACCATGTTAACATAACTTCAGTCAATTGAAATAATAAAGGTTGATAAGGAATAGAATAAATGATGTATAAATTGATGTAATCATATGTTATTGATTGAAATTGTTTTTAATATGGAGCATGAAATCAATTATTTTGTATGTAAATCTATTAACCTTTGTTTGTAAACAATAAGTTAGTGGATATGAATTATTAATGTATGACCGTTGTTATATTTATCGTCTTATTATTAAATCCATTAGAAATTTATTGGTAACTAATGGAGAATTGATGTAATTGAAATATTATAATTGATATAAGAAGAAACGTTAACAGTTGAGTGATGAGTGTAATAAAATGAAAACTTATGTTAATCAATTTCACGAGGGAATTGCTGATTTGATAATAAGAATCTTAATCAAAATAAAAGGATTTGTTTGAAATTTAAATATATAATAAACGGGTTTTATTATAGATGTAATTAAATATTGAATTAATTTAGTATATAGATATTGGGTTTAACATGGAAAATTAAATTTCAAATGAAATTAATTGGATTAGTTATCTTCCCTGTATTAGGGTATGTTTTGAGATTTAATTATTGTAATTGATAGTAATTAAATCTTGCCATTAATAAGAAACAGAAGTAAACGGTAATTAATTAGTGATATATGAAACTTACATTTTTTGTTAAACACATAATGAGAATTTCGATAAGAAATATTACATTCAAATTGTGAGTATTCAAATTTGTTACAAATATAATGATAATAGGAAATCGATTGATAAAGAAACGATGTGGCTGTACAACGTATTATATCTGTAACTCTTTAATGGGATAATCTTTAAATATAAGTTGGTTTTAAAGGGGGTGGTGTTAATTGTAAATTAATTTATAATAAAAAAATATACGTTTCAATAAAAAATAAAAGAAATAGATTGATTTATTAAAAATAATATTGATAAAGTGAATGTTCCATTTGTGAATATAAATTTAGTTTCATTAAAACAAAGAATTGAATTTTGTTGTATGTTTCTAGTTGGAATATTACATTTATTTAAGTATTCAAACTTGATTTTAATTTAATGTATAAAAAAATAACAATAATAAAATGGTAAGAAAAAAACTTGGAGATTGGTTAAAATTTTGATTTGGAATAGTTAGCATATTTATATAGGAAATTTAATTCGTTCCATATTTGAATTTGGAGTCTCAAATCATCTTTTATTATGTGTGGTGGCGGTCCCTGTTATGTTAATTGCAGTGTTTAATTTTGTTTACAGTGTACTAAATAAATATATATGGGTGTGTGTAAATTTGAGCGTATTGGGGTTAATGAAATATGTCAAAATGAATATTTTTTGTTTGAGTATATTAGAGTTATGGTGTCCATTTATGGTCTACCTTCTCAAATTTCAATCATCACATTCGTTTAGTTTATTTTATTATTATTACTTTTATTTATTAAATACATGCCATTTTTGGTTTTTCAATAAGTTTTATTTATTTATACGTGAGCCTTGCCTTGAAATGTTTCCTGAGTGTCAATTGAATTAACTATGGCAATGCACATTTTGAAACTTTATACCAAAAGACTTGCTTTCCATGTAAACATGTCTTATCAAATTCCAACGTGTGTGTCTTTCATCTTTTATTAATAACCTGCATGTTAACTCTTTTCATTTTGCAAATTTACATCTTCTTGTATCATTCCCTTTCATATTCCAATTTCCAAACGTGCTTTACCCTTATTCATTTCCTATTTCATTAACCTCTTCCTCCAACTTTCCATTTCCAATATGTGCTTCCATTATTTCTTTTGCCTAAAGTTTTCTTTCTCTTCTAATAAAACAAATAAACATATGCAAGCAAATTATTTTCATGAAGCCAACATTTTTTGTGTGTTTGCAAATTCATTTCCTAAAGCCTCCTTCCTCCATGCATGAGCCATCGTGTCATTTTTTCCGTTTATTCTCCAGGCTTTAGAAACATGACCAGGCTTCAAAATTCTTAACGTGGCTAACTAATTTGTTTTGTTTTATTATTAAAATGTGTGTACATGTTTTTAGATTTCATTTTCATAATATTCTTATAACTTGAATATCTTCTGCATATTGTGAAAAATGCAGAATATGGATCTTAAGGCTTGGATTAACACTAGAGGGGGGGTGAATAGCGTTTAAAGAAATTACTAAATCTTTTTGATTTTTTGTTAATTTAAACACAAATGTATGCAATATTCAGACACAGATATGATCATAGAATCAAACACAGATGCAGAAATAAAGTAAAAGCAATAAAGAAAAGAACACGCCGGATTTTATACTGGTTTGGAGTTACCCTATATCCAGTCTCGCACATAAGTACGTATCTCCTTTCAAAAGCATTTGTACAATTACACCCTCAATTTCAAGGCCACGAGGTACACCACTCCAGATTCACGATGCTCTGGGTAGAGATACCTAATTTCAGAGGGAACAAGTTCACCCACTTGATTTCCAAGGCTATAATCACACCTTTACTTGATTTATTTCCAAGGCTACAATCACACTTTTTCTCGCGAAATTGATTACAAAGAAGTCTATAACTCAGAATAGCACAGAGATGTTGATGAGATAGTGATAGAGAATCAAACTAGAAATGATCTAGTTAGATTCAATGTTGATTTCGATAGAGTAATGGTAAGAATATGTAGATAGAAATGTGGAAGAAGAAGAGGAGTAAAAACCAGAAAAATATATTTTCAAATTCGTTCAAAACCACCCCTATTTATAGTAGAACAACAACCATGTCCATTCGTGAAGGGATATGACGAATAGACACTTCTTTTGAAATTCAAATTTTTGAAATCAACTACTACCATGTCGACATGGGGTACTTGAATATGTCAACATGCCAAAGGAAATTTTGGTGATTTGTTTTCCTTTGAAAATAACTTCTATCTTATATTAAAACTATTTTAAACTTTATAAATATACTTAACTATAGTTAAAATACATAAGTAAATATGGAGAATAATATTTTGGTATATATAAAATTTTACTATAATTTTATATTTAAATCTAAGTATAAATATTAAAAATTAAATATATTATTATTAAAAGATAGTTTAAAACCAAGGATAATTTGATTTTGAAAATAAAGATTATTTTGAGACTAAAAGTATTAAAACCAGGATAGATATTTTGATTCTTTTGAAAGGAAGATTTTGAAAACAATATATACTTTTGTAAAACATTTTGAATAAAAGTTAGTGGATACAAAACATTGTTCCACGAGATTTTTCATAGGTTCCATCCTACTTAGAATTCCATCCTTTTAACAGGCTTGAAATGGATTCCATTCCACGAATAAATTGGATTTTAAGATGCCAGTGCTTTTCTAGGAGTTTTAACAAAATTTCCTAATAAGATTACTTAAAATCTTGAACTCTTGATAATCTTGATATTCATGAGTCTTCAGTCTTGATATCTTGAATCTCTATACTGTACAGTCTTCATTCTTGGCACCTGAATGGTTAAATCCTGCATATACATATATACATCTAAACTATAATGTTAGTATTTATATTTTATAATCTTATTCTAAGGTTGTTGTCATCAAAACTATCATCTCAAGGACTAACAAACTCACCCTTTTAGATGATGACAACCTTTGCTTATAAAATATTACTTCTATCCTAATAACTCCCCCTTAATCTATGCCTAACTATCCTATTTTATATGTCTCCCCTTTGTTTATAAAATATTATTTCTATCCTAATAACTCCCCCTTAACCTATACCTAACTGTCCTATTTTATATTTCTCCCCTTTGTCATCAACAAAAACTAACTCGAAACTATATAACTCCCCCTCAATCTTGTACTGAAGTATCTGCATTAATAAACTATATAATGGAGTATATAATAAATAGATTAAGAGATAATGATACTGGTAGACATGATAATTAATCAAATATTATATAAATATCAATGCATATTTATGCATGTTTTGCACACCAAATATCAATCCAAACCAAACCAAATCAAGTCAAATCAAATCAATCCAAGTAAACAATTCAAATCAAACAAAGGAATCAAATAAAATCAAACATTACAAGGAACTTCTACCCATCCTTCTTCTCCAAATACAGGGTCTGCTTTTATGGCATCCCAATTCATTATCATTGGTGAGAGAGATAGGAGGATGTGCTTCATTATCATCCTTGTGTAGGGAGGAAATCATCCATTGTATCGCATCGAAATTCTTTTCTTGCTCCTTGATCATCTGCATTTGACTCAAATCTAAGTGTCGCTGGTTACGAAGAATGAACGGAAGAATATTCTTGAAAGAATTAAGCGTTTCTTCAAGATTCTCGGTTAAATTATGAATTGGATTGGCCATAATTGAGTTTGTGAGAAGAATTAGAGATAAAATAGATAAGAGATAATTTTGAGTGATGAATTATGGTAGAAATAGGTATTTATAGGTGTAGAAATTCGTTTAAAATGAATAGACATAAGGTAGTTATTCAAATTTCAAATTTAAAATAAAGTATCATTTCTGACCAGTACATGTCGACATAGTCAAAGGGGGGATGTCGACATGGTCCAGTGAATTTTGATGGCTTATTTGGATTTTGTGAATAATTATGTATATATATATATATATATATATATATATATATATATATATATTTGTAACGACCCGTAATTTTCGATCCCGAAAATTCCAGATAGTTAGGAAAAAGAAGAAAGAGATAGAAAAAGAAGAAGAAAAAGAAGACCAGAAACATCAACATCTCATATTCGCAGCGGATAAAATATAATAATAAATAATAACAGTTTACAAAAGAATTCTGTATCTATCAAAATACCTTTATAATACATCAGAGTTGCACATATATACAGAAACTGAATATACACAATTATCATGTCAAAGATATACAACAATATAATACAGCGGAAACACTCCATACGTTCTTTCCATCCAGCTCGCCTCTTGAGCTCCAGAACGTCCTTACTTGAAAATCTGTAATACTCGCCTGACCCGAGCGTTACATCAAAGTAACACCCGGGTCAGGTTGAAAACCAGCGTGAGTAAACCCATCTAACGTGGAATACAAAGCATAACTTATATAAAACCCGGGGTAACTCGATTCAATTCACAAAGCCACAATTTATTGTAGACATCACTTATTCCACCATCAATTTTCTAATTACCAAAGTTTAGAATACATAGTCTAATTCACTTAAATCATTTCATTCCTGCTTATAGATTTCTCATATCAATCTATAAACATTCGAAGTGGTTTCGGGTATTTCTAATACCCGACCCCGGTCTCTTCGAGTCTCATGTCATCCTAACCTAAGTTATCCAAATGAAATACACAACATTTCATATCAGAGATATCAACTCATTCAAAGCATTCAATACCATTTAATCATCTATAAGCAAAGCTTGATCGCTACCAAAATTAATTTAATAAATTCTAATTGAATTTCTAACCTCAATCACTTAGATTTTTTCACTTGTCATTAATTAATTTCAAATCAATTAATCAATCATCCCTTCATTATTCATCTTAATTAATCACTCTGGATTAATTTTTCTTCAATTACATTCAAGTAATTATCTTTAATTAAACTTCACAATATTAATTATTCTTAACCAAAATCGATAAGTAATCTTAATTATTTCATAAACTAATTAACTATATTAATTACATTAATCCTTAATTACTTATATTAATTAATTTCTCATAAGTCACTTATTATTGATTAATCAATCTTAATTAATCAATCTTTAATTACATCATTAATTATATAAATTAATGATTTCTCATTTACATTTTAATTTGTCCTAATCTAATTTAATTACATTAAATAATTAATCATTAATTAAACCATAAATATTAATCACTCTTGATTAATTTCAATCAGTAATTAATTACCTTTTTATTTACTTCATTAAATAAATTAATTACTCCTTAATTAATTATCTTAATTAATCTCTTGATTAATTACACAAAGTAATTATATTTTATTAATTACATTAAGTAATTACTTATCAAACCACCCAATGATCATTCTTAATTAATTAAACTTAATTAATTGACCCAAATCATTAATTAATTGAATTAATTAATTATCCATTTAATTACCCTACCAATTTAATAAATCATAAATCATTAAGCCCTTATTAACTTTAAAATGAAAATATTTTTTATTTATTTATTTATGATTTAAGTTTAAATCAATTTAAAACCCAAATACTTCGAGTCAAGCAACAATTAACTCGAGAACCTACCAAAACCAAAGTCAGCGGATCATCAGGACACATCAAATCAATTCGATCATTCAACCAATTATTTAAATTTAACCATTTAAATTTAAATAAACATCCAAAGGAGTGAGATTAACTCACTTTGATTTTTTTTGCAATCCACTTCAATATAGCTTTGGTTTTCCCGATTTGACCTTAATAAACAGTTTATATGATTCTTAATAATATTTGAAATGACCTAAAATAATTTACCACTAAATAAATTCAATCAACTAATTTGTTCGATTTAAAATTGATTTAAAATTTTAAAGTGTTTTAACCAACTATTTTTTTTTTGAAACCTCCTACCTTTACAAAAATCATTCATTCATAATTTCCATACTGAGACATTTATTTAGTTTATTTTTATTTTATTTAAACTGCATACTTTTACTCAATTAACTTGTTAAATTGAAATTTAATATACCAAAAAGTATAAGCTATCTCACCTAAATCGCCGTAGATGCCACCTCAGTCGGTCGACCTTCGAAGAACTCCCCTTTGCCACTGCTTCGACCTTCACACGCACAATCGAACGACCGACCTCACTACCCTAGCTACGAACAATGCCTCTGCCTCAAAACCCATCATCACCGACTACAACCATCGACAATCCACCCCAAAATGATTGCGCCTCACTCCTCGGCTTCGTCACTGTCGCAGCACCGCATGCCACCATGTGAGACTCCACACTTCAACCTTCAGCTTTGCCACAAACGTGCGCATCCATCTGAAACAACCCACTCTCGAATCGAAATCAAGCCGACAGGAGCATCAAATCGCGATTGCCTGAAGAGAAGGAGGAGGGGTTATAGTTGTTTGAATGATTTTTAGGAAGAGGAGATTTTCGATTCTCGTATTCCACCATTTCTAACGATTACGGCTTCAATGTCAAGTAGAAGGGGAATGGAGAGAGAACCTGGTTTTCTTTTTTTCTTTTTTATTCGCGTGACTTCTATCAGGAAAGAAAAAGGGGACATGGACGTGATTTGATTTTTTGCGTGCTGAAAACATTAGCATGTAGGATTATACTTTCTACAGTGATTTGGGTTTGAGGATAACGACTGATGTGAAAAGTATTTCAGCTGATGGTTGACCAAATATACATACATATATATATGTGTGTGTTTAATTAAATCCAAATATTCTCTATAAATGCGACTTAAAATTTTGAACTCCTATTGAGGCATGCCGTCAGGCATTTCTAATGTTATACCCATATTTCGAATGCGATGGAAAAGGTTTCGAGCTCTAATTCGATCGTATGGAAAAGATAGCTTTTTGGACTTAGTTATTATATTAAATTTCGATATAAATTCAGCGCGTTTATATATCGTATGCTCACCCAACAACACCAAACACTACGAAAATTGAAATCCGATAATAATGCAATATTACGGACCCAATGGAACTAATTTCGTCGAAATCCGAGACTGTGCCTCGGAAGGCTATTTTTAAATATTGATTTAAACGATATATTATTAAGACTGAACAAATCAACTTTAATTTAAATTTAAACCATTCTATTATCTTCAGTAATAACATTATAAATTTTACAAGCCTTCAAATTATTTTTAATAGGCTTAAACCTGAAGATTCAATAATTCACCCAATTTCAGTTCATTAACTCCAATAACTCAATTGCTGAATAATAACAATATTATTTGAATTCAAGTTAAAACTTAACTTTTAAATATTTAAAATCAATTAAATATCTCAATTTAAATTGTCAGAAATTCCGGGTCGTCACATTCCTCCCCTCTTAAAAGAATTTCGTCTTCGAAATTACTAGTTAGGAAGAATGGTCCACAACCCATTAATTATTTCTTATTCTAATAGATCTTATCAACTTCCCGAAACCAAACAGTTTAAAGAATACCCAAACAATCTTTTTACATCAACACTATTACCCTTTCTAACCTTTCAAGTCTATCCAAAATGTAACAACCCGCATATTTATCGATTTTATATTTAAATATTTTATTTAAATATTTCATCGTTAGTCGGATTTTAGTCCGAAAAGCTACTTTTTGCATACGGTTGAATTAGGACTCGGGACCACTCCCATCGTGTTTAAAATGCCGTTTGCGACCTTTTTGAGTATAAGCTTCGATATGTTTGGAGAAAGTTGATTTTTGCTACTTTTCACTTCGGGTTTGATTTTGGGCTCAGCCCTATGTTAACTTATGCTCAAATCTGAGCCACTCTTCCCCACTCACCCTCATTCTCTTCTCTTTTCAGTTCTAAGGCACTAATGGTGGGTGAGATTGGAAATTAAAACTCCAAAACCCTAATTCCTCTTGCAAATCCAATTCCTAGCTCCAAATTCAAGAGAACCCATTGGTAAGCATTCTCTTCTTCTTCTCCAACTTATTCTCTTACCAATTTCAGAAATTCCTAAACCTAATTTTGGGAATGATCTTGTTTTGAGCATAGATTCAAGCTCATTTGGGTTGTGTTGAAGAGAGGTTGATTCTCCATTTGCTTTCAAGCTTCTTCTTGTTTGATTTTGTAAAAAGGTGAGATTTTTAATCTCACATCTAAGTCTATGAATTATCTTCGATTGTTAGGTATAAATTCCTAACACTTATTCTTGTGCAATTGCTTTTGATTTGGATTGCTTTTGAGAATATTCCAATTTTAGTGTTTGAAAGCCAAATCCTTAAAAATCATAGCTTTGAGGTTCAAATGTGTTTTTGGTGATGCATCGAGGAGCCAATAGGGTCGGGTAGCCGTTAGGCATAATTCCCTAGCGTCCGTGCTCGTTCGGTTGTGAATTGGTGGAGGTTGCATATCAATTTATGGGCATCAATTTGCAGAGCATCAGGTTCGGCCGACCGACCCCCTGGTCCGGTCGACCGACCTGCTAGTAAAAGTGCAGTTGCACTTCTCTGTTTCTAGTTCGGCCGACCGACCCCCCTGGTTCGGTCGACCGACCTGATGCCCAAGAAGTTTTCAAAACAGGGTTCGGTCGACCGAGCTCTGTAGCCGGCCGACCGACCTGATGCATTTTGCCTATTTTCGCCTAGTCGCGTGAATTTCCAACTTTGATCGATTCGTATTGTTTCCTAGTTGTTGTTATCATCTATTATGACTTTGATGGCTCTTTTTAGGGATTTTTGAATATCCATTTAAATGGATCCTTTATCGATTTCTTCGGACTTTATTCACGTCTTCGTATGTGAATTTTAGTGATTGATTGTTCTTACAATCTTTTTTGTGATTTTTCACTTTAAAAAAATAAAGGTTTTCTATACTAGTAGTAAACATCAAAAATCTTTCCTCAAACGATTTCAATACTATTTTAATACCAAATTCGTTTATAAAACCGTTTTCCAATCTATTAGTATATACAAACCTTTACCTCACTCGTATGAGAAATCTAATTAAACGACATAGTAAAACAAGTGGTATGAAATGCTTGCGTTCACTTTGTTGGTTAATTCTTGGACTTGTTCGATTGAAACTCTTGTGACAATTTTCTAGTGGAGATCTACAATTTGTTCGTAAATATTTAAGTTAAGCTAGTGGTTATGGGACATGATGCTAAGCTCATATATTTACTAGCTTACTGTAATCGACACTTCTCGTTGATCATGACGATCATCTTTGTGATTTAGACTAGCAATGTGCGATGTCTCTCTGTCTGCGAGGGAGACTAAACCCCGTTTTGTGGAGTTTCGACTCAATTTGGTGGGGTAGCAACCCATGGTCTTCGGGCCGTTTGTGGAGCTTCGGCTCAATTTGTGATGGTTAGCAACCATGGAATTAGCCTTCCGTTTGTGGTACACGTGTTGGTGGGCTTTATGCTCCCGTTTGTGCTAGGCCTCCCCCCCTTTGTGATTTCTGGATTTCTTGAGATGATTTCTAGAATTTGTGTTTCACCAATTTTCGTGATTTCCATTGATAAGTTTTATCAATATTTGTGCATTGGTGAATTTGTGCGTCATTGACTTTTGTTATTTCTAGATTTCGCGTATTGAATTCTGGAATTTGTGTGTCATTGACTTGTGTGGTTGACATTGATATTATTGTCAATATTTGTGCATTGGTGAATTTGTGTGTCATTGACTTTTGTGATTGACATTGATATAATCGTCAATATTTGTGGTTTGATGAACGAAATAAGGAGTATGGCATTTCTTTGTTTCTTGTGTAGATTTGGTGATATTGATTAATCTCTCGTTGATTTTCAATTACTTATATATATCACAGCTTGGCATTATGATTATTATGTGTTTAGTCATATCTCTTATTCTATATATATCGTTTCATCTGATATTTATAGTTAGACTGATCCGTTTATTATTTTCTTATTAAATAATACTCGGGTCAGACCGAGATGTTACAGGTGCTTCTGCTTGACTTCTCCCCAGGGATCCATTGCTCTGATCTTTTGCTTACTACTTAGATTAGTAGTTTTTGTTGTATATTCTTGAGTTATTGACTCATTGATGTATTCTTTTGTATAGCGCATGTTGCTATTATTTTGTGTTATTGTGGATCTTTTTAGACCACTACTCTGACATACACTTTCATGTGTTAGTTATATATATTCATATCTTTTTCCGCCTTTGTGATATGAATTGTCTGTGACTGATTTATGTTATGCTTATTTCTATATTTGTTTCCGAAGATATTATAGCCACCGTGTGATATCTTTGAGTTTGTGTCGGCATGTCGGATTTCCACTTAAAAAGAATTGCATGTTATACTATCTGACATATCGATGCTCGCGCAAAGCAATTACACGGATGGTCGCTCCTCAACAGCCTTATTCTCCGTGCTAGTTGACAGCATTACTTCGTAGTGTTCTTGGCTAGCGTGGGTATAGAGGTGGGGCGTCACAGCTTGGTATCAGAGCCAAACTTCGGAACAATATGGAATAATATAACAAGGATCATCGTCCTAAGTCCATCTTAGGAGTCGTGCTTTAGGATTTAATTCGAGTCTTCGTACCGATTCATCCTATTTTCCTTATGATTCCTTGTTTTATCTATCAAGATTGCTTGATATTCAATTTGGTGAATAACCTTTTTCTTCTTCTTCTTCTTTCTTTCTAAAGGGAGAGAAATGTCTAGACCAGGCCGCCCCAGAGCCGTACCGTCTAGCACTCCACCCTAAGATGGAGTTTTTATGACTGCTCAACAGCTTCTTGATTTAGTGACAAATGCTCAAGCAGCTGGAGCTAACCCGGAACCTACGCACCCAAAGTCGGGATTTGCACGCTTGTGCAGCGATTATACCAATTTGGGTGGGGAGCCATTCAAAGGTTCCGAAACTATTATTGAAGTACAGGCTTGGCTAAGGTCATGCGATCGAATCTTTTCTCTCATGAATCTTATTGACCTTCACCGAGTTCAGGTGGCCTCTAGTATGCTCCGAGAAAGAGCATTGGACTGGTACGAGCTTCTTATTTCTGAGATTAATGAAGCGGATCTCACCTGGGAGCAATTCCGGGAACGCTTCGAGTTGAAATTCGTACCGGAAGCTGAGAAAGTGACATTGGCTCGACGATTTATAGACCTTGTTCAAGGTGAGTCCTCCGTGACTGATTACGTCGCCTCCTTTGAGTCGCTTTCCAAATATGGGGTTGAATACATCAACACCCCTTTAAAGAAGAACCAGAGGTTCGTCTATGGCTTGAACAAAAATCTCAAGAAGCCATTACTTCTAAAATTAGAAGTTTCTTTCGACCAACTCATTGATATCGCTCTTCGTCTTGAAGAGGCGGATAAGGAGAATGATGTTGAAGTGGTGGGTTCCCAACCAAACTTCAACAACAAGAAGTGGCCAAATAAATTCAAAGGACCTTATCCCAATAAGAAAGGGAAGCAAGCAACCTCCGTGGCAAAGACTTCTTCCTTTGGCCGTGGGGAATGCTATAATTGTGGTTCGAAGGACCATTATGCGAACAAGTGCCCAAAATCTCTCTCTTGTCGCTACTGCAAAGTTCCCGGTCATGTTATATCTTCATGCCCCAAACTTCAAGGCAAGAAGG
Source organism: Allium cepa (assembly GCA_030765085.1). NCBI lineage: Eukaryota > Viridiplantae > Streptophyta > Magnoliopsida > Asparagales > Amaryllidaceae > Allium > Allium cepa. Next base: position 943,090,044 of record CM060945.1, on the reverse strand, counting down.
AGGGAAAGTTAAATGTTGCTCAAGCCCCTGGCAACACATCTCGTGGTCAAGGTATGCCTCATTCTATCCTTGATGGAATTATTTTATTTCGTGATCATCCTATTCGAGTTCTTTTTGATACGGGTGCGTCCCATTCTTTTATATCAAAAGAACTTGTTGATGCTTTTTCTTTGGATGTTTTGTGTTTAATGACTTCTTTGAGAATTGCGAATCTGGTTGGTGGATCCGCAACAATCAGTTTATTGTGTAAAGATGTCGAGATTATTTTGTGTGATTTTTCTTTCCGAGCCGATTTGCATGTCATGCGTTATTTAGGCTTTGGAATGATTTTGGGAATGGATTGGCTTAACCGTTATGAAGCTCATATCCTATGTCTTGAGCGGACTATTCATCTTCGACATCCTCAATCTGTTAATAAGATTTCTATTAATCTTCAAGATTCAGTTTCCAGCTTGGTCGCATCTTTATATTCTTTAAATCCTCGTGATGACGATGATGATGATGAGGGTGATATTATTTCTCTTATTCACGTCGTTCGTGAATTTTCCGACATATTCGAACCCATTTTAGGATTACCACCTAAGCGAGCAATTCAGTTCAGAATTAATCTTATTCCTGGAGCTCAACCTATCACTCGTCCTCCGTATCGTATGTCCAATAAAGAAAACGAGGAGATGCGTAAACAATTATCCGAATTGGAGGCGAAGCAATTTATTCGCTCTAGTTCCTCGCCTTGGGGAGCTTCGGCTATTTTTGTGAAGAAATCCGATGGTACACTTAGGCTTTGCGTTGACTATCGCAAGCTTAATGATCTTACTATCAAAAATAAATATCCTTTACCTCGGATTGATGATCTATTCGATCAGCTTAGTGGTGCTAAGGTCTTTTCACAATTAGACTTAGCTACTGGATTTCATCAGCTTCGTATTGCAGAGGATAGTATTCCATTGACCTCGTTCCGTACTCGTTATGGATCTTATGAATGGCTTGTCATGCCATTTGGTCTAACGAATGCTCCGGCTTATTTCGTTGACCTTATGAATAGAGTTTTCGAAGATTTTCTCGACTGATTTGTACTCATCTTTATCGATGATATTCTTGTGTATTCTAAAACCGAGGAGGAGCATGAAAAACATCTTTGGATTGTGTTGGAAACTCTTTGGAGTAATCAATTAAAGGCGAAATTTTCAAAATGCCATTTTTGGCAATCTTGGGTAAAGTTCCTTGGTCACATTATTTCCGAATCCAGAATTTCCGTGGATCCTTCAAAGATTTAAGCGATTCAAGATTGGAAGAGACCGGAGAGTGTGACAGAGATTCGTAGTTTTCTTGGATTGGCGGGCTATTACCGTCGTTTTATCAAAGACTTTTCTAAGATTGTCGTGCCTCTCACTAGCTTGACTAAGAAAGGTGTTAAATACATTTGGTCGGACAAATGTGAAGCTTCTTTTCAGAAATTAAAAGAACTCCTTTCTGATGCTCCTATTCTTGTTATTCCCGAGGGGAATCAAGATTTCGTTGTTTATACCGATGCTAGTCGCATTGGTTTGGGTGCCGTTCTTATGCAAAGAGAACGTGTTATTGCTTATGCTTCTAGGCAATTGAAGCCTGCTGAGACTAGATATGCCACTCATGATTTAGAACTCGCGGCTATTGTTTTTGCTCTTCGTATTTGGCGTCATTATCTTTTAGGAGAGAAATTTGTTCTTTATACCGATCATAAATCTTTGAAGTATTTATTCTCTCAAAAGGAACTTAATTTGCGTCAATAGCGTTGGCTCGAGTTCCTTGCTCCTTATGATATTGATATTCTTTATACACCCGGTAAGGGTAATCGTGTCGCCGATGCTCTTAGCCGTAAACAACAAGCTGTTGTTTCTATGATGATATCCGAATGGAACGATCTCGAGATCTTATCCACTTGTGAGATTCGAGACCGCGTATCCGATTTATGCTCATCATTTGTTTTATGTAGCCTTGAGGCTCATCCTTCTCTTTTAGACCGCATTCTTGAAGCTCAAAGGCTAGATCCCGAAATGGCTCTTCTTGGCCAAAATATTAGGGATAAAATTGATATTCAAGGTTTGAAAGACTTTGATATTGATTCTCGTGGCGGCATTCGGAGATTTGGTAGACTTATCATACCAAATATTAGTGATCTTCGTAAAGATATTTTAGAAGATTCTCATCGTTCTAAATTTACCATTCATCCCGGAAGTAGTAAAATGTATGCAGATATGAAGCGACTTTATTATTGGGAGGGAATGAAACTTGACATCGCTAACTTCGTTAAGCGTTGCATGACTTGCCAACTCGTTAAGGTCGAACATCAAAGGCCCGGTGGGTTATTGCAACCTTTAGAAATTCCAATTTGGAAGTGGGATCAAATTTCCATGGATTTTATAGATGGCCTTTCCCGTTCTCGTTCGGGTCATGATAGCATGTGGGTGATCGTTGATAGACTTACTAAATCCGCCCATTTTATTCCTGTTCGGTCTAACCGAACCGTTCCTCTTTTGGCCAAACTCTTTATCAAAGAAATTGTTAAATTTCATGGAGTTCCTACTTCTATTGTTAGTGATCGTGATCCATTGTTTACTAGTGGATTTTGGAAGAGTCTTCAAAAAGCTTTGGGAACGAAGCTTAATTTTAGCACCACTTATCATCCTCAGTCCGATGGACAAACCAAGCGTGTGAATCAAACTCTTGAAGATCTTCTTCGTGCTTGTGTTCTTGATTTTGGTGGAAGTTGGGAAGATCATATTTCACTTGTTGAATTTTCCTATAATAATAGCTTCCAATCTAGTATTGGTATGGCACCTTTCGAGGCACTCTACGGAAGGCCATGCCGATCTCCTTCTTGTTGGCTTGAGACCGGTGAGAAGCTGGTTTTAGGTCCAGATTTTATTCGTGATTCCACAGAAAAGATTGACCTTATTCGTCATAGGATGAAAGAAGCCCAGAGTAGACAAAAATCCTATGCCGATAACCGGAGAAGGAAATTAGAATTTTCTGAGGGAGATCTCGTGTTTGTTCGTGTTTTGCCTATGAAGGGTGTTGTGCGATTCAGTCGATCTAGAAAACTAGCGCCTCGATATATTGGGCCATTTCCTATCACCGAACGTATTGGTTCCATGGCTTATCGCCTTTTTAATACCGGCTCAATTTTCTGCTATCCATGACGTGTTTCACATTTCTCAACTTCGGAAATGTCTTCGAGATTCCGATTCTATTCTTGAGCCCGGTGTTGTGGAAGAGACTGAAGTTTCTCCTAATTTAACTTATGAGCAACATCCTATTCCTTTCATTGCTTCCGAGGTCAAACGACTTCGAAATAAAGATGTTCCGCTTGTTAAAGTTCAATGGTCTTCAAATCCTAAGGATTGTTCTTGGGAATCTAGAGAGTACATCGAGCGAACACATCCGGACTTACTTTCTCGTGCTCTTTGAGGTGAACTTCTTATTTCAAACTTCTTTTGTGTCGAATATGCTTTTATGGTTGTTACTATACATCTTCTTCTTAAAATATTGCGAGGACGCAATTTCTTTGAGGAGGGGAGTCTGTAACAACCCGTATATTTATCGATTTTATATTTAAATATTTTATTTAAATATTTCATCGTTAGTCGGATTTTAGTCCGAAAAGCTACTTTTTGCATACGGTCGATTTAGGACTCGGGACCACTCCCATTGAGTTTAAAATGCCGTTTGCGACCTTTTTGAGTATAAGCTTCGATATGTTTGGAGAAAGTTGATTTTTGCTACTTTTCACTTCGAGTTTGGTTTTGGGCTCAGCCCTATGTTAACTTATGCTCAAATCTGAGCCACTCTTCCCCACTCACCCTCATTCTCTTCTCTTTTCAGTTCTAAGGCACTAATGGTGGGTGAGATTGGAAATTAAAACTCCAAAACCCTAGTTCCTCTCGCAAATCCAATTCCTAGCTCCAAATTCAAGAGAACCCATTGGTAAGCATTCCCTTCTTCTTCTCCAACTTATTCTCTTACCAATTTCAGAAATTCCTAAACCTAATTTTGGGAATGATCTTGTTTTGACCATAGATTCAAGCTCATTTGGGTTGTGTTGAAGAGAGGTTGATTCTCCATTTGCTTTCAAGCTTCTTCTTGTTTGATTTTGTAAAAAGGTGAGATTTTTAATCTCACATCTAAGTCTATGAATTATCTTCGATTGTTAGGTATAAATTCCTAACACTTATTCTTGTGCAATTGCTTTTGATTTGGATTGCTTTTGAGAATATTCCAATTTTAGTGTTTGAAAGCCAAATCCTTAAAAATCATAGCTTTGAGGTTCAAATGTGTTTTTGGTGATGCATCGAGGAGCCAATAGGGCCGGGTAACCGTTAGGCATAATTCCCTAGCGTCCGTGCTCGTTCGGTTGCGAATTGGTGGAGGTTGCATATCAATTTGTGGGCATCAATTTGCAGAGCATCAGGTTCGGCCGACCGACCCCCCTAGTCCGGTCGACCGACCTGCTAGTAAAAGTGCAGTTGCACTTCTCTGTTTCTGGTTCGGTCGACCGAGCCCCCTGGTTCGGTCGACCGACCTGATGCCCGAGAAGTTTTCAAAACAGGGTTCGGTCGACCGAGCTCTGTAGCCGGTCGACCGACCTGATGCATTTTGCCTATTTTCGCCTAGTCGCGTGAATTTTCAACTTTGATCGATTCGTGTTGTTTCCTAGTTGTTGTTATCATCTATTATGACTTTGATGACTCTTTTTAGGGATTTTTGAATATCCATTTCGATGGATCCTTTATCGATTTCTTTGGATTTTATTCACGTGTTCGTATGTGAATTTTAGTGATTGATTGTTCTTACAATCTTCTTTGTGATTTGTCACTTTAAAAATATAAAGGTTTTCTATACTAGTAGTAAATATCAAAACTCTTTCCTCAAACGATTTCAATACTATTTTAATACCAAATTCGTTTATAAAGCCGTTTTCCAATCAATTAGTATATACAAACCTTTACCTCACTCGTATGAGAAATCTAATTAAACGACTTAGTAAAACAAGTGGTATGAAACGCTTGCGTTCACTTTGTTGGTTAATTCTTGGACTTGTTCGATTGAAACTCTTGTGACAATTTTCTAGTGGAGATCGACAATTTGTTCGTAAATATTTAAGTTAAGCTAGTGGTTATCGGACATGATGCTAAGCTCATATATTTACTAGCTTACTGTAATCGACACTTCTCGTTGATCATGACGATCATCTTTGTGATTTAGACTAGCAATGTGCGATGTCTCTTTGTCTGTGAGGGAGACTAAACCCCATTTTGTGGAGTTTCGACTCAATTTGGTGGGGTAGCAACCCATGGTCTTCGGGCCGTTTGTGGAGCTTCGGCTCAATTTGTGATGGTTAGCAACCATGGAATTAGCGTTCCGTTTGTGATACACGTGTTGGTGGGCTTTATGCTCCCGTTTGTGCTAGGCCTCCCCCCCTTTGTGATTTCTGGATTTCTTGAGGTGATTTCTAGAATTTGTGTTTCACCAATTTTCGTGATTTCCATTGATAAGTTTTATCAATATTTGTGCGTTGGTGAATTTGTGCGTCATTGACTTTTGTGATTTCTGGATTTCGCGTATTGAATTCTGGAATTTGTGTGTCATTGACTTGTGTGATTGACATTGATACTATTGTCAATATTTGTGCATTGGTGAATTTGTGTGTCATTGACTTTTGTGATTGACATTGATATAGTCGTCAATATTTGTGGTTTGATGAACGAAATAAGGAGTATGGCATTTCTTTATTTCTTGTGTAGATTTGGTGATATTGATTAATCTCTCATTGATTTTCAATTACTTATATATATCACAGCTTGGCATTGTGATTATTATGTGTTTAGTCATATCTCTTATTCTATATATATCGTTTCATCTGATATTTATAGTTAGACTGGTCCGTTTATTATTTTCTTATTAAATAATACTCGGGTCAGACTGAGATGTTACAGGTGCTTCTGCTTGACTTCTCCCCAGGGATCCATTGCTCTGATCTTTTGCTTACTACTTAGATTAGTAGTTTTTGTTGTATACTCTTGAGATATTGACTCATTGATGTATTCTTTTGTATAGCACATGTTGCTATTATTTTGTGTTATTGTGGATCTTTTTAGACCACTACTCTGACATACACTTTCATGTGTTAGTTATATATATTCATATCTTCTTCCGCCTTTGTGATATGAATTGTCTGTGACTGATTTTTGTTATGCTTATTTCTATATTTGTTTCCGAAGATATTATAGCCACCGTGTGATATCTTTGAGTTTGTGTCGGCATGTCGGATTTCCACTTAAAATTAATTGCATGTTATACTATCTGACATATCGATGCTCGCACAAAGCAATTACACGGATGGTCGCTCCTCAACAGCCTTATTCTCCGTGCTAGTTGACAGCATTACTTCGTAGTGTTCTTGGCTAGCGTGGGTATAGAGGTGGGGCATCACACAAAATTTCTAAACAACATTGCTAACTCAACTATTCAAATTATAAATTCAAATTTAAATTTAAAACCAAATTTTAAATTATCAGAATTTTTCTCAAAATTTTTCTAACTCCCTAAATTTTCTAAATTTTTTGCCAGGGTCTCCTTTGCGCGGCTAGCTCGATACAACTACAAAATGCCTCTACTGACTCCCAAATTCCAAAAGAAAACAAAAAGCCAAGTGGCTAGATCAAAAACTCAATCCATTTTCATACAGAAATTTAAATACATACCTTTTTAGTCGGGCAAATCAACTTATCTCCTGAAATCAAATCCAATTTTCCTTTGCCTTTATAATACCTGCATATCTTACATAGCCATAATATCCAATCGTAAGTTTTCAAATCATTTATACATTTCCTTACATAGGTTTCATATCTACTTCTATTCAAATTAGTTTTTCCGTTTCCATATGAATTCAATTTGTCTTCAATTCTGAATATTAAATTTTATCTTCCATTTATAACTGATTCATATCATTATTTTAAATTAGTTTCATTCACTAATTTATTTCAATTTCCAATTTAAAAACGTTTTGTCGCTAACAAAACTTTTTCCAAAAATTTTCTAACTCCCAAAATTTTCGAATTTTTTTAGCAGAGTCTCCTTTGTACGGAGGAGCTTTTGCAATTGGACAAGAGATATAAATATATATACATCGACCCACACGGTCGAAAAAACAAAAACAGTTCATATTTCCTATTTTTACTGCGTAGGCGTACCTTTATTTAGCATTTTAAGAAAGCGGCTTATTATTTTAGCAACTAGTGCAACCAAATCTAGCCAAATGGTCTTCAGGTACCCATACTTACTCAATTTAAATATGTAAGTGCCATATAGAAAATTTATTAGCATTTCACTTACTTTCAATACCTAACCACATGCATTTCATAAGCAACAAGCACCAAATGCTTTCCATAAGCGATTTATATAATTTAAAGCTAATCCAATTGCTTCCAACCAATTATATGTCATTTCATTCAATTTTAATGGTTTACAACTTAATTTCTTACATTCAATTTATTTTTCATCCAATCAAGCTCATATTCAATTCAATTGACCCTAAGATCAATTTATTTAATCTCTATCAACACATAGAACTTTAATTACTTTTGTTTATGTTAAACGACAACTATTTTTATGTAAATTCGACAATATTTGCTTAATAGAGTATCCATTTTAGTTTATAACTACTTCAAATTAATACGCCTCATAACTTAAGTTCATTCTGATAACCCAATTCCAATTAAAACTTTGATTTAGTTTTTATTCAATTAGACTTCATCCATTTATTATTTAATTCAATTATCCCATTTATTCACCCCGTTTAATATTTTAATTCACTTACTTAATTCATTTTCGAATTTATTTTATTAATGCAAAGCCATTCTCAATTTACTTTTTTACCTACCTGGGTTTTATTTGCAACTCAAACCATGTCTATTATAATTCAATTCCATTTTTTTTAACAACATCTCCACTTATTTTGATTCATCATCAAATCCAAGTCGAATTCTATTTATAATTCGAGTTCATTTCCAAACTCCATTATTAACTTACAATGCATTTATTTAACCGAGTTAAATTTTATTAATATATTCTATCAAATAATTTATTTAGCTGATTAGCTTACTTCCAACTTTTATTACAAAAATCACTTTACTAAATTTTTCCGAGTTCAATTTTATTTTATAATTCCAGTTTGGATTTTCTTTCGTCTTCAAAATTCCAACACTTTTATTTTAAAATTTTAGAAATGCTTTTAAATTCACATAATACTATTAAAATAGCTTCTTATAAAAGTACTTCTTATAATAGATGTCTCAACCAGCCTATCCTCGTTCTCACAGAAATTCAGTCATACGTTGATCAGGCGTAGGACTGAAAATCTATAAGTGCTTGGTAAACCTGTTTTCAACACCCAGTGAAAATACTTGTGAAAATAATTTTATTGAAAATATAGAAAACAGTTTTTGAAAATAGAGGAAATATCTTTGGGAGAATGCTCTGGAAATCATCACCCCCATCCATGGTCGCAGTTACATTCCAGGGTTACGTTGCCATCGTAGCAAAAGTCCATGTAACTGTAGGCACTCCGCACCCCTCGATTACACCATAGAACCCACAACAGATCGCAGTTACATTCCAGGGTTACATTGTCATCACAGTAAGTCCATGTAACTGTAGGCATCAGTGCCCTCGATTTTCGCTGTCAAATGAAACTTCTCCACTCCTACATAGGTCGTAGTCTACAGATGTAAAATCAAACGCAGACCGTTGGCTCTCAACGGCACACACGACTTTCGCTATGTTACCATAGATCACAGTCTACCGATATAAAATCAAATGTAGACTGTTGGCTCTCAGCGACACACACGACTTTTGCTATGTTACCATAGGTCGCAGTCTACCGATATGAAATCAAACGTAGACTATTGGCTCTCAGCAACACACACGACTTTCTCTATGGTCTGCAGTAGATCGTAGTGACATCGAGTTACACTGTCATCACAGCATAACCCAAATGCCTCTATAGGCATCAGAGCCCCTCGACTTGTGCTACACACTACTCATAATCCTCAGGAACTAGTTTTGTCCGGACTCCTCACATGATCAAATTTAGAACCCCCCTAGGATTCAAGGCAGCACCACCCGGTGGCACTACTGAGAAGTTCATTTCAAAGGAGCGCCTTTTTCCCCAAAGCCATTATCAAAACACTTTATACTATACACATATAGTATCTTTCAAATCATACACCTAGAATGATCTCATACAAAGCTCCTTTACACAAAATCGATTATCCAAAAATCGATAATTCTCAAACTAGGCTTTCCAAATTCCAATATTGATTTTACCCAAAAATCAAAAGCCTTTCCAAATCAAAAGGTTCCCAAAACCTTTTTCCAAAATCCTCAAAAGATCCTTTATATATATATAAACATATATAATAATTCTTTTTTAAACTTTGGATCATTCCAAACTTGTATAAAACTCCTTTTATACTTCAAACATTTTCAAAAATCCTTTTCTTCTGGCAATAGATTCAACAAGGGGAGATTTACCTTATATAACAAAGATATATAACTTTGTTTATTCAAAATAAAATATTCAAATTTGATTGCTCTTTCTAATATCAATTTCATTCAAATTCGTACGATGTACACATATCATCCGTACGCTATACCAATCGGATCGCTCACTCGATCACACAATTTCATTTCCAAACTAGTATCGTCCACCCGACTTCCTAGTGCGGACTCAGATCTGGTTTCTTGATTAGAAACCGCCAATCTCCTTCCATAAATATAACTATGATAGAGAATATCCTGAACCAATCAACAATCCATATCCAGGTTCGCCGTCGAAAATCGAGTGAAAAATCACAACTCGGATCGATAAACTATCTCAAAATTCTATGCTCGAATCTGGATCAAATCACTATGCGAATAGAATAATATACATACATCCTACGTATTTATTTTCATTGATTATTAGCCAAATCAAATTCCTTTCCATTCACATTCACTTTAATTTTCATTCACTTATTTATAATTGCCTTAATCCCCATTTGGATCATCACTTCAATTCTTATCTCAGTTGGGGATTTAATAAATAACAGCTTGAACTCCGACCAGTTTATATTTAGAAAATAGCTTGAAAATTTTAAAAATAGATAAGTAGCTAAAAATTAATTATTAGTTTGCAAAATAGCTGTAAAATGGTTAACTAATTGTAAAATAGTTCGAAAATAGTTAAATAGTTTCAAAAATTTTAAATAATTGCAAAATAGTTGTAAAATAGTAATTAATTTGTAAAACATTTAAAAAATTGTTAAATAGTTCCAAAAATAATTGTAAAATAAATATAAAATAATTTCGCCTTAATAAGAAAGGTTGTATATACTAAATAGCTTGGAAAAATAAGTTTATATTAAAACAATTTATGTTAAAAATAGTCCAGAGTTAAAACTGTTCACTTCCCCATCAATCTAATTTAAATTTCCACTTCCATTTAAAATGAATTAATTCCAATTTAAATAACTTCAATTTCCCTTGAAATTGACTTAACCCCAATTTCAAATCAAATTCCATTTGATTTTAAACCTACTCACACTACAACAAAAACACCCTTTAATAGCGTTTAAAAAACGCTATTAGAAGCTATTATAGCGTTTTTTCTTACGCTGTATATTAACATGTTGGAATAGGTCAGTGACCTATAACAGCAACATACAAAACGCTATAAGAGACGCTATGGACAAGGACATTTCATAGCGTTTTATGAGTGCTGCAAACATGACTTTTAATAGCCTTGGAAAGTCGCTATGAAGTGAAACTATAGCGTTTTCATGACTGCTATGTAAAAACAGGCTGGCACACATATGAAATATACAACAGCGTCTATAGACGCTATAGAACACAATATTTTACTGCGTTATCTGCTGCAATAGTACATTGTATGTATAAGTACAGTTACTTTCTATAGCGGTTTGCTGTCTTTTATTGCGTTGTTTTTTTGTTATGAAAATTGTTTATAGCACTATCATAATGCTGTAGTATATAAAACTGGAAAAAACAACCTTTCCATAGCACAGTTAAAACGCTATAAATTTTTATCCCTGCGGTTTTTTTACTAGGTACATCCAAGCTTACAATTCTACTAATATATTATAAAATTTCAAAAAACACAATTATCACATAATGATGTACGTAATCAAATGAAGACATAAGCCAAACCACAATATATATTTAAATATATATCCATAATATTTCGTACATAAATTTTCAAATATATGTGATCTTAAAAAAAACAATACATACAACCATAGCTGACCAAAACGATACATACTAAAAGCAAAGATATATGAACGTCAATACAAAATACGTTAATCCAAGCATGACCGATTTGAAAGAGAATGAATGCAGCAAAATAATTTTTCCTTCCTTCCAGCTTGTAGTAACCCCAGTATCATCATACAGCACCTGTCAAAACGAAGCACATAAGTTATTTTTCAAATCCAAACATCATCCGCAAGTTATATATTTTTCATAACAAAAAAGATAAAGACTGCTAGTACATCATTTTAGCTAAATAGACTGCCAGTACATCAGTTTCACATCATCACTCTGTGCACCTCCTCTCTCGCATCATCACTCTGTCCATATATGCTATGTCTACATATATCCACCTTACTCTGTCCAAACTTCGCCTCTGACAACAGTTTCACCCTGTCACTCCTACCCTTCAGACTACCACCCATACTTCATACAATCATCATCATATACCATTCCATCTCCTTCGACATCCCATAAACAACCCTTCTTCTTGCATTCAACTCCTATAATCGACTACCACATCTCTGCATCATTCCACACATACACAAACAGCTGCTTTCCTCCCATAGACATCCTTCTCCCCTGTATAAACATCTATTCCCCCCTTTGTAACAACTCATCAAGCCTACATATCACATTCTACAGTCACCATCCAAACAAACTGCTCATATTGCTACAGCCACCATTCAAACGGCCCTGCACAACCGTCAAACTGCTCCCTATTGCAAACATTTGATTCTACTACAAACTATGGATCCCCTCTACCTTCATGCCATAACTCATCCATCCACATTGCCTATAATTCTACCACTGCATTGATTAGCAATGAGACCGAGTAAGATGTCTTACTTTCTTTCGTTAGGAAAATATCATCCGTCTTTATAAGCAAAAGGTCAGGACATGACAGCTCATGCTCTTCTAACACCTACAAGTAAATTTATGACAGAGTTCAGACCAAATTGTGACATCTAAGTATTAAAAAGGAGATGAGAAAATATGTGGATATTCTTATTTCAGATTTAGAAAAACACAACAAATTGAATTTTGAAGAACACTGTAAATGTAATGGTGACGATCACTAGCCTTTTGCAGTGCAATAAGATTATTCCTTGATGGACAACTATTCTATCTGCTTCAATTTGTTTATGGAATGTTCTCGGTAGTTCTTCTTCCTGCAAAAAAGATGATCAAACAAATTGTCAATCAAAATAAGATTTGGACATTTGGAAACGTTTTACATTGAATTATATTAGACTACACTCAATATAAAGAACAAAAGAGTTGCATGATAACCAGTAAATTTATTTGTGTTCGTTACTATATACAGTTTCAAAATTAGTTGCATGTCTAAATAGTTATGATTTATCTTTCTAACAACTCAAATATATCAAGTCTAGATTAGTCTTATAGAAAAAATTAACTTGAAAGCAACAAATTGACAACTAAATAAAATATAATTAGAGAAAGTAGTGAAGTTTATAATTATTAAGTTTTTAGCTGTTACAATGCCACTCTAACTGGAGCATACATAGCTATTACTTTTTGCATCTCAATAAATACAGTCAGTATTTTTATGTATGACTATGAACGTGAAATACGTGCAAGAGGAAAAGGCTAATACTTGAGTGCAATACAGAAAGATATACCATTTCTCTTGGAAATAAAACTGGATGGACATTTTGTGTATATGACAAGGTACATGAATCAGGATATACTAAAAACAAAATGCAAAAATGTTTACCATGTTGAAGTTAGCTTGTCATCCATTTAAATGCTTAAGCAGTCAATATAGGATTATCCCTACAAAAAACAAGAGAACATAAGAGTTATGTGTAAATATAATAATTTTTTTATAAAAAAAGGTAAAAACCATTTCAAAATTAAGATAATCTAGTTTAGAAATATAGTATAAAAGTTCCTTGGATTGAATTTGTAATATTAATAAGTGAAAATAAGTATGGAACTGAGAACTATTAAGGCATACTCACCTACAAGTATGATACGGTATGCTTGATGACAATGCACTTAAAATCTAATACATAATGACAAATATGCCAACAAAGTATGATATTAATTCACCTTCCTATCTAATATACTAGAAAGTGACTGTACTTAAGATTGTAGAATATGCAAATCTGAGGCTGACGCTTCATACTTAATGATTTTTATTTGCATGGAAGACATATACTTTGAAAGAGATGAAATGCGTGACTTAAACTCTGCCATTATTTCTTTCATACCAGATATTCATTAGCGTAGTTTATAAAATATCATATAAAATCCAACAAAACTATTAACCTTAATTTGGCAACAAAAAAGGAAAGTACCTGGCTCTTTCGAAGCTTGTTCAAGCTTGCTTTTTGTCACAGTCCATCCTTCTTATAATTTATACAAATCCAATTCCAACCGAGCTCTATGAGATTCTGAGAAAGCAGTGAGTCTCTGACAAAAATTAGCCAAACCAGCTTTTGAAGTAAATTCTTTTTCATGCCAAATTATAGTATCCTTTTCGACCTATTATGATCAAATTGAACTAGCATCAGCCAACTAAGAAACACATGTCAAAAGAATAATATAAATTACAAAGGCTACAATAGTTTGTTGAATGTTTATATCCTGTAGTTTCTTTATGGAGGCCCGGAGTAGATCAATTTCTGCTTTTCATTCATCTAGCCGTTCAAATAATGACAAAAAAGTTTGAGATGAAATGATGCTTTGTACATCAGTCACATCATTCAGCGAATATGTTTATATACATACATCTATTTAGGAAAATTCAAATGCTTAATAATTTAGTAAACAAAGTAAATAAAGAGAAAATCCTTTTAACCACACCTTATATCAGCTAGTTTCTTTAAAATGTCTATTCTTCCTTCATGCAGGTTTCTCATTTCAACAAGCCTGCTTGATGCAAGATCCTGTTCAAAAAAGCGAATATCAAAATACTTAGTTATATAGGAGAAAACTGCTATAAGCTGAAAATGTATACGTTCTTATTTCTTTAACGAGAACTCCAGATCTTTCAATTCAGTTTATTTATCTCTAAGTTGATTTTTGGCTGATGGCTTACTTCCTAACATAGGAAAAAGGGTTGGAAACAGAAATGTTACATCATCTTTTTGCATCCAAAGATGTGCTATTTTATGGTTGATTTCATCCGACTTTGAAATAGCAGGTGCTAATTCACCTAAACAAACACACCAGATAATAGCTGTTAGAAAGCAAAAGCAGAGGCATTCATAAAATAAACTTATAATGTAAGAACATAAGGCATTTGGTGATAAAAATGGCTTGATCTTGTTATTGATTTGTGTAAAATTGTACTTTCCAACCATTTATGTTTGGCTTTGTTTTTGGCATCCATGTCACGGTTGGCCTGAAACTTTTCTGCCAATGGCTAGTGCTTTGAAAGAAGATCACGAATTCCTATTTGAAAGCTCTGAATTTCCAACTGTGTAATTGGCACCTTTTTGCAACTGTTTACTGTGTTCTAAAGAAAATAAAAAGATGGTCCCATTGACATTTGACTCATAGCAGGTAACAAACAAAATTAATGGTATATTGTAAATATAATAATAGAACATTACCGTCCCCCGGCAAAGTTGAGCAGGGGTTAGAAACAGTTTCACTGTTTGCACGCCATAAACAATCAACAGAAGCCTGTGTATTATGTAAAATAAACTCATCAATAAAAAAGTTAATAGGAGGGATAAACCTGAAGCTCCAATACATGGATAAACATGATAGGACTTACTTTTCAATAAAAACAAAGCTCCTACATTTCTTCAATTTATGTAACCACAGCTGATGGAAGCTTCGGCATGTGCATAAACTAGATATTACCTTATATGAGACTGAGAAAAAAAATTGAATATATTTTCATACAAAACGGAAATAGTATGTCCTAAATACCTAAAGCTTGATCCATCAGAATAAGACTCAATTCATTGTACAATGAAAACTTCAGAGTTCAACAAATCTTAACCTGCCAAAACAACGTAAATATCAATGAAAAAAATAATCTGTGCAAATCATTTCAATTTATTGATGAATACAAATAAATTTTTGTGCTAGGGAAATCAAATCAATGTATATAATTAAAACTTTAACTATTCTAATATGCATTTACTAAAAACGTTGCTAACAGTAAGTGCAGTCAAACAAAGTCGCACAATAAATTGAAATAGCAGTTTTCTTGGTCTAACATGAAAATGAATTACAATAGAATCACGATCAATTAAAAAGAGTAATAGAACTAATGGGCACAATGATACAAGGATACATTTTACAATACCTGAGCAAAGACTAATACATCCAGCTTTCCTGAAAATTGAAAGCTTCTAGCTGAGAAAATATTCTCATTGAAGTATACTTAAGATGGGTAAGACATACCAACTGTTCCTAAAAGTGATTTTTTTGGGGTCAAATTGGAAAAATAAAATAAAATTGAACAAGGATAAAATGATAATTATACTTAAAACTAAAAACTAGTTACCTCTTTATATTTAACCAAGTCTCAATCTTTAACATGTATAAACATGTAATTCTGAAAAAGAAAAAAAATCAGAACGAATAACAAATAAAAGAGGAATGATTATTTGCATCCTGCAGATGCAACTAGAGAATACATTAGCAACTTAGGTGAGGAAATCCTACATCGACAAAGGGCTAGAGGTTTTTTGAAAGGAGACTTTGCAAAGAAGATTCCTCCAAAGGCAGTACTCGAGGTAGGCGTTGGAAGGAGAAGACAAGTGAAGATTACATAAGTCGTGTGAAGAGAGATGAAGTAGAAGCTTTTTGGTTTTCATAAAAGACAGTGGAAGAATATGGAGAGGAGGGAAGGAAAGGGGGAAGAATTAGAAAAGGAGCGGCCACGAAAAACTTTGGTAGGCCGCCAAAAGGTTGGTACTTTATTTTTCTTACAGCATCCATACTCGTTATCTTTTGTATCTTCCTGTTTTTTATAACAACTACTATTGCAGGCTGCGATAAACGCCATATCCCCATGCCATCAATAATTATTATTCTTGTAGTGTCAACTTTGATTACAAGTCCTAATTATTCCAATCAATTTGGACTAATATCAATCGAACCGACTTCAACTTCAAATCATTTCAATTCATTCCAATTCAAATTGTCCATTAATTTTTTTTAGCATCTTCAATCACAAATCCAACTAATTTAAAGCAAATCAGTTTTGAACTAATTCAATTTCAAATTTCAAATTTAAACTATCCCGAATTATATAAATTCGAGGTAAATTTTAAATGTTGACTTAATCCTTTAAATCAATCAACTTATCTCTTTATACCATTTAATTATGAATCCATTTCAAACTTATTTTCATTTAATTTTAATTTGGTTGTATTTTTATTACCAATTAATTTGATTCCAATTCAAGATTTCAATTTGGTTGTTTATATTACTTCTTAATTTAATTTCAATAATTTAACAACCAATCACATTAATATTTATTAGAAGGAAATATTGCTTTATATATCAAAACATTTTATATAAAATCATTTAAAATCTTTATATAAGAAAATAACAAGTACGCTCTCATAGACACACACACACACTCAACTCATCCTAGAGTATTACAGACTTTATTTAAGGAGCAATCCCCACTAGAGCCAAGGTTCTCGCCTAACCTTTCAGCTCTGATACTTACTGTAATGACCCGTAATTTTCGATCCCAAAAATTCCAGATAGTTAGGAAAAAGAAGAAAGAGATAGAAAAAGAAGAAGAAGAAGAAGATCAGAAACATCAACATCTCACATTCGCAGGGGGCAAAATATAATAATAAATAATAACAGTTTACAAAAGAATTCTATATCTGTCAAAATACCTTTGTAATACATCAGAGTTGCACATATATATAGACACTGAATATAGACAATCATCATGTCATAGATATACAACAATATAATACAGCGGAAACACTCCATATGTTCTTGCCATCCAGCCCGCCTCCTAAGCTCCAGAACATCCTTATCTGAAAATCTATAATACTCGGTCTGACCCGAGCATTACATCAAAGTAACACCCTGGTCAGGCTGGAAACCAGCGTGAGTAAACTCGTCTAACATGGAATACAAAGCATAACTTATATAAAACCCGGGGTAACTCGATTCAATTCACAAAGCCAATTTATTATAGGCATCACTTATTCCACCATTAATTTTCTAATTACCAAAGTTTAGATTACATAGTCAAATTCACTTAAATCATTTCATTCCAGCCTATAGATTTCTCATATCAATCTATAAAGATTCAAAGTGGTTTCGGGTATTTCTAATACCCGACCCCGGTCTCTTCGAGTCTCATGTCATCCTAACCCAAGTTATCCAAATGAAACACACAACATTTCATATCATAGATATCAACTCATTCAAAGCATTCAATACCATTTAATCATCTATAAGCAAAGCTTGATCGCTACCAAAATTAATTTAACAAATTCTAATTGAATTTCTAACCTCAATCACTTAGATTTCTTCACTTGTCATTAATTAATTTCAAATCAATTAATCAATCATCCCTTCGTTATTCATCTTAATTAATCACTCTGGATTAATTTTCCTTCAATTACATTCAAGTAATTATCTTTAATTAAACTTCACAATATTAATTATTCTTAACCAAAATCGATAAGTAATCTTAATTACTTCATAAATTAATTAACTATATTAATTACATTAATACTTAATTACTTATATTAAATAATTTCTCATAAGTCATTTATTATTGATTAATTAATCTTAATTAATCAATCTTTAATTACATCATTAATTATATAAATTAATAATTTCTCATTTACATTTCAGTATGTCCTAATCTAATTTAATTACATTAAATAATTAGTCATTAATTAAACCACAAATATTAATCACTCTTGATTAATTTCAACCGGTAATTAATTACCTTTTTATTTACTTCATTAAATAAATTAATTACTCCATAATTAATTATCTTAATTAATCTCTTGATTAATTACACAAAGTAATTATATTTTATTAATTACATTAAGTGATTACTTATCAAACCACCCAATGATCATTCTAAATTAATTCAACTTAATTAATTAACCCAAACATTAATTCATTGAATTAATTAATTATCCATTTAATTACCCTGCCAATTTAATAAATCACAAATCATTAAGCCTTTATTAACTTTAAAATGAAAACATTTTTTATTTATGATTTAAGTCTAAAACAATTTAAAACCCAAATACTTCGAGTCAAGCAAGAATTAACTCGAGAACCAGCCAAAATCAAAGTCATCGGATCATCAGTACACATCAAATCAATTCGATCATTCAACCAATTATTTAAATTTAACCATTTAAATTTAAATAAACATCCAAAGGAGTGAGATTAACTCACCTATGATTTTATTTTGCAATCCACTTCAATATAGCTTTGGTTTTCCCGATTTGGCCTTGAATAAACAATTTATGCGATTCTTATTAATATTTGAAATGACCTAAAATAATTTACCACTAAATAAATTCAATCAACTAATTTGTTCGATTTTAAATTGATTTTAAATTTTAAAGTGTTTTAACCAACTAAAATTTTCTTTTGAAACCTCCTACCTTTACAAAAATCATTCATACATAATTTCCAAACTGAGACGTTACCTGGAAGTTTGACCAGGCAACTAGGCAGTCAGCATTAGGGTGCTCGGCATAAGAAAAGACGCTCGGCATAAAAGAACGTTCGGCATGTTAAGGTCGTTCGGCATGAATGCCCCATCCGGCATTCAGAGTGTTCGACATCACATCGTTCGGTAGGGGATAGCGCTTGGCATCTAGGAGCATTCGACATCGAGGAACGTTCGGTATTGAATACTGTTCGGCCAAAGAGGAATGCTCGGCATAAGATCGTTCGGCGACTAAAGATTGCTCGGCCTCTCGAGTACGTTCGGCCAAAGAGGAATGCTCGACATAAGATCGTTCGGCGACTAAAGATTGCTTGGCCTCCCGAGTACGTTCGGCCAAAGACATCGTTCGGCGATCGGGGATCGTTCGGCTTTCCAGCTTGGTTCGGCATGGTACGTTTGGAGATCCTAGATCGTTCGACATTCCAGCTTGGTTCGGCATGGTACGTTCGGCGATCCAAGATCGTTCGGCATTCCAGCTTGGTTCGGCGATCCTAGATCGTTCGGCACAAATGCCTTGGCCCGTCCTCTTACCGTTCGGCCTCCCTGATTCGGCGCGCAGAGCTAACAATAATTAGACCAAAATATTCAGCTACCAGGCCCACCAGAGAAGTCCAACCCACCTTCGCCTATAAATAGAGGGATAGAGGCATAGAAAAAGGGACCAGATTTTAGATAACATTAGGGAGACTCCGCCATTTTCAAGACTCATTCCAGACTTATTTTTTTTACCTTGCAATTATATTCTAGTAACTAAAACGGATTGTACCTGTAATCATCCATCAAGGAAATCAATGGAAATAAACTTCAAAGTGGATGTAGGCAGTTACGCCGAACCACTATAAATCTGGTGTTCTTACTTTTTGCATTTAAATTTATGTTCTCTTCTCTGCTTTAATTTGTTTTCTTCATTAATATCTCTACACAATCTTTCTAAGGGTGTTAATGACCAATTTTGGAGCTAACATTTTGGTGCTTTCACTGAGAACTTGAATTCTCAGGCTATTAGGATCTACTTTGCAGCTACTGGATTGCATAAATCCCCCGAAGGAGATCCATAATCATTGATAAGGCATCTGTTGATTCTACTCAGAGTTACAACCAACAACTCTACCATGGGAAGACCACGAACTAGATCAGCCTCTCAAAATGCAGATGCCCACGAGATCGCTAGTGTGCAACAACTGCGAACTAGCAATCGGCAAGCGATTCGAGGTGCAGGGGCCTCCAACCAAAACCAAGCGGAAGTTGTTTCCCGAGCAGAGTTCGATGAGTTGATAAGAGAGCTTAAGGAAAGTAGAAGGCAACTTGCTGAGCAAATGCAAGCCAACGCCAACCTCATAACTCAGCTTACTCAGCAGTAGCATTAGAATGCTGGAGGTAGCCCCGTCCCTTACTCTGAAGATGATAGATCGACTTCAGCTGATGAACCTCCTAGGCATAGATGCCGTAAGGATAGAGATGCACAAGCGGGTTCCAATGATCGATCTATATGAAATCAAGCCCATGAACAGACCGGACGCCCGAATCTCAAAGACCTAAATCAGGCGGGACATCAACCCGCACGGTCCCGTAGAACAGAACCCAACCTTCCATCCTCCATACAAACTCTGGACTTAACAGCTATTGTCAGGCAGTTGATGAGAGAAAACCAAGGCTTGACCAATGAAGATTGAGGAGTGACCAGAAGCCATACCCCCTTTACGGATGGTATCCTGCAGGCTGAGTACCCCAAGAAGTTCAATATGCCGACTATCCCAGCCTATGGGGGGAAGACTGACCCCGGCCAACACGTGATGAGGTATGGATGGATGATGGATTCAGCAAGAGCCAATGGTGCGACCAAGTGTAGGTGTTTCTCAATCACTTTGTCTGGTATTGCCACCATGTGGTTTACTCGACTCCCACCTCGATCTATATCCAGCTTTGACGAATTAGCAACAAAATTCATAGAACAATTTAGGATGCACACCACTCGCCCGAAGGACATGATATCCCTATCAAGCGTAATCCAAGCTCCGGGAGAGTCATTAAAAGCATACTTGCAAAGGTTTCATGTCGCTGCTACCGAGGTGAGAAATCCGAACGACCACACGATTCTGATGGCAGTAATGCATGGAGTGGATCCGGATTCTGAGTTTGGAGATTGGTTGGCGGGGAAGCCCCCAGCTACGCTGGAACGTTTTTATTCGAAAGCTCATCAGTTCATAAGAAGGGAGGAAGCTCGGTGGATAAGGAGAGATAAAGCATCAAAGCCCATTCAAGCGTCTGTGAAAAGTAACGCCGTCGTAAAAAATCCAGAGATAATTCTGGAAAAACTCAAGTTAACATCCAGAACAAGCCCGGGCAGTCTAAAGGATCCGGAGGTGGAAATTCCGGAAAGAAAAAAGAAACAGGGAAATGGAAATCGAGGATCCCAACATACAATGAATACACCCCGTTGAACGCATCTCTTGAAAACATCTATTTATCAACTTGCAACACTTTCCAATATAGAAAGCCACGTCCAAAGGAATCGACAAAAGAACAGAAGCGAACCGAGAAGTATTGCCGTTTCCACGAGTCTTATGGGCACAACCCGGAGGAGTGTAGACACCTCCATGATGCTATAGAAAAGCTGATAAGACATAAAAAGCTGTAGGAATTTGTCAGGGACCCACAGGATGGGAGGCAAGAAACATTGAACCCCGGACGTGGGCCAGCCCCACACCAACCAGAACAACCTACTCGGACTGTGGGCAGATTGGTTATTAATACGATTGCTTGCGGGCCCCATCCCGCATATAAGAATTGGCAGGAGATGGAGCGATGTGCTAATTCTTTAAGACATGCGGAGTATGAGTGTTGCTCGAATGTGGAGGATGGGACTCCCGCAAAGCAGCAACGCACGATGAATGATGATATCGTATTCAGGGGCCGAGATGCGGACAAGATAGAAGCCCCTACCATCGACCCGGTGGTCATATCTACGACAATCGGGCCAACGTATGTGAAGAGAATTCTAATTGATTGTGGAAGTTCCGTTAACATCATCTTCAAGAAGGCATATGACCAAATGAAATCGGAAGCTAAGGATTTGAAACCATCCAATGCCAGAATCCATGGCTTTAACGGCGCAGCAACGGATGCAGTGGGATATGTGAAGTTACCGGTTGAACTGGGACAGGGCGAGCGTAGGAGGGTGCGAATCCTACCATTCATATTGTTGGACGTTGACTCTCCATATAACGTATTTCCTGGACATCCCGCCTTGGCTGAATTTAGGGCAGCATTGGCCCCTTGGTGTCTGACATTAAAATTTCCCACATACAGCGTTGTTGAAGTGGTGCATGGCAATCACGCGACCGGACGTGCCTGTTATGTGGCTGAGTTGAGAGAGGCTCAACGTAGAGAGAGGAAAGGTTCCAGACCGTTCCTTCCGTAGCCGAAATGCTAATGATTGACGAGTAGCGCCCGAGCCCTGGCTCGGGCAACATTCTCGGATCTATAGGGACATAGATCCTAGAGACGATGATGGGGAACTCAGGAAAACCAATGCAGCACCAGCTGAACTCACAATTGACATCACAGTTAGCTGGAGCGACCCATCACGAGTCCATAAAATTGGGTCGCAACTCAACCCTTTGGCCACTGAGAACCTTACTAAGTTCCTCCAAGCGAATCTTGATGTTTTCGCCTAGACACATTCCGATATGTGCGGGATTTCTCCTGCGATCGCAAGTCATATGTTGACCATAGACCCAAAACATGTACCTGTGAAACAAAAAAGGAGAGGCATGGACCCGGAGAGGTCTGCGGCTCTCAAAGAGGAGATGGACATGCTCAAAGCCAACGGGTTCGTCCGCGATGCCCTCTACCCTGAATGGGTATCTAACCCGGTGCTAGTGAAGAAAGCAAATGGAAAATGGAGGACCTGTGTTGATTATTATGATTTAAACAAAGCGTGTCCTAAGGATAGTTTCCTGTTGCCTAGGATTGACTAGCTGGTCGACTCAACTGCCGGACATGAGTTATTATCATCTATGGATGCGTATTCGGGATATAATCAAATCCCAATGCACCTTCCAGATCAAGAACACACCGGTTTTGTTACGAACATGGGATTGTATTGCTATGTAGTAATGCCAAGAACACAAGAGAGACTTATCAACGCCTGGTGAATCGAATGTTCAAAGATCATATTGGTAAAAAAAATGGAAGTCTATGTGGATGACATGCTCGTGAAGTCACGGCAGTCAAGCGACCACATCCGAGACCTAGCGGAGATGTTTGACATACTCAGGCATTATGGAATGAAGATCAATCCGTTGAAGTGTTCATTCGGTGTAGCATCAGGAAAGTTTCTGGGATTCATTGTGAACGCCCGGGGAATCGAGGCTAACCTGAAAACATCCAGGCTATCCGAGATATACAAGTACCCAAAAACATAAAGCAGGTGCAAAGCCTGAATGGAAAAGTGGCGGCGCTAAGTCGATTCATATCCAGAGCTACAGACAAGTGTATTCCCTTCTTTGACATTATAAAGAAAGGAAAGAGAAACTTCGAATGGACATCCGACTGTGAGGAAGCATTCCGAGCTCTGGTAAGGCACTTGGAAAGTCCCCCCATACTGTCCAAGCCGATAGACCACGAAATGTTGTATGTATACTTGGCAGTATCCCAACATGCTATCAGTACAACCTTGGTCCGCGAGGAAGACCGGATTCAAAAGCCGGTTTACTATGTCAGTAAACGCTTGACATGGATGGAAAGAAATTATCCAAAGATTGAAAAACTAGCCTATTGCTTGGTGATCGCATCACGCAAGCTTCGCCCCTACTTTCAAGCACACTCAATCGGTGTCTACACTGACCAACCCTTGCGATAGGTAATCCAACGACCGAAAACATCCGAAAGGATGCTGAAATGGAATATTGAGTTAAGTCATTTCGATATTACCTATTTGCCGCGGAGGGCCATACAAGAACAAGCACTAGCTGACTTCATTTCTGAATTCACTGTGCTAGATGAACCGGGCAGTCACCGAATCTTACCCTCCGTTCGATGGAAGATGTACACCGATGGGGCATCTAACGACCGTTGCTCGGGGGCAGGTATAATCCTCGTAACTCCTGAAGACCGATCAATCTGCTACACTTTGAAGCTCTAGTTTGCAGCAACAAATAACGAAGTCGAATATGAAGCATTGATTGCTGGCTTGAGACTTGTTATCGAACTGAGAGTGAAGTCAATCGAAATCTTCTGTGACTCGCAGCTGGTAGTATATCCAGTGCGGGGAGACTATCAAGCGAAGGGACAGAGACTTTTTCCTTACCTTGCTCGGGTTCAGGAGCTGCTGGCGAATCTGGAATAGTACGACATCTCGCATGTCCCACGCGAACAAAACAGAGAAGCCGATTCGTTGGCAAAATTTGCAAGCACTAGTGATGCTCAGCAAATGGGATTGTTCCCTATTGAGGCCCTCTATGCTCTAAGTATAGACCTAATGGAGACAGATTTCGTGTTAGAAATCAAACTTGAGGAGGAATCGTGGCTGACCCCAATCAAGCAGTACCTGCTACAAGGGGATTTGCCTGAGAAGGGGAGCGAAAGACGCCAAGTCCTTCGTAAAGCCTCACGTTATGTAATACATGATGGAATAATGTATCGAAGGGGGTTCTCGACCCCACTACTCCGATGCATTGTCCATGATGAGGTAAAACGAGTAATGGAGGAAGTCCATGAAGGAGAGTGCCGCGACCATACTGGGGGGCAGACCTTAGCAAAGAAGATCCTCCGCTATGGATACTACCGGCCAACTGTGAATCGGGATGCTGCAGACTATGTGAGAAGATGTGATAAATGCCAGATATATGCAAAAATCCCGAGAGCTCCGTCGATGGAGCTCATGTAAATGGTAAGTCCCTGGCCATTTGCAATGTGGGGAATTGACTTAGTTGGTTCTTTACCCATAGCTAAAGGTGGAGCGAAATATGCAATAGTTGCAGTCGACTACTTCACCAAATAGGCAAAAGCAGAGCCTCTGGCCACGATAACCACCAAGAAGGTTATTAATTTCGTCGTACAAAATATCATATGCCGCTTCGGCCTTCCATGGTCCATCATTACAGACAATGGGACTCAATTCAAAAGCAAGGAGTTCAATGAATTTTGTCAGAAATATGGCATTGAAAAGAAGTTTGCAGCGATTGCTCACCTGAAGGCCAACGGACAAGTGGAAGCCGTAAACAAGATAATCAAGTCCATATTGAAAAAACGTCTAGAAAAGGCTAGAGGCAGGTGGGTGGATGAACTTCCAATCGCACTTTGGGCCTACAGGACCACCTATAAGACCGCAACTGGCCACACTCCATTCGCTTTGGCGTATGGCACGGAAGCTGTCATACCCATGGAACTTGAGGTCCCATCGCATCGGGTAACTTATTACGACCCTGAGTCGAACCAAAATCTTTTATTGGAATTGTTGGACTTCATTGATGAAAAACGCGAAGAAGCCAATTTGAGAGCGGTCGCATATAGACACAGAGTCGCTAAATATTATAACGAGAAGGTCCGGCCAAGAATGTTTAGTGTGGGAGACCTTGTGTTGAAACGAGTTTTCCCGATCCTATCTCATATGAATCC
Organism: Allium cepa; assembly: GCA_030765085.1. NCBI lineage: Eukaryota > Viridiplantae > Streptophyta > Magnoliopsida > Asparagales > Amaryllidaceae > Allium > Allium cepa. Next base: position 943,064,408 of record CM060945.1, on the reverse strand, counting down.
CACATGGTAAGGTCCATGCGTCATCGAACGGAAGCTTGGAGAAGGAACTTTCAAGCTAGCGACCGTCGATGGTGAGACACTCCCTCGAGCATGGAACAGCGAGCACTTACGGCGTTATTATACTTAGCCTATTTCTTTCATGTATTAGTCGCACTTATTTCTAGTATGCTTTTATTTATAATTCTTGGCATGTAATAAAGCGATTTAGTTTGCTCTCATTAATAAAGGCTTGGAGCCATCTTTCCCATGAATAACTAATGTCTCTACAAATGATGATCCTGTGACGGGTAAATAAAATTATGTTATCACGGCTAACGTACGAACGCGCACAAACGACTAAAAATCTCCAAGTCCCCGGAGTGCGGACTGGAGTACTCTAAGTCCCCGGAGCGCGGACTCGAGTATAAATGACTAAAAATCTCGAAGTCCCCGGAGTGTGGACTGAGTACTCTAAGTCCCCGGAGCACGGACTCGAGTATAGACGACTAAAAATCTCCCAGTCCCCGGAGTGCGGAGTGGAGTACTCTAAGTCCCCAGAGCGCGGACTCGAGTATAAACAACTAAAAATCTCCAAGTCCCCGGAGTGCGGACTGGAGTACTCTAAGTCCTCGGAGCGCGGACTCGAGTATAAACGACTTAAAATCTCCAAGTCCCCGGAGTGCGGACTGGAGTACTCTAAGTCCCCGCAGCGCGGACTCGAGTATAAACGACTAAAAATCTCCAAGTCCCCGGAGTGCGGACTGGGGTACTCTATGTCCCTGGAGTGTAGACTCGAGTATAAACGACTCAAAATATCTAAGTCCCCAAAGTGCGGACTGGAGTACTCAAAGTCCCCGGAGCGCGGACTCGAGTATAAACAACTCAAAATCTCCAAGTCCCCGGAGTGCAGACTGGGGTACTCGAAGTCCCCGGAGCGTAAACTCGAGTATAAACGGTAAAAATTCTCCAAGTCCCCAGAATGCGGACTGGAATATTCTAAGTTCCCGTTGTACAGATTAAAAATGTTCCAAGTGCTTGGATCATGGGAGGAGAACTAATAACTCTCAAAGAATCAATGAGCCATGTGAAGACAAACCAAGAAGTCTATGTTACGCACAACTGCATGGAATCGAATCACAATCACAAAGAAAACTAAATAATAAGAATCATTTGAAAAGACAGAAAAGGAAACTAAAATCTATTCAGGAAAAGTTTTCTGCTACAAGCACTCCAAAATTTGGAGTCAATAGTCTATCTACAAAAATTATTACACGACTTAGATTGACTTTCGTTGAACGAGGACAGTAGTTATTTCTTGTGCTTCTTTAACTTCTTCCCAGACGACTCTTCCCCAGAGCGTTTACCCTTGGAACCTTTCCTTGATGGGGGAGTAACAACTGAAGAAGTAGGGCGAACATCCAAGGGCTTGGACCTGCCAGGAAGGATGACCTTCAATGGCTTGTTCAAGGGATCGTCCAGGTCCACTTCACGCGGCTCGACCTTGACTGTATCTCTTTTCTCTTTCTCGAGCCGCTCTTTCATGCTCAATTCAGATGTATGCTTAGAGGCGCCAGTGACTTCTACTTCATAACTCCCAGAGGAGGAATCGGACTTACCTTCGTCAAGCGCCTCGATCACCTGAGCATCAGGACCGGGAACCTCACCTGCGTGAGGGGCCCCACTTGTTTCCTTCTCTGCTTCCTTGGCGACATCGCTCCTCGGAGTGGGTTCAAGATCAGAATGACCTGCACAAAGTCACGAAAAGCAAGTGTTAGAATGCGACAGCCCCTAGGGAAACACTTGGGATGTTAGCGCAAAAGTATTTCCTACCAGGTTCCGGCTAGATTTCGGCCGTTAGGGGGGGTCTCACCCTTCGGGATAGGAGACAAAATATGAACTCCCAGGCCGGGGGCTTTCGGATCGAAGCCAATGTGCTGTTCAAAAGGATCAAGTATCGGCCGACTGGCCGACTGGGGTAGGCGCATGAACAGGAGGCTCGACCTCGGATGGACAGGCGACAACTTCTTTCCCTTTTCTAGAGGGGGAGCCTTTGCAATAAAGGGCCTTGGCCGCTGATAGGTCCGAAGGCTCATTTCCCTTCAAAAATTCTTTTATCAAAGCCCCCTCATCAACCTCCTCGACACCGCGCTCAGCCTTCCTGATCTGAACTAAGGTTTCCCATGCCTCGAGCAATGATTCAAGATAGCCATCGTCCAAAAAAGTTAAGTCACGGTGCATGAGCACGCGGGCGTTGAATTTGGCAATGAGTGGGTTGAACGCGGCTTTGATCTCTTCTCTACCTTCTTCCCTGGCCGCCTCAAGACGGGAATCGATATCCGTCAATGCCATCTTCTTGCCCTCTTCACGGGCCTCGCTCTTTAACATCTCAACCCTGGAAAGCTCGCCCTCGAGTTGTTCTTTTAAAAGTCGGGTGGCGAAAATCTCGCCACAATATTGTTGTGACTCTTCTTGGGGAGCCGTTTTCTCCTCTCTCTCTCTGCGGAGAAGCTCCTCAAGTTCCTTGACCCGAGTGCTGAACACATCCCTCTCCTTTTGAACGGAGTCCTTCTCTAAGGCCAAAGCCCCACATCGTTGAACCGCCTCGTCAGCCTCTTTCTTATCAGTTGATTCCAAGCGAGTAACGGCCTTAGGAGTATCCCTGGCACTCCGATGGGCGACCTTGAGTTCAGAATTATAAGTGGAGATTTCGTCTTCTTGGGCCTTAATGATGTTTCTATCATGGATGGCCTCAAGCTTCAAACGGTCTATCTCATGCCTGCGCTCCATAGAGGCTTCGGAAAGTTTCTCAGCTAGGTGGAAAAACGCGTCATGTTGAACATAAACGTCATTTGTACAGGCAAGAGCGCTCTGTTTAATATGACCATGAATAGGATGAATCGCCGGAAGGAATTTCAGGCCATCGAAGCAGATTCTCGGAAATTTGTCTTTAAGCTCAGCCAGCTTCTCTAACACTGTTGGGTCTATCGCAGGAGCAGGGGGTGATGGCTTTGAAAGTTCGACCCTCCGGTGAGAACCTCGGGACTTTCGAGTAGAAGAGGAGTCAGCGTGTTGGTCCCGGGGAGCGTCGGGTTGCGACCTCTTATGGTCGTGCTTATCTTTGTCGTGCTCCACGTGAGAGAAGTATCCTGGCGGTGCTTTGGCTGATAGTAAGTTTTCCTCCAGGATGAGGCGTCCCGGGAATGACAGTCTTTGTCGCCATCACCGTCTCCATCTCGACATCTTTCGGAACCCGAATCCCGTCCTGGTTGATGAAAAATGGATGAACCGTGAAGATGATCGAATCCGTGTGAGCGCCCCATGTCACCTGCACGAAATTCAAATAACAACGAATTAGCGAATAGAGATGTGAAGACAAAAATCTAAGTGCGAATTGAAGTGCAAATGTTCGTGTGTGTCCTAGTGCTTCCCCCCGACAAACCAGTAGCCTTGCTGACAGGGGTTTTCTCTCCCTGACTTTGGGTTGGAATGCCCACATCGCCTTTGATGGGCGAATGGAACTTGAATTCCTCCGGATCATTGAAGTCATAGTTGAGCAGGTCTTCCGGAATGGAGAGGTTCGAGAGGCCCTTTAGCGAACTTTCAACATGCTGTGAAGAAGCCACCTTCTCTGCCGGGATGAGCATAACTTTGGAAGTTCCGCCAACCTTCTCCTTCCTAATATTACACGTCACTTTATTTTTCCCCTGCGAAGGGGAAGATGACGTTTCAATATCGTGCACTTCGACCAGCGGATCCTGAGTAGGACCTGCATTCTCACCTTGTGTTTCGGGTGCTTCACTCTCTTTGATTTCCCCCTCCTCCTGTGCACTGGGGGTGTGGTGTGACGACGATTCAGCCAACTTCTTCCCTTTATAGGATGTGGGCTTAGGGATGGAGACACCCTCAGGAAGGCTCACCCAACAACCTTCTGCTAACAGCCCGAACCTTGACAGTGACTCATTTGAAATGAGGGTTCGGATGTCTCGTTCCTCGACGGGGAGAGCTCTAATAGCCTCAACAGCCTTAGAATATCCGCGGCCCTCAGGACGTGGATTGATATCTGAAAAAATGAAACAAGAGTTAGAAAAAGCATCGCCTCGACCGAAATATGAGCATCGCTCCAAGAAGAAGACTTACTTCCTTCAACCCATCTCCTCGCGAAACCAGGAGGGCAGCGCGCATAGAACCATTCCGGTTTGTACAGGGAAAACTTGCTCCACGCTCCGGTTAGAATTTGGCACTTGTGGTGCGGCTCGAGGAACACGAAGGAGGGTCTATCTCTCCTCTTCTTGATCATATAAATATATCTGATGTCGCCGGAGTTGGAGGCCTGGAGAAGACAGCCATGAAAAGGAGGTAGGTCCCAAAAATGAACGCATGACCGTTTAGGTGCAGCTGCGACAGGGCGACGTCTATATATTGCAACACGCCCTGAAGAAATAAATTGAATGGAGGCACGCTGTCCACCCAGTACATAAACTTGTTGCAGGCGGTGTATCCGACTAGGGGCAGGTATGGAGGATCATGCCTCGACGGAACCAACATATCGGCAAAAGGATGCCGTGGATAGAACATATTCGCCGAAGGGAGACTTCGTTAATCTTCGAAGCCTATGAATCGATCGGATTATCTAAGAGAATAGATGACTCCAGGGAATCAGGAGCTAAATTATGAGCGGGGGAGGTCGATGGGTTAGAAGTGTCTACGTCCCCTTGTTTGGAAGACGGCCCGGATCTGTCCGAGATTGTGGCGGAACTGGATTTTTTAGACATTTTTCCATGGCGGGAATCGAATCCTGCAGAGCACTTATATGAACTATACTCAAAAAATGATCAGCGTCAGACTTAACAACATAAATTTCCCCACTGTGTGGTGTGTGAGCTAGTGCAATCAATCGTGTATAAGCAATGGAAATTCAGGAGTCGCAAGGTTACTGATATAAAACTAAGCTTAAAAATCATCGCCTTTGAAGACCATCATCGCTGACCGTCTCCAAAAGCCTGCTAAATGGCGATTACAGTTTCAAGTTTAGGGAACGTTAGAGGAAGTTATCCGATTACGTCAAGTAAAGTTCAGATTTATAGCTACTGAAAATAGAAGGTTATTAGTCCAAGTCGGTTTGATATGCCAGAATGTTAGAGTCATTGTTCTTGCTTTACGACCGTTCGGCATGTTTTAGTTCGGCATTTATGTGTTGTTCGGCTAAATATCGTTCGGCTTAAGTTATGTTCGGCCGATAGAATATGGGTCCGCATTCATGATCGTTCGGTCTAATGGTTGTTCATCTTAACTGATAAATGGACAAGCTATCATTCGGCCATACTATCGGTCGGAAGAACTATCGTTCAACCTATATCTTGTCCGGCCAGACCATCGGTCGGCCGAACTGTTGTTCGGCCTGAGTAGTGATCGGCTAAAATACTGTTTGGCCAAGATATCGATCGACATCTTGTCCTTTCCCCACTTCCCTTTGATTTTTCCTCTTCAACCTCGTTCGGCATGGGGAGATCATGCCGAACCATTGGAAGGCCGAACCATACCACTAGGTCTTACCTCCAATGCCACGCATCTCCAACTAACTCCCACCTTCGAGCGCCTCTACCATCCACTTTTCTCCTCTCCGTTCCACCCGCCTTGGAATCACCTAAGTTCAAACCAAGTCCCAGCCTCAGGGCACGATCAAGACCCATCTCGTCTCCCTCATCCCCATACCTCCTACATCATCTGTGGAGGGTTCGCGAACTCGGGTCTAACTACAAATTGTGATTTTAAATGAAAACGTATGAAAGTTTCTTACCAAGAGGAATGATGGGAGCTTGGAAAGGAATTGTAGGAAGGATGTGCTGGATTCGAGGAATGGAAAAGATGAGTAAAACTTAAAGGAGATAATTTGCGTGCTCTCGGAAAATCACAGGTAAAAGGTGAAAAAGAGAAGAAGAAGTAGAGTACCAGGTTTTATAGGAGAAGAGTGGAAGTCGAAACGACTCTGACCGGTAGAACCGGTCAAAGCATAAAATATGTTCGGCATCAGTTATCTTGTTCGGCATTTGAGTATCGTTCGGCCTCGGCATTACACCAACTCATAGTTCAAAGCACTCGTGTTCGATAACATGATGTACTTTGGGGGGCAAAGTGTTACCTGGAAGTTTGACCAGGAAACTAGGCAGTCAGCATCAGGGTGCTCGGCATAAGAAAAGACGCTCGGCATAAAAGAACGTTCGGCATGTTAAGGTCGTTCGGCATGAATGCCTCATCCGGCATTCAGAGTGTTCGGCATCACATCGTTCGGAAGGGGATAGCGCTCGGCATCTAGGAGCATTCGGCATCGAGGAACATTCGGTATGAATACCATTCGACCAAAGAGGAATGCTCGGCATAAGATCGTTCGGCGACTAAAGATTGCTCGGCCTCCCGAGTACGTTCGTCCATAGAGGAATGCTCGGCATAAGATCGTTCGGCAACTAAAGATTGCTTGGCCTCCCGAATACGTTCGGCCAAAGACATCGTTCGGCGATCGTAGATAGTTTGGCATTCCAGCTTGGTTCGACATGGTACGTTCGGCGATCCTAGATCATTCGGCATTCCTATTTGGTTTGGCACGGTACGTTCGGCAATCCTAGATCATTCGGCATTCAACTTGGTTCGGCATGGTACGTTCGGCGATCCTAGATCGTCCGGCACAAATGCCTTGGCTCGGCCTCTTACCGTTCGGCCTCCCTGATTCGGCGCGCATAGCTAACACTATTTGGACCCAAATATTCAACTACCAGGCCCACCAGGGAAGTCTAACCCACCTTCGCCTATAAATAGAGGGGCAGAGGCACAGAAAAAGGGACCAGATTTTAGAGAACACTGGGGAGACTCCCACATTTTCAAGACTCATTCCAGAATTATTTCTTTTACCTTGCAATTATATTCTAGTAACTAAAACGGATTGTATCTGTAATCATCCATCAAGGAAATCAATGGAAATAAACTTCAAAATGGATGTAAGCAGTTATGCCGAACCACTATAAATCTGGTGTTCTTACTTTCTGCATTTAAATTTATGTTCTCTTCTCTGCTTTAATTTGTTTTCTTCATTAATCTCTCTACACAATCTTTCTAAGGGTGTTAGTGACCAATTTTGGAGCTAACATGAGACCTTTTTTTATTTTATTTTAAACTGCATACTTTTACTTAATTAACTTGTTAAGTTGAAATTAGTATACCAAAAAGTATAAGCTATCTCACCTCAATCGCCGTAGATGCCACCTCAGCTGCTCGAACTTCGAAGAACTCCCCCTTGCCACTGCTCAGACCTTCACACGCACGATCGAACGACCGACCTCACCCCCTAGCTATGAACAATGCCTCTGCCTTGAAACCCATCATCACCGGCTACAACCATCGACAATCCACCCCAAAATGATTGAGCCTCACTCCTCGGATTTGTCACTATCGCTGCACCGCACGCCACCATGTGAGACTCCACCCTTCAACCTTCAGCCTTGCCATAAACGCGCGCATCCATCTGAAACGACCCACTCTCGAATCGAAATCGAGCCGACAGGAGCATCGAATTCGATTCGCGATTTCCTGAGGAGAAGGAAGAGGGGCTGGGTTTCAATTATAGTTGTTTGAAAGATTTTTAGGAAGAGGAGATTTTCAATTCTCGTATTCCACCATTTCTAACGATTACGGCTTCAATGTCAAGTGGAAGGGGAATGGAGAGAGTGCCTGGTTTTTTTTAACGTGACTTATATCAGAAAAGGAAAAGGGGACAAGGACGTGATTTGATTTTTCGCATGTTGAAAACATTAGCGTGTAGGATTATACTTTCTACAGTGATTTGGGTTTGAGGATAACGGCTGATGTGAAAAGTATTTCAGCTGATGGTTGACCAAATATGACTATATATATGTTTAATTAAATCCAAATATTCTCTATAAATGCGACTTAAAATTTTGAACTCTTATTGAGGCATGCCGTCAGGCATTTCTAATGTTATACCCTTATTTTAAATGTGATGGAAAAGGTTTCGAGCTCTAATTCGATCGTATGGAAAAGATAGCTTTTTGGACTCAGTTACTATATTAAATTTCGATACAAATTCAGCGCGTTTATATATCGTACGCTCACCCAACAACTCCAAACACTATGAAAATTGAAATCCGATAATAATGCAATATTACGGACCTAATGGAACTGTATTCGTCAAAATCCGAGACTGTGCCTCGGAAGGCTATTTTTAAATATTGATTTAAACGATATATTATTAAGACTGAACAAATCACTTTTCAATTAAATTTCAACCATTCTATTATCTTCAGTAACAACATTATAAATTTTACAAGCCTTCAAATTATTCTTAACAGGCTTAAACCTGAAGATTCAATAATTCGTCTAATTTCAGTTCATTAACTCCAATAACTCAATTGCTAAATAATAATATTATTATTATTTGAATTCAAGTTAAAAATTGACTTTAAAATATTTAAAATCAATTAAATATCCCAATTTAAATTGTCAGAAATTCCGGGTCGTCGCAATATTTATATAATATACTAACATTTATTCTAGAGATAAGATAAACTATATATCAGAAAGGAAATTCAATTTCATTTCATAATAGAATGATACAATGATTAATCATAAAGAACTACATGAACATTAAAATCAAAACAAACTAGACTAATACAACATGAAATTAAAAGATAGAACTAATTAGAGGATGACGAAGATGAAGATAATCCAAGCTTCTTGCTGACTTTGGAGAAGAACTTGTTCATTTTCGATGACATTTTATGCAATTTCTTACTAACGGACCGTTTAAGAATCCGTTGATTCTCGACAATAGTGTTTTGATTTTTGAGAAGGGTTTTGTTGGTTGGATAAGATGGATACTCAATGCTTTCCAAAGAGGTTTCACCTTCTTCTTCTTCTATTTCTATTTCATCCCCTTCTTCTTCTTCTTCTATTTCCATTTCATCCCATTCTTCTTCTTCCTCTTCCTCCTTTTCCATCTCCTCATGAGCCAAACGCTCTTCCAATTCGGCCAGAGTCTCATAAGGTCGAAAAACAAATGGAATTTTCATGAGAGAAATATTTGAGTGATTAAAAACTTTTCTTGAAACAATTTCTTCTCCTTTGAAATCTACTCCAAAATAGTTAAAAATCTGAGTGAGATAGATTCCATGATACAAAGTGTTTTCTCCCATTTCAACATTTTTGGGGCGAAGTTCATCCAAAATAAATTGTGCCTAGTTAATATCGTAATTTCCAAAAATAAAAAAAGGTGCTTTGCAAACTTTTGAAGTTGGATTGTTAAAATTCCTCGATCTTGGGGTCAAAGTATGTTGCAAAAGAAGATTAACAATTCTAGCTCTTGGTCGAAAGTTTCGATTTTTGAATTCAAAATCATCATTTCCTTCGAAAGTGTCTCACGATCATTTTCATCAATATTAAAAGTAGAAAGATCCATTCTCGTGCTTTTGCAATTGAGAATTGTACCCAAAAGATCACAGTTTAAAATGATTCTAGTGCCTTTGACACTACTCCAAATCTCATCACCATTTCCATTATAAAATCCATGGTTTAAATTTGCATAGAAAAATTTAACAAGACTTGGATAACAAATAAAATCATTTTGAGAAGCATCAACAAGACTAAGACTTGATTGTTTGCAAAAAGAGAATCAATTTCATAAGAAGAAAATCTTGAAATAAAGCAAACTTTCCGGGATGGACTTTTCCATAGTTAGCATAATTGATGTATGTTTTTATGGCCTCCAGATCATTGAAGAGTTGCTCTTTTATCTTTCTGGAAATTCTCATTGTGGAGGGGTCGCTTGAAGAAGCCATTAAAGTAGAGAGTAGAGAGCTTGAATTTTCGAAGAGAGAGTTTGAATTTGAAAATGAAAGTGAAAAGATGTGATAAAAGATAGTGAATAAATAGATTCTTAAAGGACTAATTTCTGGTCAAAAGGTAGCTTTTCAGAGAATTGAATGAAGTGAAAAGGTGGAGGGAAATTTAACCATTTTTGAATTTCAAATTTGTACCCATGTCGACGTCATGGTAGGGACCATGTCGACATGTGCCTTTGAATTTCCACGCTTATTTTTCTTAAGTATTCTAATATACATATATATTTATTATTTTTAATGTCTATATATATATCTGGAATATTACTAGAATTATAGAATATTCCATAAAATATTATGATACTATTAAAAATAAAAATAAAATAATAATAAAATAATATTAAAAAATGAAAATTTTAAAATTCAAACAACACACCAATTAGAAATCAATCAATCAAGCATGCAATTTCAACCAATTGTATTGTAAATGTGTACTTTTTCTGAGTCCGTTTCTCTGAATTCGTCGGAATCATGAATTGTCGTAAAACACATATTTGAATTATCTTCTGATCATCATCGCTTGAGGACGAGTCTAAGTCATCTAGAGTAGCAGTAAATGCACGTTTTCGTTTCTTTACGGAATCATTGTTTATAGGAAGATTTTTCCTATTTGGATACAAACAGTCTCTTTTGATATGGCCTATTTCGTCACAGTTGAAACATTTGATATTTTTTGGCACTACATTCTGATTTCCAGAGTTCTTATAGTTGTTTCTCTTGAGATTATTCACCTTTCTGTATTTTAGGAATTTTCAAAAATTCTTGGTCATAAGGGCTATCATTTCATCATTATCACCGTTTGAGTCTGATCCATCAGTCAATGCACTGAACGCCATTGATTTCTTTTCAGATGCTTTGCTTTCTCTTATCTCAATCATTTGGACTTCAAACGACATTAGATTTCCGATTAGTTATTCTATGTTTAAGGTACTGATGTCATTTGCCTCTTTGATTGCAAGTGTCTTTTGATCCCATTCTGGAGTAAGAGAATTTAAGATTTTTCTGACTTGATCTTCTTTCGAAAATTCCTTTCCCAAGGATATTAGAGAATGCACAATATTTTGAAATCTACTATACATATCTGAAATAGACTCATTAGAATTCATTTAAAATAATTGAAACTGGTTTGTGAGATGGAAATTTTGCTCTGTTTAACTTTGCTTGTTCCTTCGTGAGTAACTTGCAAAGTTTTCCAGATTTCATATGCAGACTTACAAACTGACACTCTATTAAATTCATTTCTATCAAGTGAACAAAACAGAATATTCATAGCTTTAGAGTTATTTTGTGCAACAGTCTTTTGCTCAGCAGTCCACTGTGCAAAACCAGTTGTGGGTTCAGAATATTCAGTCTATGTGACATTCCAAGTGTCTAATCCTATAGATTGTAAATATATTTTCATCCTACATGCCCAATATGCATAGTTACTTCCATTAAAAAGTGGTGATCTGACAGTAGACTGACCTTCTACAAATGAACTAGTGACAAGGATAATAGAAACCGTGTTGGTAGTGTTAACAGTACCAGTTTTTGGTAGCCATTTTGAAAAAAAATTCAAAATTCAGATTATGAAAAGCTTGCTCTGATACCAATTGTGGAAAATGCAGAATATGGATCTTAAGGCTCGGATTAACACTAAAGGGGGGTTGAATAGTGTTTAAAGAAATTACTAAATCTTTTTGAGTTTTTGTTAATTTGAATACAAATGTATGCAATATTCAGACATAGATATGATCACAGAATCAAACAAAAATGCAGAAATAAGTAAAAGCAATAAAGGAAAGAACACATCGGATTTTATACTGGTTCGGAGTTACCCAACATCCAGTCCCGCACACAAGTACGGATTTCCTTTCAAAACCAATTTACTATTACACCCTCGATTTCAAGGCCACGAGGTACACCACTCCAGATTCACTATCCTCCAGGTAGAGATACTTGATTTTAGGGGCAACAAGTTCACCCAATTGATTTTCAAGGCTACAATCACACCTTTACTTGATTGATATCCAGGGCTACAATCACACCTTTTCTCATTAAAATGATTACAAAGAAGCCTATAACTCTGAATAGCACTGAGATCATGATGAGAGAGTGATAGAGAATCAAACTAGAAATGATCTAGTTAGATTCAATGTTAATTTCGGCAGAGTAATGGTAAGAATATGTATATAGAAATGTGGAAGAAGAAGAGGAGTGAAAACCAGAAAATATATTTTCGATCGTTCAAAACCACCCCTATTTATAGTAGAACAATAGCCATGTCCATTCATTAAGGGATATGATGAATAAACACTTTTTTTGAAATTCAAATTTTTGAAAGAAACTGTTACCATGTCGACATGGGGTACTTGAGTGTGTCGACAAGCCAAGGAAAATTTTGGTGATTTGTTTTTCTTTACAAATAATTTCTATCTCATATTAAAACTATTTTAAACTTTATAAATATACTTAACTATAGTTAAAATACATAAGTAAATATAGAGAATAATACTTTGGTATATTTAAAATTTTACTATAATTTTACATTTAAATCTAAGTATAAATATTAAAAATTAAATATATTATTATTAAAAGATAGTTTAAAACCGAGGATAATTTGATTTTGAAAATAAAGATTATTTTAAGGCTAAAAGTATTAAAACCAGGATAGATATTTTGATTCTTTTAAACGGAAGATTTTGAAAACATTTTGAAAACAAGATATAATTTTGTAAAACATTTTGAATAAAAGTTAGCGTATACAAAACAATGTTCCACTAGATTTTTCGTAGGTTCCATCCTACTTAGGGTTCCATCCCTTTAACAGGCTCGAAGTGGATTCCATTCCAAGAATAAATTGGAGTTTAAGATGCCAGTGATTTTCTAGAGTTCTAACAAAATTTCCTAATAAACTTATTTGAAATCTTGAACTCTTGATAATCTTGATACTCATGAGTCTTCAATCTTGATATCTTGAATCTCTATACTGTACAGTCTTCATTCTTAGTACCTGCATGGTTAAATCCTGCATATACATATATATCTAAACTGTAATGTTATTATTTATATTTTATAATCTTATTCTAAGGTTGTTGTCATCAAAACTATCATCTCAAGGACAAACACATATGAATTCTGATTGATGCGTGATTTCTTTCGTTGGACTCATATTGATATTCCAAACAACATGAAATTGGTTTGGTTGATTTAGAGACTGTTGAGATTTTGGGCTTTTATTTGATTTTTAGTTGGCTATAAATCAAGGTGAGTGATTAAACCCACTCACGCAATGCAAAAATTTCCACTGTAAGTTAAAGAAAATTTATGATTTGATATATAAATTTTTGATTGTTGTTTGTTGATTTAAATGGACATTTGAATTGATATTGAATCTGAATTGATATTAAATTGAATTGACATTCAAATTTATATTGAAATTTAATTGCTAGTTTAACACCCTGACAATTGACTATTAACTATTTTGATATATTGATTGATTTGGACGTTGTTTGAATTGGATGTTTATTAATTGGTATGTTGGATGTATGGTTATTTATTTATTTTGACATATCCATGTTATCACCTTGTAGATTACTAACATCATTTGAATGGTCATTTGAATCAATTTAAAATTGGATAACTATGGTATTTAAATTATGGGTTGAAATGATATATACCCATACAATTTCTTGAATTTGGATTGGGTTCGAATGATATTATTTTAAAGGAATAATAATTTGGATTTATATAAATTTAATTATTTTCTAATTCGGGCCTTAGGAAGTTGAAATTAAAACTTTTTAATTGAATTTTTTTAAAGGATTTAACTTGGAATTGAAGACGAGATATGATGAAAATTTATCTAAATTGAATCATTTGAAAGCCCTAAGTTTTAATTTTAAACTTTGGATTTATTTCAATTAAAGTGATTTAAACTGGTATTCGAATTTTGATTAGGAGATGGAAAATGTAAACATCTTCAAAAATTTTGTAGTCATATTTATGTGATATTGATTTGACTTACATGAGAAATTTTGGTTTTGACTTGATTGTATTATTTTTCAGCATGCTCGGGTTAGCCTATGCATTTCAGTGTTTTGAAGACGTTATTCGTTGAAGATGAAGATAGAGATTGGAGATCGTATTTATTATTATTTTTCCAATGCATTATTCGATATGTTTGTTTGCTATACTCTGATTGATGTAGTAAAAATGTGTAATCAAATGTATATTGCAAAACAGCTTCATGAACTATTTTATTTAATTATTATATTTTGTCGTTCTGCTGCAAGATTCTGTGTATGGCTTTCCTTCTTTTCTCTTATTTTCTTTATTAAAAGCTATTGATAATCTACCCTTTTGAATGGTTTGAGTTAAACATGTGCAGTTTATTGTCAACTTAAATTATCCAAAAAGGTGAGTCTTCATAGTTGGTATTAGAGCTTTGGTTTAGAGATACCTTAGCTTGTTGGGGTAAACTTATTAAGAGATAGGGTGATGGAATGCCCTATTATGAGTTGAGAATATATATATGAGAGAGCATATTTGTTAGTATTATAAAATGTTTTGAAATTAATAAATGAAATGATTCTAACTCGGATTATACTTTATACATATAAAGGAATGAATTTAATTAAATGATATAGTCCTTTATGATTTTTTCGTGAGTAGTGACTATTATCACTTTACTGATGGATTGATTGATTGTGCATCTTGTTGAGATAATTGATTATTGATTTCCAATTTGCTATGAATTGGAATTTGATTTTTTTGACTATTTTAAATAGTTTGTCACTTCCAAATTGATATTTAAAATTTAAAACTTGGTATTTTAGACAATAATAAATGTTTAGTTTTGCACTCTTAAATTGAAGGGTAATATAATTTAAACAATTTTAAACTATTAAATATTTTGGTAAGTAAAATGAATAAGATTATTTTTTATTACACAAATATGAAACTTAGTGCTGAAATGTTTTAAATGACATTTTGTTTCAGGAAATGTTTATGAACTTAGTATTGTTTTATAAAGTAATTTATGTACAAAATGATTTTTCTAAAACATATAGGTTTAGAAATGAAAATCTTGATTTATAAACTTGACATAAATATTAAATTGAATTTATTTCTAAAAACTATTGATTATGGAAAATTTGAATTTCAAACGGTATTCGTCCTGAAAAGGAAAATAACCATTGAAATCCTATATGAACTTGAAACTGAACTGATATTTTGAAATCGATTGATTTCAAAAACCTTTAACTCTATAAAATTATTGATTTGAAAGTTTTCGACTCTTATATGAAAATGATTTGTATAAGTATAAAGTTATTTCTAAACTTATTGATTTTGGAATGCACTCGATTTGGAAATGAAATCTTATATATAATGGAATTTATATAAGTGTGATATTCGAAGTTAGGATTTGAAAAAGGTACTATATATAGTATGATATATTTCAAAGTAAAAGATATGGGAAGTACCCTCTGCGAAGAAGTATAGTATGATCTGCTTCGAACCCTAATGGGCTTGAGTGAATCCAGGAATGTATTCAACCGGTAACCATAATAGACATGGGTGAATTCAAAAATGGATTCGAACCGATATAGGTTGTCCGGATTTAAACCCACGAGTTCCTTGATTTTTTTTGATTTTTTTGTAGGGTAAATAGTTCTTTAATTTACCCAATGGATGTGCTTTCGATCCTGGGATTTGTTGTTTATGGATCTTTTGGGAAGGAAGTGCAATTATTATGGAAATCATTGAATCAACATACCACTGAGGCAGAGGTTGACGGTCCCTTATTTACGAAATGACTACGATGTTTTTTTGGAATCTGGAAGGTGGATGGATATTCTGATAGGTTTTAAACATGGAGCAAGCCACTGTTAAACAGTTATCATCATTTAACATCGGATTTTTGAGAGGTACTTTTCTAATCTATTTTTAATTATTTTCACTGGGTGTTGAAACATGTCTACTAAGTACTCGAAGAATTCTTGTCTCATGCTTGATCAACGTACGGCCAGAGTTTGAAAGAACGAGGATAAACTTGTTAAGACATCGAGTTATAAAAGTATTTTGATAAAGCATTATATAAAGGATATTTTGATTATTTTTCTTTCTTTTCTAAATAATTTAAAATGTTTAAAAGGGTTGTTTATTTATGTCTGACATGGTTTAAAAGCAATTATCAATTTTATGAATATTATGAGAGGTTATTAATTCAATAAAACATATTTAAATTTAAATAATTATTGGTTTATTAATAATGTTTGAAAAGTATTTTGAGATTAAAACTAATAAATTTATAAATAATGGATTAAGGTTTTCAATAACTCCTTTCTAGATATAATTAATAATGTAAGTAATTATTTTCAAATAGTTTACATATGTTTAAAAAAAGATGTTATTTAAAATATTTAAATGTATTTATAAACGAAGCAAAAAAATTTACAAATGAATTTTGCAAAGTATTAAAGTATTGAAGATGATTGATTTGCAAATGAAATTATTCAAATGAATGTCTCAAATAGAATTTATGTAAGCTTCTTTGAATATATAATCTTGAGGTGTTTCGTAAATGGGCTATAAAAAATTCTATTCTAAAATTTTATGGAAAGATGATTTGGGAAGTCTTTTTTATATTAATACGTGTGACAAATAAATTTGAATCGCTATTTTCGAAAGTATGGTTTGAAAATTTACTTGGCTTTCAAAGTAGGAATATGAAATTTAGAAGATTTATTTACTATTTTAATTTTGTATTAAACCGAAATAAATGATTTCCCTGGTTTTAATATTCACTTTAAAACAAGTATTTTAAAATTTATTGTGAAGATATGAAAAATTATACTTTGATTTGAAAATTTAATGTAAGATTTAAGTATACTATTAGTTTCAGTTTAATAATCTTTGAGTTTATACTTATATTAACATAATGAGTCTAATAAATAATTAGATTTAAAGAACTTTGTTTTATAGCTTGTTAAAATGTTTTGATATAAATTTATAACAATATTTTAAACTTAATCTTTGCATAATGCTATGAAGGTAATTTAAATATATCTTATATTTATACTAAGTGAATAAGGATTAATGTTTTAATTGAATTTTAAGATATATATTTATATATTTCTTTCCTCCTTAAAGATGAATGCTAGAAACTTAAAATTTTATTTTATAACCGAATTAAACTATAAACTTAAGTAAAGGAAGTAAAAGCTTAAGTAATATTTTATGAAATGATTCATTAATGACTTAAATATTTATTGGAAATAAATTATGTAAGTGATTAATCTTTATATAAGTAGCGAGTATTAAAAATGAACGAGAAGTAAATGATTTGTAAAAAAACTAATAAAATAAAACGTCAGTTGTACATAGATCATTTATTCGTATGACGGTTTTGATCCAGATTTGAATACATGATCTGTAGAAATTCACACCAGTCCGAATTAGGATTTTTTGCTCAACTTTTGACTGCAAATATATGAAACGAATTTTTGATGTGAATTTGAAATTTTCTATCATAGTTATCGCTATGCAAGGAGAATGCTGATTTCTAACAAGGAAATTGGATCAAAGTCCGTACTAGAGAAGTCGAGTTAAAAATACTAGTTTGAAATTGGAATTTGTGTATTCAAACGAGTGATCAAGATTGATATTGTGTATAAATGATACATGTACATAGCATAAATTTTATTGATTAAATGTTTTGTATTGATCGTTGCTTCTGATTGTTATACTATTTGGTTGCATGTAACTGTTACGTTCCATTTAATTACACGCAGAAGTGCATCATACTTATCAGTTGCATTACATTGCTTTGTTGCATACGATTGCTGCATTGTGCATCATTGGTATTTATGATAGAATTGTTAGTATATTTTTACATATTTAATTCTCTTGAATTATGTAAGTAGGATACAGGTTTATGGAAGCTATATCTATTGCTTTTGGTTTCACAAATTAAGGTGTTGCTCGACAAATAGGTACATTTTCGAATTACGATTTTGTAGCGGTATTTTATTGTTTTTTCATGATTTGGGATGCTTTATTATTGAAATACGATATATATGTTATTGTTATTTTTTCGGACCTAACCACGTAAAGGAGATGCTGTCGAAATTTTTCGTGAATTTAAGACAGAAATTTTTTCATGGTGGTTGAGTTAGTTTCAAATTTATATTAAACTTAAATATGTAAGTTAAATCATTTATAAATTAATTATTTTGAATAAAATATTTCAAATTCTTTGATTACTTCTTATTCCTTTTCGAGGATGAAAAGTTTCGAGCGGAGGAGATTGTGACGACCCGTTTTTTGATAATCGAAAATATTAAATTTAGTAAGGTTTTGGAATTTAATATTGTTAGAAATTAAAATCTATGATTTATTAATTTGAACCTTATCAGATTATAAGTTTTGACCTTAAGATATATTTTAAAACAACTAATTTTAATGAGATAAAAGATAGTAACGCGTATTAACATATAATTTATTAATATGTATTGAATGTAATTGGCTACTATGTTAATGTAATTTCAATCAATTGAAATAACAAATGTTAATAAGGAATAGAATAGATGATATATAAATTAATGTAATCATATGTTATTAATTGCAATTGGTTTTAATATGGAGTATGAAATCAATTATTTAGTTCGTAAATTTACTTACCTTTGTTTGTAAAAAATAAGTTAATAGATATGAATTATTAATGTATAACCATTTTTTTGTTTATCATCTAATTATTAAGTCATTTAGAAATTTATTTGGCAACTATTGGAGAATTGATGTAATTGAAATATTACAACAGATATAAGAAGAAACGTTAGTTGTTGAGTGATGAGAGTAATAAAATGAAAACTTATGTTAATTAATTTCACGAGGGAATTGTTGATTTGATAATAAGAATGTAAATCAAAATAAAAGGATTTATTTGAAACTAAATATATAATGAACAGGTTTTATTGCAGCTGTAATTAAATAATGGAATTAATTTAGTATATAAATATTAAGTTTAACATGGAAAATTAGATTTCAAAGGAAAACAATTGGATTAGTTATCTTCCCTGTATTAGGGTTTGTTATGAGATTTAATTATTGTAATTAATAATAATTAAATCTTGCCATTACTAAAAAATAAAAGTAAATGGTAATTAATTAGTGATATGTGCAACTTATATTTTGTGTTAAAAATATAATGATAATTTCAATGAGAAATATTACGTTCAAATTATGAGTATTCAAATTTGTTACAAATATAATGATAATAGGAAACCAATTGATAAAGAAACGACTTGGTTGTACGACGAATTATTTTTGTAACTCTTTAATGGGAAAATATTTAAAAATTGATTTTAAAGAGGGAGGTATTAATTGTAAACTAATTTGCAATAAAAAGATATATGTTTCAATAAAAAATAAAAGAAAAGGATTGATTTATTAAAAAGAATAATAATAAAGTGAATGTTTCATTTGTGAATATAAATTTAATTTCATTAAAATAAAGTATGGAATTTCGTTGTATGTTTGTAGTTGGAGTATTTCATTTATTTAAATACTCAAACTTGATTTGAATTTAATTTATAAAAATTAACAATAATAAATGTAAGAAAACAACATGAAGGTTTGGTTAAAATTTTGATTTGGAAAACTTAACATATTTACATAGGAAATTTATTTCATTTCAAATTTGAATTTGGAGTCTCGGATCATCTTTTATTATGTGTGGTGGCGATCCTCATTATGTTAATTGCAGTGAGTAATTGTAAAGACCCGTAAATCCGTACTCCTTGAATAGACACTAATCTCCTTTGTTTAATTCAAGATGAACGAAAATAAGAACCCTTAGGGGTTTAAGAAAAAGAATTTACGAAAAGAGAAGAGAAAAAGATAGAAAATTTAGATAGGGAAAAGAAGATAGAATATTTTTAAAATAGAAGAAAAAGAGAATAGAACATAAAGAAAATAGAACGGGACAGAAAGAAAACAGAACAACATCAGAATCTCACAATTCGCAGTGGAACAACATATAATAATAAATGAATAATCTTTAAACAAAGAACTATCAGTTATTACATTACATCACATTTCATTACATCATATCATCAGAGTGTATAACAACAACAAACAGTGCAGCGGAAAAAGAAATACTATATAAGTAATATGCCATGCCATCCATCTTGCCTCCAGCAACTCCAGAATATCCAGAATATCCTGATAAACCTAACTCTTAACTGCCCGTGTGAAAATTGGTGGGCACCCAGAGTTTAGGAAGGAAAACAATAAACTCCAAGTCAGTCATGTGACTGGTGTGAGAACTCAAAACAGTTTATTTATCTTTAAAAACAAAATAGAGGAATATTTTTAAATTCAATTCGCAATGCTTTTAAAAATGAGACTACCATAAGGCCTCCCGCACACACACACATGCAAACGCAGAATCGGAGGAGATTTCTCCTTATGATAGTCAAAGATGCTTGATACGCATTTAAAATAACATTTGATATTATTACTAGTGCATAGTGTAGAAGAAATTCATTTCGAAAGTAGAATATAAATCTTAGCCAACATAGACATTTCGAACTATGCCTACTATAGCTACCATCCAAACAGTGGTGACCACCATAAGTGAATGATAGGTTCTACAACTAAAACCGTACAAGTTTCGTATTGGGAATTCGATTTCCAACAAATGGTCAGGCCAAGGAACTTCCCATTGCCACATGAGAATGCCTCTGGAAAGACATCCCCGAGAACCAAACCGGAACTCTGCCAACACAAGGCCGGGTTACCCCTAACTGGGTAACTACTGACACGAGCACGCCATTCCCCGATCGTAAACGACCTTTCTCACGGGATCCCGAAAACCAACAACCACAAAGTAATAAATTCGTAGTAACCACATAGGTTAAATATCTGGGCTCCATACCATGATACAACCTCTATCCAGAAGGAAATGTACATACCCTAAAGGGTGCTACCCCTCATAACCTTGCCGCATCTTTCCTGTTTTGACCATTTCCGGGGTGTGAGGCTCAACGAAGTCACGTCCACAAAAACATACTTTATACAAAAGCCATGCTTTGGGTCAACAAATGATCAACACAATGATCACTAAGATAGACGATCAAATAAACGATCCTATCACAATAATCAACACAATGATCATTTACAGCATCACTCAGCATATCACATTACCAAATTGGGAATATATCGCTGATAACTTCAACTATATAACCTCTGAGCTCGTACGTCTCAGAGAAGGGTGTTAAGCTAAAAGAATAAATTCTCCGCCACCAACAGAAATATATTTGAAAGAAATCGGCTTTATATCTCAACTTGTAATGTCAGACACACAATCCATACAAGTCTGTTCCGGGATCGAACAAAACCGAAGGCACTTACAAAGAAGTCCTTGCAATCCGGATATTCACAATCCTGATCGGATTCACCATCACATATGGAGAACTCTATACCGGAGCAACTCGGTGCAGAGTAAATCGACAGGTCATCCTATCGCTCTCGCAAATACCGGGTCTTCAACACCGATCTTCAATGCAATTATAACGACGTATCACATATTCGGAATGGGTTATATGACCCCATGGTCCTTTCCCGGTTAACCCGAATAGTGAGCGCTTATTCAAAAATAAGTGTAGCATTCACATTCAAACAAATCATATCAATCACCCATTCAAAGGGAAATATTGATAGTCGGTTATTGAACTATCAATGGATATGCACACATCACCAGTTTCCAAATAATTTTCTAAATTATTTATTTCACAAAATATCTCTACAAGATATAATATTTCAATACTTCAAAAATAAATCAATATTTATTTTTAGACAAATTCCACTTCCTTTATAAATTCCTTAGTGAATTTATAATTCCAAAATATCAATGAATATTCGGTTTCAATTATTCATTTCAATATTTCTTTTCAATTTATCTTCAAAAGGATAAATTCTCAAAATATTCACTTTATATTGGAAAACATTTCCATACTTATTTATTCATAAGTAATTCACAAATTTTATTTATTTTCAACACTTGGAAAATATTCAATATACTTCAGTTAAAAATAAGTATATATTTCATTCTTTAAGGAAATCATTCTCTTAAACATATTTATTTGGGCCAAAACGAATGTTACATAAAACATCATTACGACAACCCAAAATCACTAGTATAGGGATTCGAAATTAAATAGATATATAAATCCCAATACTATACAAAACATTTCCTTTCGGAAATCATTTACTATAACAACAGTGTTATAGTCCATTATTTCCTTCTATTTCTCGAAAACGTCTATTTCAACAATAAATGTTGAAATCTATGGTTTCGAATCTCAACACAATTTAAAACATCGTTAAATCGTTTTAATTCTATTTAAAACATCATATCTAAAACAATTTCTTTAACATGTTATTCACTATTCAAAAACGTGAATATACTACGTTAACAGATTCCATCAATCCTATAAATTTTGTTTTAAAGGATTATTCACAGTCTAAAACGTGAATATAACTCCATTAAATAAGTTATAACAATTTACTTATCAAAATAAGTCATTTGTGAATTTATAAAACAACGTTTATAAATTCTATTTCTATTTATTTATAAAAATTTCTTTTTTATAAACTCCTTTATTAATCTATTCCAGTTTATAACTCAATTATAACTAAAAGTTCATATTATAAGTTAAATACTTATAATCTATTCGTTTACAAAAATCGTTCCTTTGAACTTCATAATTATAAATCTTATAACTTATAAGATTCAATTATTCACCCAAATCTATTCCTCAATTAACTTCACCAATTTATAAATCTTACTATTTATAAATTTTATTTATAACTTCACAGTTTATAATTCTATAAATTTCATTCATTTATGAAATTCATTTTCACTTCATTCAAACCCTTATAAAAACTCGTTTTAAAATGTCCATATTTCAATTTATAAATATCCATTTATAAATCTCTTAATATAAATCAATTTATATTATTCTTTAAAACGACTTTAATTTCCTTTATTATTTCACCATTTTGATTCATAAAATAATTAAATTTCATAAATTCTATATTTAAACTTTTCACAATAAATTCTAAAATATCTCGATTAAACTATTTTATAACTCAATAGCATCATATTCTCAAAAATCAGTTTTTAACTATATTTCTCAAAAATCATAATTTTTATAACTTTAAAAATTATAGCGTTTATTTATTTTAAAATGAATCAATTCCAAAAATATTTTATAAACGTATACTTTCAAAAATCACTTTGAAATCATTTTAAAATTCCAAATTTGGCCCAATGATGCTACACACCAAATAGTCAATCACGACAACAACGATATCATATATCGTATATGATAATCAACGAATATCAAAATATCCATAATCAAATAAATACTGTTGAGGAATCCAGTTGGATCCCTCCAACCTGTTTTCCTGCATCCACAAACATTAGCACAATACCAATTTCGCTCCAGTACGAAATTATCGCGGTATATGTTCTTATTAAATATTATCCGCTTAATAACGGCGTAATAGGGTCTCATCCGCTAAAAAATGCGGGGAATCAACAACTCCAATATATACATATGCCAATATATATATATATTGATATTATTTATAATACCAATTTCACTGTTTATGAAATATTCGCGGTATATGTTTTTATTAAATAACATCCGCTTACTAACGGCGCATAATGTCTATTTTAACAATCAATAGATAACAATCAACATTCAAACATGCATTCAAATATTTTAAATCTAACTATTTAAAATAAAATCGAAACCTATTCGATTGAGTGAGAAGTTCTCACCTTGATTTTAATTCCGTTTTAGCGATTTATTTCGAATAAAATTAAACGCGCGTTTAATTTTACCCAAAATTCTCACTAACTCCAAATGACTCCAAACCAACTCCATCGCGTAGTGCTCGTCCATACGATTCCAACGCAACTGAGTTTGCATTTTTTCGACCTCGTATGAAAAAGATATGAATTTTTGAAGTTTGTACACGATTTATATACACAAATTTATAACTAACTTTAATAATTTAAACCCTCAACCATTCTTAGCCACAAGATCCATCACCCATGCAAATCTGGCCGTCCCCCCTTTCTTCCCTCTCCCTTCGTTCTACAGGCTATTGCCGTTCATAAGAACCCACAACCATCAAGCTAGGGTTTCAAATTGCTCCTCCTACACTCGACTTGACGACGATCAGGAAGCTCCACTTCGAAGCTCATCTCCTCCACCATGTTCGGCCTGTAGAGCATCATGCTCGGCCACCCCTAGCACTTAGAAACGCGTGCATGACCTGTAGAGAACGGCCCCTCCTATCTCCTCCTCCGTTGCACCAAAATCCATCATCACCGTATGGATTTAAAGATCTCGTCGTGCTCTTCCATTCTCTAGTTGAAACCTAAGGCTAATTCTTTGTGGATTGAGAGAGATTGAGGGGAAAAGCTTGTGAATTTCTGGCCATTGGTTTGTTAGGTGGCGGCTAGGGTTAAAAAATTAGGGTTTAGTTATTTTTTTATATAAAATTATGAAGAGTGGTGGTGTATTTATAGAGAATCGAACGACACTATTCATCCGGAAATTCCGAACTCCGATTTAGGCGCCGAAACTGACATACCTAGGGTTTATCCCGCGTTCCGGACACAATGGAACAGGTTTCGGAAGCTAATTCGGACATCTGTGCGAGTTATGGCTGTAAACGCTCAATTTAAATTAAACCGATTTAAGCGATTTTCTAGGCGTTTTAATTTGTACCGGACAAACGGTAAATCCAATTGACTCGAAATTTGAAACCTTACAATAATATCACATTACGGATCCGATGAAACTGGTTTCGTCGAAATCCGAGACTTTTTGAAAAATGGCTATTTTAGCTTGCCAAATTTAAATTAAAAATAAATCGATGCGTTTTGAGCTGCCACGCTCAAACGGTAACTCCGATTGATACGAAATTTGAAATCCGGTAATAACTAACTATTACGGATCCAATGGAACTGGTTTCGTTCAATTCTGAGACTGTTCAAAAATTGACTATTTTCACTAGTCGATTTAATTATTAAAATATTCAATTTTCACAAATTAACTTTTAATTCGATTTTAAAGGTTCTAAAATATCGTTCTAACTCCCATATGATAAAATAAAATTTTACAAATCATTTTCAATCATATTTAACTCAATTTTCAATTATTTCCATAATTTAACATATTAAATTATCGATTTAATTATTCAATTAAATCCAATAATTCAAATAAAAATTTATTTGACTTATAAATTCACTTTTTTATATTTAAAATTAATTAAATATTCAAATTTTAATTTCTAAAAATTCTGGGTCGTTACAGTAATTTTATTTACTGTATATATATATATATATATATATATATATATATATATATATCTGTGTGTGTGTGTAAATTTGAGCATGTCGGGGTTAATAAAATATATTAAAATGAATGTTTTTTTATTTGAGCATATTAGAGTTGTGGTTTCCATGTACAGTCTATCTTCTCAAATTTAAATCATCGCTTTCATTTATTTTATTTTACTATTATTACTTTCTTTTATTAAATACATGCCTCTTTTGGTTTTCCAGTAAGTTTTATTATTTACACGTAAGTCTTGCCTTGAAATATTTCCTGATTGTTAATGAAATTAATTGAGGTAGCACATGTTTTGAAATTTTTATACCAAAAGATTTGCTTTCCATATAAACATGTCTTTTCAAATTCCAACGTGTGTCTTTCATCTTTCGTTAATTACCTGCATGTTAGTCTCTTTTCATTTTGCAAATTTACATCTTCTTGTATGATTCCCTTTAATATTTCAATTTCCAAATGCTCTTTACCCTTATTCATTTCCTATTTCATAAACCTCTTCCTCTAACTTTCCATTTCCAAAATGTGCTTCCATTATTTATTTTTGTAACAATCCATCTTTTCAAACCCTAGAAGTCAAAACTAATACAATCACGATATTCATGTGCCAAACAACTAAGTGCCGAAAAGATAAATTATTAGGGACAAAGGAGATATAAGTTTGAAAAAAACTAAACAATCACAGAATCTCACAACGCAATGGAATAATACATACATACATACATACATACATACATACATACATACATACATACATATATATATATCAATCAACATAGTGCTTCACAAAGTCATTTATAAAATGATACATCGGAGTCATACTAAAAAAATTTCTAACCAAGGATAGTTATAATAGCCTATCCTTACATAACTGATACAAGATA
This sequence comes from Allium cepa, assembly GCA_030765085.1. NCBI lineage: Eukaryota > Viridiplantae > Streptophyta > Magnoliopsida > Asparagales > Amaryllidaceae > Allium > Allium cepa. The sequence goes on along the minus strand of CM060945.1, from coordinate 943,038,230 downwards.
CATATAATACAGTGGAAGAAAACTAACTATCGGTGAAGCCTCCTGATCCAAACTCCTCCAAAATGCATCCGTAGGAAACTTGAACTACTTGGTTACTCATAAAAATTTGAGCACCCAAAAGTTTTAGGGATAGAAAATAAAACTCCGGGTCAGACATGGGTCTGATGTGAGTAAACTCAAAAACAACTAGATTATTACTTTTAAAACTCTTTAAAATCAAATGTATCTCGTAAGACCAAGCCGCACATAAACATGGACGAGTTTTTACCTTATGGTAACCATAACACTTTTATATAAAAATCTAGTGATATTATGATAAGTGGATATTAGTCACGCATCCCTAAAACTAAAGTTAATTCAAATGGTATCCTCTAAGAGTTGCAAAGCGGGTCCCTATAATTATTTTACTGTAGCGGCATATATTTTTGGTGTTTTTTAGCCAATGCTTAAGAAAAATTTCAAAAAATTTGTAAACACTATAACTAGGTTTCTGAAAGGAAAAAAAAAGAAATTGCAGACATATCTGCAATTATTCCATTTAATCTCATATATGTCTGCAATTACTGCAATTATTCACCGAATAATTGCATTCGATAAACATCTGAATAATTGCAGATATGTATGCAATTATTCCATATAATTGCGGATGTGTAAGCTATTATTCACTGAATAACTGAGCTGAATAAAAATCTATATAATTGCAGACATGTCTGCAATTATTCCATATATTTGCAGACATGTTTGCAATTATTCACCGAATAACAACACCTTGATTTAACAATCGGGTTATTTACATAAATATCTGTACTTATTCCTTAAAACTGTAGGCATGTCAGCAATTTTTAGTTGCAAAGGCATGCTATCCAGAATAAGTGCAGACATGTCTGCTATTATTTTCTAAAAGGCATACATATTTGCAAGTATTCCTGAAATATGATGTATGTCATTTTTTTTCACTTTTCATCCTTGTTTTTTTGACATGAATACGAAGATAAATATTAATTGAAATAAGATTTAAAACTTGAAAGTTTTTTTTATTTTTATATATGTTTTTTGATGATTTTCGAAAAATAAAGACCTAATTTACATACTTTTTTCCGCTGAGGTTTTTGTGAATTTTAAAACCTATCAAGGACCTGTGCCAAAAGTACCCTTATAATAATGTCTAAGGGTTCAAAGTAACATATTAAAATAGCTGGAATGCTTGCATCTCATATTCCAACATATTTGGTATACAACTAAAATAGTACTATGCTTATTGGAGAATGGATTCCATACAATGACTAGGCACTAGGGTACCGCCTATCAAAGTATACATCTAGAAAATGTACCGAGGACCTTTCCTGTGTAGGATCGATTTCACCCTAGAGGAGGGTGAATAGGATTATACTATTAGTTATAAAAATTTAATGCGGAAGTATATATAAAATATTTGCTACACAGATCACAGCAGAATAATAGCAGCATAGATATAGCAGAATATAAAAAACAGAAAATAAAACACACGGCTTTACCCAGCTTCCGCAAAACCCTGCCTACGTGATGCCCTCAAGGTTTCTACTAGAAATTAAGTAGTCAGATGCTTACGTACGTAAGCGCGCGACACCCGCTATCGACTAACCTTAACTCTACGCTCAAACCCTGCCAAAACTCAGCCAATGAGTTGCGAATTCTCGAACTACACCACCGTAGTTCGTCTCCTAGTCACACGACTAGAAATTACAATGTTTAAAAGATAAAATAAAATAAAAATAAATTAAATAACTCAAAACCATAATTTAAATATAAGCCTTATAAACCCAAGTTGATGAAAAGGTCGGCCCAAAATAAATATAAGTAATAAAAGAATATCCCTTTCTCTCATTATTCTTTGGCCCGTCCTTCTTCTTTATGAAAAATGTTGCTTTGCTCTTTCGTTCAAAAATTAGGGTTCCTGGAAATTGAGGCGCCATTGATCGTCTGATTATATAATCTTGCTTTGGTTGCTCAGTCGAATGATTTATCTCTTCTATTTTTGAGCACGGCCACTCAATTTGATCGAGTTCGGCTATAATGGTATGTGATTTGTTCTTTTTGGTTTACTGGTTAGCTTGCTTGAACTCGATCTTGATTCGAGTTGAATGATAATTCCTTTTTACTTGGACTCGAATGGATTCATAGCCGATGATGTTAAACGTTTATATAGGGTTCGAATCCTTTATTTTCGTTCGTCTAAATTTATTTGAATTCGTCAATACTTTTGCTCGGCCGTTCGATGTTGCTTGGATGTTGATGATAATTTTTGACTTTGTCAATTTCGTGTATTTTTTATTTCTTGATAATCACGGCTTTAATTCATTTCGTGCCCACCACGGCTTGTTCTTTTTACTTTGGCCTTCGTGGTTGAACTTGCTATATTTTTGGTTTCTGACTTATTTGACTTCCTTGATTAACTTATGGCTTTGACTTGGGTTGACGATGTTGATTTCGTTCTTTGTGCTCGACTTTGGCCATTTGTGTTCATCCCTATAGCATACTCGACTCGTGCCTTGATTTACTTCCGGCCTTGACATTTTACGCTCTTGACCATTTTCTATTTGGTTGATGTGCATATGTACTGGTTTACAGCCTCGAGCTCTGTCTACTTGTTTATTCGAGTCTGCACTGTTTCCATGTTGCCTTAGGATATATGTGTACTTGTGTACATTTGTTTTGGAGTTTGGTTGGACTGTTTGGTTGCATCTGTAGTTTGAATTAGACTTCATGTTGTTACATTCTATTGTCTGGTGGCATTTGATCTTGATGTTGTACTTCACTGTGTTCATTTGCCTGCACTTTTATTTATGAGTTGGTTCGATGCAGTTTCATTGTGACTTCACTTGATTTGAACTGTAGTTTGAATTACGATGAGTTGCTTCGAGTTGTATACATATATGTTACTTAGTTGGTCTGTAGCTCCATGTTCCACCTCTATTTCATTTTTAATATTGTGAATTATCAACTACTTGGAGCTTGTTGTATTCTGACTTGTATTCAGTTGCATTTAAGCTGGACTGGTTCACTAAGTTCATGTGTGTTGGTTCCAATATACTTTGTAACTGTAGTCTGGTCTTGGTCGAGGCTTTGTAGTCTTTTGAAACTGTCACTGAGTAGTGAGCCACTTGGTTTGTGCCTGCATGTGCACGGCTTGGTCTTGTATATTATCTGGTTGCATCGAGTTTTGCTGCACATACACACACACACACACACACTGTGTATATACATGTGTGATTATACATGTTTATATGTATGTTGTATATGTTGGTCTGGGTTTCTCTGCATTGTGTTTTGGTTTTGTTTTCTTGATGCAGTTTTGGTCGACATTGAATTTTGATGTTGTTTCCATTTTAGTCGTTTTGACTATTTTATTGTACTTGTATTTGTGGAACTGCATCTGTGTTGAACCAGCTTTAAAGCTTGGGTTTGACGTTGTGCTCGTGTCGTGACTTATTTCACTTGAGTTGAACCCGGATTTTTATTTGGGTTTTTTGATTTGGGTTTGACCTTGTGCTCACCTGTCCCTGTAATTTTATCAAGTGTATATTGGTGTGCACGGCCTTGTGGCATGTACAGTGATACACTGTGCATGTCACAAATTGTTCGTGTATAATAAATTCAAAAATTAAATGATGATGAACAAATCAAATAACTGAGGCAAATAATATTTTCAAAATATATTTTATTTTACACCGTAAAAATATTTTCTTTTCAATTTTACTGCTTCAGTGTTTATTTTTGTAGATTGGTCAGATGCTGGATTCAATCTGGAATAGAGTTGAAGATAAATATGAGTGAATATGCGATATGTAGTGAGGACATTTGTAAATGAAAAATTGTGACGTAATCAAAATTTGTATATTATATATAATGAGAGCTCAAATTTGTATTATTCAAAATTGTAATAAATATTTGTTTGAATAAAATATTTGTTTGAATTTAAATTCTGTGTCATTTATTTTATTCAGCAAATATTTATTAATTATATGAAAAATAAAATAGCACATTAACAAATACATTTGAATGAATATATATATATGTGTGTGTGTGTGTGTGTGTTTATTATCATCAAAAAAAATATACTAACATACTAGCATATTCAATAATCTCCCTCTTTAGATGATAACAAACATATATTTAAGATTTTGAATTTATTAAATGTATTTGACCATTCAATTTGCTCCCCCTATTTGAATGCTCCCTCTCTACACAAAGCTCCCTCTTTATATATGCATAAAAATATGTAAATGAATAAATGAACCAAGATGCATATAGAAAATAAAATATTTTACTTATATTTGCCAAAATCTTAACCTTTCTCTCCCCCTTTTGTTATCAGCAAAATAGTATTAGTGTTAGAAAAATAGAGATAAAGTGATAGACATTAATTCAACATTATTACTCAATCGGGTATAAATATCAAATTTCAACAAAAAATCAAACAAAAATCATAAATAGTCTGTTTGACGCATATTCCACTTAAGAATGATAGGGATAATGTCATCAAATAAAACCATATAGTTATGTCTATTTGTGGTATATTTATTTCTGAAATTTAAATATCTACTAACCATGCATTATCGCTAGGACATTTAAATGAGATTAGTAGTATTCCAAAAAATTTATAAAAAATGGATTCAATTATCTTCTATTCATGCATAACCGTGCAGACTTTTAAATGGGATTAGAATCAACTTGTGACACCCCACCTCTATACCCACATTAGCCAAGGACACTATGGGGTAATGCCGTCAACTAGCACGGAGAATAAGGCTGTTTAGGAGTGACCATCCGTGTAATTTCTTTGTACGAGCCTTGATATGTCAGATAATATAGCATGCATTTCATCACAAGAGGAAATCCGACACATCGACACAAACTCAAAGCTACCACATGGTGGCTATAATATCTTCGGAAATAAATATAGAAATAAACATAACATAAATCAGTCACAGATAATTCATATCACAATGGCGGAAATAGATATGAATATAACACATAGAAGTGTTCATCAGAGTAGTGGTAAACAAGATCCACAATGTCACAAAAGAATAGATACAAGTGCTAGACAAAAGAATAATTATACATCATGGAGTCTATATCTCAAATGTATAACAATCAAAAACTACTAATCTAGTGTAGTTAGCCGAAAAGTCAGATGATGATCGCAGATAGGAAGTCATGAGGAAGCACCTGTAATATCTCAGTCTGACCCGAGTATTATTTAAGAAGAAAATAATAAACGGATCAGTCTAGCTAATAATTATCAGATAAAATAAGATATAAGAAGAGATATAATTAAAACGTATGATAAACAAAAATGTCTTACCTCGACAAGTATACATTAGGAAATCAACAAAGGAAAATCATACAAATATCTCACGAATCTCATAGCACAAAAAGAATGTCATATTCTTTATTTAATTCACCAAGCCACAATAAATGACATACATATCAATGCCAATTGTAAAAGTTGGTGAAACATAAATTCCAGAAATCATCAATTAGAAATCTAGAAATCACAAGAAAAGGATGGTCAATCCCAAACAGAACGCTATTCCATAGACCGAACATCGACGCACTTAAATAGAGACACCCCATGCACAGTCAAACATCGACGCACCTAGAAAGGTAACACCCATGCAAAGACAAACATCGACGCACCTAAATAGATACGCCCCATGTAATGTCTAGCATCGATGCACCTAGAAAGATACACCTTATGCACAAATAAGCATCAACGTACCTAGAAAGATACGTTCCATGCATAAATCAACATCGACGTATCTAGAAAGATACGCCCCATGTAATGTCTAACATCGATGCACCTAGAAAGGTACATCCCATGCAAAGTCGAACATCGATGCACCTAAAAAGATACGCCCCATGCCCTAACTTATTGAGCCGATTGCTCCACGAAGTAAACAAACATCGACGCACCTAAATAAATACAACCCATGTGTAAATAAACATCGACGCACCTAAATAGGCACGACCCATGCGAGAAATGAGACGAAGCTCAATAAAATGAAGTACAGTCCTCCACATGGACAAAGAGACATCCCACATTGCTAGTCTAAACCATAAAATGATCATCATCGATCATAAGAAGTGTCAATTACACTAAGCTAGTAAATATATGAGCTTAGCTTCATGTCTCATAACCACTAGCGTAACTTAAATATTTACGAACAAATTGTAGATCTCCATGTGAAAATTGTCACAAGAGGTTCAATCGAATAAGTCCAAGAATTAACCGACGAAGTAAACGCAAGCATTTCATACCACTTGTTTTACTAAGCCGTTTAATTAGATTTCTCGTACGAATGAGGTAAAGGTTTGTATATACTAATAGATTGGAAAACGGTTTAAGAAACGAGCTTTGTAATAAAATAGTGTTGAAATCATTTTGATGGAAGAATTTTGATATTTACTACTAGTATTGGAAACCTTTATATTTTGAAGTGACAAATCACAAAAATGATTGTAGGAACAATCAATCACTAAAATTCACATACGAAGTCATGAATAAAATCCAAAGAAATCGATACCGAATCCATCAAAGTGGAAATACTCAAAAATTTCAAAAATAGAAGTTATCAAAGTTGACAAAGGTGACAACAACTATTCGGAGAAGAAGAATCGATTAACAATTGGAAAAAACAAAGCAAAACGAGCATAAATAGACAAACAGGGAAATAGTAGCATGTCGGTTGACCGAACTTCCGGAGTCGGTCGACCGGACCAGAAAACAGAGAAGTGCTCTGGTAGCAGGTCGGTCGACCGGCCTACTGTGTTTGGTCGACCGAACCCAGTTTCCAGCACTTCCCAGCCTATCTAAACGGGGGGCCAATCTCGACGGCAATCGTTTGAGCAACGGCGCTAAGGGTTTATGCTAATCGACTACCCGACCCTATATGTTCCTCGATGCATCACCAAAAACATGTTCAAACATCAAAGTTAGGATCTTCGAAGATTTGAACCCAAAACACTAAAAATTGGAATATTCACAAAACCAATCCAAATCAAAATCAAATGCACATGAATAAGTGTTAGGAATTCATACCTAACAATCAAAGATAATCATAGACTTAGATGTGAGCTAAAAATCTCACCTTTGCACAAAATCAATGAAGGAGAAGGTTGAAAGCAAAGGAAGAATCAACCACACTTCAACACAACCCAAATGAGCTTGAACCTAAGCTCAAAAGAAGAACATTCCCAAAGTTAGGTTTAGGAATTTCTGAAAATTGAAAGGAGAATGAGTTGGAGAAGAAGAAGATGATGCTTACCAATAACTTCTCTTTGGATTTGGAGTTAGATGTTGGTTTTGCTAATGGAACTAGGGTTTTGAAATTTTAATTTCCCATTCCACTCTCCATTTTTATTGAAGCTTGAATGTTAGGAATTAGAAATGAAGTAATGAAGAGGAGAGGGTTGGGACTGAGCTAATGAGTGGGGTAAATGGGCTCAACCCAAACCAAAGCCCTAAGTGAAAAAGTGGCAAAATTCCACTAACTCCAAACATATCAAAGTTTATACTCAAAAAGACCGCAAACGGCGTTTTGAACTCAATGGAAGTGGTCTCGAGTCCTAATTCGACCGTATGCAAAAAGTAACTTTTCGGACTATAATCCGACTAACGATAAAATACTTAAATAAAATATTTAAATGCTCAATCGTAAAATATGCATGTTGTTACACAACTTGTCTATTTAATCAATCAATTTTGATATGCGTTACATACATGAATAACCGTGAGGACTTTTAAATGAGCATGCAAGCACATAAAATATTCCAAGTAATTCACCCATGCATAACCGTGAGGATTTTTAAATGAGAGTGAATACTTTGGTTTTTTTTATTTCTTAAAAAATAATGAAATGAAAAACGAATGATTTCCCATTTAAAATACCACATATTGACATACTATATTGGATTTTGATGAGTGATGGTTGATAGAAATATGATAGGAATAGAGATGGTCATGGAATTTTTACCAACAAAAAGTTTGTGTAACTCTTGTTTAAATTTCTAATGAAATTTACTATTTATAATACCTATTTGTTTTTATAGGTCCATGATTGTTAGTGGCAAATGATTTTAAAAATAAGTTTGTGGAGACCCAAAACTATTTATATATGTTCCTTTTGACACCCAGGTTTGTTTAACTTTAAGGGATTTTATATTTATGCCTTTTGGAACCCAAATTGGTATAGTTTTCACGTGTTCAAGTCTATACCAGCAATTTTTTTGATTGTGTCCAATTTTCTACAAAGTGCGCACTCGGATTTGACTTTATTAATTTTGCTTTTAACAGGTTCAGATTGATTATGTCCAAGTCCTTGTCTAACTGTATTAACAGTTTGTTTCCCTAATAGCATATTCAACGATCTTTCACTTTTGGAAAATTTTCCTAAAGTCATTGAAAGTTGTTGGACTTGTGTTTTGAGTGATTCATTTTCATCCAATAATTGAGTGCACTTTTTAATAGAGTTTTTCTCTCCTAGTATTTTCACTTTCTTTCAAAATCAAAATCTCATTTTCAAGTGTTTTAATTTTAATTTCTGATATTTAAATTTCTTTTTCAAGTGATGTACACATATCACACTTAGGGCTACTACTTTGATAGTTTTTAACTAATTGGTCAAGTTGTTTATTTGATTTTATCAAAGTATCTCTTTGTAATTCAATTTTAGTGCATATCTCCCTAAGTCTTTTAAAACGGCCATTTACTTCAAGGAAATATATAAGTAATTCTGAATGAATAAGTTTTGATACCTCGCTTGGCTCGTCGTCTTCGCTATCAGTTATATCACCTCAAATGCACAGATCTCCTTTCTCACTCTTAATACTAGTACTCTTATAATCATTATCACTTTTATTCCACGTAGCTGCAAAAAATTTCCTTTTCGATTTCTTTTCTACGCCATGTTGATTCTGAGGATAACTGGGATTGACGTGTCCGGGTTTGTTGCACTTGTGACACATGATCTTCCGTTCTTCTGGGTTGTCTAGTGCTTTGATTATTTTGCTTTTCAATTGTTGATTTAGAGCTGGATTTCTGTATTTGCGGTTCCACTTTTTGAACCACTTCATTATTAGTGCCAGCTCAACTACTCCATCATCATTATCCTCATCACTATTATTTTTTACCAATCATATTAAGCTCGTTTCTTTAACTGAGTCATTTGAGGAGGATTTCTCATTATTGTTGACTTTTGCACTATATATTGCATCAAAAGTATTCCAGATTTCTTGTGCACTTTCACAATGAGAGATAAAGTTAAAATTATCATGATTAATATAAAAATATATGATATGCATAGCAAGAGCATTAATTGAAGTAATCATCAGGTCTACTATATCACGCCCGTTTTCAATAATATTCCAACATTTAAAATTAACAGATTTTAAATAAAATACCATTTTTCATTTCCAATTCAAAAAATCTGTTCCATCAAAAAAAGGAGGAATAATATTGGATCAACCCTTAGTTAAAGCATTATTAAAAAAAGCCATTTCAAAAATTCAAATTTGTAAAAAAAAATGGTCTTTGAAAAATCAAACTTTTTAAAACAAAAAATGGCTTTTGTTCCTAGCGGTGGTGAATAGGGTGATACTATTAATTATAAAAATTTAATGCGGAAGTATATATAAAATATTTTTAACACAGATCATAGCAGAATAATAGCAGCACAGATATAGCAAAATATAAAAAACAGAAAATAGAACACACAGATTTATCCAACTTCGGCAAAACCCTACCTGCATGCTGCCTTCAAGGTTTCTACTAGAAATTAAGTAGTTAGACGCTTACACACGTAAACTCATGACACCCGCTATCGAATAACCTTAACTCATCACTCAAAACTCTGCCACAACTCAGCCATTGAGTTGCGAATTCTCGAACTACACCATCGTATTTCGTCCCCTGGTCACACGACTAGAAATTACAATGTTTAAAAGATAAAATACAATAAAAACAAATTAAATAACATAAAACCCTAATTTAAATATAAGCCTTATAAACCCAAGTAAATGAAAAGTTCGGCCAAAAATAAATATAAGTGACAAAAGAATATCCCATTCTCTCATTATTCTTCGGCCCGTCCTTCTTCTTTGTGAAGAATGTTGTTTTGCTTGTTCATTCAGAAATTAGGGTTCCTGCAAATTGAGGCGCCGTTTCAATTGATCGTTTGATTGTATAATCTTGCTTTTATTTCTCAGTCGAATGATTCGTCTCTTCTATTTTTAAACACGGCTGCTCAATTTGATCGAGTTCGGCTATAATGATATGTGATTTGTTCTTTTTACTTTACTGGCTAGCTTGCTTGAACTCGATCTTGATTCGAGTTGAATGATTATTTATTTTTGCTTCGACTCGAATAGATTCATAGCCAATGATGTTATTTATGTAGGGCTCAAATCCCTTTATTTTCGTTCGTCTGAATTTATTTGAGTTCATCAATACTTTTGCTCGGCCACTCGATGTTGCTTGGATGTTGATGATAATTTCTAACTTTGTCAATTTCGTATATTTTTTATTTCTTGATAATTACGGCTTTGATTGATTTCATGCCCACCACGGCTTGTTTTCTTTTTGACTTCAGCCTTCATGATTGAACAAGCTACTATTTTGGTTTCTGACTTGTTCGACTTCCTTGATTAACTTGCGGCTTTAACTTGATTTGACAATGTTGATTTCGTTCTTCGTGCTCGACTTCGGCCATTTCTGTTCATCCCTGTAGCATACTCGACTTGTACCTTGATTTACTTTTGGCCTTGATTGTTATGCTCTTGACCATTTTCTGTTTGGTTGATGTGCATGGGTGCTGGTTTGTAGCCTCGAGCTTTGTCTACTTGTTTATTCGAGTCTGCACTGCTTCCATGTTGCCTCAGGATATATGTATACTTGAGTACATTTGTTTTCGAGTTTAGTTGGAATGGTTGCATCTGTAGTTTGAATTGGACTTCATGTTTGTTACCTTCTGTTGTCTGGTGGCATTTGATCTTGTACTTCACTGCATTCATTTGCCTGCACTTTTATTTATGAGTTGGTCCAATGCAATTTCATTATGACTTCACTTGATTTGAACTGCAATTCGAATTATGATGAGTTGCTTCGAGTTGTATACATATATGTTACTTGGTTGGTCTGTAGCTCCATGTTGCCACCTCTGTTTCATTTTTGTTCTTGTGCATTATCAACTACTTAGAGCTTGTTGTATGCTGACTTGTATTCAGTTGCATTTAAGCTGGTCTGGTTCACTGAGTTCATGTGTGTTGGTTCTTGTATACTTTGTAATTGTAGTCTAGTCTTGGTTGAGGCTTTGTAGTCTTTTGAAATTGTCATTGAGTAGTTGGGCCACTTGGTTTGTGTCTGCATGTGCACGGCTTGGTCTTGTATATTGCTTGGTTGCCTCGAGTTTTGCTGCACATATATATACACTGTGTATATACATGTGTGATTATACATGTATATGTGTATGTTGTATATGTTGGTTTGAGTTTCTCTGCATTGTGTTTTGGTTATGTTTTCTTGATGTAGTTTTGGTCAATACTGAATTTTGATGTTGTTTCCATTTTAGTCGTTTTGACTATTTTATTGTACTTGCATTTTTGGAACTGCACCTGAGTTGAATCCAGCCTTAAAGCTCGGGTTTGACATTGTGCTCGTGTCGTGACTTTATTTCACTCGAGTTGAACCTGGCTTTTGATTTGTGTTTGACCTTGTGCTTACCTGTCCCAGTAATTTTATCAAGTGCATATTGGTGTGCACGACCTTATGGCATGTACAGTGATACACTGTGCATGTCATAAGTTGTTCGTGTATAATGAATTCAAAAATTAAATGTTGACGAACAACATAAATAACTGAGGCAAATAATATTTTCAAATTACATTTTATTTTACATTGCAAAAATATTTTCTTTTCAATTTTACCGCGTCAATGTTTATTTTTGCAGATTGCTCAGATGCTAGATTCAATTTGGAAAAGAATTGAAGATAAATATGAGTGAATGAGCGATATGTAGTGAGGACATTTGTAAATGAAAATTTGTGATGTAATCAAAATTTGTATATATATAGTGAGAGCTCAAATTTGTACTATTCAAAATTGTAATAAATATTTGTTTGAATAAAATATCTATTTGAATTTAAATTCTGTGTCATTTATTTTATTCAGTAAATATTTATTAATTATATGAAAAATTAAATAGTACATTAAAAAATACATTTAAATGAATATACAGGTGCTTCTTATGATCAAACAAAAATCATATACTAGCATGCTAGCATATTCAACATCCTGGATCCCTTGCCAACACAAGAGCGGCTTATCCCTTACTGGATAGTACCAAATATGTCATCACCCTGGTTGCTTTACAAACCTTTTTTATCAAGATCTCATGCATAACAAATCCATAAATATGTAGACGTATCTAGAAGGGTGACAACATACCCTAATGGGTGCGACCCATTTAGCCTTGCTGCATCTCCCTTGATTTTCAATCATTCCCGGTTGATGAGGCTGGAGGTTATATTTTACCTTCTTGAATAGTGATCTCACTTGGAATGTTAACACTGCCCTCCAAGCATCATTGCAATGCTAACATTCATCCATACAAGTTGACCATGATAAGGACAAACCGAAAGCACTACTTCTACTACATCCATTTCGGGATCACCCTTAGGATTAATAGCAAGCCGCACTTGCACTTCAATGCTCCATCTTCGATTCTATATTCTTTAAGATGTTGTTAGTTAAAAACGGTTGAGTTGGATTAAAGTGGTTTTCGGATAACATATCCGCTCCCGGTATCTTCGAAACAAACATTTCGGGAAACTCAACCCCGGTTCTTTAGGAAATAAACAGATAAAAGATAAGAGTGGATTTCACCTCCCAACTGTTAGTGGAACGATTTCCTTATCATTTATCCTAGAAGAACAAAACAAACTTATACATACAATATGGCACCACCGATGGCAGCTGCACTATATAATTTCTGTGTTTCTCTTAGATATTTTCAAAGTTAGGTTTTAGTCTAGATTTGATAGTTGGTTGTTTAACTATCAAATAAACAAACAATCAAACATTGATTTAATTCCATATGGGATCCTCTAAGCCTTTATTATTAATCTTTAATTAATAAAATCACTTTGTAAAACTTTATCAAAGGATTTTTCTAAAACACTTTTCCCAAACCACTTACAACCCTCTTACATGGAAAATAATATAACCATTTACCAAAAACATTTGAAAAATTATCTCTTCTTACATTCCGTATTAAATTTCCAAACCACTCCCTTTCAAAATATCACTTACTATAAAACTCGTTCATTTATAAAACCATTCACTTATTCCTTATAAAAATTCTTTTATAAGTTCAACTCACATTTCAAACCTCTTTACAATTTTTCAAATTTGATTTAAAACGTCTTCCAAAAATATCTAAAATGGTTTATAAAATCTCTTTCTATTTTTACAACTATTTAATCCTTTATAATTCCTTTATAGAATCTCCTTTGTAAAATATCATTTTCAAGATATCATTTATAAATCACTTTAGGTAACACCTTTTAATTAATAAAACAAGATGTTACTTAAAAATATCTTTATAAATTATAATAAAATTTAAAAAATCATTTATAACCTTTAAACCTAAATTGATTAAAGAAATAAAGTTAATTGAAATACATACTTTATTAATTCAAAATGAGGCTTAACAATTCCAATGGTGCTATTTTAAGTTAACATTCAGTTTCCATTTCAATTCACTTAACAGTATTTTTCATAGATCAACATATATGTAAATACACTCATATCCACATCAAGGAATAACATGTCAATATGAACTAACTAGCATATACATATCCAAATAACATAATAGCAAGATGGTGATTTGTCCTCCTAAGCAGATGTCCAAACAATTCAATCAATTCATAGCAAAACAATGATTTATTCTGCTAACACATGTCCACACAAACAAACAAATAAACGAATGAACAATTTATAGAAGAATAGAGATTTATACTGCTAATACATGTCCAAACAACCCAACAAATAAAAAATCAATTTATAGCAGAATGATGATTAATTCTACTAACACATGTCCAAACAACCCAACAAACAAACAATCAATTTATAGCAGAATGGTGATTTATTTTGCTAATACATGTCCAAATAACCAAACAAATAAAAAATTAATTATAGAAAAACGGGGATTTATTCTACTAGCACATGTCTAAACAACCCAACAATCTATATTATAACTCATTCACAATTATACGGTTTCTTAATGGTATCAACACTTGAATCACTTGTAAAACCATCTTTGAAAAAGAAGTACCTTTGAACCATTTTGCTTTCGAAAACCAACGGATTTAAAACATTTAAACCCTTCTAAAAATAATTAACTAAAATCTAAAACATAATTTAAATCATAATTAATTTAGTTGAATCTTAACTTAATTTAATTAAATAGTTAAACAATAATTAACTATTAATTAAACCCAAATTATCCCTTTATTAATAATCAAATAATTAATTAAACCTTCATTACTAATTAAATTTTAATTAATTGAGATTAATTAATTAATATTTAATTAAACTTAAACAATAAAATAAACCTTTAAAAAATAATTTATTATAAATTAAATCTTCAATCGAATAATTAAATCCTTGATTAATAAATCCCTTATTTAATTAATGATAAATTAAATATAAATAATTTACTTAACCCATACTTAATTAACTTAATTAATAATTAACTAAAATAAATCTTAACTTTAAGAGATAATTAACTAAGAACTAATCTTTATTTAATTAAAGTTAATAAACCTTGTTAATTTTAATTAATTATCAATTACTAAAACCTAATTGATAATCAATTAATTATTAAATTATTAATTAACTTTTAAAAATATAATTATTTAGTTTATAAAATATTCATAAAATAATTTAAAATATAAAAACCAAACTTTGCAAAACCGAAATTTTAAACGTACTGCATCCATAGCGACTACTTTTATGGATACCCATAATTTCACTTTGCCACCTTGTTTACATTCTAACTTGCTTTAGCTTCAAGACAATATTAACACATACGACATATCCAAGTTCAACTGTACCAAATCATATCATCACCAAACATAACCAACAATCACAACCTTTTTATAACCAACATATTAATACCATAATTCAAACCAAACAATTACACACACACACACACACATATATATATAATCACATAATCAACACACATATATATAAGTAAATTCTTCCAAAAAGTTAAGAAGTTTACTCACTAAAGGTTTTGAAAACTTGAAATACTTTAGCGATTGAAAAGCTTGGAAAACCATAAATTCTTCTCGAAAATGGGTCATTTTGCACTCGACTTTTGGACCCTTTTCTCTCGGATTTTGGAAAAGTGGTAAACATGAACACTTTCTATTATTCTTTCCTCTATCATTTAAACTAAAGAATTACTCAAAAAAGTTAAATTTTGAGGAAGTTCTGTCCAAAACAGTAAGGGGCATTTTCGGGCGTCAAAATCTAGGTTCGGAAACACTCTTAGAAAAAAAATTGAAGTTTCTAAGCTCAAAAAAAGAAAAAGGTGTAAACTACAAAGTTTTAGCCATTAGAAATATACATGATTTGAATAAAAAATCAAATCTTATTTTGGTTTTTTATGTAAGAAGTTATGACCGAAACTATTTCAGGTAAAATGGAAGAAAATTAAATGGAAAATAAGGAAACTTTAAACAAGTTTTAAAACATTTAAAAGTTAATTTTGAAATCTTTAAAACATGAAAAGTTATTTTAGAAGCCACTAAAGTTTTTTAAAGGCTTTAAAGAAGAAGAGACTTAGGAAAAAAGGAAATGAAGTGAAAATGGTAGAAAGAAATAAGAGAAATGTCTTTATATAAAATGAATATGCAAAATTACCTAATTAACCCTTGTATCATGCCCTCCACTCCTAACTTGCCATGTCATCATCTTGTCTTGCCCTTTGTTCCTTCCTAACACTACATGATCCAACATGAAATGACCCCCTAAATGCATTCTTGTCTCCTCCAGTTGTCATTATGTCAAATCACATCCCCGTGATGTGACAATTTCCTTTTTTCGTTTTTTATATACCTAAATATAATTGCATGCATATACTAAGACATACGTACATATAGACATTCATTTCCATTTTGAATGTTTATATGTTTCCATTAAAGTTCACAACGTTCCGACAAATTTTAGCCGATGAAAAGTCGAAAATTCGAAAAATGAATTACAGACACATTTCTCATTTTTCATCGAACTATATAATTTTGTAAACTAATTTTGAAAACTAATTCACCATTATTATTTATCATTTAAAAGAGTTTTATTTTCGTTATAAAACCAAATATTTGAATATTTAAAATTAACTAAATATTCACAAATCAAAGTAGTGAAATTCTGGGTCGTTACACTTTTGCTTGAAGTTTTCTTTCTCTTCTAAAAAACAAACAAACTAATGTGAGCAACTTATTTCCGTGAAACCAATCTTTTTCATTTGTTTGCAAAACCATTTCCTAAAACCTCCTTCCTCCATGTGTGAGCCATCATGTCATTTTTTCAGTTGATTCTCTAGGCTTTAGAAACATGAGCAAGCTTCAAAATTCTTAATGTGAGCAACTAATTTGTTTTATTTTATTATTAAAATATGTGTACATGTTTTTATATTTTATTTTCATAATATTCTTATAACTTGAATATCATTCGGATATGAACTCTGATTGATGCATGATTTCTTCCGTTGGACTTGTATTGAAATTCCAGACAACATGAAGTTGGTATGATTGATTTAGAGATTGTTGAGATTTTGTGCTTTTACTAGATTTTTAATTGGCTATATATCAAGGTGAGTGATTAAACCCATTCACGTAACACTAAAATTTTCATTGTTAAATAAAATTTATGATGTGATATATAAATTTTTGATTGTTGTTTGTTTATTTAAATTGACATTCGAATTGATATTGAATCTGAACTGACATTAAATTGAATTGACATTTAAATTTATATTGATTAATTGCTAGTTTAAAACCTCGACAATTGATAACTATTAACTATTGTGATATATTGGTTGATTTGGATATTATTTGAATTGGATGTTTATTGATTGATATGTTAGATGTATGGTTGTTTATTTATTTTGA
The DNA here is from genome assembly GCA_030765085.1 of Allium cepa. Lineage (NCBI taxonomy): Eukaryota > Viridiplantae > Streptophyta > Magnoliopsida > Asparagales > Amaryllidaceae > Allium > Allium cepa. The sequence goes on along the minus strand of CM060945.1, from coordinate 943,021,013 downwards.
TATATCCTTGTTACCACCTTGTAGATTACTGACATCATTTGAATGGTCATTTGAATCAATTTAAAATTTTACAACTATGACATTTAAATTATGGGTTGAAATGATATATACCCATAAAATTTCTTGAATTTGGATTTGGTTCGAATGATACTGTTTTAAAGGAAATAATAATTTGGATTTATATGAATTTAATTATTTTCTAATTCAAGCTTAGGAAAGTTGAAATTGAAACATTTTATATGAAATTGTTTAAAGGATTTAACTTGGAATTAAAGTTGAGGTATGATGTAAATTTATTAGAATTGAATCATTTGAAAGGCCTAAATTTTAATTTTAAGCTTTCAATTTACTTTAATTAAAGTGATTTAAATTGGTATTCGAATTTTGATTAGGAGATGGAAAATCCCATAATGATCTCTGAAACTATTGTACTCGTATTTTATGTGATATTGATTTGACTTACATAGGAATTTTTAGTTCTGACTCGAGTGTATTGTTTTTCATTATGCTCGAGTCAGCCTGATCATTTTAATGTTTTGAAGACGTTATTCCTTGAAGATGAAGATGGAGATTGGCGATCGTATTTATTATTATTTTTCCGCTGCATCATTTGATATGTTTTTTATTATACTTTGATTGATGTTGTAACAATGTGTAATCAAATGTATATTGTAAAACAGCTTCATGAACTATTTTATTTGATTATTATATTTTTTCGTTCTGCTATTGCTTCCCTTCTTTTCTCTTATTTTCTTTATTAAACCCCACCATTGATAATCTACCCTTTTGAATGGTTTGAGTTAGACATGTGTGGTTTATTATCGACATAAATCGTCCAAAAGGTGGGTCGTTACTATTTGCATTGTTGTTCATAAAGTGTTCCAAAAGAGGCCATACCAATCATCGTTTAATAGTTATTATTATACGCAAACTCAACCAAAGATAGATGATGCTCTCAATATCCCCCAAAATCCAAGACACAGGCTCTTAATAGGTACTCCAAAATCCTATTCACCTTCTCATTTGTCCGTTATTTTGTGGTTGATATGTCGTGCGAAGGTTCAAAGAAGTTTCAAAAGCTGTTTGTAGGATCCTCCAAAGCTCGCTAGTGAAGAAGTGGTCCCTATCATTATCTAAGCTTGTAGTAATTCCATGTAGACGAATAACCTCCTTAACATAACTCTATGTGAGAGAGGCACTAGTCCTATTTCTCCCAATTGGAATAAAATGAGCACTCTTAGTGAGTATGTCCACAACAACCTAAATAGCTTCATTGCTTTTCTGACTTTTAGGCAATCTTCTACAAAATCCATTGAAATATATTCCCACTTCCAAACCAGAATTTCCAAAGGTGATAATAATTCACCAAGCTTTCCTTACCCAGCTTTTATTTTCTGACATGTCAAAAACCTAGCAACAAACTCAGCTATGCTTCTCTTCATACCATTCCAAAAGAAAATCATATTCATATCCTTGTACATCTTATCTCCTTCGAGATGAATGATCGTTCTTGAGTTGCGTCACTCCGTAAGTATATCTCTCATCAAATCATCAATCATTAAGACACAAAGACGTCAATCTCTTCTCAAACATCCATTCTAATCAACTGAATACCTCCTAGCATGGGGAGAATACTCTCCTTATCTCAATTTTTCCAAAATCTCTACTATCTTCTCATCTTTAAATTGTTGATGCCTATACAATCCATCAAGGCTGGTCTAATCTCCATAACTAATATAAAACCTTGGATGAGTTTTATTGATGGTTGAAAGTTAAAATTCAAAAGAAACTCCATCTATCTCTATTCATATGACACCTAGGGTAGCGTGTCTTCGACCAAGGGAGTTGGTGACTGCGTTCCCTTTTCTAAGGGTACATTGAATGCTAAAGTCAAATGATGCTACATACTCCATCCACCTCTGCTGCATAAGATTCAAATCTTTTTGGAAAAATAGGTATTTGAGTGATTTATGATCAGTGAATAACTCAAACCTTTCCCCCAAGAGGTAATGCCTCCATATCTTTAAGGAAAAAACAATGGCTTCCAATTCTAAATCATGCACTGAATACCTCTTCTCATGGTCCTTTGGTTGTCTACTAGCATAGGAAACTACCTTCCCTTCTTGCATAAGAACTGCCCTTAATCCTATGCTATATGCATTTGTGAAAACCATAAATAGCTTGGTTTCATTAGGAATAGAGAGTACAGGTGCACTAATCAACGACTCCTTAAGCTTCTCAAATGTCTCAATGCATCTATCAACCCTAAAAAAACTAGATTCTTCTTAGTCAATCGGGTTAAAGGGCTATTATTCGTGCAAAGTTCTTGATGAACTTTCTATAGTAGGATGCCAACCCTAAAAAAATTCTAGCCTCTGATGCATTACTAGGAGTTTTGCATCCTTGGATAGCTTCCATTTTAGCAGGGTCCACAACCATCCTTGTTCTAAAACAATATGCTCAAGGAACTTAACTTTATACTTCCAAAAGTGTCATTTAGAAAACTTGGCTTTGAGTTGGTTGCTTCACAAGGTTTCTTATACCGCCCTAAGGTGTTCCTTATGCTCATTCTTGCCTTTGGAGAAAACCAAGATATCATCAACAAACACCAAGTAACATTTATTAAGTTGTCCTCTAGATATTCTACTCATAAGATCCATAATATATACTGGGGCATTCGTCAGTCCAAAAGGCATTACTTCCCACTCATAGAGCCCATCTGAAGTATGAAATGCGGTCTTCAGATTTCTTTTCTTTGCAATCCTCTAACTGATGGAATCCCATTGCTAAGTATAATTGGGAAAAGGCTTTAGCCCTTATATGTTTGTCGTCTATTCTAGGTAAAGGGTACATATTCTTCCTTGTCAACTTGTTCAACTCCTTATAGTCGATACAAAGTCTCAAAGAACTGTCTGCCTTAGTAGCAAAAACAATAGGGGCTCCCCATTCAGAAGTACTCCTACGAATTCTTTCTTTCTTCAATAGCTCTTAGATTCCCTTAACCAATTCCCTTCTTTCTTATAGGGCCATTTGTCTTAAAGGCAGAGCGATGGTCTTGCGTCCTACTCGAAATCAATTCGAAACTCAATATCCCTATAGGGGGAAGTCCCAAGACCTCCTTGAAGACATTAAGAAATTCACAAACTACGGGTATAGATGATGGCTCTCAAACCAATACATACTCAAGATAAGTCCATACCCCTCGAAATTTAGAATGGAGGCAATACAAAATTTACGTCACATACATCTAATACTAGATCTCCGCAAATAAGAGAAAGATGGGTCGAACCCCCAGTGGGATTGGAAACCTCTATTGGGCTGCAAACCATCTGGGTTTGAAGGTTTAAGGAATTTACTATATTCCTAGCTATAAAGGAATGTGATTCCCCTGAATCAAATAGGGTACGAATGGTAACCCTAAAAATAAGAGTTATACCTTAGCTTTCCTTAATCTCTTGGTGGCTTATTGGCAATAGGGACGGCTTCAATAACATAGGCATATCCTCTTGATCCTTCCTTAGCCATCTTGGGACATTGATTCTTACGATGCCCTTCCTCGTAGTAGTTAAAGCACTTCCTTTAAAGGCTTCCTTACCATACTCACCCTATAATCTTTAGCTTCATGACCCTTCCTTTGGCATTTCTTACACACATGCACTTCCTTCTTGAACTTCCCCTTCACTTCTTGTTGGCCCAAAAGCTCTCCTTCTTAGACCCTCCTTGCTTTTGGGTCAATGTAGACTTCTCCTTCTCCCTTCCTTTCTCTTCCTCATTAGCCACATGTAGCATTTCCATTCCTACCAATATCTCATACGTGTCCCCGATAGGTACTTGGGTCAACAACATTTCTCTTAGTGGGAAATTTAAGCCCTTCACAAAGTTGATGACATTTTTCATAGGTGTGTCTATCAGGATCATCCCGAATTTAGCGAATTCAATAAACTTAGTTATGTACTCCTTAAGGATGAAATCTTCTTGTCTCGGCTAAACGAACTTATCCAATTGCAAGATAACCTCTGCTCTAGACATGAATCTCATCTGAAATCGGTCCTTGAATTCATCCCAAGAGAATATCCTTCCCTAGTGCTCACCAGTCATAAAGTTCCACCAACTCAAGGCTTCTTCCTTAAGGTGCCAAGATGCTATTCTTCTTCTTAGCTGATCATCCCGAGCAAGCTGCATAAATATCTTCTCATGGTTACTAATCCAAGCTTTAACTTTCGAATATCCTTCGTTTCTAGAGTATGCCTTCCTTCCTATATTGAGAAAGTCCTTGCATAATTTTGGAAAGTCGAGAGGACATGGTGCTGCATTGGCGGGCGGGGCACTAGGTGCTGATGAATTGGAGGAATATGAATCTACTAAACAGTCCTAAGATATTGTTTAAACCATTCGGGCATTCCATAAATGGTTGGTCTTCCATGGATAGGGTTCTCCTATTTGAAAAAAGATTGATTCTCAGCCATATCAACTATCTATAGGTTAAACCTTTAGTGACGATTTCTTATGATAGTATTTGCATGCTGAAAGAAAAGATTTGCCTAGTGTACATGCGTATGCTTAGAAGAGGTATGTGTGTGTTTGTGTATAGCAAGAATTCTATGAAAAAAAATTTGAAATTTTTTTTTCAAAATAACAAATACGTCTGTCATACATATAGGTTTTTTTCCCACTGATAGGTAACCAAGGCTCTGATACCAAATATAATAACCACCCTAAGCCTAAATTTCACTTTGTAATGACCCAATTTTTCGACGCCCGAAAGTCGACATAAATAAGTCCACTGAATCGAATGCTACACAATCGAATGCCGAAAACCGAACAGTTAGGTTAAAGAAGAAGAAGATAGAAGAAGAAAAAGAAATAACTGAATCTCACATTTCGCAGTGGAACAAATATAATAGATAAATGAATAATCTTTAAAACAAAAGCACTATATCATTTTATACATACATCATCAGAGTTTACAACAACAAACAGCGGAAAAGAATATAACATGTACAAGTGATACGCCTCGCCATCCAGCTTGAATTCCAGATCACCACAGCAACTTCTTGACTTCGCTTCCAAATAATTAATAACCTGACTCTAGGCTGCCTATGTGGAAAATTATGGGCATCCGGAGTTTAGAAAGGGAACAATAAACTCCAGGTCAGTCATAGGACTGGTGTGAGATCTTAAAAACTGTTATTTTCACAAAGAAAGGAAAAGAAATCTGCTATGCTTTTGGAAAATAAACTGCTATAAGGCCTCTTGGCGCACACACAATGCAAACATACACTTGGGGGGGATTTCTCCTTATGATAGTCAAACATGCTTGATACGCAAAATCTTTTTGATATTATTATTAGTGCATAGTGTGGAAAACATTTTGAGAGTATAATATAAATCTTAGCCAGCATAGGTACCATTATATTATGGCTGTTGTAGCTACCTCCTGAAGAAGCAGGTTATACAATTGCAATCGTCAAGGGTTCGTATTGTTTCTTTGGATTTCCAACAAATGGTCAGGCTAATAAACTTCCCACTGCCACATGGGTACGCCTCTGAAGGGACGTCCCGAGAACTTAACCAGCTCTCTGCCAACACAAGGCTGAGTTACCCCACATTGCAATACAGCTATAACATGAGTAACCACCACGAGTATGCCATCCCCGGTCGTTAACAACCTTTATCCAAGGATCCTCAACCACAAAGCAACAACCAAAAAGCAATAAATTTGCAATAACCACATATGTATCTGGGCTTCACACCATGATGCCACCTTTTTCCAGAAGGAAATGGACATACCTTGAGGGCACTAACCCCAAATTGTCTTGCTGCAACATTCCTATTTCAACCATTTCCAGGTTGTGAGGTTCGACGAAGTCTCATCCACAAAGCTACGCTTTTCGCAAAATTCATGCTTCGATCAACAAATGATCAGCAGTCTCAAATTGGGAGTATATCACTAATAACCATCAACTACATAACCTCTGAGCTCGTACGTCTCAGAGAATGGTGTTAAGCTAAGAGAATAAATTCTCTGCCACCAATAGAAATGTATTTGATAGAAATCAGCTTTATATCTCAAAGTGTAACATCGGACACACATCCATACAAGTCCGTTCCGAGTTCGAACGGAACCGAAGGCACTTCAAAGAAGCCCTTGCAAATCCAAATATTCACTAATCACGTCCGGACTCCCCATCACAAAGGGTGATAAAATCTCTATACCAGAGCAACTCGGTGCATAGACATTCGACGGGTAATCCATTCACTTTTGAAAATACCCAGTCTTCAACACCATCTTCAAATGCAATCCCATTTCGCTGTATCATTATTCGGAATGGGTTTTATGAAACAAAGTCCTCTCCCGGCTAATCCGAATAACGAGCGCTTATTTTAAAAATAAGTGTTACATTCAGATTTCAAATAAATCACAGTAAATTTCCACTTTGATCTTTTAAACAAAAGATCCATCACAAAGATTCGATGTGGTTTTCGAATATCCATTTGGAATCCGACCCCCGGTCGCATCGAAATTCAGATGCCATTTAAAGGCCAATATTGATAGTGGGTTACTTAACTATCAATCAATATTCACAACGATCCCCAGATTTTAAATAAATTTTTTTCCAATCATTTATTTTCAAAATATCTTTGCAAGATATAATTTAAACACTTCAACACTTTGAAAATAAATTTCAAATCACTTTCCACATTTCAATCCTTTGACAACAAATTTCAAATCACTTTCCTCGCGTGGAATACATTTTCAAATATCTATCTGTTTCCACTGAAAAATTTGCCGAGTTCGAATACTTTAAAATTTTAAAGTACTTATCCAAATATACATTCTTGGAAACATTCAAAATAAAAACTATTTTAAACACTTTATTTAAAGTATTAGTTATGAAAATATTATACTAATATCTCATATAAACTTCAAGCCCAAAACTAATTTTGAAATAAAATTAGTAGATGGAGTATAATATTTAAATAACCATTTTCTAAATCCAATATTAATTAAATATTTAAATAATCACTTCTATAATTAATCAAATAAATCTTTACTTTAAAGATTTAAAAACAACTTACGAAAATAATTTCTCCAAAGTATCTTTTTTTAAAAACCATCCTTAGAACTTTTAATTTATATTTGAAAGCTACTTTAAAAACATACTCGGCTTTCCAGGGCAAATACACTTTCCATTTCAAAATGGCCCATTTAAATCAATTAATAAATCTTTCTTTATTTATTTTAATTTACATTCCAAATCTGTAAATTTCTTTCCACATTTTTTAAAAATAACCCAGTGTTTATTTTTAGAACAAATTTCCCTTTTTTTTATAAATTCCCATTGTGAATTTAAATTTCCAAATATCCAATGATATACGATTTTCAAATCGATTTCCAAATATTCACTTTCAAACACCAATCAAATTTCTAGTTGATTTCCAAATTTATTTCAAAACACCAAATCAATTTTCAAATCAATTTCCCAATAATTTGTTTTCAAACACCAAATCAATTTCAATTCGATTTCCTAATTTATTTTCAAAATACCAAATAAATTTTCAAATTGATTTCCCAAAGTTTTATATTTTTATTTGAAAACATTGTTTTCTACTTCACAGCAATCTACTTTACTATAAACATATATATTTTCTGTATATCTACACATCTTAAAATTTAAAACTACACAAATAAAATATTTTCTTTACGTGCGTATTTGTAATTTTTTATATAACTATGTACCTATTTAAATTTGTTGGGTATCTGTTCAGGTTTCCAACATGAGTTCTAAAGAAGTTTCATCTTTTCTTTTGTTTGGTTGACCGTCCTATCTTTGTATCTAATTCTATAGGCGGGGTAACCAAGTTAGATAAGATCTGTAGAGACTTAAGGCTTTCTTATCTCCTCCAGAGTTTTTCTTGTGACCCTTTTGTATTGAATTTCAAAGGGTTTGATCTTATTCTGGGTATGGATTGGTTGGATAAGTATTAGGCTGTCTTGATGTGTGAAGCATGGATTGTACGTTTGGAGATTGAGTTGGGAAGAATCACAAAAGTGACTTGCGATGATTTCGGAGTTCATTTAAGCAATCTTTTGCATGGAAGCGAGGCATCTCCAGATGGTGTAGAGTCCATTGAAGTGGGCAGAGATTTTTCGGATGTTTCGAGGAAGTGAAAGGTTTGCCCCCTCATCAGGAGACAGAGTTTCGGATAGACTTAGTTCCGGGAACAGTCCCTATTGTTCAGCCTAGTAGAAGGATGACGCCGAAGGAGAGAGAAGCGCTAGTGAAGCAGACCCAAGATTTCTTAGAGAAAGGTTTCATCCGGCCTAGTTTTTTCCAGTTGGGATTCAGGTGTTGTCTTTATGGCCAAGTCGGATGGGTCTTTGAGATTCTGTGTGGATTTGATGAACCAAGTTTTTTGGGATGTGCTATATAAGTTTGTTCTCGTGTTCATCAATGATATTCTTGTCTACTCCAAGTTGACTCGGAAAAGAGCAAAGCTTAATTGGACCCTCGAGTGTGAAGAGGTTTTCTTGGATTTAAAGGAAAGGCTGACTTGTGCGCCTGCTCTAACTAGGCAAGAGTATGTTTGAGGTCTACACGGACGTTTGTGTGTGCCAGAGGTGGATGGATTGAATCAAGTATGGTCAGTGTTCTAGTTTTGGGATTGATGACCAAGGAATATTAAGGATCAACGGAAGGATTTGTGTTTAGAATTTCAAGGATTTGAAGCAAGAAGTTTTATCAGAGAGTCTTCTGGTGGAAGGGTATGAAGATGGATATTGCTGCTTTCGTCAATGGATGTGCGAATTGCCAGCAGGTGAAGGTGATCAACAAAAGAACGCAGAATTGTTGTAGCCTTTGGAAGTTCCGAAGTGGAAGTGGGAAGTGATATCTATGGATTTCATCGACGGATTGCCAAGGACCAAAGAGGGAAATGAAGGAGTATGGGTGATTGTGGATCGGTTGACTAAGAGCACCCATTTTATTCCGGTTAAGGCAACCCGTACTGCAGCATCTTTGGCTGAGATTTTCTTAAGGAGTTTGTCCGACTGCGTGGTATTCCAATAAGCATTGTTAGCAACCGTGATCCTATCTTCACCGGCACATTTTGGGAGGCTTTGCTATCGGTTTTGGGTACGAGATTGAGCTTGGGTATAGCCTATCATTCCTAGACCGACAGACAGATGGAAAGGCTGAGTAACTCGAGGATATGCTGAGGGCTTGTGTTTTGGATTTTGGTGAATCTTTGGAGGACCATCTGCATTTAATAGAATTCTCGTATAGTTATCAGGCGAGTATCAAGATGGCACCCTATGAAGCTTTATATGGAAGACCTTGTAGATTCCTATTCTGCTGGATAAAGTTGGGAGATCGCCATAAGGAACTGCAAGGGTGGAGCTTACCAAGAAGAGTTTGAGAGCAGTGCGGGATCGCCATAAGAATTATGCAGACAAGAGACAAAGACAACTGGAAATTAAGATTGGAGATTTGGTCTTTGTCAAGTTTCCCCGATTGAAGGAACGATAAGATTTGGGAGACAAGAAAACTTGCTTAAGGTAAATTGGTGTGTTCAGAGTGCTCGAGAGGATTGGTGTTGTGGCCTACAGGATTGAATTGCCAGTCCGGATGGCTGGGATTCACAATGTTTTTCATGTATCTCGTCTGAGGAAATACGTGCTCGATCCATCTCTACTGGTGGAGCTAGTCCGAAAGGTTTATCCGGATTTGTGTCCGGATAGCTAGTGATGTTTGTTGAATTAATTGTTTGTTTGGATGAAATTGGCGTTTGGTTGTTTGTGTATGGCTAATATGAATGCTTGGATTGTTAAAATAAAATAAATTTTGTATTATCTTTTGTTTTAAATTTTGGGGATGAAATTCTTTTAAGAGGGAGGAATGTGATATCCCGGAATTTCAAACAATTTAAAATGTGATAATCTCCTCTATTTATTATTTAAAATTTGTAAAATTATTTTTCAAATAATAATAATAATGTGATATTTTTATATATAGATATAGATAGATTTTAAATAAAATTATTATTTACAAATTTAATTTGTGTTTGTTTAAATTCTATGTGCTTGTACGTCTTAGAGAAGGGTGTTAAGCTAAGAGAATAAATTCTCTACCACCAACAGAAATGTATTTGATATAAACCAGCTTTACATCTCAAAGTGTAACGTCAGACACACATCCATACAAGTCCGTTCCGGGTTTGAACGGAACCGAAGGCACTTCAAAGAAGCCCTTGCAATTCAAATAATCATTAATCACGTTCGGACTTCCCATCACAAAGGGTGATAAAATCTCTATACCGGAGCAACTCGATGCAGAGACATTCGATAGGTAATCCTTTCGCTTTTGAAAATACCAGATCTTCAACACCATCTTCAAATGCAATCCCATGTCGTCGTATTATTATTTGGAATGGGTTTTATGGCGCAAAGTCCTCTCCCGGCTAATCCGAATAACGAGCACTTATTTTAAAAATAAGCGTTACATTCAGATTTCAAGTAAATCACAACAAATTTTCCACTTCGATCTTTTAAACAAAAGATCCATTACAAAGATTCGATATGGTTTTCGAATATCCATTTGGAATCCAACCCCCGGTCGCATCGAAATTCAAATGCCATCTTAAGGCTAATATTGATAGTTGGTTATTTAACTATCAAATATTCAGAAAAATCACCAAGATTTAAATAATTTTCCCCCAATTATTTATTTTCAAAATATCTTCGCAAGATATAATTTTAATACTTCAACGATTTGAAAACAAATTTTAAATCACTTTCCACGTTTCAATCATTTGGAAACAAATTTCAAATCATTTTTTCCTTATGCGGAATATATTCCCAAATATTTATTATTTCCACTGAAAATCTGCCGAGTTCAAATACTTTAGAATAATTTGAATTACTTATCCAAAATATACTTGGAAACATTTAAAATAAAATTGTCTTAAATACTTACTTAAATATTGGTTATGAAAACATTATACTAATTATCACATATAAGACTTCAAGTCCTAACTAATTTTAAAATAAAATTAGTAAATAGGGTATAACCATTTAAAAAACCATTTTCTAAAACAAATATCAATTTAAATATGTAATTAATCACTTCTATAATTAATTAAATAAATCTTTGCTTTACAGATTTTCAAAATAACTTATGAAAATAATTTCTTCCAAAATATTCTTTTAAAATCAACACTAGAACTTTTAATTTATATTTGAAAGCTACTTTGAAAACATACTCGGCTTTCCAGGGAAAATACACTTTCCTTTTCAAAATAGTCCATTTAAATCAATTAATAAATCCATCTGGATTTATTTTAAATTTACATTTCAAATCCGTAAATTCCTTTCCACACTTTTAAAAATAACCCAATGTTTATTTTTTAAAACAAAATTCCCTTTTCCTTTATAAATTCCCAATGTGAATTAAATTTCTAAGTATCCATTGATATACGATTTTCAAATTGATTTCCAAATATTCATTTTCAAACACCAAATCAAATTCCAAATTGGTTTTCCAAACATTTATTTCAACCACTAAATCAATTCCTAAATTAGTTTCCCAAAGATTTATTTTAAAACACCAAATCAATTTCAAATCGATTTCCCAATTTAGTTTTAAAACACTAAATAAACTTTCATTCAAACACCAAATTTATTATCTTTTAAAACCAATTCCTTTATTTCTTTCAAACTATTTAAAATCTGAAATTTAAATAAATTCTCCAACTTTTAAACAATATTACTTACAATCCCTCTATTAATTTTTTTCCTCCATATTTTGGAATTAATTGATAAGATTTCAAAATTCAATCTTTACCCCTTTAAATTCCTTCTTTTAAATTCACCCAATTCTTTAAAACTAATTTACTTGAAAGTTTCTACTTTAATTTCCAAAAATCAAATTTTTATATTTTCAGTATCCTACGATACCAAAAATATATTAGTCTAAACTACAGCCATCAATGATTTCAATCATAAATATAATCACATACAGTTTATAAATAAATCAACACACATCACATGAAACAAATTCACATATTTCAGTAATCCAATTGGATCCCTCCAACCTGTTTTCCTACATCCATAGATGTTAGCACAACAATTAAATATCAATTCCACTTTAAGGTGGAATATCACGGTATATGGGATTTATAAAATATCATCCGCTATTATGCGGCACCTAGGGTCTCATCTGCTATATAATGCGGAAAATCGATCACTCCAAATATACATATATAATACCAATTCCACTTCGAGGTGGAATATCGCGGTATATGGGATTATATAATATCATCCGCTATTATGCGGCGCACAGGATCTAATTCAATACAACTGATAATAATTTATCATCTATGCATACAATCAACAATTTTAAATTTAACTATTTAAAATTAAAGTGGAAATTCCAATTGAGTGAGAAGATCTCACATTTGCTTTTTATTTTGCAATCCACTTTCCTTCCAGCTTGTTTTCATGATTTTTATGACCTTGTATAAACATTTATACAATTTATTATTATTCGAACTAGTCGGACAATAAATTTCCATTTAATAAATTTAATTAACTAATGATTTAATTTTATTGAATGATTAATTTTAAACAAATATTTAAATTTTAAACCAATTCTTTTTAAAATCAGAACATGCATGAATCTATATATATACACTAATTTAAAAACAAAATTATTCTATACCTTGCTGAAATAAGATTTCTGTTTGCCGGTATATATCCATATATATGTATACTTTTTGTTTAACTGTATAAATCAATATATATACTTTCATATACATACTTTCTGAGATTATATATTTTCATTATTATTATTATTATTTTCTTCATTCATTCAAAACACAAATTGTGAGAGAATACTCACCACATTGCTGAGGACAACCCATGAAGCCGCTCAACCAAAAGCAGATCGTCGAGTTTCCTCTAGGCTGTGTTCTTTCCTGCTTTGAAACTACCAGGCATCGCGATCCACGAGATCTCGAGTCACCCAAGGACCAATACGCCGAGCTCTTCCAGTCATGCGCCTCCATCACAATGCCGAAAGCTTCAACCCTAACTCGCGAAAATCCCCCTCCCTTAGATCTCGACTTGACTTCGACGCGGATCACCATAGTTGCCGAGTCGATTCGATCTTGTTCCTTTAGCACGGTCACCATTTTGAGTTTATTTGAGCTTCCTTTTATTTTTATTTTTTTATCATCGGCCATTCAATTTGAACAGATCTGCATCTCGATTTTAAAATTCAGGAGGTAAGCGGCCATTATCTATTTTTTTCGAACGGAGACGAAAAATGACTTCGTTTGATTTTTTTTATTTTCCTTTTGTTTGAAGATGAAAGAACCGTTAAAAAAAAATTCTCTCGAACGAACACATGCAAAAATTTCTGCCAAGTGTTGTAAAAGGGAAGAAACGTGTCGTTTTTCCTTGAGAAAATATTATATCAAATATATATATTATTTTTGAGTTTAAATTCAAATTTAAATTGTCTCGTTTTCACAGCATAAAATCTCAATCTCTAATCGAGGCGTGCCGCTAGGCGTTTATAATGTTAAACCCCTATTATGAACGCAATGGAAAATGTTCCGAGTCCAAATTCGATTATATGGAGAAGATAGCCTTTTGGACCAGTTATTAAATTAAATTTCGATAAAATTCCTACGCGTTTGCTTATCGTATGACCAAATGATCACTCCAAACACTATGAAAATTAAAATCCAATAATAATACAATATTACAGATCCAATGGAACTAGTTTCGTTGAAATCCGAGACTGTGCCTTGGAAGGCTATTTTTAGATATCGATTTAAACGATATAAATTCAAAACTGAATAAAAGTTTTCAAATCCAATTCTGAAGCTCCCATTATGTTCAGTGCCATCAATATAAATTTTCTAAGCCCTTTGAAATATTTTGAAATAGATTAAAACTAAAGATTCAAAATTTTATCCAATTTTAATAAATTAAATTCAATAATTTAATTGTCAAATTCATGTTTATATTTTAAATTCAAGTCAAACTAACTTCCAAATATTTAAAATCAATTGAATATTTCAATTTCAAATATTAAAATTCTGGGTCGTCACATCCTTCCCCCTTAAAAGAATTTCATCCTGAAATGTCTAGTTAAGAAGAATGATCCTCAATCCGTTTGCTATCTTTCCAAAACCAAACGGTTTTATTAATTTGCCAAAAAATAGCTTTTATTTAACAACCCATTATCACTTATTTGACTTTCCAAAACCTTCCATAGATTCCAAACAATATTGTTTTCTTAACAATTCAAATTTAAATTTAAATTTTCAAAATTTTTCTAACTCCCTAAATTTTTTAAAAATTTCACCCGCGTCTCCTTTGCGTGGCTAGCTCGGTATGACTACAAAATGGTACCACGTGCCCCCAGATTCAAAGAGAAAATGAAAGCCAAGCAGCTAGACAAGAAAATCATCAAATTTCATGTAGAAATTTAAATACATACCTTTTTTCGAGCAATTTTAAATTATCTTCAAAATCAAATCCAATTCCCTTTGCATTTAAATCACCTGTATATCCTACTATCCATAATATCCAATTACAACATTCAAAACCATTTTACACTTTTCTTTATAAAAAAATTCAATATCTATTTCATTCAAATCCATATGATGTGCTTATATCATTCATACGCAATATCTAATTCGCTCGCTCACTCGATCACACAATTTCATTTCCGAACTAGTATCGTCCACCCGACTTCCTAGTACGGGCTCAGATCAGGTTTCTTGATCAGAAACCGTCATTCTTCTTGCATAGCCGTAAAGTATGTAAAGAATTTCCAGAATCAACCAAAAATCCATATCCAAGGTTCGCCGTCGAAAATCGAGTGAAAAATTACAACTCGGATCAATATAACTATCTCGAAATTCTATGCTCGAATTCTGGATCAAAACGCTATGCGAATAAAATAATATACGTACATCCTACGTATTTATTTCTAATTGATTTTTAGATATATCAGTTTTCTTTTCTTTTATCCATATTGATTTTCATTTCCTTATTCACATTTATTTTTACCTCTATCTACTTATTCACAATCACCATTTCCCAATTTCCAGTTTAACTTTCACTCAATTATTAACTTAGAATATTTCCTCAATTCCAAATTTTACTTAAGAATTTCACCCTTATTTCTTAAGTTCAATACAAATATTCTATATACTTATATTTATTTTCAGTTACCACTTGGTTTTATATTTACTTATATTTAAACTAGATTTTCAATCCCATATGAATTCAATTCACCGTTCACTTATAAATATTGAATTCAATTCATTTCAAACCATATTTAATTTGACATTTCTTCACTTAGTTTAACTTACTAATTTTTTCTCAATACTTTGCTTTATTGGGTTCAATTTCACAAATTTCTCCATTTCACTTAATTTATCACAAATCAAATTCAATTTCCAATATTCAGCTATAATTTCATTTACTTACAAATTCAAAACGAATTTTAACATTCAGTTTCCATTTCATTTACTTGCAATTGTAAATTCATTTATTTGTTCATAAATTCATTTTCACCTTAATAAATTTCATAAGTTATCAAGCTTAATCATATTCCGTATTTATTTTAAATAAGATTCTAGAGTCTTTCTATCATTTCAAAAATCATTTTTTTAAGTCAATTCAAATTATCTTTTGAATTCCCAAAACCAAACCCAGTATGCAAACAATTTCCATTTAAAATCGGCAGCAATCCCTCTCCTGGAAACTCGAAAATGAACACCGATGATGTCGCGATCATCGCTGGAATTATTTCCCAGCGACCGAAAAGAGTTTAGTGCTTTCATCGCTTCAAAAACATTTTTCCACAACCTTTGAAAACTATTTCCAAACTCCAAGGAATTTAATCCTTTCCAAATTTTAAAAATTTTAATTTTTTTTTTCAAATATCACTCTGGAATTCTATTTCAAAATTATAATCACATTTACAATTTATATTTACAAATCTCATTTGTATTTGAATTTTATTTCTCATCCTTTGATTATGATTTCAATTTCTTATCCAATAATCAATGATAATAACTTAATATTATCACTTCCTAACATCCAAGCAACCATATACTATATAATAATTTTCGAAAAATGATTTCTTTTATATACAAAAAATAATTTGGGTAAAATTATTTAATTTACCCTATTTTATAACAATATTGCGTCGGTTTATCTTGTTTAAGAGTTTAGAAACCGCTATTGATACAGTTGGGCAACTGCATCGACCAGAATTCATAAACAATCAATCGACAAGTCAACACAATACAAAACAATTTTATATTCACTCTAGAGTACTACTGACTCTATCTCTAATGAGTAATCCCCACCAGAGCCAAGTTTGTTGCTTAACCAGTTGCTCTGATACCAAATTTGTAACGGTCTAGGCTTTTCAACCATCGACAGCGGCCACTCTCGACTGGTAGGCCTTTCAACCATCCCAGCCCCCCTCCCCCCGGGCATACAATGGTACCCTGCCCTAGCTTTTACGGTCAGCCTTTTGACTTCTTCACCTACCCAGTTTACCAACCCCTCCCCGAGGACATGTAGGTGTCTCAACCTATGCTCTGATACCAAGTGTGAAGGTCTAGGCTTTTCAACCATCGACAGCGGCCACTCTCCATCGTGGCACATAGTGGTACCTCGAATTTTCTTTTACGGCCAACCTCCCGACTCGCAACCAACCCATCAAGGACTTATACTCCCTCTTAGTGACATGTAGGGGTAAGAGTCTCCTCCTCTATTTATTATTTAAAATTTCTAAAATTATTTTTCAAACAATAATAATAATGTGACGTTTTATATATAGATATAGGTAGATTTTAAATAAAATTATTATTTACAAATTTAATTTGCGTTTATCTAAATATATATATATATATATATATATATATATTTGAGTTGTTTTAAATTTGGGTTTAAATTTGGAATTTAATATATATATATATTAAAAATAATATAAATATAAAAGTATGTGAATAAGTGTTTTTAAAAATATGATTTGTTTTATATTATTTTTCCTTAAAGAATTTTATTTATATAAATTAAGGAGGTATTTATTTAATGGTAAAATAAATATAAAAAAATTATATTAAAATTAAAATGGATTAAATATATTTTATATGATTTTATTTAGAATATAATTGGTTTTTATTTTATTTTCTTTTAAAGGATTTTATTTATATAAATTAAGAAAAACATTTATTAATTTAGAAATATACTTATTAATTAGGAAATTTAACATAAAAGCTTTTAAGTCATTTTAAAATTTATTAAACATGAATAATTAAAGTGTTAGATTATTAAAGCTTGCTATAACATGCGTAATTTAATAAGGGATTGTAAATGACAAATGTTAACCATTTGAACAAGTGTCATAATTTGTTTTCATTTTCATTAATTTTTAAATAAATCATAATTTAAATCTATATAAACATCCACCTTCTTTCTTCATTTCTTTTTTCTTATCTTCCCTTTTCAAAACTCAAGAAACTCAACCTGAAACATTCTCAACAGATCAAATTAAAAACCTTGTAAACCATTTTATCTTCAACCTGTAAAAAATTCTCAAACTCAAAAATCAAAACAAGGAAGTTCAAAAACATGTAAACAAGCCTGTAACATTTTCAAAAAAATCAAGCCACTTCAATTCAGTTTTGAAAGCAACATCAAGTATTTTCTTCTGCAAATTTAAAGCTTTTCAGTTTCAAAAGAAATCAAAACAATTCGAGTTTTCAAAGCTTCCCAGTTTTCAAGCCTTTGCCTTTTTAAACGGTGAGTAAACTTTTTATTTAAAAAGTTTAAGTAAATAAATGTTTGTTGCTTGTGAAATTATTGAGATAAGTGATGCTTTGCATATGTATATACAAGTGTGAATTCATATGTGTTTGTTTATGTTTGAACTGTGCATGTTAGTTCTTCTCTGTTTCACAAGTTACAGATTTGAAATTAAATCAAAATTCAATATCCACTCCACCTGTCCTATGTTTGGTTCTAGTTTTCAAACAACTTTTATTTGTTTAAACATAAATTAAGATTTCTAATTACATTTAAGCAAATTAAATTTGTAATTATCTGGAAAAACAGGAAGAACGGTAGAAAACTTAAGAATAGGTTAAAATCCATCATCATGGATTACTGATTCATGTTTATAACTTAAATCTACTTTGGAAGTTAGGATTTTTAAAATAAAAATCACAATTTTTAGCATTCTAATGAGTGTGCATTTTGGGGATGACCAGAAAATGTGTTTTGGTCTGTTTCTGGCGATTGGAGAGTGGTGAGGCCTCGGGGTTTCATCTGGAGGAAGGTTGATCATGTCAGTTGTTTTGGTTGTAGGTTTGCTCGAAGGGGACTTGTGTATTTAGGGGTAGTGACTCGGGTTTATACTCGAGTAGTTCATGAGTGATATGCTAGCAGGTTTTAACTTTAAAAATAAATCTAAGCTTTTGAAAATGGGAAAGAATAAGGGAAACTCGGGGCTTGACCCGAGTGATCATCAGGTTTGACCTGAAGCAAGGTTCAATGGATTTAAAAATGTTTTAAAACAAGTTTTTTTCAAATTTTAAAAAAAAATTAGTTTAAAACTTTCTTAAATAAATTTCCTTTATATATAATAATTGTTTTCTTTAACATTTGATTAAGAAGCTTTGAAATTTGTTTAATTTAAATTTTGTTAAGTAAATTTAAAGTTATTTTAAAACTTAAGTTAGAAATGAAATTTTAAAGGTTTTTATAAAAGCAAGTTTTTAAATTTAAATTGAAATTAGTTTTACACTATCACTTGATAATGTTTTAAGTATTTAAAGGAAGTTATAATTTGGTAACTTTACTTTATCAAGTTAAATGATTATTTTATTTCAAATAATTAAATGATTTAAATAAGGAAGTTAGTTATAAAGATAAAATGTTTTAAAATGTCAATGATAATTGAGTCATTAATAAAAATAAATCAAAATCAAGGCACTCAGATGAAACTGGAACCAGACACCATGCTAGAAAAGTGCCTCGAACTCACGTCTTTGACCGTTGGATAACGCGCAACCACGGTCACAAAATCTCCGACCATCCACGAAGCCTTCCCCTTTTGTCCGATCGAACTCGAAACTACAGAGATGATGCAGTGATCAAGTTCACCAGATTCGACCCATTTAGGGTTTAAACCCTAAATCATCCCCTCGACGTTGCCTCTATGATTTGGAACTTCACCAGTCATTTTTGCCGAAACCACCTGACCTCCTCCTACTTCCAACCAAGATCCCGACCAACCCAAGCATTTTGATCACCAGATAAACCTCAAAACCCAATTTCATGTCATCAATGAACTGCACTCTTAATACAACATTAAAAATTGTGATTTTCTTTTTAAAAATAAAGTTTTCCTGAGACGATTCAATTTATATAATTGAATCAGCCAATTACATCATTTTATTTTTAACATGATATTAGAATTGCTACTGTATTTCTTGATTTTAGAGGATTTTCAAATTTAAAATACTTGAATCTATTTTAAATCCTAGATTATGTTTAAACTAAACTACCTTGTTTGAAATCCTAAACTTAACAGTGAAGGATAAAAAGATTTGAAATTTTTATCAAATTTAAACTCTGTATCTTAAAAAACAGAGAAGCATAAACGTTTCAGACATGCAAACTTTAATCCATTCATATACACAGAGATATCACTATATATATACACAAGCAAACATCATTCAACTCAGAACTTTCACTATAACAACCCTGTATTTTGTGATTATTTTAAATTTTTTATTTATAATTATTTTAACTGAAATTCCTGATTTAAAAACTTTATTTTATTTAGTAAAATGAATAAATTTTGTTATTTTAAATATAAATTATGATTTTTATGTGAATTATAATTTCAAACATGAACAAATAGAATATTTTCTAAAAATATGAATTTTTGTCAATATGGTCAAACTTAGAGTTTTAAATTAAAAAATTTTGAATTTTTGAATTTTATCTTTTATTATGAAATTAAATTAAATATCAAGTATACTGCTTTTCGTTTCGTTGAAATCTGATTTATGTTGTGAAAGTTATGCTTTTTAAACTATTGTGTGTAAATTGTATAATTTAACAAAATTGTTTATTTTAATTTATATAAATAATATTTTTGTTGTCATATCATGTTATAATTTGTGAATATATGTGTAACATGACAGGTTATGTATATATTTTATTTTTAAAACATTTTAAAAGTATAGTTATAATTTTCCAATGTTGATTGTATATTGGTTACAATTGTTAATTCTAGTTTCAATATAATAATTATTTTCTTTATTTACTTTTATTTTTCTGAAGAATAATGATTTATTTTCCTTTTCACTTTATTTTATTTGTTTTTATTTTTTCATTTACTGAATTTTATTAGTTTATTTTGAATAAAAGAAATAAGAAATTCAAATGGACAAAGACCTTTCATTTTCTAGTGACTTTTCATGTACTTGTCTTTTCAATTTCTGTTGCCTTTCCATTTCTAGCTTTGACCGTCCATTCTCTTATGTGTTGCCATGTATTTCTTCTCATTTTCACATGACAAACATCTTCTTCTCAACTTAAATTCATGGAAAAAGAAAAATTGTTAATGGCTTTTCTTTCTCTCCTTTTCTCTTCTTATTTTATTAATTTTTGTGCCTTGCTTCCTCTTGTACTACTCGGCCCAGCCCTACCACCTTCACCACCGACCACACCACCACCATCTACAGCCGCACCTCCTCCTCCTCCGACCAAGACCAGGCCGTGACTATTTGTTGAAGCATCGCCACAAAATTTGCAAAGCTCCACTCCACAAATTGCCAAGCCAAGCCTTTGTTTCACCCTAACCCCTCCATACATCACTTCTACCACCACCATAGCCACCACCACCAGTAGCTACTTAACCTCTGGCCACCTCTGCACCACTGACCAGACCTGATCTGACCAAGGCCGAGTCCTATGATGACCAAGCCGAGCCAAATGGTGCACCAAACCCTTGCCTTTTGCCTTCTCCCTTTATATTCTACATGTTATAACTCCTACCCTTCACTTACTCCATGTTGCCATGCATTTGTGATGTTGTACCTAAGCCAAAGCATGATCATGGCCGTGCATATGTTCCACTTAGGCCAAGCATTTGAGTGGTAAAAGAAAGGTCAATTTATCTTGTTCTTGTTGCTGTTTATTTCCATTGATTTCTATATTGTTTTGGGTTAAATATTCATGTGTATATTGTTTATGTTATTGGTTGTTTACAAGATTAATATTTTAGGTCTCCTCCCGCTTGAGTCAAAGTCATGTTGTGTCGTGCCTATCATGCTTTCTGGAATTTATTCGTGTAGTTTGGATTGCTATCTCCAGCTTAAAAAGGTGAGTATTCACGCTTGACATTCATACTTATATAACTGTGAATTAATCGCAAGTGAATGTATAGAAATTGTTATATCATGTTATACCGGCCTATGATATGAATCATATGATGTTAACCTTGTTTATAGACCTGTCATATCATCCGTTACCGCTATATGTCGCTATACTGTTTATTCATATCTGTTTCTCACACTGCAAGTTCCCTGTAGAATAGAATCACTATGGGTTGAAATGATACATACCCGAATGGACTTTAGAATAGGAGCAAATCGGTATGGCCTGAAATGATAAACCTGAGCGATTTTATTTATTTTATTTTGACTTGGGATTGCGGGTTTGAAATGATAGAACCCGGATTTTTCTTTGTAAATTACGGATTGAAATGATATATTATCCGAATCACTTGACCAAGGTTAGAAAATATTATACAGACCCGTGGTTATTTTATATATATTTTCTAGAATTTTTAAATTATTTCAAAAGTGTAAATTTATGATATTTTGATTTAAATTGGATTTAAAATGATTTTTATAAAGTATAAGTGATTTTCTACAAGTTAAATATGTTAAATAATGGATGGTAAAGTTGAAATTTGAAATATAAATTAATTTTGAAATTTGAAATTGTGTTTAAAATTGGAGTTTAAGTTAAGTAAATAAAATATGATAATTTGATTTTAAATTTGAATTTAAATGAATTAATAGAGTGTTGTTGATTTTTCTATGAATTAAAATGGTTAAATAATTGAATACATAAAGGTGTAATTTGAAATATAAATTAACTTGGAAATGTGAAATTTGGTTTTAAAATAAAAGTAAGTTTAATTTATGGAATGGTAAATTAAATTAAAGTGTAAAGTAAATGCAAAAATTTAGGAAATTGTACATTGACTTTAATAAGTGAATTATTAAAAATAATTTGACATTTATTTATGAAATTTACTTTATAAAAATCATAAGTTAAAGGGTATTTAAATGACCATTTAAGGTGGAAAATATGAAATTTTATAAGTTAAAATGGTTTAAATTGAAGTATAATTGTTACTGAAATTGTATTGAAAATTTAGAAATTTAATTAATAGCACTTCAGAAACGCTATCATCTCTGAAGATAACTCAAATGAACTAAGGCTAAAAATAACTAAGTGTTATTAAAGCACTTTCTAAGTGCTGTAGTTGCAGAAAGAAATTATAAATCTGAAACTAATTAAATAGGCTACAGTAGCACTTGTTAAGTGTTGCAGTTGGCTAAAATGAGATTTTGAATATAACTGAACTATTACGGCAATTTTTAATGTTGTCTTTCCTGAATTGAATTGTTTTCAAATTTAACTTACCGTAGCATTTTCTAAGTGCTGCGAAAGCTGCAATTTCACTGTTTCAATGTATTTAAGTGAATAAATGAACTCTGAAAAGGCTAAAATTTTGAGAATTTAATAATTGATTTGAAGGTATAATGACTTTACCTTTTTATGGTTTAAATGAATGATTTTAATTTGAAATTATAATTTTTTTTGGGAATTTAACCACGGGTACACTTCTCTTTATGCCTTGTGATTTTTGGATATACACCTTCAATTTGAGAGTGCGGCTAGAGGTGAGCGATTACTGCAGCTCTGCACTACCTAGTCACATTAGTACTGTTATTTGCATAGTTTAATATAGACATTTCTATGATAGCGTTTGTTACTGTTAAATTGGCGGTTTAATGGATCCTTGGAGGATGGGCGATTCCAAGCATCCTTTAAGTTATCGTGCATTACTGCTACAGTTCTCATGAGTTGGTTAACATTGTATAAGTATGTATGTCCTAACACGAGTATTTGTGTTTTAATTTACGCTCGGGTCAGCCTGAGTATTCACAGCTATGGATTTCTCTTTCTACAGTTAGGAATCGCTGGAGATTCTGCTTATCTAGTTATCTATCTATTTCAGTTTCAGTTGTTCTATTTCAGCTCTTATATTAGTAGACTTCTATGTATTTGGGATTTCTATTATGTTTGTTTTCAGACCGATATTATGTATTTTATTTTGAGACTTTGTTATAGTAGCTACGTGAACTACTATGGTATTTTTATTTTCGCTGCGAGTTATTCAGATATTTCTGTGTTTGTGATTCTGTGATTGGTTTTATTTGCTCCAAATTTTTTACAATCTGTTATTTTGAATTATTCAAGTCTAACATGTGTGGATTATTTTCGATTTGAATGGTCTAAAATGGTGGGTCATTACAGTTGGTATCAGAGCGTGGTTTTAGGAAAATCTTAGCCCGTGGAGCAAAAACTCATTAAAGATAGGGTAGAAATACCCTAGAATGAGCGAAATCAATCTCAAAATCATTTCTTTGTGTGAGAACGTATTTTCGAAGTACAAAATGATTTCTAAATGATTTTAAAGGATTTTTAAAGATTGTATTGGTATAAATTTTCTAATGTTGAAATCAAGATTTTCTAAACTTCATCCCTTCTGTATCCACCTTGTTAGTAATCTCTTGGTTAGGATTCTTATCGATTATGATTCCTTGAACTTTGGAATGCTCCCACTTGTTCTGAAATCCAGTCTTGTCTTCCCTATTTTTATCCTTTTGATTTTGGGCATTCCATAACTCCACTTTGAATGTCCTATATAATAAAAGGTGATCCCGCCAATCTTTGACTGATTTGTAAAGGGGTGAAACTCCTTTACAATTGGCATTGATTCACCGGAGATTTCTGTATCCTCGTTTTACGATGTTATGTATCTTCTACTATACCTGGATTTTTCTCTGACGTTCGAATGTCGATTTGCCTTATATTTCTGCATTGATTATATTCCTAAAGTCATGGTTGACCGGTTAAGTCGCCCGCGATTTATATTGGCTTTTCTATTTGGTAATTAAATTATCTTACTTCGTTCGAGTTTATCTTCGAACCAGAATTCTATTTGATTTGAGTTCCTCTAAATTAGAATCTCTGTTTGTTTTGACATCCATTCTTGAATCATCCCTTGGAAATTTGTGTTTGGTTGTATTTTTAAATTATGCATACATCGAAACTATTAGTTTGATAAGGATGATCATATTTTATATATATAAGTGAAATGTTTTGTATAAGGATTGTATACCTTTTAAAAACGAGAATTTGAAGTTTTGAAAGGAATTGAAATTTTGGAAAACTTTATAAGAAATTAGATTTATATAAAAGGATTTATTACTGAAGGGTTTTGAATTTGAATTTCGAGAAATCGAACTTCGGTGTTTTGAAATCGGTTTTAAGATTTTGGAAAATATATAATAATAATATGATTTAAAGATATTTTACGCATAAGAATTGTTTCAAATGTATTCGAATGAATTCCAATGATTTGAAGAGATTTCAAAGAAGTTTCAAGAAAATAGAAGTCCAGAACTCACTTGTGTCGCTGGAAAATAATTTCGGTGATGAGTGCACACATCATCGACATTGATTTTCGAGTTTCAGAGTGGGGAAAGGCCACTTTAGTAGCTTTGCTATGCGAGTGATTATATGAAACCAAATTGTAACAACCCGCATATTTATCGATTTTTATATTTAAATATTTTATTTAAATATTTTATCGTTAATCGGATTTTGGTCCGAAGCTACTTTTTGCAAACTGTCAAATTAGACTCGAGACCACTTCCATTGAGTTCGAAACGTCGTTTGCAATCTTCTAAGTATAAACATTGATATGTTTGGGGTTAGTGGAATTTCACCACTTTTTCACTCGAGCCTTTGGTTTGGACTTTTAGCCCATTAGTCCCAAGTTCCACCCCCCTTCTTCTTCATTGCTTCATTTCATTTCCTAACACTAAAGCTTCAACAAAAATGGTGAATGGAATGAGAAATTAAAACTCGAAAGTCTTTGTTTTATTGCAACTCCAACATTCAACTCCAAATTCAAGAAGAAGACATCGGATTCAAGCTTGTGGTTGCTTCTCCATTTGCCTTCAAGCTTTGTTCTTCATTTTCATTGGGTTTTGGAGCAAAGGTGAGATTTTTATCTCACAATTCTAGTCTATAACCATATTGGACTGTTGGGAATGATTCCCTATCACTTTTGCATGCATATTAGCATTTGGTTTGGATTGGATTGGCGAAAAACTCCAATTTTTAGCGTTTTGGTGAATTTTCTGCACTTAGGTCGTTCTGGCCATTTTCGTGTGTTCGGAGTTAGGTCGCTCGCGACCTAACCCTTAGGTCGTAGGTCGTTTCTGGCCTTAAATTCCCCCTGCAGCGTTAGGTCGTTAGCCTCGGAATTAGGTCGTTGAGCCTTAGGTCGTAGGTCGTATGGACCTTAGGTCGTAGGTCGTCCTGGCCATTTCTAACGTCTTCGGAGTTAGGTCGTATAGACCTTAGGTCGTAGGTCGTATGGACCTTAGGTCGTTAGGTCGTATGGCTTTAGGTCGCTAGGTCGTATGACCTTAGGTCGTTAGGTCGTTTGGCTTTTAGGCCGCTTCCACGCTAGGTCGTTCGACTCTTAGGTCGTAACACTTAGGTCGTTCGACTCTTAGGTCGTAGGTCGTTCGAATGTTAGGTCGCTCGACCCTTATCTCCTTAGGTCGTAGGTCGTTCGAACGTTAGGTCGCTCGGCCCCTATCCCCTTAGGTCGCTAGGTCGCGACGTTTTAGGTCGCTAGGTCGCGACGTTTTAGGTCGCTGCATCCTATGCCTCTATAGGTCGCTCGACCTCGTTTATGACCATAGGTCGCTCACCCCCTCTTCGTTAGGTCGCTCGGCCTTGCCTTCCATTTTTAGGTCGCTAGGTCGCGACGTTTTTGGTCGTTAGGTCGCGACGTTTTTGGTCGCTTGACCTTGTTTTCCTCTAGGTCGCATGGCCTTTAGACCGTTAGGTCGCGAGCGTTAGGTCGTTAGACCTTACCTTCCTTAGGTCGTTTGACCGGTTAAACCTTTAGGTCGCTCAACCCTACTACCATTACTAGGTCGTTTGGCCATAGCTCGTTAGGTCGCATGACCTTATAAACCGATAGGTCACATGACATTATAACCCTATAGGTCGTTGGACCTTATCCCGGTAGGTCGCTTGACCCCTTGGACCCCTAGGTCGCAACCCTTAGGTCGCTCGACCCTATTCCCCTTAGGTCGTTAGACCTCATTTTGTCTTCACTAGGTCGTACCATTTTGGTCGGGGCGCTGCCCCGCACCCCGCCGGGGGCGCTGCCCCCTGGACCCCCGCGACCTGACCGGGCAGGTCGAACCCCATAAGCGGTGGCGTTGCCCCCGCACCCCCACCTTGGGGGGTTGCCACCCCCCCTGGACCCCCCCTCTGTAGGGGATCTTATCTGAAAAACATTGAGCTGATTTCCTTGGATTTTATTCGCATCTCCGTATGCGATCTTTGTGACTGATTGTTTCTACACTTGCTTATGTGTTTTGTCACTTTATAATATAAAGGTTTCAATACTAGTAGTAAATATCAAAACTCTTTTAACAAACAATTTCAACTCTATTTTTAATAACAAAGCTCTTTTCTTAAACCGTTTTCCAATCTATTAGGATATACAAGCCTTTACCTCATTCGGATGAGAAATCTAATTAAACGACTTAGTAAAACAAGTGGTATGAAACGCTTGCGTTCACTTCGTCGGTTAATTCTTGGACTTGTTCGATTGAACCTCTTGTGACAATTTTATTAGTGAAGATTTACAGTTTGTTCGTAAATATTTAAGTTAAGCAAGTGGTTATGGGACATGAAGCTAAACTTCTATATTTACTAGCTTAGTGTAATTGACACTTCTCGTTGATCTTGATGATCGCTTTATGAATTAGACTAGCAATTGCGCGATGTCTCTTTCATTGCAAGGTTAGACTAGACACCACTTGTGTGATTCCATTCACATGTACCTTTCTGCTTTTTGGTTAGTCTTGACCTCAATCTGTGTGATTCCATTCACACATGTGGGGTAGCTCCCCATGGTCTTCGGACCGTCATGTGATAGGCCTCTTTCCCTTTTTATGATTTCTGGATTTCTTGTGTTGATTTCTGGAATTTATCTCTTTGACTTGTCATGAGTACAAGTTTAGGGTATGATGCCCTCTTTGGATCTTTGAGAAGATTCTTGTGATATTGATTTATCTCTTATCGGTTGATCTCCTGTTGATCATTAATTGCATACTTATAGTAGTATGTCAGTATGGATATTTTATGTTTATGCCATATCTTTTATTTTATATCATGTCATCTGATATTTATAGCTAGACTGATCCGTTTATTATTTTCTTATAAATAATACTCGGGTCAGGCCGAGATGTTACAGGTGCTACTGCTTGACTCCTCCCCCAGTGATTCACTACTCAGACTTTTGGCTACTTGTTTAGATTAGCAGCTTTTGTTGTTTACACTTGAGTTATAGACTCATAGTTGTATTCTTTTGTATAGCACGCGTTGCTATTCTTTTGTATTATCGTGGATCTTTTTAGACCACTACTCTGATGTACACTTTTATGTGATATATATTCATATCTCTTTCCGCCTTTGTGATATGGATATCTGTGATTGATTCGCATGTTATGCTTACTTCTATATTTGTTTCCGAAGATCATTTTATAGCCACCGTGTGATAAGAAATTACAC
The DNA here is from genome assembly GCA_030765085.1 of Allium cepa. NCBI lineage: Eukaryota > Viridiplantae > Streptophyta > Magnoliopsida > Asparagales > Amaryllidaceae > Allium > Allium cepa. The sequence goes on along the minus strand of CM060945.1, from coordinate 942,992,992 downwards.
GGATGGTCGCTCCTCAACAGCCTTATTCTCCGCGCTAGTTGACAGCACTACACCGTAGTGTTCTTGGCTAGCGTGGGTATAGAGGTGAGGCGTCACACAAATTTTGATTTCAAAATTCTGAAGGATGATTTGATTTTCAAAAGATACGTGTGTGTGTGTGTGTATATTAAATGATTTAATGTAAGCCGGTGTTTAGTCCTCGAGTTTCAGATTTGTTTTGGTATAACCTTATCTATTGGAATTGATTTACTGATTTGTTGCTGATTTCCAACTCTTGGGTTGAAGAATTTGGTTTCTTCGACTATTTTCAAAGTTCGAACACTTCCAAATTAAGGTTAATTTAATTTAGTTTTGTATGTAAGTTTGATAAAGTATATAAGTTTAGTTTTGTATGTTTTAATATAATCTAAATAAGTTTGAAACTGTTTTATTAAGTTAACGAATAAAACTATTTTGAATAATACTAATATGAAATTTAGTTTTGAAACGTTTTGAATAAAAATTTAGATTTCAAAATATTTTGAATAAAATTTAGTTTAAATGTGTTATTTTTTATAAAACTATATATAATAATAATAAGTTTCAAAGGTAAAGAAGATCTTTAAAAAAAATTAAACCCAGCATTTACATGGTGACTTTAGAAATGGATTTGATTGACAAATTTTTTGTTGATTTGGAAATTTAGATTATTTTCTAAATCTATTGTTTTAAGAAACTTTGAAACCGAATATATATAATTTGGAAGAAATGATTTGGCGAAATCATATATGATTTTGAAACTGAAACGTTATGGAAAAGAAATAAAATTGAGAATCTTGTTTTATTAAATACTTGATTTGGGAGTTATCGAGCTTATACAAAATTGATTTGTTTAACTATGATGTTGATTCCAAAATTGTTGATTTGGAAAGATACTCAATTTGAAAATTTAAATCTTATATAATCAAAGTCTATATAAGTGTGATTTGATATACTACTGATTTGGAAAGTACTCGATTTGAAAATAAAATCTTATGTATGATGGACTTTATATAAGTATGATATCTGAAATTGTTTTGAAAAAGGTACTATATGATACATATTTTTGAAGTAAAGATACGGAAAGTGCCTTCCGCTCGATATCCGCTTTATGGCCACCGTGTGGATTCATTCTATCGATATTACTTTCTCTGATTTGGGTTTTTCGGATATGATACTCGAGTGTCCATCAAATTCCATGGCGATCTCCATGGTTTTACGAGTGCGACTACATAGCGTAATTCGCCTGGCTGAGATGGCTTATGGGTACGGATGTTTTCTGGAGGATCCAAGCATGACCATTGTGTACCTGCGATCTATGTAGGTCGTTTTTAGTAGCGAAATCCACAGGCCGAGATAGCTTACGGGTACGGATGTTTCCAGGGGATCCAGGCGTAAGCATTGTGTATCTACGGTCTACTTGTCATCATGGCGTAATTCGTAGGGCTGAGATAGCTTACGGTTATGGATATTTCCTGGAGGATCCAAGCATAACCATTGTGTATCTATGATCCATGGTTTGACAATGTTTGGGTTGATTTGTTTAGATTGTACTTTCCATATCTAGTTTTAAAGGTTTTCCAGTATTTTCACTAGGTGTTAAAACAAGTCTACTAAGTACCTGGAGAATTCAAGCTTTGCGCCTGATCAACGCATGGCCAGAGTCTGTAGGAACGAGAATAAACTTGTTAAGACATCAAGTTATAAAAGTATTTTGATAAAGTATTATATAAAGGATATTTTGATCATTTATTTTTACTTTTCTAAATAATTTAAAATGTTTTAAATATTTTTTACTTCGAACTAACAAATTTGAATCAAATGACTATTCATTATATTATAAAATGTTTAAAAGGTTATAAAAAAAATTAATTGAAATTTATATGGTTTAAAATAATGGTTCATCCATGTCTTTCAACCTATTTTTCCTTTTAGCTATTCCTATTCTCCTACCTTCTTCCTCTTCAAGGGTCCTTTCCGCATTTGTGGAAAGAGTTGGTTCTTTAGCTTATTGTTTGGATTTGTCCGAGAAGCTTTCTAGAGTGCATGATGTATTCCACATCTCACATCTTCGCTGGTATCTTCATGACCCATATCTTTTTTTTCAGCCTTTTTCTCTTGATAGTTTGGATATTGAGCCTAATCTGACTATCGAGAGTAAGCCACTTCGTATTGTCGACAGAGGTACGAAGCAGCTAAGAAGGGAATCTGTTAGTCTGGTCAAGGTATAGTGGAATACTGATGATCGAAATTGTACCTGGAAGATGGAGGAGAGCATTCGTGCTTCAAATCCGAAATTGTTTTTTCAGGTAGTATTTGCTTTGTCTATCTTGCATTTCCTTATTTTCCTTGTTTGTTCTTTTCGAGAACGAAAAGATTTGAGTAGGGGAGAGTGTAACAACCCTGTAGTTTGCGATTATTTTAAATTTTTTATTTTCATTTATTTTAACTGAAATTCCTGATTTAAAAACTTTATTTTATTTAGTAAAATGAATAAATTTTGTTATTTTAAATTTTATGTGAATTATAATTTCAAACATGAATAAATAGAATATTTTCCAAAAATGTGAATTTTGTCAATATGGTCAAACTTTGACTTTTAAATTTAAGATTTAAATATTTGAATTTTTGAATTTTATCTTTTATTATGAAGGTAGATTAAATTTCAAATATACTGCTTTTCGTTTCATTGAAATCTGATTTATATTGTGAAAGTTATGTTTTTTAAACTATTGCGCGTAAATTGTTTTATTTAACAAAATTGTTTATTTTAATTTGTATAAATAATATTTTTTTGTCATATTATGTTATAATTTGTGAATATATGTGTAACATGACAGGTTGTGTATATATTTTATTTTTAAAACATTTTAAAAGTATAGTTATAATTTTCCTATGTTAATTGTGTATTGGCTACAATTTTTAGTTCTTGTTTAGATATAATAATTATTTTCTTTATTTACATTTATTTTTATTAAGAATAATTATTTATTTTCTTTTTCACTTTATTTTATTTGTTTTTATTTTTTTATTTACTGAATTTTATTAGTTTATCTTGAATAAAAGTAATAAGAAATTCAAATGGACAAAGACCTTTCGTTTTCTAGTGACTTTTCGTGTACTTGTCTTTTCAATTTCTTTTGCCTTTCCATTTCTATCTCTGACCGTCCATTCTCTTATGCATTGCCATGTTTTCCTTCTCATTTTCACGAGAGAAACATTTTCTTCTCATCTCAAACTCACCGTAAAAGAAAAAAAATTGTTAATGCCTTTTCTTTCTTTCCTTTTATCTTCTTCTTTCATTGATTTTTGTGCCTTGCTTCCTCTTGTATTGCTCGGCCTAGCCCTGCCATCTTCACCACTGACCACACCACCACCATCTACAGCAACATCTCCTCCTCCTCTGACCAAGATCAGGCCGTGACCATTTGTTGAAGCATCACTACAAAATTTGCAAAGCTCCACTCCACAAATTGCCAAGCCGAGCCTATGTTTCACCCTAACCCCTCCATACATCACTTCAGCCACCACCACCAACAGCTACTTCACCTCTGGCCACCTCTTCACCACTGACCAGACCTGACCTGACCAAGGCTGAGGACTATGATGACCAAGTCGAGCCAAATGGTGCACCAAACCCTTGCCTTTTGCCTTGTCCCTTTATATTCTACATGTTAAAACTCCTACCCTTCACTTACTCCATGTTGCCGTGCATTTGTGATGCCACATCTGAGCCAAAGCATGATCATGGCCGTGCATATGTTCCAGTTAGGCCAAGCATTTGATTGGTAAAAGCATGGTCAATTTATCTTGTTCTTATTGCTGTTTATTTCCATTAGTTTCTGTATTGTTTTGGGTTGAATATTCATGTGTATATTGTTTATGTTATTGGTTTTTTACAAGATTAATATCTTGTCTCTCCTTCCGCTTGAATCAAAGTCGTGCTATGTCGTGCCGTATCGTGCTTCTTGGAATTTATTCTTGTTGTTTGGATTTGCTTTCTCCAGCTTAAAAAGGTGAGTATTCATGCTTGACATTCGTACTTATATAATTGTGAATTGATCACTAGTGAATGTGTAGAAATTGTTATATCATGTTATACCTGCCTGTGATATGAATCATATGATGTTAACCTTGTTTATAAACCTGTCTTATCATCTGTTGCTTCTATATGTTGATATATTGTTTATTTATATCTGTTTCTCACACTGCAAGTTCCATATAGAATAGAATCACTATGGGTTGAAATGATACATACCCAAATGGACTTTAGAATAGGGAAAAATCATTATGGGCTGAAATGATAGGCCTGAGCGATTTTTATTTATTTTATTTTGACTTGGGATTGCAGGTTTGAAATGATAGAACTTGGATTTTTCTTTGTAAATTACGGGTTGAAATGATATATTATCTGTATCACTTGACCTAGGATAGAAAATATTATACAGACCCGTAGTTATTTTATATATATTTTCTGAAAATTTTCAATTATTTTAAAAATGTAAATTCATTATACTTTGATTTAAATTGGATTTAAAATGATTTTTATAAGTATTAGTATTTTCTACAAGTTAAATGTGTTAAATAATGGATGGTAAAGTTGAAATTTGAAAAATGTTGAAACTTGAAATTTTGTTTAAAATTGGAGTTTAAGTTAAGTAAATAAAATATGATAATTTTATTTTAAATTTGAATTTAAATGAATTAATAAAGTGTTGTTGATTTTTCTATGAATTAAAATGGTTAAATAATTGAATACCTAAAGGCATAATTTGAAATATAAATTAACTTGAAAATGTGAAATTTGGTTTTAAAATAAAAGTTAATTTAAGAAAATAAAATGGAAATTAAGTTTAATTTATGTAATGGTAAATTAAATTAAAGTGTAAAGTAAATGCAAAAATTAAGGAAATTGTACATTGACTTTAATAAGTGAATTGTTAAAATAATGTGATATTTATTTGTGAAATTTACTTTATAAAAATCATAAGTTAAAGGGTATTTAAATGACCATTTTAAGGTGGAAAATATGAAATTTTATAAGTTAAAACGGTTTAAATTGAAGTACAATTGTTTGTGAAATTGTATTGAAAATTTGGAAATTTAATTAATAGCACTTCAGAAATGCTATCATTTTTTAAGATAACTTAAATATGTTGTAAAGGATACTACAACACTTCGTAAGTGCTGTGCTTGATGCAAATGAACTAAAGCTAAAAATAACTAAGTGGTATTACAGCACTTTGTAAGTGCCGTGGTAGTAGAAAGAAATTATAAATCTGAAACTAATTAAATGGGCTACAGTAGCACTTGCTAAGTGCTGCAGTTGGCTAAAATGAGATTTTGAATATAATTGAACTATTACAGCAGTTTTCAAATGTTGTCCTTGCTGAGTTGAATTGGTTTCAAATGTAACTTACCGTAGCATTTTCTAAGTGCTGCGAAAGCTGCAATTTCACTATTTTAATGTATTTAAGTGAATAAATGAACTCCGAAAAGGCTAAAATTTTGGGAATTTAACATTTGATTTGAAGGTATAATGACTCCACCTCTATATGGTTTAAATGAATGATTTTAATTCAAAATTATAAATCTTTTTGGAAATTTAACCACAGGTACACTTCTCTGTATGCCTTGTGATTTTTGGATGTACACCTTCAATTTGAGAGTGTGACTGGAGGTGAGCGATTGCTGCAGCTCTGCGCTACCCTAGCCACATCAACACTGTTATTTGCATAGTTTACTTTAATATAGACATTCCTATGATAGCGTTTATTACTATTAAATTAATGGTTTAATGGATCCTTGGTGGATGGGCGATCCCAAGCATCCTTTAAGTTATCGTGCATTACTGCTACAGTTCACATGAGTTGGTTTACATTGTATAAGTATGTATGTCCTAACACGAGTGTTTGTGTTTTAATTTACGCTCGGGTCCGCCTGAGTATTCACAGCTATGGATTTCTCTTTCTACAGTTAGAAATCGCTGGAGATTCTGCTTATCTAGTTATCTATCTATTTCAGTTTCAGTTGTTCTATTTCAGCTCTTATATTAGTAGACTTCTATGTATTTGGGATTTCTATTATGTTTGTTTTCAGACCGATATTATGTATTTTATTTTGAGACTTTGTTATAGTAGCTACGTGAACTACTATGGTATTTTTATTTCCGCTGCGAGTTGTTATGATATTTTTGTGTTTGTGATTCTGTGATTGGTTTTATTTGCTCCAAATTTTACTACAATATGTTATTTTGAATTATTCAAGTCTGACATGTGTGGATTATTATCGATTGAATGGTCCAAAATAGTGGGTCTTTACATTCACAAACAATAGAATTTAATTTACTTAAGCTTTAATATAAAATGTTTACTCGTCTGTTTTTAAAAAGGCAGAGGGATTGAAAACAGATTAAACTTTGAAAATTTGAATTTGGAGAAGAAAGTGCTTTGATTTCTTTTAAAAATTGAACTGCTATGTTAAACTGAAAACTTTGATGATTTAAGACTTTGATTTCAGATTACTTTCTTGATAAACTTTGCTTCAGGTTGCATTTGAAAATAAACCTTTGTTACAGGCTTTTGATCTTTTCTTTAAGAATTTGTTACAGGATTTTGATTTGTTCTGGTGATTGCTTTACAGGTTGAGTTTCTGGTTTGAATTTGTTATTGACTTTTGATAAATGGTTTTGAGAAATGTTTTTACAGGGCTTTGATTCTTGAGTTTGGGAATGTTTCCAGGTTTGGTTTCTTGAGTTTTGAAAAGGGAAGATAGGAAAAAAGAAATGAAGAAAGAAGGTGGATGTTTATATAGACTTAAATTATGATTTATTTAAAAATTAAAAAAAATTGAAAACAAATTATGACACTTGTTCAAATGGTTAACATTTGTCATTTACTATCTCTTATTAAATTACACATGTTAACAATATGCTTTATAATTAAACACTTGTATTTAAACATTTTTATATTATTTTTAAATGATTTTATAAGCTTTTATATTTAATTTCCTAATTAATAAATTCATTTCTTAATTAATAAATGCTTTTCTTAATTTTAGATAAACACCTTTAAAGAAAATAAAATAAAAACCAATTATATTCTAAATAAAATCATATAAAATATATTTAATCCATTTTTAAATGTTAATATAAAACTTTTATATTTATTTTACTATTCAATAAATACCTTCTAAATTTATATAAATAAAATTCTTTTAGGAAAATAATATAAAACAAATATTATTTTAAACAAAACCTTATTCATATATTTTTATATTCAAAATATTTTAAAATATTTATCTTTTAAATTTTCAAATATAAATCCAAATTCCAAATTCAATTTTAAAAATCCAATTTAAAATCAACTTAAATAAATATATTAATGTAAACAAACACATTATTAAATTTGTAAATAATTATTCTATTTAAAATAACACATTATAATTACTGAAAATAACAAATTTTACCAAATTTAAATAATTTAATAAGGAGATTATCACATTTTAAATTTCTTGAAATTCCGGGATATCACATTCCTCCCCCTTAAAAGAATTTCATCGCCGAAATTTAAAAAAAAAGATAATCTAAAACATTTATTTCATTTCAAACCATCAAAACATACATATCAACCATACACTATCAACCAAACAACAATTTCATCCAAACAAACAAAACTAGCTATCCGGACACAGACCCGGATAAGCCTTCCTAAAACTATCCAGAGTTTCCCAAGACAAACTCTGGAATCCTCACTCTACAGAACTTTAACTAGCTATACCAATATGATCCAGAGCTTCCTCTCACCCCCAATCTATAAATCTGAACCAGATATCAGACCATACTTAAAACCAGCTCACTAATCAGATCCTTCTGAACTGCAGATCCCAACTAAGATGGATCGTTCGCATATTTCCTCAGGTGAGATACATGAAGAAAATTGTGAATTTTAGCCATCCGGACTGGCAATTCAATCCTATAGGCCACAACACCAATGCTCTCAAGCACTCAGAATGGACCCATATAACATTGATTCAATTGGCATTGACATAATAGGAATATTTCTTCTATTAAGGACCTTGGAGCAAGTTTTCCCATCTTTCCAAATCTGGTAACTCCTTTAACCAAGGAAACATTGACAAAGGCTAAATCTCTGATCTCTAATTCCAATCGTCTTTGTCTCTTGTCCGCATATTTCTTCTGGTGATCCCATGCTGCTCTCAAACTCTTCTTGATACGCTCCACCTTTGCAGATGCCTCTCCGATCAAATCTGGACCAAGAACATGACAATCTTTCGACTCTAACCAACAGGATGGGAATCTACAAGGTCTTCCATAAAAAGCTTCATAGGGTGCCACCTTGATGCTTGCCTGGTAACTATACGAGAATTCCATTAAACACAGATGGTCCTCCCAAGATTCACCAAAATCCAAAACACAAGCCCTCAGCTAATCCTCGAGTTACTCAGCCTTTCCGTTTGTATGTCGGTCTGGGAATGATTGGCTGTACTCAAAGTCAAACTCGATCTCTAACCCAAAGTTGATAGCAATGCCTCCCAAAATTTGCTAGAGAAGATATGATCACGATCGCTAACAATGCTGACTGGAACACCATGCAGCCAAACAAACTTCTTCAAGAAAAACTAAGCCAAAGATGCTGCAGTACAGGTTGCCTTAACCGAAATAAAATGAGCGCTCTTGGTTAACCGGTCTATAATTACCCATATTCCTTCATTTCCCCTCTTTGGTCCTTGGAAAACCATCGACGAAATCCATAGATATCACTACCCACTTCCACTTCGAAACTTCTAAAGGCTGCAACAAACCAGCGGTCTTCTGCTGATCCCCTTTAACATGCTAACAGATCACACATACCTTGACGAAAGCAGCCACATCCTTCTTCATGCTCGGCTACCAGAAGACTCTCCTCATATCCTTATACATCTTTGAAATCCCTGGGTGGATACTCAGCCTGGAGCGATGACTCTCTGATAAAACTTCGTGCTTTAAATTTCTGAAATTTGAAACACAAATCCTTCGGGTGATCCTCAATGTTCCTAGGTCATCAATCCCAAAACTGGAACACTGGCCATTCCTGACTCAATCCATTCCCTATTGGCACACACAAATGTCCGTGTAGACCTCAAACTTACTCTTGCCATCAGGAATAGCCAGAACAGGAGCACTGGTCAGCCCCGCCTTCAAATCCAAGAAAGCCTCTTCACACTTTGGGTCTGCTTAAACTTTACTCCTTTCCGAGTTAACTTGGTTAAGTGTGAAGAAATCTTAGAATAGTCCCTGATAAACTTCCTGTAGAACCTTGGCAAATCCAAAAAACCGCGGACTTCTGTCGGAGTCTGCGGCTGCTTCCACTCCTGAATAGTAGCTACCTTTGCTGGATCTATAGAAATACCCTCACCGAAAATAATATGCCCCAAAAATCTGACTTTCGATTTCCAAAAATGGCACTTCGAAAACTTATCCTTCAGAACATGCCTCCTCAAAGTCTCTAACACTATCACCAAACACCGCTTGCTCCTCTTCACACTTGGAGTGGACAAGAATATCATTGATGAACACAAGAACGAACTTACACAACACATCCCAGAATACTTGGTTCATCAAATCCACATAGAATTTCAAAGACCCATCCGACTTGGTCACAAAGACTACCACAGAACCTCAACTGGAAAAACTAGGCCGGATCAAACCTTTCTTTAAGAAATCTGGGGTCTGCTACACCAACTCTTCTCTCTCCTTCGGTGCCATCCTTCTACTGAGCTGAAAAACTGGTACTGCTTACGGAACTAAGTCAATCTGAAACTCTATCTCCCGATGAGGCAAACCTTTCACTTCCATGAAAACATTCGAAAAATCTCTGACCACTTCGATGGACTCTATGTCTTCTAGAGATGCCTCGCTTCCATGCTGAAGATTTCTCAAATGAACTCCGAAATCATCACAAGTCACTTTTACGATTCTTTCCAACTCAGTCTCCAAAGACACCATCTTCTCCTCACACATCAAGACATCCTTATACTAATCCAACCAAATCCATACCCAGAATAAGTTCAAACCCTTTTGAATCCAATACAAATGGGTTACAAAAAAAACTATGGTGGAGTTAAGAAAACCTTTAGCCTCTATAGATCTTATCTAACTTGGTTACCCCGCCTATAGGATAAGATATAAGGATAGGACGTTCCAGCAAACAAAGAGAAAGATGAAACTCTTCTAGAACTCATGTTGGAAACCCGAACGGATACCCAATAAATTTAGATAGGTATATAGTTATATAAAAATTACAAATACGCGCTCTCAAAATAGACACTACTCCAAAGCCTAGGTATTAACTCAACCTATGCTCTGATACCAAGTGTGATGGTCTAGGCTTTTCAACCAATGACAGCGGGCCACTCTCCACCGTGGCACATAGTGGCACCTCGAATTTGCTTTCACGTCCAGCATCTCATCTCGCAACCAACCCATCAAGGCCTTATACTACCTCTCAGGGACATGTAGGGGTAAGAGTCTCCTGCTCGGCACCAGAATTAAAGGCTTTGAAAATTCATATTGATAATACTGAAGGTGATAGAATTTTCAAAATTGAATTTGAAAGCCATTTTTTCAGTTTTGAATTTATATAGTTTAAATCGATATTTAAAAATTACCTTCCGAGGCACAGTCTCGGATTTCAACGAAACCAGTTCTGTTGGATCCGTAATAATGTATATTATCGGATTCCAATTTTCGTAGTGTTTGGAGTGATCGATTTGCTGTATAATAAATAAATGCGCTGAAATTATATCGAAATTCAATTAAATAACTGGTCCAAATAGCCATCTTCTCCATACGGTCGAATTTGGACTCGGAACCTTTTCCGCTGCATTCGGAATAGGGGTTCAACATTACAAACGCCTGGCGACATTCCTTGGTTGGAAATCGAAATTTTGAATTGCGGAAACCGAGACAATTTAAATTTGAATTTGCATTTTGAATATAAATCATGTATATATGTTTTCTCATGTTAAAACCTGCACGTGTTTCCCTAATCTAACACTTGTCCTTCATAGTGTACACGTGTTCACCCTCTCTTTTTAAAATAAGAAAAAAAATAATGAATGAAGAAAGAAAATATAATGGCCGAGCTTTTTATCATTCAAATTAAAAACCAAGACTTCATTTTCATTAAAAAAAATTGTTCAAAATGAAATCGTGGCCGATGCCTGAACGAAGAAAATCGCGTCTCTCTTTTTCTGAAAATCAAGATCAAGCATCTTATAGTCTCGATCAAATCAATTCATTCGTCTTCATGATCTTGAGTTCAAATCGCGATTGGGCATCAGGGTTTCTAGCACGGCCGATCGAAGCAGCGAAATATAGGGTCGCGACTAGCATCGGAGAAGCAGCGACATCAGGCAGTGAGGCTCGGCTAGGTGTTCACGTGATGGGTCGTCGACTGCGACGATGAACAATGAGCGATGGCATAGGGAAGCGATGTTGGTCGCGATCATCGTGGATGTCACAAACACGAAGGTGCAGCGATCATTTGTAGGCGAGTGGCAGTGGAGATGGTGGCACGCAGACGAAGTCGGCTTCGTCACTGGTCAATGGTGGCGGTGGTGCTGTCGATGTGAGGGGCTAGGGTTTCGGTGATTGGTGAGGGGAGGGCTCGAATACAAGTCATAAAGGTATAACTGATTTATTTTAATTTAATCTGAATAAATATACATATACATAAATTTAAAATTTACCAGTTATTTTAAAATAATTAATATGGTGATTACATTATGTAGTTAACCTATATTATCTCGTTACTAAAAATAATTTATAAAAGGAAAAAAATTATTAGCTTAAAACCCAATTATTAGTTCAAGTTAAAACCATTGGTTAATTAAATTATTTTTAGTATACGGGTTTCAAAAGAAAAGAAAAATATTTTGTTAAAAAGAAATTAGTTTAAATTAAAATTATTAGTTGAAATAAAATTTTAATATGCAATTGAGTTGTTCGATTTATTTCGAATATTAATTAAATTATCTTATATTTATACAAGGTCAAAATCGTGGAAAAACAAGTCGAATTGGAAATGGATTGCAAATAAAAGGCAAAGGTGAGATCTTCTCACTCGATCGGATTTTCTGATTTAATTTTAAATAGTTAAATTTAAAATTGTTGATTGTGTGCTTGGACGATAAATTATTATAAGTGGTATTGGATTAGACTCTATGCGCCGCATAATAGCGGAGGATATTATATAAACCCATATACCGCGATATTCCACCTCGAAGTGGAATTGGTATTATATATGTATTTGGAGTGATTGATTTTAACACATTATATAGCGGATGAGACCCTATGTGCCGCATAATAAAGGATGATATTATATAATCCCATATACTGTGATATTCCTCCCCGAAGTAGAATTGGTATTCAATTGTTGTGCTAATGTCTATGGATGCAGGGAAACAGGTTGGAGGGATCCAACTGAATTCCTCAAATAATTGAATTTGTTTCAATATTGTATGTTGATTTATTTATAATCTGTGTATGATTATATTTATGATTGAAATCGCTGAAGGCTATAGTTTAGCCAAAATATATTTTTGGTATCGTAGGATACCAGAAATAAATAAAATTGGATTTTTGAAATTTAAGTAGAAAATCTATAGTGAAATCCGATTGAATAAATTCCAAATTATGGGAAAAATATTTTAATAAATGAATTTCGTTTCGTGTGGTATTGTTTAAAAGTTGGAGAATATATTTAAAATTCAGATTTTAAATAGTTTGGAAGTAATAAAGGAATTTGTTTTACAAGATAATAAATTTTGGAAATCAATTGGAAATTGATTTAGGGTTTAAAAAAAATCTTTGGGAAATCAATATGAAAATTGATTGGTGTTTGAGTGAAAATCGATTTGGTGTTTGAAATCAATTTAGAAATCAATTTGGAATTCGATTTGGTGTTTAAATCAAAAATGGAAATCAATTTGGAAATTGATTTGGTGTTTGGGAATAATTTTTGAAATCAATTTGAAAATCGTATATCAGTAGATATTTGAAAATTTTAAAAGGAAAAGGAAATTTATTTAAAAAAAAATAAATGTTGGTTTATTTTTAAAGTGTGGAAAGAAATTTGCGGATTTGGAATATAAATTGAGATAAATCAAGAAGAATTTATTTATTGATTTAAATGGTCCATTTTGAAATGGAAGGAGAATTCTTCCCTGGAAAAACGGGTATATTTTTAAAGTAGCTTTTGAAGTATAAATTAAAAGTTCTAAACATTGATTTAAAAGAATATTGTGGAGAAATTATTTTCTTAAGTTATTTTGAAAATCTTTAATGTAAAGATTTATTTAATTAATTATAGAAGTGATTATTTAAAGATTTAATTTGATATTTGATTTAGAAAATGGTTATTTAAATAATATACCATATTCACTAATTTTATTTTAAAATTAGTTTGGACTTAAAGTTTTGAATGAGATATCGACATAACATTTTCATAACTAATATTTAAATAAGTGTTTAAAAATAGTTTTTATTTTTGTTTCCAGGTATATTTTTTTTAGATGAGTGATTTAAATTATTTTAAAGTATTTGAACTCGGCAAATTTTTTAGTGGAATTAAAGAATATTTGGAAATTTATTCCGCATAAGGAAAATGATTTGAAATTTGTTTTCAAAGGATTGAAATGTGGAAATTGATTTGAAATTTGTTTTCAAATGGTTAAAGTGTGAAAATATATTTTGCGAAGATATTATGAAAATAAATAATTGGGGAAAATTATTTAAATCTGGTGATTGTTGTGAATGTTGATTGATAGTTAAATAACCGACTATCAATATTGGCCTTTAAATGGCATTTGAATTACGATGTGACCGGCAGTCTATAGCATTCCCGGTTTTAAACCAAATATAAATTGGTAATTAATTTAAATTTTGAAATTAAATTGTGAATTTATTTGTAAATTAATGTGAAAATTCCTAGAACAAATGAAAATATATATAAGATTTTAAATAAAGGATTTGATTTGGAAATCTAAAATATTTTATGATTTGGAATTTGATTTGAAATTCAAATTACATATATGTTGTAAATAAATGTTTGGAAAATAGATAGATTGTGAATGAATAAAATATATTTTTTTAAAAAGATATTGTTTGTTTATTCATTTATAAATACAAATTGATTGTATATTAATTTTTGAATTTGAAATTTAAAAATAAATGTTTTAAATAATATATTGTATTTGGAAACTCTAAAATTTTATACTAATAGAAAAAAATTGTTTTGTATTTATAATATGATCATTTAAAAAATTTATTCTGAAATTGATATAGATAAATTTACAAAAGACTGTTTGAAGAGTTAAATTCAAATATACACTTATTTATTAATGTTTAATTGATTTTAAATCATATTCTTTAAGATATAAATATGTATGTAAAAGGAAGTGGATTATTTAAATTTAAAAATATGATATAAATTTTTTATTTAAGACATAAATACATGTAAAATACATGTGTAAACATTTTAACAATCAAGTTAGCATTTGTAAACACTTTGACAAAACATTAAGACAAGTGTTAACCACGAAAACAAGAAGAATACAAGTGTCCTCTATTTCTTTTATTTCTAAAATAACCAATACAAAGAAAATATCAGGTTATATGTTTTTATTCCCTCTCTTTAACATTTCTTTTATCACTTTTAAACTTCAAGGAAAAAAACTTAGATCATTTCAACCTGAAAACAAATTCAGAATCTAGAAAAAAGAAAATAATCAAAGTCTGAAAGCAAAACCAGATTTCAACATGATCAAGCAATAGATCAAAGTTCAATAACAAGTCAGATCATCTCAACTTAAAACAACCAAAAAGAGAAAAAAAGAAAAAACATGCAGTTCAGGGTTTCAGCTTAGATCAAATTCAAATTCCAAAATTTGAGCTTCAAGATATGTTCAAACAAAAACAAAGCTTCAGTTTAAATTTAAAACAATAAGCATGCAGATCCAAATTTGCAATCTGACATCAATTAGGTTCAAGTTCCAGTTTTTCAAACTCAAAAGCAAAAATTCTTGTTCTCTGCTTTCAAACCATCCAGGTGAGCAACTTTTACCTTAAACCTTGAAATTTCTTATATGATTTAATATAGTGGTTGATGTTGAAGTTAAATGATGAAAAATGTTTGAAATGGATGTGAATATGTTTGTATATACATATAAAAATGCAAGAAATTGAATGCATGTTTGTGTCTAGGCATATACATGCCCCTGTTAACAAATTTTACAGGGTTGATTAAATTCAAAATTCAATATCTCTTTCCCAAATCTCTTTGAACACATGATGTTTAAAAGGAATTTGTTTGTGTTGATATAATAAAAATTCTAAAAATAAAAACGAGTAAAATTATTAAGAAAATTATCTGGAAATTGGAAATTTACAGTGAAAATCATTATATGTCAAAAAATCAAGTTTCAAAATTCTTAGTTTTGAATATATGATTAGGATCGTAATAAAAAAAATGAATTTTAATAGAAAATTCAGGAATTTTAGATTTGTATATAGTGGTTGTTTCTGTGATAACAGAAAATGCATTATCATCAAATTCTGATGACCGTCGAAGTCTGGGGAGTCGGCCCTGACTTCGAGGGTGGTTGGAAGGTCGTAGACTATGGGAAAAATGGTGGGAAGTTTTTATAATGAGCGTGGTGGCGGGTAAAAGATGTTTTAGGGTTTAAGGACAGGGTTTGGTCGGCGATGGTCTTCGAGTTTGTACATCATCGTGGATGGATCAAGTACTACCGCACCAGAGGGGATTGATGTGTGAGGATGTGACATGTCTCTGGGAGGAGTAGCATGGGTTCTCGAGGTCGGGATCGCTGGTGAAGGGGGGTTTTTCGATTTGAATGGGTTAGAGGCATTGGTCGATTGGGTTAAATTTTGATTCGCAGGTGATATCTTCGATCTGGGTTGCGAGTTGAACGGTGACGTCATCGTCGACCTGCTAGAACCAGTGGTGATGGTCGAAGGGACTCCGACGAACTGTTCACGTGCATGATCATCATGGGTATTTGTTTATTTTGCAGAGTTGTGGAAGAAGAAGGAAGCTCGAAGCTGGGATCGTGAAATTTTGGTGATGGCTCGAGTGTGCAGTCGAGTTTGTACGTAAGAGTGTTTTCAGTTTTCAAACATAAATTAAAATAGAGGAAAAGAAGAAGAAAAAAGATGACTCGGGGATGTGGTCGGGAAAGACATGGTTGGAGTTCGGGGATTTTGAAATTTGGCTCGGGTTTTTAATTTTGAATTTCCAAGTTTTAAAATTTGAAAGAAAAATTTGTTCCTGGATTTTAAAAATAAAGGAAACTATAGTTTTGAAGCTTAAAAACAAAATACATTTAGTAATAAAGTTTTTCAATGCTAGTTAGTGATAAGTTTTCAAAGTATAAATAATTGTGAAGTTTCAAAACAAGTTTCCAAAGATTTGATTTTGAAGTTAAATTATGTTTAAAATTGTTTTAGGGTTTTGGGTAATTGGATTGGGATAAATATTTTAAGTATTCTTTAATATTTCAAATAGAATTTGATAATGTGATTAAAATAAGTTATTAAGATAAATGGTTCATCTTAAGTTAATTAAGGCTTTGAGTAATTAAAGGATCATTTATTAATGTAATTACTTAAAGGTTAATTACTTTAATGTAATTAAAACTTGATTAATTAATTTGTTATTAAAAGTTAATTAATGATAAGTAAATAAAAGAGTAATTAATTACTTAAAGATAATTACTTAATTAAAAGTAATTTATTTAAAGTTGATAAATCAAGTGATCAAAGAATAACTAATTAAAGGATAATTAATTAATGTAATTGATTAATTAGGGTAACTAATTTGAGGATAATTAATTAAAGGTTAATTAAGTAATGAAAACGATTAAGGATAATCACTTATTGTAATTAATTAAGGATAATTAATTTAATGGTAATTAATTAAGGGTTATTTAATTTATTAATTAGTTTATTAATAGTAATTAATTAAAGGATAATTAAATAATTAAAGGTTAATTATTTAATTATTAAAGGCTATTTGATTTATTAATTAAGGACAATTAATTAATAATTTAAGGTTAATTAAAAAATGATTAAAGATTAATTGATTAAGATGGTTTGTAATTAATTAATATTAATTAACCAGGATTAGTAGTTTATTCATAAGTAATTAATCTGATTTAAATTAATCAGATAATTAATTGATCTTACCTATGGATGTTTAAATCCTATTGAATGTTGAATTGTTTTGACATCCCTGATGTGTGATGCATTGTGACATGAAGTGTTCTGATTTAAGCCGTGATGAATGTAATTTATTTATCTGCGATGAATTTATATTATTTATCTGTGAATTTGTGAATGAAGATAAGCGTTATAGGATTATACCGCTTATCGATATTGATGTGTTTGGATTGTGATGTTGCACTATTTTATAAAACCCCTGGACTACACCATACACACACAAATATGGATTGCACGAGGAAATCGGTTAAGTCACAAATATTTTGAAATCTAAATTTTGAATCCAAATGTTTTTGGAAATGGAATTGGATTGAATATGAAAAGCTTTTTGGAAAGGAAGTTTGAAATTGAAATTTAGTTTGAATATAATTTATCTTGTTTAAGTTTTGAAATTGTTTTGGAAATCTAGTTTGAAAGGTTTATACAAGTTATATAATATATTTATATATATATGGATTTTAAAACCATTTTAAAGTATTTTTAAAGGTATTATTTTGGGAATTTATACTTAATCCCAAGTATATACTTTACATGATATAACTTGTGCATATTTGATCGGGTTTTTCCAAAACGAAAACCCTTGTTTCAAATAATAATAGCTTTCATATAAAGAAAGGATTTCCAATTTGTGTTGAAAAGGATTTCAGGTTTTGAAATGAAAATAGTTTGAAAGCTAAGAAGGAATCTTTGTGAAATATTTGGTGAACTTTGTTTTCAAACAAAAGAGGATCTCAAAGATAGATCTTTTTTTTAAATATTGTGAATGAATCTTTGTGAAAGATTGGTGAACTTTGTGAAGTGCATCTTTTGTTTAAATATTTGAAAAGGTAATTTGTTTAACCATTTTGAAGAAATTTTTTGAATTTTAAGTTATGTTTTTAAATATTGTGCTCATTATTCGTTTTGGCCGGGAGAGGACCTTGTGTCATATAACCCATTTCGAATAATGATACGGCGATATGGATTGCACTTGAAGACTGGTGGTGAAGACCGGGTATTTTCGAGAACGAAAGGATTACCCGTCGAATGACTCTGCACCGAGTAGCTACGGTATAGAGATCTCCATATGTGATGGGGAGTCCAATCGGATTGTGAATACTCAGATTGCAAGGGCTTCTTTGTGAAGTGCCTTCGGTTCTGTTCGAACCCAAAACAGACGTGTATGGTGTGTGTCTGACATTACATTTTGAGATGTAAAGCGGATTTCTATTAAATACAACTCTGTTTGATGGCGGAGAATTTATTTTCTTAGCTTAGCACCCTTCTCTGAGACGTATGAGCTCAGATGTTATGTAGTTGATGGTTACTAGTGATACATTCCCAATTTGGTAACATGGCATATGAAGTGCTGCTGATCATGTGTTGATCGAAGCATAGATTTTGTGTAAAGCATAGCTTTGTGGACGAGACTTCATCGAACCTCACAACCTGGTAATGGTCGAAACAGGAATCATTGCAGCAAGGTTATTTGGGTGTAGCGCCCCCTGAGGGTATGTCATTTCCTTTTGGATAAAAGGTGATATCATGGTATGGAGTCTTAACCTAAGTGGTTGCTGCAAACTTATTGCTTTGTGGTTGTTGTTGTAGAGGTACCTCGGATAAAGGTCGGTAACGACTGGGGGATGGCATGCTCGTGTCAGTAGTTACCTAGTTACAAAGGTAACCCAGCCTTGTGTTGGCAGAGATCCGGTTAGGTTCTCGGGGGCGTCCCTCCAGAGGCGTTCCATTCGGTGTAGGAAGTTACTTTGCTTGACCATTTGTTGGAAATCTAAGAAACGAAACGCGCCCTATACGGTTTTAGTTGTATAACCTGCCATGGAATGTGGCGGTAACCTGCTACTGAACATGGTAGCTATAGTAGGCATACGACGAAATGTGGTATGCTAGCTAAAATTAATATTGTACTTTCGAAAGGTTTTCTGCACTATGCACTAATAATAATATCAAAATGATTTTCGCATATCAGCATGTTTGACTATCATAAGGAGAAATCTCCTCCAATTGTGCGTTTGCATTGTGTGTGTGGCGGGAGGCCTTATGGTAGTTTCATTTCCAAAAAGCATTAAGCATTTCTTTTAAATTCTTTTGTTTTTCTCTTATTAAAGGTAAACTGTTTTTGTTGCTCATACCAGTCCCATGACTGACCCGGAGTTTATTGTTGCCTTCCTAAACTCTGGGTGCCCACAATTTTCCACACGGGCATTTTAGAGTTGCACTTTTCAGATAATCAAATAGTAGGTGTAGATTTAGTAGCATCCAGCCTTTGGATTTTGGCGATCACATTTGCTTCATTCTGGAGTTACCTAGTTTGCTTATTGTATCGTGATGATGGTTCGAGCTATCTTTGGCTTGGAGATGGAGTTGCAGTTGCAATACGGAGTTGGATTCTTTTGGGGACTCTTCTGTCTTTTGGTGCTATCTTTCCACTTCTATTTGTTCCGCTGTTGTATATCTTTCGGCTCTGATATCGATATTCATTTATATCAGATTGTGGTATCATTGTTGTAATCAATGTTGTATATCAATGATATATTGTTTTTATTCCGCTATGTTGTTGTACTTAATGTGTTATAAGCTCCGGCGAATCGTATTTTTACAATTGAATCTGCGGCATTCGAATACGAGTGAAGCATGGATGTCGATTTTCGGACGTGAAAATCCAGGTCATCACATTTGCTCCGCGATATTCCACCTCGAAGCGAAAGTGGTATTTAATTGTTGTAATGACATCTGTGGTTGCAGGGAAATAGGTTGGAGGGATCCAACTGGATTCCTCAAATATTTGAATTTGTTTCATATGTCGTGTGTTAATTATTTATAATCTATGTACGATTATATTTGTGATTGAAGTTGTTGATGGCTATAGTTTAGCCGAATATATTCTTGGTAACGTAGGATACTAGGAATAAATAAAATTGGATTTTTGAAATTTAAGCAGAAAATTTATAGTAAATTAATTTTAGAAAATTGAATAAATTTAAAAGAAGGAATGTAAAGGTATAAAAGTCGATTTTTGAAATCTCATCGAATTAATTCCAAAAATATGGGAAAAGATTTTTATAAAGGAATTTTTAGTAATATTGTTTAAAGTTGAAGGATTTTTTTAAAATTTGGATTTTTAAATAGTTTAGAAGAAATAGAGGAATTTATTTTAAAAATAAATAAATTTGAAAATCAAATTAATGGTACTTGAAAATACATCATTGGAAAATCAATTTGAAAATCATATATCAGTGGATATTTGAGAATTTAAATTCATAATGGGAATTTTATAAAGGAAAGGGAAATTTTTTTAAAAAATAAATATTAGTTTATTTTTAAGTGTGGAAAGAAAATTACAGATTTGGAATGTAAATTTAAAATAATTTGGAAAGGATTTATTAATTGATTTAAATGGACCATTTTTGAAATGGAAAGTGTATTTTCCCTGGAAAGCCAAGCATGTTGTCAAAGTAGTTTTCAAATATAAATTAAAAGATCTAGAGTTTGTTTTAAAAGAATATTTTGGAGAAATTATTTTCTTAAGTTATTTTGAAAATCTTTTGAGTAAAGATTTATTTAACTAATTATAGAAGTGATTATTTGATATTTGATTTAGAAAATGGTTATTTAAATATGTATACTTTATCTACAAATTTTATTTTAAAATTAGTTTGGACTTGAAGTTTTATATGATATAATGGTATAATGTTTTCATAGCTAATATTTAAATAGGTGTTTAAAAATATTTATTTTAAATATTTCCTAGTATATTTTGGATAAGTGATTTGAATTATTTTAAAGTATTTGAACTCGGTAGATTTTCAGTGGAAATAAATATTTGGAAATATATTCCGCATAAGGAAAATGATTTTAAATTTGTTTTCAAAGGATTGAAATGTGAAAATTGATTTGAAATTTGTTTTCAAATGGTTGAAGTGTTAAAATTATATCTTGCGAAGATATTTTGAAAATAAATAATTGGGGGGAAATTATTTAAATCTTGGTGATAGTTGTGAATGTTGATTGATAGTTAAATAACCGACTATCAATATTGGCCTTTTAATGGCATTTGAATTTGGATGCGACCAGGGGTCGGATTCCAAATGGATACTCCAAAACCACGTCAAACCTTTGAGATAGTGATGGATCTTTTGTTTAAAAGACCAAAGTGGAAATTTGTTGTGATTTATTTGAAATCTGAATGAACACTTATTTTTAAAAACAAGCGCTCATTATTCAGATTAGCCGGGAGAAGACTTTATGTCATAAAACTCATTCCGAATAATGATACGACGAAATGGATTGCATTTGAAGATGGTGTTGAAGACTGGGTATTTTCGAAAGCTAAAGAATTACCTGTCGAATGCCTCTGCACCGAATGGCGCCGGTATAGAGATTTGATCACCCTTTGTGATGGGGATTCCGGACGTGATTAGTGAATATCCGGATTTGCAAGGGATTCTTTGGAAGTGCCTTCGGTTCCGTTTGATCTAGTTTCTATCAAATATATTTCTGTTGGTGGCGGAGAATATATTCTCTTCGCTTAACACCCTTCTTTGAGACGTACGAGCTCAGAGGTTATGTATTTGATGATTACTAATGATACATTCCCAATTTGGCAATGTGGCATACGAAGTGCCGCCGATCATTTGTTGATCGAAGCATGACTTTGTGAAAAGCGTAGCTTTGTGGACGAGACTTCGTCGGACCTCACACCCGAAAATGGTCGAAACAGGAAGAATACGGCAAGGTTATGAGGGTCACGCCCTTTAGGGTCTGTCATTTCCTTTTATAAAAGGGTGGTATCATGGTATGGAGCCCAGATATTTAACCTATGTGGATGCTGCAAATTTATTACTTTATGGTTGTGGCTTTGTGGTTGAGAATCCTCGGATAAAGGTCGCTAACGACCGGAGGATAGCATACTCGTGTAGTAGTTACCTAGTTACAGAGGTAACACAGCCTTGTGTTTGCATAGATCCGGTTAGGTTCTCGGGGCGTCCCTCCAGAGGCGTATCCATGTGGCAATAGGAAGTTCCTTAGCCTGACCAATTATTGGAAATCCAGTCACCAATACGCGCCTTGTACGGTTTTTGTTGTATATGGTAGTCACCACTGTCTAGATGGTAGTTGTTAGTCCATGAGATGATGGTTTTGATGACAACAACCTTAGAATAGATTATAAAATATAAATACTAATAGTATAAGTTTAGATATATATGTATATGCAGGATTTAACCATGCAGGTAACAAGAATGAAGACTGTACAGTATAGAGATTCAAGATATCAAGATTGAAGACTCATGAGTATCAAGATTATCAAGAGTTCAATAGTTCAAGTAATTTATTTTTTAATTATAAATTTTTTTAAAACTCCTAGAAAATCACTCGCATCTTAAAATCCAATTTATTCGTGGAATGGAATCCACTTTGAGCCTGTTAAAGGGATGGAACCCTAAGTTGGATGGAACCTATGAAAAATCCAGTGGAACACTGTTTTGTATCCGCTAACTTTTTATTCAAGATGGTTTTTCAAAATTATATCTTGTTTTCAAAAGGATTTCAAAACCTTCCTTTTAAAAGCATCAAAAACATCTATCCTGGTTTCAAATACATTTAGCCTTAAAATAATCTTTAATTTCAAAATCAAATTATTCGTGGTTTTAACTATCTTCAATAATAATATTTTTAACTTTTAAATATTTATACTTAGATTTAAATATAAAATTATAGTAAAATTTTGTATATATTATTCTATATATTTACTTATGTATTTTAGCAATAGACAAGTATATTTATAAATTTAAAATAGTTTTAATATAAGATAAATGTTATTTTCAAAGAAAATCAAAACACCAAAAATCCCTTTGGGATGTCGACATGCTCAAGTACCCCATGTCGACATGGTGTCAGTTGAGTTCAAAATTTAAATTTCAAAAGAAGTGTCTATTCGTCATAACTCTTCACGAATGGACATGGCTATTGTTCCTCTATAAATAGGGGTTGGTTTCAACGAATTTTAACAGAGTTTTTCTGTTTTCCCCCTCCTCTTCTTCTTCCATATTTCTATATACATATTCTTACCATTAGGCTGCCGAAATCAACATTGAATCTAACTAGATTATCTATGGTTTGATTCTCTATCACTATCTCAACAAGAGCCTCAGTGCTATTCAGAGTTATAGGCTTTTTGTAATCAACTTAGCGAGAAAAGGTGTGATTGTAGCCTTGGGAAATCAATTGAGCGAGATAAGATGTGATTGTAGCCTTGGGAAATCAATTGGGTGATCTTGTCACCCAAAAAATTAAGTATCTCTACCCAGAGGATTGTGATTCTGGAGTGTGTACCTCGTTGCCTTGAAATCGAGGGTGTAATTGTAAAGATTGTTTTTGAAAGGAAATCGGTACTTATATGCGGGACTGGAAGTAGGGTAACTCCGAACCAGTATAAAATCCGGTGTGTTCTTTCGTTTACTGCTTTTACTTTATATTTGCAACTGTGTTTGATTCTGTGATCATATCTGTGTCTGAATATTACATACATTTGTGTTAAAATTAACAAAAACTCAAAAAGATTTAACAATTCTCTAAAACACTATTAACCCTCCCAACTCTAGTGATTATTCTAGCATTAAGATCCTTAATCCGCATTTCTCACGTTTGGTATCAGAGCAAGGTTTTCAAAGTTTCATAATCCGATTTTTGAATTTTTTTTTTTTTAAATGGCTATGCTTGTTAATACTTGTTTAGAAATATTCAGATCATCGTTGTCTTTTAAGTCTGCCTATAATTAATGTTCAAATTCAAGTTGTCTGCCAAAATTGTTTGATGTGCAGGAATCATGCTTTATGGCTATTGAGGAATCAATACACAATAGACAAATTGTGCAGATTAGAAAGGACAAATGGATGCTCGATAGTGGATGTTCTAGACACATGACTGGCAATCCAGATATGTTAAATAATATAATCAAAGACAAAGGACTGGTTAACTTTGGAGACAATTCAAAAGGATATGTAATTGGCATCGGCAAAGTCGGTAACTCTGAAACTCCTATTATTACTAATGTTTTGCTAGTTAAAAATCTTGAAACATAATCTTCTAAGTATAAGTCAACTTTGCGATAAAGGATATAAAATTAAATTTGAAAAAAATAAATGTCACATTGAAGATAACAATTCAACCATAATATTTGAGGGAGTTGGGAAAAAGAATATTTATATTCTTAGTATGAAAGTTTGAAATGACAACTTATGTCTTTTGGCAAATACAAGTGACCCTTGGATTTGGCATAAGAGATTTGGGCATTTGAATTTCAAACTCTCATCTAGACTGTCAAAACATGATCTAGTAAGAGGTCTCTCTAAAATGAATTTTAAAGTAGATAGTATATGTGATGCATGTCAATTAGGAAAACTTAGAAAAAGTTCCTTTAAATTAAAAGATTTGATTTCAACTCCAAAACCTCTTGAATTACTTCACCATGATTTATTTGGTCCATCTCAAATTCTATCAATAAATCATAGTAATATGTTTTTGTAATTGTAGATGATTATTCTAGATTTACATGGACAATATTTTTGAAACATACAATTGATACTTTTGAATATTTTAAGAACTTTACAAAAAGGATTCAAAATTAACTTTCTCTAAAAATTATATCCATTCGTAGTGATCACGGTGGTGAATTTGGAAATAAAATGTATGAGGAATTCTGCAATAAAAAGGGAATAACTCATAAATTTTCATTTCCAAGAACTCCACAATAAAACGGAGTAGTAGAACGTAAAAATAGGACGATTCAAGAGTGTGCGAGAACTATGCTTTCAGACAGTAAATTACCAAAGAATTTTTGGGCAGAAGTAGTTGCTACCGCCTGTTATATTTTAAATAGAATTTTAATTAGACCTTTAACTAATAAGACTTATTATGAACTTCTTCACTCAAAGAAACCTAAAGTATCTTATTTTAGAATTTTTGGAAGTAAATATTTTATTTTAAATACTAAAGATAACTTAGATAAATTTGATCCTAAATCCTACGAAGGTATCTTTATCGGATATTCTAATAGAAGTAAAGCGTACATAGTATTTAATTAAGAACTAACATCATCGAAGAAACAATGCCTGTCTCATTCGATGAAAATTTCTAAAAATTTGAAGATTCAAATGATGAAGATGATTTAATTACTCAAAATCAAGAGTCGACTGAAAGTAATAATGAAATTAATCATCCTAATAAAAGGACTAAACTTTCAAAAGATCATCCTATTGAAAATATACTAGGAGATATGCAATCTATAGTTAAAACTAGAAATCAACTTAGTCAAATGAGTAATGTAGCTTTTATATCAACTATTGACCCTAAAAATCCAAAAGAAGCATCAACTGATGATTCATGGATTTTAGCTATGCAAGAAGAACTAAATTAATTTACTAGAAATGATGTTTGGGAACTTGTTCCTAGATCTAAAAATAAAACTATAATTGGAACTAAATGGGTTTATAAAAAAAATGAATGAACTAGGAGAGGTAGTTAGAAATAAAGCACGTTTAGTCGCTCAAGGTTTTTGTCAAGAAGAAGGAATAGATTTTGATGAAACCTTTGTTCCCGTAGCAAGATTAGAAGCCATTAGGATTCTACATGCTTTCTCAAATCATAGTAATTTCAAATTATATCTAATGGATGTTAAAAGTGCCTTTTTAAATGGATTTGTAAAATAGAAAGTATATGCTGAAAAACCACCACTTTTTGAAAATGAAAAATTACCTAATCATGTTTACAAACTTAAGAAAGCTTTATATGGCCTAAAACAAGCTCCTAGAGCCTGGTATGATAGACTAAGATCTTACTTATTACAATCAAAATTTGAAATTGGTAAAGTAGATAATACTCTTTTTATTAAAAGAAATAAAAATGATATTCAACTAGTACAAGTTTACGTAGATAATATCATTTTTGGATCAATTAACTTTGAAATGAATAAAGAATTTTCTGAAATAATGACAAAAGAGTTTGAGATGAGTCATATGGATGAATTAAATTTCTTTTTAGGATTACAAATAAAACAATTAGATAATGGTATCTTTATTAGTCAAGAAAAATATGCTAAAGACCTAATTAATAAATTTGGTTTGACTACTACGAGTGGAAAATCCACTCCCATGGCAACCAATGAGTATCTAAGTAAAGAAGATCTCTCGAAAGATGTAGATCAAAAGTTATATAGAGGAATGATTGGATCACTACTCTATATTACCGCTAGTAGACCCGATATCATGCATAGTGTTTGTCTCTGTGCAAGATATCAATCCCAATCTACAGAAACCCACTTAGAAGCCATAAAACGTATCATAAGATATGTTGAACACACTTCTGACTATGGCTTATTTTACCCTAAAAATGATTCCTTTGACTTAATATCTTACTGTGATGCTGATTATGCTGGTTGTAAATCAGACCGAAAAAGTACAAGTGGAACTTGTCACTTTTTGGGGCATTCTCTAATTTCCTGGTTTAGTAAAAAGCAAAACACAGTTTCTTTATCAACAACTGAAGCACAATATATTTCTGCTGCTTTGGCTTGTTCTCAAGTAATATATATGCAACAAACTTTAAAAGATTATGGTTTAAAATTTTCAAAATCACCAATTTATTGTGATAATACTAGTGCGATAAATTTATCTAAAATTACTACTCAACATGCTCGAACTAAACATATTGATATCAGACATCATTTTCTCAGAGATAATATAAGTAAGGAAGTAATCACTCTAGATTATATCAATTCTGAGAATCAAATTGCTGATATCCTAACAAAACCTTTAAATGAATCTATATTTACTAAATTAAGAAGAGAATTTGGTATTTGTTCAATAACTAAAATATAAAATATAAATAAACATAAGTATAATTAAAATTAAATCAAAATAAATACATTAATAAAAAATTTAAAGGACCATGTCGATATACCACCCCAATCCATGTCGACATATAACGTTTTATTTTTAAATTTTTTCCCACCAAAGTTCAAAATAATTGATCATATATTCTTCTATTTTCGAAATTTTATTCATCCTTTCTGTTATTTCTCTGTTCTATCCTATGAAATCAAATAATCAATGGCCTCCTCTTCAAAATCAAACAAAAATTCTACCTTTTCGTTTCCTTGTCCCACTTCTGGTCTATTTCAACGTACTACTCTCGCTCGTGTGACAAAAATGGAGGATTCCCTAAAGGATGCACTTCAGTTAATGACTGAAATCTAAGTAATGAAACTTAAAATGGCCAAGGAACAAGAGGGGCAAGACAAAATTCTTAGGAATTTGCAAAAATTTCTAATGGACAATTATGCCAACCCGATCTTGATTGAAGAAGACTCTTCAGGAGATCATGTACAAGAGGCCGGCGAAGAAGAAGAAGAAGAGGAAGAAGAAGAACCCATAGAAGATGTGCATGTGGAGGATAACGACAAAGTCGTGTGTTTGGAGAAGTGTGTTTTGATAAAGATGGGAATCTTGTCGAACAACATGGAAATTTCTATTTCCACTATCCAAACTGTTCGATTCATAGATCTCCTATGTTCAATAACACACATTAGTTTCTTCTCTTTCTTTACCATTGTTGTATGTTTCTTCTTACGTTTCCCACGAAAATGTAAAATATAACTATATGATTAGTAAATAAATTGTATTCTTATATGTGTTCTTCCCTATTAATAAGTATAACTATATGGTTATTATATACTTAGAATAGTTAGTAGTTTAGGATTAGGCTTATTATTAGATCTTAGTGTTGATTATTTATGATAACACTATCATTGTAATCACATGTCATAGAGTATTAGATTTAAGGGGAGTTATATAGTTTGTAGTTATATAGTTTAGAGTTAGTTTTTTGTTGATGACAAGGGGGAGAAGTATAAAATAGGGTAGTTAGGCATAGATTAAGGGGGAGTTATTAGGACAGAAGTGATATTTTATAAACAAAGTTGTCATCATCATAAAGGGGGAGATTGTTAGTCCGTGGGATGATGGTTTTAATGACAACAACCTTAGAATAGATTATAAAATATAAATACTAACAATATAAGTTTAGATATATATGTATATGCAGGATTTAACCATGCAGGTAACAAGAATGAAGACTGTACAGTATAGAGATTCAAGATATCAAGATTGAAGACTCATGAATATCAAGATTATCAAGAGTTCAATAGTTCAAGTAATTTATTTTTTAATTAGAAATTTTGTTAAAACTCCTAGAAAAGCACTGGCATCTTAAAATCCAATCATGGAATGGAATCCATTTCGAGCCTGCTAAAGGGATGGAACCCTAAGTAGGATGGAACCTACGAAAAATCTAGTGGAACATTGTGTTGTATCCGCTAACTTTTTATTCAAAATGATTTTTCAAAATTATATCTAGTTTTCAAAATGATTTCAGAACCTTCCTTTTAAAAGCATCAAAAACATCTATCCTGATTTCAAATACTTTTAGCCTCAAAATAATCTTTAATTTCAAAATCAAATTATCCGTGGTTTTAACTATCTTTAATAATAATATATTTAATTTTTAAATATTTATACATAGATTTAAACTATAAAATTATAGTAAAATTCTATATATATTATTCTCTATATTTACTTATGTATTTTAATTATAGTCAAGTATACTTATAAAGTTTAAAATAGTTTTAATATAAGATAAATGTTATTTTCAAAGAAAATCAAAACACCAAAAATCCTTTTGGGATGTCGACATACTCAAGTACCTCGTGTCGACATGGTGTCAGTTGAGTTCAGAATTTAAATTTCAAAAGAAGTGTCTATTCGTCATAACTCTTCACGAACGGACATGGCTGTTGTTCCTCTATAAATAGCGGTTGGTTTCAACGAATTTTAACATAGTTTTTCTGGTATTTCACTCCTCTTCTTCTTCCATATTTCTACATGCATATTCTTACCATTACTCTGCCGAAATCAACATTGAATCTAACTAGATTATCTTTGGTTTGATTTTCTATCACTATCTCAATAAGATTCTCGGTGCTATTCAGAGTTATAGGCTTTTTGTAATCAACTTAGCGAGAAAAGGTGTAATTGTAGCCTTGGAAATGAATCAAGCGAGATAAGGTGTGCGTAACGACCTGATATTTTCAACCATTCGCATCCGCACATGTCGGACTTTAATTGCTCAAAATATCAGATTATTAATTGAAATTTGGCAGAACTTAACATCTACAGTAAATAAATCAATCAAGAATCATAGATACGGAGTAGTACAATGATACGCAGCGGAATAAATGAATAGTAGTTCATGAAGCTACTATATAAACAAAGTTAGAAATAAAATACATTAGAAAATTCCAGATGCAGTGAAGTCTCCAGTACGGGCAGATGACTTCTCTGAACCAATCGACTGGATGACTGAAAGGATAGAGAGCTGGATCTTCAAGCAACGCTCCAACTTTAAAGGTGAGTCTCAGATGTTGTATCACTCAGTCTGACCCGAGCGTAAAGCAAAACACAAAACATTCGAGTCAGGATTAACATTCTTATATCTATAAATCCAACTCAAGTGAAATATCAACTGAAATATAATTAACTTAGAGGATGTTTGGGATACCCATCCTCTAAGGATCCAAAGAACTATCTACAGGGTAGAAATATACACTGTAACACCATGGTCGTTTCAATTTTGCTTATATTTCAAAACTAAAATATCATTTTCATTTCAAATATCTCTGTTTTCCAAATTAGTGTATATATATATATATATATATCCAATAATTTACGAAGTAAAGTATTTTTATTTCCTCAAACTTCACAAATCGCTTCAAAAATCAACTCGACCCTCCCGTTCAAATTTAATTAAATCAAAATTTATCAATTTCCATTAATTTAGTTTCTGACTAAACTAATTCAAATTTTAACTATGTTAAATACGGATTTGAACCACAAAATAAACCATTTAAATTTCAATATAATTCGAAGTTAATACATTTCGGAGCTTTAAATATTCAACATTTCAAACACTAAACTTTGATAGTTGCGTTTATCTCCCAACTTGACTTCACTATTATTTAGTTTCGAAATATTCACTTAATAAATTCAATATTATTTATATGACCTTAAATTTACATTTTCTATACATTACCTTTGACTTCTTTAGACATGAATCATCCATTAAATTTCTTAAATAAAAATTCAAGTTATAGGATCATCTGTTAAAGTTTCGAATTTAATAGTTTCAAATTGATTTAACTAAATAAAACCCTTAACTAATGACAAATTCAAATAAGTCCCAAATATACCTTCAAACCTTAGCTTATAAAATTTATTCCACAAATCTATTTCAGAAATACAAATTTAATAAATCCTTAAACATATTTCATATTAATAAAATCAATCTTAATTAAATTATCTTAATATTAAATCTATATATAAAATAACCTTTATATATAATACTTTAAATCAATATTCATTAAAAACATATATTTCTTTTCAAGACCATAGAAATTATTTCCAAAACATTCATATAGACCACGGCGTCGATGTAAAATTTTCTATTCTATGTACAAGGGATACGGATATTTATCATTTCAATCTGTAAGTTAAATATATACGGGTGGATATCATTTCAACCCGTAATCCCAAATTCAATTCAAATGAAAACCGCATGGTTTTATCATTTCAACCCATAACGAAATTCTCCTATTCTAAAATCCATTCGGGTATGTATCATTTCAACCCATAGTGATTTCTATACTAACAAGGAACCTGCAGAGTGATAACAGATATGAAAATAATAATAATAACAACAGGCATATATCATCAAAAATAAATATAAACAATAGGATATGGTGTCATATCCCATAAGTGAACAGTTACAGATAATAGCATATATAACAATTTAAATAACTACAGCATCATATTTCAATTGTCGTTTCAATTTAATCAAATTTAACAAATAAAAGAATGTTAATCGTGAGTGATTGCTCGCCTTTCGAGGCTAGAGAATAAAGAAGATGACATGGATACACACACTGATACGGACACTGAAATTTGAATTATAAATCCGAGCACGAATTTCAAAGCAAAGTAGGATTGGCACGAATTGGACGAACGAGGCTGATAATCAAGAATTTATGAATTGAATAAGAATCAGTCTGATATATATAGAATTTTTGCTATTTTAATAAAAATCAAAATTTCATCCCTAAGAAAAATTTAAAGTCGAATCACACACATATATATATATAATCTACCCTTTTTCATACACAAACCAATAGTTTTAACATTTGAAATAAAACATATATGTTAAATAAAAATCCTTATAATTTTTCCAAACCATTTTAATTTTTACACATAGATCAAAATTTCTATTTACAAATCTAAGACCCAAACCACCCCATACGACCTATGTACATAATATCATTAAGATTTATATTTTAAAATAAGATTAATATATAAAACTTCAACAAATTACACTGTTCAAATCTCATTTATAAACTACTATATATATATGGTACAAAATCCACTTCACAATACAATTATAAATTTTAAACACTTTACCTATATATAAACTAATATATAACTACCCATACATAAACAGTAAAGCCTATACACAGACTTATATAAAATTTTAGACAACGGACGTACGAATTACTTATATAACTTATATTATAACATATTTAATCAATATATATATAATACTGTAACCTGTGCAGACCGAAAGTATAAGTTAGAATGTAAACTTTATACAACATATATAAATAGCAACTAATATAACTTTAAAAAAAATTTATTTTTTTGCGAAGGCAACTAGTCTACACTAAAACACATATACAACCTTAACTTTTATGCAAACATGCATGCCAACTGAAATGAAAACTTATATATTAGAAAACTAACTCCATACATAAGTGTATGCAAAGCATATATATATATAAGGCCATAAAGATATATCTATAATTATTATAACTTTATATAAATATATGTCATATACGAACTTAGGAAAATAAACAACTTCAAAAATCCTATACAACTTCCATAATAATAAGATGTAAATTGACCTTCAATAAAAGTTATAAACCTGTTTTTTATAAAAATATAATAACGGATTTACAAAACTTATAAAATAAATCATACAATATGGTTTGTAAAATATACATATATGGACTCAATGTTAAAAAAAAAATGAATATAAATCTACTTGCCAAATATGCAGACTCCATTTGCAGATCCAATACAACTCACCCATATTAAATATGCATACTTCTAGAAACAAAACAAACTTTTCAAAAAAAATGGAAACCACGTTTGGTACATATATGTATTCAAATGCAACAACTTTATATAAACCACTATATGTATGCATCTTATATTTTTATACCACTATCAATATATCATAACTATACTCCATATAAACAAATATGCGTACCAACTTTGAATGCAAGAATATGCATCAACAACATGTACGGGGGACGTGTATTGATAAAATCATCCATATCATAGCTAAATATAAAACTATATAATATATATATATATATATATATATATATATATATATATATATTACACTTGCAAATATAAACTTAACTTACCTATGTCTGGTTATGCGAACAGTAGAGGAAACAGGGGAGGGTCGTTGCGTCTTCGATGCATATTACACAAGAGGAAGAGTGGGTTCAGTGGAGGAGCGGAGTTTGGAAAAGGTGAAGGAGAGGCCGAAATTTGTAGTGCCAGGCAAGTTTATATAGAAGAGTAAGAAACAATAGAGAGGGAAAGATGAGAAATCTGGAAAGAAGCAATAAAAAAGGGAAGAAAATACGAACAGAAGTAAATGGAAACGACTAAATAAAAGTAACCAAAGAAATAGCACAATCACGTACTATGATTCAGTGGAGGATTTAAGGGAAAATATTCACGTTAATTCAGGAAAATAATCAAAGCAAATAAATGGTAGCACGTTTCAAATTTGAACGGAAGGAAAGAGAAAAGTCACAATTCCGGAAAAATATCAAAGTAACAACTACACATTTATTCAAGAGCTATTAAAGCAATTTTTAATTTCTGAAGGCAACGTTACTCTGCGGTATATTTTTAAAATAAGAATGTTGAATGAAAATCAACAGTCAAATATGGTGCGGTGTAAATGGCAAGAGTCACGCTGATTACTGAATAAAATAAAACGAATAACCATTTATTTTTATTTTTTAGACAGTGGAAAAATGAAGAAATAAAAGGTCAGTGAAAGTAGGAATGAATATATTAGAAAACTAACGATTCTAGTAGCAGCGGTCATCTTAGGTTAAGTTGAAAATTTTATAATAATTTATTATCGTAGCTATGGTTCAAATTTTTTTGAAAGCAAGGAAACCAAAAGGTCACAATTAAAGGTAAGCTTTAAATTTTTAATAAATACAAAATGTATCTAAGTTTATACATTTATAACTTTCCAGCTGTAGTGTATATATATAACGAACAGTCATAATAAAAGAAGTGGAAACAGGGAGCGTAGGAAAGGAAAGGTTAGAAAATAAAATTTTCAC
The DNA here is from genome assembly GCA_030765085.1 of Allium cepa. Lineage (NCBI taxonomy): Eukaryota > Viridiplantae > Streptophyta > Magnoliopsida > Asparagales > Amaryllidaceae > Allium > Allium cepa. The sequence continues at coordinate 942,959,138 of CM060945.1, read as the reverse complement.
CCTAAAATATACTTTATTAATTTTTGATGAAAATTATCATTTGCCACATTTAACTATATGTAATCCAAATGTAAGATTTTATTTCAAAATATTATTATTTAAAATTTCACAAAAATAAAATTAAATACGCTAAATAAAACCATTAAAAATTAACAAAATTTTACGGGTCGTTACAGTGTCATTGTAGCCTTGGAAAATCAATTGGGTGAACTTGTTGCCTGGGAAATCAAGTATCTCTACCCAGAGGATTGTGATTCTGGAGGGTGTACCTCGTTGCCTTGAAATCGAGGGTGCAATTGTAAAGATTGTTTTTGAAAGGAAATCCGTACTTGTGTGCGAGACTGGATGTAGGGTAACTCCGAACCAGTATAAGATCTGTTGTGTTCTTTCCTTTATTGCTTTTACTTTATATTTTCATCTGTGTTTGATTCTGTAATCATATCTGTGTCTGAATATTGCATACATTTGTGTTCAAATTAACAAAAACTCAAAAGTAACACTATTCATCCCCTCTCTAGCGTTTATTCTAGCCTTAAGATCCTTAATCCGTATTTCTCACAGTAGTTATAGTAGGCATACAATAATGGTTGTATGCTGGCTAAGATTAATATTATACTTTCGAAAGGTTTTCTGCACTATGCACTAATAATAATATCAAAAGGAATTTTCATATGAAGCACAAGGTGAAATCTCCTTCAATTCTGTGTTTGCATTGTGTGTGTGGTGGGAGGCCTTATGGTAGTTTCATTTTCCAAAAGCATAGCGGATTTCTTTTTATTTTCTTTGTGAAAATAACTATTTTTTGTTGATACGCGAAGATTTTGATCAATGACAATGTGCTTCAACAAAAAAAGGGAGAGATATGTGCAAAGCTAAAGGAAGATCGATGAAGACCAAACAAACATAAGTATGATTTTTTATATAGGTCTTAGCCTAGATTTATTGTTAAAATCTATCCTCAAGAGGCTTGCATGAAAACTAGAACACATTTTATGAACTTCATTTTTATAAACATTTTTATAAACTTTCATTGTGCATATTTTAGTAGTTCAGTCGACTGAACAGGAATGGCCAGTCGACTGAAACTGGTACACATATATAAACATGCACAGTTTTAGTCGACTGAACTTCCTGCACAGTCGACTGAATTTGTTCCTGAAAATTTTACTTCATATTTTCAGTTGACTGAATTCCCTGCTCAGTCGGCTAAATTTGAACCTGCGAATTTTCTCTGAAAAGGCACCTTCTTCCTCTCAAGAGTTGCAACCATTCTCCAATGGAAATGGAAGCATCTCTTGTTTGCAACCTTTGACAACAAATGCACCTCTTCTACAAGTATAAATACATGATTCTAACATCATACAATTTACCGAATTCTCTTGCTTTAATCTTACTATTTTCTTGATCATATTCTCTAGATATTCTCAAAGCAATCACCAATCTATTGCTTGAATCACTATTTTGTTTATAATATTCTTTTCATTTATAGCAATTCACATTTCCTAAATCTTCACAAACACATTGCATACTCTCGAGGATAAGATTATAAGAATATTGTACTACATTAGACTCATTAGTGTTGACAAGAACACAACAAGTCGAATATTGTTTTTTAGTAATTGAGTTGAAGTCCTCTTTAGTAGTTGAGGCAAGAAATCATGTCCGGTTGTTCGGGTAAGTTGTAAACCTATTCCTCCGGGTTAAGTGAGGGTTGTTAGTAGAATTCCTAAGAGAAGCTTAGGGACTGGACGTAGGACAAGAGGTCCGAACCAGTATAAAGTCTTGGTGTCTACTTTACTTATTGCTTATCGTTATTTATCTATATCATTCTGCTCTTCCATATTATACGATCCTACCTCATAGCCCCCTCTTTCAATTGGTATCAGAGCGAGGCCGTCCTATAACCATAACACCGTTATTAGACATATTGATAATATGGAAAATAACGCAAGTACAAGCACAACATCTGCCTATAGTTCTACATTTGCGGAAGGACAATCTACCCAAAGACCTCCTCTATTCAATGGACTAAACTATAACTATTGGGCTACAAGGATGAGGATTTATATGCAAGCAACAAGTTTCGAAGCCTGGAATGCTACTCAAGCAGAGTTCGTTGTACCCACAACCGATTATCCTACATGGACACAAATTCAAAAGAATGAAGCTAGTGCAAATGCCAAAGCTATCAATATGCTATTTTGCGCCCTTGATAGAAACGAATTCAACCATTTTAGCATATGTACTACTACATATCAAATTTGGGAAACACTTAAAGTCATACATGAAGGCACAAACAAGGTTAAACAAACAAAGATATCCATGCTGAAGAATCAATTCCAAAACTTTAGAATGCGACAAAATGAATCCATCAATGACATGTACTCGAGATTTCAAGACATTCATCATGCTTTAATCGGACTAGGAGAAAAGTACACGGATTTTGACATTGTGTCTAAAGTTCTAAATTCACCCACTGATGAATGGGAGAGAAAAGTAATAGCAATCGAGGAAGAAAATGATTTATCTACAATGAAACCAGAGGAATTGATTGGAAATCTTATGTCGTACGAAGTAAATATGCAAGATAAGAAAGATCAAGCTCAAGAAAGAAAGAATGTAGCTTTTCATGCAGAAAAGGAAGAATCAGAGTCTGAAGATGAGGATTTATCATTTATAGCCAACAATTTCAACAAATTCTTAAGATATATAAAAGGAAATAAAAACGGATTCAATAAGAATTTCTTGAACAAATCTACATCCTCGAATATAGAATGTTTCAACTGTCACAAGAAAGGTCACATGCACAAGGATTGCCCAGAGCAAAAGAAGGAGAATCAAAAAGCTCTCAACAACAAAAACAAGAGAGAGAAATTCAAAAGGAAGGCATTCACTGTAACATGGGATGATTCGGATTCATCTTCATCTGAAAGTGAAAATGATAGCGACAATGAACAGGAAAATGTATGCTTCATGGCTCAAGATTCTGAGGTAAGTAATTTAACTTTCGCTGATTTAATTGAAGTAAACACTAAACTTTTAAGCACAATAAAATTCTTAAAAAGAAAATTAAGGAAATTCATGAAAATCAAAACAAAGCTGAATTTGAGAGAGATATGTTAAATGATGAAAAGAAAATTCTTGAAGAAGAACTTGAAAAGGTTCAAGAATCTTATTCAAATTCGGAAACTCAATTATCACTTTTAAGTCAAGAAATTGAAACTCAAAAGAAAAAGAATGATGTATTTTTTTTGAAAATCACGAGTTAAAAATTAAGATTAAACATGTTGAATTAGAAAATAACAGTCTTCAAGCTAAATTAGATGACATCACTAAAAAAATTTCTAACTTTAACAAAGGAAGAGAAAATTTATCTAAGATATTAGAAAATTCTCAATCATCTTTAAACAAACAAGGTTTAGGTTATAAAAAAGAGTCAAAAATTCCTAATAAGAAAAATATAAAACTTAACAGGAATGTTATATTGCTAAAGAAACCTATTAAAACGAAAGTAGAAACCAAGGTAGTTAAAATTTGGGTACCAAAGACTAACAATTTATTAATAAGAAATAAATATATCAAAACATTTATGGATAATGTTCATCATAATGAAAACTATATTTATAAAAAGGATACTGAACCAAATTGGGTTTGGTTTCCTAAACTCTAACTTTTTAGGACCCTATTAAAAGGTGGGTACCAATAATTTCATATTTATTTTCAGGTCCCACTAAAAAAGAAGAAATGGATATTAGACAGTGGTTGTTCAAAACACATGACCAGAGATAAAGATATGCTTACAAACATCACATACTTTAATGGTGGCTCGGTTACCTTCGGAGAAAATTCAAAAGGCTATATCATTGGCGAAGGAGATGTGAAAAACTACGGTACATCAAATTTACCTTTTATAACAAATGTTTCATTAGTTGAAAATTTAAAACATAATCTACTTAGCATAAGTCAACTGTGTGTGACAAAGGTTTTAAAATAACTTTCTCGGATAATAAATGTAGTATTTTTTATCAGAACCAAAATCTTGTTTTTGAAGGAAATAGAGATAGAAATATTTATGTTCTAAATATGAATATTAATCATAATACAAGTATGTGTTTACTTGCTAAAGATAATGATCCTTGGTTATGGCATAAAAGATTTTGTCATAAAAAATTTAAAACTATTAGAAAACTTTCTAAAAATGAATTAGTAAGAGGTTTACCCAAAATAAACTTTAAAATAAATAATCTTTGTGATGATTGTCATAAAGGAAAATTAACGAAATCATCTTTCAAATCTAAGAAAAATATTTCGACTTTACAACCATTAGAATTACTACATATGGATTTATTTGGACCAACACAAGTTCAATCCATTAATCATAATCGATACGTATTGGTAATAGTTGATGATTTTTCAAGATATACATGGACTATTTTTATGAAAAATAAAAGTGACACTTTTGAGCTTTTTAAAACATTTGTCAAAAGAATTCAAAACACTAAAGATTTGAAAATTAAAAATATTTAAAGTGATCATGGAGGCGAATTCGAAAATGAAGCTTTTGAAATTTTTTGTAAAAAGAAAGGAATAAATCATGACATTTCATTTCCTAGAACTCCTCATCAAAATGGAGTTGTAGAAAGAAAGAATAGAACATTACAAGAATGCGCAAGAACATTATTAAATGGATGTTCTCCACCAAAACATTTTAGGGCAGAAGCCGTTGCTACTGCATGTTATGTATTAAATAGAATATCAATTAGACCATTAACAAAAAATACTTCTTATGAACTATTTAATAACAAAAGGCCAAATATATCTTATTTTAAAATATTTGGATCAAAATGTTTCATATTAAATACAAAAGATCAACTAGGAAAATTCGATCCAAAAGCTGACGAAGGAATTTTCGTAGGATACTCAGAACGAAGTAAAGCATATCGAGTATTTAATAAACGAACAAACATAATTGAAGAAACTTTGAATATATCTTTTGATGAAAATTTTAATAAAAATTTTAATATAAAAGATGATGAAGAATTGATAAATATAGAAGAAACAAACCTTGAAAATAGTAATGTTGAACTAAGATCTCCTCCTAGAATATTACGAGATCATCCAACTCAAAATATAATAGGAGAAATAAATTCTCAAGTTAGGACAAGAAATCAACTAAATCAAATGGGTCATGTAGCTTTCATTTCATCAATAGAACCCAAAAACCTAAAGAAGCATCAATAGATGATTATTGGATTATCGCAATGCAAGAAGAATTAAATCAATTTGAACGTAACGATGTTTGGGAATTAGTTCCCCGTCCTAATAATCAATCAGTAATAGGAACAAAATGGATTTACAAAAATAAAGTAGACGAACAAGGTAATATAATAAGGAATAAAGAAAGACTAGTAGCACAAGGGTATAATCAAGAAGAAGGTATTGATTTTGAAGAAACCTTTGCTCCTGCTGCAAGACTTGAAGCAATACGTATACTATTAGCCTTTGCATGTTTTCACAATTTTAAACTTTATCAAATGGATGTTAAAAGTGCATTTTAAAATGGTTTTATTAAAGAAAATGTATATGTAAAACGACCTCCTTTATTTATACATGAAAAATATTCGGATCATGTATTTAAATTAAAGAAAGCACTATATGGTCTTAAACAAGCACCTCGTGCTTGGTATGAAAGACTCAAAAGTTATTTATTAAATTCGGGATTTAAAATTGGAAAAGTAGATCAAACGCTTTTTATTAAAAATACTACCAAAGATATTTTAATAATTCAAATATACGTAGACGATATTATTTTTGGTTCAACAAATGAAAATTATATAAAGAATTTTCAAATATAATGACTAATGAGTTCGAAATGTCTCATATGGAAGAATTATCATATTTTCTTGGACTTCAAATCAAACAATTAACAAATGGATTTTTTATAAACCAAGAAAAATATTGTGCTAATTTAATTAAACGATTCGGCATGGAAAACACTTCTGCTAAACCTACTCCTATGAGTACCACTACACATCTCGATCGAGATGAAAATGGCAAAAGTGTAGATCAAAAATTGTTTAGAAGTATGATATGTTCCTTACTTTACATAACCGTTAGTAGACCTGACATAACGATGAGTGTTTGTTTATGTGCACGTTTTCAATCTAATCCTAAAGAATAACACTTAAGAGCGGTAAAACGAATTATGCGATATCTTAACTACACTAAAGATTTCTGTCTTTTCTATCCAAAGGAGTGTCCATTTGAGTTAGTGTCATTCAGTGATGCTGATTTTGGTGGATCTCAAACAGATAGAAAAAGTACGAGTGGTACTTGCCATTTCATTGGAAAATCACTTGTATCTTGGTTTAGTAAGAAATATAATTGTGTCTCGCTTTCCACCTGCGAAGCAGAGTATATATCAGCTGCTTTAGCTTGCACTCAAGTTATATACATGCAACAAACACTTAAAGATTTTAATATAAATTTAACAAATTCTACAATATACTGTGATAATACAAGTACAATAAACTTATCTAAAAATCCAGTTAATCACTCTCGTACAAAACATATAGATATTCGTCACCATTTTCTACGTGACAATATCGAAAAAGGAATAATTAATTTAGAACATATTTCTACCGAAAATCAAATTGCCGATATATTTACTAAACCTCTATTAGAAAACTCCTTCATAAAATTACGATGAGAGTTAGGAATAATGTCTTTTAAAGATATCATATAGAAAAAGTAAGAAAAATCTACACAATTCAGTCGACTAACACTATATGCTCAGTCAACTGAATAACGAAAAAAAAAAGAGATTTTCAATTTATTTTTCAATATGTTACATAATATATTATAAAATAATTTTTTTTGTCAACCATACATTTTTAACTGAATTATGGTAACCATTAAATCATTAAGTGGATGAAAAACTTTAAAGAATTATAACCACTATATATTTAGAAAATCCCTACTATAAATATATCGTAAAAATATTTCTTTTTCACAACTCATTCTCACGAATAAAAGCTTGAAAAATTCATTATAAAAATGTCGTCCAATAACTCTTTTTCCCTGATCAACATCACCTCCTCAGTCGATAACACTTCAACGTATCCAAAACTTCCCACTCCAACACCGACACATGAGCCAGTTTACAAATGGAACAATTATCGTACTGGCTACACACCAGAATCCAAGAAAGAGAAACACAGACTTTTATTTCTCTAGACACAAAAGGAAAGATTGATGAAATTCATCACTTTCAATAGCAACAAATAAATCTTCAACGAGAATTATACTTCGAACAAAAAGTTACGGCTAGACGATTAAGCTTCCTAGAGCAAATCGGTTTACGCTTTTGTGGCTCAAAAAAGAACGAAGTGGCTAAACCCCTACCTCGCCCCGTTAGTTCACTTGATCCATCTTCATCTTACCGTACACCAGTCGATCCTGTGAATCCTTGCATGTCTCCTAAGACTCCTCAATATAGTCCAAATTCATAGGATATAAATTATATGAAGAATGAAGGGAAAAAGACTCCAAGTCCATCCACTAAGAAATAGATAGTTTTGAAATCTATTCATGGTGTTACATCTATATAATTGTAATTATTTCTTTAAATAAAGTGTTTACTTTCAAAATTAACAAAGAACAACAAAATACATGGGTCAGTCGACTGAAACCCCCAGGACAGTCGACTGAACTTAAGGCAGAAAGCAAAAAAATTTATAATTCAGTCGACTGATTCCTCTGCACAGTTGACTGAAATACAAACAGAAACTTTCAGACCAAAATTCAGTCGACTAAAAACCCTGTTCAGTCGACTGAGTTCAACCCAGAAAATTTTCGGCCTTCAATTCAGTCGACTGAACAGTCTATTCAGTCGACTGAACGCCAATTCCCAGTCGACTTTCCCCTTTTATCCACCAATTTTTAACCTATCCATTAACTTTTTACTTTCCAAATCAGTTTCTTCCCAATTATTTTCAAAACCTTAGCCCCCAATTCCTTAAAATTCACTCAAATTTCACTCAAATGGCACCAAAGAGATCAAGAGCTTCCTCTTCTTCATCCTCCGAGCCAATTGATGCTCAAATAGCGCAATGGCTTTACGATGGAGTAGCTGTCACTAGGTGGAATAAGATGAAGAATTCCCGTATTTTCGAGCATTCCTTCGTTGATTTCCAAAGCTTTCAAACATACAACATCCAAGCGTTAACCGATCAAGCAGGTTTAACTTCTCTTTTGGATTTAAAAAGAAATGACCATTCCATAAATCATATAATGGTCAAATTATTTTATGCTAACCTTAAACTTGGACACCAAACTCCAAGAAATCCAAACAATAGTGTTTGGAGTATGGTATGTGGAAAGAAAGTTTGGTTTTCCTTAGATAGAATAGCACACATTCTAGAATCACCAAATGTCGGGAGAAAGCTAGACGAGATAGAATTCAATCCACAAATTCGCAACAACATAAACCATCGATTTATGGATGATAATATCAACTTTAGAGATTTTAAGTCAACCTCTCTTCGACCTATGGCAAGAATCCTTCACAAAGCTCTAATGAGAGCAATTACTCCATGCACGGGCTCGTATGAAATTGTCTACCCAATTAATTATCGAGCTCTATATGCTATTTTTGGCAATATACAAGTCAATTGGGTACAACTTATGTTTGATGAGTTTCTCACTTTTAATAATGGCAAAATGCGAACTATCTATTTTGGAGAATACATCATGCGACCTCTCCTCAATGTCGATACGCCATTACCCGAGTCGGAGAATACAATGGTCCGTCAAATTAACCACCGGACCATAAGCCTAATGCAACTCCCATCTCGACCTCCTCGCATAATATCACTCGTCGAATGAGAAGCGAGGCATCAAGAACAACAACACCAGCAACAACCTCCACAACCTCACCATGAAGAACATTTCGAGCAAGATGATGTAATTCGTCTTGTTGACCCAAGCTTTATTACCAACAATCATTGGGGATATTATCAAGAAATCAATAAATTCTTGATACTCGTCTTAAAATGGTAGATCACAAGCTTGACAAAATCAAAGGATTCTTCAACAAGCTATGGGATGCAATCTCGTGCTCAAGCACCACAACTGCTTCGACATCTCGTGGCAAACGTCCGGCACCTATGTTTACATGGACGTCATCCGATGAGCAAACAAGTAGCAGCACAAGCGGAGCTAGTGGTGGCCAAGGAGGAACAGCGTACAGACCACCAACAGGAGGACCCGTCATACGTGAACCAACAAGAGGAAGAGAAGGTTCATATGACTGGGATAAAGATGAGTAATTTTAGTATGGTTTGATATTTATTTATAACTTTCTTATGGCTTGTATAAATAGCCATTTTGTGCTTGTTCGACGCAACGTTTTTAACTTTTTTAAGCCATGGTTATGCAAATTTTCTATTCTCTATGCTTCAGTGATTGTTTTAATAAAATATTTCTACTGTTAATTCTTCTTTTTTGTCGATGACAAAGGGGGAGAAAATCTATGGTACTAACTTTGTTTTGTAGGAAAGATAGTGCATACATTCAGGGGGAGAAAATAAGTAAATACATCTCTAGAATAAATCAGTATTGTCATCAATCAAAAAGGGGGAGAATGTTGATACGCGTAGATTTTGATCATTGACAATGTGCTTCAACAAAAAAAGGGAGAGATATGTGCAAAGCTAAAGGAAGATCGATGAAGACCAAACAAACTTAAGTATGATTTTTTTTATAGGTCTTAGTCTAGATTTATTGTTAAAATCTATCCTCAAGAGGGTTGCATGAACACTAGAACACATTTTATGAACTTCATTTTTATAAATATTTTTATAAACTTTCACTGTGCATATTTTAGTAGTTCAGTCGACTGAACAGGAATGGCCAGTCGACTGAAACTGGTACACATATATAAACATGCACAGTTTCAGTCGACTGAACTTTCTGCACAGTCGACTGAATTTGTTCCTTAAAATTTTACTTCATATTTTCAGTTGACTGAATTCCCTGCTCAGTCGACTAAATTTGAACCTGCGAATTTTCTCTGAAAAGACACCTTCTTTCTCCCAAGAGTTGCAACCATTCTCTAATGGAAATGGAAGCATCTCTTGTTTGCAACCTTTGACAACAAATGCACCTCTTCTACAAGTATAAATACATGATTCTAACATCATTCAATTTACCGAATTCTCTTGCTTTAATCTTACTATTTTCTTGATCATATTCTCTAGATATTCTCAAAGCAATCACCAATTTATTGCTTGAATCACTGTTTTGTTTATAACATTCTTTTCATTCATAGCAATTCACATTTCCTAAATCTTCACAAACACATTGCATACTCTCGAGGATAAGATTATAGGAATATTGTACTACATTAGACTCATTAGTGTTGACAAGAACACAACAAGTCGAATATTGTTTTTTAGTAATTGAGTTGAAGTCCTCTTCGGTAGTTGAGGCAAGAAATCCCGTTCGGTTGTTTGGGTAAGTTGTAAACCTATTCCTCCGGGTTAAGTGAGGGTTGTTAGTAGAATTCCTAAGAGAAGCTTAGGGACTGGACGTAGGACAAGAGGTCCGAACAAGTATAAAGTCTTGGTGTCTACTTTACTTATTGCTTATCGTTATTTATCTATATCATTCCGCTATTCCATATTATACGATCTTACCGCATAACCCCCTCTTTCAATTTTAAGATCTCACACCAGTTACATGACTGACCTGGAGTTTATTGTTCCCTTTCTAAACTCTTGGTGCCCCCAATCTTCCACATAGGCAGCCTATAGTCAGATTATCGGTTATTCGGGAGCGAAGTCAAGAAGTTGCTGTGGAGTTCTAGAGTTCAAACTGAATGGCGACGCGTATCACTTGTATATGTTATATTCTTTTCCGTTGTTTTTTGTTGTAAACTCTGATGATGTATGTATAAACTGATATAGTGCTTTTGTTTTAAAGTTCATTTATCAATTATATTTATTCTGCTGCGAAATGTGAGATTCTGTTATTGTTTCTGTTCGACGTAGAAAAGACCCATCGAAACTTAGATCCATTCAATGGAAAGTTATTAGTTATAAAAAAATAACATTGTAAAGCCATAACTAATTTTTCAGAACTCATAGCGGATGGAACAAAATATTATAGTATGTACCCATTTATTTCAAAACCATAAAAATATCATAACACAAAATCGCATGAAAACCGTAACATTATATCTGTTACAACATTGTTTAAATCCATGGGTGCACATAAAAGCAAATAGTAATAAATACTACCACAAGCCAAGCTTATCCATCTCTAAGCATCATCACCACGATCACTCCATCCTTATCCTGTGCTGTAATGAGGAGGAAGTCGGAAAAAAAAGTGTCTGATGAATAAAGACCTTGAGTCTTACCTTTTTAGTACTTGCGTAGTATGTTTCAAAATAAGATTATGTCTACGAACATAAGGCCACTAAAATCATTTAATACTTCTTTATAAGGAAAGGAGATGGGTCCAACCGCTAAATACCTTCCATTCCAGAAGCATGTTTCTAAAATCCCATATCTCAATCATATGTCATAAATAGCTAATAATGTGAGAGATGGTACCTAAGCCACTTAATACCATTTATTGGAAAAAAGGCAGACTCTAGTCATTTAATACATTAATTAAGGCAGACCCATTATTTAAGACCTATATCCAAAGCATGCTCCTCAATGGTTTTATCTAGCTGACATCATATGGAATGCCATAGGCCAGTTAATACTTTCAAGGGGAAAATAAGCAAACTCTAATCATTATTACCTCAACTAAGGTAGATCCCATCATTTAAGTCATATTTCTAGAAGCGAACCCCTATAGAGATATCATTTAGTGTGTCTCATGTCTATTTAATACTTCATCCAATGAAAAGAGGCGGATCCAACCACTTAATACCTCAAAACCCCAAAGCAGGCCCTTCGTCTGATGCCTATATTCATAATCTCACATTAATCCGCTATTCATAGGAATCGATAGTTGCATTAGCAGGGTAGATTTCCCCTACAGAATTTGAGACAAACCTCAATTTATCATAAGGATATCTCACATCAATAAAAGTGTACATAACTGCTAGTAGCTTTAAAGTGAATGGTAGATTTCCACCATGTAACTCTATTGACCTCATCCTTATGACTTAGCCAGAAATCAATTACTCTACACACACATAGTCGTCTCATTGTTTTATAAATAAGGTCTTATAAGGAATCTTCCTTATTACGCCTTAAAATAATAATTAGGTCATATAAGAGTTCCCTCTTATTTTTGCTTCACAATCACTTACCTCTCTAATGGGGGAAATAAATGTAAATAATTGACTAGTTAACTATGCCACATACGCAATAACGATACGTTAATTACGTAATTAGAGATAAATAAATATTCGCGCCTAATAAGTTCTAAATGTATGTGTTTTACACCCTAAACTAGAGTTAAATGTTAATTCCCTAAGCAATTATTATCACAAGTCCTTTTTCTTTTAATTTCCAAGATTTCATGGGATTCTATTATCCAAAGCAGGGAATAAATATTCATAACCAAAACTGCAATAACAGCTTGTAATAAAATAGAAACTCAATTTACAACACAAATTAAAGGGAATATCTTAAACAATAAGAATTGCAATCTAAATCCCATATTCTATTCATCTCCACTCTTTTACAACGAAATAGATAAGAATAATTAGTTTAAACTACGAATGCAATTCGTAATCTAACCCTTTTATTTTATTGAAGAACAATTTGACCCCACGAAGAAGGAGAAGTGGAATACACTATGAAATTATCATAAATTTCGTAAATGAAACAAAATTCATTAAGTTGATGAAAATAATTTGGCATCTCGGCATAGAATTGACATATCAAAACAAAAAGGAATTTTGGGGGATTTTATCTATCATATTTTCAAAATCCCAAAATCTCTAAGGCATATTCAAATCCAAAAAGAAATACACTAAACAATTGCTGAAAAGAAATACTAAGGTTTCCACTCATAGATTAGCCTTATCTTCACTCAAATGGATTTGGGGCCTTTCAATCTCTTCCAGAACCTAACCGCTCTCATTTGATATACACACACAATAGCGAATATACTCATTAGATTTAGGATAATTGGAGAGAATAGGAAAAGAATAGACTGGAGAAAGAAGAAACAAATGGAAAATAAGTTGAATTCTTACCTGAATTCTCTATGGTGTTTTTGAACCTTATTTAAGAGATATAACAATGGAATTATCTCATCGTATTCCCCGAAATAATATGAACAAAAGTGGAGAGGATAATGTTCTATTTATAAGGGTTGAAACGCACTAGAACCGTTGGATGGAAGTAGGTAGGAAACAGGTAAATTTGAGTGTACAACTGAATATAACATAGTTTCAAACCCTTGCCGCCATTGGCAACATTCATTTGCCAAGCGGTCCACCGCCTATGTGCGATCAGTCGACTGATACGATCGACCTATATAGGTCAACCACTCCTTTATTTCGAGAATGTTTATTTTGTTCTGTCGCATAATTATTTTATTCCCTAATTAACTTTTGGACGTTAAATGTTAATTAAACATTTACTTAAATCCCAAGCTAATTTTTGAAATTTATACCCTAAATTGGATATCTCATTTGAATTTGAATTTGAATTCAAACCAAAATAAATTTAAATCTGAATACTTCAAATGCTCATAACCTCATTGCTAGAGCTTCATTTTTAGCATATTATATATGGAAACAAATCAAAATTTCACCATGAATGCAATGAAATAACTTTCATAGCCAAATTTCAACTTTTATAAAATTTCCATATTCAATCCTTATCATATTTAATTCAATTTACTTTGTTAATTTATGGTTCATTTTACGGTGTGTTATAATATCGGTATGATGTCACATAGTTTGGATGGTTGTTTATATGTGTGTGTGTGTGAAATTTATACATAATATGCTCATAGCCCGATAATTAAATTTTTTATTATTTCTAAATTAAAATCATATGTATATTTAACCAATTTCTAATTTAGTTAAAACATTTATACATTAAATGTAATACTTTAATTTAAATATATATATATATATTTGATTTATATTTTATAAAATTTACTTAACATTCACATGCTAACGGTTTTAAAAAAACTCATATTTATAATTTAATTATTTAATTTAAAACTAGTTTATCTAATTAATAAATATGTATATGTAAATTATAAATAATAAAAAATATAAATATAAAAATTTATACAAAATGCATTGTCATTTTGATTTCGAATTTTACTAAAAAAATTAATTTTAGTTGATTTTTCATGAGGAAAATTCAAATAAGATAAAGAAATTATTTGATTGTTTTAAACCTGAAAAAAAAATATTTCTGAGCCGAGAGTAATGTACTTAAATTTCAATTATTATTATTATATATTTTATAATATTTTACAAGTATATATATATAGTGTGTGTACGTAATATACACATATATAGTTTAATTTCAAAAAGTTATTACAATTTTCACTTCCCATACACACACATATATAAGTATATATACATATTTATTTAATATTAGTTTTAATATTGAAAACATGTTTTAATATTACTATATTTTACATTTACATACACATACACATATATGTATATATGTACTATTAAATATTATTTTACAATTATTTTTTGATAAGCGTGCATACACACACAGGTATAATATATATGTGCATTATATTTTCATATACACATATATAATTTAGACAACATATTTGTATATGAGAGGGTTAACATGTCTGTTGCGATGTAAATCCCAATAATTATACATGGACGTGTCAAACAATGTACAAATTGTCCTCTTGCACTTTCACGTACACATATATGTGTATATGATACACATGGATATAATAAAATGAAAATTATATAAAATAAAATTTTATCTATCAACTTAAATAAAATACTGAGTTTGTTTAAATTTTTTATAGAAAAGTTCAAAATGGATTTAAACTACATAGACGTATTAAAGATCAATGATAGAATTTTTCCTGAAATTTACCCATTTCTTCTGCTGTAGGCTGGTCCAGTTCTAACACTTATCTTTAAGTGCATATCCTGGTCGAAAGCTGTTAATTCAACTTCACTCATCATCAATCGTACTTTGCCCATTAATGTATAATTATTCCTGATAATACATTATTATATAATCTTATTCATTTTAGGTCTTTTGGCATTCTTTCCAATATATACTCACCTATTTAATCAAATCGAATTGTTTTATTTTACCTGCATGTTATGTTTTTTTACTTCCATTTCTATTCTATGAACTTATCAGGGATATACTAGTTGTTCGTCAAATACATATTCATTTCTATGATAATTTATCAATGGATTTAATAAAGTAAGTGTATTCATTTTGGTATCATTAGACCTTGGGCTAAATACATCTTTATGTGCCAATTTGATGAGTTCATTAACTCTTTTATCACCACCACTAAATGAGTGTTTTGTTCTTAATCATTTGAGATACAATTCACGAATATCACATGATTCATAATCATACGATCAAAGGATTATTTCTTATAAATATTGCTTAATCATGTAATTCTAAAAATAATTATAGAATTTTTCTAGATGCTTCTATATTTTCTACAGCTAATGCATCAGTATGGTTGTGAAAAAAAAAATATTATTACAAGAGGTTTATTTTATAATGTATATTTATAAAATATGAAACTACAACAGTTTTTATTCAATATTGAATATAGTTATTATTTCACAAATAATACTTGGTATATATAAAAAAGAAATCTTTCGTAATTTGATGCATCCACTAATAAGTGTCATTTGGCACGCTCCCACTATTTATGCCATTAATATAACGGCCATGAAATGCGAAGCTCCATTCAACCAATTATTATAATGTATTTATTTTGTTTATTGTAACTAGTTTACAATATATAGTTTTATATCAAATATCTTCAACTCAACGAAAAAATACTATAACGGTATGTGAAAAGCAAAGCTCCAATCAACCAATTATTATGAGCTATTAATTTCGTCAATTATAACTAGTTTATAATCGAGAGTTTCAAATTAAATATCTTTAACTCGAAGAAATAACTCTTATAAAATAAATTCAATAAGTAAAGTACATTTGAAATAGAAATCACATTTTTCACTCCATATTAAGAATCTATTAATATTTTTTAAACAGTTATAGTTTCTTGTGTCTCTTCGTGAAGTAAAGGTGACCATTCACTCTCT
The DNA here is from genome assembly GCA_030765085.1 of Allium cepa. NCBI lineage: Eukaryota > Viridiplantae > Streptophyta > Magnoliopsida > Asparagales > Amaryllidaceae > Allium > Allium cepa. The sequence goes on along the minus strand of CM060945.1, from coordinate 942,942,865 downwards.
CATCCCAACTGTGCCTATTGTACATCCACTCTCGAACATCAGCTTTCCTATCCAAATGGTCGAACCATCCAAAAGGAATCCCTTACTACAAGTGTGATATCCCGGAATTTTGACCATATTATTACAATATGTTTTTAATCAAATTTAAATAAAAATACGATATTTTCATTTATGAATAAATAAGATTTTTAGACATTATTAGTTGTATATGTGTTATAAGGGAAATTTTAATTTCAAAATATAAAATAGACTCTTTTAACAATATTTAAAATAAAATCTGTTTTATTCAATTAAATTAAAAGTTATGTATTAATGACATTTAATACCAGATATATGAATGCAGCTAAAAATAATAATAAGTACAAAATACAATTCTATTCATATCAAATATGAACATAAAATACATTAATGCAAATATAGGTTACAAATCAAATATTTGGAAGATTTAACTTTAAATAAAAATACGATTAAGAAGTGTTTTTAACAACAGCTGTTATAACTAAAATAAAATAAGCTTATAAATATTTAGCATAAGTATAACATAAAAATATGAATATTAACATAAGTATGAAGACATAAGAAAACCATAATATATAAACATAAGTGTAAAAATATGATATGAATAAGTTATAAATAAAAATGTTAACTATGTAAACACAAACATATAGAATACATGACATATAGGGTTATTTAAGCAATGAAGTCAAAATGAAAAAACTGCAAGCAAACTTTATGTGCATAGGTAAGATAAGTATTCACATCAAACATAAGACAAAACATTTTAGTTCAAACACAAAATCTGCAAATATCTTTATACATATTGTAGTGTCAGCCAATACTAATTAGTGTATACAAATACAAAGACATAAACATTTAATTAGCACACCTTTCTGTCTGAAAAAAATCTTCCATCCGAAATATTCATATCATCTCAGGTCTTAGTATATAAAAATAAAGCAAAATATTATATCAAGGTAAAGCTTGTTCCAGAAGACATCTTTGTTCAAAGTTATGTATATGTATATTCATCATTCTATTGGTTCATATCTTAGGTCCATAACTTCAAAAACAAACCTGAGAAAAGCAAAGAAATATAAATAAACATCAAACTTACAAGCTTAATCAAATTCAAACAAAAGAGGAGTTACAGGAATTCGCACTTCAAACAGCAGTCTTCTTTTTCCTTCAACAACTAGCCTCTGTTTCAACAGTATATGTGAGTAAACTAATTCTTTTGAAATTTAGTTATTAATAATTGATGCATAGAAATATTATGTTGATATAACACAGTTTGGTGATGTTTGTAATTATTAGATGAACTGTATTTTGAGGTTCTTCAAGTTTTTTTGAATCTGAGGCAAAGAAGCAGAGGATGATTATTCCTCTCATATAAACAATTTAAACTCAAAATTTAACCTGTTAAGTTGTATAAGCAAAGCATAAGGATCTGGAAAAATAAAATTTTAAAAAACAACAGAGTAACTGTAGATTACAGTATAAAGTAAAACAAGGATCAAAATTCGAATGACTTTAATTGTAGATTTGAATTTGTATATTGAAACTACATTCGAAAGTATGATTTTTAAGACAAAATTTATAATTTTTAATTAACTCTTCACAGAGCAGTTTGTTTGTGAACCAAAAATGCTTTTATATGAATATCAGATAATTCATCCAATTATTGATGATGAAATTTGACATCAAGCTAGGGTATTGATGTGAGAACAACAGAAAAATGTTAAAAAAAAATTTCGAATGCATGGATTTTTGGGGATGATTGAAAATAGGGTTTATGGGTTCATTGTTTTTGGGTCCGGTTCATTTGATGCTCGCGTCGCCATGGCTCAACCGAGTGCCGTGAAACTTAGGTAGGCGTTAGAGGGTGATGTCGGCAAGGTATGGCCGAAGCCATGTCGTTTCAGGTGGTCGCAATCATGAGAGCGGGGCGAATTTATCTAACGTGTTTGAGTAGCTGTTTGAACTTTTTACGCATATTTTGATTTCGAGGGTATTGAGTTGATCTGGGCTGTGAATTCGAGTGAGATGTTGAATTGGGGTTTGCTGGAGTGCCATGAGTCGCCTGAACTGTTGGCGAACCACCGTGCATGTGCACGGTGGCGTCGTGTCGGCCGATAAGAAATTCTAGGCCGTCGCGTGTTTACTCGAGAAATTTCGAAGTTAGCTTTGGGTTTTCGTTCTCTGGGTCAGGGTTGAGAGCGTGTGTGAGTATGTTACAGTAGTGTAGAACTTAAACTTTAAAAAAACAGAAGAAAGAATAGAGGAAGAAGAAAAGGAAGGCAAGGAAGGACGCGAGAAAGGTACTGAGTAATCTCGAATTCGACCCGAGTAATTGCGTTGTTATCTTCGGTTTCTAATTCATGAAGTTTGCTAACTGTAATATTAGGTTGAAGAGTAAATAAGCTAAGTATTAATTAAGTTAATAATGTTTACAAATTGTTTTAAGCCAAGATGAACTTTAAAGCTTTACTAAAAAGAAGATGATTAATTAATTTAAAACAAAGTTAATTATGAATGTAATAAATTTTATAATTGTAATTTAATAAGTAGTATAAAATTTATTCAAATTTGTAATTAAAGACTTTAATGATAATATTGTGTAAACCCATTTGTAATTAAGAATTTCCTTAATCATTGAAAGTTAATAAATTAACAAATTGTAGTTAACTGATTAAATTATTAATTAAGGATTAAACGATTAAGTTAATAAATAATGAATGATTAATTAAGCAAATTGTAATAATTAAATGTGTATTTGAGTTTTATAAATCAATAATTAAGATTATTGATTAATAATTAAGAATTAATTAATTAAGTGAATAATTAATAAGTAGCTAATAAATCGAAATAAGTTAATTAATTAGTAATTGATTAAGCAAAAATAAAATATAGTTTATTCTTAAGCAAGTATATAAGTTTAAAATAAATCAAACTAAATGTTGATATGAATCGATGATTCTATTTGATTGACTCTGATGTTTATTTATATCCTATGATGTTCTGTGATATTCTGGATATATTTGTGATGACTATGTATGATTTTTCTGTGTTGAATTGCTATGTGAATTCAATTGTTGAATTTAAATTGTATAAGTTAATTAGACAACTTGGCCTTTAAAATGGCGTTTGGATTTCGATAAGACTGGGATCGGGTATCGATTTGATATTCCGAAAACCACATCGATCCAAATTAAACGTTAGGTCGTGTAATCTCAAGTGAAGATCGAGATGGTGTTTTCAGAATGCAAGGGTTATCGTCGTTAACTCTAAGGGTGATTCCAAAACGAGTGTAACGAGATAATTCCTTCGGTTTCGTTCGAACCCGGAAGGAACTTGTATGGATTGAATGCTTTCAACACATCGTCGGGCGGACGATGAGCATTCTAAGAGATATGTTCTATAAAGGTAAACGCGGCCTCAAGCCTCATCAATCGAGAATGGCTAAAACAGGGGATGTGCAGCAAGGTTAGGTGGGTCATGCCCAAGCAGGACGAGGTATACCCCTGTTTAGATGTCCCTTTTATTCGGCTGTGTGGGCGGTTGGTCCGCAGCCAACTGTAGGGTTATCTTGTTCGGGACTGTTCAGTAAGGAATGGTTACGGCCTTGTGTTGCAGGGGAGTTAGGGTGGCTCCTCGGTACGGTGATCTAGGCCACGTACTGTGACGGGCGGTACCCCAGTAGCCCTGCCATTGTATGAGATCCAATTTCCAATAAGAGCCGTACATTTTGATTGTGCCCAACTATGTTGGAATGTGAGATGTAAGCATTTCAGCTATTTCTGTATTTTACTTGAAAACCCTAGACATTATTATAATATCACTGAATTTCCTATAAAATGTTTTGGTTAGCGTAAGGTAAAAACTTACCCGTATTTATGTGTGGGAAGTCTTACGTGATACCTTTATTTTAAATGATTTTCAAAGTTAAACAAACTTTAACCGTTTACTCATACCAGACCCAAGTCTGACCCGGAGTTTATATTTTGTTTTTCATAAACTCTTGGGTACTCAAATTTTTATAAGTAGCCAAGTGATAGGTAATCGGAGTATAGAGTTTACTGGAGGAGTTGGAGCAGAAGACCAGACGTATGTATCTATCTATATAGTTCTGCTGTGTTAGTTAGTATATGATGTATTTGGGATGTATGTTCTGATAGATATGTATATGACAGTCATGTTGTATGATATTGTATAACTCTGATGTATATATAACTATGTAATAGTTATGTTGATGTATTATATTTTGTTCCATTCCGCTGTGAGATTCTGATGTTGTTATTCTTTCTTTCTATCATTTTCTATTTCTATCCCTTTCTTTCTTATTGATGACACGTCTTTCTGGAGTTAGAAAGTCGGGTCGTCACAGCTGGTATCAGAGCGCTAGGTTGAGCGAGTACCTAGGCTCTGGAGTAATATTTATCTTGAGAATGCATATTTGTATTTTCATAAAATTATATACCTATCTAAATTTGTTGAGTTGCCTGTTCAGGTGGCCAACATGAGTTCTGGAAGAAGAGGAAGAGTTAGGGCCAGTACTTCGATGGATAATGGTCGAAGTCAAATTGCTAGAGAGGCTGTAAATCTAGTACCGCCTCAATTTAGTTTTGCAGCCTTATGTAAAGATTTCATCAATCTCGGAGGCCAACCATTTTCAGAATCGATAATTGAAGTTCAAGCCTGGCTACGTTCTTGTGAGTGCATTTTTAAGAGTATGAGATTGTCGGATGATCAGAAGAGGGAAATGGCATCGTGGCAATTGCAGGGAGGCGCAGCAGCATGGTGGGATGCAACAATTGCAAATATTCCTGAAGAAGATATTTCATGGGAAAGATTTAAGGAGTTATTTGAGGAGAATTTGATACCGACAGCAAGGAAAACTCAATTGTACCACGATTTTCTGAATTTGAAGCAGGAAAGCATGACTGTTTCTGAATATGAAACCAAATTCAACGAACTTTCGTGTTATGGATCAGGACTCATTGATACTCCCCTCAAGAAGAATGAAAAGTTTGTGCAAGGATTGAGGTCTGAATTTCACGATAAGATGACGGTGCTCTTGAAAGGATCTTTTGTTGATTTAGTTGATATGGCTTTGAGGTATGAGAATTTGATGAGCAAGAAATTGGAGGCAACAGCAGCAGTTTCGAGAGGGAATTTCGTTAACCCAAATAAAAGAAAGTTTAATCCACTTTGGAAAAGGCAAGCTAAGGGGAAGAAATCGGGAGGAAGCAATAACGGACCCCGCAAGTGTTATAACTGTCAGCAAATTGGACATTTGCGAGATCGGTGTTCTCAAGGACGATCTCAGCAACAACAACGTCGGAGTGGTCTAGGATTGGCAGTGGTTCAGAGATCGTTGTGTTTTAATTGTCATCAGCCCGGTCACATGATTAAGAATTGTCCACTTTTGCAGAGGACACTGCAGAATAAAGTCTTTGCTTTGGGAGCAGGTCCATCTTCTTCTTCTCAAGGAAAAGGAGTTTTGGAAGGTACCTTACTCTTGGATGGCAAATATATTAAAGTTTTGTTTGATTCGGGTGCATCTTTGAGTTTCATTTCTTTGGAATCGGTAGAAAAGTTTTCTCTCAACCCCAATATGGTGGATCGTCCCATTATTGTATCTAATCCTATAGGTGGAGCAACAAAATTGGATACAATCTGTAAGGACTTAAAGATTTCTTATCTATCCCACAGTTTCTCTTGTGACCCGTATGTGTTAAATTTTAAGGGTTTTGATCTTATTTTGGGAATAGATTGGCTTGATAAGTATAAAGCAGTCATGAATTGTGATGAGAGGACAGTTTCATTGGAGACTGATTTGGGTAGGATTGCCAAAGTGTCGTGCGATAGTTCTGGATTTCACTTAAGTAGTCTTTTGCTAGGAGTTGAGACTTCTCAAGAGAAAGTTGAAGAAATCGATGTGGTTCAAGATTTTCCTGATGTATTTGAAGAAGTTAAGTGTCTGCGCCACATCGAGAGATTGAGTTTCGTATTGATTTGATTCCAGGAGCAGTGCCGGTGATTCAGCCCAGTAGGAGAATGCCTCCTAGAGAGAGAGAAGAGTTGATTAAGCAGACACATGATCTTTTGGAGAAGGGTTTGATTAGACCCAGTTTTTCTTATTGGGGCTCTACTACGGTGTTTGTCACCAAATCGGATGGTTCGCTAAGGTTCCGTGTTGATTATAGAGAATTGAACAAAGTGACCATTCGAAATAAGTATCCTTTTCCTCGCATTGATGATCTTTTTGACCAGTTGCATGGTGCTTCTATCTTTTCTCAACTAGATTTAGCTTCAGGATTCCATTAATTGAGAGCGGCTGAAGATAGTATTCCCTTGACAGCATTTAGGGGACCGAATTGTTTTTATGAGTGGTTGATTATGCCTTTCGGGTTAACCAACGCGCCTGCCTATTTTGTGGACCTCATGAACCGTGTCTTTAGAGATATGTTGAATAAGTTCGTGCTGGTAATCATTGATGATATCTTGGTCTACTCCAAATCTGAAGAAGAGCACAGGCAGCATTTGAGGATTGTATTGGAGACTCTGAGGAAGCATGTTTTGAAGGCAAAGTTTTCAAAGTGCCATGGAAATTGGAAGTTAAATTTTTAGGACACACTGTTTCTGGTAAAGGCATTTCTGTAGATCCAGCAAAGGTTGAAGCTATATTGGAATGGAAACAGCCGGAGACGCCAACTGAAGTTCGCAGTTTTCTGGATTTGGCTGGCTACTACAGAAAATTTATCAAGGATTATTCCAAAATTTCTTCACATCTGACCAAGCTGACTAGGAAAGGAACCAAATTCAAGTGGACACCTCAGTGTGAAGAAGCTTTTCAGGAATTGAAGATAAGGCTAACCAGTGCAACAGTGCTTGCAATTCCGGATGGGAAAAGCAAATTTGAAGTTTATACAGATGCATGTTTAGTTGGACTGGGAGCAGTTCTGATGCAAAATGGCAGAGTAATTGCGTATGCTAGTCGGCAATTGAAGTCAGATGAGAAGAACTATGCTACACATGATTTAGAACTGTTAGCTATTGTTTTTTCTTTGAAGATCTGGAGACATTATCTTTTGGGAGAAAAGTTTGAGTTATTTACGGATCACAAACCGTTGACATATATTTTCTCTCAAAAAGATCTTAATTTGAGACAGCAGAGATGGGTCGAATTTTTGGCATCTTATGATCTGGATATTTTGTATACTCCGGAGAAAGCGAATGTCGTGGCTGATGCTCTTAGTAGAAATGCGGTCTTATCTCTTTTGGAAGTCGTTCCACCTCTCCAGGATAGAATCATTAGTAAGAAAATGGAGGATAAATCTTTTGAGGAAATAATTCTTGGAACTAAGGACGGACAATATTCAGATTTCAAGGTGGACGATCAATGTGCTTTAAGGATTAATGGTCGTTTGTGTGTGCCTAATATTGATGGACTGAGGCAAGAAGTCTTAGCTGAGTGTCATCGCTCCAAATTGAATATTCACCAGGGAATCTCGAAGATGTATAAAGATATGAGGAGAGTTTTCTGGTGGCCGAATATGGAGAAGGATGTAACTGCTTTTGTAAATAGTTGTGCCATATGCCTACAAGTGAAGGGTGATCAACAAAAGTCTGTCGGATTATTGCAGCCTTTGGAAATTCCAGACTGGAAGTGGGAGATGATCTCGATGGACATCATCGACGGTTTGCCTAAAACCAGGAAAGGAAATGAAGGAATATGGGTTATTGTGGATTGTTTAACAAAGAGTTCCCATTTTATTCCAGTAAAGGCAGCTCGTACAGCAGTTTCCCTGGCAGAAATTTTCTTGAAGGAGATAGTCAGATTGCATGGTGTTCCTGTCAGCATAGTAAGTGACCGTGATCCTATTTTCACTAGCAAATTCTGGGAAGCTCTGCAATCAGCAATGGGAACAAGTTTGAGATTAAGTACGGCCTATCATCCTTAGACGGAAGGACAAACGGAAAGGCTTAATCGTATTCCGGAAGATATGCTGCGAGCTTGTGTTTTGGATTTTGGTGGATCATGGGAAGACCATCTTCATTTAGTGGAATTTTCTTATAATAACAGTTACCAAGCGAGTATTAAGATGGCTCCTTATGAAGCTCTGTATGGAAGACCGTGTAGATCCCCATCTTGTTGGATTGAATCGAATGATCGACTTGTACTCGGACCCGATCTAATTCGTGAAGCTTCTGCGAAGGTTGAGCTTATCAAGAAAAGGATGAAAGCTGCTCAAGATCGTCAGAAGAAATATGCAGATAAGAGATGAAGACATTGGAATCTGAGATCGAAGATTTAGTTTTTTTCAAAATTTCCCCAATCAAAGGTGCTATAAGATTCGGAAAAACGGGAAAACTTGCTCCGAGATATATTGGTCCATTCCGAGTGCTGGAAAGAATTGGAACTGTAGCCTATAGGATTGAATTGCCAGAATGAATGTCTGGGATTCACAATGTATTTCATGTGTCTCATTTAAGGAAATTTATTCATGACCCATCATTGGTGGTAGAACCAGTTGTTCAGGAAGATTTAGAAGTTGACCCATCATTGAATGCTTTCAACACATCGTCAGGCGGACGATGAGCATTCTAAGAGATATGTTCTATAAAGGTAAACGCAGCCTCAAGCCTCATCAACCGGGAATGGCTAAAACAGGGGATGTGCGGCAAGGTTAGGTGGGTCATGCCCAAGCAGGACGAGGTATACCCCTGTCTAGATGTCCCTTTTATTCGGCTGTGTGGGAAGTTGGTCTGCAGCCAACTGCGGGGTTATCTTGTTCGGGACTGTTCGGTAAGGAATGGTTCCGGCCTTGTGTTGCAGGGGAGTTAGGGTGGCTCCTCGGTACGGTGATCTAGGCCATGTACTGTGACGGGCGGTACCCCAGTAGCCCTGCCATTGTATGGGATCCAATTTCCAATAAGAGCCGTACGTTTTGATTGTGCCCAACTACGTTGGAATGTGAGATGTAAGCATTTCATCTATTTCTGTATTTTACTTGAAAACCTTAGACACTATTGTAATATCACTGAATTTACTATAAAATGTTTTGGTTAGCATAAGGTAAAAAATTACCCATATGTATGTGTGGGAAGTCTTACGTGATACCTTTATTTTAAATGATTTTAAAAGTCAAACAAACTTTAACCGTTTACTCATACCAGACCCATGTCTGACCCGGAGTTTATATTTTGTTTTTCATAAACTCTTGGGTACTCAAATTTTTATGAGTAGCCAAGTGATAGGTAATCGGAGTATAGAGTTTACTGGAGGAGTTGGAGCAGAAGACCGGACGTATGTATCTATCTATATAGTTCCGTTGTGTTATTTAGTATATGATGTATTTGGGATGTATGTTCTGACAGATATGTATATGACAGTCATGTTGTATGATATTGTACAACTCTGATGTATATATAACTATGTAATAGTTATGTTGATGTATTATATTTTGTTCCAATCCGCTGTGAGATTCTGATGTTGTTATTCTTTCTTTCTATTCTTTTCTATTTCTATCCCTTTCTTTCTTATTGATGACACGTCTTTCTGGAGTTAGAAAGTCGGGTCGTCACAACAGGATTGCACGAATTCTTTACCAAAGCACATTCAGACATGCTTAATATTTTAAGGATATCAAATTGGTTGCAATTAAGTAAACTAATCTAAACTGCCATTTCAGTGATTGAATTCCTATTTTGAACTTTAGTTCTTGGTCTAGTGTTGTTTCAATACAACAAGATTTTCATTATATCCAATCAAACTAAACACATGACCTTGCATTATTGTTTACTTTCTCATTTCAAAGAACTAATTCATCAAGATTTCGTATATTACAAATGCGATTGTTCATCATATAACTTTTATATGTGATCTAATATGAATCGAATTTTCATATTCTTGTATTGCTTTATAATTAAAAATTTAGAAGACAATATACAATCTCGGGCAATTAAAGACTTAAGAGACTAGTTTACAAACGTATTTAGTAGTCGTATAATTTGCTATTGCATGGGGCTTGAAGCGATAACATGCTAAAAGATTTATCGCAAATTATATATTATATTTCGTTGTCAACCTCAATTTAATTCAATAGTATATTTCGGTTGATACACAATTTCACTATTTAGATCGGCTACGCAAATTCATTGAAGTATACAATTTTAGTTTCATATATCATGTGTTCTTACAACATTACAATGGTAAAATGTAATCATTTCATTCTTCTAATAAAGCTTCCCTTAGATTTTTATATTCCTCAAACTCCTAAGAACTATAGAAAACTTTCGATTTCTCTAACGAGTGTCAGGACTTGCTTACCTTGAGATTCCGACTTTGAGTTTTCTCAACAAATCATAGGCCACAAGCGATGGATAACTCTTTAATGGTTGTATTATATATAATTCCTAACCATAGTCTTTTCCTTAATCTTGACCTCGATCTTGATTTTTATCAATAAATCAAGAGAGATTATTCACTCTTATCTATTATTTAACATGACCTAAGTATAATGTATATACCTTGAGTTTGTTGTACAAATACATGCACGTTTCTTACCTCGTCTAGGCAATATATTAATAGTACTACACATAACCACTTTTGCTTTAGTTTTCTTAACAATTGGCGCGTATGCAAGTAATCTATCAATATATAAATGATAGATGTAACATTCCTGAAATATTAGCCGAAATAATTCAATAATTAAATTGATTTTTGAATTTAAACTGTGAATTTAATTGTGAATTAATTTGAGATTTCCAAAATAAACTTAAAATTTTAGATTATAAATAGAAATTTGGTGGGAATTTAAGCACTATAATTTGAATAAATATGTATATATTGAAAGTTAAAATTTTAAATAAGATTTTGATTTTGAAAATTCAAAATGTATATATTTATAAAATTGGATTTGAAAACCACATAATTTATACTAGTAGAAATTGGTAATATTTATCTTGAAAATTTTATTTTGAATTAGATATAAATGATTTAAAACTAAGCTTAAAAATAATATTGGTTTAAAAAGTAATATTATAAAATGGATATAAATAAATAAAAAATTTACAAAAGCTATTTCAGAATTTTAATTCAACCCTATTATATACTTTTTTTTATTTGATTTGATAAAAAGATTTAAAATACATCTTCTTCTGGAAAAAATATAGTTGTATATTCCCAAAATTTAAAATGTAAACATATTTACAAATGTTAGAAATATGAAAATATAAATAATACAAATCACTTCCATATTTACAAATCAATAATTTAAAAGAGGTAGGACATGAAAAATATATATATTACATATGTATATGTACAAACAATGTAATCATACCTTTAGATCTTACATGTTTACATACATACAAATAGCATCATTTCTTTTGTTTAAAATAATGAAATTAAAAAAAAAACAAAAATACAAGAAACTTCACATCTTCCCATATGCCATCATATAGTATCTTAGAAAATCTGAAAAGAATAGTAGAAAAAGATTTGGCTTCACATCTTTCAAAGCCATAAAGCTGTTCAAAACATAAGATAAGAAGAAAAAAAACAATTCAGTTTGAACTCAAAATAAAAGAAAAGAAGCCTGCATGTTAGAAACTAGTGAAAGCCCTGCATTTCAAATCTGAAACCAAACAACTCCTCTTTTCCTAAATTTCTGCCTGCATGTTTTTTTGCATATGAAAACAAATCTGCATCATTATGAATCAAAGACCTGCATGTTCTTGCATATGAAATCAAAGAGCTCTGCAATTTCAAGATTTGAGTTCTGCATTCATGAAATCTTCATAATCTGGAACAAGAAGCTAGAAGCCTGCATGTTGTAAACTGAAGCATTATGAAGCAAGCATCATTTTTTAAAGGCAGGGGTCTGCATTTTTAAGAGCATTCAAGCTTGCATTTTCATAATTTGGAACCTGCATTTGAATGGGCATTCAAGCTTCTGCATGATCAATCTGGACAGTGCATGCTCTGCATTTTGGCAAATAAGGTGAGTAACTTATCCTTTAAAAAAATTAAGTAGGTGAAAGTTGTTGCATGCTTTTATTTAGAAATGACTTAACATTTGAATTTGTTGTTTATATGTGTATATAGGATACATTCTGTTATGTTCTGGCTATCTACAATATAGGTTCTAGTTGATAGAAAAATCCTTTCCTTTTGATTGTTTGCTGTTATGTTTAATCTGTGAATGAAACTTGCTTATATCAAATATAGTAAGCATTAAACAAAATTATATAAGTTAAAAATCAAATTTTGTTTTACTTGATAATAATATAACAGAGTAAAGATTTATATCAAGTGAAATTTAAATTATAGGAATTCATGTTTTAAGTTAGTATATTAAATCATCAAACAAAATAGAATTTTTAAAAGTAAAATTACAGTTCTTATTGCTTTAACCAGAAAGCAATTCAAACTCTACTGTATTTTATATTTGAACAAGATCAGTTGATTCTTGTATTTGAATTGGATGAATTTGTTTCTGGTGATAGTTTATCTATCACCAATCACAAGAAAACTATTGAATTGATTTGCAATTCAAAATTGAGATTGAAATTTGGAAATTACTGTGATGAACCCTAGTTTATTTGGGTTACAGTTTTGGGTCGATTGTGTACTCCTCATTGAATCGAGTTCAAAGCTATTTTGGGAATTGATGGTTGGTGTAGTGATGAAGCTAGTGCCGGAGTTTGGGTGTTGATGTTGGTCGGAGTTGAGAGAAATTGGAGTTGACAGGTTTTAGGTGATATTGGTGAAGGCTGTTTCAGGTTTCAGGGGTATTGGAATTGCGGTGTTTTGACTCGGGTTGATCTCGGGATTTTTGGGAAATGACTCGAAGCAATGAGGCTACTGACCCGAAGTAAAATAGAGGAGTACAGGGTGTATGTGTTCAGGGTGTAATCAACAGACCTGTTCTGTTTTTTTTTTAAGAATCAAGTTTAAATTAAATTTAGAAATTTGAACTTAGGATTAAACTTGAATCTAAAATGAATTCAAATTTGTTTGAATTCTTATTTTATAATTGTTTAAATGCAGAAATTCAAATTTTGGTTTGGAATTAAAATAAAGAGAAAGGGGGAATAGGAAGCCTGTTTCGGGTTTTATAAAATTTGAAAATAAGGTGCAAAAATACAAATGTGACTTAGAATTTTGAAAATTGAATTTTAGTTGAATTCAAATAGGTTTGAATCCTGTATCTTTGAGATAGTTTAAATTCAGAAATTTCAAAAGTTAGTTTACTTTTTTTTTTATATAAACAGAAAACAGTTTCTGTTTTAAATGTAAGAGGTAAGTTTAAATTTTTGAATGGAGATTTAAACTGAGTTTAAGTTGAAGTTTGAATATGAATTCAAATGCTGATGGTTTGAAATTTGAAACCATTTAAGTTTTTAAATTCAAATTTGATTTTAACTCTCAAGTATAAAATGCATTGTTGTTTTGCATATTGAATTGGAAAGTTAAGTATTTAATTTAGAAATTCAAATTGAATTCAAAACTGAGTTTTAAATCTGGATTTAAAATTTAGACTTCAGTTTTTAAATAAAGATTTAAATTTAAATTGTTTTCAAATGACATACATTTGAATTGAAAGTGCAAATTGTAGGAAGAGTTTTAGAGAGTTTAAACTAAATTGAGAATGGAAGTTATATTTCAATTTTGAAATTTTAAAGTAATTTTTAAATTGATTTGAATTTGATTTGAATTGAAATTTAAATCCTTTCCAACTTATTAATAAAGTATATGTTTCTTTTAAACATATAAGATTAAGTTGTGTATTGTTTTAAACTCTTATTTAAGACAAATTTGAGTCTTGAGTTTAAAGAAAACGTTAAATGGAATTTAATGTAAATTTAAAAACATTTTGTTTTTAAATGCATAATTTAAATAAGGAATGTTTATTTAAAGATAAAGAAAAGTATAATGATTTGTAATTCATTTAATTATTAAGGTAGTACAAATGGATAATTAATATAATTAATTAATTAATGAAATGGATAATTAATTAAAGTAATTAAGGGTTTTAATTTGATTAATTAAAGTTTAAGATTAATTTTTCTTAGAATAATTAATTTGTAATTAAGAAATCATTAATTGAATGATATTAGATTTCAAATTAATAATTGAAGATTTATTAATTGAATAAATATGGATAGTTAATTAATTAGGAATAATAAATGAAAGTAATCATGTAGGTAATAAATTTAAAACCACCCAGTTTATTCATCTTAATTGTAGATGCTGATTGTTATTGAATGTTGTGTGATGGATTGATATATTTGATATGTGATGTGATGCTATGTGATACTTTGTGCTGATCTGCTATATTTGTGATGAATATACTGTCGTATGTATATGAAACCCTTTGACCCGTAAAACGACATTTGAATTTCGATGCGACAGGGAGTCGGATTCCAGTTGGTTATCCGAAACCCACATCGAATCATATTAGTGAATTTTTTTGATTGATAACTTACTTTATCTATGAATCTGTGAATATAAATAAGCGCTATGGGTTATACCGCTTATCTTTATGATTGAATCTGTGATGATGATGTTGTGCACTATTGTGTTGAACCCCTGGACCACACTTATACACACACAAATATGGATTGCACGTGGAAATGGGTTAAGTCACAGATTTTGAAATTGTTTTAAAATTTGAATTTTTGAATCCAAAATAGTTTTGGAATTAGAATTGAAGTTTTTGAAAAAATGAATTTCAAAAAAAATAAAAGTTATTTTGAATAACTTAATTGAGTTTTGAAATTTAAATAATTTGAGTTAAATTTGAATTCAATAATTGAATTGAATTCTATGATTTGGAAACTAGGGTTTTAAAAAGTTATCCAACTTATAAATGGGTTTATAGGGGGTTTTTAAACCATTTTAAAAGGTGATGTTTTGAAATTTAAAATTAACCCAAGATTCCAACTTGTATAAATCGGACTTTTCTGAAACGAAAACTGTCGTTTTCAAATAATAGAAGCTTTCATATAAGAGATGGATTTCCAATGTATGTTAAAAGGAATTCAAGTTTTGAAATGAAAATGGTATTCCAAGTTATAAATAAATCTTTGGAACGGGTTTTTGAAAGCTATAAATTAAATCTTTAATTTAAAGATTTATTGAGTTAATCCAATTGGAATGGAAGTTGTTTTGAATTTATGAATTTATGAATAGATCTTTATGAAACTAGGTGAAACTTTGTGAAATAAATCTTTTTGTTTAAAGATTCAAAATGGTAATTTGTTTAACCATTGAAAGAAAAGTTTTGGATTTTATAAGTTGTGACTTAACTAAAATCCCATATCCATATGTTTTAAAATATGGCGCTCATTATTCGGTTTAGCCGGGAGAGGACCTAGTGTCATATAGCCCATTCCGAATAGTGATACGACGTTATGGATAGCAATTGAAGACCGGTGGTGAAGACCGGATATTTCCGAAAACAAAAGGGTAACTCGTCGATTGTCTCTGCACTGGCTGATCCCCGGTATAGAGATCTCCATATGTGATGGGAAGTCCGGACGTGATTAGGAATTATCCGAATTTGCAAGGGCTTCTTCGGAAGTGCCTTCGGTTCTGTTCGAACCCGGAACAGACTTGTATGGTTGTATGTCCGACATTACACTTTGAGATGTTAACTGATTTCTATCAAATACATTTCTGCCTGGTGGCGGAGAATTTATTCTCTCAGCTTAACACCCTTCTCTGAGACGTACGAGCTCAAAGGTTATGTAGTTGATATTTATCAGTGATATTCCCAATTTGGTAATGTGGCATGCTGAGTGCTGCTGTGTGATGATCATTGGTTGATCATTTGTGATATGATCATTTGTTTGATCATTTATCTTTGTGATCATTGCTTTGGTCATCTGTTGACCCAAAGCATGGCTTTGTGCCAAAGCGTAGCTTTGTGGACGAGACTGCATCAGGACCTCACTCCCCGGAAATGGTCGAAACAGGAAAGATGCGGCAAGGTTATGAGGGTCGCTCCCTTTAGGGTGTGTCATTCCCTTCTGGAAAAAGGTAGTGTCATGGTATGGAGTCCAGATGCTTACCTATGTGGTTGCTTCAATCTCATTATTCTGTGTGGTTGTTGCTTTGTGATGGAGGGCCCTCGGATAAAGGTCCCAAAGGACCGGGGAGTGGCATATTCGTGTAGTAGTTACCTAGTTACAGAGGTAACCCGGCCTTGTGTTGGCAGAGATCTAACCGTAACGTTAGTTCTCGGGACGTCCCGCCAGAGGCGTACCCATGTGGCATAGGAAGTTCCTTAGCCTGACCATTTGTTGGAAACCTAATTCCCAATACGAACCCCGCACGGTTTTAGTTGTATTACCTGCCATTTACTTATGGTGGTCACCACTGTTTAGATGGTAGCTATAGTAGGCATAGTTCGGAATGTCTATGCTGGCTAGGATTGATATTATATTTTCGAAATGGCTTTCTACACTATGCACTAGTAATAATATCAAAGAATTTTTCCCGTACCAAGCATATTTGACTATCATAAGAAGAAATCTCCTCCAATTCTGCGATTGCATTGTGTGTGTGGCGGGAGGTCTTATGGTAGTTTCATTTTTCAAAAAGCATTGCGGATTTCAAATTTAAATTCTTTTGTTTGTTTTCAAAGACCAAATGTTTTTGTTTGCTCATACCAGTCCCATGACTGACCTGGAGTTTATTGTTCCTTTCCTAAACTCTGGGTGCCCACTATTTCCCACACGGGCAGTCTAGAGTTGGGGTTTTCAGAAATCAATGGTAGGTGTAGATTCGATAGCTTTCAGCCTTAGGATTTGGCAACCGCATTTTGGATCGAGTTGCTTCTCTTCATCTTGAGTGGGAGTTCGAGCTATTGCTGGATTGGTGCCTTGGAGATGGAGATTACTGATATTGGAATTCTTTCTTGAAGACCACATTGGAGATTTTGTTCCGCTGCTAGTGTTATCTTTTATTTCCGCTGCTATTCTTTGTAACTCTGATGTATATTGATGTTCATTGTATCATTCTGTTGTATCAGATATTGTATCAAATGTTGTACATTGATATATATTATTCATTTCTTCCGCTGTGTTATTTACTTAATGTGTTATAAGCTCCGGCGACTCGAATTTGAACGATCGAATCTGCGGCATTCGAGTACAATGTGAAGTATGGATGTCGATTTTCGAACGCGAAAAATTCGAATCGTTACATTTGGTATCAGAGCTGAAGGTTAAAACTTTAGCTCAGGAGTATAACACATTAAGTAACTCATTAGAGATAGGGTGAAGTAAACCCTAGAATGAGTATATCCCTGAGATATCCGTTCGAATGCCTCAGTAAATTCTCTTACTATCCACTGATAGTGAGTATGAGTGCGAGAAGAGAATGAGATAGGGGACAGGGGAGTACCACTACAAATGGCCAATACCCTGCAACAGTGGGAATATCTTTTCTCTATCAATCTCCTTTGATTCGATTTCGAATTCTTTTGATTGCTTCGTGACTGCTCCAGAAAGAAGTTTCGGTGTGATGATGGCCATACGTATTGTTGTAGGAAATTCTTACTTCGTATCATCATCGGTTTCTTATCAACTTTTCGATCTAAACTCTAATGAATTTGAAATTGAAAATATTAAATAAATTGGAAATTTTAAATTAGTAAATTGGTTAACTAATATGAAGATTTGATCCATCTATCTATTCTCTGGGATCCGATATATTCTACGAACGATTAGTTATCTCTTCGAACTAGTCAATGCCCTTGCATATTCGTAGACCGATGGACCCAAATATCTTGTGTAATATTATATGAGATTGTTCTCATATCTATTGTTGATATTCTTATTTGGTAATCCAAATACAGAATTAATATTCATTTTGATTTGGAAAGATATTTCTCTATCTTTCATCTATCTTTTTGTCTCCTTGCAAATTTCGAGGACGAAATTTCTTAAGGAGGGGAATCTGTAACATTCCTGAAATATTAGCCGAAATAATTCAATAATTAAATTGATTTTTGAATTTAAACTGTGAATTTAATTGTGAATTAATTTGAGATTTCCAAAATAAACTTAAAATTTTAGATTATAAATAGAAATTTGGTGGGAATTTAAGCACTATAATTTGAATAAATATGTATATATTGAAAGTTAAAATTTTAAATAAGATTTTGATTTTGAAAATTCAAAATGTATATATTTATAAAATTGGATTTGAAAACCACATAATTTATACTAGTAGAAATTGGTAATATTTATTTTGAAAATTTTATTTTGAATTAGATATAAATGATTTAAAACTAAGCTTAAAAATAATATTGGTTCAAAAAGTAATATTACAAAATGGATATAAATAAATAAAAAATTTACAAAAGCTATTTCAGAATTTTAATTCAACCCTATTATATACTTTTTTTATTTGATTTGATAAAAAGATTTAAAATACATCTTCTTCTGGAAAAAATATAGTTGTATATTCCCAAAATTTAAAATGTAAACATATTTACAAATGTTAGAAATATGAAAATATAAATAATACAAATCACTTCCATATTTACAAATCAATAATTTAAAAGAGGTAGGACATGAAAAATATATATATTACATATGTATATGTACAAACAATGTAATCATACCTTTAGATCTTACATGTTTACATACATACAAATAGCATCATTTCTTTTGTTTAAAATAATGAAATTAAAAAAAAAAAAAAAATACAAGAAACTTCACATCTTCCCATATGCCATCATATAGTATCTTAGAAAATCTGAAAAGAATAGTAGAAAAAGATTTGGCTTCACATCTTTCAAAGCCATAAAGCTGTTCAAAACATAAGATAAGAAGAAGAAAAACAATTCAGTTTGAACTCAAAATAAAAGAAAAGAAGCCTGCATGTTAGAAACTAGTGAAAGCCCTGCATTTCAAATCTGAAACCAAACAACTCCTCTTTTCCTAAATTTCTGCCTGCATGTTTTTTTGCATATGAAAACAAATCTGCATCATTATGAATCAAAGACCTGCATGTTCTTGCATATGAAATCAAAGAGCTCTGCAATTTCAAGATTTGAGTTCTGCATTCATGAAATCTTCATAATCTGGAACAAGAAGCTAGAAGCCTGCATGTTGTAAACTGAAGCATTATGAAGCAAGCATCATTTTTTAAAGGCAGGGGTCTGCATTTTTAAGAGCATTCAAGCCTGCATTTTCATAATTTGGAACCTGCATTTGAATGGGCATTCAAGCTTCTGCATGATCAATCTGGACAGTGCATGCTCTGCATTTTGGCAAATAAGGTGAGTAACTTATCCTTTAAAAAAATTAAGTAGGTGAAAGTTGTTGCATGCTTTTATTTAGAAATGACTTAACATTTGAATTTGTTGTTTATATGTGTATATAGGATACATTCTGTTATGTTCTGGCTATCTACAATATAGGTTCTAGTTGATAGAAAAATCCTTTCCTTTTGATTGTTTGCTGTTATGTTTAATCTGTGAATGAAACTTGCTTATATCAAATATAGTAAGCATTAAACAAAATTATATAAGTTAAAAATCAAATTTTGTTTTACTTGATAATAATATAACAGAGTAAAGATTTATATCAAGTGAAATTTAAATTATAGGAATTCATGTTTTAAGTTAGTATATTAAATCATCAAACAAAATAGAATTTTTAAAAGTAAAATTACAGTTCTTATTGCTTTAACCAGAAAGAAATTCAAACTCTACTGTATTTTATATTTGAACAAGATCAGTTGATTCTTGTATTTGAATTGGATGAATTTGTTTCTGGTGATAGTTTATCTATCACCAATCACAAGAAAACTATTGAATTGATTTGCAATTCAAAATTGAGATTGAAATTTGGAAATTACTGTGATGAACCCTAGTTTATTTGGGTTACAGTTTTGGGTCGATTGTGTACTCCTCATTGAATCGAGTTCAAAGCTATTTTGGGAATTGATGGTTGGTGTAGTGATGAAGCTAGTGCCGGAGTTTGGGTGTTGATGTTGGTCGGAGTTGAGAGAAATTGGAGTTGACAGGTTTTAGGTGATATTGGTGAAGGCTGTTTCAGGTTTCAGGGGTATTGGAATTGCGGTGTTTTGACTCGGGTTGATCTCGGGATTTTTGGGAAATGACTCGAAGCAATGAGGCTACTGACCCGAAGTAAAATAGAGGAGTACAGGGTGTATGTGTTCAGGGTGTAATCAACAGACCTGTTCTGTTTTTTTTTTTAAGAATCAAGTTTAAATTAAATTTAGAAATTTGAACTTAGGATTAAACTTGAATCTAAAATGAATTCAAATTTGTTTGAATTCTTATTTTATAATTGTTTAAATGCAGAAATTCAAATTTTGGTTTGGAATTAAAATAAAGAGAAAGGGGGAATAGGAAGCCTGTTTCGGGTTTTATAAAATTTGAAAATAAGGTGCAAAAATACAAATGTGACTTAGAATTTTGAAAATTGAATTTTAGTTGAATTCAAATAGGTTTGAATCCTGTATCTTTGAGATAGTTTAAATTCAGAAATTTCAAAAGTTAGTTTACTTTTTTTTTTATATAAACAGAAAACAGTTTCTGTTTTAAATGTAAGAGGTAAGTTTAAATTTTTGAATGGAGATTTAAACTGAGTTTAAGTTGAAGTTTGAATATGAATTCAAATGCTGATGGTTTGAAATTTGAAACCATTTAAGTTTTTAAATTCAAATTTGATTTTAACTCTCAAGTATAAAATGCATTGTTGTTTTGCATATTGAATTGGAAAGTTAAGTATTTAATTTAGAAATTCAAATTGAATTCAAAACTGAGTTTTAAATCTGGATTTAAAATTTAGACTTCAGTTTTTAAATAAAGATTTAAATTTAAATTGTTTTCAAATGACATACATTTGAATTGAAAGTGCAAATTGTAGGAAGAGTTTTAGAGAGTTTAAACTAAATTGAGAATGGAAGTTATATTTCAATTTTGAAATTTTAAAGTAATTTTTAAATTGATTTGAATTTGATTTGAATTGAAATTTAAATCCTTTCCAACTTATTAATAAAGTATATGTTTCTTTTAAACATATAAGATTAAGTTGTGTATTGTTTTAAACTCTTATTTAAGACAAATTTGAGTCTTGAGTTTAAAGAAAACGTTAAATGGAATTTAATGTAAATTTAAAAACATTTTGTTTTTAAATGCATAATTTAAATAAGGAATG
Organism: Allium cepa; assembly: GCA_030765085.1. Taxonomy (NCBI): domain Eukaryota; kingdom Viridiplantae; phylum Streptophyta; class Magnoliopsida; order Asparagales; family Amaryllidaceae; genus Allium; species Allium cepa. The sequence goes on along the minus strand of CM060945.1, from coordinate 942,921,655 downwards.
TTTATTTAAAGATAAAGAAAAGTATAATGATTTGTAATTCATTTAATTATTAAGGTAGTACAAATGGATAATTAATATAATTAATTAATTAATGAAATGGATAATTAATTAAAGTAATTAAGGGTTTTAATTTGATTAATTAAAGTTTAAGATTAATTTTTCTTAGAATAATTAATTTGTAATTAAGAAATCATTAATTGAATGATATTAGATTTCAAATTAATAATTGAAGATTTATTAATTGAATAAATATGGATAGTTAATTAATTAGGAATAATAAATGAAAGTAATCATGTAGGTAATAAATTTAAAACCACCCAGTTTATTCATCTTAATTGTAGATGCTGATTGTTATTGAATGTTGTGTGATGGATTGATATATTTGATATGTGATGTGATGCTATGTGATACTTTGTGCTGATCTGCTATATTTGTGATGAATATACTGTCGTATGTATATGAAACCCTTTGACCCGTAAAACGACATTTGAATTTCGATGCGACAGGGAGTCGGATTCCAGTTGGTTATCCGAAACCCACATCGAATCATATTAGTGAATTTTTTTGATTGATAACTTACTTTATCTATGAATCTGTGAATATAAATAAGCGCTATGGGTTATACCGCTTATCTTTATGATTGAATCTGTGATGATGATGTTGTGCACTATTGTGTTGAACCCCTGGACCACACTTATACACACACAAATATGGATTGCACGTGGAAATGGGTTAAGTCACAGATTTTGAAATTGTTTTAAAATTTGAATTTTTGAATCCAAAATAGTTTTGGAATTAGAATTGAAGTTTTTGAAAAAATGAATTTCAAAAAAAATAAAAGTTATTTTGAATAACTTAATTGAGTTTTGAAATTTAAATAATTTGAGTTAAATTTGAATTCAATAATTGAATTGAATTCTATGATTTGGAAACTAGGGTTTTAAAAAGTTATCCAACTTATAAATGGGTTTATAGGGGGTTTTTAAACCATTTTAAAAGGTGATGTTTTGAAATTTAAAATTAACCCAAGATTCCAACTTGTATAAATCGGACTTTTCTGAAACGAAAACTGTCGTTTTCAAATAATAGAAGCTTTCATATAAGAGATGGATTTCCAATGTATGTTAAAAGGAATTCAAGTTTTGAAATGAAAATGGTATTCCAAGTTATAAATAAATCTTTGGAACGGGTTTTTGAAAGCTATAAATTAAATCTTTAATTTAAAGATTTATTGAGTTAATCCAATTGGAATGGAAGTTGTTTTGAATTTATGAATTTATGAATAGATCTTTATGAAACTAGGTGAAACTTTGTGAAATAAATCTTTTTGTTTAAAGATTCAAAATGGTAATTTGTTTAACCATTGAAAGAAAAGTTTTGGATTTTATAAGTTGTGACTTAACTAAAATCCCATATCCATATGTTTTAAAATATGGCGCTCATTATTCGGTTTAGCCGGGAGAGGACCTAGTGTCATATAGCCCATTCCGAATAGTGATACGACGTTATGGATAGCAATTGAAGACCGGTGGTGAAGACCGGATATTTCCGAAAACAAAAGGGTAACTCGTCGATTGTCTCTGCACTGGCTGATCCCCGGTATAGAGATCTCCATATGTGATGGGAAGTCCGGACGTGATTAGGAATTATCCGAATTTGCAAGGGCTTCTTCGGAAGTGCCTTCGGTTCTGTTCGAACCCGGAACAGACTTGTATGGTTGTATGTCCGACATTACACTTTGAGATGTTAACTGATTTCTATCAAATACATTTCTGCCTGGTGGCGGAGAATTTATTCTCTCAGCTTAACACCCTTCTCTGAGACGTACGAGCTCAAAGGTTATGTAGTTGATATTTATCAGTGATATTCCCAATTTGGTAATGTGGCATGCTGAGTGCTGCTGTGTGATGATCATTGGTTGATCATTTGTGATATGATCATTTGTTTGATCATTTATCTTTGTGATCATTGCTTTGGTCATCTGTTGACCCAAAGCATGGCTTTGTGCCAAAGCGTAGCTTTGTGGACGAGACTGCATCAGGACCTCACTCCCCGGAAATGGTCGAAACAGGAAAGATGCGGCAAGGTTATGAGGGTCGCTCCCTTTAGGGTGTGTCATTCCCTTCTGGAAAAAGGTAGTGTCATGGTATGGAGTCCAGATGCTTACCTATGTGGTTGCTTCAATCTCATTATTCTGTGTGGTTGTTGCTTTGTGATGGAGGGCCCTCGGATAAAGGTCCCAAAGGACCGGGGAGTGGCATATTCGTGTAGTAGTTACCTAGTTACAGAGGTAACCCGGCCTTGTGTTGGCAGAGATCTAACCGTAACGTTAGTTCTCGGGACGTCCCGCCAGAGGCGTACCCATGTGGCATAGGAAGTTCCTTAGCCTGACCATTTGTTGGAAACCTAATTCCCAATACGAACCCCGCACGGTTTTAGTTGTATTACCTGCCATTTACTTATGGTGGTCACCACTGTTTAGATGGTAGCTATAGTAGGCATAGTTCGGAATGTCTATGCTGGCTAGGATTGATATTATATTTTCGAAATGGCTTTCTACACTATGCACTAGTAATAATATCAAAGAATTTTTCCCGTACCAAGCATATTTGACTATCATAAGAAGAAATCTCCTCCAATTCTGCGATTGCATTGTGTGTGTGGCGGGAGGTCTTATGGTAGTTTCATTTTTCAAAAAGCATTGCGGATTTCAAATTTAAATTCTTTTGTTTGTTTTCAAAGACCAAATGTTTTTGTTTGCTCATACCAGTCCCATGACTGACCTGGAGTTTATTGTTCCTTTCCTAAACTCTGGGTGCCCACTATTTCCCACACGGGCAGTCTAGAGTTGGGGTTTTCAGAAATCAATGGTAGGTGTAGATTCGATAGCTTTCAGCCTTAGGATTTGGCAACCGCATTTTGGATCGAGTTGCTTCTCTTCATCTTGAGTGGGAGTTCGAGCTATTGCTGGATTGGTGCCTTGGAGATGGAGATTACTGATATTGGAATTCTTTCTTGAAGACCACATTGGAGATTTTGTTCCGCTGCTAGTGTTATCTTTTATTTCCGCTGCTATTCTTTGTAACTCTGATGTATATTGATGTTCATTGTATCATTCTGTTGTATCAGATATTGTATCAAATGTTGTACATTGATATATATTATTCATTTCTTCCGCTGTGTTATTTACTTAATGTGTTATAAGCTCCGGCGACTCGAATTTGAACGATCGAATCTGCGGCATTCGAGTACAATGTGAAGTATGGATGTCGATTTTCGAACGCGAAAAATTCGAATCGTTACATTTGGTATCAGAGCTGAAGGTTAAAACTTTAGCTCAGGAGTATAACACATTAAGTAACTCATTAGAGATAGGGTGAAGTAAACCCTAGAATGAGTATATCCCTGAGATATCCGTTCGAATGCCTCAGTAAATTCTCTTACTATCCACTGATAGTGAGTATGAGTGCGAGAAGAGAATGAGATAGGGGACAGGGGAGTACCACTACAAATGGCCAATACCCTGCAACAGTGGGAATATCTTTTCTCTATCAATCTCCTTTGATTCGATTTCGAATTCTTTTGATTGCTTCGTGACTGCTCCAGAAAGAAGTTTCGGTGTGATGATGGCCATACGTATTGTTGTAGGAAATTCTTACTTCGTATCATCATCGGTTTCTTATCAACTTTTCGATCTAAACTCTAATGAATTTGAAATTGAAAATATTAAATAAATTGGAAATTTTAAATTAGTAAATTGGTTAACTAATATGAAGATTTGATCCATCTATCTATTCTCTGGGATCCGATATATTCTACGAACGATTAGTTATCTCTTCGAACTAGTCAATGCCCTTGCATATTCGTAGACCGATGGACCCAAATATCTTGTGTAATATTATATGAGATTGTTCTCATATCTATTGTTGATATTCTTATTTGGTAAGCCAAATACAGAATTAATATTCATTTTGATTTGGAAAGATATTTCTCTATCTTTCATCTATCTTTTTGTCTCCTTGCAAATTTCGAGGACGAAATTTCTTAAGGAGGGGAATCTGTAACATTCCTGAAATATTAGCCGAAATAATTCAATAATTAAATTGATTTTTGAATTTAAACTGTGAATTTAATTGTGAATTAATTTGAGATTTCCAAAATAAACTTAAAATTTTAGATTATAAATAGAAATTTGGTGGGAATTTAAGCACTATAATTTGAATAAATATGTATATATTGAAAGTTAAAATTTTAAATAAGATTTTGATTTTGAAAATTCAAAATGTATATATTTATAAAATTGGATTTGAAAACCACATAATTTATACTAGTAGAAATTGGTAATATTTATTTTGAAAATTTTATTTTGAATTAGATATAAATGATTTAAAACTAAGCTTAAAAATAATATTGGTTCAAAAAGTAATATTACAAAATGGATATAAATAAATAAAAAATTTACAAAAGCTATTTCAGAATTTTAATTCAACCCTATTATATACTTTTTTTATTTGATTTGATAAAAAGATTTAAAATACATCTTCTTCTGGAAAAAATATAGTTGTATATTCCCAAAATTTAAAATGTAAACATATTTACAAATGTTAGAAATATGAAAATATAAATAATACAAATCACTTCCATATTTACAAATCAATAATTTAAAAGAGGTAGGACATGAAAAATATATATATTACATATGTATATGTACAAACAATGTAATCATACCTTTAGATCTTACATGTTTACATACATACAAATAGCATCATTTCTTTTGTTTAAAATAATGAAATTAAAAAAAAAAAAAAATACAAGAAACTTCACATCTTCCCATATGCCATCATATAGTATCTTAGAAAATCTGAAAAGAATAGTAGAAAAAGATTTGGCTTCACATCTTTCAAAGCCATAAAGCTGTTCAAAACATAAGATAAGAAGAAGAAAAACAATTCAGTTTGAACTCAAAATAAAAGAAAAGAAGCCTGCATGTTAGAAACTAGTGAAAGCCCTGCATTTCAAATCTGAAACCAAACAACTCCTCTTTTCCTAAATTTCTGCCTGCATGTTTTTTTGCATATGAAAACAAATCTGCATCATTATGAATCAAAGACCTGCATGTTCTTGCATATGAAATCAAAGAGCTCTGCAATTTCAAGATTTGAGTTCTGCATTCATGAAATCTTCATAATCTGGAACAAGAAGCTAGAAGCCTGCATGTTGTAAACTGAAGCATTATGAAGCAAGCATCATTTTTTAAAGGCAGGGGTCTGCATTTTTAAGAGCATTCAAGCCTGCATTTTCATAATTTGGAACCTGCATTTGAATGGGCATTCAAGCTTCTGCATGATCAATCTGGACAGTGCATGCTCTGCATTTTGGCAAATAAGGTGAGTAACTTATCCTTTAAAAAAATTAAGTAGGTGAAAGTTGTTGCATGCTTTTATTTAGAAATGACTTAACATTTGAATTTGTTGTTTATATGTGTATATAGGATACATTCTGTTATGTTCTGGCTATCTACAATATAGGTTCTAGTTGATAGAAAAATCCTTTCCTTTTGATTGTTTGCTGTTATGTTTAATCTGTGAATGAAACTTGCTTATATCAAATATAGTAAGCATTAAACAAAATTATATAAGTTAAAAATCAAATTTTGTTTTACTTGATAATAATATAACAGAGTAAAGATTTATATCAAGTGAAATTTAAATTATAGGAATTCATGTTTTAAGTTAGTATATTAAATCATCAAACAAAATAGAATTTTTAAAAGTAAAATTACAGTTCTTATTGCTTTAACCAGAAAGCAATTCAAACTCTACTGTATTTTATATTTGAACAAGATCAGTTGATTCTTGTATTTGAATTGGATGAATTTGTTTCTGGTGATAGTTTATCTATCACCAATCACAAGAAAACTATTGAATTGATTTGCAATTCAAAATTGAGATTGAAATTTGGAAATTACTGTGATGAACCCTAGTTTATTTGGGTTACAGTTTTGGGTCGATTGTGTACTCCTCATTGAATCGAGTTCAAAGCTATTTTGGGAATTGATGGTTGGTGTAGTGATGAAGCTAGTGCCGGAGTTTGGGTGTTGATGTTGGTCGGAGTTGAGAGAAATTGGAGTTGACAGGTTTTAGGTGATATTGGTGAAGGCTGTTTCAGGTTTCAGGGGTATTGGAATTGTAGTGTTTTGACTCGGGTTGATCTCGGGATTTTTGGGAAATGACTCGAAGCAATGAGGCTACTGACCCGAAGTAAAATAGAGGAGTACAGGGTGTATGTGTTCAGGGTGTAATCAACAGACCTGTTCTGTTTTTTTTTAAGAATCAAGTTTAAATTAAATTTAGAAATTTGAACTTAGGATTAAACTTGAATCTAAAATGAATTCAAATTTGTTTGAATTCTTATTTTATAATTGTTTAAATGCAGAAATTCAAATTTTGGTTTGGAATTAAAATAAAGAGAAAGGGGGAATAGGAAGCCTGTTTCGGGTTTTATAAAATTTGAAAATAAGGTGCAAAAATACAAATGTGACTTAGAATTTTGAAAATTGAATTTTAGTTGAATTCAAATAGGTTTGAATCCTGTATCTTTGAGACAGTTTAAATTCAGAAATTTCAAAAGTTAGTTTACTTTTTTTTTATATAAACAGAAAACAGTTTCTGTTTTAAATGTAAGAGGTAAGTTTAAATTTTTGAATGGAGATTTAAACTGAGTTTAAGTTGAAGTTTGAATATGAATTCAAATGCTGATGGTTTGAAATTTGAAACCATTTAAGTTTTTAAATTCAAATTTGATTTTAACTCTCAAGTATAAAATGCATTGTTGTTTTGCATATTGAATTGGAAAGTTAAGTATTTAATTTAGAAATTCAAATTGAATTCAAAACTGAGTTTTAAATCTGGATTTAAAATTTAGACTTCAGTTTTTAAATAAAGATTTAAATTTAAATTGTTTTCAAATGACATACATTTGAATTGAAAGTGCAAATTGTAGGAAGAGTTTTAGAGAGTTTAAACTAAATTGAGAATGGAAGTTATATTTCAATTTTGAAATTTTAAAGTAATTTTTAAATTGATTTGAATTTGATTTGAATTGAAATTTAAATCCTTTCCAACTTATTAATAAAGTATATGTTTCTTTTAAACATATAAGATTAAGTTGTGTATTGTTTTAAACTCTTATTTAAGACAAATTTGAGTCTTGAGTTTAAAGAAAACGTTAAATGGAATTTAATGTAAATTTAAAAACATTTTGTTTTTAAATGCATAATTTAAATAAGGAATGTTTATTTAAAGATAAAGAAAAGTATAATGATTTGTAATTCATTTAATTATTAAGGTAGTACAAATGGATAATTAATATAATTAATTAATTAATGAAATGGATAATTAATTAAAGTAATTAAGGGTTTTAATTTGATTAATTAAAGCTTAAGATTAATTTTTCTTAGAATAATTAATTTGTAATTAAGAAATCATTAATTGAATGATATTAGATTTCAAATTAATAATTGAAGATTTATTAATTGAATAAATATGGATAGTTAATTAATTAGGAATAATAAATGAAAGTAATCATGTAGGTAATAAATTTAAAACCACCCGGTTTATTCATCTTAATTGTAGATGCTGATTGTTATTGAATGTTGTGTGATGGATTGATATATTTGATATGTGATGTGATGCTATGTGATACTTTGTGCTGATCTGCTATATTTGTGATGAATATACTGTCGTATGTATATGAAACCCTTTGACCCGTAAAACGACATTTGAATTTCGATGCGACAGGGAGTCGGATTCCAGTTGGTTATCCGAAACCCACATCGAATCATATTAGTGAATTTTTTTGATTGATAACTTACTTTATCTATGAATCTGTGAATATAAATAAGCGCAATGGGTTATACCGCTTATCTTTATGATTGAATCTGTGATGATGATGTTGTGCACTATTGTGTTGAACCCCTGGACCACACTTATACACACACAAATATGGATTGCACGTGGAAATGGGTTAAGTCACAGATTTTGAAATTGTTTTAAAATTTGAGTTTTTGAATCCAAAATAGTTTTGGAATTAGAATTGAAGTTGTTGAAAAAATGAATTTCAAAAAAAATAATAGTTATTTTGAATAACTTAATTGAGTTTTGAAATTTAAATAATTTGAGTTAAATTTGAATTCAATAATTGAATTGAATTCTATGATTTGGAAACTAGGGTTTTAAAAAGTTATCCAACTTATAAATGGGTTTATAGGGGGTTTTTAAACCATTTTAAAAGGTGATGTTTTGAAATTTAAAATTAACCCAAGATTCCAACTTGTATAAATCGGACTTTTCTGAAACGAAAACTGTCGTTTTCAAATAATAGAAGCTTTCATATAAGAGATGGATTTCCAATGTATGTTAAAAGGAATTCAAGTTTTGAAATGAAAATGGTATTCCAAGTTATAAATAAATCTTTGGAACGGGTTTTTGAAAGCTATAAATTAAATCTTTAATTTAAAGATTTATTGAGTTAATCCAATTGGAATGGAAGTTGTTTTGAATTTATGAATAGATCTTTGTGAAACTAGGTGAAACTTTGTGAAATAAATCTTTTTGTTTAAAGATTCAAAATGGTAATTTGTTTAACCATTGAAAGAAAAGTTTTGGATTTTATAAGTTGTGACTTAACTAAAATCCCATATCCATATGTTTTAAAATATGGCGCTCATTATTCGGTTTAGCCGGGAGAGGACCTAGTGTCATATAGCCCATTCCGAATAGTGATACGACGTTATGGATAGCAATTGAAGACCGGTGGTGAAGACCGGATATTTCCGAAAACAAAAGGGTAACTCGTCGATTGTCTCTACACTGGCTGATCCCCGGTATAGAGATCTCCATATGTGATGGGAAGTCCGGACGTGATTAGGAATTATCCGAATTTGCAAGGGCTTCTTCGGAAGTGCCTTCGGTTCTGTTCGAACCCGGAACAGACTTGTATGGTTGTATGTCCGACATTACACTTTGAGATGTTAACTGATTTCTATCAAATACATTTCTGCCTGGTGGCGGAGAATTTATTCTCTCAGCTTAACACCCTTCTCTGAGACGTACGAGCTCAGAGGTTATGTAGTTGATATTTATCAGTGATATTCCCAATTTGGTAATGTGGCATGCTGAGTGCTGCTGTGTGATGATCATTGGTTGATCATTTGTGATATGATCATTTGTTTGATCATTTATCTTTGTGATCATTGCTTGGTCATCTGTTGACCCAAAGCATGGCTTTGTGCCAAAGCGTAGCTTTGTGGACGAGACTGCATCAGGACCTCACTCCCCGGAAATGGTCGAAACAGGAAAGATGCGGCAAGGTTATGAGGGTCGCTCCCTTTAGGGTGTGTCATTCCCTTCTGGAAAAAGGTAGTGTCATGGTATGGAGTCTAGATGCTTACCTATGTGGTTGCTTCAATCTCATTATTCTGTGTGGTTGTTGCTTTGTGATGGAGGGCCCTCGGATAAAGGTCCCAAAGGACCGGGGAGTGGCATATTCGTGTAGTAGTTACCTAGTTACAGAGGTAACCCGGCCTTGTGTTGGCAGAGATCTAACCGTAACGTTAGTTCTCGGGACGTCCCGCCAGAGGCGTACCCATGTGGCATAGGAAGTTCCTTAGCCTGACCATTTGTTGGAAACCTAATTCCCAATACGAACCCCGCACGGTTTTAGTTGTATTACCTGCCATTTACTTATGGTGGTCACCACTGTTTAGATGGTAGCTATAGTAGGCATAGTTCGGAATGTCTATGCTGGCTAGGATTGATATTATATTTTCGAAATAGCTTTCTACACTATGCACTAGTAATAATATCAAAGAATTTTTCCCGTACCAAGCATATTTGACTATCATAAGAAGAAATCTCCTCCAATTCTGCGATTGCATTGTGTGTGTGGCGGGAGGTCTTATGGTAGTTTCATTTTTCAAAAAGCATTGCGGATTTCAAATTTAAATTCTTTTGTTTGTTTTCAAAGACCAAATGTTTTTGTTTGCTCATACCAGTCCCATGACTGACCTGGAGTTTATTGTTCCTTTCCTAAACTCTGGGTGCCCACTATTTCCCACACGGGCAGTCTAGAGTTGGGGTTTTCAGAAATCAATGGTAGGTGTAGATTCGATAGCTTTCAGCCTTAGGATTTGGCAACCGCATTTTGGATCGAGTTGCTTCTCTTCATCTTGAGTGGGAGTTCGAGCTATTGCTGGATTGGTGCCTTGGAGATGGAGATTACTGATATTGGAATTCTTTCTTGAAGACCACATTGGAGATTTTGTTCCGCTGCTAGTGTTATCTTTTATTTCCGCTGCTATTCTTTGTAACTCTGATGTATATTGATGTTCATTGTATCATTCTGTTGTACATTGATATATATTATTCATTTCTTCCGCTGTGTTATTTACTTAATGTGTTATAAGCTCCGGCGACTCGAATTTGAACGATCGAATCTGCGGCATTCGAGTACAATGTGAAGTATGGATGTCGATTTTCGAACGCGAAAATTTCAAATCGTTACAATAGAGGTCAAATTTTATTAAAGATTCATAATCCTTTGATATATTTTGAGTGATATCAATCTAAAGAATAATGTATTTCTTATGAAATACCCTCATGTTGTAAGTTTTAAACACATCTAAAATCATTGTATACGTACAATATATGTATATTTTCTCTAATAATATATTTGGATTTATTTCAGCTCTACTTAAATTTAGTTTATGCATATAATTACATAGGTTTGATGTGTTTATACTATTATAATTTAGTTAACTTATATAATATTTATATATATCTTATTAATTAAATTAAATTATTTTTAATTCTTAGTTCAATTAGCAAAATTAATTAAATTTAATTTAAAATTCTATATATTTTATTTTAATCATCTTAAATTATTTAAGATGAATATTAACCATAATCCTTATAGTTATATATATATGAGATATATACATACATTAATAAATTGACTATTTAATTAATTATTCCATTAAACTTTTTAATTATATACTTAATAAATTTTAAAAATTTATTTAATTTAGGTTCTTAACACAATTTAAGGAAAAACAAACATCTAAATTATTTAATTATAACCATTATAATTATATATATATATATATATATATCTATGTGTGCGTATCAATATATATATATATATATATATATTATCTTTTAGTTAATTATTTTTTTAGTTAAACATTTAATTGAATACTTTAATAAGTTTTTTAACATTTTATCTAATTTTCTTTAAATGATTTTAAGATAAATCTTTAACTATAACCATTATGGCTATATGTATATCAATATATATATAAATATACATATATTAATTATTAATTAATCATTTTATTTAATTAATCATATTACCTATATATGTATATTGAAAATATTAAGTTAATTTCTTAAACAATTTTGAAAAATTAAAATTTATTTTATAACAATTTTAAAAAAATTATTTTATATTTTAAATGCGACATTTAAATTTAAAATATGTTTTTAATTTTCAAATCTCAATTTGAAATTTTCCCAAGGCCCGAAATAAATCTAGCCATCCACATTGGTCAACCTTTTGGACTTACTCTGCCCATTAGACCAAGCCAGTAGTTCGAGAAGGGAGAATACTTTTTATCCAACATTAATCCTAGACACTACAACTCTAGACACGTATCAAATAGAAAATTTTATAAGTTGGCCCGTAATGCTGGCTAATTAGATTGCATGGACCATACAGGTTCTTACACCATTGTTGAAACCCTATATGTTTCATTATGGGTGAAATGAGTTAATTTTAAAAATTTCCTCTAATTGGATTTTAATGGACCTATGAAGTCTTATATTCAAAACTAGATCCAATCTAGTTGATTTAAAAAAAATCATATTTTATATGAATATTTTTATCCTTATTTAATTAATCTAATTAATCGAAGGTACTTAATATGAATATTCGATCACGCAAAACAAAGGCAGTGATGGGTGAAAGAAGAAGAGTGAATCAACTTCAATTAAATGATTGAGGAATGTTTTGTTTTATTTAAAAAAGGAAACCTTTTCATTCCTCTCCTTTGAAACTCTCTCTTTAATATTAAATCTAATACTTAGACTACTGCCTTCCAATTGTAGTTGACCATTTAATGCTTTATGGACTGAAATATGAATACGCGTTAATACATATAATAGCGATGTATTAGGTGTGGTATGATAATATAAAATATAGTTACATAGTTAATAATATATGTGTAGATATTTGATTACGTATATATTCGCCGTTTATATGTTCATTAATTGCCTTAATTTATTTTTTAGTGCAAGATATATGTATAGATATAATGTATTTAAAAAATATAAATATTAATAACACAAAACTTAATCTGAAAAAATCTAACATAGTTAATAAATTCGAAGTTTTAAACCTAAATTTTAAGTTGAAATATCTAATTTGACTTGGTGGCATATGCTTAAATTTAGATACGGACCAAGTTAACAATATAAAATATCTTTAATTGACTCTGTGTGTGTGTATTGTTGATGCCAAAAATGGCACCAACACCTAGAAATCAGATGAAAGCACTAGTTCTATCAAAATAAAAGAAAACAGCAGAAAAGTAAAAAAAAAAGACACAAGAACTTTTATAGTGGTTTGACATAATCTCTAGTCTACGTCCACTTCAATCTTTGTTATTAGTTCTTTTCTTTCTAGATTACAAATTGGATTCGACCACAATCTAGTGGATCTCAGATTTAAAATGAAGTTTCTAGATTGTTTGAGAGTCACTAGTACTAGGGATTTGCTGGTCTAAGTCCTAGAACAGCGAATAGTAGTATCCTAGGTGACTTTAATGGTGAAGAAGTCAAAGGTAAAGAAGAAGAATATCCCTTTTTTGTTGCAGGTAGGCTGGTATTTATATGGAAATAGATGTACGGGTCCAAAAGTCATCTTTCACTGAAGTCCAGAAGGTGGCCACAAGTCAATATAATAACTCATCACAGAGTCAAATAGCTTGGTGTTGAGTTATTTTTAGTCTTCTAAGTGGAGCTTCGTATATTCACTAGCTTTTATATCTCTTTCTTGAGTTGTTCCAACCTTTTTTCCTTCAATTTTGAGTTGATTCTAACGATTTTTTTGTTATATGCTTTCTTTTCTTTCTTCTCATTAATCCATAGAATTGCTCACTTAAAACTTGAAGAAACCACTCGATCATGATTAGGTGGAGTAAGGCATGAGATTTATGAAAATTGGAAGATGATTAGGGAAGAAAAATGAATCAGTACCAAGCCAAATCACTCGATACCGAGTTGTTTCCTTAGCATCATTTTGGGTGAAACTTTTCTGAGTTGTTTCTCTGCATCTTCTAAGTACGCGTGTAAGTTTTTAGGTCATTTCATCTTCGGTTTAATATGATAACCTTCATCAACTTTTTCTCTTTTAAAAATTGGTTAGTACTTTCTTTCCAAAGTGCGTCTTTCGAATGTAAGGTGTGCTTTTCTCGATAACAAATTCCATAAATCATTCTCCGATAGCTCAGCTCTCTGGCTGTTTCAATCCTGGTGAATTATCCAAAAATGTCATTCAGGGCTTATCTTCCTTCTTCATTTACAAGGTGTTTAAATCCCTTTATCACGTCTGCATCCACTCCGGGGCATAGTCTCACCAGACTGTTGATCTTCCAATCTAGGTTTTGATCTCTTTGTATCTTTTGTCGCCCATTCTGGGGTTTCAATCTCTCCTAATTCTTATTGAGTCCAATCTGCTTGCTCTTTGACGACGAGATCCAATGACCAAGCAAGCCCATCTACTCAATCTCCGATGAGGGGACTTACTTTTCATATAAGCCCAACCACTCGCTCTTCGAAAAGGGAGCTTAGACCCCTACACTCTGGTCCCATCTCTTTGGGCGGGACTGAAAGCAATCAATATCATATAAGTTCATCCACTCGCTCTCTGACAAGTGAATTTGCACCCTGCACTCTGGTCCCGTTTCTCTGGATGGGACTTAAAGCGATCAATATAGTACAAGTTCGTTAACTTGCTCTTCGGCAAGGGAGCTTACGTCCTGCACTCCGGTCCGGTCTCTTCGGACGAGATTTAAAGCAATGAATATCATATAAGTTCATGCACTCACTCTTCGGCAGGGAACTTGCACCCGCACTTTGGTTTAGTCTCTTCGAATAAAACTTAAAGCGATCAATATCAGTCATAACGTTCAAGTGGATTTTTCAAAACACTAATATTTAAAGTGAAGAAAACAAGTAGAAATCGTAATTATCCATCCTAAACATCTGACTCAGAGTGTGTCTAGAGACCAATCTAGGTTTAATGTGTGTGTAAGCGTTCCAAGGTTATTGTTGTCCTAAATAATCATCCCAGACATCTGACTCAAAGCATGCCTAGAGACCAATCTAGGCCTCGTACATGTGTAAGCGGTATGAGGTTATTATTATCTAAATTATTCAATGGAAGAAAAAGCAAAGCGAGGGAGTTGAACCAGACTTTCGACCATCTTGATGATAGGATTTCAGGTCTCGAACCAGATCCTTGGCTATTCCTTGATGCATTCATTGTAGATGGTGGTTGCTCTGGCTGCACCATCACATTTTGGTTCCTTACGCATTGTAGCAGCTAGTTGCTCTGAACCATTTTCTCTATTTGATCACGAAGGTGCTGGAACTTGTTCATCTCATGCCCCTCTAGCTCATGGAAGATGCAAAACTTTGTAGATCTTCTCTCCCGATCTGTGGGCTCTCTCCTAGTTGGCTTTTGATAGAGGATCTTCTCCTAGTGTCCAGATATATTCTCTCGAGGGTCTAGGTTAAATTAGTATAGAAGGAGAATTTTGACTCCCTCCTTTATCATTTCGGTTCTTCGAAGTCATCATAATGTCATCTTTCCCTTTGTCTTTTCTGTTTCCAGCTCCAAACAGTCCTTTACCCTCCACAACGTTGATTTCAACATTTTCAACTGTAGGATCTTCTTGACGCAAATATCTCTCAGCTTCATGGTAGAATTCTATGAGATCTATTGATGGATCCCTTTCCAAAGCAATCTGGAAGTCATTCTTGCTTGCAACTTTAGATACTACCACCATTAGGATTATGGATGGATCCGGCTTATCAATGGCTGCAGCTACCGCATTGAATCTTGTTAAATAGATCCTCAATATTTCTCCAAACCATTGTTTCACACTTGATAGCGTCATCACATTCTTCGGTCGTGAGACATGAACTTTGAACTATCTCAAAAACTTGTTCACCAAGTCGGTCCATGTGTTAATGAACCCTTCTCCAGCTATCTAAACCACATCACCACTAGATCTGTTAGATATAATGGGAAGCACCATCCCATCAACTCTGCCCTAGTACCCTACACCTCCAAATGTGGGATATAAATGGACTGTTGGATCCGGCTTTCCATCATACATTTCCAGCATTGGAAGCTTAAAAACAGGAGGATTCCGGATATTGTGGATATTAGAAGTGAAAGGAATCTTGTTCACAACCTCCAAACTCTGGTCTGGGCATCCACCTCTAACTATTCTTCTAATCATCTCAGCCATCTAATCGTTATCATCTAATGGAAGTCTCAGACCACCAACTACATTCTGCCCCTGCTCCTATGGGAGAACTATAGCACATACTCTAGCATATACTCCTCTGGCTGCACATTAGCATTCTGGCCTGCACCTCTGGTTTCATTCTGTCCTCCATTCCTACAAAAAAGTTCTAGCACATATACCTCTAGTTGTTGACTATTTGCATCCTAACTTGCGTTCCTAGCTCCAATATTATCATTCCTAGCATCCCAGCAACCACACCGACATTGCATCCTAGTATAGTTCTCTCGGACAATAAATATGGTAAATATAAAACATAATATAGAACAAGAAAAGAGAAATTGTGACCGCGTAGATTTGGGTCGACACCAAGTTGTTTTGTTTGTGGGGGCATTGCTCCAGCTTGCGCCACTCCAACTCTAGATGTCTTACATTAGTTCCCTGACCATGGTTCTAAATTCCAAAAGTTCCACCTATTCCTTGTTGTCCCATCCTTTGGAGAAAATCTTTTGAGTATTTCCGTTTCTCGAGTTACCATTCTATCCTACATCTCTTTCATTATTCCTTCCATCTCTTCTCTGGTCACATAGATGGATTGATGTGAATTCAAGGACACCTTCTGGCTGCCTCCAGACTCTAGTTAGATTCCTCCAAACTTTGATTTTGTGTTAGGCCTCTTCACCTTCTCCACATCATGAATGCAAGCTTCAAATTCTCAGACCTGGTTCTTTCCCGATGAAAGCACCGAAATATTGATGCCGAAAATAGCACTAACACCCAGAAATCAAATGAAGCATCATTTCTATCAAAGTAAAAGAAAAAGGTAGGGAAGTGAAAGGGGACACAAGAATTTGTGTAGTGGTTTGGTGTGATCTCCAACCTATATCCACTTCAATTTTTGTTATCTGTTGTTTTCTCTCTAGATTACAGATCATATCTGACCAAAATCTAATGGATCTTATATTTACAATGGAGTTTCTAAATTGTTTGAGAGTCACTAGTACCAGAGATTTGCCGATCTAAGTCCTAAAATGAAAAATAGTAGTATCCTAGGTGACTTTAATTGAGGAGAGGTCAAAGGTAAAGAAGAACCTCTTTTGGTTGTAAGTAGGCTGATATTTATAGGAAAATTAGTCTACAGGTCAAGAATCCCTCTTGCATTGAAGTCCAAAAGGCGGTCCAGAGTTTGTACAAGTGAAACAGAAGACCCATAAGTCAACAGAATAACTCGGTACCGAGTCAAATAACTCGATGACGAGTTATTTTTACTCATCCAAGTTGAGCTTCATTTATTTGCTTGCTTTTTTATCTCCTTCTTAAGTTATTCCAAGCTCTTTTCCTTCGACTTTGTGTTGATTTTAACGATCTTTCTATTGGTTGCTTTCTTTCTTCTCATCAATCCTTGGAATTGCTTGTTCGAATCTTAGAGAAACCGCTTGATCATGATTAGATGGAATAAGGTACGATATGTTTGCAAATTGGAAGGTGATTGGGGAAGAAAAATGACTAAGTACCAAGCCAAATGGTTCAGCACCGAGTTGTTTCCTTTGCTTCATTTTGGATAAAACATTTTCGAGTTGTTTCCCTACCTCTTCTAAGTGTTCTTCCAAGTTTTCAAGTCATTTCATCTTCGGCTTGACGTTGTAACTATGATAAAAATAATATATCTAATATATAAATCTAAATTGAGATTGACCCTACAGATTTAGCCTACTATTGACACCTTGATCTAAAAATCCTTCTTAGATTCCTTGAATTAACGATCAGACTTTGCTAAAAATCAGATAAACCACCTATTTGACTTGATTTTATTTTGGGTAAATTAAAGGAAATATTTTATCCATGAGAATAAAGGACGGTCGGGCATGAGAAGGAAGACGGGATAAGGAAATTGCATGAAAAATGAGATAATCAATTAAATTAATGTGGAAGGTTTTATTTTTATTTAAAGAAGGAAACATTTCATCGTTCCTCTCTTTTAAAACTTTCAGTTTTAATTCCCATTATTCATATATCATTTGTATCTCTTCCTCTATCTATTATGGCTGGCCATATTATATAATTGCATGGATTATTATTTCCAAAAGCCTATTAACCAATTAACTATATTTGAAACTCATTTAAATATATACATGTTAGCGCCAAAATTGGTCACTAACACCCGAATATAAGTGAAAGCACCGAGTAACAGTCACAGGTAATAGATAAAGTGTATGTAGTGAGTAATAACGCGAAGAATAGTCAAAATTAAAATGAAAGCAGTAAAGAACAACATATTGTATAGTGGATCGGCTAACTCCGGTCGACGTCCACTCTAGAAGTATCTTTTTTATTGCTGTAATAATCGATTACTGTTATAAAGTGGTAGACTAGCCTTAGCCTTGGAGAATAGAAGTCGGAGAAACGAAGAGAAGAAAATCCCCTTTCTAAACTCCTACACGCTGTATTTACAGACATGTCTAGGTATTTGTTGGGCTCTCTGAATAACCCAAGCCCATCAAGGCCGAACGGCCCATGCCGAATCATAATGCCGAGTCACAACAACCTCTCCCCAATGCCGAGCCGCACCTGATGTCGAACAACCCATCAAGCCGAACGACCTATCATTTCGAACAACCCATCATGCCAACGACCCATCATGTCGAACGACCCATCATGTCGAACGACCCATCATGCTGAACGACCCTCGTTACCGAACGATCCATCATGTTGAATGATTCATCGTGTCGAACGATGTCCAGGGCCGAGCGTAGTCCAATGCCGAGCGGCGTCCAATGTTGAACGAGGTTTGATGCCGATCGAGGTTTGGTGCCGAGCGACCCATAATGCCAAGCCGTACTACCAGAACCAAAACACCTCACCAATGCCGAGCGGCATGATCTTATAATAATGCCGAACGACTTCTAACTTCCAGACTAAACCAAATAGCCTAGACCTAAATTATAGTTGATCCATATTTGTCCAATCCAATTTCCATCTTCCAAGCGTGTTGCGTCATCCATCCATCCAGTCAAATAACTCCATCGTACACCAGCCTCGATGAACGAGCAGCTCATAATGTTAGATCCGCCTGACCGTGGCCTTGCTAAAAGGTGGGTTAACACTTTCCCCCCAAAACATGCCTTGCTATTGGAAGGTGTGTTTTGAATAGTTTTTAATCTGATATCTGAAGTCCATAGCCATATCATCCGAGTGCATCGTCCTTGGCTGCTCTGATTCGATGTCCGATTCCAAATCCAACAAACAAAGCTTTAGCCAATTCCATATCCATCCGAACTCGATAAATGAGTCCTAATCCATCCTTATCCAATAACCAATAACTGAATCCTGGACCTCTCCGGGTCGGTATTCAAATCCGTAACCTCTCCGGGTTCTTGCCAGGCGTAACCACACCTAAAGACCATGGCCAGTGTCCCTGGACGTTGAGTAATGTCGTAGCTTAAGTCCTAAGTCGAATCTGATCGCTCCGAACCCTTGCTGCGCATTGTCCATACTCGACGACCTGAAGTAGTAACCGATAATATGGGGCCTAAGTCCTAGGCCGAATCCTAGTCTCTCCGGACCCTTGCGGAGCATAGTCCATACTCGACGACCTGAAATAGTTACCGATAATATAGGGCCTAAGTCGTATGCTGAATCCTGGTCTCTCCGGACCCTTGCCAAGCATAGCCCATACTCGACAACCTGAATAAGTCGATTTGCCATGCTTGGATAAAGCGACTTACCCCTTGCCAGGTATAATCCATACTTGACGACCATTTACCAAAAACCAGATAAAAATCCAATCGAAAGCCAATCCAAAATCCAGATCAAATCAGAAAACAAAAAATCCATATCAAAATTCCAAACCAATATCCAAACTAGCAAACAATCATCCAAATAAAAGTCCAAACCAAGAAACAAACAAACAAAACCAAAATTTCAAACCAAACTAGGAAAAACCAAATGTCCAAGCCAAAAAAGAGAAAGCAGATTTCACAAACTAGAGCGTCGCGGTTTATCATCATCTCAGAGTATGCCTAGGGCTATTTTCGTCCCCGTACATGAGTAAGTGACTTGGCCATTTGCCTATAGTTTGCTACTTATTTCATAATATCCCAGTCAATTGATAACCAATCGACCATCATTCATGTGCCTCATGCCATCACTATGTGAGGTAGATGGTGGTTGCTCCTGCCCCACTGCTGCATTTCGAGCTCCGACGTATTGTCGCAACTGATCATTCCTTACATGCTCCTCAATTATGTCCTTTAAGTGCCTGCAGCTGTTGGTATCATGCCCGTCCAAATCGTGGAAGAGGCGGTGTTTTTTTGATGCCCTCTCACGTTCAGAGGGTTCTCTCCTAGCCGGCTTTTGGTAGGGAAGGAGATTTCAAGTCTCCAAATAAATCCGTTCCAGCGTCTCATTCAATCTTGTGTAGGTGGAGAACTTTTTCTCTCTCCACCGCTTCTTAGCCTTTCCTAATTCTACATCCAGCTTCCTTTTTCCTTTATCTTTATCTTTTTCCAAGCCTCCGCTGGATGGCCCTCCATCCTCAACCGCGTTCACCTCCTTTAACTTCGTATCTGAGCATGCATCTTCCTACCCAAGGAATCTCTCAGCTTCGTGAAAGAATTCCTCGAGATCTATTGGTGGGTACCGTATTAAAGATACCTTGAAATCTGAATTCTCTCAGACCCCTGATACTGCTGCCATTAAGACCATCGATGGATCCGATCGATCCACCGAAGAGAACTCTGCATTGAACCGAGTTAAGAAAGCTCTTAGTGATTCCTCCGTCCTCTGTTTTACCGATGTCAACGTCATTACAGTCTTTGGCCTTTTGATATGTACCCAAACTGCTTCAGAAACTTGTCCACCAATTCTGTCCATGTCTTGATAGATCCTTCTTCCAGCTGCCTGAACCACATAGCAGCTATGTCCGTCAAGAATAAAGGGAAACATCGAGCCATAACTTCTTTCGATGCCCCCCAGCAGCTCCAAGTGTCTTGTATATCTCACCAAGTGATTTGTTGGATCGGCCTTGCCATTGTACATTTCCACGTTAGGTATCTTGAAATCTGACGGATTCCGAGCTATCCTGATTTCACAAGTGAAACGGACTCTTATTTACTCCTTCCACATCTCTATTGGTCAAACCTCCGTGCATAGTTCGCCTGATAATCTCGGCTAATCCAGCATTGTCCGCCAAGGGTTGCCCCCCGAGTCCCCGAGGGAATTCTGGTACATACTCTTCATCTCTTGCTCTTACATTCCTGCCAGCATCCTGTTGCGTGGTGTTAGCCGGAACCCCTCCATGAACTGGTTCAGCATTATTTGGTGGTGCGCCCCCGAGTTCAGGTCCATCCGGATTGTTAGTCGTCTGTTGATTGGGGTTTTCCCCCTGTTGAGTTACTCCATCCACCTACTGGTTGTGTCCCTCTAGTCCAGTTCTGAGAACTTGAGCACCTACAATTACGGATTGTCTAGATTGCCAAAGAAGAGCCTGCATCATCACCTCTTGTCGTTTCTTCATCTGCTCCTGCATAGAATTCATCATAACCTGCATCTCGTCCTGAGTTATGTAGATAGATGCATGATCCTCTCTAGATCCTGAAGAGGCCGCTTGACTTCCTTCTTGATTGCTCCTTTCCGCTGCTTGCTTCCTTGTTGGTGGTCTAGCCATTGCCTCCCAAAATATGAGTTTTCAAGCTTTTCAATCCAAAATCCAAGCTCTAAAATCCCTGAGTGCTAGCGTTCTCAGTGAAAGCACCGAAATGTTAGCGCCAAAATTGGTCACTAACACTCGAATGTAAGTGAAAGCGCCGACTAACAGTCACAGATAATAGATAAAGTGTATGTTGTGAGTAATAACGTGAAGAACAGTCAAAATTAAAATGAAAGCAGTAAAGAACAACAGATTTTATAGTGGTTCGGCTAACTCTGGCCTACGTCCACCCCAGAAGTATCTTTTTTATTGCTGTAATAATCGATTACTGTTACAAAGTGGTAGACTAGCCTTAGCCTTAGAGAATAGAAAGTCAGAGAACCGAAGAGAAGAAGATCCCCCTTTTGAACTCCTACACGCTGTATTTATAGACATGTTCAGGTAGTTGTTGGGCTCTCTGAATAACCCGAGCCCATCAAGGCCGAATGGTCCATGCCGAATCACAATGTTAAGTCACAACGATCTCTCCCCAATGTCGAGCCGCACCTGATGCCGAACAACCCATTAAGCCAAACTACCCATCATGCCGAACTATCCATCATGCCGAACGACCCATCATGCCGAACGATCCATCATGCCGAACGACCCATCATGCCGAACGACCCTCGTTGCCAAACGATCCATCATGCCAAACGATGTCCAAGGCCGAGCGTGGTCCAATGCCAAGCGGCGTCCAATGCCGAACGAGTCTGATGCCGATCAAGGCCTGGTGCCGAGCGACCCATATTGCCAAGCTGTACTACCAGAACCGAAACACCTCACCAATACCGAGCAGCATGATCTTATCATAATGTCGAATGACTTCTAACTTCCAGACCGAACCAAATTTCCTAGACCCAAATTATAGTTGATCCATCTTTATCCAATCCAATTTCCATCTTCCAAGCACGTTGCGTCATCCATCCATCCAGTCGAATAACTCCATCATACACCAGCCTTAATGAACGAGCAGCCGATAATGTTAGATCCGCCTGTCCATGGCCTTGCTAAAAGGCGTGTTAACAATACAAATCCCGTAATTCGATACATGTATATATAACATACATATTAAGTAATATATATACATTCGAATAATTTCTAACAAAATCAAAACATCAAATAAATTAATAACTAATATTTGTTAAATATTAATTAATGTCATTAAGGCATAGCATTTTATAATCTAATTAAATCATAGAATTCAAAAATGTGGTTGGACATTCAGAAGTATGAATTCACTAAGCGACTAATACCGAACAATTTAAATATTAATGTTCACTTGTCACTTTAACTAGTGGTTTAACAAATTGACGAATTCATCGGTAAAATCATATTTTACGTTTTCTTAAGCGCTACCAGTGGTGACAATAATTTACATGCATTCTCTTCGCCAAAACTATATAACTTTAGAACGTATGGAATTTGGTATCGGTCAAAACTCCAAAAGTTCCACATTCAACTTGATTAATATATAAACAAAGTCTTTGGTTTGATAATAAGATTTATTATTAAGCATCCTACTATGGTTAGAGAATTTTACGTTGACTTAACTACAGTTGACCATAATACTAACCACACACACCCGAGGAGACGAATTCTCTATTGAATAATGCTTCATTTCCAATGCTTCAACTCAGACCCAACTACCGTCGCTCGATGAATTGTCATGCCATGATTTATCTATAACTAAAGTGGATATTCACATTGAAGTTTCATAGTATTCCTAAGTTGAGAGAACTGTGTAACATCGTCATCTTGAGATTTCATGTTTGATCTAGTTGTTATTGACCAACATGAAACTCTTAAGCAAGTCATTCCATACTTATTCAACAACCGTGAGTACATTATCCCTTAGTACCTTCTACAGCCCTAAGTAAGACACTGTCCAACGTTTGGAAAGTGTTACATACTTTGGTCTCAAAAGTATGTATCAATGTCCTTTCTTGAAAACCTTTAGTAGGAATATTTGAAACAAGATATCATTTTTTATGATTATTTTGCACGATTGCAACTATTTGCAATTATAGCCATATAAAATTGAATTTAAGGATTTTTTATTAATATACTTTAAATTAGTTACTTAGTTAATTATATCACAATATAAAAAGGAAACAATAGAAATCAAACACATTTTATTATAAACAAATTAACTACAAAATTATATGTATGTAATAAATTATATACTTGCTCCTATGCATATTACTGACTCTGTCAAAAAATTCAATAACAAAAGCAGCAACCTGACTTGGATAAGATTATGTCTTTGAATACACTGGTTTCATCATTGATGCATTTACGATTTCCTATTAATACATAATAATTTTTCATATGAACGTGCAAGGTTTAGGACTATTTTGAAGTGATTTGAGAATTGAGTGTTCTAGAAATTTTAAACCTATCAAATGAGACTAGGCTATAGAGGTAGTCAGAGAATATGAAAGTAAAAGAAAGTGCATAAAAGCTAGTTTATTTAAATTGATGTGTAGATATTTATAGGGTTGTAAGAAGGCAATTCTTTGAAAAAAGAAGCGATGAAAAGATGTGGCCATGGATAAAAAGAGATCGAGAAGAGAAATGAAGAGGCAACGATGAGATGTAGTATATAAATCAATATATTACTTGGGCTTATGCATAACGAGCTCATCAATTATGTAACAACTATTCGACCAGTTTTACATAGTTGGGGTGCCCGTTATGTGCAACACTGTATATGTGTTTTTATTTTCTTTTTAATGTCATTTCTCTTACTACAAAAAATTTGGATAATGCAAATTAATTATGACTCCCATAAGAGAGCTATCTCATATACTATAATATAAATTTTAATATAAATCATATAGGTCTATCATTCACTTACAAAGTGTTTATGACTATATAATGAAAATAGAATTGTGTTATATGTCTACTTTTCAGCTAGCTCATTGGTTTATATTTCTTTGGATTGTATTCCTGGTATTTTTATTTATGGATATGTTTCTATTTTGAGAAAAATCCATACACTATTGGTTGTGTCGATGTGAAATACGAATTTGGTAAGTTATATTTTGTTTTAAATAGTATTTTTTACTAACCCAAAGGAATATGTACTATGAATCGCTCATATAGTGTCTCATTCTCTACACTTCTGGGTGGTAAACTCCCTGTAACATCCGACAAATATGATCATCTTGATTTTGAATATTTATAAAATTAAATGATTGGAATTTGAAATCTAATAACTTATATTCAAGTATAAGGATTATTTAAATATTTGAATTATGAATTAAATATTAATTAAATGGATTTATAGTCTTATTTAACTCCTTTTAATTAATAAATAAAAATGGTAAAATAATTTTGCAAATTTATTTACAATGATAAATTGTTCGAATAAATAATAACAAAATCAAGTGTTAATAAAACGATTCGACTTTAACAACATATTTATTTATTTCAATTTAATTGATTTTTCAATAATATTTAATCTGGAAAAATTTAAATTGTCGTTTGACAATTTTATGGAAAACGATGTTATAACAACCCGGGATTTTGACAGTGTATTTTAAAAAATATTTAATCTAATTTAAATTAAAATACAAGCTTTTCATTTTATAAACTGATAAGATTTATGGATATTTATTAGTTATATATGTTTTGTAAAGGGAATTTTGATTTAAGAATTTAAAATAGAATGTTTCAAAACTATTTAAATCAAAATCTGTCTTATTCAATAAAAATTAAAGATCCCGTATTATTAACATCTGATAATGCATATATGAATATAAATGGAGTCTTTAATAATAATGTTTAAAATATTATACCTTATTAATATTAAATATAGACGTAAAAAAACATAAGTATAAAACATAATTATAAAATTTAAGATATAACAAGAAATATAAAATATACAAATACAATGTTATAAATCAAATGTTGAAAATTTAAATTACAAATAGAATAAAACTAATATGCTAACAAATATGATGAAGTGGGTTGTACATAAACAGGACAAAAGAATAACCTATATATATATATATATATATATATATATATATATGTATATGAATTGTGCAATGCAAAGAAACAAAGAAAAAATTAAATATATTAACATATATGTTGCTGTAACTTACATATGAACAATATAAAGAAGACAAACTATTTTCATGACCTATAACGTATATTTATACAACACAAAATCTTTAACAAAGATTATAATTTTTGCTGTGAAATCATGTATGCATAAGTTGACAACACTTAATATTCAAAAATATCTTTGTACAAACATAAATAAATATCAGTAAATATTAATTATTTGTAAACACAATTGAAGACATGCATTTAAGAGTAGCACAACATATTGTCATTTCAGTTTTTCAAATAAAATCTTTCAGCCGAAATTATAAAATCATTTCACATTGCAGTAAATTTAATACAAAATCAATCCTGGTCAAATAAATAAGGCTGTCCCAGTTATAACCTTTCTGTTCAAACCTTTTCTATTTATATTTCATCCTAGTTTAATTCATCCATTTCAAACATAGCAAATTTGAGAAGCTAACTGAGATAAGAAAGAAGAAAAATAAACAACATCTTGTCTTTGTAAACTAAAACAAATTCAAACAGCAAAACAAGGGAAGCTTTCTGGAAATTCAAACTGCAAGTGTTTCAATCTAGAAGTTGATCTTTGTTCAAATTGTTTCAGGTGAGTAAACATATGTTTTTCAAAAATTTAAACTTGTGTATTGCTTTGGAATGACATATGCTTGCTGTATAGTTTCAAACAAAACAATTCTGTGATTTTTTTTATTGTTGCTCTGGAAAATTTTGTTTTATGCCTTGTTCTTCTGTATGTTGGGTGCAGAGCAAAAACAGTAAGAAAACTTTAATGCTTCCTCTTGCAAACACTTTAAACTTAGGAATTTGAGTTAAATAAACTTGTTTAAAACTGGAATCATGGCGTGGAAGTATGTTTGAAGGAGACAGTGTAAATTAAAAACTGCATATTCAGATTTACAGTAAACAAATTAATATGTGTAAAACTCAAAGATTTTAATTTGTAAATTCAAATTCATATCTTAAGTAAACATGCAAAGTTAGGATTTTTAAAATAAAAACGATGATTTTTAGATCAATATTTAAGGTGCAGTTTAAAAACGAACCGAAATTGATTTTTTGTCAATATCTGTTGATTCAATTAATTTTTATTATTGAAATTTATTTTGAAGCAAGCTTGAAGATGTATTAACATAGGAAAATGCTAAATAATTTTTCTAATGCAAGACTTTTTGGGATGAAGCAAATATAGGGTTTTGGTTCATAATTTTCTATGTTCTTAAATTGAGGATCGCGTCGCCGTTGCTCGATCGAGTTATGGGTGATTCTGAGTAAGGGTCGAGGAAGGTATGGTCATGGCATGGACGAAGTGGCTTTGCCTCCGGTGATGGGTGATGGTAGAACGTGGTGGTTTTTCGGTGGGGTGTTCGAGTTTCTAGTTCGAGCTTCAGGCGTATTTTCGATTTTGACTTTTATTCGAAATACTGGTTTCGATTTCGAGTTGGGGGTCAAATCGTGGTTTGTTGGAGGAGTCGAGAGTTGCCGGAGGGTCGGCAAACCATCGTGAACGTGCACGGTGGTGTTTGGTGTCGGTAGGTTTGGGTTTGGGACGTCTCGAGCAATTACTCGAGAAAAGAGAGGGTTTGCACAAGAATGGGTGGGGTTTGCTTCGAGTACTTCCTCTTGTTACTCGTGAGTGTTGTATTTAATATTAACTTAAAAAGAAGAAGAAGAAAAGAATCAGTAGAGAAGTAGAAAAGATGCGGTAGAAGAAGAAGAAGAAAGAGTAGAGGGGTAAACGCGGGAAACAATGGAGAAAACTCATGCCTTACTCGAGTAAACAGCACGTTTACTTCGAGTTCTTTTCCTAATTGATTTACTTAATAAACTTTTAAGTTTTTTTGCTAAGTAAAGTTGAGTATTAATAAAATTAACAATGTTGACAAGTTTTTTTTAGTTAAGTTTTGATTTAAAACTTATAAAAAAATTGGTTAATGTAAAATGTTTAATTAATTTAAGTAAGTAAATTAAGAATATAATTAATTTATACTTGTAATTAAATTAATAACTTTAATTAAATTTGTAATTAGAAATTAATCTTGTGTTTAATCAATTTAACTTAAGAACCTTAATTACTCACTTAAAGTTATTCAATAAATAGTAGTTAGCTTAAGTAATTAATTAAGAATTAAATGATTAGTTAATTATTAATTAATGATTAAGTGATTAGTGATTAGTGATTTATAAATGGGTAATTAAATTTTATTAATTAATGATTAAGATTATTAATTAAGGATGAAGAAATAATTAACTAAATAAGTAATGAAGTAATTAATGAATTTAATAACTAAATTAATTAGTAATTAATTAAACAGAATAATAATGATTTATCCTTAAGTAATTAATTAAGTTAAGTTAATCAAACATATTGATATGAACTAAAAATTCTTGTTTGATCGACTCTGATGTTTATTTGGTAATATTTTGTGATATGTTGTGATATATTCTGGTTATATCTATGATAACTGTGTATGATTTATCTGTGATAGCTGTTATGTGAATTCTAAGTATTGAGTAAAATTTGTTTAAACTAAGTAGACAACTTGTCCATTAAAATGGCGTTTGGATTTCGATGAGACCGGGATCGGGTATCAATTTGATATTCCGAAAACCACATCGATCCAAACTAAACGATAGGTCGTGACATCTCAATTGAAGATCGAGATGGTGTTTTCAGAATGCTAGGGTTATCATCGTTAACTCTGAGGGTGATTCCAAAACGAGTGTAACGAGATAATGCCTTCGGTTTTGTTCGAACTCGGAACGAACTTGTATAGATTGAATGCTTTCAGCACATCGTCAGGCGAACGATGAGCATTCTAAGGATAATGTTCTCTAAAGGTAATCGCAGCCTCAAGCCTCATCAACCGGGAATGGCTAAAGCAGGGGAGATGCAGCAAGGTTAGGTAGATCATGCCCAAGCAGGACGAGGTATACCCCTGTCTAGATGTCCCTCTATTTCGGCTGTGTGGGCAGTTGTTGGCCACAACTGTGGGGTTATCTTGTTCGGGACTGTTCAGTAAGGAATGGTTCCGGCCTTGTGTTGTAGGGGGTCGGGAGTGATCCTCGGTACGGTGATCTAGGCCCCGTACTGTGACGGGCGGTACCCCAGTAGCCCTGCCATTGTTGGAAACCCATTTTCCCTACGTGACCCTACGGTTTTGATTTGTATTACCCGCTTTTTTGGCTAGTAACTGGAATTTAATGAATGTAACAATTTCGACTATTTTCTATTTACTTGAAAACCCTAGACAATATTATAATATCACTGGATTTCCTATAAAATGTTTTGGTTAGCGTAAGGTAAAAACTTACCCGTGTTTATGTGTGGGGATTCTTACGTGATACCTTTATTTTCAAATGGTTTTCAAGTTAAACAACTTTAACCCATTTACTCATACCAGACCCATGTCTGACCCGGAGTTTATATTTTGTTTTTCATAAACTCTTGGGTACTCAAATTTTTATGAGTAGCCAAGTGATGGGTATTTGGAGTGTTGATTTTCTGGAGGAGCTAGGAGAAGAAGACCAGACGTATGTATCTTTCTATATAGTTCCACTATGTAGTTAGTGTATGATGTATTTTGGATGTATGTATGGACATATATGTATATGACAGTTCTGTTGTATGATGTTGTATAACTCTGATGTATGTATAACTGTGTAATAGTTATGTGATGTATTATATTTTGTTCTTTTCCGCTGTGAGATTCTGATGTAATTATTCTTTCTTTCAATTCTTTTCTATTTCTACCCCTTTCTTTCTTAATGATGATACGTCTTTCTAGGGTTATAAAGGCGGGTCATCACAGATGCTACTTTTGAAATTTCATAAAATTGAATAATCTATGTGTTTTATTGTTGATTTAAGATCATGTAACACCCCTAATTTTATTAACATTATTCGAGATATTTAAGTAGAATTAATTAAATAGAATAATGAAGATAAGGAGATTAAGGTTGACTAATGAATTAAGTGGTCGTGCTTATTTAACCAAATGAATTTATAAATGGTTAAGATACTAAACATATGGGCAATAAAGTAATAGCTGCTCATATTCCTACCCTTATACTATCTCCCTTAGTCATACACATTCATTTTATCAAACAAAAATTTATAACTGTAAGAAAGCAAGGCCGACCATTAGGAAGAAAGAAGAAAAGAGAAAATCAACTTAAAGCTTAGGAATTAAGCAAGAAGAAATCAATCTCAAACAAACTTCAATTTCCTTATCTAACCTAATGTGAATAATAATTTCTACATCTCTATTTTAGTTTTTTGATTATATGGTTTTGGATTTTCAAGTAAATCTATTTTTATGATATATTGAATGATGATATGCTTGAATTATGATTTATATAGATTAAACAAGATTGTTAAAAAGGAGACCTACACGATTTTAGGGTAAAAACCAAGATGAAATAATTTTAAATGCCATAGGAAAATTATAAATTATAGAAAATATGATTTTGGAGATGGGTTTCAATTTCCATAATTTTCTGAATTAATGTGCATTTTATATTAATTTTCTAGAGAAGAAAATGATTTATTGCGTTATAAATTATTTACGACTAAAATAATAATTATTTGGGTTTGAGACTTTTATACGTCGGAAAACATATTAAAATAAATTTTCTTGAATATTCCCAGATTTACCCAATTGATGAATAAATAAAATTATTTAAGGTATGGGACTTAAATGTTTTATATATTTTATTAAAGAGAAGGGGCATTTTATGAAATAAAATTATCATTTCTAAAATTAGTGGTAGCACTTTTTTGACAAGTATTTGTTAACCAACGGGAATTTGACAAACAAAGGCAGATTAGTTAAAAAATTATCCTTTTAAGTTTAAACAAGAAAACTATGCTTTTAGAAAGTTTCAGCCATTTTAGACATCAAACCATCCGACCCAGACATTCCGACAAAGTCGACAGGTTATAGATTTCGACAAGGTCAAAGTTCAATGCATATGGTACCAAGTTACCTGGTACGTAATGAATTGAACTTGGTCAAATGGTACTTGGTTGAAAGGTTGGTTGCCAAAGAGGTTGGGGTATGTTTGTTTTACAAACCAAAAGCTTACATTTGCTTACTTTCAAAAAGGAGCTTTCGGCTTGGTTGCTTTCGACAAGGTGAATTATTTAAAATAAAGGTTTTAAACTTTTCGACATATTCGAAGGGTTACTGTCGCTTTATCATTGTTCTTTTTTGAACCTTCCGACACTGTCGAAAGGTTATTGTAGCTTTTTCTAACCATTCGAAGTTGTCGCTTTCGACAAAGTCTGTCGAAAGGTTTACTTATTTTAAAACCAGCCGCTCTTCTATGCTTTCGAAAGGTATCAAAGCTTTCGACTTAGATGATTTGCCCTTGTTTTATAATTGAAGTATAGCCAAAATCTTTCGAAGGAGTTGTTTTAAAGGAAAAGCCCTATTGTTTCAAATGATATGTTTTAAAGCTTTCGAAGCACAACTTTCAAAAAAGTCAAAAGGTTGCTTCGAATGAAGTCAAATGGTTTTTGTAGAAGGTTCCCCACATGTTTTAAATTAGACCCAGTGAGTTTTCGAAAGGTCTGCTTTCCAATGGTTTCGAAAGTTTTGAGTTCCAATGGTTTTAAAAGGTTTGGTTTCCGATGCTTTTGAAAAGTTTACTTATAAATGGTTTAGAAGTTATGCTTCCACTCTTATTTAATGATACATCCACTAAGTCAAAATGTTTCGAAGGAGGTTTTTTAAAGCATTATAAAGGCTAGAACATGTTGTCTTAAAATTTATGGTTTATGGTTTCGAAGGGGTTGAAATGTTGTTTTCAAAAGGGTCGAAAGCAAAGTTTTCGAAGTGGATACTTTTGAAGGGGTTGTAAAATTGTTTTCCTTTAACCTTATAAAATAAACGTTGTTTAACCTTGAGGATACCCAGGTGGGCTTAATGAGTTCAACACAATAGTTGGGCATATCAACACATATATGTTTTGACAATCATTGGGGTTACTAATGAAAATTATAAATGGATATAACCTAAATTAGGGATACTAATGGCAATAGGTTAATCATGTGGATGGCATGAGATAATTAGATTCACGTGGATAGCATGAGTTATATGGTCAAGTGATGGGTTCATATTTATCCAAGGAAAACTATGGGATGTATGATGGATAGTCGGCATCAAGTTGGAGATGGATAGTCTCCATATGATTGAACAATGATTCATAGTAATCCTAGAAAAACTATGGGATGGTTAGTGGATAGTCAACATCATGTTAAGGATGGATAGTCTCCATATATTTAATGAAGGGCTTATGGCCATCCTAGGTAAACTATGAGATATGAGATGGATAGTCCACATCTGCTTAAGTAAAATGAATATAGGATAGATAGTCCCTCTTTGAGGAAAATTAAAATCTAATAGGGGATAGGGAAATCCTAAATGTTTGCAAGTATGCATATCATCATAATAATTCGAAAATATATGTTTTAACCATTGTGGATGCAGGAGCACGGAATATGGTTTTATAAAAGTTTTGTGATATTAGTGAGGGGAAAACCTGTTTTGCTAAGCGACATGGTCTCACTAGATATCTAAAAGGAATGAGAAGTTAGATTATTATACATACGTAACTTTATGTCTGACTCGAAGTTTTCATTTTCCTCTTAAACTCTCGGGTACTCAATTAATTTTGAGTAGTTTGAGATTTAAGCTCCTCGTGTTTTCTACTTTGATGGATAAAAATTTTAGAGGCATGCAGGAGGTGGATAGTTATTAGATTTTTTTTCTTTTCTGCTATGTGATTTGTTGTAAAGGCGGATTTATTAGCCTTATTATGTACTATAATCTACCGGGAGGGCATCTTTATATGACGCTCTTGGCGTATTTGTAATAGTTATATTTTGCTGAATGTGGTTGAAGTTTTTGGGGGTACGTAATGAACATCGAAGGTTTTGAAAAAAATTTGGAAATGTGTTTTTGAATTGTTAATTTTTTTCCATATTCCTATGATCTGTATATCAATATATCAAGCACCGCCGAATTTTGCCAAAGATTAATAACTATGGACGACTGCGGCATCCATAGCCATTAGTTTTAGGCCTCCAAATAGGCGGATTTTACAAGCTGTATCAGAGCATAGGTTTATGAAACTTTAAAAGAAAAGTTAAATCTAAAAGCTTTTTGAAACATAATACAATGAATTTGAAAATAAGATTAGGGTTTGGGTTAACGTTATACTAATGTACTTGTATTTGATATATAGGTATATTTAAGTACATATTCCCCTCTCTTTTAGACCATTCTTTTGTATCTTACTAAGGCTCGTATGTAGATATAAGAGAAAGAGGATATGGAGGCAAGAAACGAAAGTGGAAATTTAGGTGGAGGAAGTACCACAACCAATATAAATGCTCGACCTGATACACGGAGGAAACAAGGTCGACAGGCTAATGCTAACCAAAATGCTGAGGCCAATGTAGGCGCTGGAAATCCGTCGGTGGATGCAGGTTGTTGGCTAACCTTTTGCAAGCAGGAGCTGCTGGCAATGTTGGAGGAGCTAATCATGTAGTTCCAGTTCGATATAATTATGCTAAGCTAAGCAGGGATTATACCAGTCCTGGTGCGAAGTTGTTTATTGGAACGGAGGATGCAGTTGAATATGAGAACTGGCTATTGAACTATGAGTGGATCTTTATAGATTTAGGCTTGAATGATGAAGAGAAGAGAAGGCTAGCCTCTCGATAGTTGGATGGGTTAGCGCTTCATTGGTGGAACAGTCTGACTGTTGGAGTTCCAGAAGAAGAGCTGACATGAGCTGATTTCAGGAGAAGGTTTGAGTAGAGGTTCTTGTTTAAGGTTGCCAAATCATCACTAATGAGGAAGTTTATGGATCTCGCCCAAGGAGATATGTCTATAATCGAGTATCCTACTAAGTTTGATGAGAAATCTCGATATGGTTATGCTTTGGTTGACACAGATGTCGGAAGGAATGAAAGATTCATTAGAGGATTAAGGCCAGAGCTAGGCAGAATTACTATGGCCCATATTCGAGATCCTTCAATGTGGTGGTGGAGATGGCCATTCTCCATGAGGAAATGCTTGCTATTTTAGCTAGAGAGAAGCCAATTGAATCCCAGGGTCCCCAGGGGAAGAAGAAGAAGAAGTTTTCAAGATGAAGGGCACTCAGAAAGGAGGAGCAGCCAAGAAAGGGAAAGAAGATATAGTTTGTTACAAGTGTGATAAGAAGAGTCGCTATGCGGTTAAGTACCGTTCGGGAGATGGAAGGTTGGTTGTGGGGAAGCAGAATGTGCAATGCTATAATTGCAACAAGATGGGGCATTATAAGAACAAGTGCCCTGAAGCTACCAAGACAGGAAAAGGAAAGGTCTTTGCTTTGGAACCATCATCTTCTAAACCAATTGTTGCTGAGAAAGGAAAGTCTATGATGGAAGGTACGCTTTTGATTCATAACATACCAGTTAGGGTATTCTTTGATACTGGAGCATCGCATTCATTTATATCTCAATATTTGGTTGATAGTTTATGTATAGAACTCGCATAGCTTTTACCTCCTTCAGGGTTACAAACCAAAAGGAGGGTATGCAACTCTTGGGATGAGACGTGATCAACTAGAACTTGATTTGTTAGGTCATAAGTTTGCATGCAACTTGTATATTTTTGATTTCATAGATTTCGAAACTATTTTGGTTATGGATTGGTTGGATAAGTATGAGGCTAACATATTTTTCTAGGATCGAAAAATATTATTAAGGCACCTAGGTAGTCATAACCGAATTGTTTTCTCAGTGGAGAATTACAATAGAAGTGTTTGTGCTTTGTTGAGTACCATGGATGTTGGAAATAAGCTTAGTTGGGTTCGTGCAGCGAGAGAATTTGTAGATGTATTTGAACCGGTCACTGGATTACTCCCGATACAAGCTATTGAGTTTCAGATAGACCTTGTACCGGGAGTTGAACCTGTCTGTAGACCATCTAGTAGATGACACTGACAGAGATGAAGGAATTGAAGGTGCGGCTAATGGATCTTGAGGGAAGGAAATTTATCAAACCAAGTAGTTCGCCTTGAGGAATAGCAGCGGTGTTTGTGAAGAAACCAGATGGGTAATTAAGAATGTGCGTCGATTATCGTAAGTTAAACAAAGAATGATCACGGATACCCTCTGCCAAGGATAGATGATCTGTTTGATCAGTTGAGTGGAGCCAGAGTATTTTCCCAATTAGATTTGGCGACGGGGTTCCATCAGTTAAGAGTGGTGGAGGATTTCATTCCTTTGACGGCATTTCGGACTAGATATGGATTGTTTGAGTGGTTGATGATGCCATTTGGATTGAATAATGTGCCTGCTTTCTTTGTTGACTTGATGAACTGGTTTTTTCGAGAGCACTTGGATAGGTTTGTATTGGTATTTATAGATGACATTTTGGTGTACTCTAAAGATGAAAGAGAGCATGAGGTTCGTCTTAGAGTAGTGTTGGAGACACTGAGGCAGAATCAACTGAGAGCGAAGTTTTCCATGTGTCACTTTTGGAAGAAA
Source organism: Allium cepa (assembly GCA_030765085.1). Taxonomy (NCBI): domain Eukaryota; kingdom Viridiplantae; phylum Streptophyta; class Magnoliopsida; order Asparagales; family Amaryllidaceae; genus Allium; species Allium cepa. The sequence continues at coordinate 942,886,741 of CM060945.1, read as the reverse complement.
GAGATTAAGTTTCTTGGTCATGTGGTTTCAGAGGAGGGAGTGGCAGTTGATCCAGTAAAGATCGAAGCCGTCAATAATTAGAAAAGGCCAGAAACAGTAAACGGGATTAGGAGTTTTCTTGGACTCACTGGCTTTTATCGGGGATTCATTAAAGATTTCTCACGGATAGTCGCGCCTTTGAATAAGTTGACCAGGAAAGATATGAAGTTTGTTTGGTCTGAAAAATGTGAGGGAGCATTCCTTAAGTTAAAGCATTTGTTAACCAATGCGCCAATATTAGTAGTTCCAAATGGAAACCAAGGGATGGTAGTATACACTGATGCATGTGGTACTGGATTGGGAGTAGTGTTGATGCAGAGGGGCAAAGTTATTGCTTATGCATCTAGGCATCTTAGACCACACGATGTCAGATATCCTACTCATGAATTGGAATTAGCTGTGGTGATCTATGCCTTAAAGGTTTGGAGGCATTATCTTTTGGGATAGAGATTTGAGTTATTTACTGAATATAAGTCATTAAAGTATTTATTCTCTCAGAAGGAGTTGAATATGAGGCAACAGAGGTGGTTGGAGTTTTTGGCTACTTATGATTTTGGTATAGAGTATACTGCTGGAAAGGTAAATAAGGTGGCACGTGCTCTTAGTAGAAAACATCAGAATGTGATGTTAGCGATGTTGTCAGAATGGAAGGATCTAGAAGCTTTAGCCAGTTTTGGTGTGCAGTTGAGATCTACTACTAGTTCTAGTCAGGGTACTACTATGTTATCTTGTTTAGAAGTATGACCAGTGCTGATTGAAAGGATAACTTCTAAGTAAAGGGAAGAGCCAGTTTTAGCCGAAAGGATTAGAAGGCTTTAGGAAGGATCAGAGATTGATAACCGAAAGGATTCTAGTCTTGACCAAAAAGGATGGTTGAGAAAGAAGAGACAACTCTGTGTTTCAAATGTGGAGAACTAAAGGAGGGAAGTTCTAGAGTAATGTCATCGATCGAAGTTTACGATTCATCCCGAAAGGACCAAGATGTATCAAAACATGAAGAGGAGCTTCTATTGGGAAGGCATGAAGAGGGATGTCGGCTTGTAGGTTAGGCAGTTTGTGAACTGTCAACAAGCGAAGGTCGAACATCAGAAATCGAGTGGGTTACTTCAGCCTTTCGATATTCCAGTCTGGAAATGGGATTCGATATAAATAGATTTTATAGATGGGTTGTTCAGGTCAAGGAAAGGAAATGAAAGCCTATGGGTTATTGTGGATACGCTGACCAAGAGTGCCTATTTCATTCCAGTAGAGTCAACTAGAACGGCACCTGTTTTGGCGAAGCTATTCATTAAGACCATAGTTAGACTTCATGGGATTCCTAGTAGCATAGTCAGCAACAGAGATGCATTATTTACTAGCTAATTTTGAAGGAGCCTACAAGAGGTATTAAGTACCAAACTCAAGATGAGGATAGCATATTACCCACAGACCAATGGACAGACAGAGAGAGTCAATAAGGTACTTGAAGATTTATTAAGAGATTGTGTATTTGACTTTGGTGGATCATGGGAAGTTCACCTACTTTTGATTGAGTTTACCTATAATAATAGTTATCAACTAGTATAGGAATGACACCTTTTGAATCTTTGTATGAAAGGCCATGCAAATCGCAGCATGTTGGTTAGGGACTGGAGACAGATTGGTCTTAGGTCCGGATTTGGTTAGAGATGCGTCAGAAAAGATTAAGTAAATCGAATGACGGATGAAGGAGGCTCAATCCAGGAAAAAGATTTATGTAGATAAGAGGCATAAAGACCTAGAGTTCTCGGTAAGAGATAGAGTTTTCATTAAAGTATCACCAATGAAGTGTGTGGTACGATTTGGAAAATCAAAGAAGTTGGCCCCAAGGTATGTTGGTCCATTTTAGATCATAGAAAAGATTGTAAAGCTCGCATGCAGAGTAGAATTGCCGAGCGGTTTGGCAGGTGTCCATAATGTATTCCATGTGTCTCATCTTCGCAAGTATGTCCATGATCCAAAGGCTACTATTCATCAGACAGAGTTGGAGGATTTGGTAGTGGAGCCTGATTTGACTTTTGTTAGACATCCGATTCAGATTGTGGTGAAGGATGTGAAGAGATTAAGGACCAAGACAGTCAAGTTAGTGAAATTTCAGAGGAGTGACAGCGAGAAAGACTGTACTTGGAAGACAGAAGATAGGATTCATGAGGCTTATCCTGATCTGCTTTGATGGTATGTCTATATTAGATTATATAGATTGTTGCTAGATTGGTAAGCTAGTAGGGTTATTAGGAAAATGTTACAGATGATTCCTATATTTTCTAGTTAGTCCTTGCTGAATTTTGAGGACGAAATTCTTTAAGGAGGGAAGCCTGTAACACCCCTAATTTTATTAACAATATTTATAAGATTTATTTAGAATAAATAAAATAGAATAAAGTAGATAAGGAGATTGAGGTTGATTAATGAATAAAGTAGTCGTGCTTATCTAATGAAATGAACTTATAAATGGTTAAGAAACTAAACATAAGGGCATTACGGTAAATAGCCGCTCATATTCCTACCCTTATACTATCTCCCTTAGTCATACAAATTTATTTTATCAAAACAAAAATTTATAACTGTAAGGAAGCAAGGTCGACCATTAGGAAGAAAGAAGAAAAGTGAAAACCAACTCAAAGCTTAAGATTCAAGCTAGAAGAAATCAAACAAACTTCAATTTCTTTATCTAATCTAAGGTGAATAATATTTTTTATATATCTATTTTAGTTTAATGATCAGATGGTTTCGGATTTTAGTGTAAATCTATTTTTATGATATATTGAATGATGATATGCTTGAATTATGATTTATATGGATTAAACATGGTTGATAAAAAGGAGATATACATGATTTTAGGGTAAAAACGAAGATGAAATGATTTCTAAATGCCATGGGAAAAGTATATATTGTAGAAAACATGAATTTGGAGAAGGGTTTCAATTTCCACAACTTTTTAAACTAATGTGGATTTTATATTAATTTTCTAGTGAATAAAATGGTTTATTGGGTTATAAATTATTTACGACTAAAATAATTATTATTTGGGTTCGAGATTTTTATATGTTGAAAAACATATTAAAATAAATTTTCTGGAATTTTCCTAGATTTTCCTAAGAGATTTAATGAATATATAAAATTATTTAATGTATGGGACTTAAATGTTTTATATATTTTATTAAGGAGAAGGGGAATTTTATAAAAAAAAATATTATTTTTGAAATTAGTGGCAGCACTTTTCTGAAAAGTATTTGTTAACCAATAGGAATTTTATAAACAAAGAAGGTTAGTTGGAAAATTATCTTTTTAAGTTAAAGAAAACCATGCTTTTAGCATGTTTCGGCCATTTTAGGCATCAAATCTTCCGACCTAGACCTTTCGATAAAGTCAAAAAGTTACAGCTTTCGATAAGGTCAAAGTTTAATGCATATGGTACTAAGTTACCTAGTACTTAATGAATTGAACAAAGTAGAAGGGTAATTAGCCGAAAGGTTGGTTGCCAAAGAGGTTGGGTTTGTTTTACAAACCAAGAGCTTATACCTACTTGCTTTCAAAAAGGAGCTTTCGACTTGTTTGCTTTCGACCAGATCAATTATTTAAAATGAAGGCAGTAATCTTTCGACACAGTCGAAAGGTTACTGCAGCTTTTACCATTGTTTTATTTTAAAGCTTCCGACACCATCGAAAGGTTATTGCCGCTTTTTCCAACCATTGGAAGTTGTTGCTTTCAACAAAGTCGAAAGGTTTGCTTGCTTTAAAACCAGCCGCTTCTCTATGCTTTCGAAAGGTATCAAAGCGGTCGACTTAGATGATTTTCCCTTGTTTTATAATTGAAGTATAACCCAAAGCTTTCAAAAGAGTTCTTTTAAAGGCATAGGCCTATTATTTCAAATGATCTGTTTTAGAGCTTTCGACAAAGTCGAAAGGTTGCTTCCAATGGAGTCGAAAGGTTTTCAAAGAAGGTTCTCGACATGTTTTAAATTGAACCCGCTGAGTTTTCAAAAGGTTTTCTTTCCAATGGTTTCGAAAGGTTTGCTTTCCAATAGTTTCGAAAGGTTTGAGTTCCAATGGTTTCGAAATGTTGGATTTCCACTGCTTTTGAAAGGTTTACTTACAAATGGTTTGGAAGTTATGCTTCCACTCTTACTTAATGATACTTCCACTAGGTCCAAAGGTTTCGAAGTAGTGGTTTTAAAGTATTATAAAGGTTGTAACCTATTGTTTTAAAATTTATCTTTTTTGCTTTCGAGTGGGTCAAAAGGTTGTTTTCAAAAGGATCGAAAGCAAAGCTTTCGAAAGGGTTGAAAAATTGTTTTATTTTAAACTTATAAAATAAATGATGTTTAAACCTAGGGATACAGGGGTGGGCTTAATGAGTTCAACACAAAAGTTGGGGATATCAACACTTATATATTTTGACAGTCATTGGAGATACTAATGAAAATTATAATTGGATATAACCTAAATTAGGGATACTAATGGCAATAAGTTAATCATGTGGATAGCATGAGATATTTAGATTCACGTGGATAGCATGAGTTAAATGGCCAAGTGATGGGTTCGTAGTTATCCTAGAAAAAGTATGGAATGTATGATGGATAGTCAGCATTAAGTTGGAGATGGATAGTCTCCATATGATTGAAGAAGTGTTCATAGTAATCATAGGAAAATTATGGGACGGTTGATGGATAGTCAACATTATGTTGGAGATGGATAGTCTCCATATGTCTAATGAAGGGTTTATGGTCATCAGGAAAATTAAGAGATGTGAGATGGATAGTCCACATCAGCTTAAGTAGAATGAATATATGATAGATAGTCCTTCTTTGAGGAAAATTAAAATCTAATAGGGGATGGGGAAATCCTAAATGTTTGCAAGTATGCATATCATCATAATATTTTGAAAATGTGTGTTCTAACCATTGCGGATGTAGGAGCACGAAATATGGTTTTATAAAATCTTTGGATATTAGTGAGAGGAAAACCCATTCCGCTAAGCGGCATGGTCTCACTAGATATCTAAAAGGAATGAGATGTTAGATTATTATTCGTATCAGGCTTTATGTCTGACTCGAATTTTTTTCCCTTAAAACTCTCGGATACTCAATTGATTTTAAGTAGTTTGAGATTTAAGGTTCTTAGGTTTTCTTCTTTAATGAATAAAGCTTCCGGAGGCATGCAGGAGGCAGTTAGTTATTAGAGTTTTCTCTACCGTTGTGTGATTTGTTGTAAAGGCAGATTTATTAGCCTTATTATATACTCTAATCTACCAAGGAGGAATCTTCATGCTCTTGGCATATTTGTAGCAATTATATCTTGCTGAACATGGTTAATGTTTTTGGGGGTATGTAATGAACATCGAAGGTTTTGAATGAAATCTGGAAATGCGTTTTTGAATTGTTAAAATTTTTCCATATTTCTATGATTTGTATATCAATGTATCTAGCGTAGCTGTATTTGGTTGTCGAAGACTAATAAATATGGATGACTGCAGCATCCTTAGCTGTTAGTTTTAGACCTCCAAGTAGGGGGATGTTATAGATCACATCACAATTTAATGCACGATCGTATTTTTATTTTATCGTTTGTAGTTTGCACGCAACAGAATGTTGTGCAGTGAGATACCATGAAACTTTCATTTTTAAACCTTTGTAATAACAAATCAGATTTAAAATTTTGACCTTAAATTAATGGTGACTTGTATTTGATTTGATATCTTGCTTGGAAAAATGGTTTAGATTGTGATGGTTGCTTGAGAATGGTGTTTAACTTGTATTGGAAGGTTGAAATTTTGACTTGGTTTATAAAAATTAAATAAAGCCAACACCTTTTCTTCACTTGGTAACTTTTCCCTCCTTTTCGTTATTTGCGTTCATCGTTACACAGTGAACAAAAGAAATCAAAGGTCTCAAACAATCAATTCAAATCAAATTCCATAATCAACAAAAATTGCAAACCTTGTTTCTTTGAGATTGTATGGAATAGATCTTCTATTTGATTTGAGATTTGTACCATACGATGGTCTTTTGTGGCAATCGACATTATACAGACGATGCAAGGGTTTAGGATTCCTCATGAATGGTGAGGTGAGAGGCTTCGATGTAGATTTAGTTGCATTGCCCAAGGAAAGGCACACCATCCCTTTATTTTTGGTGATGTCCGACCTTGTTTGGGGAAATGCGACACTTTGATGTCGACGTGGGAGGTTGTAGGTCATGTCACTTTTGGCGACAACGGGCGTGAGGTGATGGTTTTGGCCAGGTGGAGATCGTCAAAGGGATTCCAACGGCGAGGTTGGATTGATCGAGAAATGCTCCGCATCATTGATTGAGCATGCACAGTCGTGGCTTTGTGTTTTCGTTCTTGTACAGGATGTTGGATTTTATTTTGGGAAGAAGGGTGAGTTGTGATTAGGGTAATAGTAATTACAAAGTTAATTATATAATTAACTATTTTAATTACTTTCCAATCATATAAAACTGAATGCCACGCACATACGGGGCCAGTTTCAGGCATAGTCTGTTGCATTGAACTCATATCATTGTTATTTTTGTGATGGATTTGGTTTGGTTAAACTTGGAGCTAGTTGAATTTTGGGGTAAAATCAAACGCCTGTTTGATTTTAGTTCAAACCGGAACGCTTTGGCGTCAACTGGACTTCGATGAGTTAAGTTACCTTTGAATGAATTATATAATATTAGTATTGCTATGGATTATTTTTGAATGTTTGGTTGATATATTATATTGTTGTTTGATCATTCATTTAAAATTAAATTACCTCTTGAAAAAGAAAATGACATAAATAACTGTTTTGTTATAGGGACAAAAATAAAAGCAAATTCGGAGTGTATGTTGCGAATAGGACACTACATAGCACTTCAAAATACACATTCACGTGTGTAATTTACAGGGAAATTTTATTGAGACTTGCCAAGTGGTTTCACACCAATGTTTATTTATTTACTTATATCTTTATGCTGCTTATATTTCTGTTTGGTTGAAATATTCATGACATACTGTTTGATTTTGTAAGTGTCGTTACAACGTTTGTCATTGTGCCATCACTTATGAATATGATCCCCCTAAACCCTTCTCATGTATTGAATTTGAACTTGTGTTTTCATGAAATAAGTGTTTTGTCATGTTTTGCACTCTAAAATTGGTTAAGCTATATTTTCAATTATTTTGAGAATCTTGAAAGAAAAAGATTAAGTGTTGATTAAAGTTTATAAGAAGAGTTATAAATTTAATTAATTATCCTTTTGGAATAAATAACGATATCTAAAATTTATAAAGAGATTATAAATTTGATTTATTGTATTTTGAGATAATTAATGTTGTTTAAATTTACGAAAGATTATAAATTGGATTTAATATTATTTCAAGGTAGTTAATGTTGTCTAAATTTATAAAGATTATTTACCTTAAATATTTTGTTAATTCTTTTAAAAAGGTTTGTAAGGAATTATATAAATATTAAAAAGAATTTGAGAATTTAAATATATTTTATTTATTATTTAATTGTACTAAAGTTAAATAACAAATTTATTAATGATGATTAAGGTTAATTAACTGATTTAATAGAAGTACTTTAAAGTTAATTAACTGATTTTATAAAAGTGTTTTATAGTTAATTAACTTGTTTAATAAAAGCATTTTAAAGTTAATAAATTAATTTGACAAAAGTGTTTAAAGGTAATTGAATGATTTATTAAAATGATTATAAAGTTTGATTAATGATTCTTTGGGATGATTAACATTGTTTTAAATTTATAAAGGTGTTTATATTGATTTATTATCCTTTTGAATAATAAATATTGTTTTGAATTTATAAATGAGAAAATCATTTAAAAGGATTGTTTAAAAGTAAAAAGCAGGTGTAAATTTTTTTGGGTTTATAATAAGCAATTTTTAACAGCATTGTTTTTTGACCCTTGTTTTAATACACTTAATACAATAATTTTCCCTTTTAAAATAATATTTCAAAGATTATTTTAAAGTATTTTTACTAATATGGTAATGTGAAAATCAAACACAAGTGTGGATCGAATGTTTCAAAATTTTGATTCATTTATTGGTGTTAAGTGTATACGATTTAATTTCCATACACAAATCACTCTGTTGTTCTTGATAGTTAATTTACCGACTATCGATTTCGATTCTGCTACCTTATTTTGTATTTCGTCACTTTAAGACGATATGTTTCCCTTTTGAGCTTTGGTATCCTTTATCGAAATGACAAAATCAAAGAGCGGATAAGGAGGGTGCACCCTCCTAGTCATTGTTTACTTTATCATTCTAAGACGAATTTTCGCTCATTTTGAGCATTGGCATCCAATAACATGAAAGCTAAAACCAAAGCGCAAGTGGGAGCCAACCATGTGGGTCACACCCATTAAGGTATATTTATATGTATTCGTATCAATAGCATACATGAATTGGTGTGAGTATATTCGGATGCTTGTGGATTTAACTGGGTCCAGCTTGGAAGTTCTTGAGAGTGATATGTTTTTGGCATGGGCTCTTAAGTATATTTTATCTAGTAGTATACTTTCGATGTAGGGAGAGAACCCTCTTAGTTGGATAAATTCATTTTCCTTGTTCATATCTCGAACCTTGGAATTAATCTTTTCATCTTTTGTGTTATGTCAATCCAAGACAATTTATTGCTTATTTGAGCTTTGCCATCCTTTGTCAGAAATGACAAAACCAAAGTGCAAGTGGAGGGCCATGTTATGTGAAATTATTCCTATTTGGGTATATTCACATCACTTTAGATTGGTTTCAGTTGTATGCTTCGGAGATATGAAATATTCGGATTCTCGGTAAGGGTTGGCGGAATCCAGCTTGGAGGTTTTCGAGAGCCATCGAAGTTCTCAAGTATATTTCTATAGGTATGCTTTCGGTATGGGGTGCATCCTCCTAATCATTGTGGAATAAAACTCACTTTTCGTTTTTGATTCAAACGTTAGAATTTTTTTCTTGATTTGCATCGAAAAGTGACTGAAGCTGTAACGATTGCGACTTTTCGACGCTCGAAAACCGACATCAATACTTCCACTGTATCAACTGCCGAGAAATCGAAGGCCGGAAAAACCGTACCATTATGGTTAAAGAAGAAGAAAAAGGTAGAAGAAGAGGAAAAAAGATAGAACAGAACAGAAAGAAACAATAGAACAATATCAAAATCTCACATATCGCAGCGGAATAACATATAATAGATAAATGAATAATCTTTGAACAAAAGAACTATATCAGTTATTACATTACATCACATTACATCATCAGAGTGTACAACAACAAACAGCGGAAAAGAAATACAACATATACTAGTAATACGTCATGCCATCCAGCTTGTCTCCAGCAACTCCTGAATTCCAGAATATCCTGATAAACTAACTCTAGACTGCCCGTGTGGAAATTGGTGGGCACCCAAAGTTTAGGAAGGAAAACAATAAACTCCGAGTAAGTCATGTGACTGGTGTGAGAACTAAAACAGTTTATCTTTAAAACAAAGAACAGGATAATTTTTAAAATAGATTCGCAATGCTTTTTAGAAAACGAGACTACCATAAGGCCTCCCGCACACACACAATGCAAACGCAGAATCGGAGGAGATTTCTCCTTATGATAGTCAAAGATGCTTGATACGCATTAAAAAGAAACTTTTGATATTATTACTGGTGCATAGTGTAGGAAAAATCATTTCGAAAGTTAAGATATAAATCTTAGCCAACATACGACCATTATCGTATGCCTACTATAGCTACCATCCAAACAGTGGGGTGCCACCATAAGTGAATGATAGGTTCTATAACTAAAACCGTACAAGATCGTATTGTTTCTTTGGATTTCCAACAAATGGTCAGGCCAAGGAACTTCCCATTGCCACATGGGTACGCCTCTGGAAAGACGACCCGAGAACCTAACCGGATCTCTGCCAACACAAGGCCGGGTTACCCCTAACTGGGTAACTACTGACACGAATATGTCATTCCCCGATCGTAACCGATCTATATCCGAGGATCCTCGATTTCCAACAACCACAAAGCGATAAATTTGCAGCAACAACATAGGTTAATTATCTGGGCTCCATACCAAGATACCACCTCTATCCAGAAGGAATGACATATACTAAAGGGGCGCTACCCCATAATAACCTTGCCGCGTCCTTCCTGTTTTGACCATTTTCGGGGTGTGAGGTCCGACGAAGTCTCGTCCACAAAGCCACGCTTTATACAAAAGCTGTGCATTGATCATCAAATGCTCAACAGCACTTCGTATATCACACTACCAAATTGGGAGTATATTACTAATAACCTTCAACTACATAACCTCTGAGCTCGTACGTCCCAGAGAAGGGTGTTAATGCTAAGAGAATAAATTCTCCGCCACCAACAGATATGTATTTGAAAGAAACCAGCTTTCTATCTCAATTTGTAATATCGACATACTATCCATACAAGTCTGTTCCGGGATCGAACAGAACCGAAGGCACTTACAAAGAAGTCCTTGCAATCCGAATATTCACTAATCACGTCCGGACTTCCCATCACATATGGAATCTCTATACCGGGGCCATTCGGTGCAGAGACATTCGACGGTAATCCTTCCATTTTCAAAAATATCCGGTCTTCAATACCGGTCATCAAATGCAATCCATAACGACGTATCAAATATTCGGAATGGGTTATACGACCCCAAGGTCCTTTCCCGGCTAACCCGAATAGTGAGCGCTTATTCAAAAATAAGTGTGGCATTCAAATTCAAGCAAATCACAACAAATACCCATTCAAAGGTAAATATTGATAGTCGATTATTGAACTATCAATGGATATACACAACATCACCAGATTCCAAATAATTTTCCAAATTATTTATTTTCCAAAAATATCTTTACAAGATATATAATTTCAATACTTCAAAAATAAATCAATATTTATTTTTAAACAAATTCCCCTTTCTTTTATAAATTCCATAGTCAATTTATATTTCAAAATATCTACTGATATACGGTTTTCAATAGATTTCAAATATTCATTTTCAATTTATCTTTACAAAGATAAATTCTCAAAAACGTTTCATTTCATATTGGAAAAGCATTTCCATACTTATTAATATTAAGTAGTCCACAAATCTATTTATTTTCAACACTTGGAAAATATTCAATATACTTAAATCACATTTAAGTATATATTTTATTCTTTAAGGAAAGTGTTCTTTTAAACACATTTATTTGAGTCAAAACGAATGTTGCGTAAAACATCGTTACGACAACTCAAAATCATTAGTGTAGGGATTTGAAGTTAAGATAGATATATAAATCCCAATACTATATAAAACATTTCCTTCCGGAAATCATTTACTATAACAACAGTGTTATAGTCCACCATTTCCTTCTATTTCTTGAAAACATCTATTTCAACAATGAATGTTGAAATCTATGGTTTCGAACCTTAACACATTTTAAAACATCGTTAAATCGTTTTAATTCTATTTAAAATATCACATCCAAAACAATTTCTTTAACATATTATTCACTATCCAAAAACGTGAATATACTTCGTTAACCAATTTCAACATTTCTATACATTTTATTTTAAAGGATTATCCATTGTCCAAAATCGTGGATATAACTCCTTTAATAATTTCTACATTTTCTTTATCAAATTCAATTGATTTGGATTTATAAAACGATGTTTATAAATCCTATTTCTATTTATTTTATAACAACTTCAATTTATAAATCTACTTTATTTACCTATTCAATTTATAACTCAATTATATACCAAAAGTCCATATTATAAGTTAAATACTTATAATTTATTTGTTTACAAAATCGTTCTTTTAAACTTCCCAAATAATAAATCTTATAACTTATAAGATTCATTTATTTACCCAAATCTATTATTTTAATAACTTTACAAAAAAATTTAAATCTTACTACTTATAAATTCCATTTATAACTTCACCATTTATAATTCTATAATCTCATTCACTTATGAAATCCATTTACACTTCATTCTAACATTATAAAAACTCGTTTTATACTTCCAATATTTTAATTTATAAATATCAATTTCATAAATCTTTTATATAGATCAATTCATATTATTGTTTTAAAACGTCTTTAAACTCCTTTATAATTTCATCATTTTGATTTATAAAATAATCAAATTTTATAAATCCTATATTTAAACTTTTTACAATAAATTCAAAGATCCCAATTTAAACTATTTTATAAAATCATTAACCCCATATTTTCAAAAATCAACTTTTAACTATATTTCTCAAAAATCATAATTTTTATAACATTAAAATTATAACGTTTATTTATTTAAAACGAATCAATTCAAAAAAAATAATTTATAAACGTATACTTTCAAAAATCACTTTAAAAATCCTTTTAAAATTCCAAAATTGGCCCAATGATGCTACACACCAAATAGTCAATCACGACAACAACGACATCATATATCTGTATATGATAATCAACAAATATCAAAATATCTATAATCAAATAAATACTGTTGAGTAATCCAGTTGGATCCCTCCAACCTATTTCCCTGCATCCACAAACATTAGCACAATACCAATTCCGTTTCCAAACGAAATATCGCGGTATATAGGATTTAAAATATTATCCGCTATTATACGGCACAATAGGGTCTCATCTGCTATATAATGCGGGAAAATCAACTCCAAGTACATAAATAATACCAATTTCAATGTACTGTGAAATATTCGCGGTATATGTTTTTAATAAATAACCTCCGCTTACTAACGGCGTATAATGTCTATTTTAACAATCAATAGATAACAATCATCATTCAAACATACAATCAAGAAATTTTAAATATAACTATTTAAAATTTAAATCGAAACTATTCGATTGAGTGAGAAGTTCTCACCTTGGTTTCAATATAGTTCCAGCGTTTTATTTCGAATAAAACTAAACAAGCATTTAATTTTACCCAAAATTTTCACTAGATCCAAACGATTTCAATCCAGCTCCATAGCACAGCGTAGTATTCGACAAAACGATTGCAATGCAATTCGTTTCGTCCAAAACGGACCTCGCATCAACAAGTTATGATATTTAGAAGTTAATACAATTTAAATACAATTTAGTTTCAACTTTATTTTTTAATTTAAACCTAACTACCATCATCTGCCGTCCATTTTGTTTTGAAAAATCATGGCCGTGCACAACATCATCTCCTTCACGTTGAATACCCAGGCCGACACACCCATTGCCGCCCTTTTAGCCCTAATACACGCAACTACCACATCGACTTCCAGGACGATCAGGATACACGGTTTCGAAGCTTCACTTGAGAGCCACCCTCGGCCATGACATGGGCAAGCTCAGTCGTGTATATTTGTGGGAATTTGTGCACGAACATACGAACTTCCATCCCTAATTGCCACCAATCCATCGCTTGTTTCTTGATCATAGCCGTTCACAACGTAGAGCTCGCGAAGCTCTACAGTTTTGCTTTAGAAAGTATTCAGACTTATTGAGTGAATTTGAAGAAACTTGAGGGAGAAGATAGGAGCATTTCGGCCACTCATTTGTTAACTGGCGGCTGGATTCTTCAAAACCCTAGGGTTTCTTTTTTATTTTTCTAAAATGAAAGTAAGGGGTGCTTTTATAGGAAAAACGACGAAACACAATTCATCCCGAATTTTTCGAACTCCAAACGAAGCGTGCCGTCTGACATTTCTAAGGTTTACCCCACGTTCCAAACACAATGGAACGTGTTTCGAAGGCTAATTCGATCATCTGTGCGAGTTACGGCAATAAACGATCGATTTTAAATTAAATCGATTTAAACTAATTTCTGTGCGTTTTGGCTTGCCTCGGACAAATGGTAAATCTGATTGACACGAAATTTGAAACCATACAATAATATAACATTACGGATCTGATGAAACTAGTCTCGTCGAAATCCGAGACTGTATGAAAAATAGCTATTTTAACTCGTCAATTAAATATTAAAATATTCAATTTTCACAAATTAACTTTAAATTAAATTTTAAAAGTTCTATAACATCATTCTAACTCCAATATGATAAAATAAAATTTTACAAATCATTTTCAATCATATTAAACCCAATTTTCAATTATTTCTATAATTTCCAATATTAAATTATCAACTTAATTATCCAATTAAATTCAATTATTCGAAATAAAATTTATTCGACTTATAAATTTCACTTATTAATATTTAAAATCAATTAAATATACAAATTTTAATTAATAGATATTCTGGGTCGTTACAGAAGCTCTTCTTGATTTTTAATTATTTTTCTTCATTCTTTAACTTTGAATTTCGATCTTGTCTATATACATCCTTTCTTGTTTGGATTGTTGTTCTGATTATTACCCATTTCTTCATATATGTATTTTGTTCTAATGGGGTAAAAACCCATCCCACGTTTAGTGGCGTGGTCTCATAGAATTATTATACATTTCTCATATCACTTGAGTTTTCTCGCATTGATTTTCTGGACTGACCTCGATGTTATTTTGTTCTAATGCTTAGGTCAGACCGAGTATTTTTCCTGGTTGTCGTTGGTGGGACATGTAGCTCATAGAGTAGAGCTAGATGTTCACTCTCGTAGTATTTTGTTTTCCTTTGTATTATATATACAAATCAGTAATTATAAGGTCAAAAATTTATAACTGTCCAGCTGATGGGATTTTTTTTGACTCTGATGTAATTTGTAATTTGGAATGATAGTTTTTACTATCTTTTTATAATATATGTTGTCGTTTCTGCTGTGAGATTTTTTTTCTCCTATTCTGTTTCCTCTTCTTTTTCATTTTACCCTAACAATCTACCTTTTCGATGATTGGATGTTTGTCATTTAAATACGATGAATGTATTCAGGGTCGACTATCGATGGTCTAAAAGGCAGATCATTGCATTTGGTATCAGAGCTGAAGGTTAAGCGAGAACCTTGGCTTTGGTTGGGTATAGCTCATTAGAAATAGGGTAAGTGACACCCTAGAATGAGTTGAGAATATTATATATACGAGAGCGTATTTGTTGTTTTTAGAAAAATGTATTGTGTTAATTGATCTATTGAGTTGTGTACGTGTTCTGGTCGAGACGTAGGATGCCATGGTGTCAGTAAGGATTTCTAAACATTTGAACAAGGCCATCAGACATGATATTGATTTTTGAAAATTAGTGAATGAAATATTTTACCTAGGATTATATATTTTCTATGTATAAAGAAATAATTTTCAAACTTGCATAGTTATCTCTAGTTGTTTGTTTGTTTGTTAATGATAATATCTCTTTATTATCACTATTGTTTGATTTTCCGTGCTCGAATAATTTAGGAGCACTGACCATTATTCGTTATTGTTAGTTTATGCTCGAACAATTTATGAGCATCTATTGAAAATGGGGGCACATTAAACGAACCCCTTGTAAATTATATTTCGCGATTTGACTATAAGGTGTTAGGAGAAAATGTTGAGTTAAAAGTAAACTTTCAAATAAAAGTTGTTTGATTTATTCTAAATGGGAAGACAAGACATTTAGATGATAAATATTTGAGAAAATTTTATTATAATAAAGTAGAATTATTATAATATGAGATGATTTTATATAAATGCAACTTTATATAAATTGGGTTATAAAATGTGGTTTAAAAATGGTTTACATGACTTACAAAAGATTTTTTATAAGTGAACAGAGTTTTTGAGAATATAAAAATCCTGGTATTGCTTGACATGATTTCAGAAAGATTTTGAGAAAAGTAATGGTAGTATTACTTATAAATATTTCTAAGTACAAATACTTGGAAAAGAAATTTTCCATGGAATGCATTTTCTTTGGGTAGTTCGGGAAAAACACCTCGATTAGTTTTGTGGTAATTTAAATAATTTTCTAACTGACGATCGAATGTTCAAACATTGTAGTGTACTTAGTAAATTATTCTCTTAATAACTGTGCAATCAAAATAAGTTCAAATCTAAACAAACCAAAGTGAGTGTTAGTAAATAAAATTGTTAAAATTATTTTATATACATATATATAAATATATATATAAATGATTTCAAAAAGGGATATATGTATATTATTGTAATTTCAAAAATGACTTGAAATAAAAACTGGGTATTTAGTTCTTAAGTTTCCTTAAGAGGAGCTGATTTAAAATAAAAAGGTATTTTGATGAATCATTCGATAAATGAAAATTTTAACCCTGGGAAAGAAAATTTGATAATTTAACTTGAGTTCTTGTAAATGGGTTAAATTGGATAAGAATGTTTCAATAAGCATTATTTTATTAAAACCATAGTTTTGTTAATCATCTAAGTTATGTTAACTATTTGGTAATATTGGGCCAACCTATAAACATCTTTCCTAACAATACTCTAAGATAAAGAGGTCGAAAGGTTGACTCGGTTTTAAGACGATATTTTATTTGGGCCTTTATTTGAATCTGAAAATAAAAATTATTAATAAATAAATAAAATTGATATTTTGTATATACTCTTAGCATGTAGAGGAGTATTATACAAGTAAATAAGAGTTGAATAAGTTTTTGATCTAATTTTATAAGGATGTGACTTTAAAAAAAAATTAATAGACTACTGTGAAAAATTAAGAAATGATCCATAAAAAATTTTAGTATTAAATGAAATACTAGAAATGAAAATGAAAGTGATTTAGAAAGGGATTGGTATCATTGAGAAACCAATCGGATTAAGCACACAAGTTATATGCTGATCATTTTATCCTCACGGTTCTGGATCTAGGCTTTGTATACATGGTTTGGGATGATTCGCACCAGTCCGTAAAAGGATTTCTCACTTGATTCTTATCAGCAAACACTTGATTCATATTCTTGATATGATACTGATGTTTTATGTCATAATATATGGCTATGTAAGAGGAATAGAGGTTTCGAATTGAGGAACCTAATCGTAGTCCGCACTAGGGAGGTCAAGTGAGTGATGCCAGTTCGAAAGTAAAAGTCTCTGTGTCCGATGAATGATTTATGTATATCATACGGGCTTGAGTATATATGTATACTTAGTGTATGACTTAAGAAAGGGTGAGTCAAAGAAAAATTCCAAATCTTATTTGATTGGTCATTTGACCTTTTACATAATGTTAAGTGTTATTTTATTCCCTTATGGAATGTGAATGATTGATAGGGTTATGCTATAAACTATGGTTTATAAAAAATTTGTTTATTAGGTCTTATATCCTGATGCTTTTGAAAGAAGTAATCTTGAAAGAATTGGTGAAAGAAATAACAATAAAATTATTTTGAAAGCTTTGGTAAAGTATTATTATTTTGGAATAATTGAAAGGAGTTTTGGTGATTTGATTTTTCAAAATATTTTTGGGTTATGGCTAAAGTTGGGTGATTGGGGGTTTTCTGATTTGGAAAACTCGTCAGGTATATTTAATTACTCTAGTTGTTTAGGAGGAACGGGAATACCACTGGACGCTCCATAATGTTTTGATTTTAGGGTTATACTATGCTTCGGTAGGAGGAGTGTCATCCTTGTCAAAATCGATTTTGGTTTGATTTGTTTCCCTTTAAAGGAATTTGAAAATATATTTTGAATATAAAACTGGCCATTTAGTTCTTGTTGATGCCAAAAATGGGACTGACCCCAATAGAATCTAGTAGAGATTAAATGAAGAATGAAATTAAAAAAAAACATACATGAACACACAGATTTTTATAGTGGTTCGGCAATTTTAGCTTACGTCCACTTTACATTCTTATTGATCTTCCACTTGATTATAATTACAAGAATGTTTGAATCAGTTGGGATCCATTTGTACAAAAGTGAAGAATAAAAATGGAAGAGCCGCGGCAGAGAAAGCAGGATTCCTTTTCTAATGTCATAACTATTGTATTTACAAGGGAAGACATGCAGGAATCGGACTAAAATTTTGGCAGAAGGTTCGAGAGACCAAGATGAGGCTACCCATAAAATTTCAGACCTATCAGGGCCCACAATGTGGATGGGTACCGATTCCTGTTAGTGTATCCAAATGTGCTGTGATCTTTGTGGGGGATGTTCCATTATATTAGCTAGTTGCTCCCCAAATTTCGTGCAATTTCGATATACAGTTGGTGAGATATCGCATTTTTCGTAAAGTAGTGTTGCTTGAATTCTGATCTATGTCGATCCCTATAAAGGGAGTTATGTCGATCCCTCAAACTTCCTCCTATTGAAATGAGATCCCTAGGGGGTGTTCTATATGTTGTATTAAGCTTGTACTACAAGTTTCTTGTTGATAGCATGTGTTTATTTTTGTTATTGACCGATCATCACCGCAAAATTGAGTTATGGAATCGATAGAATATGATCCATACTGTTGAATATGGATCGTACCTGATCCTTCTCCAGGAAGAAGTGAGCTTTCGTGCTTCTTCTTCTTATTTTCATCTATGACCTTTTTTTAATCCCACAATCATCGCTCTAGGCTATTGTCCTCGATGGCAGTTGAGTCTAACTTGTCCAATCAGTTCGAATATAGCCGAGTCAAGTGCTGGATAACATTTGCCCCCAAAATTACATCTCAATTCGCACATGACGTGCTTTGAATCAAAGCAAATTAGAGTCGCCAGCAAAAAATTCATCCAATTTCCTTAATAGTCGTCATTCTTCCATTGAGTTATCTTCCCAAAGTGCTGTGTCTCTCTTTAATAGTCATGACGCTTGGTCGATTTTCAATAGTATAAATTCTGGGTTGTATTCCATCAGATGTTATTTATGCCTGTTTCTATGGAGCTAGTAAGCTCTGGCTATTTGATCCCGTATTTTCTTTAATAACCCGAGGTGAAAATTCAATTTCTATGAATTTCAAGAAATCGAATTTTCTGATTAGGTACACGTTCTAGTCATTGGCTCCCAGATGCTTTTGTACGCTCATGAGCCGTCACCAATTCCTTCTAGTTTAATTGGAATTGGATTGCAATTCCTTGTCTATATTTTATTTTATAATGAAATAGGGGTTGTAATAAGTCATTCGACGAGATGGGACTTCAAGTTCTACAAGGATGATGGCCTCGGAGCATAAGCAAGGGCAAATAGAGTATGGCCAATCTTGGACTTGTAGGTGGTTCAGTATGCCCATAATGCCGATGAGAGTTCGTTGATCAACTTGCCCCTGCCTTTTCCAAACACTTCTTTGTAATGGACTTTATGATTGTGTTAATAGCTTTGACTTGTCCATTAGCTTGAGGGTGAGCAACTGCTGCAAATCTCTTTTTAATATGATGTCATCGGTAGAAGTTTTTAGATTTAACACCAGTGGATTGGATTCCATTATCAATTACAATGGTTAGTGGAAGGCCAAATGACAAATGATGTTCTGTACAATGAAGTTGATTTGTGTTATAATTATGGCTAAAGGTTCAGCTTTAGCCTATTTGGTAAAGTAATTCACTGCTATGATGGCGTATTTCACACCATCTTTAGAAATCAAAAAGGAGCAGATGATGTCAATACCCTAAATGGAAAACGGCTATGGATTGATCGTTTGAGTAATTTCCATCGGCAGGGATTTCGAAAATTTTGCAAACATCTTGCGCTTATCATATTGTCTAGTGTGATTAGCTACATCTTGATTGACAGTTGGCCAGTAATACCCACAGTGGAGTATTTTCTTTGTCAAGGTTTTCCCCTTAGTGTGATCACCGCATTCTTCTTCGTGGAATTCTCTCAAGACTCGTTTAACTTCATCATGGGTAATACACCGAAGTAGGGGAATGGAGAAAGTCCTTTCTATACATGACTCCTTCTTGGATGATGCGGCATGAAGCTTTGAGGAGGATCTATCGTTTTTCATTCCTCCATTAAGAAAGAATTCCCCTTTGTAGATAGTCTTCAATATGAGTCATCCATGACTCCTTTTCCGGCTCCTTCTCCATCTCCAAGATCTAGTTGATCTTCATGTGTTAATACTTGGAATATTAAGTACTTCAACCGAGACAAAGTCTATTTGGTGTGCATCCCCAGAACTGGGCAGTATGGCTGGTGACTTGGTTTTTTCATTTTGTTCTCTGAGGATGTTTGTAATAGTGTAATTCTAGAAGTCGGCTAGTACCTCTTGGACCCGCCCAAGATATAGAGCAAGACGCTGCCTCTTAGCAAGGTAATCTTCCCTAACTTAGCATATTACTAACCAGGGATCACAAAAGATATGTAAGTTTTCACTTTAAGTTCTCTAGCAAGTTTGAGCATAGAGATCAATGCTTCATACTTAGCTTCGTTATTTGTTGTAGGGAAGTCGAGTTTCAAAGTGTAGCAGATCGATCATTCCTCAGGAGTCATTAACACAACTCCATGCCAAAACAACTATCATTAGATGCTCCATCCGTGTACAATTTCCATCGGTTAGTCAGTTCTCCACTTCTCTTCACATCATCCTCTGATGTAGTGAATTCAGAGATGAAGTCTGCTAATGTCTATCACAGGATAACTCTTCAAGGGAGGTAAGTGATATTGAATTGGCTTAGCTCGATATTCCATTTGAGCAACCTTCAAACGTATAAGGTTATTATAGGACCTATCATAACGGATGGTCGGTGTAGACATCGATGGGGTGAGTTTGGAAGTAATGGAAAAGCTTTCATGATGAAATCAATAGGAAGTACGCAAGCTTTTCCAGCTTCTTTCAACACCTATCAATCGCTTGCTAACGTAATATACTAGACTTTGGATTTGATTCTCTTCACGTAACAGTGTGGCACTTGTGGCGTGTACCGACACCGTAAAACAGATGCATAAGTCTTCATAATCTAGTTGCTTGGATAGGATGGGAGGTCTCCCTAGGTGATCTGCCTGAGTTTGAAATGCATCTATGCAATCCCGCTCTATTCAAAGTACCTCTTCCCTCTTCTGATCAAGTCGAAGAAAGGAATATACATGTCGGTGGCCCTAGAGACGAAGCATCATAGGGCAGCAACCTTCTCATTGAAGCTCTATACCTACTTAATCATCTTTGGTACCTAGATGTTTCGAATTACTTGAATCTTCTCAGGACCGGCTTTTATTTGGTGAGAGACGATGATAAAACCCAAAATTTTCTCACACGCAACGCTGAAAGAGCATTTTAAGGGATTTAGTATCATTTCACATTTCATATGATATTGAACATCTTCGCTAAGTCATCGATATGGTCGTTTGATTATCGTGACTTCACGAGCATATCATCCTTATATACTTTCGTCAATCATCCAATCTGGCCTTTGAACATCCTATTGACTAGTTTCTACTAAGTAGCTCCAACATTATTTAGTTCAAATATCATCACAACATAACAATATAGCCCTGGATTGGTAATGAAGATGGTGTGCTTCTATTGGGGACGTGCATCACGAGCTGGTTATGTCCAGAGTACACATCCATAAATGAAAGCAGTTCATATCCAGTTGTTGAATCTGCCAACTGGTCGGTCCTCAAAAGTGGAAAGCTGCCTTTCAAACATGCCTTGTTCAGGTCTAAGTAGTCGACTCATGACCACTACTTTCCATTAGGTTTTCTCACAAGAACTGGATTGGACACCCATTTCTAGTAGAGGGCGTCACAGATAAACTTATTTTTTAAGTTTATCTACCACCTTTTTAAGTGCAGCAAATCTAACGGATCCATGACGCGTTGCTTTTGTTTCACCGAGGCATGCCTCAGGTCAATATTCAATGCCTGGCTCATGATAGTTGGTGAGATCCCGCATATGTCAAAATAGTTCCAAACGGATACATCAAGAATAGTTTAGAGAAAACCAGCTAATTCCTTCATCATCATTGCACTGAGCTATTATCCGATTTCTGGATCCATGATGGATCGTCAAGGCTGACTGTTTGTCGATCGTTAGCTCAACAGGTGCAGCTTTTGATTCTTTAGGCTCCTCTTCTACATCTTTGTGGTCTATATCTTTATAGAACCAACTGTACTGTTGTTGCTTGATATTGGCATTATGTTGTGAGGTGGAAAATGCTTAAATGGATTTGCCCAAGCAATAGGATCGGTTTTGATCCCTTATTTTAGTGGAGCTTAGTAATTTTTGATTTGACATGAACATATCAAACCATGTGAATTGAAATCAAACAATGGGACATGCCATATATGCGTGTGGCCTTGACCCAAATTTTTACCACTTCAGACTTGAATAGATTAGCATATTTGTATTTGTACAGATTGTAACATGTGCCTTAAGTGAACTTGAATATGAATGTCAGATTCTTATATGCCGATAGCCGATCTTTAAGTTCAAACGTTACTTTTTTAAAGAACAATCGACGTGAAATCCTATTGGGATGGTTAATGATGACGGTCACTCCGGTCAAATCCTAGAGTCTTGTCATGAACTGCTGAGTCTGATAGTGGCAGGTTTTAGATGCATTTAGCGATTATCTATGATGGTTAAATATCAAGCTTAAAGGAGCGTTGAACCAACCACTAAGTAGAGTTTAGTCCTATGTATTCAATTAATATGCTTTCCATTCAATGTACTCACGATTTGTTACTCATTTTTTGGGTTGGAGTGATGGTCAATTCCAATGAGCTTGGGCATCGATTCGAAAATTCTATCTCTAGGAATCCTTTTAATCGTAGTCTCTATTCATCGTAAATACCAAGTATAAGTCACAGTATTGAGCTAGCACAGTCAGTCTTTGATGATCACACTTCTGCCTCTGGTCTTAAGTTGATAAATGTATTGCATGGACGGTTGTGTCTCGTCCTAGTCATGTTTATACTCCCGCTTAAGCTCAAAGGACTTGGAGTTGATCGATGAATGGTCGGTTCACATTAATCTTATTTCTCACACGTCCTTCCAAGTTTTGGGCATACGTCGATAAGTAGGAAGGCAAGTCATGTCCAACCAGTGATTGATGCTTTCCCTGTTGGACCAAAGGCAAGGATCAGTTTTTGAATGGTTGAGTCATGTCCATTTTGTATTGCTCTTCTAGTTAGATCATGGTAAGAGTCAACAAATGAATGGCCGGGCCATATTTATTCGAAGCTAAACGGTCAGTCGCGTCCATTTTGATTGATATTATCCCGTCAAATCTAGGGATAGAGCTGGCTCAGGTGCAGTTAGGTCATGCTCATCCGGTTTCATACTCCTTTTGACGAGTCAAAGGAGGGTGCTAGAGAATTAATGACCGATTCATAGTCATTCGTGGTTTACTCTCATATCCACACTCTAGTGATCAAAGTTTCTCGGAGGACATCTAGGTCATATCCAATTGAGTTTGATGTGGATCGATATTGACCGCCGACCCAACGGTACATGGAAATCTTGGATCAACATGCCTGTCAACTCGGTGGAATGATATAGTCGGTCGCCCGTAACTTCAGCCATCGTTATGGTTAGTTTTGTATTAAGCCCTTCTTGTGGTCATTGCCTAAAGTTGTAAAGATCACCCAGTTAGAGCTATAGTAAGATGTCTTACTCAGCTTGTAGTAATTTGTACTCTCATTCCCATTCTTGGGTTAGCAGAATTAGTTCGTGGACAGTCAAATTCCATTCGTAGTGAGTTCATACTTTGCTTGTCGAGTTTAGGTCAGAGTTTATGGAATACTGAGTGGTCGAACTACACTAATCTATTTGTTTATACTCCATCCACACTCTGGGGATAAGAGTTTGTTGGCAAGTGGTCGAACCGCACTAAATTTGTGTTTATACTCCAATCCGCACTAGGGGACCATAATTATTTGATGGACGGTCAAACTTCATCCATGTCTTGGTTTGGAATTTGGGCTTGTCAATGTTCGTGCAAGGCTTGGATAGTTCTCCATCCTTAGGTAGAAACAAGGTTGTGGATGGACGTATCACATCCTCTTTGGATTGGATGGTCGAACCACGTCTAATTTAGGCTTGGGCTCTTAAACAACCACTTCATCTAGGGCACGAGTCGATGCATGGATGGTTGTACCACGTCCATTTCCATTTGGATCCAGTTTCTACCGAGGCTTCTGAGTAAGATGAGTGCTTTGAGAAACTTCAAGCTCGAGCAGGGGAAGAGATGGTAAAATCGCATTCACTTTGAGTCGTGTGTTTGCTTCCAAGTAAAGGGAAAGAGTTGAGGAGAGGACGATTAAACCGCGTCCACTTTTTGTGTTTATACTTCGGTCCACGCGCTAGGGATCAAAGTTTTATAATAGGTGGTCAGTCACACCCATTTGATGTTTATACTCTGGTCCGAGCTCTGGGAACTAGAGTTGATCGATGATCGGTTGAACCGCATCCATCTTATTGTGTTTATACTACGGTCTGTCCTTTGGGGACCAGATTTTTATGATGGGTGGTCAGTCATTCTTGTTTGATGTTTATACTCCAGTCCATGCCCTAGGAACCAGAGTTGATCGATGGATAGTTAAACCACATCCATCCTTTTTTGTTTATACTTTGATCTACACTCTAGGGACCAGAGTTTTATGATGGGTGGTTAGTCACACCCGTTTGATGTTTATACTCTGGTTCGCGCTTTGGAAACTAGAGTTAATCGATGGACAGTCGAACCACGCCCATCCTTTTCTGTTTATACTCCGGTCCGTACTCTGGGGACCAGAGTTTTATGATGGGTGATTAGTCACACTCATTTGATGTTTATACTCCGGTCTACGCTATGGAAACCATAGTTGATCGATGGACGGTTGAATTGCAACCATCTTTTTGCTTTATACTCCTCCTGGCAAGTCGAGGGAGTGAGCTTTCGGGTGGATGATCAAGTCACATCTGCTTCAAGCTGTAGTCTTGTCTACGAGTTAAAGGCGGTGGTTAATGAGTAGGCAGTAAGTCATGCTTACTTTAAGTCGAGCTTTCGAATTGCCTCATGTGTCCGGGGCAGGAGTTAATGTGTGGACGGTCAAATCGCGTCCACTTTAGTTGGACCTCGATCATGCTAAGTTTCAGGAGAGGCATAAGTATTTTGACGAGCTTCAAGTATGAGAGGGGGAGTGGATGGTTGGATTGCATCCACTCCAAGTCTTTCTTTGTTTCCCAAGTCAATTGTAGAGTTTGATGAGTGGATTGTTAGCCGTGTCCACTTTGTATTAAATTCCGACCTTGTCAGGCTCTGATTAAGGCTCTATTAGAATTGAAGCACAGAGTAGGAAGTGGATGGTCGAGTCACACACGCTTTTTATTTTGAGTCCCTGGCTCAAGCTAGAGGCATCTGGTAGCTGATGAATGGCTGAATCATGTTCATCTTATGATGTTACGAAGGTCCGATAATGGTCTATGGAGGTTGGTTGGGGCCCAACTCTAGGTACTTTGATACCTGCATTGTATGCAAGTAATTAAATTCAAGTTGGTCGTACCACACAGTATAATCGAAACTAAAATAAAATAATTCAAAGAAGATCAGAATAAATCTCATTGATAAGTGAAGCAGCGTCCTATGCTTGCTATTCCACTTTACCCCGAGCTCCTTTAAGCGGGATGTCGACCATCAGTGGTCCAATTGATAATCAAAGTATTTTATTGATAGGAATCATATGCTTCCTCCCTGTCATTCTATGGGACTTGGACATATTGTTAAAGCTTTCCTTTCCAGATCAGCTTTCCGATCACATCTCGAAGTTGTCTGCAATCACCAGTGTTATGACTGTGTGTATCTTTAAATATACAATATTTCCTAGATATCTTCCGGGTTTTTATGAACTCTCTTGAGGCTAGTTTCTAGTACTACTTCGAGTCATGAGTCCCCAAGTAGATGTTTTTGATTGAATCGTTCAAAGGAGTATGTGATTCGAATTTTGGGATTCTGGGTCATCTCCTAAAATCCGAGTCCTCATCTAAGGCCTCAATATTGCCCTCGCTTTGACTACCTTCAGCCAACAGACTTTCATTGTTCTTCTATCTAGTATGTCTTACCCCCTCCTTGTGTAGGCTAGGGCTGTTAATTTTGTACAAGTGTCCAATGTCCGTTCATGTCCATAACTAAATACGTCCATCCGATTTCATTTGATTTTCATTTAGGACACGAGCTAGGACAACAAAATTTGTATGAGCAAAAATATTATCCAGTCCGAGTTCGTTCGAATTCCTCTGAATTTCTTATAATTTAGTATATCTGATTGAAATTCTATTAAACAACATAAAATTTGATGTAAATAGCAATGTACATCTGTGTTTGTTCGAGTCCGTATTCGAAAACGTATGTACGAGTCCGCCCCATTTTATTTAGGACACGAGCTAGGAAAACAAAATTTGTACGAACAAAATCTCGTTCGCTCCAAGTCCGTTCTGATTTTATTCAGGACATAAACGGAACACACCTCCGTCCGGTCCGGTTCGACGGATTTACACCCCTATTGTAGGTATTGAATCACTTTGTAATAGAAGTGATCCAAAGTCATAGGAGGATCTGCAACTAACTAGTCATTGAAATCCAACTTGTGGTTGATTCGCCTTATCAATGCCATTGGTTTGATGTCCTTGCTAGGTTTGCTCACTTCAGTGGCGACGACGTTGAATCTATACAAGAAACCTTTGAGCATCTCGTTTGGCGCTTGGATGAGGTGGCCAATGACATCGCATATTTAGGGCAAGTTGAATGAATTCTGAATTGCCCGACAAACTTTTAAGCCAATTAGTCAAATGAGGAGATGGACCTGGGCGATAAGTGCACAAACCATATGATCGCTACTCCTTTATGGAATATAGAAAAGCATCTGCATTTGATGGCATCCGTCACTCTAGCGGAATCCATGTACCACTCATATTTCATGAGATGCTACCGGGGGTCTGTATTTCCAAAGTATGCTGGCATGGTCGACATATTGAATCTCCATGGATATTCTGCTCATCGAACAACTTCAATGAACGAGTTTCGATAGGAGGAGATGCCCCAATTGTCGTCAATCTGGTCTTGGCTCTCTATCACAAGCCGTCGTACCATAGTTGCCAATTAGGTGTTTGGAAGCTTGTAAGTTATTGGCAGTTGCAATCTACCCTGGGAGCTTGATCTGGTAATCGATCCTAGTTTGTGTCATATCGTCTTAGTTCTCCAACCTTTGGGAGAACTTTTTGAGTAGCAGCTTCTTGTCCATTTCTTGGCTGCAATTCAGTAGCTGCCGCTTGATCCCCTTTTCCCCGGTCAGTCATAGGATGTAAGGGAAGTGGATCGAATGTACCGTTTTTAAGTTGATTTCTAAATCCAAAATGCAGGGGCACTACACTGCGGGACGGGTTCGAGTGCATGGCACCCTAAAAGAAAATTTTAGAGCTATTTTTTAAAAATAGATCGTACCTGATTCATAATTTTTTATTTAAATATGGATCGTATCCGATTCATATTTTTTAGTATGGGATCAGTTGTATAGGGATCGACAGTTTGCTACAAGAGAGGGATCGGTTATATTAAGGGACTAGTCATATGAGGGATTGGTGATATGGAGGGATCGGTCATATAGATGGATAAGTCATATAAAGGGATCGGTCATATAAGAGATTGGTAATATGGAGAGATCGGTAGCTATTTCGGAGGGATCGGTATTGATCTCTTTGGAGGGATTAGTATTGCTGCTTTGGAGGGATCGGTATTGATGACTTTGGAGGGATCAGTATTTCTATTTCAGAGGGATCGATGGATATACCTTGAAGAAGGATTGGTATACATACCTTGTAGAGGGATCAGTATTTACACCTTATAGAGGGATCGATATAGCTGTTTCGGAGCGATCTGTATCGATGTCTTCGAAGGGATCGATATTGAGCATGTATATGTATTTTGGAGTCGGCTGAATTGCCTTGGTGAGGGACCGGCCATTTAGGCTAAGGGATTGGTTGTAGTTAAGATTAGAGGGATCATCTATCTAGGCTCCGAGAGAGGGATCGACCATCTAGGCTTCAAGAGAGCGATCGGCCATTTTTGGCTAACCTAAGCGTAAACTTCAACATTTGATCCCAAGAACTCGCATACATGAGTGAATCTGATCCCTTCCAAATGGACATAAACAACTCCAAACAAGAACGCTAGCATAATCAAATCCTCCAAAAACATGAGAAGTAGACTTAGTTCCTCTAACCATGGCCATCAGGTTCCTTTAGATTTCCTTCAAATCTGAGTAGAACAGGAATAGATCTATCTCACGAATATGGAAATCCATAAGTAGTTAATGAGATCCAATTAAGTTGAGAATTCGATTCTCAGTGAAAGCACTAAAATATTAACGCCAAAAATGGCCATCAACACCCAATAGGATCTAGTAGAGATTAAATGAAGAATGAAATTAAAACAAAGCAAAAATCATAAAAGAACACATAGACTTTTAAAGTGGTTCGGCAATTTGGGCCTACGTCTTCTTTAAATTTTTATTGATCTTCCACTTGATTATGATTACAAGAATGTTTGGATTAGCTGGGATCCATTAGTACAAAAGTAAAGAATAAAACTAGCAAAACCTCGGAAGAGAAAGTAGGATCCCTTTTTTGATGCTATGACTGATGTATTTATAGAGGAAGACGTGCATGGATCGAACTGAAATTTTGGTAGAAGGGTCGGGAAACCAACACGAGGCTACCAAAAATTTGCAAACCCATCGAGGAACATGATAGGGATCGGTACTGATCCCTATTAGTAGATCCAAATGGGCCGCGATCCGTACAAGGGATGCCCCATGATGTTAGCTACTTGCTCCCCAAGTTTCGTGCAATTCCTACATACGGTTTGTGAGGTATCTCATTTTCCATGAAGTAGTGTTGCTTGAATTCTGATTTCTGCCGATCCCTACAAAGGGAGTTATTTCGATCCCTCCAACTTCCTCCAATTGGAATGAAATCCCTTAGGGGTTCTACATAGTAAGCTTGTACTCCAAGTTTCATGTTGATAGCATGTGTAGATTCAAATAATTTACCGATCATCGCTGTGAAATTGATTTGTGGAATCGATATGATATGATCCATGGTGTTGAATATGTATCGTACGTGATCCATCTTCGAGGAGCAGTGAGCTTTCATGCTTCTGCTTCATATTATCATCTATGCTTGATTTTGGACCCCACAATCATCGCTTCGAGCTATTGGCCTTGATGATAATCGAATCTAATTTGTTCGGTCGGTTCAGATATAGCCGATTCAAAGTGTCAGATAACAATTCTAAATTTTATCCTTTGAAAGGATTGGATGCATAGTATTCTATTTCAGAGTATTCTCTGTACTTATATTGCATATGGTTATTAAGTTTGTTTATGTTGCTAGTGTATTTCCCTTTATCACCATTATTCTCTTTTGAATTATGTAAGTGTAGAAAAGCAAGAGATTGCTATTTGATTTCTTACACCTGCATTTGCATCAAGATAATAAGTTGCTTGCAAAAATATAAATCAAAACACAAAAGAGGTACATAGTAGATTTAAAAATTGGAAATTGGTTGATGATTTATGCCCCAGCTATGGAAAGCCACTAGGCTTTTGTTTCCTTTAATTGGTTTGGCCAGTTGTGGAAAGTTGTATTTTTTCTAATCTAGCCGCGCAAAGGATATGCTATTGAAATTTTTTCTTAACACTAAGGATGTAAAATTTTTGATAACACATTTTAATTAATAGTTTTGAACTTAAAGGTTTGGAGACATTTTCTTCCTTGGGAATTTTGGAGATGAAATTCCATTAAGGGGAAGAATTTAACATCCCAAAGGTTTAATCATTTTGATTTTGAATATTTAAATAATGAGATAATGGAATTTAATAACTTATATTCAAAAATAGGGATTATTTAAATATTTGATTTATGAATTATATATTAATTAAACAGATTTAATAACCTCATTTAACTCTTTTTAATTAATAAATAAAAATGATAAATTCATTTTTTAAATTTATTTAAAGTAATAAATAGTTCGAATAAATAATAAGAAAATCAAGTGTTAATAAAACGATTCGATTTTAATGACATATTTTTTTATTTCAATTTAATTGATTTTTCCATAATATTTAATCTGGAATATATTTAAATTGTCATTTGACAATTTTAAGGCAAACGATGATACTTTTGAAATTTCTTAAAATTAAATAATATGTGTATTTTAATGTTAATTTGTGATCGTATCACAATTTGATGCACGATCGCATTTTTGTTTTTTTGTTCGTGATTCATAAGCGAAAAGAATGTTGTGTAGCAAGATATCATGAAACTTTCTTTTTAAAACCTTTGTGAAATCAAATCAGATTCAAAATGTTGATCTTAAATTAAAGGTGATGTGATTTCGATTTGATTTCTTGCTTGGAAAAATGGTTTAGATTGTGATGGTTGCTTGAGAATGAGGTTTGACGTGTATTGGAAGGTTGAATTTTGACTTGGTTTATAAAAATTAAATACAGCCAACACATTTTGTTCACTTGGTAACTTTTCCCTCCTCTCTGTTATCTGCATTCATCATTACACAGTAAAACAAAAGCAAATAATGGCCTCGGGCAATCAGAATTAAAAATCAAATTCCATAATTAACTAAAAATTGCAAAACTTGTTTCTTTGAGATTGTATTTGTAACGATCCGCAAATCCCCACCCTTTGAGCCGACAATAAACCACACGTGTTTAATTCAAATTGAACGGAAATACGGATGGTTATGGGACAGAAAGAAAAAGAAGAAAGAACAGGATCTTACTTAGATGGAATAACAAATATTATTGAATATTAATCTTTGCAGTGAAAAACTTTAAAATAAATATATCAGAGTCTAATGTAACGCCCCGGAAATTTTCGACTTTCGAAAATTCAACATCGACACTCACTTTATCAACTGCCGAGAAATCGAAGGCCGGAAACCTGAAATGTTATGGTTTTAAGAAAAAGAATTTAAGAAAAGAGAAGAAGAAAGAAAAAGAGAGAAAAAGATAGGACAGATAGAGAGAGAAAAGAGAATAGAAAACAAAGAAAAAAACATAGAAGATAGAACAACAAACAGAATCTCACAATTCGCAGCGGAACAACATATAATAAATAAATGAATAATCTTTAAACAAAGAACTATATCAGTTATTACATTACATCACATTACATTACATCATATCATCAGAGTGTACAACAATATACAACATCAAACAGTGCAGCGGAAAAAGAAATACTATATAAACTAGTAATACGCCATGCCATCCAGCTTGCCTCCAGCAACTCCAGAATATCCAGAATATCCTGATAAACCTTAACTCTTGACTGCCCGTGTGGAAATTGGTGGGCACCCAGAGTTTAGGAAGGAAAACAATAAACTCCGAGTCAGTCATGTGACTGGTGTGAGAACTCAAAACAGTTTACTTAACTTTAAAATCAAAATAGAGAGATATTTTTAAATTCAATTCGCAATGCTTTTAAAAAATGAGACTACCATAAGGCCTCCCGCACACACACACATGCAAACGCAGAATCGGAGGAGATTTCTCCTTATGATAGTCAAAGATGTTTGATACGCATTTAAAATAACATTTGATATTATTACTAGTGCATAGTGTAGAAGAAATTCATTTCGAAAGTAGAATATAAATCTTAGCCAACATACGACCATTATCGTATGCCTACTATAGCTACCATCCAAACAGTGTTGCGACACCATAAGTGAATGATAGGTTTTACAACTAAATCCGTACAAGATCGTATTGTTTCTTTGGATTTCCAACAAATGGTCAGGCCAAGGAACTTCCCATTGCCACATGAGAATGCCTCTGGAAGGACATTCCCGAGAACCAAACCGGAACTCTGCCAACACAAGGCCGGGTTACCCCTAACTGGGTAACTACTGACACGAGCACGCCATTCCCCGATCGTAAACGACCTTTCTCACGGGATCCCGATAACCAACAACCACAAAGTAATAAATTTGCAGTAACCACATAGGTTAAATATCTAGGCTCCATACCATGATACCACCTCTATCCAGAAGGAAATGCACATACCCTAAAGGGAGCTACCCCTCATAACCTTGCTGCTTCTTTCCTGTTTTGACCATTCCGGGGTGTGAGGCTCGACGAAGTCACGTCCACAAAAAATACTTTATACAAAAGCCATGCTTTGGGTCAACAAATGATCATAGAAATGATCACCAGGATAGACGATCAAACAAATGATCCTATCACAAATAATCAACACAATGATCATTTCACAGCAACACTCAGCATGTCACATTACCAAATTGGGAATATATCGCTGATAACTTCAACTATATAACCTCTGAGCTCGTACGTCTCAGAGAAGGGTGTTAAGCTAAAAGAATAAATTCTCCGCCACCAACAGAAATATATTTGAAAGAAATCTGCTTTATATCTCAATTTGTAACGTCAGACATACAATCCATACAAGTCTGTTCCGGGCTCGAACAGAACCGAAGGCACTTACAAAGAAGTCCTTGCAATCCGGATATTCACAATCCTGATTGGATTTCCCATCACTTAGGGAGTCTCTATACCGCTGCAACTCAGTGCAGAGACAATCGACAGGTCATCCTATCGCTCTCGCAAATACCGGGTCTTCAACACCGATCTTCAATGCAATTATAACGACGTATCACATATTCGGAATGGGTTATACGACCCCATGGTCCTTTCCCGGTTAACCCGAATAGTGAGCGCTTATTCAAAAATAAGTGTGGCATTCAAATTCAAACAAATCACATCAATTACCCATTCAAA
This sequence comes from Allium cepa, assembly GCA_030765085.1. Lineage (NCBI taxonomy): Eukaryota > Viridiplantae > Streptophyta > Magnoliopsida > Asparagales > Amaryllidaceae > Allium > Allium cepa. The sequence goes on along the minus strand of CM060945.1, from coordinate 942,854,079 downwards.
GGGAAATATTGATAGTCGGTTATTGAACTATCAATGGATATGCACACATCACCAGTTTCCAAATAATTTTCCAAATTATTTATTTTCCAAAATATCTTTACAAGATATATTATTTCATACTTCAAAAATAAATCAATATTTATTTTTAAACCAATTCCACTTTCTTTTATAAATTCCTTACTGAATTTACATTTCAAAATATCCATGCATATGATTTCAATAATTCATTTCAATTTATCTTCAAAAAGATAAATTCTCAAAACGTTTCATTTCACATTGGAAAAACATTTCCATACTTATTTATTCATAAGTAATTCACAAATTTTATTTATTTTCACCCTTGGAAAATATTCAATATACTTAAATCGAAATTTAGTATATATTTCATTCTATTAAGGAAATCATTCTCTTCAACATATTTATTTGGGCCAAAACGAATGTTGCGTAAAACATCGTTACGACAACCCAAAACCACTAGTATAGGGATTCGAAATTAAAATAGATATATAAATCCCAATACTATACAAAACATTTCCTTTCGGGAATCATTTACTATAACAACAGTGTTATAGTCCATCATCTCCTTCTATTTCTCGAAAACGTCTATTTCAACAATAAATGTTGAAATCTATGGTTTCGAATCTCAACACATTTTAAAACATTGTTCGATCGTTTTAATTCTATTTAAAACATCCAAATCCAAAACAATTTCTTTAACGTGTTATTCACTATTCAAAAACGTGAATATACTTCATTAACAATTTCATCCTTTTATTCATTTTAATTCAAAGGATTATTCACTATTCAAAAATGTGAATATAACTCCATTTATAGGTTTCAACAAATTTTCTTGTCAAAATAAGTCATTTGCGAATTTATAAAACAACGTTTATAAATTCCATTTCTATTTATTTATAAAAACTTCCTTTTTATAAATTCTTTTATTAACCTATTCTAGTTTATAACTCAATTATAAACTAAAAGTTCATATTATAAGTTAAATACTTATAAAACGATTTTTTACAAAATCGTTCCTCTAAAGACTTTCCAAACCATAAATCTTATAACCTATAAGATTCATTTATTTAACCAAATCTATTCTTCAAATAACTTCACAAATTTATAAATCTTACTATTTATAAATTTCATTTATAACTTCACCATTTATAATTCTATAAATTTCATTCTTTAATGAAATTCATTTTCACTTCATTCAAACACTTATAAAAACTCGTTTTATAATTTCAATATCTCAATTTATAAATATCCATTTATAAATCTCTTATATAAATCAATTCATATTAATATTTTAAAAACGTCTTTAAACTCCTTTATAATTTCATCATTTTGATTTATAAAATAATCAAATTTTATAAATCCTATATTTAAACTTTTCACAATTATTTCAGAAATCCCAATTTAACTATTTTATAAAGTCATTAATTCCTTATTTTCAAAAATCAGCTTTTAACTATATTTCTTAAAAATCATAATTTTTATAACTTTAAAAATTATAACGTTTATTTATTTATAATGGATCAATTCCAAAATATAGTATATTCTCAAAAATCACTTTAAAAATCATTTTAAAATTCCAAAATTTGGTCCAATGATGCTACACACCAAATAGTCAATCACGACTATAACGATATCATATATCGATATGATAATCCATCAAATATCAAAATATCTGAAATCAAATAAATACTGTTGAGGAATCCAGTTGGATCCCTCCAACCTGTTTCCTGCATCCACAAACATTAGCACAATACCAATTCCGCTCCAGTACGAAATTATCGCGGTATATGGGATTTAAATATTATCCGCTTAATAGACGGCGCAATAGGGTCTCATCCGCTAAACAAAAAATGCGGGAAATCAATAACTCCAATATATACATATGCCAATATATATATATTGCTAATATATATAATACCAATTTCACTGTTTATGAAATATTCGCGGTATATGTTTTTAATAAATAACATCCGCTTACTAACGGCGTATAATGTCTATTTTAACAATCAATAGATATCAATCATCATTCAAACATGCATTCAAATATTTTAAATCTAACTATTTAAAATAAAATCGAAACTGATTCGATTGAGTGAGAAGTTCTCACCTTGATTTTAATTCCCTTTTTAGCGATTTATTTCGAATAAAATTAAACGGACGTTTAATTTTACAAAAAATTCTCACTAACTCCAAACGACTCCAATCCAATTCCATCGCGTAGTGCTCGTCCATACGATTCCAACGCAACTAGTTTCGCACGTTTTCGACCTCGTATGAAAAAGATATTGATTTTTGAAGTTTACTCGAATTTTATAAACATAAATTACAACAACTTTTAATTAATTTTAAACTACAACCATTTTCAGCCATAGGATCTCACCCAAACCCATCACTGCCGTTCTTATCATCTTCCTCATTCACGCGACCATCTACAGACTTCAACACCGCACGCATAACCCAAATTAGGGTTTAAATTTGCAACTTCCATGCTTGATTAAAACTTGATCAGGGAGCTCCATATCATAGCCCAACTCCACCACCATGCTCGGCCAGAGCACAGGCCAACTCGGCCTCACCCACGGCCTAGAATTGCGTGCCAAACTGAAGCCGAACGCACCCCCCCTACGACCCCCACAACGCCCCAAATCCGATCATCACCTTATAGAATCGAAGGTCTTGATGAGATCTTCAAGTTTGTAGTTGAACGAATCTCCTAAAAACTTATGGATTGAGAGAGATTAAGAAGAGAACGACGACAATTTTCAGCCTTTCATTGATATAGGAGGCGGCGGCCTGAATTAGGGTTAGGGTTTATAAATTTTTTTTTTTATTTAGAGTGAGGGCTATTTATAGAGAATTTTTGAACACTATTCATCCGGAAATTCCGAACTCCGATTTACGCGCCGAAACTAACGTTCCTAGGGTTTATCCCGCGTTCCGGACACAATGGAACAGGTTTCGGAAGCTAATTCGGACATCTGTGCGAGTTATGGCTACAAACGTTCAATTTAAATTAAACCGATTTAAACGATTTTCTAGGCGTTTTAATTTGTACCGGACAAACGGTAAATCCAATTGACTTGAAATTAGAAACCTTACAATAATATCACATTACGGATCCGATGAAACTGGTTTCGTCGAAATCCGAGACTTTTTGAAAAATGGCTATTTTAACTCGCTAAAAAAAAAATCGATGCGTTTCGAGATGCCACGATCAAACGATAGCTCTGATTGACACGAAAATTGAAATCCAATAATAACTAACTATTACGGATCCAATGGAACTAGTTTCATTCAATTCTGAGACTATTCAAAAATTGACTATTTTCACTAGTCAATTTAAATATTAAAATATTCAATTTTCACAAATTAACTTTTAATTCGATTTTAAAAGTTCTAAAATATCGTTCTAACTCTAATATGATAAAATAAAATTTTACAAATCATTTTCAATCATATTTAACTCAATTTTCAATTATTTCCATAATTTAACATATTAAATTATCGATTTAATTATTCAATTAAATCCAATAATTCAAAATAAAAATTTATTCGACTTATAAATTCACTCATTTATATTTAAAATTAATTAAATATTCAAACTTTAATTAATAAAAATTCTGGGTCGTTACAATCTTCCCCCCTTAAAAGAATTTCGTCCTCGAAATTATTAAGTAAGAAAGTTACAGAATTTATTAATTTTCCATAAATCCATAGTTAAATTTCTTATAATCTTTACTAAGTTTTCAAATCATACTTAGTTATCTTTTCAAAAACAACTACTATTGTTTAACTTTCAATTCCAAAATCAAAGTTAAAGTTTTCAAAATTTTCCAATTTTCTCAAAAAATTTCTAACGCCTTAAATTTTCGAAAAAATTCGCCATAGTCTCCTTTGCGCGGCTCGATCCGAAAAAAAAATGACAGTATATATATCACAAATATACATCTCATCAAGTAATGAGGCATCCCGAAGGGAAAAAATGTAAAAGTACGGTATGTAATCCGAGATATGTACCTTATATTCTATTAGCGAGCATATACGGCTAATATAGCGCGAAAGCGAGCTCCAAATGCGAAGCAAACGCGATCCGCACCTACTAATCACTCAACAAACAACATGAGAACATGCATGTATGTACATAGTATCAACATACATCATATAGCAACATAATAACTATATATGTCAACATAGCAAATGTAACTAAACAATATATTCAACTTTCTAATAACATTAGATTTTAATGAATTACACTTACATTCTTTATTTCATATCAACTTAATTCCCATTTAATTGATTAACATTCAATCCATTAATTTAATTCAATTACAAAAGTTGAATTTCATTTACATAACTCAAATTCGTATCCATCACTTAATTTTATTAATTCACTTTGATACCTTAAGTTATATTCCATTTAACTTTAAATTCATTTTTATTTTCAACTCATATTCATAAATATATTCATATAGTTTCACTTCTCATATATATAAGTTTATTTCTCAATTGTAAATCACTTTAATTATAATTCAATTCTTATAATTCTTTTGCTTATACAATTATTCTTTTATTTAGATTATTCAAACATCTAAACAATCAACTTATTTTCACTTTAATAATTCTGAAAAATTATTTCTTTTATATATAAATATACTCAAGGTAAAATTATTTCATTTACCCAATTTTAAAATCAATATTGTGTCGATTTATCTTGTTTAAGAGTTTAGAAACCCCTTTCTACGATAGTTAGCTAGACTACATCGACCGAAATCTATAAACAATCAACCGATAAGTCAACACAATATAAAATAGTTTTTATATTCACTAAAAATATGCTCTCATAGCTATTATTACTCTCAAACTCATTCTAGAGTACTACTGACTCTATCTCTAATGAGTAATACCCAACAGAACCATGGTTGTCGCTTAACCATATGCTCTGATACCAAATGTAACGCCCCGGAAATTTTCGACTTTCGAAAATTCAACATCGACACTCACTTTATCGACTGCCGAGAAATCGAAGGCCGGAAACCCGAAATGTTATGGTTTTAAGAAAAAGAATTTAAGAAAAGAGAAGAAGAAAGAAAAAGAGAGAAAAAGATAGGACAGATAGAGAGAGAAAAGAGAATAGAAAACAAAGAAAAAAACATAGAAGATAGAACAACAAACAGAATCTCACAATTCGCAGCGGAACAACATATAATAAATAAATGAATAATCTTTAAACAAAGAACTATATCAATTATTACATTACATCACATTACATTACATCATATCATCAGAGTGTACAACAATATACAACATCAAACAGTGCAACGGAAAAAGAAATACTATATAAACTAGTAATACGCCATGCCATCCAGCTTGCCTGCAGCAACTCCAGAATATCCAGAATATCCTGATAAACCTTAACTCTTGACTGCCCGTGTGGAAATTGGTGGGCACCCAGAGTTTAGGAAGGAAAACAATAAACTCTGAGTCAGTCATGTGACTGGTGTGAGAACTCAAAACAGTTTACTTAACTTTAAAATCAAAATAGAGAGATATTTTTAAATTCAATTCGCAATGCTTTTAAAAAATGAGACTACCATAAGGCCTCCCGCACACACACACATGCAAACGCAGAATCGGAGGAGATTTCTCCTTATGATAGTCAAAGATGTTTGATACGCATTTAAAATAACATTTGATATTATTACTAGTGCATAGTGTAGAAGAAATTCATTTCGAAAGTAGAATAAAAATCTTAGCCAACATACGACCATTATCGTATGCCTACTATAGCTACCATCCAAACAGTGTTGCGACACCATAAGTGAATGATAGGTTCTATAACTAAATCCGCACAAGATCGTATTGTTTCTTTGGATTTCCAACAAATGGTCAGGCCAAGGAACTTCCCATTGCCACATGAGAATGCCTCTGGAAGGACATTCTCGAGAACCAAACCGGAACTCTGCCAACACAAGGCCGGGTTACCCCTAACTGGGTAACTACTGACACGAGCACGCCATTCCCCGATCGTAAACGACCTTTCTCACGGGATCCCGATAACCAACAACCACAAAGTAATAAATTTGCAGTAACCACATAGGTTAAATATCTGGGCTCCATACCATGATACCACCTCTATCCAGAAGGAAATGCACATACCCTAAAGGGAACTACCCCTCATAACCTTGCTGCTTCTTTCCTGTTTTGACCATTCCGGGGTGTGAGGCTCGACGAAGTCACGTCCACAAAAACATACTTTATACAAAAGCCATGCTTTGGGTCAACAAATGATCATAGAAATGATCACCAGGATAGACGATCAAACAAATGATCCTATCACAAATAATCAACACAATGATCATTTCACAGCAACACTCAGCATGTCACATTACCAAATTGGGAATATATCGCTGATAACTTCAACTATATAACCTCTGAGCTCGTACGTCTCAGAGAAGGGTGTTAAGCTAAAAGAATAAATTCTCCGCCACCAACAGAAATATATTTGAAAGAAATCTGCTTTATATCTCAATTTGTAATGTCAGACATACAATCCATACAAGTCTGTTCCGGGCTCGTACAGAACCGAAGGCACTTACAAAGAAGTCCTTGCAATCCGGATATTCACAATCCTGATCGGATTTCCCATCACTTAGGGAGTCTCTATACCGCTGCAACTCAGTGCAGAGAAAATCGACAGGTCATCCTATTGCTCTCGCAAATACCGGGTCTTCAACACCGATCTTCAATGCAATTATAACGACGTATCACATATTCGGAATGGGTTATACGACCCCATGGTCCTTTCCCGGTTAACCCGAATAGTGAGCGCTTATTCGAAAATAAGTGTGACATTCAAATTCAAACAAATCACATCAATTACCCATTCAAAGGGAAATATTGATAGTCGGTTATTGAACTATCAATGGATATGCACACATCACCAGTTTCCAAATAATTTTCCAAATTATTTATTTTCCAAAATATCTTTACAAGATATATTATTTCATACTTCAAAAATAAATCAATATTTATTTTTAAACCAATTCCACTTTCTTTTATAAATTCCTTACTGAATTTACATTTCAAAATATCCATGCATATGATTTCAATAATTCATTTCAATTTATCTTCAAAAAGATAAATTCTCAAAACGTTTCATTTCACATTGGAAAAACATTTCCATACTTATTTATTCATAAGTAATTCACAAATTTTATTTATTTTCACCCTTGGAAAATATTCAATATACTTAAATCGAAATTTAGTATATATTTCATTCTATTAAGGAAATCATTCTCTTCAACATATTTATTTGGGCCAAAACGAATGTTGCGTAAAACATCGTTACGACAACCCAAAACCACTAGTATAGGGATTCGAAATTAAAATAGATATATAAATCCCAATACTATACAAAACATTTCCTTTCGGGAATCATTTACTATAACAACAGTGTTATAGTCCATCATCTCCTTCTATTTCTCGAAAACGTCTATTTCAACAATAAATGTTGAAATCTATGGTTTCGAATCTCAACACATTTTAAAACATTGTTCGATCGTTTTAATTCTATTTAAAACATCCAAATCCAAAACAATTTCTTTAACGTGTTATTCACTATTCAAAAACGTGAATATACTTCATTAACAATTTCATCCTTTTATTCATTTTAATTCAAAGGATTATTCACTATTCAAAAATGTGAATATAACTCCATTTATAGGTTTCAACAAATTTTCTTGTCAAAATAAGTCATTTGCGAATTTATAAAACAACGTTTATAAATTCCATTTCTATTTATTTATAAAAACTTCCTTTTTATAAATTCTTTTATTAACCTATTCCAGTTTATAACTCAATTATAAACTAAAAGTTCATATTATAAGTTAAATACTTATAAAACGATTTTTTACAAAATCGTTCCTCTAAAGACTTTCCAAACCATAAATCTTATAACCTATAAGATTCATTTATTTAACCAAATCTATTCTTCAAATAACTTCACAAATTTATAAATCTTACTATTTATAAATTTCATTTATAACTTCACCATTTATAATTCTATAAATTTCATTCTTTAATGAAATTCATTTTCACTTCATTCAAACACTTATAAAAACTACTTTTATAATTTCAATATCTCAATTTATAAATATCCATTTATAAATCTCTTATATAAATCAATTCATATTAGTATTTTAAAAACGCCTTTAAACTCCTTTATAATTTCATCATTTTGATTTATAAAATAATCAAATTTTATAAATCCTATATTTAAACTTTTCACAATTATTTCAGAAATCCCAATTTAACTATTTTATAAAGTCATTAATTCCTTATTTTCAAAAATCAGCTTTTAACTATATTTCTTAAAAATCATAATTTTTATAACTTTAAAAATTATAGCGTTTATTTATTTATAATGGATCAATTCCAAAATATAGTATATTCTCAAAAATCACTTTAAAAATCATTTTAAAATCCCAAAATTTGGTCCAATGATGCTACACACCAAATAGTCAATCACGACTACAACGATATCATATATCGATATGATAATCCATCAAATATCAAAATATCTGAAATCAAATAAATACTGTTGAGGAATCCAGTTGGATCCCTCCAACCTGTTTTCCTGCATCCACAAACATTAGCACAATACCAATTCCGCTCCAGTACGAAATTATCGCGGTATATGGGATTTAAATATTATCTGCTTAATAGACGGCGCAATAGGGTCTCATCCGCTAAACAAAAAATGCAGGAAATCAATAACTCCAATATATACATATGCCAATATATATATATATATATTGCTAATATATATAATACCAATTTCACTGTTTATGAAATATTCGCGGTATATGTTTTTAATAAATAGCATCCGCTTACTAACGGCGTATAATGTCTATTTTAACAATCAATAGATATCAATCATCATTCAAACATGCATTCAAATATTTTAAATCTAACTATTTAAAATAAAATCGAAACTGATTCGATTGAGTGAGAAGTTCCCACCTTGATTTTAATTCCGTTTTTAGCGATTTATTTCGAATAAAATTAAACGGACGTTTAATTTTACACAAAATTCTCACTAACTCCAAACGACTCCAATCCAATTCCATCGCGTAGTGCTCGTCCATACGATTCCAACGCAACTGGTTTCGCGCGTTTTCGACCTCGTATGAAAAAGATATTGATTTTTGAAGTTTACTCGAATTTTATAAACATAAATTACAACAACTTTTAATTAATTTTAAACTACAACCATTTTCAGCCATAGGATCTCACCCAAACCCATCACTGCCGTTCTTATCATCTTCCTCATTCACGCGACCATCTACAGACTTCAACACCGCACGCATAACCCATTCTCAATAAATTAGGGTTTAAATTTGCAACTTCCATGCTTGATTAAAACTTGATCAGGGAGCTCCATATCGTAGCCCAACTCCACCACCATGCTCGGCCAGAGCACAGGCCAACTCGGCCTCACCCACGGCCTAGAATTGCGTGCCAAACTGAAGCCGAACGCACCCCCCCTACGACCCCCACAACGCCCCAAATCCGATCATCACCTTATAGAATCGAAGGTCTTGATGAGATCTTCAAGTTTGTAGTTGAACGAATCTCCTAAAAACTTATGGATTGAGAGAGATTAAGAAGAGAACGACGACAATTTTCATCCTTTCATTGATATAGGAGGCGGCGGCCTGAATTAGGGTTAGGGTTTATAATTTTTTTTTTTTTTTTATTTAGAGTGAGGGCTATTTATAGAGAATTTTTGAACACTATTCATCCGGAAATTCCGAACTCCGATTTACGCGCCGAAACTGACGTTCCTACGGTTTATCCCGCGTTCCGGACACAATGGAACAGGTTTCGGAAGCTAATTCGGACATCTGTGCGAGTTATGGCTACAAACGTTCAATTTAAATTAAACCGATTTAAACGATTTTCTAGGCGTTTTAATTTGTACCGGACAAACGGTAAATCCAATTGACTTGAAATTTGAAACCTTACAATAATATCACATTACGGATCCGATGAAACTGGTTTCATCGAAATCCGAGACTTTTTGAAAAATGGCTATTTTAACTCGCTAAAAAAAAAATCGATGCGTTTCGAGCTGCCACAATCAAACGATAGCTCCGATTGACACGAAAATTGAAATCCAGTAATAACTAACTATTACGGATCCAATGGAACTAGTTTCGTTCAATTCTGAGACTATTCAAAAATTGACTATTTTCACTAGTCGATTTAAATATTAAAATATTCAATTTTCACAAATTAACTTTTAATTCGATTTTAAAAGTTCTAAAATATCGTTCTAACTCTAATATGATAAAATAAAATTTTACAAATCATTTTCAATCATATTTAACTCAATTTTCAATTATTTCCATAATTTAACATATTAAATTATCGATTTAATTATTCAATTAAATCCAATAATTCAAAATAAAAATTTATTCGACTTATAAATTCACTCATTTATATTTAAAATTAATTAAATATTCGAATTTTAATTAATAAAAATTCTGGGTCGTTACATCTAACCTAGATTCAGCTTGGATAGTTATAATCCATATCCTTATATCTGTTGAAAAACAACAACAATACACAATGTAAGGAAAGTAGAATACGTCCATTCGTTGATGAAGATCTCCAGCTTTCCCTTGAAAACTCCAAGTGTCTTCATCTGATCCAAAAACTATTCGGAAACCAAATATAAAAATACTCTGATCAGTCTGGCAAACCAGCGTGGGAAACACGAACCTTAAATGACAGTGTCATAGATCAAAGATTGTTGACAAAAACCTTTTGAAAAGAAAGAGTATCTCATAAGACCACGCAGCACATAAACACAGACGGGATTTTACCTTATGATAACTAACACATTTTTATCAAAAAATTTATATTATTTTTAATGACATCCTTTGAAATAACTTTTCAAGTAAACATGTTCAAATAGCTTAAATTGTTACAGTTATTAAATTCTTGCATACTAGGTTCTATAATCAAAATGGAAGGTACGTAGTGGAGAATGGATTTCCAATAAATGACCAGGTGAAGGGACAACCTTCAGCAGTACATCTCTAGAGGAATGTACTGAGACTACAGAACATGTACACCCCTACCAACACAATATTGACCTACCTCTTCCTAGATAGTACTGAATATGTCATCACCCTGGTCATTATTGACATATCTGAATGCGCTCTAGCATACACCACATAATTTAAACCTGAATTTATAATGGGTAGAAATATATCTAGAAGAGGATGGTAATACCCTAATGGTTTCAACCACCTAGAATTGCTGCATCTACCCTATTTTAGTCATTTCCAGATGTGAGGCCTGAAGTAATGATTATCTTTCACATAGAACATCAACTTCCCTCTTTGAATGCCACATTGCCATTCCATAACCACACAACTAATTTCTACAAACGTATAATTCCTGAGCTCATATGTCTAAGAAACGGGTGTTAGGCTAAGAGAAATTGCCTTCTCTGTCGCCAAATAGATGGTACATTTTTAGAGATCAGTTAATGTGATTTTAGAATGCAATGTCAGACATTCATCCATACAAGTTGTCTAGGAACGGGACAAACTGAAAGTACTCTCCTACCACATCCTATTTGGGAATCACCCCTAAGATCAGCAGCGAGAAGTCCTTGTAATATCAAAGATTTTCGTAACAGAGCGCTATTGCCACCATAATTTATGATATGGTAAATTTCACCAAGAGTCTAGTGGCAATTAGGCCTACATCATGAAGATCTTCATCTTCAGTTTTCTTTGTCTTCAACATTTATTACTTCAAAAGCATAAATTGGTTCGACGTGGTTATCGGATAGGAATAACCCAAATATGATCCCAATCTCTTTGAAATCCAATCATCGATAAAAAATTGTGAATATGTGTATACAGGATTTGTTCCTCTTTTCATTTTAAATTTTTTTACTAGTTAATCGAAACCCTTTTTACTTTGGAAATCTTGAAGACATTTATTTGGGAAAATTTACTTTCTAAAAATTTCATCTTTCTGAAACATGTCTAAACTGAGTCAAAAACAATGTTATTTATGACATCGTTTACTGTAAACCCAAATCATTTAATATAGAGTAGAAAAAAGACATTATTTTAGAAAACTTATTTCCAAAAGCTTTTGTTTAAATTTTTAACAAAGATTTCTTATTTTTCAAATCATATCCTTTTTAATATGTTGAAACCATGTTATATAACTTGGCAAATTCAAGTTAATTAATATTTGAGTTAAATGGATTCAAAAAAATTATATCAATTTATATTCAATACTAATTTCCATATTCAATAAGTACTATGGGCGTAATAATGGTGAAATCATTTTTTTAAATTCACACGGATAATACAAGTTCCATCCTTGGACCTCAATACAGAGTTTGACTAGAGTATTCCTTATACTATTAAAAATCTGGTTTAATTTACTCCTTTGAAAATTCCTTGCTTTTGGAAAAACTTAAATGAGATCTTTTTAAAGCATCCATGCTTTCCCTTCGATCTTTTCCATCCCTTGCCAAGAAAGAGAAAACAGAGGCCACGTAAGTTCAGGCACTAGTTGCTCCATTCCTAATCTTAATTACAAACCTTGCTTTATTTTTCCAGATCTCATAGGTGAGACAAATATACTAGTCATTTTCGCATACCCAGTTTGTTATTACATTAAAGGAAATGATCTCAACTGTATTGTTTAAGTGTTATAAACAATTCATCTTAACCATTCATTTAAACTCTTATTAAAACTTCCAAATTATCTATAAATACTCAATTGTTTATTTAAAGACATTTATAAAAGATTTAGGAAAGAATAGTTAAGTTTAAATCTATATTTCTAAAGTTGTTCAAACTACTGCAGAAAAATACTTCAGATAGTGTTTTAAAAGCTTGTTTGATTAAAAAACTTATCTATCATTTGGAAATCCACATTTATAACTCAAATATCTTTTAAAACTATTTTAACCCGTTTAAAACAATATTCCATCATTAAAACATATTTTTAGCTCTTTATCACATATGTGAATATTATATTATTATAATATTCTCTTTAAACCTTTTCAAAATCATTAAGTTATTTACTTATTCAAATTTACAACATAAGCATATTTTTAAAGTTATTAACTTTAAAATCCAAAACATTTACTTCCATTTTTCATAGTACTTCCAATAGTTTTAACCTTTAGTTTTCTAACCAATTTCTAACCTTTCCAAAATGAATTCTTTTCTATAGTTAATTCGAAAAGATGATTTACTAAGCCAAGTATGTCACATATGATTCTAAACAAATGTGACTTCAAATCAACTATTATAAATTATAACAAATAAAGTAGCTATAACTAACTCTATTTAAAGTATTGATAAAATCAACATTAACAAATCATCCATTCATCCAATATTCATCTATATGACCAAATCTATTCTAACATCCATATTTTCAACCAATAGTGTCAAATCAACATATCGTTGGATATAAACAAGGATATGATAACAACAATCAAAATAGCTTTTCAATATATAAAGGGCTTACTCACCTTCGTTTTCACTCGACCTAACTTTAAATCGGCTATAGCTCCGCTACGATCAAATTAAACTTTACGGAATCGAGCTCCAAGGCCTTAAACTAGCTAGTCATAGCCTTGGAAATAGAGGAGGTGCTCATGACCTAGCTTAGGGATAGAGGAGCTCACGGCCTAGACAAAGAATTTAGCGGTCGTGGATGAAGATAGTGGGAAGGAGGAGATTTGAAGCAGTTTTGAGGTGTTTTGACAAATTTATACTTTAATTTATTTTTAGCCTATTTTTTTCCATTATTTTGCTGCTAATCTTGGAAGACATGAAACTCGAGAGGAGAAACTTGGAAATGAAGAAGAAGAAGAAGAAGAAGTGGGAATGAAATTGAAGAAGTAGATAGGTATTTATAGAAAAGTTTTGGAATAAAATATTTTAACTTGAAACGATAAAAAGCCCTTACTTAGAAAACCATATTTTTAACCCCTACCATCGCCTTATCACATCATCATCCTAATCACTTAAGGGTTAAGTAAAGTAAGGCAAAGATTTGATTAGTTTTGATGTGATCTGTTTTTCCTTTCTTACTTACTTCTGTTAATGATTTTCTAATCTTGTTTAGGAAAAGTAACCTTGTTTATTTATTTTGTTAATACTTATCATATTACAAAATGTGTACATGTCTATGTAAATAAAGGTGCAACAATGTTGCGCAACTTATATTGAACCAAATGTTGATTTTCGACAAATTGTTTAATGGTCACATTTTGACCTTTTTGTTAAACTATTCATTTATGTAAACAAAACTTGAAAATAAGTTCCTTATTATCTTTAATTAATTAAAACAAGATCAATTTAGTTATAAAACCACATTAAATAATATTAAAGTTCAATTTATAAAAAATACGACGTCGATTTGTCAAAGTGCGACGAGGTTTGTACACTTTTATAAAAAGTATATATGTTTATAAAACCAATATAAACCATTCTTATTATTTTATAACAAATAAAAATAGATTATTTATCATTCAAAACACTTATTTGGTCATATATACAATTTTATTGAAAACTGACTTTTGTCACTTTTACGATAAAAATTCAAGCTCTCTTTTGTATATAAGTTCTAAAATAAGTTCGCTGTTCTTATTTATTGTACAAAGTATGATTATTGTTTTGAAATAAACTTACATTTTCATATTTTAAAACTAAATATTCATATTTTCAAAGTGGTAAAATTACGAGTCGTTACAGTATTGAATAGATCTTCGATTTGGTTTGAGATTTATAGCATGCTACGGTGTTTTATGGTAATTGACATTGGGCAAACCGATGCTACGGTTTAGGATTCCTCATGATTGGTGAGGCAGGAAGCATCGATATTGATTTTGTTGCATTGCTCGAGGGAAGCCACACCATCTTCTGATTTTTGGTGATGTCTGACCTTGTTTAAGAAAATGTGAAGCGTTGATGTTGACTTAGGAGGTTGCAGGTCGCGTAACCTTCGGAGACGACGGGTGTGAAGTGACGGTGTTGGCCAGGTGGAGTTCGTAGACGGGAGTTTAATGGCAAGGTCGGATAGAATAATAATCGAGAGTTTCTCTGTGTCGTTGATTGAGCATGCACGACCATAGCTTTGTCTTTACGTTCCTGTATGATGGGTGTGTTGTGATTAGGGTAATAGTAATTATAAAGTTAACGATACAATTAATTGTTTTAACTAATATTTATAAAATTAAACATCTTGCTCATATTAGGTTGTTTTCGAGCGCTGTCGCATTGGACTCGTATCATCGTTACCTTTGCGATGGAATTGGTTTGGTTGAGTTTGGAGTTAGTTGAATTTAGGCTAAAATCGAATGTCAGTTCGATTTTGGTTCAAACCGGAACGCTTAGGTGTTAACAGGAATTTCGGTGAGTTTACTCACATCTGAATAAATTATATAATATTTGTGTTGCTACAGATTATTGCTAAATTTTTGGTTGATAAAATATACTATTGTTTGATTTTTCGTTTGGAATTAAATTCCCGCTAGAAAAAGCGAATGGCATAAATAAGTGTTTGTTGTAGGGACAAAAATAAAAGGAAAGTCGAAGTGTATGTAGCGAGCAGGTTACTACGGAACACTGCGAAATACATATTCACAT
This sequence comes from Allium cepa, assembly GCA_030765085.1. Taxonomy (NCBI): domain Eukaryota; kingdom Viridiplantae; phylum Streptophyta; class Magnoliopsida; order Asparagales; family Amaryllidaceae; genus Allium; species Allium cepa. Next base: position 942,838,360 of record CM060945.1, on the reverse strand, counting down.
GTGCAATTTACAGGGAATTTTTGTAGGGAAACCCTAAGAGTTTTTTCACCAATATTTATTTATTTACTTATATCTTTATGCTGCTTATATTGCTGTTTGGTTGATATATCTGTGACATATTGTTTGATTTTGAAAATGTCGTTATAGCGATTATCGTTGCACCATCATTTATGAATAGTATCCCTTAAACCCTTGTTGTATGTTGAATTTCACGAAATAAATGTTTGGTCATGTTTTGCACTTTGAAAGTTGTGTAAACTATATTTTCAAATATTTTAAGAATGCTGAAAAATAAAGAATAAGTGTTGATTAGTATTTATAAAAGAAGTTATAAATTTAATTAATTATCTTTTACAAATTTAATTAAATATCTTTTACAAATTTAATTAATTGTTCAGGATAAATAAAGTTGTTTAAAGTTTATGAAAAGGTAATAGATTTGGTTTATTATATTTTTAGATAATTAATGTTGTATAAATTTATAAAAGATTATAGATTGGATTTAATTATTTTTCGGGGTAATTAATGTTGTTTAAATTTATAAAGGTTATTTATCTTAAATATTTTGTTAATTCTTTTCAAATGGGTTATAAGGAATTGTATAAGTATTTGAAAAGAATATGAGAATTTAATTATATTTTATTAATTATTTAATTGTAATAAAGTTAAATAGTAAATTTATTAATGATGATTAATGTTAAATAGCTGATTTAATAAAAGCAATTTTAAGTTAATTAACTGATTTTATAAAAGTGTTTTATAGTTAATTACTGAATTAATAAAATTGTTTTAAAGTTAATTAATTAATTTGACAAAAGTGTTTAAAGATAATTGATTGATTTATACAAAAGATTATAAAGTTCGATTAATGATCCTTCGGGATGATTAACATTGTTTTAAATTTATAAAGGTATTTAAATTGATCTATTATCATTTGAATAATAAATGTTGTTTTGAATTTATAAATGATAGTTTATAAATGAGAAAATTGTTTAAAAGGAATTGTTTAAAAACAAAAACTAGGTGTAAATTTGTTCTGGGTTTATAATAAGCAACATTTTAATGATATTGTTTTTTTACCCTTGTTTTAATATACTTAGTACTATAATTTACCCGTTTAAAAGAATATATCAGAGTATTTTTTAAATTGCTTTTACCAATATGGTAATATGAAAGTCAAGCACAAGTGTGGATCAACTGTTTTAAAAGTCTGATTCATTTATCTGTGGTAAGTGTATGCGATTTAACTTCCATACACAAATCACTCTGTTATTCTCAATAGTTGATTTATCGATTATCGATTTTGATTCTGCTATCTTATTTGTATTTCGTCACCCTTAGACAATGTGTTGCTGTTTTGACCTTTAATACCCTTTGTCGAAAATGACTAAAACCGTAGAGTGGATAAGGGGGTGCACCCTCCTGGTCATTGTTGTGTCTCGTTATTCTAAGATGATTTGTTGCTTATTTTGAGCATTGGCATCAAACTCCGTAGAACCTAAAACCATAGCGCGAGTGGAAGCCAAGCCTTGTGGGTCGCACCCATCAGGGCATATTCACATTTATCTAGTGGGGTCGATAGCATGCATGCATTGGTGTGAGTATATTTGGATGCATGTAGATTTAACCGGGTCCAACTTGGAAGTTCCCCAGAGTGATAGATTTTTTGTCATGTGCTCTCAAGTATATTAATTCTAGAGGTATACTTTCGGTGTAGGGGGAGCACCCTCCTAGTTATGTTGGATAAATTCATTTCCTTGTTCACATCTCGAACCTTGGAACTAATTTTTCATCTCTTGTGTTTCGTCAATCCAAGACGATTTTTTGCTCATTTAAACCTTGTTATCCTTTCTCGAAGATGACTAAAACCAAATCACGAGTGGAAGGGAATTTATGTGGTATCCCATTAGGGCATCTTTACACCTACTCTAGAATAGTTTTGGCATGCTTCATTGATGTGAAATACTCGGATTCTCGATAAATTTTACGGGGTCCGGCTTGGAGGTTTTCGAGAGCCATCGGAGTTCTCGGTTATATTTCTAGAGGTATACTTTCGGTAAGGGGGTGCTCCCTCCTAGTCATTGTTGGAAAATTTTCCTTTCCTTTTTTGATTTAAATGTTTGACTTGTTTTCTTGATTTGCATCGAAAAGATTCGACGCTCTTCTTGATGTTTAATTATTTTTGTCAATTCTTTAAGTTTGGATTTTGATCTTGTCTGTGTACATCCTTTCTTGTTTGGATTGTTGTTTTGATTGTTTTCCTGTTTTTCATATGTGGTTATTGTCGTTGTGAGATAATAACATGTTCTGCGTTTAGCGGCGTGATCTCATAGAATTATTATATGTTTCTCATATTAGTTAGGTTTTCTCACGCTGGTTTTCCAGACCGATTCAGGTGTTATTTTATTATAATGTTCAGGTCAGATTGAGTATTTTTTCAGGTTGTCATTGGTGTGACATGGAGCCCATGGGGTAGAGCTAAATGTTCACATGTCATAGTATTCTGTTTTCCATTGTATTAATATACCTATCAACAACTGTAAGATTAAAAATTTATAAATGTCTAGCTGATGGGATTCGTTATAACTATGATGTACTATGTATATTGGAGTGACAGTTTTTGCCGTCTTTTTTATATTATATTTTTTTGTTTCCGCTGTGCGATTCTATTTCTTCTGTTTTGTTTTCTTTTTTTTCTCTTTACCATAACAATCTTCTTTTATGGCGATTGGATATTTGACATTTGAATACGGTAGATGTATTTGGTGTTGAATTTCGATGGTCGGAAAAGCAGATCGTTGCACTCCCTCTCATTGCATCGGCATAAGTCGTTTAATAAATTTTGAAAATCGAAAACAATATTTTGAAGAATGTGACATAGTTTGGAGTGATTCCAAGATCATTGGAGTGGTTTTGACAATTTTTAACTCTAAGATATGACACATGACAAGCAACACATATATACTTGTATAATTTTGTATACTGATTGCCCTTCAAAGGGTTGATGTGAGGTGTTGATGATTTATTAACTCCAGAATAAGTTTTTAAAACTACATATCTTCACTCTAGTAGCTACATATGGGATATTCTTCGTATGAATGACTTTGTTGAGCTTATATCGATCGCCGTCATACCATCTCTTCTATATAGGTGTTGATATACCTACAATATCTCAAATAAGCTCATTAGTAGTACTGTCATATAGTTTTTATTATTAAAATGCTAGAATCGTATTCCTATCAAGTGTTAGTTGTGAATTGTAACTTACTCTACTATCAGTTGAAGCACAATGAATCGCGAGAATTATCGAATAGAAATGTCTGAAAAGATAATATATATAAAGGTAGATTTCCAAGAGGCGAAGAACTAGAAGAAAACGACATGCAAAAAGATGAAGAAATGAGAGAATAGGCACTGGGTCAACCACATTAGATTGTGTTAGTAAAATAATGTTGGATCGACGACATATAGTTGGACCGACCTGGTCAAAGCTAATGAAGTACTTGCTCAAGTACTGATTGGGTTGGATGAGCGCCGTAAACTAACCAACCCTTGAAGTGTGTTGGTCTAGTATTTAGGTAACTGACTCGATCCTCTTGACTAAGCATATCCATAGCACACCTATCCTTATCGATCGTTTTTGTTTCTCACTTGAAATGGTTTTATTTAAACTTGATTTCATATTCGGTTCTTCGGATTTTAAATTTTATGTACATTGCGTTTTAATATCATTCATAGAGTTATAATATTTTAATCAATTGAAAAGAGAAAGCTAACGATAAAGAGTAAGAGTAGGTGGGTACGTGGATTTTGGATACTTGTGTGGAGAATGATAAAACTTTGATAAAATTTTATTTTTTACATAAATAAATCAGTGGCGTCCGTGGTCGAAATGCAAACAACTCCTCCCATGCTGAACGTATAATCATCGAAATTGAAGCACAAGCGTAAGGCCAGCACACGCCACCACCACTCATGAACCATCCCAATAAACCCTTCATCTCCATGCAATCCTCAACGGAGATAAGCCATCCACAAACCTACCGCCACGTGTAACCACATCATCAATTCTACCCTTCTATAAAATAAAGCTTCTCTCCTCATCACTTCTCAAGCTAAAATCGAAACAAACTTCACAGAAGCAAACAAATCTCATAAAAATGGCATCGCTATCTGCTCCATCAACACTAAGCACCTCATTCATCCGGCGCTCAGTGAGCAGCTCCAGCTCCCTGGCCACCTCATTCAACTTCAACCTGGGCAGAGGGAAGGTGACGGCCATGGCTACCTACAACGTCAAGCTCATCACCCCAGATGGACCAGTCGAGGTCCAATGCGACGACGACGTGTACATTCTGGACGCAGCGGAGGAGGCTGGAATCGAGCTCCCGTACTCGTGCCGTGCTGGCTCCTGCAGCTCGTGTGCGGGGAAGGTGGTTGAAGGATCGGTCGATCAGTCCGACGTTAGCTTCTTGGACGATGAGCAGATCGATGCAGGCTGGGTGCTTACTTGCTACGCATACCCCAAAAGTGATGTTACTATCGAGACCCACAAGGAGGACGAATTGGCTAATGCTTAATTTTTGATTTCTTCTTAACTAATTATATGCTCTTTTGTTTTGATCTCCTTTGGAAGTGTTGAGATTGCCTTTCTGATTTCACTATAAACATATGAATGTCGATCGTGCGACTGTTTAATTTGATTTGGAGCAATATAGACTTTTTTTTCCTCCGGAGATTAGCTATCACGCTAACCTTGAGTGAAAGAACTGAGAGCACTAGCAGGAATCTTACATGTAGTTTTTTTCCTCTCCAGGTTTTAATTCTTTTATCATCGGTAAAAGTTATTGACGTGGTAATGTGGATTGGGATTTTAATTCTTCACAACTACACTATAAATATGAAAGCATTTGTGCTTTGGACTGCAAGCACACTCCATCCGTGCTCCATAGAGTTTCCAATTAAAATTTACCTTTAAAAATAAAAACATGATATTAAACGCTCCTGATTGACGGCGAATTATTTACATATCGGTTTACAGATTGACGGCGAATTACAGATTGACGGCGAAGTCCAGACATAAAGCTAGAGTGGGCACAAGTAGACCTGGTGTTGGATCATGAATCGATTTTTTCTGGACATCATTGATAGTATTTAACCAATTCAATGAATAAACTCATATGACTAAAATGAATAAACAAAATCTTAGACTTTAGCAGACTTCCTAATCAATTACAAAATTGATCTTCTAAAAAAGAAAAATAATCAGGACATGCAAGTTTCAAAACGCTTTACAAGTTCTCATAGATTGAAATACTAACACCCAAGAATAGCTTGGAATACCAACGACACTTGATGGCAGCTTTCGATAGCGATTTTCGGACTGTCAGAAGCCACCGAAAATTCGTATTGTACAGGTCTCGGCTGTGATCTTTCTTCCTCAATCCAACTGAACGGAAAAAAAATTCTAAAATTCCGAATACTCATTTTCAATCTTCCAAACTCCAAGTTCAAGCTTCTGGATCTTGCACGGCTCCTAAATCATTCTCTATTACTTTCAATCTCAGGTTTAATCTTTAATTTTTACGAAAAACCTAATTTTTCACCTAAATCTTGCGCGCATGTGTTAGTCCACGGCCATATAGGTCCTCCCACTCGTACAAAATTACCTGACCCTAAAGGCCAATATAGAGATTGAGAGTACACTATATAAACAAGAAAATAGACTTATTTTTTTGACGATGTGGGATATATCTAATTCACTGTTTTTTAGAATTCTAACAACCCCCACATGAATGACGATATATGTCTCCCCTACACAAAGTGTAATATCACGCAACTCATATGAAAATAATACTATATCGAAGATAAATAGATATTTCACTTTGAACTTTCCCTATTTAAAACTTATCGGATATACCTGGCTAATCGGTGAATTATTTCATCTTGAACCGTCAACCGTTATTATATAACCAGACAATAAGCTTTACAAAGTATTATTTCTCTTCGCATCCAATCTCTTGGTTGTGTTCATTTTGGTCCTGAACAATTTTTGGTCTGCAAGTGTTTTTAAAGAATAAAAAGCTTTTAATATTCTCATAGAGCCGACCCAGCTCACACTAACATAGGTGATCACAACCATTAAGAGTATCCTACATATACCCCACTTATTATTTTCAAGATATGATCATAATTAAAAAACATAGTTTTATCCTTTTAATACTTCTATAGACATGCATTTATATTGTGCACCATAGGAATGGAGTAGGACTAAGTCCAAACAAATGCATTACGTCTTGGGTTATTCAAAACTGGTTTGCCTATTGATCCTAATCCGTGGAAACTCCAGTCGCTAGGATAGGTTTCCGTATAAGATAATCTTGTTGTTTTAGGTTTTTAAACTCATTCCCCTCAATGCGCAGTTAATTTTCTCTCTTGATAAATCTTTAGTAAATGGATCCGCTGGGTTATCATTTGTTCGCACATAATCTATGAAAATGGTTCCATTTGAGAGTAATTGCTTAACTGTGTTATGGCGTCGACGAATGTATTGTGACTTTCCATTATACACAAAGTGTTGCGCTTTGGTTAATGCTGCTTGGTTATCACAGTGTATGCATATGGCCGGTACAGGCTCAGGCCAAAATAGAGTATCTTCTAAAAAGTGACGAAGTCATTCTGCTTCTTCGCCTGTTTCATCTAAAACGATGAAATCCGATTCCATAGTGGATCGAGCTATGCATGTTTATTTAGTAGATTTTCATGACATTGATGCCCCTACTAAGGTAAATACATAACTACTCATTGATTTTGATTCCTCTGAATAAGCAATCCAGTTTGCATCACTATATCTTTCTAAGACGGCAAGATATTTTCCATTATGTAAGGAATAGTTTGTGGTATTTTTTAAATATCCAAGCACTCTCATTAGTGCTTTCCAGTGTTCCTTCTCTGGGTTGCTTGTGTACCTACTTAATCGACTTACTGCATAAGCTATATCTGGTCTTGTGCAATTCATGAGATACATGAGTCATCCTATTACATGAGAGTATTTCAGTTGCATTACACTTTCACTAGTTTTTTATGCAGTACTTCCGATAGATTATACAGCGTTCGTGCTCCTATAATTCTAAAATTTCGAAATTTTGCAATCACTTTTTCTACATAACGTGACTGCGATAATTCAATTCCATTAGGTGTTTTTACTGTTTTGATTCCCAAAATAACATCTGCAACTCCTAAGTCTTCCATATCAAAATTTTTGATTAACATCTGCATAGTGGTCTCTATTACCTTAGTATTTGGACCGAAATCGTCTATGTATAGACAAATCATCACGTATGATTGTTCAATTTGTTTGTAATAAACACATTTATCACATTCATTTATATGAAAACCATTTTCATCATGACACTATCAAATTTTGCATGCCATTGTTTTGGAGCTTGTTTTAGTCCGTATAATGATTTGACTAATCTGCATATTTTGTTTTCATTCCCCTTTGGATATAAAACACTCAGGTTGCTCCATGTAAATCTCTTCATCGAGTTTTCCATTTAAGAATGTCGTCTTTATATCCATTTGATGAATCTGTAGATTATAGATGGATGCAATTACTATTAACATTCTTATAGAGGTTATTCGTGTTACTGGTGAATAGGTATCGAAGAAGTCTACACCTTCTTTTTGATGATATCCTTTGGCTACCAATCTTACTTTGTATTTGTCTATGAAACCATCTGGTTTCATCTTCTTTTTGAAGATCCATTTACAACCAATTGGTTTTATTTCAGGTGGAGGATCAACTATTTTCCAAGTTTTATTACTCAGAATTAAATCAATTTCACTTTGGATTGCTTCTTTCCAACATGAGGATTAAGAAGATGATATTGTTTCTTTGTACGTTTGAGGTTCATGTTCTAACATATATATTAAAAATTCCGAATCAAATGTCTTGAAGTTCTTTCCCTTACGCTTCTTCTTGGTTCAACTTTCTCAGTTTCAGATGAGTTTCGTCTTCATGTGATTTACTCAATTCTTCTCTTGCCCTTTTGGGGATATTATTTCCTTCATTTCTTTTGTGCGGAAACACATCTTCAAAGAGTGAGACGCCTTTTAATTACATGATTGTATTTACATGAATTTCAGTTATATCAGACTTGAATACCAAAAATCTGTAGGGCACTACTATTTTGGGCTGACCCTAAATAGTAACAATCTACTATTTTTGGTCCAAGTTTGACTTTCTTGGGATGTGGAACTGGAACATTTGCCAAGCACCCCCACACTTTGAGGTATTTAAAACTTGGTATGTGTCCTTTTCATAACTCATATGGAATTGTTCATGTTTTATTGTGTGGAAATTTGTTTAATATGTGATTAAACATATTTAAGGCTTCCCCCCACAAGTTTGTCGGTAGGCCAGAAGTTAAGAGCATCGCATTAATCATATATTTTAGTGTTCTATCCTTTCTCTCGGCTACACCATTTTGTTGTGGTGAATGTGGTGTTGTTATTTACTGAATTATACCATTTTTGGCACTGATTTGTTCAAATGGTGATTCATATTCTCCACCTCAATCAGATCTCAATATTTTGATCTATTTATTTAACTGATTTTTTACCTCGGCTTTGTACTTCATAAATGATGTAATTGCTTCATCCTTGCTATTTAAAAGATATACATAGTGATATCGTGTATAATCATCAATAAAGGTAATAAAGTACCTTTTACCACCTCTTATAGGTAATGATTTGAAATCACATAAATCAGTATGAACCAAACCTAGTGGTTCGGTGCTTCTATCAATTGTATGAAATGGTTTTTTTGACCATTTTTGCTTCTACGCGTGTCTCACATTTGTAGTTTTTATCTACTTGGAATTTTGAAATTAATCCCAAGTTTGGTAGTTTTTTCATTTTTCGAAAATTTATGTGTCCTAATTTATCATGCCATAGTAAAATTTCGTGCTCAAGCAAATAAGAAACTTCAATTTTATTAATAGATAATCAGAATACATAGTTTTATTGCCGATAACGGCTACATTTGCCTTAAATAGGCCATCACATAAATATCCTCTTCCTATGTACATTCCAACTTTGGAAAGAACCATCTTGTCTAACTCGAAAACCATTTTGAATCCATTCTTTGATAGCACTGGGTCAGAGATTAGATTCTTGCGTATGTCTGGAACGTGGAGTATGTCATTCAACTTGATAGTTTTTTCAGAAGTAAACTTGAGGATTACTGTGCCACTGCCTTCGATCATGGAAACTGCAGAATTACCCATGTAGAGTTTTTCTTCCAAATCGAATTTTTGGTATGTAGAAAACATGGATTTGTTAGAGCTAACATGATGAGTAGTGCCTGTGTCCACCCGTTATTGGTTAGGGTTCTGAACCAAATTGCATTCAGATATAACTACTGAAAAATTAGACTCGTCTACTTCCATGTTATCCACCATTTGCTTCTGAGTTGTGTTTCTTCTTGTGTCTACAATCTCCAGCGGCAGTGTCCTGCTTTTCCACAAACCCAACACTAGCCATTAAACTTCTTGGTTCATTTGTTGTCTTTGGGTTTGTTTTCAGGTGCTTTTCTTTTCTGCAGGAATTTCTTCTTCTTGTTTTTCTTGAAATGCCCTTTATTCTTTGACTCTTCTGCCACAAATGCCTCTTCGCTTTATTTTGTCACTCCGCGGTTATCAGCCTCAATTTTTAGTCCGACAATAAGATCTTTTAAGGAAATCTTCTTTTTCTTATGTTTCAAATAATTGCAGTAGTCTTTCTAGGAGGGTGGTAATTTCCCTGTTATCGCTTCAATAAGAAGGGATTCTCTAACTTTATGTCCTTTTGCTTCAAGTTCATGAATTATGAGTTGGAGTTCTTGCACTTGACTAGTTAAGGATTTGGAGTCAACCATTTTGTATTCCATAAACTTATCTACGATGAACTTCTTCAAACTGACATTCTACGTTTTGTATTTACGTGCAAGTGCAGTCCATAAGGATTTTGCTGTCTGGTGTGGTTGATATACTTTATATAGTACTTTATCCAAGTAATTCAGAATGTAGTTTCAACACAGGATGTCTGAATGCTTCCATGAGTCAATTTCGAAAAAAACAGTTGCATCTTTTTCTCTAGTTTGTCCGTCTTTAGGCTTTGTTTCACCCTCCTCGATGCACTTCTGTAGCCCTAGCGTAGTGAGATAAAACAACATTTGAATTTGTCATGTTATGAAGTCATCACCATCTTCTTTGAATGGATTAGGCCTGTTGTGAGTAGTAGCCTTTGTTGATAGTTCAACTGTTGTCATCTCGGTTTTAGTGAAAACAGAAAAGTCTTAAGATGTTATACGTCAGTAAACCAAAACAGAGATTAATCAATAATAAACTCATCTCACAAGTTTACAAATCAGATTTCCACTACTTTGGAATTCTGTATTAGCTATTTTTTAATAATAAGTATGTTGTAATTAATTACAATAACAACTAACAAATATGGTAATAATAACTATAGCGATAAATCAAACGCTATACTATTAAGAAAATTATACAACGTAGAAACGAAAAACTATATATATATATATATATCAACTAGAAATCTAACCGATTGAAGAAGGAAATTTCGTCTGAGGCTTGTTGTAACAATTTCCTTAAGACTTTATCAAAGTCTCCCAAGATACAACAGACGTAAGCTGCTTGAGATCGTGATGTGTATGATCCTTTGTGTGACATGACTGATTATGAATTTAAGAAAAATGAATAAATAATTCGGTTTCAAAATTGAGTAAGGAAAGTGATCAGGTTCCCTCCTTATTTATAGCCGAATTCCCGATGGCTATACCCATTGAAAAAAGTAGTATCCCTTCATTTGCAACGCCAAAAAGTGTTACTGTTCGCAACAGGCACTTCTTTTCATTTGCAACGCCAAAAGTTGTTGCTGTTTGCAACAGTCGCGACCGTTCGTTTGCAACGCCAAAAGGTGTTACTGTTCGCAACAGTCGCGTCTGTTCGTTTGCAATGGTTTAAAACTGTTGCTTTTCGTGGTAATGGTCATCTGAAAAAATCGCGTCTTTTCATCAGTTTGCAACGATCACAACCGTTGGAAAATCCGTATCTATTTAAACACACTTTTGTTTTAAAATCAGTCCATTTTTTAGATAGTAAAAATATATAACACAGCCCAATTTTATTGGATCCGCACCCGGTCCGGCCCGGGTCGGTCAGCGGTGCACGCGCGTGTTAGTTCATGGCCATATAGGTCATCCCCCTCACACAAAATTACCTGACCCTAAAGGCCAATATGGGGATTGAGAGTACACTATATAAACAAGAAAATGGACTTATTTTTGGCGATGTGGGATATATCTCATTCATTATTTTTGAGAATTCTAACAATGTTTTCATATATGTGTGTGTATGTGTTAATAATTTTATATATATACACACACATGCATACTAATAATTAAATAAATTACTTTCTATCAAAAACATCATAAAATAATAATTTACATATCTAATATAATATGCTGAATTAACCTTGTTCGATAAAATATGCGGAATGTGGTAAATTAATAATTTTTCGAAATATAAAAAATTAGTAAATTTTCAACCATTTACAAGCAATAATATTATATAATGAATAAGAAGTCAAACCATAAAACTTCAAATTTATAAACTATATTTTTATTACATCCCTTAGAGAGTTTTTGGTTTTGTCCGATAAGTGTTGTGCATTATGGTTATTTTTGTCACAAAACGAATATTTATATTCATCTGGTACAATACTTGCTGGGTTTGTCCAGATATTGAACAAAGTATAAACACAGTAAACAATTACATTTTATACATTATTCCATTTTAAACGGTTCACAAAATTTTATCGTCACTTTTCTTTTTTGCTTCATGTGTACATGCATTTGTGTACAATACAATAAACAAAGGGGAAGTGTTGGCATAATTTTGTTGAATCGTTTAAACCAAATAATTTACGAATTGTAATTGTTCACTGTGTTTGTAATCAAAGTAGGATAACTGATCATCAAAATAGAAAACCATAAACCAACATTTCAATATTGCATTCTTACGTTGGATTAAATTGATGCATATAAGATCATGTATCAATAAATTGAAAAATAAAATGTCAATTCGTAAACGTATTTGTTGAATTCGCTTTAAGTAATAACAGAAACGATGTAGAAATTCGTTTTCCGTGTAGTAGGTGTAAACATTTAAAGTATTTGTTATCAAATATTGGTTTACCATATCAGAAAATAGATACATGTTTAAATAGCTGCATGTTGTTTTGGAAAGAGGATATCACCTTTAAGAAGTGTAGAATATGTAACGAGGAAAGGTTTACGGTAGGATTTGAAATCTTTAAATTTTCTTGTACTATCACCATGTTAGTCAATCTACTACCGCACTATTGTTCTACAACATCGATTTTTGAAAGTTAATTGACAACTGATTTATTTTTCTTTGTTAAGTAAGTTTTGGTCGTTTGTATTAAAATCATATCAGTGCGCATACCAAGCTTGCAATGATGACACTGGAATTTCTCTGTCATATTTTACGACATCTAGACATGTATATGAAAAGTTGATTTGTTTTTTGAATGTATTGAAAACTTTTCAACTGCCTCCAATCCGGTTATTAATTTTTTTTAATCAAACATCAGTCAAAGCACACATTTGAAGCCATGAATGCAAACTCCATGAATAACGAAGATGGAAATCAAAATTCTCCCTCTGTACTCAAACTAAAAGCCATAGAAGATGAATGCATGAGTCTCAAAGAGAAATCAACTGCATTGAAAAATGACAACAATCTGCTCATGTAAAGAAGCTAAAAAGTCAAGAAACCGTAAAGAATTACTAAAGAAGACTAAAAGAGTTGGCAATGAATAGGCTTTGAGAGACAAAATTATTTTAATTATTAAACTATGATGAATTAAGATATTATGCTATTAATTTCAAATGTAGTTTTATTTGTTCATGCAAGCAGGTTTTATGGAACAAAGACAAAACTCCTAAATGAAACGGGTTAAGAGCAACTGACTACGGACGAGAAGGATGTCATTTTTGAGTCAACCATGGACCCACCTTCACAGAACAGTCATTACTGTTTTGGCAATCAAGCGGTATTAGATATTACAATTTAGTAATCTTTCAGTTCTAAAGAACTTCACATTGTTTTAGTTTCGATAATAAATGTATACATATAACGATTTAAATATTATGATGTAGCTTAGATGGTAAGATTATAGTAATTGAACTTTTACTAAATTAAATAAGTATTATAGGGTAGACAGAGGAGATCCAACCAATGCAAAGCTCGAATCGATCTAGCAGAGATCGAGGAATTGAGAGCTAGGGTGGCGCAGCTGGAGGAGCAGAACCGTCGGTAGGTCATTGAGTTGACACAGCTGTTGGACCAGTGTATTGCTGAGTACAAGTAGTAGTATGGTGGTCATTTTCCATCTTCAGTTGGTTCCGGAGGTTCTGGAGGTAATTTACAGGAGTAATAGGTATGTTTTTTTTTGTTATGCGACATTGTTTAGTATTGTTTGATGATATATTGAGATAGTGTAGTCGGATAATTTGAGATGTTTTGTATATCATTTGATGGTACATTTGAAGATGGTCGGTTTTACATTTGTGAGTTGATGGTTGTGAGTTGTTGATGATGACATTTGAGTTGTTGATGATGTGAGATTTGTTGGTGTTTCATGGTGTATATATTATATTGTGACATGTATGTATATTATGTTAATGGAGTGTTGGTTGGTTTGATGTTATGTGAGTTATGGTTGGTTTAATTTTGTTTATGTGATTTGAGTATGTTCGTATGATTTAAGATTATATTGAATATCTGAATTCGATACGTTCTTGTGTATGACTACATTATATTTTTGAATTATGTATGTAAGGCTACATGTAGTAGAAATTTGGAAAAACACTTCAGGTATTCCAACGGATTCTGACGGTTAGGGATGGCTTATAGGTCAACATTTTCCAGCGGCTTCCGACGGCTAGTGGCTATTTTGTTGCTTCCTCTTGATCCGTCATGTGTCTTCGACGGCCGTCTAAAGCCGTCGAAAAGTTTACGACGGAGACTGTTAAAAGCCGTCAATAAAACCGTGCGACGGCTGAACAAATTGCGATGGTTTTTTGCATTGGTTTCCTACGGCTACCGACGGCCGTCGACGGTTTTCAGCGGTATAAAATCGTATGTTTTCTTGTAGTGTAATAAACACAGAAATGCTAATGTAATCGAATAGAGGTGAGCGTTCGATCGGTTAGGTCGGTTTTGAGGAAAACAATATCAAAGCGAAATGAAACCAAAGAAAAATAAAACTGAACTGAACCGAATGAATTTCGGTTCATTCAGTCAAGAACCAATTTAACTGAACTAAAAGGACAAGTAAAAGAAATTACTATATCTTATTATTCAAATAATTGATTTACTCAAATGAAAACATAAATTTATGGGTTCTTAAACTTTTTTTAGTATTTTTTTAAAGTTTATAAAAAAAATTAATCTATTTTTAATAGATAAGTTTTGTTTTTTATTACTAAACCAATTATTAAATGTATTACAATGCCAATAAATTTGGATAATATAATAACAGTAATGGTCAATTTGGTTAAATCGATGGTCAAAATAAAATAATTTTATAAATCGAATTCAAACCAATATAATTTCATAACCGAACCAAACCGATCGAAATAAACCAGTTTGGTTGGTTAATTCGGTTCTAACCAAATATTTCTCACCCTTATTATCGAAGGACCTTTTGTGAATCCACTTTGTTGGTTTTATTTGTTAAGTTTGGTATTGGGACGATAACTGTAGAAGTTTGATTTTTCTCCATGATTTTTCGACAATGCTTTCCTTAATATTCTATTTGACATAATCACCATTTGGTTAAACAAGCAGGTGCATTGGATTATGACAAACCTTCCCAAGATATAATGGAGACCGAGTAATTAATCTCTACCATCAACTGAGGTTCCATTAGTGAAATCACTTCAAATTAGCTATTGAATATACGAGAGTGACAAGAGCATCACATTAATGATTTTGCAGCTCCGTAAACCCGATATTGTTTATATATTTTTAAGAAACTATAATAGGAGAAGAAGAGTAGAAAAGGAGATTAATTATAGAATTATATTTGTTCCTAGTGCCTGGTAGACAACCCATTTATACAGGCTTGAAAATTCATGTATTGTACAATGGGTATGGAATCTGGTTGTTGTTCTTTATCGGTCTTCATGTGTTTTGGTAACGATGCTTTGGGTTGTTACACTTTCCTGTTTGTTTCGTTCTTGTTCTGCTTTTGGCAAAGATTTTATGTTATAATCTTTTTGGCATCATGCATCCATGGTGGTAGTGGATGGTCTATCTTGTTCTATCAAGCGTGTATGTCATTGGGCATTAGTTTGCAAGCATGTTTATTTTGGTTAATTTTGTGCTTTCTTATCCTTGTTGATTCTTTGAAGCTTATGTGAAATTATTTCTGCTCTTGTAGTGGTTATTTAATGTACTTAGGAATGTGTGCGTGTGTCCCCTACATGTAAAGTGTATGGCTAATAGATATAGGTTTGTCATTGTCCATGTAATTTTATTTGTGATGTAATGCTCTGTGTTAGAGAAACTGTGGAAGTCAGCGTAGTTGCTGAGCTGATTTTGCCTCACACCTGTGATAACTATTGTAAAAGTATATGATCACTATAATCCGGTTTGTCTATGCAAAATAATAATATTTTATTTTGCCTACAAAAAGATCATGTTTTTTGGGGAACAAATATAACCGTTTAAGAAGAAATGATTGTTTTCAAATAGTGAATTGTTGATTGTTCAAGGATGGAGTAGTTGAATGGACCATGGACTATTCAACTAATTCCCTTGATCAATTTTCCAAATTCGAACTCATTTCTTTTGGAATGTCCTACACCTCAATCAAACCATAATGGACTAATTGTGTCAGAACAGTCCAGTTAATTATGCCCAAACATTTACAACTACTTACGACGCTCACGTTTTTTTGTGTGATTCTAGGCTTGCAACAACTTAAAATAAAGCGTGATTAAGTTCAATCAAAAAAATATAGTTTGGGCCTGTACCCAACTTTTCACAGTTCGTTGAACAATGTTCAAAGGACCCAACTATTCTCTTATGGAACTATATTTAAACGCGTATAGTTTCAAAAATTCTACGAAGTGAGGCTTATCCTCATTTCCTTATCCTCTTCTTCTCAAGCTCTTTTCTTCTTCAAAACAAAAATTATCACACAAATTGTAACAACCTACGCCCTAATAAGTCCGAATTTATGCTATATCCAAAATCCATGTTCACCAAAGTACGGATCGTTGGTGTTGGTATCCTGTAAATAACAAAAGCATATTAGAGCACCATCGATATAAATCCACAACAGAATATTAAAGTATAATAAAACATATGGTTATTGACCAAGGTTGACATCTTTGATCTTTAGTGCCTTTGTCAATGTCGAGCATGCATAAGGAAATATGTCCTCCCATCATTCCTGTCTTGTACCAATACCTGTCCCTATAAAGCTATCCTATGGGTTGTAATGAAAAGAGGGCCAGAATAACATTCTGGAGACTAGTAAATTACACATTTTATACAAAACATAAGTTTATACCGATTGTCTTCTATTACATGTTATGTCTTGTTTTTCTTAGTCATCTTGACTTCACATACATACGCCCCATCTACTCGAGATAGACAATAACTACATACATGTGTATATATATGTATGTGTGTGTATAGAAGTACAACAGTCCCCCTTTGGACCATGATACTTTCCCCGCTAGTATCCATACGCAGCACCTCTTTAGGATCCATCATCAACGTAGTGTCATGTCCCCATCGCCGTGCATACTCAGAAACTCTCATAGTGTCTAATAACGGCTACATGATTGTTTAGCTATATTTTATTCGTTTTTGAAAGACCTCCACAAAAGGGTTATCTAGCCTTTCCTCCAACAACAAACAAACTAGTAAACAACTATGAGGCGGAACATATCCTAAACTGGATAGGAGGCATAGTCCGTTTAGGCATAACCCCTGTCTTTCCGTTGACCGCTTAGGTTCGATGACTTCAACATATGTAAACAGCTTCTGCCCCTCAGATTTGGTACCAATCTCAATATTATAGCACTGAGCCTAGTTTATTTTTTCATTTAGATTGCCTAATGCAATCTAGGAAATGCCAATTCGGTTACTTAAAGCATACCCCCTAAATGGTTGAAGTAAACTCTACTTGTCTTTTGACACTTTGACCGGGACGAACCATCGTAATTTAAGTATTTCATTCACCTATACGCGAATGTAAAACTCCACAAGTCCTATAGCTAGATATGTCCTACATCATTATAATGCAATCTAGGAAATTATATGTTTTTATATAATATTAGATTTATTCCACTATAAATATATTCCATATATGCTTGAATATCATTATTCTAAAGTTGTTGGCTTAATTGTTTGCAAATGAAATTGAAAACCATGCTTACATATGTGAATGAAATTGGAAAGTTAGGGTGTAAGTACTAATCTCTTAATTAACCAGATACAGAAACTCTAGAGTGGGTTAAATGGCATACTTTGGTAAGTATGAATCAAAAGTTATTACAAAATTTAGAAGGATTTAAATATTTTAATTCATTAGAATGAAGTGTGTTGCAACGTAAATTTCTGTAAATTATCTAGTTTTATAATTGTGAATAAAAGTGTATCGCTTGAAGTAACAAGGAATATGCCTAAAAAAGAGATGTATAAAATGGATATGTTTACCATATTTTGTACTGTCTATTTCAGTAAAATTAAAATGACAATTCCTTGTAATTCTAAATGTAGCACAAGTTCCTTTTTGGATAAGTTACAGTAATTCAAAGTGTCAACATTTCCATTTTGGAGAAGGTATAATTTCAACGTATTAAAAGTGCAGAAATCACTAAGTATAAACTAAAGAATTGTAAGTAGTAATTATAACAACAGTTTAATTATAAAATGGATATATGCAATAAAGACAAGTTAGAAATTACATAATAAGAGACGAAATGTAGATAGAGTAATGAAATGAGTAAGTGAGAAAGTTTAGTAATTGAAGGAAGATAGTAAGAATTGAAAAGGAAAAGTAAAGTACATCTAATAAAATAAAAGTAGGCAATAAAAGATATTTAAATATTTTAAGTTAAAAGTAAGCGATAAATGATATTAAATTGACACTAAGGAAATAAAGAATCACTTACGTAAAAATAACTAAATATCAATTGTTGAACATTGGAGGCATAGTAAGTAAATAAGTATGAACATGTATATCTAGCCACAAGTATGCATTTATGAAAAGTGTGAACTATTGAATTTAACCAATATCTTATATTAAGCAAGAATGACAAAGTCATTAAAATGGATTGGAATGCGAGGTCGGTAGTGTTACACAGCAGAAGTATGCCCACCACAGGGGGCTACCACCAGTTGTGTGTACATTGGGCTGATGTGGAACATATCCAACTGTAGGATCCATGAAGTTATACGTTCAAGTATACGTGAAGAGAACACCCAAATTAGGATGGTTTTCCCCGGTTGAAGTGTCAAATGACAAGTAGAGTCTGCTTCAACCTTCTGGGGTACGTTTTAAGTAACTGAACGGGCATTTCCATGATAGCATTAGACAATCCAAATGAGATAGTGAGCTAGGCTCGACGTCATGACAGTGAGATTGATACTAAATGTGAGGAGTATAAGCTGTTTACATAGGTTAAGATTATCATCAGTCCTAAGTAGTCAGCGAAATGACGGCAGTTACACCTAAACGGATCACACCTCCTACTAGTGTAGTTTCTGTTTAGGATATGCACTTCCTTATAGTTGTTTTGTAGTTTGATATTATGAGGCAAAGCAAGATAACCATTTTGTGGAGGTCTTTTAAAAATAAATAGAATACAGCTAAACGAATGTAATGTCATTATTAGACCTACAGGAATTCCTTGGTATGCACGGCAATAAGGACATGTTACTGTGCTGATGGTGGATCCTGACGAGATGTTGAATATGGTACCTAACGAGGAAAGCATCCTTGTCTAAAGGGGACTATGGTACTTACACACGCATGCACACACACACACATGTATGTAGTTATTGTCTACCTCGAGTATATGGGGCGTATCGTAAGACGACTAAGTAAAACAAAAGACATAAAATGTAATGGAAGAAATCGACATAACTAGTGTTATATATAAAGGGTATAATTTATCGATCATCAGAATGTTGTTCCGACCCCCTTCTCATTATAACCCATAGGATAACTTTAGAGTGACATATACTGGTACAAGGCGGGAATGGTGAAAGGATAAATTTTCTTACGCATGTTCGACAATGACAAAGGCACTAGAGATTAAAGGTGTCAACCTTGGTCAGTAATCATATATTTTATTGTACTTTACTATTTCCCTGTAAATTTATTTCGCTAGTGATCTGATATGCTTTTGTTATTTACAAGATACCAGCACTAACGATCTGTACTTTGGTGGACTTGGATTTTTGATTTAACGATAATTCAAATCCATTGAAGTGCGGGTTGTTACAAAAATTATATAAAATTGCAGTTGTGCGCTCTTTTAGAAATACTAATAGAGAAGGTTAGCGCAAAACCTTTTGTAAATATGCTCTTCAAACTATATCTCGATCATTTAGGTCATTGTCCAAAAATTAATTTTGTAAACTTGGATAAGAAAGAATATCCAAATCCGTGGAATATAAATCTCAGTCGCTGTGCTTGAAACAACCTCATTCCATATATCATTTTCTAAAATATTAGAAAGCGGCTCTATTTTGGTGGAATTTCATGAGTTCTTTTGTAATATTTATGAAAATTTGGAAACAAGACTAAAAAATTAAAAATATAAATTATGAATGCTATTGAATTAAGTTATTTATTAAGAGTTTGTTTTTGTTACTTTCAAAACGTTAACCTTCATCTAGTAACCAAAAAACTGCACCAAACTTAATTTACAATCATATACATTAACCAAACTTTCAAATTGGAAGAGATTTATGATGCAGAAGCGGTGGTTGAACTAGTAGAATACAAGAAAAAACTAGAACTGGCTCTTAGACAGGAGTTCACTGAGGAAAAACAAAAGTCCATATGTAAATGGCTAAACTTAATGATGAAGCCACCGCATATTTCTAAGCTAGAATAGCAAATAAGAAAAGTAGAAACAATTACGGAGCTGGGGGTAATAATTTAAGGTATGAAGTGCAATGATAGTACATAATTTGGGTTGAACATGGCAGACTACTTCAAGGAAATGTATAACGAATATATCTACGCAAGCAAGCTTTTCCAATGTTGTATGTAAGAAATTGATTATGGAATATGGTCAGAACTTCCTGAACGATGTGGTAGATTTGGAGGAAATAAAGGAAGCCATTTTTTGTGTCAAAGATTCAACTACACCAGGACTAGATGGTTTTAGTCCGAAGTTCTACAAATAACACTAGAGCGATAGGAAAGGGGTAATATGTGATATGATTTCTGATATCTTTGAAAGAGGGAAAATAACTGAGTAAAATCACGCATTCATCCATCTAATTTCGGAGACGGAAACACTATAAAAAGACTTTAGGCTAATCTCGTGCTATAATTTTCTTTATAAAGTTATGGCTAAAGTTTTGAGCAATAAACTAAATATTTTTATATAACATTTGGTTTTAAAGAGTCAATGTGCATTCATCCATGGTAGAAGCATTACCGATGAGATCTTGGTAGCACATGAACTTACTAGGGATATAGAGATAAATTATAGTACTAACATGTGCATAAAATAGATTTACAGAAGGCATATGACATGAGACTTGTTGTCTACATGATTATGAGAATAAATTTCACAAGGAAATGAAAATGAATTGCATGGGATATGGTCAATCCCCCTGTTTTTCTATCATCTGTCTAGGTGGAGTACATGGCTATGTCTATCTCCTTTGATTTTTGCCTTAGTAATGGAATTCTTCACTCTGCAAAAGGAGAGGAAAATGAAAGAGGGAAGCTTGAAGTTAGTTTCGAAGGACAACCTGAAAGTTACTCATCTGATTTACGTAGATGACATTCTTGTCTTTGCTAAAGCAAGCATGGAAGGTGCGTGTGTAACCATGGAAGTTCTCCAAACCATGCACATAATGATAGGTCTGGGACTTGATGCGGTGAAATCAAATATTTACCTTAGGGGAGGTTGTTGAAACCGGAAATATATGTGAAAATGGGCACGGATGAGGGAACTCTTCCAATCAGATACTTGGGCATCCTATTGTTAAATTTTACTCAAAGGGATATAGATTATCCAAGTTGAACATAAATAATTAAAAGAAAATGGAAGGCTCTGAATGAAAGCTCCTCAATATGGTTGGTTGCAACAAATTAGAAAGATATAAAGTTTTTTATAACAAAAGTGATACTTTATTCAAGCAAAGCACACATTATGGTGTCTTGGAGGCTCGAACCCGTAACCTCTGTAATCTTTGTCTAAATCGTCATACCTCTAACCACTTGAAATAGAGGTCCTTGACAAATTAATAAGATTTACAGTGTGCCCAATGGTTCAATATTGAATGCATTTTTTTAAATTCCAAAGGCAACTCCAGGAAACATCACGTGGTTGTGTTCTAACTTCTTATGGAAAGGAAGAGTTAGAAAATTACCATGATATGTTGTGTGCAGAAGAAAAGGAGAAGGAGATTTGGGATTAAGAGCTAGGGAGGAAAAACAAATTATGCTACGCATTAAGCTCATTTGGAAGATACTAAATAAAGAGGCGCTGTCGGTAGAATTTGTTAACAAAAAATATACCAAGGAGACATTAGTATGTACATAACAGTGATTCTGATTCATGGAAATTTTTGATAAAATAAGAAAGGAAGCTATGAATTGTATAGAAAGAAGAATATTTGAAATGACCCGTCTTTTCGACCTTCGAATGTCAACAGTAATACATTCACATTATTCAATGAACCTAGCACCTAAGTACTGGAAAGAAAGATTGTTAGGGTAAAATAAAAAAATGAAATAGAACAAGAAAAAAGGAACATGATATCGAAATCTCACAACAGGAAGAAACAATAAAATATAATATCAAAAGACCGCACAAAACTGTCACTATAAGATACACGGCGTTTCAGAGTTACAATTCTAAATACTGTATCAGCCTTGACAGTTACAGTATCATGTCCTCACAAATGCTGATATATAATATAGTAATGCAATGGGAATAAGAATACCAAGGTAGGTGAAGCATCCAGCTCGTTTCCTCGAGCACCAATGAACGTCAATCGATAACCATACTTTTTCAGACTACTCGAAAGAGCACATTAGGAATTTAGGAAAAACAATAACAAGACTTCAGATATAAGTTTACGTATGAGAAACTCAAGAAATATATAGCCATCACATAATAGTACTTTTAAGATTTCATGGAATGTAGTAATAGTTATCCACTGAATAGAATCACTCATCTAATAAGTGCATAAGGTGATATAATAAGTACTGTCTAGGGTAAAAAAATATAAATCATATGAAATAGCTATGATGATTACATTGGTCACACCTAAAAATATATTTGGGGTATAATCAAAACATATAAGGAATGTTTCCATATTAGGATTTTTCCGTAGAGATCTCTTCAATCGACGCCGAATCTAATTACCTACACAAGGGTTAGAAAGTACATTTCAGACATTGTATATCTCTAGATAAAATATACCATTAAGGTAAATGCAACTAACATACACCCAAACACGTGGAATCAAGTACCATCAACTCCCGCTAGCACCATCAATAAGCATACTTTAGATATGGAGTTGATATACCCTGTCGTGGGTTAGCAAAACCCCAGGTTGTGCATCCTACTTTGTTATCTATCATTTCTGATGTCGAGGTCAGGTTCGGCATATTTCACAGGAGTCTTCATTACTTGACCAAAATATGAATCCCCAATTGGATTCTCACATCTCGAACAGATCTTGAAACCACACATGGATTCCAACATCTCTAACTACCCACTTTGAAGAGGCAGAACATGTATCTCAGTCGTGAAGTGGTTTCGATAAGTAAGACACTTACCGATCCTGATCTCTTCAAGACTGAATCGACGAATTTTGGGCTTATTGAACAATAATGGAAACGACCGTAGATAGAAACTAGGTCTCGTGTACTTATCACATTATCAAACTTCACAACTTTCGCTTTTAGTGCTAAGTGCGTGACTAATTACTTTTCATAAAAAAGTAAACAAATAAAGCACAATCAAGTCACACAAAGCATAATTCACATAAGCCACTTCTAATCCTTTTTTATTTAATTAATATTTTTATTAATTAAAAGATCTTTTATTAGTAAAACTTCTTTTATCTAATAAAACTTCGATTATCAATCACTAGTATGCATTTGTACTCTTTTAATGCTTCAAAAAGTATTTTCATACTTATCTCAAATGGTATAAGTATATTCACAAATCTTTAACAAGATTTCTTACTTTAAACCTCTAATTTTTCCTATCTTTTTTCAAAAGATTTCATACTTATAAATTCTTTCAAAATATCCATTTTAAGGATCTAAGTACTTTCAAAAATCCATTCAAAAGATTTAAGACTAATGTTACTCAAACATTTTCACTACAAACCCAAAACTATTTACTTATGCTTATCTTCAAAACATTCTTTTAAAGATCTATTTATATTCGTAAGTATAATAAAAAAGGGTTAAAGACGAATGTTATTAATACACCCTCACAACAAACCCAAAACTATTCCATACTTAAATTATCTTTAAAAACATTCTTTTAAAGATCTATGCTAATATTTGGTTAAGTTGATAGTAAACTAATTGACTGTCCAGTTTAAAAATGATCACCTATTGAAATCAAGATTTGTATACCTAACTCATTTACGACGTTCCAACTTATACTATCTCTCATTTAAGAGTGAAGCCAAGTACTTCAAGAAAAAGAGTCATCCATAGGGCATACAACCACTATAAAAGAAAACCATAGCGGTTTGATAAACGCCATATGTTGACATGTTGTAAAAAACTAGTGGCGTATTTATAACACAAAAAATGCCACTGTAAAATAGTAAGCTTTCACAGAGCGCATAGGCCGCTATAGTCTTCCTTTTACTATAGCACTATTTGTCCGCTGTTTACATATTACTACAGCATGTATATGCCACTATAAAATGCGTAAATACTATAGCGTTTTTATTCCGCTATCATTCAACGGTAAGCATCCGCATTATTGTAACGACCCAGAGATTTTCGACCCCGAAAATCGACACTAATACGTCCACTATATAGAGTACCGAACAATCGAGTGCCGTAAATTCCAGACTGTTAGGTTAATAAGAAAAAGAGTTAGAAGAAGAATAGAGAAAAAAACAGCACAGCATCTCACAATCGTAGCGGAACAAAATATAACATAAAATAACAGCATTTATAAAAAAAAGACTTTACTGTCAATATACATACAACATACCAGAGTGCAACAAATTCAGACAGTTATATTAACTTGTCCACCACCACTATCTATACATGTAGGATCTAGATTAACCCTAGAGGGGGGGTGAGTAGGGTTATAGCAAATTTTCTCGATTTAAACACAGAAACAAACTGCAGAAATAAATATGCTGAAAAGTAAATCACACACAAAATTTACCCAGCTTCGCAGCCCCTGCCTACTGCTGCATTCCCAGATTTTTATTAGAATTAAACAGACTTCCGCTTACAAACACTCTAACAGACTCGCAAACCCTGCTCCCGCTTACAAACACTCTAATAGACTCGCAACTCCTGCTCCCGCCTATAGAGTTTTGCAAACTCGCAAACCCACAAACCCTTGCTCCCGCCTATAGAGTTTTGCAAACTCGCACACCCTGCTCACTGAACTAATTCTAATTAAACAATCCGACACTACCTACAACCTAGGTGGTGATTTACCAAGACTTGATTCGTAAAGAACAAAAAATAACACAAAAAAAACAAAAAACCCCTTTAAAAAATAAACCCAAAATAAGATAAACTAAAGCCTTTTATAATAAAACAAGGCCGGCTCTCTTGTTTTCTTTCACCTGATCCACTTCTATTTTCTTTGAGAAAATGATGGCGGCTTGTTCGATCTGAATTAGGGCTTTTGTTCCCTTGCGAAAATTTGGGGTTTCTCAGTATTCGATTCCTCTGATTAGTGTTGTTCGTTGCTCGCGGCTTCTCTGATGATTGATTCTCTGGTTGTTCGCAGCTGCTCCTCTGATCGAGTTCGATAGATTGTGGCATGTAATCTTTTTCGTTGCTGGTTTAATTGCTTGCTTGACTCGATGATTTAATTTGCCGATGATGATTGATATTTATAGGAGTTGAATTCCTTGAATTTGTTCGTATCAATTCGATACTTTCCTAATTTTCTCTTTCCTGATTTCTGTGACAACTTGATACACACGGTTTTGATTTTCAATCGTTCGATTTTCCTTGATTCATACGGCAAAGAACCTTCCTCTATTATTTGTTTTGACTTTTTCAAAGATTGTACACACTTGATTTTTTAACCTGGTTAACACCTCCTTTGACACGGCTTCGGCCATCTTTGTGTTCATCCCTGTCTTCGTCTCTGGCCATCTTCTCTGGTCTCCACTTGAACATTGCATTCGTGAATATGATGTTGTCTGGTTGTTCGAACTTGTTTACGTGATTCCATGTATCACTGCACTGACTTATGTATTGTAGTCTTCATGTACTTGATATTGTAGTTTGCCTTCAGTTGCTTGTTTATATGTTTCATGTGCTTGTCGAATTTGCACTTGTGTTGCTTCATATACATGTGTGTCTGTTGCACTTGCTAATGTTCCCTGAGCTTGTTTGCAATTGAAAAACTGTTTTGACTTCGAACTTGTCTTCTTGATTTTACTTCACTGTTGACATTTGCTCTGCTTTGACACAAATGCTTCACTTGTTCATGCATGTTGGTTTAATCTAAACTTCAACTGATGTTTTCATTGTATAATCTGTAGCTTGCATCACTGGTGCACTTTGCATCCATTCTGGTTGTTACTGCATTCATGTTGTTGTGCACTTGTGATCTTTTGGTCATGTTGCCTTTAGTAGCTTCATTTTGCACACTGCTACTTGTCTGTAGCCTTTGTTGAGTCTGTGTCATCTGCACTTGCACACTCCATACTTTGGTATTGTTCCATGTATTTGCATTGTACCATGCTGTTACCTGTACTTGGTGCATTGAGCATTTTCACTTGGTTGAAGCTTGCTGTCACTTGAAACTGTTTTGTCAATGTCTTGACCACTTGATTGTTTGGTTGATGTGCATGTCACTGTTGCATTACTACTGGAGTTTCAGTTTGGATTGTGGTCTTCATTTGGTTTGTTGATATTGCAGTCATTTCTTCAAATCTGCCTGTTTCATTAAGCTTGATCTCTGTTGCATGCATTACTGGTTGCTTTTGGAATTGAACTTGAGCTTTGTACCTGTAGTTGTATTCATGTACACTGCATTGTGGTTCATAATGTGGTTTCATTTTTGCTGTGTCATTGTTTACCATGTTGCATTCATGTTTTCCTGTCTTTGTATTCTGGTCAGTGGTGCACTGTGCCTTGTACTTGGTCTCTGATCTGATTCTTGATCATTTCATGTTGATTTTTGAAATTTCACTTGAGTTGAATCCAATTTCAAAACTCGGGTTTGACCTTGTACTCGTGTCGTGATTTTAAATATATTGCACGTGAGTTGAACCCGGCTTTTCATCTGGGTTTGACCTGTGCTCACCTGTCCCTGTAGCATTATCAAGTGTATATCGATGTGCACGGCCTTGTGGCATGTACAGTGATACACTGTGCATGTCACATTGTTCGTGTATGATGAATTCAAATGTGGATGATGACGAACAACCCAAATACCTGAGGCAAATAATATTTTCAAAAACCATATTTCATTTTATATTGCAAAAATATTTCTTTTTCAATTTTACTGCGTTAGTGAATATTTTTACAGATTTCTCAGATGCTGGATTCAAACTGGAATGTTGTTGAAGACAAAATACGAGTGTGAGTGATATGTAGTGAGGTTATTAATGTAAATATGAAATTGTGATGTATTGTAATCAAAGTAGTATAGTTATAGTGAGAGCTTGAAATTGTACTATTCAAGATTGTAATAAATATTTGTTTGAATAAAATTTCTGTTTGAATTCAAATTCTGTGTAATTTATTTTATTCAACAAATATTTATTTAATCTATAAAAAATAGAATAGTACATTAACAAATACATTTAAATGAATGTATATATGTTTATTATCATCAAACAAAAATCATATACTCGCATATTCCACAATGCAGTCCATAATGCACAGCGAAAAATAATCGATACGTCTCTACCATCCAGCTCGTCTCCTGAGCTCCAAACGTGCTAACCTGAAAATCTGTAATACTCTTTCTGACCCGAGCATTGCAATAAAGTAACATCCGAATCAGGCTAGAAACCGGCGTGAGTAAACCCATTTAATACGAAATACTTAAGTTATACAATCTTTTGAAAACCAAGGGTAACTCGTACAATACGACGAGTTTTCATCTGTTTTCAACCAAATACTTCTGTGAAAATCCATTGATTTTAAAATGATGTCCAAACACATTTACTATTTAAAATAATCATATTTACATATTTATTCAGCACCAACCTATAAGACTCTATAATCAACCCGTAGAGATTTGTAGTGGTTATTAAATCAAAGTGGTTTTGTATAACGCTGATATCCGATCCCGTTTTATTCGAATCCAAAAATGGATTTGAAAGGGTCCATTTGTTTGAAATAAGACAATCTATTAATTAGGGTGATAATATTCTTATATGAGAATTTATTACAGATGTTTATTTCAAATAAAAACATATCGTCATTTTAACCTAGCGCTTTTAACTTGTCTGGCTAACTAATTTAACGATCAATAACTATCAATAATTCGCTTTTCAGGGTTTATCCTGCCTTGATTAACCATATTCATCTATAATTAAATACCAATTAATCCAAAGAATTTATAAAAGCAATTTATTTAATTACTTGAAGTTTACATTCAATTTAATATCCGCCTAGTTAATTTATAAAATTTTATAAACTTTTAAGTCAAATAATAATATAATTAATTATCCATTAAAGTATCATTAACTTTAAATTGTGGATTTCAAATGACAAATCCTTTTTTTGGTTAAAAGAAATTATAAAATATCCTATATATGTAAAAATTCAAATTTATTCCTTTTTTTTATTTTCCTTTCTTCTATTCTTTTCTTTTTTCTGTTCCTTTTATTTACTTTTTCCTTTATTTTTCCCTTTCCTCTATTTTCTTTTCTCCCTTTTCTTCCCCTACTTTATTTTTCTCTTCCTTTTACTTTATTTCTTTTTACCTATTTCTTCAGCCCATTCTTTCTTCCCCTCTCCTTTCTTTCTCTTTTATTCCTAGTATTTCCTGCTTCTTTCATCCTTCTTTCAACTTGAATGTGCATGAGATACGTGCATGCCACCCTACAGTTCAGTCGGCGAACCTCGCCGCCGACCCTCCCCACATGTCGACGCCGACCCCATACTTCGTTCGCCCACCCGGAACCATCATCGCCTCAAATCCAAGAATTTCTCCTTCCAAACGCAACCTGAAAACCACCGAAACCTATTAATGCCTCGGCGTACACCAGGACCCACCATTCTTCACCAGAATCTTCCACAAGATTCACCGTGACTCCCTCGACCATTTCCCCTCCGTGTGCAACCTCCTACCTTCCTCCCCTCACTGTAGTTCGACCAAGAACTAGGTCGACAAAAACATGCCCCAAACCCTACTGTGACCTCGACCACCCTCTATGCCACACCATAAAGCAACCCACAATTTTTCCCATGCTCTCCATCGTCGCCGCCTCCTCTTGACCCAATGCCGACCGCCATCACCCTCTAGTTCATTGAAAATCGACAAAATCCTAAAAACTGGTCATCTTCCCTTCTCTCGTCTTCATCATTTCCGATGACGAATCGATTCACATAAGTAAAAGCTCATTTTTTGGTACTTCGGTTCTTTCAATTTTTGATTACTTGCTGTAAAATGTACTTTCTACCTTCCATACTTCAAAGTAATCACTAGAACTAGTTTTAATATAAAGTGCACTCAATGACAAACAATTTTTCTTTTAACACCGGAACCTAAAACGAATTAGATTAAGTGATAATAATTTTTGAAGTCAGGCACACCATCCATTTTCTTTGATTAATACAGGGCAATGTCAAAAGGAGATGATGAACAGCCTGGGCTTCTCTAGTTTTAATCACTTACCTATATTCATATATGGGTATATATATTTCTGGTACAAGCATACACGTCAAAAAATAATTGAATCCCACGGCAAAGCATGTATCACAGTAAATAAAGGATCTAGTTTTACATTTCATTCTTTTCTTTTGAACAAAGAAATATTTGTTTCTGAAAAAAGAATACTTCTTGCTTTTTCCACTGCTTCAGCCTTTGATCTCCTTTACTTGAGTTGCTTTGATTTTTCTTAAGTTTTTAAATGGAAGCTCTTAGTTTTACTTAATACTTAAGTTTGTTCGAATTAATAAAAATAAACAAGGTAGAGGTGTATATATATATATGCGGCAAAGTGTACAGGTGAAGCTACAATGTGTACAGGCTGAGATGTTTTTTTTTTGAAAATAGGCTGACCTGATTTTGAACAAAAGTGAATTGATATTTTATAAAAGCTTCAAAGTTTACAGGCTTTTGCCAGAGAATGACTTGATTTTGAAATCTTGCTAGGATAATGTTCCCTTAAGCATTTACACACACACACACACACACACACACACACACATATATATATATATATATATGTATACATCTTCATACATACATATATTACTTTAATCTTGCCAGGCTGGTGGAACTGTTAAAAGTGAAGGCACTGGCATATCTAGGAGAGGATGGGAGGGCTGAGCTTGTTACAGGCTTCAATCTTCAAGGTTTTCCTCATTTTTATTTTATTTCCTATTGGCAGATTTGATTTCTTATGAAAATTCCAAGTGATTTGATTTTTCCTTCAACTCTTGTATGCTTGGATTTGATGTTGTCTCCTTTTTGGTTTACAAGTATGTATCTGTATACACACACACATACACACACTATTTTACATAACATACCCACATAATTCCATATATACTTATGAATATAGTTCTTACCTTACTTTTACACACTTATTTACTTGTACATGTTTTACCTTCTATTTTATATATTTGAGTATTCACGTGCTTATATATATGTATAGGTATTTTATTATTTCCATAAGTATTTTTTCAATATCATATAGACACATATTTATGCATACAATATTTTAATGATCATATATATTTATTTATGTATGTTGTTGTCAACCTTCCATATATCTACATTTATATACTTCTATATGTTATTAACACCATAAGCTTGTATGTATGTTTATATATTGGATATTTTATCTTAATTTAAATAGTGGTGTATGTGTATATATATATATAATTTATTTTTCTAAAAGATTCATCATTGTTTTTCCAAAATTCTATAGATTCGATATTTAATAGAGCCATTAAATTAACTCATATATCCAGATATTTTAGATAATAGAAATTTATTTGTTTGATATATTAATATACCAATAATTTAAATTAGTTAATTCCCCAATTATCCGACGTCAAAAATCCCGGTCATCCCATTCCTCCCTCCTAGAACTTTTCGTCCTCGAAAAGGAACGAACGAGAATTTTAATCTTTGATGTTTATTATTAATTAAATTATTCTTTAAACACTTTAACTCTTTTTATTTTAAATTTTAAAACACTTTTAAAACTACGTAATATTTCCAAACTAGCTTTATATAAAAATATTTTTTATAACTCGATGACTCAACAAGCCCATTCTCGTTCTCATAGAGATTCAGCCATATGTTGATCAGGCGCAGGACTGAAAATCTATAAGTACTTAGTAAACCCATTTTCAACACCCAGTGAAAATTATTGCAAAAACTTTTGTGAGAATGCCTTGGAAATTATCAACCCCTCCATGGATCGCAGTTAGCACGATGATTACGTTGCCATCCCGGCAAAATCCATATAAAACTATAGGCTTCTGCACCCCTCGATTTCACCATGGAACTGCCACAGATCACAGCTACACCTAGGATTACATTGCCATCACGGAAAAAACCCTGTAACTGCAGGCATCGGTGCCATCGAATTTTGCTGCCAAATGAAACTTCACCACATAGATCATAGACTATATCAGTCGAGTCCCAATGTAGCCTGTAGGCATTCACTGCCAACTTTCACTATGGACCACATAGATCGCAATCTACCAATGTTACGTCGCTCTCCCAACGAAATCAAATGTAGAATTTAGGTAATCACTGCCCCTCGACTTACACTATGGAACGCAGTATATCATAGTTACACCGAAGTTACGTTGCCATCACAGCATAACCCCATGTCTCTGTAGGCATCAGCGCCCTTATATTATACTACCCCAAACACAATCCACATGAACTACAGTTTTGTCCGAACGTCCTCTGGGATAAAAATTTAGAACCCCTTTAGGGCTCAAGGCAGAACCATCCAGTAGATCTCCTACTATAAGTTTCAACTCTAAATGGGAGCGACTTTTCCCCATAGCATTCTCAAAACATTTTATACTATACACATATAGTATCTTTTAAATCATATTCTTTATATGTATCACATATAAACTTCAAAATCGATAACTCAAAATCGATAGTTCTCAATCTTCGCTTTCCAAATTCTCAAAATTTGATTTTTTTTTTCCAAAATCAAAAGCCTTTCAAAATCAATGGGGTTCCAAAAACCTTTTCAGTCTCATTCTCATAAAATCATTCTTTTATATATACATACATATATATATATATAAGTTTATTCTTTCAACTTGAATAATTTTCGGATCACTACCCACTTATATAAATTCCACTTTATATTTCAAATATCTTTCAAAGATCTTTCCTTCAGATTATAATCTCATTAATACCAAATTAAGGTTTTACGTTTGGTTTCCTTTACAAAGTCATTTGTATATTACTTACCTTTCTATAAAGGAAGTTTTCAGTTATAGTGCTATCCACTTCCATTTTTAATCATCGTAAGTTTCCCAAAATATACGCTCCATTCCTAATCATTTCTGTTTCAATATCCGATTTTGGTTCCAATTTCAAATTTTGCTTCAATTTCCATTTGGATTTATACTTCAATCTTATCCTAATTGGTATTTAAATCCATGATTTAAATATAAGAAATTTCCATTCTGACCAATATGAATTTATAAAATAGTTTTAAAAAGTTTGAAATAGTTAAATAGTTTTATAATAGTTAAATAGTAAGTATAAGATAGTTCGAGTTAAAAAGAATGGTCTGTATAGTAACTAGCTTGGAAAAATCCAAATAATACGAATATTTAAGAAAGTGGTCTTTTTAGACAGTTTACATTAAAATAATTTATTTGAAAATAGTTGCAGAGTCAAACTGGTTTAATTTTCCAATCTCCAACTTATATCAAATTTCAATTACCAATCCCATTTAAATTGATTCAATCCAAGTTCAAATTCGAATTACCTTCGATTCCCATTCTAATTGAAATCAATTTCCAATTTCGACTTCGACTATTTCAACTTTGATTACACTTCCAAATAATTCAATTCAGCTCAATTTCAAATTTAAATTAATTCTAATTTCATTCTCAAATTTTAAACCATTTCGATTTATATAAATTCGGGTTCGGTTTTCCAACGTGTTGATTTAATCACTTAAATCAAATTAACCCTTAACCTTTAATTTAACAACCCAAGTCTCTAAATAATTTAACTTTGAGTCCAAGTTTCTAATGTTCATTGAAATATATATTGTAGATAGATAAGTTTTGATTTGAAGCTAAATAAACAAATAAAATCTTGTTTTTAAATTCTAATATTCATTTTGATAATTTGGAAATTATTATTTTATTTAATAAATAACTATTCAAAACTATTTAATAAATAACTATTTGGTTTTAAGATACTTAAAGAAAATGTTTTAAATTGTTTAAATATATTTTAAGGCACAGTTTAAATTTTAAATAAGATAAACAAAGGTTTATTTTATTTCCTTTTTATATAGCTTAATAAATATAGTTTGGAATTATATATGAAAATTTAAAATACCATTTATATATTAAAACATTAATTCATTTAATTAAGATAAATAAGATAAGTAATTTATGATTTCTTTTATAAATTATTTATATTAATAAATATGTTATTTTCAAACAAAATTAAAAATGTATAAATATAGATAAATCTTAAAAGACAATATTATTATTTTTTAAAAATTTAAAATATGTTAATATAAATTAGTTTTAAAATCGGATTTTTAAATGTATGTATAGCATTGGAATTTAAATTTAATTTTGAAATTTCAAATGAATAAACATATCTAATCTTGTAAAGAAGTTTTCATTTTTATATAAATTGTTTTATTTCATTTTCTTTAAAAAGGAATGCATATACAATTATTTATGAAAATATTTTATATATATGTATTTAATAAAGAAAGAGGATTTCATTTACTTTTAAAATAAATAAAAAAACAAATAAAATTACTTAAGACACATGTTATTACATTAAGGGGGCATAATGACAAGTGTACTTAAGATAAGAGACTAATGTAAAAAGTGTCTTTTATTTTTAAATTTTTCTTTTAATTTTTAAATAAATCAATTTCACTTATAAAAGCATGTTTCCTTCATTTCTCCTTTTTTCCTAATCTTCATTATTTTCAAAGTAAGAAGAAAAATTTCAGCTGAAATAATTTGTTTCCAAAAATCTCAAAAACCCAAAATCAATACCCTACAATTCATTTTCAAAATCCAATCTGAAACTCTTCCTTAAAAATAAAAATGAAAAGCCTGCATTCTTTAAACCTGTAATTCCTTTCAAAAGCAAAATGAAAGCCTCTGCATTTCTATAAATCTGGGAATATAAAGTGAAATCTGAAGCAAGGTCAAGTTTCAAATGGCCTGCATGCAAGTTTTAAATCAAGTCATATGTCTTCAACAAAGTTTTATTAGCATGCAAACTCAACTTCAAGTAAAAATCTGCAACTCAGTTTAAAATAAAAGGAGTAAAAGCAACTATAATTTTGTGCTCTATTTCATACATATCAGGTGAGTAACTTCTGTTTTTTTTTTTACTTAAGTATGAATTTGTTGCCTGATTGATGACTGAAAACAAGTATGTTTGTAAGTAACGTGATAAATTTAAAAACTTAAGTATGGTTAAGAAATGCATTCTTGTTTCCTGTGCTAAAATTGTATTGTGTATCTTCTGTTTGCAAACTGATTTGAGCATGGATATTTTTTTTTGTTATTACAGTCTTTCTAAGCTCCAAATCAATATTTTAGTAAAACTTGAGTACTTTTGAATCAATCTCTAATAATACATGAATCTTGAACAATGTATGCTTAACTTATTAAAAAATTTAGTTTAAAATTTTGTTTAAGTTCAAACCATTATTATTGCCTCTGGAAGAAATCAAACATCTGAGCAACTTTAAATAAGTAAAATCTCAAGTGTCATAATTCTTGTATTCAGTAATCTAACTCAAATGATTAAACCAAAATTGGATTTTTAAAACAAAAATCACTATTTTTAATATTCGGATTCATGAGCATTGCTGTTTTTACTGGAAATTGTAAATGGAGGTAATTCTGATGAACTAGATGGATTTAAGGGTCGTAGCCCTTTATGGATGTAGGGAAGTGGTCAGTGATGATGAGAAAATGGTGGTTGTGGTGGAAGTTCACCATGGTGATGGTGATTGTAGGATTTGATTCCTAAACCTTATTTTTGGGGTAGTGCAGTGTTTTGATCAGCATGGTGGTTGTAGTGGATCGAGTACTTTGGAATTCCAGGGGATAGTAGATGGAGCATCGACGTACTTGTGGCCGGAGTTGTAGCCGTCACGGTGATCGGATTTTGGGTTGCATCGTAGTTCCAGGTTTTGGGATTTTATGGTGAACTGGTTCTAGTATTTGTTTCAGGTTTTGGGTTTGGTACTCGAAATTGTTTTCGAGAAGATGATGAATTTTGGATGATTGGAATATGTTTCTGTGATGGTCGGCGACTTGCTTGTTGCCTGGGTGGTGGCCGGAGTTGGCCAAGACCACCGTGCATATGCACGATAAAGAAGTGGTGTCAGGGATATGTTTGGATTTTGCAGTCTTTTTGTACTCGGGTCATACTCGAGTAAATTCGAGTTTTTGCTCGAAGATTGTTTAGGTTTTACTCGAAGCTATAACAGGGGAGGCTCGGGTATTTTATTTGGTTTCAGGTTTCCAAAGAAACCTTTTTTCTCTATTCAGATTTGATTTAAAATCTGAAACAAGATTTTAAAACAGAATTTAAATTTAAATTTAAAAAGTATGGTTTTCAATCTGAGTTTGAATTCCAGTTTTTAAATTTATACTTTATAAATTAAAATGTTTAAACAACGTTAAAGGGTTTAAGTAAATTGAATTTAAAGATAAGGTTTTAAAAATTGGAGTAGAAGATTTGAACATAAGTTTTAAATCTGGAAAGCAAGATCCAATTTGAATCCATGTTTGAAAAAAAAGGAAGTTTAAAATATTTTAAATGTTTAAACAACTTTTGATGCTGTAACATATTTTAAGTATGATTTGTATCTTAAAATAAATATGGGTTTAAATTCCTTTAAACATCTTTTATAAAATCAGAAATTATTTAGTATAAGTTTTAAAAAGGTTTTAAAATGTTTTTAAAACTTTGATAAAGTTAAGTTTTGGAGTTTATTTTAAATTTAAAATTTAAAAATGTAATTTGGAAACAAATTTTTAAAAAGTGTTTAAATTTGTTTTGTTAATGATAATGTAATCATTAATAAGAAATGTTTATATTTTAAAAATAAATCAAAGATTTAATGATTTTGGTTTATTAAATTAATAAGTTAATTAGATGAATAATTAATTAATTTATTTAATTAATTAATTAAGGATTATGAAATTAATTAATTAAGGTTGAGTTAATTAATTAAGACTAATTAATTTGGAAATAAGATCCTTAATTAAATAAGTTATGATTTTAATTAATGATTGGAAATTAATTTATCAAGAG
Source organism: Allium cepa (assembly GCA_030765085.1). NCBI lineage: Eukaryota > Viridiplantae > Streptophyta > Magnoliopsida > Asparagales > Amaryllidaceae > Allium > Allium cepa. The sequence goes on along the minus strand of CM060945.1, from coordinate 942,802,107 downwards.
GTTAAGATTAATTAAGTTAAAAACTTAATTAATGAAACAATTAATGATTAGTTAAATAATTTTTAAAGATAATTTAATTTGTAATTAATAATGATTAATTTAAGTTAATTACTTAAGAGAGGTAATTAAGGGAATTTTTGATAAGTTAATGAAGGTCATTAACTTGGGATTATTTATTAATTAATTTAAGTGATTAAATTTGATAATCATTTTGGTATTTGGTTAAGTATGACTACTTTATGGAAGTAATTAAAAATATTAATTACTCATTGTAATTAATTAATTAATTTGATTAGTTTAAATTAATTAATTAAGTTTAATTAATTTAGAATAATCATTTGATGGGTTGATAGTGATTAATGGAGGATAATTACTTAGAGAAGTAATTAAGATGAGAAATTACTGAATGTATTGAAGTATGAAAGAGTTGGGGATATTACTTGTGTAATTATTATGGAGGATAATTACTTTGTGAAAGTAATTAATAATTAATTACTTGGTGTAATTAATTTAAGCAATTATTGATTAAGTCATTTGGAAAAAATTAAGTAATGTAATTAAGGGTAATTAATTACTAATAAAATGATATAGTTAATTATTAAATATAATTAATTTAAGGGCAATCAATTTACTCAATAAAGTAATTAAGAATAGTTAATTACTGAAGTTAATTAATCAAAGTGATTAATAATTAAGGTTAATTACTTAATGAAGTTAATTAATTTAAATGTAATTAGGAATCATTAATATAATTAATGATGTGATTAAGATTAATTAATTGAAATTAATTAATTAATGATAAGTGATTAAAGTAATTAATTAATGTAATTAATTAACATTTATGTAATTAATTATTATTAATTAATTAATGAAGTTATTAAAGGTTAATTACTGTATTTGGTTAAAGATAATGAATTTGTGAAATTAATTACTTGAATGTAATTAAAGGATGATTAATTAAGGATAATTGATCAAGGGAATTAATTAGTGGTTAATTAATTAGTTGATTGGTTTATAATCAATGATTATACAAGCAGGATTTATATATTTAAAGTAAATTAAATTAATTATATATGGTGTGATTATTAAATCCTTGTTTATATATGGATGATATAGATTTTCTTGAATGATTTGAATCTCAGATATGAGATTAGTAATGATGCGTGATATGGATGCATTGGTTGCATTGTGATGATGATTTGGATTATCTTCTGATAATGATAATATGGATTATCTGTGGTGATGACTGAATTCCAGTTTTTAAATTTAAATATAAATTCTGTTTTAAAATCTTGTTTCAGATTTTAAATCAAATATGAATAGAGAAAACAGGTTTCTCTGGAAACCTGAAACCAAATAAAATACCCGAGCCTCCTCTGTTATAGCTTCGAGTAAAACCTAAACAATCTTCGAGCAAAAACTCGAATTTACTCGAGTATGACCCGAGTATAAAAAGACTGCAAAATCCAAACATATCCCTGACACCACTTCTTCACCGTGCATATTCACGGTGGTCTTGGCCACCTCCGGCCACCACCCAGGCAACAAGAAAGTCGCCGACCATCACAGAAACATATTCCAATCATCCAAAATTCATCATCTTCTCGAAAAAAATTTCGAGTACCAAACCCAAAACCTAAAACAAATACTGGAACCAGTTCACCATAAAATCCCAAAACCTGGAACTACGATGCAACCCAAAATCCAATCACCGTGATGGCTACAACTCCGGCCACGAGTACATCGATGCTCCATCTACTATCCCCTGGAACTCCAAAGCATTCGATCCACTACAACCACCATGCTGATCAAAACACTGCACTACCCCAAAAACTTGGTTTAGGAATCAAATCCTACAATCACCATCACCACGGTGAACTTCCACCACAACCACCATTTTCTCATCATCACTGACCACTTCCCTACATCCATAAAGGGCTACGACCCTTAAATCCATCCCGTTCATCAGAATTACCTCCATTTACAATTTTCAGTAAAAACAGCAATGCTCATGAGTCCCAATACTAAAAATAGTGATTTTTGTTTTAAAAATCCAATTTTGGTTTAAGCATTTGAGTTAGATTACTGAATACAAGAATTATGACACTTGAAATTTTACTTATTTAAAGTTGCTCAGATGTTTGATTTCTTCCAGAGGCAATACTAATGGTTTGAACTTAAACTAATTTTTAAACTAATTTTTTTAATAAGTTAGACATATATTGTTCAAGATTCATGTATTATTGGAGATTGATTCAAGAGTACTCAAGTTTTACTAAAATATTGATCTGGAGCTTAGAAAGACTGTAATAACAATAAACTGTATCTATGCTCAAATCAATTTACAAACAGAAGATACACAATACAATTTTAGCACAGGAAACAAGCATGCATTTCTTAACCATACTTAAGTTTTTAAATTTATCAAGTTACTTACAAACATACTTGTTTTCAGTCATCAATCAGGCAACAAATTCATCCTTAAGTAAAAAAAACAGAAGTTACTCACTTGATATGTATGAAACAGAGCACAAAATTGCAGTTGCTTTTACTCCTTTGATTTTAAACTGAGTTGCAGATTTTTACTTGAAGTTGAGTTTGCATGCTAATAAAACTTTGTTGAAGACATATGACTTGATTCAAAACTTGCATGCAGGCCATTTGAAACTTGAACTTGCTTTAGATTTCACTTTATATTCCTAGATTTATAGAAATGCAGAGGCTTTCATTTTGCTTTTGAAAGGAATTACAGGTTTAAAGAATGCAGGCTTTTTATTTTTATTTTTAAGGAAGAGTATTAGATTGGATTTTGAAAATGAATTATAGGGTATTGATTTTGGGTTTTTTAGAATTTTGGAAACAAATTATTTCAGCTGAAATTATTCTTCTTACTTTGAAAAAAAATGAAGATTAGGAATGAAGGAGAAATGAAGGAAACATGCTTTTATAAGTGAAATTGATTTATTTAAAAATAAAAGACACTTGTTACACTAGTCTCTTATCTTAAGTACACTTGTCATTATACCCCCTTAATGTAATAACATGTGTCTTAAGTAATTTTATTTGTTTTATTTATTTATTTTAAAAGTAAATGAAATCCTCTTTCTTTATTAAATACATATATATATATATAATATTTTCATAAATAAATGTATATGCATTCCTTTTTAAAGAAAATGAAATAAAACAATTTATATAAAAATGAAAACTTATTTACAAGATTTAGATATGTTTATTCATTTGAAATTTCAAAATTAAATTTAAATTCAAATGCTATTCATACATTTAAAAATCCAATTTTAAAATTAATTTATATTAACATATTTTAAACTTTAAAAAAAATATTGTCTTTTAAGATTTATCTATATTTATACATTTTTAATATTGTTTGAAAATAACATATTTATTAATATAAATAATTTATAAAAGAAATCATAAATTACTTATCTTATTTATCTTAATTAAATGAATTAATGTTTTAATATATAAATGGTATTTTAAATTTTCATATATAATTCCAAACTATATTTATTAAGCTATATAAAAAGGAAATAAAATAAACCTTTGTTTATCTTATTTAAAATTTAAACTATGCCTTAAAGTATATTTAAACAATTTAAAACATTTTCTTTAAGTATCTTAAAACCAAATAGTTATTTATTAAATAATTTTGAATAGTTATTTACTAAATAAAATAATAATTTCCAAATGATCAAAATGAATATTTGAATTTAAAAACAAGATTTTATTTGTTTATTTAACTTCAAATCAAAACTTATCTATCTACAATATATATATATATATAGACACACACACACACACATTATAAATAGAAAGCAATTTATTAGCTTTTAAAAGATAAAATTCACCAATTAAACATTCATTTAATTGGATTATTAAATCAAGTAAATTTTTATTAACAGAATTTATCAACTCAATTTAATTTTAAATGCAGATTATTAAATTGATGTTGCCAAAATTTCCGGGACATCACATTCCTCCCCCCTTAAAAGAATTCGTCCCCGAAATTTAAAAGCAAAGGTAATTTAATAATCTCATTTAAAATTTTAATTATAAATCACAAGCATACATCAATCATATGCTAAAAACCATAGCAACCAATTTATCTAATTAAACAAATTTAATAATCTAGACAAAATTCTGGATAAAATCTTCTCGAGTTTCCCCAAGTATATATACATACATATATATAGACACACACCGGGATACTCGCTCTACAGAATCAAAAAAATCTAAACTACAAAGCTACAGAGCTTCTTCTCATCTAGATCTACAAAACTAGACAAGATATCAAACTAGAAACGAGTCTGACTCAACCACCAAACATCCTGAACAGCTAGTTCCACAACCAAAGATACACATACTCCCTCAGAGATACGTGAATCACACTGAATCCAAGTTATCCAAACTAGCAATTAAACTCTTGCAAACCAAATACCAATCTAACCAAAACACAGAAGAGATCCAAAACACCTCGGAGCTAGCTTTCCAGACTTACCAAAACTTTATAGCTCCCTCGATCGGAGAAAACTTATCCAAAACAAATCTCTGACTCCGAAATCCAAATTCCTTCGTCTCTAATCCACAAAATCTTCTAATGATCCTGGCTGCCTACATCCAAACTGATCAGCTTAACCTTAGCTGATGCCCCAAAAAGAAACAAGCTGGACCAAAACAATCCAACCCAACGATCTCCTCAAGATCAATCCAAAACCAAATACCCAACTCTACTCTTCAAACCTTAGAAGAACAAACTCACTTCTTCTATCCGGAAAAGATAACACAGAAACACTCCAAACTGCTTCCGCTACACAACTCTTATCTGGAAAAGAAGAAAAATGATGATGATGAACACAAGCACAATCTGGACAACACATCTCAAAATATGGTTCAACAGATCCATAAAAGAAAACTCAGAAATTCAACCAATCCTGAGTTGCTTCACCAAACTCTATCTCGAGAAACCATCCTTCTACTAGCTGATCCACCGGTAGCACTCCTGGAATCCGGTCGATAAGAGAACTCAATCTCCAGATACAGACAATCCTCTGTCTTCCCAGAAGACATCAAGAAAAGTCTCTGATAACCCAAGAGATCACTCAAACAATTGCAAGTCACTTTTGCGATGAATCTCGACCAATTTCCAAAGAAAACTATTCTCTCTTTACCAAACAGAACAGCTTACACTTAACTAGTCAATCCATCGAAGAAACGGGTACACTCTGCTGCTTCTGAACTCCACCTTCAGAAACTGCTAAGCCAGAAGACTTCCTGCTGGCACATAGAACACTCCGAGCTGAACTACTGACACCAAAGCCAAAGACTTTCTAATCTAAAGCTCTTCGAGTAACTCGGACCTTAATGCCAAACACAAACAACCAGCTGGACTCTGCCACATCACCGAAGCAGACACACTTCCTAAAACTTGTACCAAAGAAAACATCTTTGGAGACATTTATATTCACTGCATCTCATCATGCAGCTACCACTTCCTGAGGTATCAAAACACCATCACACATTTCTGTTAAACCGACAGATCCAAACTCAACTCATCCATTTTCGAAGATAGACTCCGAACCTTAACAGGTTACCTTCAGAGATCGATGAAATCCTTACACCACTACAAAGCTCACTCGAGACGGTATTAGGTCAACAGTCTCGACAGATACACTTCCAACCTCAAACATTCAAACTCCAACCATTGGTAGTAGTCGTGTTACATACTCCACTACCTTATTTACCTTTATAACCTATATTGGAAAATCCGAACAGGTAACCCAACAGATAGGTAGAAATAACTAAATATATATACATACATACATATATATATATAATTACAAATACACCCTCTCAAGATAGACACCACTCTAGAGCCTAGGTATTCACTCAACCTAACGCTCTGATACCAACTGTCACGACCCGTTTTCCACTAGCCAGAAAGACGTATCATGAATTAAGAAAGAAAGGGATAGAAAAAGAAAGAAAGAGAAGAAAGAAGAAACAACAACAGAATCTCAACAGCGGAACGAATATATTATATTAATAACAAAAGTATTACATAGATATACAACAATTATCAGAGTTACACAGGTTATACATCTCATACTAGGCAGTTATAAACACATGTCTAGTTATTACAACACAGTACAAAACAACTCAAACAACGAGTCAGAGATACCAACATAGCGGAATAATGGATAACTACAACGCAGAAGTCTCCTAATCCATTTGCTCCTCCATAATTCGTCAAAGATAACCTGAATCCCTTGGCTACTCGTAAAAATTTGAGTACCCAAGAGTTTAAGAAAAACAGAAATAAACTCCGGGTCATACATGGGTCTGGTGTGAGTAACAGGTTAAGTTGCTTAACTTTTGAAAAACCTTTAAAAAGAAAGGTACCACGTAAGACTCCCACACATAAACATGGAAAAGTTTTTACCTTACGCTAACCAAAACATTTGATAGGAAATCCGATGATATTATAATAGGTCTAGGGTTTCAAGTAAATATGAAATAGCTGAAATTGTCACATTATTAAATTCCAGCTACTAGCCACAAAAGTGGGTAATACAATCAAAATCGTTGGCACTTATTGGATTTTGAATTCCATACAATGGCAGGGCTACTGGGGTACCGCCCGTCATAGTACATGGCCTAGATCACCGTACCGAGGAGCCACCCTAACTCCCCTACAATACAAGGCCGGAACCATCCCTTACTGGACAGTCCCGAACAAGACAACCCCGGTAGTTGTCGCGAATCAACCGCCCACATAGCCGAATAAAAAAAGACTTATAGACAGGGGAAAATCTCATCCTACTTGGGCATGACCCACTTAGCCTTGCTGCACCTCCCCTGTTTTAGCCATTCTCGGTTGATGAGGCTTGAGGCTACGATTACCTTTAGAGAAAACATCTCTTAGAATGCTCATCATCCACCTGACGATGTTCTGAGAGCATTCAATCCATACAAGTTCATTCCGGGTTCGAACGAAACCGAAGGCATTATCTCGTTACTCTCATTTTGGAATCACCCTCAGAGTTAACGACGATAACCCTTGCACTCTGAATCTTCATCTTCACTTGAGATTCACGACCTATCGTTAATTTGGATTGATGTGGTTTTCGGATATCCAAATATGGAAACCCGATCCCGGTCTCATCGAAATCCAAAACGTGTCTTTTAGGTCCAAGTTGTTTTAAATTTAAAACAGTTCAATTTAATTATCTATATACACACAGATAGATAATCAAATTGAATTGTTTTAAACTTAAAACAACTTGAACCTAAAAGAAACGTTTTGGATTTTGATGAGACCGGGATCGGGTTTCCATATTTGGATACTCGAAAACCACATCAATCCAAATTAACGATAGGTCGTGAATCTCAAGTGAAGATGAAAATTCAGAGTGCAAGGGTTATCGTCGTTAACTCTGAGGGTGATTCCAAAATGAGAGTAATGAGATAATGCCTTCGTTTTCGTTCGAACCCAGAACGAACTTGTATGGATTGAATGCTTTCAGAACATCGTCAGGTGGACGATGAGCATTCTAAGAGATGTGTTCTCTAAAGGTAATCGTAGCCTCAAGCCTCATCAATCGGGAATGGCTAAAACAGGGGAGGTGCAGCAAGGCTAAGTGGGTCATGCCCAAGTAGGACGAGATTTTCCTCTGTCTAGAAGTCCCTTTTTATTCGGCTGTGTGGGCGGTTGATTCGCGACAACTGCCAGGGTTGTCTTGTTCGGGACTGTCCAGTAAGGGATGGTTCCGGCGTTGTGTTGCAGGGGAGTTAGGGTGGCTCCTCGGTACAGTGATCTAGGCCACGTACTGTGACGGGCGGTACCCCAGTAGCCCTGCCATTGTATGGAATCCAAAATCCAATTAGTGCAAACGATTTTGATTGTATTACCCACTTTTGTGGCTAGTAGTTGGAATTTAATAATGTAACAATTTCGGCTATTTCATATTTACTTGAAAACCCTAGACCTATTATAGTATCATCGGATTTCCTATCAAATGTTTTAGTTAGCGTAAGGTAAAAACTTTTCCATGTTTATGTGTGGGAAGTCTTATGTGATACCTTTCTTTTCAAAGGTTTTTCAAAATTTAAGCAACTTAACCTGTTACTCACACCAGACCCATGTCTGACCTGGAGTTTATTTCTATTTTTCTTAAACTCTTGGGTACTCAAATTTTTACGAGTAGCCAAGGGATTCAGGTCAGCTTTGACGAATTATGGAGGAGCAAATGGAGCAGGAGGCTTCTGCGTTGTAGTTATCTAGTATTCTGCTGTGTTGGTATCTCTGAGTCGTTGTTTGAGTTGTTTTGTACTATGTTGTAATAACTAGACAGGTGTTTATAACTGTCTAATATGAGATGTATAATCTGTGTAACTCTGATAATTGTTGTATATCTATGTAATACTTTTGTTATTAATATAATATATTCGTTCCGCTGTTGAGATTCTGTTGTTGTTTCTTCTTTCTTCTCTTTCCTTCTCTTTCTTTCTCTTTCTATCCCTTTCTTTCTTAATTCATGATACGTCTTTCTGGCTAGTGGAAGACGGGTCGTGACATAATCACTTTGAAATAATTCCAAATTTCTCTAGTTTTAGATTTAAAACTTCAAGATTAAATTCCATTTTAATTTATAAGTCATAATTATATATAAATTTATACTTCCTTAAAACATTTCATTATGTTTTATCATTGTTTATCCAATAATAAATATCTTTTATTAAGGTACAATATCCAGTCTATAATAATTATCATATCTAAACACATTATCTACTCCATCATGCTTTATTGGAAAAATATAGTCAAGGAAACATATTTCAAGCACTTTGAAAATTCTTTTGAATTTTCCAGGATTTAAATTCATATTTTGAATCCATTTAACTTAACATATTTGCATAGTTAATCCTTACCCAAATTTCTATTTGGTTATATATGTTACCACTAAATTTTATATTTTTGTTTCATTTTAATAACAACACCCGATTACCTTAATATACTATAATAATTAAAAAAAAATTCTTCATATGCAAAATATAACTTATATAAAAATCATTTCTAAATCATTTTTTAAAACCATTTTTAAAATAATTATATCCGAAAATAATAAGTACGCCCACATATATACCACACTCAGCTCATTCTAGGGTATCACTGACCCTATCTCTAATGAGTTATCCCCACCAAAGCCAAGGCTCTCGCTTAACCTTCAGCTCTAATACCACGAGTAACGACCCAGAGATTTTCAACCACGAAAATCAACACAAATACGTCCACTGTATAGAGTGCCGAGCAATCGAGTGTCGAAAATCCCAGACTGTTAGGGTTAAGAAGAAAAAGAGGTAGAAGAAGAATAGAAAAAAAAACAGCACAGAGTCTCACAATCGCAGGGAACAAAATATAATATAAGATAACAGTATTTGTACAAAGAACGGCTGTAACTGTCAGTATACATACAAGATACCAGAGTACAACAAACCCAGACAGTTATAATAACTTGTCCACTACTTTTGTCTATACAGTCCATAATACACAGCGGAAAATAGTTGATACGTCTCTACATCCAGATCGTCTCCTGAGCTTCTCCTGAGCTCCAAAAGTCCTAACCTGAAAATCTGTAATACTCGGTCTGACTTGAGCATAACAATAAAGTAACACCCAAGTCAGGTTGGAAACCAGCGTGAGTAAACACATTTAATATGAAATACTTAAGTTATACAATCTTTTGAAAACTAAGGGTAACTCGTACAATACGTTGAGTTTTCATCAGTTTTCAACCAAACACTTCTACGAAAATCCATTGATTTTAAAATGATGCCCAAACACAATTACTTATTTAAAATAATCACATTTACCTATTTATTCAACATCAGCCTATTAGACTCTATAATCAACCTGTAGAGATTTGTAGTGATTATTAAATATAAGTGGTTCCGTATAACGCTGATATCCGATCACGTTCTCTTCGAATCCAAACAATAGATTTGAAAGGGTCCAATTGTTTAGAATAAGACAATTTATTAATTAGGGTGATAATATTCTTATATGGGAATTCATTACAAATATTTATTTCAAATAAATACATATCATCATTTTAACCTAGCGATTTTAACTTGTCTGGCTAACTAATTTAACGATCAATAACCATATCAATAATTCGCTTATCAGAGTTTATCCTACCTTGATTAACCATATTCATCTATAATTAAATCCCCATTAATCCAAAGAATTTATAAAAGCAATTTATTTTAATTACTTAAAGCTTACGTTCTATTTAATATCCTCTTAGTTAATTTATAAAATTTTATAAACTTTTAAGTCAAATAATAATGCAAGTAATTATCCACTAAAATATCATTAACTTTAAATTGTGGATTTAAAATGAAAAAACCTTTTTTTGGTTAAAAGAAATTATAAAGTATCCTATATATCTAAAAATGAAAATTTATTCCCTTTCTTCCTTTTTTTCTTTTTCCTTATCTTCTTATTCTTTTCTTTTTTTCTTTTCCTTTTATTTACTTTTTCCTCTATTTTTCCCTTTCCTCTATTTTCTTTTCTTCCTTTTCTTCACCTACTTTATTTTTTTTCTCTTTCTTTTGCTTTATTTCTTTTTTCCTATTTCTTCGACCCATTCTTTCTTCCCCTCTCCTTTCTTTCTCTTTTATTCCCAGTATTTCCTGCTTCATTAATCCTTCTTTCAACTTGAACGTGCACGAGATACGTGCACGCCACTCTACACTCTGGCCGGCGAACCTCGCCACCGACCCTCCCAACATGTTGACTCCGACCCCACATTTCATTCGCCCACCTGGAACCATCATCTGCCTCAAATCCAAGAATTTCACCTTCCAAACGCAACCTAGAAACCACCGAAACCTGTCAATGCCTCGGCGTACCACCACGGCCCACCATTCTTCACTAGAATCTTCCATAAGATTCACCGTGACTCCCTCGACCATTTCCTTCCCATGCGCTACCTCCTCCCTTCCTACCCTCGTTGTAGTTCGACTACGAACTAGGTCGACAAAAACACGCCCTAAACCCTACTGCGACCTCGACCGCCCTCTACGCCACACCGTAAATCATCCCACTATTTTTTCCATGCTCTCCATCGCCGCCGCCTCCTCCTGACCCAACGCCGACCACCATCACCCCCTTGTTCGTCGAAAATTGATAAAATCCCAAAAACTGGTCATCTTCCCTTCTCTCATCTCATAAGCAACTAAAATTTTTGATACCACCTCAAAATTCATCATTTTCGATGACGAATCGATTCACATAAGTAAAAGCTCATATTTTGATACTTGAATTCTTCCAATTTTTGATTACTTGTTGTAAAACGTACTTTCTACCTTTCATACTTCAAAGTAATCACTATAACTAGTTTTAATATAAAGTATACTCAATGACAAACAGTTTTTCTTTTAACACCAGGATCCAAAACAAATTAGATTAAGTGATAATAATTTTTGAAGTCAGGCATAACATCCATTTTCTTTGAATAATACAGAGCAATATCAAAAGAAGATGATGAACATCCCGGGCTTCTCTAGTTTTAATCACTTACGTATATTCATATATGGGTATGTATATTTTTGGTACAAGCATATACGTTAAATAACACTTGAATCCCACGGCAAAGCATAGATTACAGTATGTAAAGGATTTAGTTTTACTCACATTTCATTCTTTTCTTTTGAACAGAGCAATATTTGTTTCTGAAAAAGGAATACAGCTTGCTTTTACCAATGCTTCAGCCTTTGATCTCCTTTACTTGAGTTGCTTTGATTTTTCTTATGTTTTAAATGGTAGCTCTTAGTTTCACTTAGTACTTGAGTTTGTTCGAATCAATAAAAATAAACAAAGTAAGAGTGTGTGTGTGTGTGTACGAGGCAAAGTGTACAGGTGAAGCTACAATGTGTACAGGCTGAGATGTTCTTTTTTTTTGAAAATAAGCTAACCTGACTTTGAACAAAAGTGAAATGATAGTTTATAAAAGCTTCGATGTTTACAGGCTTTTGCCAGAGTATGACTTGATTTTGAAATCTTGCCAGGATAATGTTCCCTTAAGAATTTACACATATATATGTATATATCTTCATACATACATATATTATTTTAATCTCGCCAGGCTGGTGGAACTGTTAAAAGTGAAGGCACAGTATGTAAAAGTCAAGATTTTCCTCATTTTTATTTTATTTCCTATTGGCAGATTTGATTTCTTATGAAAAGCCCAAGTGATTTGATTTTTCCTTTAACTCTTGTATGCTTGGATTTGATGTTGTCTCCTTTTAGGTTTACAAGTATGTATCTATATATATGTATACACACACACTAGCTATTTTACATTGCATACCCACATATATTCTACATTTACTTATATGAATATAGTTATTGCCTTACTTTTACACACCTATTTACTTGTACATGTTTTACCTTCTATTTTATATATTTGAGTATACACGTGCTTACATATATGTATAGGTATTTTATTATTTCCATAAGTATTGTTTCAATGTCATATATACATATATTTATGCATACAATACTTTAATGATCATATATATCTATTTATGTATGTTGTTGTCAACCTTTCATATATTTGCTTTTATATACTTCTATATGTTGTTAACATCATAAGCGTGTTTGTGTACATATATATATATATATATATATATATATATATATATATATATATTGGATATTTTATTTTAATTTAAATAGTGGAGTACGTACATATATAATTTATTTTTCTAAAAGATTCATCATTATTTTTCCGAAATTCTATAGATTCAATATTTAATAGAGCCTTTAAATTAACTCATATATCCAGATATTTTAGATATCAGAAATTTATTTGTTTGATCTATTAATATCCCAATAATTTAAATCAGTTAATTCCCTAATTATCCGACGTCAAAAATTCGGGTCGTCACAATTATAGTACTTTATTATAGCACTTATATTATATAACTATAACGCCTTTCAAGCGCTATGGTTTATTTTTCTGTGTGTTTGATGCATCATGCTATAAATTACAGTTTAGTAATAGCATATCAAAAATGAATCTTCTTTAAACACATAACAATATGAACAATGCAAGAGTCGAAGAATATAATAATCAGAAAATGTAATGCGTTATATTAAATATACCAAATATCCACAGACATTGTAGTAAACATGCTCAAACATACACATAATATCCATTTACGTATGTTTTCAGCATGTACCAAAAAGCTGCAACAAATGTTTAAGTACATGCTAAAAGATTTCACATTGCCAGTTGAGGGTACATGTATATGGAGCATCTTTCATTTACAAAATTTTCCTATCACAAAAATAAAAAAACATGATTAGTGGTAACAAATGAATTAGCCACCTGAGCCATAAATTCTTTTAATATACAAAAGAGACAAACCTACAATATCAATACTGCCAACCCGAATCAAAACTTTGTAAATAATTATAAACTTGAAAAACTCATCCAAAGGAAGAAAGGAGCAAGTATGCAATCTTTTATGCATCTTCTTCTCAAAAATTCATCCTTAGTATATCAAAAAAATAACTATAGTAACATGGAGGAAATGACCACTGTATTGAATAAAATTATCCTTTGCTTGATTTAGGGCTAGTGCATGTACCAATTCCAGTGACTGCAAAAATTATAATGCACAATAATATTTGTAAGAGACGAGCACCATTGTCCCAGTGGTTAAGTGATTTGACATTGGTGTGAGAGGTCACAAGTTCGAAATTTGCATAGTGTGATTAGAACATTTATTGACATATGATTTGTGATTTGTTGTCCCAGTGACATGTTGTATCTAAGTACTGTTTCAAAAAAAATTGTAAGAGATATATTAATTAGCATTAAAATAAAACATTGATCATGCTATGAATATGAACTTAATAAAATTCCCAACCAAAAATGAGTTAAAGTTTTTATCAAACACGGAAGTTTAAGTATGAAGTGTACCTGGAATAGCTTAAACATCTTCATAATATATTGATTTATTAAAATTTATAAAATTAGTTAATTTATTATTGTTGTTGTTTTTGTTATATATATAGAGTTAATTTTTATAAAATTTAGCTAAGTTAGTTAATATTTTGTGATTTACTATTAATATTAGTATTATTATATAAATTTAGCTAGATTTAATAAAATTAGTTAACTTGGTTAATATTTTATAGTTTTTTTGGTTATTAACTTAGTTTATTTTTATAAAACTTACTGTTACTTTATTATTATTATTATTATTATTATTATTATTATTATTATTATTATTATTATTATTATTATTATAAACTTAGTTAATTTTTATAAAACATATTTAAGTCGGTTAGTACTCTATAATTTATCTGTTGAATATGCTAGTATATGATTTTTGTTTGATGATAATAAACATATATATATTCATTTAAATATATTTTTTATTGTACTATTTTATTTTCACATAATTAAATAAATATTTGCTGAATAAAATAATTAACACAGAATTTAAATTCGAACAGATATTTTATTCAAACAAATATTTTATTATAATTTTGAATTGTACAAATTTGAGCTCTTACCATATATATACAATTTTCAACTACAACACAATCTGATCACCATACAATTATCATTTGCATTACCACCTCACTACATTTCACTCAATCACTCGTATTTAGCTTCAGCTCTATTCTAAATTGAATCCAACATCTGAGTTATCTGCAAAATAAACACTGACGTAGTAAAATTGAAAACGAAATAATTTTTGCAGCGTAAAATAAAATGTTTTTTTGAAAATATTATTTGCCTTAGTTATTTGGGTTGTTCGTCATCATTTACTTTGAATTCATTATACACGAACAGCTTGTGACATGCATAGTGTATCACTGTACATGCCACAAGGCCGTGCACACCGATATGCACTTGATAAAATTATAGGAACATGTGAGCACAAGGTCAAACCCGAGCCGTGGCTAGATTCAACTCAGGTGCGATACAAATAACGTCATAAAATTATCTAGTACAAATTCTCAAGCAACACAGCCTCGACATTCAAATGGGTCAACTCTAAAAGCAAATGAATAGTACAGATTCATATACAAAGTGCAAACCAACCGTGTGCAACCAGAGCACTTAAAGTTCAGCGGCAACCAAACAAGAATGAAGTAAACAACAATATGCATATAGTCAAGCACAAGTCAAGACAGGGAGCAAAATGCATACACATAACAATTACAATATGAACTCAAGGAAATATGCAACTGAATACAAGTGCATAACAGAATCGATGCAGGTATAAGATAGCAACTCGGAGGAACCACATACCAAATCAGTTCCACAATAACCAAGTTAGTATGCAACTTAAGTTTTAAACATATAGCACAAATATACAGTGGATCATGAAAACAGTTGCAAGATTAAATCAAGGTATCACTAACACTGACCACATTTAAAACATGGATAAGCATGATGAACCAAACCAGATCACATGTTCAAAGTGATCTAAATGTACACAGCCAAATAAGCTCAAAGCAAGCCCAGTTACAAATGCAAACTAGCTCGAAGCAACAACTCAATCAAGCTCCACACAAAACCAGACCACATGATACATGACTTGAGAACAAGGCTACATTCAACACACATGTATATACACAGTGTATACATAAACAACAAAGACCAGTCAGAGCATGCGAGAGAAACTTCAACGGTGGTGCAAATACATACATACACTTTTATACACATACACACATACACACATACATACATACATACATAAATACATACATACATACATACATAAATATATATATATATATAGACAGCAGCTCAAATGAGCAATTTCAGACATGACTCGACTACAATCGGAACAGCAAAGTGAACCAAACCAATATTACACAACAACAAAGGCAACAGGATAACTCGGCTAACTGTATAGGAAACCAGAGAATACAAGAGACAACATGAAGTCTCAATATAAACAGTTGCAGTAACAAAGTCAAGGTGCATAAGAAAATGAAATTTGTAGTTAATCGAAGTCAAATTCTCATATCACAAAATTAAGAAGCCGAAGTCATAGCAGGTTTTTACAAAAATTAGGGTAGCAGTTTTTCAAACCAAAGTCAAGTTTTAATCAAAGCCGTGGTGACCAAGTTATAGGGAAAAATAAGAAACTGGCCAAAGCAGGTTCGAATAAATCCAAATCAAGTTGTGATACTCAAGCAACAAAATTATACGAATTGAAAAGGTCAGAAAACATCAT
The DNA here is from genome assembly GCA_030765085.1 of Allium cepa. Taxonomy (NCBI): domain Eukaryota; kingdom Viridiplantae; phylum Streptophyta; class Magnoliopsida; order Asparagales; family Amaryllidaceae; genus Allium; species Allium cepa. The sequence goes on along the minus strand of CM060945.1, from coordinate 942,785,820 downwards.
AAGCATTGAATCAAAAATCAGTGGCCAAGCATAGCAACGCGAATAATTCAAACTAGATGTATATGAACGAAAATTAAGGGGTTTGAACCCTATTTAAAACCCAACCATCGTCGGCAATAAAAATCATTCGAGTTCAAATAATATCACAGAGAAAAGTTTAAATCAGTAACTCGAATCAAAAAGTCGAACATAATCAAAATCGAAAAAGAATATCACGTGCTGTAAAGCAAGTATACGCACGCGAAAAAGTGGAGCGGCTGCAAGCAAGGATCAGCGAAGGGATCAATTGACGAGCCAGATCAAAGAAAATTCATCACTGTCATTGAACAATTTTCAAGTGGTGACCTCATTTGTCATGAAGCCCTAATTTTTCTTTAAAGAGGAAAGAACGAGCAGAAAGGAAGCATCCATTTTTCGAAGAAAAAGGATACAAGCCACTCTCTTTTAAATATTATTGGGCTTTATTGTCAATTAGGGTTTCTTTTTTTTTAAGTTGTTTTTAATTTGTATTTTTCTTTAAACTTTTGTAATTTCTAGTCGTGTGACTGGAGAATGAACTACGTTGGTTTAATTCGAGAATTCACAACTCAATGGTTGAGTTGTGGTAGGGTTTTGAGCATGGAATTAGATTAATCGATAGAGAGTGTCGTAAGTTTACGTGTGTAAGCATCTGACTACTTAATTTACAGTAGAAACCTTAGGGGCAGCACATAGGCTGGGCTTTTCTGAAGCTAGTAAATCTGTGTTGTTCCATTTCTGCTTTTTATATTCTGCTATTATCTGTGTTGCTATTATTCTACTAATATCAGTGTTGCGATTATTTTACATATTTCCATATTAAATATTTATCATTATTAGTATCACCCTATCCACCCCTCTCTAGCGTGAAATTGATCCTACAAGTGGTATCAGAACTAGAAACAAAAGCCATTTTTGTTTTAAAAATTTGATTTTTCAAAAAACAATTTTTTTTACGAATTTGAATTTTTAAAATGGCTTCTTTTAATAATGCTTTTGCTGAGGGTCGGTCCAGTATTATTCCTCTTATTTTTGATGGAACGGATTTTTTTATCTGGAAATTAAAAATGGAATTTTATTTAAAATCTGTTAGTTTTAAATGTTGTGATATTATTGAAAATGGATATGATATAATAGACGAGAAAAATACTTCAATTAATGCTCTTGCTATGCATATACTATATTTTCATATTAATCAAGATAATTTTAACTTTATCTCTCATTGTGAAAACGCAGATGAAATCTGGAATACTTTTGATGCAATATATGGTGCGAAAGTCAACAATGATGAAAAATTCTCCACACTACAAGAAAAACTACTTTTAGTGGCATATATTAGTAGCGTTTGTGTGCTAAGTGCAACTAATGGTATTTGGCTCTTTTTATTTTCACTATTTTATTTGATTAAAACGCTACGCCTGTATTCGGTGGGAAAAAATTCCAATTTTTTCGATCTATTTTCGTTTCCCTCCATATCACGTTTCTCCATTTACTTCTCCACCTGCAAAACCCAAAATCAATTTTCATTTCCCTCCCTATCGTGTTTCCCCACTTACTTCTCCTCCCGCAAAACCCTAAATCCATTTTCGTTTCCTTCCATATCGCGTCTCTCCATTTACTTCTCCTTCTACAAAACCCTAAACCCGACCCAAATATAAACCGGCTACCCAAAATAAAAAATAAAACACAGATGAAAATTCTCCAAACACAAATTGAATTCCCAAAAACAACTCGAATTTCTCAAAACAAATCAAATTTCCCAAAACACACAATCTCTCGATCCTAAAAAAAGTTTAAGTCGAGGTGATTAGGGATTTGGAGTTGCGGTGGTTGGTGGAATGCAGTGAAGTCATGGTCGAGGTTGTGGGGGTCGCGGCGACTTGGTTGTGGTGGTGATCGAAATACAAGAGGAGGTTATTCAAAGACGTGATGACGGTTCTGTGAGTTCGGACTGGAGTAGCGGTTGTGGAAGCGGGCAATTGATTTTGCGTGTAGGTGACGGATTGGAGGCGCGTATTTTTAGGTGATTAGAGTGGTTGGTGAACTGGAGATTTGGTTGTGAGGTGGCCGATGGGATTGCGATGAGGGTTCGAGGCGTTTGACTTGTTTGATTGGGTTTCGATGAAGGAGTTTGTTTTTATTCGAAATTTGTTGTGGTCTGGTGGTTGGGCTGGAACATCGGCCTCGGTGGTAGCGATTGTATCAAAAAAAGGTAAACAATTTTATAATTTATTTATATGTTTGATTATTTTACAGTTCCAATAACCTATATCTCACTTCCATGATCATTGTTCATCTCAATTAAAATGCATGTTGAATTGGTTTTTGATTATTTTTATTTGAAACCATAACACTAGACTACAAGAGATTGGAATTATAAAAAGGAAAGTAATTGTATGTTGATATGTTTTCTAAGTGCTTCTTGGTATTAATTCCATCGGTTTATTATCAATGTACGATTTTATGCTACTATGATAATGGAATATATAAGTTAATAATCATGTTCTTCATTTATTCGAACGGTTTTTCCAATATCAATGTAGGGGGATATGCAGGTCAAGCGACGGATGATTATGTGCGAACTTGGGATGTTCACTGCGATGCCGTACTCGTCCCACCCGCTTTTGATGGCCACGCAGTCGTCCCCTGACACTATGTAGCAGTCCTCGATCCTTACGTTCGTACACGAATCTGGTTGAGGAAAATATGATAATATATATTATGATCGTAAGCTCAACAAATTATAATCAAGATATAGTTTTTTCCGTACCTAGGTTGATTCCATATGTGTTTGGAGAACGTATGGGTGCCAGGATTGTGATTCCTGATACTAGTATGTTGCTGCTGTAAACAGAATGGATGTTCCAGTTTGGAGAGTTGGGGAACGTGAGGTTGGACATGGTGATCTGGTCGGAGTACATCAGTTCGACTAGGTATCCTCAAGTGTATTTTAGTTTCTTGCTTTTGAATTTTGACCACCAGAACGCTCCTTGTCCGTCAACTGTACCATTGTTACCTGAGAAATTGAATTTTTATTGAGTGTACGTTTATACGTTACACTGATGAATGCTGAATGTACCTGTAATGATGACATCAGTGAGATTGGTGCCGCTGAGGAGGCTGCCGTATCCTCCTCCTGGTCCATCTCTTCCTCTTCTATATGACGGTAGCGGGTCTATTACTGGCCATTCGCTTATGTCCTGTGCTCAAATTTAAAATTCCATTTTAAATAATTCCCATTTCGATTTACCACTAAACATTACCGGTACCGTTAAATATATTCGTTATTACATGCAAGTTTTTCTTTTGTTTCCTTTTTGTAGATTCTAATAAACTTGGGAAAAATAACTTTGTATTTAGTTGATGGAAGTACAAGATGATTTTAAGTTGCGAATAAAGTTCTATACAAAATTACAAATGTCAAAACTTTTAAGTAATCAACTACTCTGTCAAATGGAATTCGCTCTGGACAGCAACACTTTGCAGTATGCATGCTTGAATCTTGCTGCTTTGAGAATAACCAAATCTATGGATATTCTAAAACCAAATAATCGACTATTTAATATGATTTCTTTATCAGGTTTATACTGAAATGAAATCTATTACTCATTTATGGTTGAAGATTAAAAACTTTTCTAGTTTAATCAACTAGAAAATTGTATCGGCTGCATTTTATAAAAGTAAAATGTGAGCTTAATATTGCATGCAAATTCAAAATGACTAATAAAAATTTGCATGAAAGTAGGCATAAGGACAAAGTTAGAAAAATAATGTAAAACTGAATATAATACTAGATATAACTAGTATTTTGTATAGTGTAAAAGTTGAGTATAATGCTAATTATAACTAGCATACGACCTTTTTATTTCAAACTTAAATTCATAAAATACCAATAAAAAAAACAAGTTTGACAAAACATAAAGGTGAAGTTTTCAAAAAAAAAATGCAGTCTAAAATTCAAATATATGCAGATGGAACTGAAAAACATTCATATGAATGTTAGTATGTGTAAAGCACATTCTTTGGAGGTGTGGAAAAAAAGTTATATTAACTTCTTTTTAGTACAATTGATAGTGGATTGCCACTTTTCTTGATAGTTGATTCAATCTACATTTTTTTTCTTTCTAAAAGAAGAGGTGATCTAGTGTGCTAGATTATGTATTTTAGTGAATTTAATTAGAATCTATAACTACTTGCACATTGTAGCAAAAAATACTGATGTATTCAGAGGAAGTTGCATGTTCTATGAACTCTCTTATAGCCAATCTTTATTTGATGTCTTATACATCCTGTGTGCATGTAGGTAGCATTGATTGTTAAAAACATCCATCTTCATATTCTTCCTACAATGAATCCTGATGGATTTGCTCTTAAGAGACAAGGTGACAAATTTTATAAGAGAGTTCAATCATGAATAACAGATATCGATGTCAGTGATTTCAGATAGGGACAACGGTGGAAATTAACGTAGGATAACTTTTATTCTATTTAAATATAATAGCAATCTATTCCTAATCTATGAACCGAAAGAGGTCTGAATGCTTGTGATAATGATGGTGAACACTCCAAAATCATAGTTATGTAGGTTTGTTAGTTTTTTATGTGTGGATATACTTACTGTATTTCATAAATAAATTAGCTACAATAATATCTAAGTATTGTACCATATGTTAGTTTATTTCCAAAACAAGTTTAAGCTTGTGTTCTGTTAACTGTCATGATGCAAAAGTGTAACTTATCATGCAAAACAAAACTTATTATCATTTTTAGGAAATGCTAAATGCATTATTATTATTTTTTAACAAATTATATACATTTGCCTTTTGACAAAATGCTACATATAATTTTCTTTTTAAAAACTTTTTTTTAATATTTTTGTCAAAAAATAAATTCTTTTTATCTTATGAAAAATTGTTAATGCTTTTTCTTTTTTAATATCTTTTTCTCATTCTCTTTTTAAACTAATAATGGGTAAAGCTATGGAAGTTTTTAATTCTGGAGCTATTGTACTCCAATGCGGCACCGACTCATTATCTGGAGATCGGTTGGGTTGTTTTAATCTTTCGATCAAAGGACATAGAGAATGCGTGAGGTACATGTGATCGTTTAATGTGCCAATTCTTCTATAAGGTGGAGGTGGTTACACAATTCGCAGAGAAGGGGATGGTGAAAAGGATGTGTATTGCAGAAGTGAGGAGTTTGGGGAGTTTGTTTGTGTTGAGGCAAGATGCAGTGGTGGATGGTGGGTGCAGTTGAGTCGATGATGGTTGCAGTTGAGTCTGTGGTGATAGTAGTGGATATATGGAGGAGATATGTAGGTGGATTTCAAGCTATAGTAATGTATGGGGATGGTTTTCTAAAAGAGTGGCAGAGAGGGGTATGAGGAAGCACGGCAGTTATGGGGAGTGACGCTGCAGTTGTGGTTGGATGAGAATGAGGAGGTATGTGTAGCTATGGGGGATGATGGTTTGTGATGGTGCAGGCTGTATTGTGCAGGTTGATTTGCATCAATTGTATGGTTGTTGTATGCAAGGAGAAATGGAAAAAGGTTATGGAGGACTGGTTAAAGGAGATGATAGTGAATGGTGGTTCTATGGTTTGAGGATGTGCAATAACTAGGTAGTTGTTGTCAGAAGTTGTGAGAGCAGTAGATGAAACAGTGAGTAGTGGTATAGCAAGAAGGTGGTTATGGAGTGTTGTGATGTTAGATGATGTGGGTTGAAGTGATAATGCCTGAAGCCAGAAGTGTTGTAGTTGATAGGGATACGTTGGTGGATGTGTTGTGATGTATGTGAAGCGTACGACAGAGGATATATGAATTGAGATATGGCGGTATGAGGATATATGATATGAGTTGCTTAAATGTTTTCCAATGTGGTGAAGTCTGGTAGTAGTGTATGAAAGCAGTTTGGTAGCACGGGGGTTGCAAGACAGTGTGTGAATGCTTTGGTTTGTTGCTGACAGTAATGGGTAGGGGAGTTGGAGGTGTAATGCAGAGGAAGGAAATGGAGCAGGGCAATGCAGAAGTTAGTGACGATGAAGTATGGGATGTTGGTGATGGCAGTTTTAGGCAATGGTCAGGATGTATGGTTAGAGGTAGGTAGAAGGTAGTAATAAGGGAATGTATGGTTGTTTATAACTATTTAGTTAGTTATTGCAGTCATCTTGTTTTAGATTATGTAGGTTCCGTGTATTACAATCTGGTAACTCTTTGAATGTATATTTTATATTGATGTTGCCTTCCAAATAAAGATTCTTAAGGCATAACCTTATATCTGAATTCTGAATAACATTTTTTTACTTCTATATTGACATGTCCAAACTACGCAATGAGAATCAACCTTATAGAATCAGGGTTATTCTATGTTCTTCCTTGGCTTACAACGGCAATCTCTGCAAATATCGAAGGTTGGATAGTTGACACATTTGGTAGTAGAGGGATATTTGTCACTGCAGTCAGAAAGGTATATAAGTTGACTACTATAGTATTTTCTTCAAGTTAAAAATTAAAGTGATAATCATATGAGTTCACTGTAGAAATATGTGCATACCTTATTTGGAAATTTTACCATGTGTTCCCATAGTTTATTATTAGATGAATATTTAAGAGTTTTGAAATATTTTCCTTGTAGATAATGCAATCAATAGGATTTCTTGGGCTAGCTTTCTTTCTAATGCAACTGAATCTTGTTAGCTCTCCTTCAGTAGATGTATTATGCATGGCATGCTGGCAGGTGAGTTGATATGTACATCAATGAGATTGCTAATATTATGACATACAAAAAATTGAATATTAAGATAGACCAATGATGAAACATCTTTTACTGAATTTTTATATAGAGGACTGATGCATTTTCCCAGTCTGGTTTATATTCCAACCATCAAGATGTCGGCCGGCGTTACTCTGCATGTATTATTGTTGTAGTCCTATAAAGAAATATCTTTTGCTTGAAATTAAGATTTATACAATAATTCTTAAAGTTATTAATAAATATGTATAACTATTATTGCACATTTGCATTGAGCCTTTTGCAGGGTGTATCGCACATAGAATTAATATGTATAACTTGACCATAGTACTGAATACACAATCTGCCCATAGTACTGAATACACAATCTGCACATAGAATGAAATCCAGTCAGACATCTAACCTAGTTTTGATCTGAATATCTATGTAAATTGAAAATTGTGTATTCGTTGGGGAACTATATAGGATGCATATAAAAATAGAACAATTTTTGTTAATATGTGTTAATATAGAATATCGAGTTATAGATTACATGATTTTCATATATACATATACACACACACACACACACATATATATATATATATATACACATATATACATATACATATACATATATATATATATACACATATATACATATACATATACATATATACACGCATATATATATATATATATATATATATATTGTTGATTGTTAAACTCGTTTGCAGGTAATTAGCTATTGCGAAGCGAAGACTGTCGATAACAAAGAACTATTGGTAATCAAGCAACGAATATGTTGTCGTATTTTGTTAGTACCATTTGTGGAAATTTGTCTGTGAATGCTTGTAGTGTGTGACTTATTTTGTTGAAAAACTACTATCGAATTGATTATGGATATTATATTTGATTGTGAGATTAGCATGTTTTTGCAATTATTTGAATTTGATGATCATATGATTGATTGTTTGTATATGCTAATTATGTGATTTAATTGTTTGTTTGAATATATGAAAATTATGCGATTGATCATTCGTTTTAATATGAATAGTATATAAGCGATTGCTGGAAATGGTATAAACCATCAACCGTAAATAGTAGCATTTAACATATGCTACCAAACAACTAATAACCAAAAAATGAAGACTTATGGTAGCGTTTTTTTAATCCTACAGAAAAAACCTATAGCTGCATTTAAAAGTGTCTTTTGGTGGCGTTTTTTAAATCCTACAGAAAATACCTATAGTTGCATTTAAAAGTGACTTTTTGTAGCGTTTACCACAACGCAACAAAAAGTTTTAGACTTTTAGTTGCATGTCGTATAGCAGCGTTCACTAAAACGCTACCATAAGTTATGGTAGCGTTTTTTCAACGCTACCAAAAGTCTTTTCTGGTGTAGTGCCACAATCATCTTAGTTAAAGAAACATGCTTAAAAAGGTTGGCAAAAGGAAGTAGTTAAGAAGATTCAATAGCCGATGAGACAAGTGATTTTTCATTCAGTGATTTAGTTCTCTTATGCCAAAAATTATTTGAGAATAATAAAGCTCTTGGGTAGAAAAATAATAAGTTGGAAAGATAACAAGCTAAACTTCATCAGAAAAATAATGATTTGAAAAATGAGCTTAAAAATATTAAGAACAATAAAAATTCTAACTGCAAAAGGTGTTTGAACCATGAAAAAGAATTTTCCCATTTTCATGAAAACCTTCATAAGTTAGAAAATGAAATTTTAAATCGAGATAAAAACAAAAATAAGTTGACTTGTAAAAATAATACTTTGCAAAAAGAGTTGGATAGCTTTAAAAAGTCAGAAATTTATAAATATGCGATTTTTGAAAAGAAATTAAATAAGATGAACGAAAATTTCAAAACCCGTCAAAAAGAAAACGTGATTTTGAGCAAATCTGAAATTATTCGATTAAATCACGAGTTTGAAAAGGAGATTGAAAAAATCAAGGATTTTGAAAAAATTGAATTTTAAAAACTCCAACCTTTTGAAACTGAGATGCTAGAAATTGAGAATAAAATTAGAAAGCTACAAAATGAAAATATGCAATTAAAAATAAATAGTTTTGAAAAGATAGATAGTACCATTAGTTGTTATTCGAAGCTAATAAATGAAAATAAACTTTTAAAATCCAAAAGTTAATAAACCTGAGTTGGTTACTCAGAAATTTTTCATTAAAGATAAATCATTTAATATACTCTTAGAAAATCAACTCATTGAGAATAAAAGGAATGCATTTGGATTTGCAAAAGTGTCAAAATATGAACAAACAACTAATAACACTTTTAAAGGGAAAAGTGTGATACCCAAACACGTGAAAACCATACCAATTTGGGTTCCAAAAGGCATGAATATAAAATCCCTTAAAGTCAAACAAATCTTGATGCCAAAAGGAACAAATATAAATAGTCTTGGGTCTCCACAAACATAATTTTCAAAAGATAATTTCCCCTAACAACCATGGACCTATAAAAACAAATATGTCATAATTTTTTCTCTCATGTAGGTGTGGTGGAAGGCTAAGGAACAATAACAGTATTATCTGGATTCTGGCTGATCCAAGCACACAATGGACGACAAATCAAAGTTCCACAGGCTAGTACAAAGATGGCAGAATCACAATGGACAACAACAAAATATTGTCGGTAAAGGTAAAATAGGTAACAGTATATTCATCTTGATTGATTTATTAAATGTGAAAATCTGCACCATAATCTGAATTAAATCGGCCAGTTATGTGATAAACAAATGAATGTTGATTTTGATTCTAGCTTTTTCAAAATTGTGCGCCAACTATCTTTTTATGCCGAGAACACTATAAGTACCTCAATAATCTCTGGAAAGTTCATATAGATTTGTTTGAACTAATGATGTTGTTTTATTGATTGTTATTATTCTAGATACACGTGGATATATTTGCTTATCTTACTACTTCTAGATCTGACACTACGTTCACTAATTGTAAATTTGCACGGTTTCAATTCAAATTCAAAAGAATTTTATTTAAAAGCTGTTAAAAATGATTTTAAGGTATTTTGTCGAACACTTCATGGTCTGGTCTATAACATCCAACTAATGATAATCTTGAGTCAAAGGGAAATTCGGATGCAGATTACACTAGTAATCTAGTTGATAGAAAAATTACTAGTGGAACGTGATTTATGTTGAGACATTTATTATTAGTTGCATCACCTTCAAATAAAATATCTGTATATTTTTCATTTCAAATGATTTTAAATTAGTAGACATTTTCTTATAAAACCCTTTCAGAAAATAGTTTTGTTGACATTGTTTCAGATTAGTCATTTTAGAAAATTTGATTTTATAATTATTCTTGGATTTGATCTTAAACGACAACATTAACTAATCTAACTCACTATTGATTATCGAAAAGATAAATAGTGATTGAATGGTGATGAGTATTGATATTGATCATATATTATAACTTGAGAAAGTATAGTTAGTAAATTTGAACAAGATTTATAATAACTCATGTTTGGTAAAAATTCCATGACCATCTCTATTTCTATCATATTTCTGACGACCATCACTCATTAAAATCCAATATAGTATGTTAATATGTGGTATTTTAAATCGGTAATTATTCTTTTGTCATTTTATTTTATTTTTTGCAATAAAAGCATACAAAGTATTCACTCTCATCTAAAAGTCCTCACGGTTATGCATGGGTGAATTACTTGGAATTTTTGATTATGTGATGTCATGCTCATTTAAAAGTCCTCACGGTTATGCATGTATGGAATGCATATCAAAATTGGTTATTAAATATATAAGTTCATTCTAATCCCATTTAAAAGTCCTCATGGTTATGCGTGGTTAAAAGATACTTAAATCCATTTTTAAAATTAGGAATACTACTAATGTCATTTAAAAGTCCTATCTGTTACGCATGGTTAGTGGATATTCAAATTCGTGATATAAATATACCACAAATAGACAAAGCTATATGATTTTATGTCATCCCTATCATTCTAAAGTGGAATATGCGCCTAACTGAGTATTTATGATTTTTGTTTGATTTTTTTTTGAAATTTTATATTTATACTCGATTGGGTATTAATGTTTTATTAATATCTATTGCTTTATCTCTATTTTTAACAAAAAGGGGAGAGAAAGGTTAAGATTTTGACAAATAAAGGTCAAATATTTTATTTTGTATTTGCATCTAGGTTCATTTGTACATTTTTATTTATTTTCATGCATATATGAAAGGGGAGCTTTGTTGTAGAGAGGGAGCATTAAAATAGGGGAAGCAAATTGAATGATCAAATACATTTAATAAATTCAAAATCTTGAATATATGTTTGTTATCATCAAAAGGGGGAGATTGTTGAATATGCTAGTATATGATTTTTGTTTGATAATAATAAACACATATATTCATTTAAATGTATTCATTATTGTACTATTTTATTTTCATATAATTAAATAAATATTTGCTGAATAAAATAATTAACACGAATTTAAATTCAAACAGATATTTTATTCAAACAAATATTTTATTACAATTTTGAATAGTACAAATTTGAGCTCTCACCATATATATACAATTTTCAACTACAACACAATTTGATCACCATACAATTATCATTTACATTACCACATCACTACATTTCACTCATTCACTCGTATTTATCTTCACCCTATTTCAGATTGAATCCAGCATCTGAGTTATCTGCAAAATAAACACTGACGTAGAAAAATTGAAAACGAAATAATTTTTGCAGTGTAAAATAAAATGTGCTTTTGAAAATATTATTTGCCTCAGTTATTTAGGTTGTTCGTCATCATTTATTTTGAATTCATTATACATGAACAGCTTGTGACATGCATAGTGTATCATTGTACATGCCATAAGGCCGTGCACGTTGATATACACGATAAAATTATAGGGACAGGTGAGCACAAGGTCAAACCTGGGCCGATGCGAGATTCAACTTAGGTGCGATACAAATAGCATCACAAAATTGTCGAGTACAAGTTCTCAAGCAACACAGCCTCGACATTCAAATGGGTCAACTCAAAAAGCAAATGAATAGTACAGACTCATATACAAAGTGCAGGCCAACCATGTGCAACTAGAGCACTTGAAGTTCAGCGGCAACCAAACAAGAATGAAGCAAACAACAATATGCATATGGTCAAGCACAAGTCAAGACAGGGAGCAAAATGCATACACATAACATTACAATGTAAACTCAAGGAAATATGCAATCGAATACAAGTGCATAATAGAATCGAGGCAGATATAAGACAGCAACTCGGAGGAACCCCATGCCAAATCAGTTCCAAAAATAACCAAGCTCGTATGCAACTTAAGTTTTAAACATATAGTACAAATATAGAGTGGAGCATGAAAACAGTTGCAAGATTAAGTCAAGGTATCACCAACACCGACCACATTTAATACATGGATGAGCATGATGAACTAAACCAGATCACATGTTCAAAGTGATCTAAATGTACAAAACCAAATAAGCTCAAAGGCAAGTCCAGTTACACATGCAAACTAGCTCGAAGCAACAACTCAATCAAGCTCCAGACCACATGATACATGACTCGAGAACAAGACCACATTTAATACACATGTATATACACAGTGCATACATAAGCAACAAAGACCAGTCAGAGCATGCAAGTGAAACTTCAACAGTGGAGCACATACATACATGCACGTATATATGCAGGCAACAGCTCAAATGATCAATTTCAGACATGGCTCAAGTGCAATCAGAATAGCAAAGTGAACCTAGACCAATATCACACAACAACAAAGGTAACATGATAACTCAGCTAATAGCGCAGGTAAACCAGAGAATACAAGAGATAATATAAAGTCTCAATATAACCAGTTGTAGTAACAAAGTAAAGGTGCGCAAGAAAATGAAATTTGTAGTTAATCGAACTCAAATTCTCATATCACAAAATTAAGAAGCCGAAGTCATAGCAGGTTTTTACAAAAATTAGGGTAGCAGTTTTTCAAACCAAACTCAAGTTTTAATCAAAGCCGTGGTGACCAAGTTATAGGGAAAAAGAAGAAACCGACCAAAGCAGGTAAAATCGAAAAAATCAAAATCAAAGCCGTGATATTCAAGCAACGAAATTATACGAATTGAAAAAGTCAGAAAACATCACAAGCATTCAAGTAAAAATCAGTGGCCAAGCATAGCAACACGAATCATTCAAACCAGATGTATATGAACGAAGATTAAGGGGTTCGAACCCTATTTAAAACCCAATCATCACCGGCAATAAAAATCATTCGTGTTCAAACAATATCATAGAGCAAAGTTTAAATCAGTAACTTGAATCAGAAAGTCGAGTATAATCGAAATCGAAAAGGAATATCACGTACCAATTTTTTAAACCAAGTATACGCGCTCGACAAAGTGGAGCAGCCGCAAGCAACGATCAGCGAAGGGATCAATTGACAAGCCAGATCAAAGAAATTCATCACTGCAATTGAACAATTTTTAAGCGGCGGCCTCATTTATCACGAAGCCCTAATTTTTCTTTAAAGAGGAACGAACGAGCAAAAAGGAAGCAACCATTTTTTCAAAGAAAAAGGATACAGAACGATTATATAAAAATAAAAGGAGGGAATTTTTTATTGTTTTTTTAATTTGGGTCGGTGTCTTTTAAATATTACTGAGCTTTATTTTCAATTAGGGTTTTTTGTCTTTTAGTTGTTTTTAATTTGTTTTTTCTTTTAAACTTTTGTAATCTCTAGTCGTGTGAATATGGAACGAACTATGGAGGTGTACTTCGAGAATTCGCAACTCAATGGCTGAGTTGTGGCACAGTTTTGAGCGTAGAGTTAGGTTAATCGATAGCGGGTGTCGCGAGTTTACGTATGTAAGCGTCTGACTACTTAATTTTTAGTAGAAATCTTGAGGCAGCACGTAGGTAGGGTTTTGCCAAAGCTGGATAAATCTGTGTTGTTCTATTTCTGTTTTTTATATTCTATTATTATCTATGTTGCTATTATTCTGCTATTATCAGTGCTGTGATTATTATGTATATTTCCACATTAAATTTTTATTACTATTAATATCACCATATCCACCCCCTCTAGGGTGAAATCGATCATACATTATCATTATTCCAAACTTAGTTAATTGTTATGAAACTTAGTTAATTTTTATAAACATGGTTTGTTTATTGTTACTATTATTATTATGATTGTCATTGTCACCTTTGTTGTTATTAGTATTATATTATTATAAACTTAATTTATTTTAATAAACTAAGTTAATTTATTATCTTTATTATTATATAAATAAATTTAGTTATTTTTTATAAAACTTAGTTAATTTAGTAATATTTAATAATTTATTACGAGTATTAATATTATTTTTTTTCTTATTTTAAACACTGTTAATTTTTATAAAACTAAGTTAATTTATTGTTATTGTTGTTAGTAATATTATTATAAACATTAATTTTTATAAAAATTAGTTGAATCATTATTATTATCAGTATGTATGGCACGTCCATTGGACATGTGCATAAAAAACATGTGTTATCTTCTAATTAGAGCAAAATAGTTTATACACACGCATACAAAAGCACAACATTATGTAGATCGTGCTTTTAGGAAAAAAAGTAACAAAAAATGTAATATTTACCACAAATTTATTTGAGAAATTGAGATTAAGGTTACAATAAGAACATGTCAGATTAAAATTCATGTAGGAATGTAAAATTATCATGTTGAAGATTGAGTTTTGAGAGTTTTGATTTGACGTGAGAGACGAAAACGTTGGTTACGGAAATAGTGCGGTTACGTTATAAGAACGCGTAGAATGTGTGGGTTGGAAATGATAAAAAATTACCATATCGTTTTGTATGAATTACCATTGATTTTGGGTTGTCACTTATTTTTAAGAATAAGACATTTTGGCTTCATCTCAACTATAGAAAAATGGAGAGGTTAATGAAGATATGGTAGAGTGGAATGACAAAGGACGAAGATAACCTTTTATTCATTTAATTTTTACTAAACTATAAGATGATTATTTTGGTAATTATAAAACCTTTAAATTGAGACGTGAAAGCAAATTCATTTCATTATAAAAATAATAGTTGTATGCATAGACAAAATAACCAATTAATTTGTAAAAAAAATACTACAATAGGAATTTGAAGGATACAACATCAAAAATAACAACTTCGTGCTGTAGAAATTATAAAAGGTACTTTGGACAGCTTAAAAACTTCAAAAGAGAGTTTCCATTTTGTACTATAGCACGTCCAATGCATTTGTGAAGAACAACCGATCTTACTTCTTTTTGTATATTACAAATAGTACGAAAACAAAAATTTAATGTTTAATTCTTATGCATCATTTGGATGCTGTGTAATCTTAGAACCTTGTCAAGGTAACAAGATAACATTTAACAACAGACTCGTTTCTCATGTTTATTTGTGATGTTTACACAACCATGTATGGTACAAATAGCTTCCGATAAATCAATCACACATATTAGGTTTTTACTTTTTTGCATTAATATGCCAAAAAATAATTCAAATGTTTTTACATGTTCGAAACTTATCAATGTTCAAATCAATGTATAAACAGAGAACCTCTAATTGGAACCACAATGCTGACATACAAAACTGATCATATAAGTTTATGTTCTACACATAAGGAAGAAAACATAATTTTATTTTAGTATATTATAAACAATCTAAAACTTATGAATAATTTGCAACTAAAAGCAAATCACGATTTCAAACATTGTTCGTAACTAAAAGAAAATCACCGTCTAAAGTACCGTTACAAACCCATTAAAAAGAAAAACAATTAAGAAATTATAAATTTACAAAGCATAAAATATAAATAATCAGAAATATTACACACACCAAGGACTATGTACGAAGATCAAGATGAATTCATATATTCTTCATCAAAGGATCACTTGAATCAAGGCAATATGCGCTTCATCCGAACTAAAACAAATAAAGCTAACAATTAGAAAACAAGTCAAATTTTCAAATCAAATGATAACAAAGTGCAAAGAAGTAGCAAACTTGCATATTTTTCATTATGATGCTTCAAACGCAATTTATCAAACATAAAATGTGCATTACTCGTATTCAGGAAGTAACAAAATTCTTAGAACTACTGGAAGAAATACAAAATAAAATACTTTGGTATCTAGAAAGTATATACTCTAATTTTGTTTAATATCAAAAGTAACCAACTGTAATAATATCAGAGTAGTCACAATGAAGAGTATTTAAGGTAATAATATTAGAGTAGTCACAATGGAGAGTATTTATTGTCATTGCCATCGTGGTAATGCTTCATAATTTACAATGTTCAATTTCAAAATAACTATCCAAATTCTACATAGATTTGATGGGAAGATGTGGAAAGGAAAGAAAATAAAACTAAATTAGCCTTAATCAATGGCGGTCCCTTAACCCATGTCGCCTCTATTCCTGTGGCCAAATTTTATTTTTCTAAAAGACGTCTTCTTTCTTCTGTTAGGTTGCGGTAAATTTCTTACTTTCTTTCAATGCAGAAGAAGGTGAATGGGTAACGTGATAAAGAGAAGTAAAATTTGTATAGGTCATTGTGCTAACTTGTGAATGGGAACATCATAAGAGGATAACCAGAGGAGTGGTTCGTGTTAATGGGATAATACTGGGAGAAGCTATGAAAACTTTGACATGAGAATGGACAAAAAGACCCTTAGTAATTAACACGGAAAGCTAAATGGGTATTTAAGTAACTTCAAAAGCTTCATTTCATGGTATTCTCGTTATATATAGATTATTACCAACTTGTTTAATTTTTATAAGCTTATTTAATTTTTATGTAACCTAACAAACGAAGTTAACTTATTATTGTTGTTGTTGTTCTTATACAAATTTAGTTAATTTTTATAAAACTTAGTTAACTGTGCTAATTTTTTATAATTTATTATTATTATTATTCAAAATTTAGTTAATTGGTATCAAACTTAGGTTAAATTTTAAAACTTAGTTATATTATTATTTTTATTATGAACTTAGTTAATTTTTATAAGCTTATTTAGTCATTATTAGACTTAATTAACGAAGTTAATTTTTATAGTCTTAGTTAATTTTATTGTGATTATTTAAATTTTATTATTACGATTAGTTGATTTAACTAATCTTAATTAATTTTATTATTATGATTATTTAACTAAGATTATAAAATTTTATTCTAACTATTATGTTTATTGTTGTTGCTATTATTAGTATTATTATTGTAAACATAATTAATTTTTATAAATTTAGTTATTTTATTATTATTAATATAAAAACTTGTTATTTTTTACCAAACTTAGTTAACTTGGTCAATATTTTATTAACATTAATATTAATATTATTATAAACTTAGTTAATTTATTATTATTATTATATAAACTTGGTTGATTTTTATAAAAGTTCGCCAGCGAAGTTAATTTTTGTGAACTTAAACTTAGAAGCACAAATCCCAAAATGCATACGTGGACAAACACACCGCTGTCGTTTCAAAATACTGCTTCCCCATTCATTTACCCTTTATTTCTCAGAAAAATAATTAAACCAAAATGACCCCCCATCCTAGATTTCTCCTTTCCCCTTTCTCATACGGTAAAACAGCATTTCTACTATTAACTACAAACCCTCAATCGACTTCCCTCCCACATAAAACTGCAAACCCTACATCAAATCACCTTCTGTCCGCGTAAACTATATATGCCTTCAAAACGTCTCTCCGTTCTACACGATATCGTCGGCAACCACCCCGCAACTACGTACCGTACGACTCCTAATCAACCGCCCAATCTGTACCATCCGCCTTCCGCCGTCATTGACTGGGTATCATGGGCGTCCCAAATCATTCATAACATCCCTCCTACACTTTGATTTCGCTTCAGGTAAGTATTATTTTAACTTAAATCCTACCTAAAAATACTGTTCCCTGAATTTTTGGCTCAAAACTGTGGGTTTCTCTTCCTTCCTCCTCGATTATAGTACATGATGCTACGATAACTATTGAACAGTGTGATTTATCACCCACGTTTATCTTTGAATTAATTTATCATTCTCAATTTGGTTACTGTTCTATACCGAATTTGTTTTAAATAACGCGTTCTTACATGTCCACAAGTAGACTTACACTATACTGACTGTTGATTATTCCAAACATTTGCAAAGTATGATATTCTAAAACTTTAATATTTGTTAGTATATAGACATTTCCTTATTTCGAACCTCAGCTTCTTTAACTTTGCTTATTTATGCTGCTCCTCAGTATTGTGGATTTAGGTGGCTGAAATTTAAACTATATGGGAAAAAATTAGTTGGTTGTGTTTTCTTCACAATTTAGTCTAACTACAGGACTAATATTAACTCGGCGGGTGTTAATTAAATTGTCTCATCTTTTTGCACTTTGTGCTGGTCTGCTGCTGACAGTAACTTATGTCTTCACCATTAACCTGATTCAGTTCAATTTTGTACATGTATATTTTGATGTAGTTTTTTTTGTTGACATGTATGTATATGAAAAACTTCCTCATAACTTTTAATTGAAATGAACTTTTTATCAACTGATATATGTCGTTTTGTTTACATACATAAAATTAGAGGATAAGCTAAAATTATGGAGTCTGGTTTGTAATTCCAGATCAATTTTAAGATCTTACATGTGCCTGAGCATGCAGGTGTTCCTCGGTAATCTCAAAGATCCAAAGTAATTGGTTCTTAGAGGTAAATCGTCTGTATTACAGGTTGATTTAAGGCCTGCTCAGACGTAGAAAACAGTCATGTTGTGTTATATAAACAATTCCTTACTACATAAAACGATTTCGATCTTAGTTTCAACAAAGTCTTCTATAGTAACTCACTATCAAGTATTATTGCAGTATCATTTTTTTCCTTTATGCGAAAAAGAACTTTGGCTTCAGCAAATGCTACAACATACCCTTATACGTATATTTAGAAAAGAAAGCCCATTCCTGACCTTCAGGTATCTTTGTATTTTCCATGTGTTTGTTATTATAAATAATTATACTATTTTGTCTTCCTCGGCTTTAATATTTTACTATGCTGTTAGCTATCGAAATAAATCAATAAATTTATCCTCTATTAGAAAAATCTCGGTATCTTTATTTTAATTTAACTTTAATTTCACAGTATGGTAAATGTTCTAAGCCTGATAATGTGCATGTTGATGATCTATTCTTTCTAAGCTCATCATTTTGAACTCACGTCTATTACTTAAACTTAAAAGCACAACTCCCAAAATGCATACGTGGACAAACCATTGCTGCCGTTTCAAAACACTGCTTCTTCGTTCGTTTCCCGCTTATTTCCCATATAAAAATAATTAAATCAAAAGGACCCCCACCTCCTCCACTTCTACTTTCCCTTCCACTTCTACTTTCCCTATTTTCATACCGTAAGTCCATTTCCATACTTCCCATGTTCATGTTACACTTTGATGTATTCATACTTCACCTGTAGTCACATGGGATGCATACTAAATAACATGCTTACAATATAGAAATGAGCCTGAAATTAATATGTATGTCATGAAGGACGATCAAACAGTTTATAAGAACTTTGCTTATCGATTTTGATGTCTACAATTTGTGTACATGTGCTAATCTATATTTTCTGCAGGCAAGTATATGACAAAGAAATCTGGACAGCATGTGTTGCATACACGGTCGTGTCAGCTTTCGGTAAACCTACTATGCTATTTACTTTATGTTTTCCATCTTCTGCCCTTTTTTTTTGTATTTTCTGTTGTAATTTTTATGCGTGCTTGTGAAATAACTAAATGTTCTCTGTACATTTATATTAACTCTGAAATAACTAAATGTTCTTTATACATTTATATTAACTCGGGCTGATATTAAATATGAATTGTGGCCTGTTAAAACTTTATTTACCTATTAGCTGCATTTGATGAGAACTTATATTGGATTGTACACTGCAGCAAGTGGTATTTGAATTGTGCAGTGTACAATAACAACTGTCCACTATGTTGTCTTCTAATTCCATATCTAGTTTCAAATACCAACAACTCGAACCTATGGGACTAAATACATTGTTTTACTATTTACTCCATAATTTATACCCCAATAAGTTACTTCAACTTAGACCTATTTTTGGAATTTGTTTGTCATCAAAATGTAGCAGTTAACTTTGCATATAGCTATTTTCTTGACACATGATTGAACCTTCATCTCAGTTACACAATTTTTTTTGTCCGTTTGCTCTGTGTTCAACCTTTTGTTATTCAACTGAACTGCGGTAAAAAAAAGCGTGTTAACATATTGATCAATACAGACAAAGCTAACGATTTACAACCTAACGGCTCCACTGCTCCACATTATGCATCCAACACCCACAGTACTGTCTCGTGGTTGTTTTTCTTTCCTTGTTAAACGTCTCACCGTTCGATATGCTTCAAGTAGAAGTTATGTACCAGTTTAATTTTTCCCCACCCAATGCGACTTATACCTATATTATGAATTCATTGTGAATATTAAAACACATGTTTTCCATCGAACAATCTCCTGTATGCTCCTTACTACCATATCACATTGAGTCCAATTACTTTTATTATTGCACTACTCTTTTACATATTTTAGTCCCATAAATGGTGTGCACGGATTATCAAAACCGCCATGTAATTTAACTGCTGAATTTAATATCTCATTTCTTAATACAGTTGAAAAAAACCTTAATATATCCAGTGTGCATGTACGATAAATAAACTTGGTGAAAACTTAAGAAAATAGAAAGAAAAGTATTTTAATATCATACCATATGTGGCAATAGGAGCCCACCCCCTTCAATTACACTTGCCTTTGCTCATGTATTTTGAGCTTTAGTCTTGCAGTGAGACGACTATAATCAATTAGTGATGATACTTTGTCTCCAAGTATAAGGTTTATAGGCAGGGATTTGATAAATGAATGTGCAAATAAAATCATATGAACTAATGACCCATTTTCAAATTAATTTATACCAATTTCGAACGACTAATTCTCACAAACACCAATACCTCTAAATAATTTGGCTGAGATCAGCAGCAATAGGACATGTTATGATGACACAATCATTTCACTGATCTGTTTCAACTAGTAACGGACATCACACACAAATTAATGAACGTTTTCGGAATAAAAAAAGATTATATCTCTGATTAGATAACTTCAGTATATATAATAAAGTAACTATTTCAAACTTCCATTGCCCTGCTCATAATAGTGAAGGCATTCTACGTAAAAAATCATCGTCTTACACATAAAGATGATTGAATGGAAAAGCATAAATGCATGAATCTCCCAGCTTAAACCATACGAACGATAATCATGAAAATAAAGTCGAGGAAGTAAAAAATATATATATGAAATTAAAGAGAGATTTAGTTTTATATTAGTATAATATAATCTGGAACAGATATTTACATGAAGACTCATGAGCTAAATGACCGCTGACTTTGAGTTCACACCCACTATGAACATGAAAGTTCGATCTATAAAACATGAAACATGTATATCGTACTTCAAATTTTATATCATATCATGTCACAATATGTTTACTTAAGGGTAAACATAGAAACATGCTAAGAAATTGGTATGTATTGGAGTATTAAAATCCAAAAAAAAAAATCTAAATTTTTGGACATATGAGTTAAGAAGAATGTCAACACAGTAATGCTTAAACTATTGTTTTTGATACTAATACAGTGAGAAAATAATAGAGAAGTTTCTTTTTTGAAATTTATGTTTGAAAATTTGCAGACACATTTTTGGAAGGGAATTCAACCTATTTTGAAAGGTTTAAAGGATTTCGACAAACCATCCATTTTTTTAATATAAGAAATGTATTGAAAATATGCTGATGATGTTCTACTAAATAAATCATCAACACATGTACATCACTGTAGTTCCGTGTATATAAACAAATATATGTCTGTTTGTATGTATTGGAAAACAAATTATCTTGCATATCAGCAGTTTGATTTTAAATATAAATTTTATCACTCAATAACTGTCGGATTTGGAGGCATGCACGTGCCAAGCAACGACTTCTGCAATCTGCTCATTGAATAAAAAAAACTATCATTTTCTACTTGGACTTACTGTCCGAATTGCTGCAATGACGGCCAGTGTATTACTGCACAGACCTCTAAAAACTATCTCTACCAATAGCATTCAGCAGAGGTTACTAGAATATTCTGCCTCCTTCGTGAATACCGAAGAGGAGGTAATTTCCACCAAACTTTAATTCCACAATTGTTTATATTTGCCAAACAATGTTTGAACTAACATTTTAGATTAATGTTTGCATTTAATGTGTCTGCTGAACAGGCAGTACAGACATCAATATATCAAACATGTACTTTCTACACCACTACACATGTACTTCCTCGACCAAACATACACCACATCATACACACACATAGATGTACACTCATGCACACACATATAGATCGACATATGAACAAACTCCAACATATACTTTTGACAACTAAAAAATGCGTATGCACTACACTCTGTCTGAACACTCAGGTTGTTACCAAACGGACCATATTATCGATTGAACTTAATATCTTATAGGTTCAATCACTTTCGACTCTACATTTGCAACTAAGGTGTATATAAATATCAACATTCCTAAGACAGACATGGTGTTGAAAAGGTAAGACTGCATTCTTTGGTGTTTAACGTTTATTACTTGAAGACAAATATCACGTCTTTCATTTTCATTACTTCCTACTTATAGGGTGGATGGAGGTCTATCTTCCAAAATTGTCCTAATGAACAAAAAAACATCTGGTAGTACCATTGGAACAACAGAAAATGTTCGCTCAACCATATCACAAATGATGAGTGAACTAAGAACTGCAGATTGTCGAGTAATTCATCCTACTACTATTATTTAACTTCAGGACTTACAAACTATGATTAATGCATTTATCATAAAGCTTGGTTGCATCAATCACTGTCCAATCATTGTTTTTTTTTACAAGGGCAAAAAATATATCATAAGTGCGTCAGTTATGAAGTTGAGAACGTCGTCCTCTTGGAGCTATTTATCTTGTGCTCTTTGCAAGTCAACTGCTGGAAAGGAAGATGATCGATATATTTGCAACAAGTGTGAACTCAAGATGAGCAGCCCAATCATTAGGTGTGAACACTTCATCTTTTATTACGGTTGTAAAACAAATCAAACACCTTACAAACCTTTCATACTAGATATCGTCTCAACGTCGATATCTTAGATGCATCAATGTCATCGACCATTATTGTCTTTGACCGAGAGGCTGAAGCACTTATTAGGCTTCCAGTTGATGGGCTGAAAAGAATTTCAAACACGGTTAGTTACCTTTTATACACTCTTCTGTGTCGTCCTGCCCTTACTCCCATCTACTTCACACTTTATTATCCTAAATCATTTCTTTTATTGTCTCCACTCATTTGACAAGGAAAATGGAGCAGAAAGGGTTCAAAATATTTTTGAAAAAAAATGTGGGGTTGGATGCCCTTTTCGAATTCAAACCGACTAACTACGAAATGAACAATAGATATACATATCTATCCGACTGCTAGAAAAATTAGCAAAAAGACAACAAACCAAGACCGCTACAATATGACAACTGAGGTAAATTTATGTACTTCAGCTCAATACTATGAACTAATAACTTAAAATCTATCGGTACAAATTATTGCTATGCCTGCTTCCTCTAAACTAATAGAATTGTCACAGCCCGCAGCACAATCAGAGGAAAATATTACAATCAGTAAAGCATCCCATGTAACAACTCCACCCATGGACGTTGATGTGGTACATAAAGGAAAAGAAGTAAATGACCGGGTACTCTAAAGCACAAAACATTGCCATACCGTACATGCTTACAGATTATTTTGTCCCTTTAACTATTTTGCTACCACAGGATGTGCATAAGATGCTTGGAATAGGAAATCAATCACCGTCATCAACAGTGTTATGTATTACAAGAAAAAGGAGTTCACAAAAAGGCATAACTATCACCGTAAGTATCGTCAGCCAAACTGTTTTGCACCACCACTAGAAAAGTTCACTTGACTAAAACAAGTCACTCACTTATTCATCAGATGTAGTACGTACAGATGCACAATTAACACGTCAAATTTTAGCTAAATCATCATTACTCATAAACATTTCTGCTACCACTTTCTACAACAACTAAATCTTCTTTTTTACTGCAGCTAATTCTCAACTCATACCTGTTCATCCACCTTCTTCCACGATGGTCCACATACTACATAACCAGCCAACTACAGTCCAACTTAAACTAACATCTACTGCTACTGCATTATAGATACAGTGCAAACCGCATAGTAAATAACGTTTCGAATGACACCTTCGTACACAGTTGCAGGATTACGAAGATAGAATGGAAAACATAGACTCCAATGGTTCAAAGCATGAAAAGAGACAGAAGACAAAACACAACAAGAAGGATTAAAGATCTGTTTTGTTCACTGAATGTCCTCTCCTTACAGTACACTGCTACATGGACAAACACCACTCACGTTTCTACATATTTCTATTTGTTACCCGCTTACGTATATAGTAGTAATTTTGTACATTTCCCGTTTGCTTTCTACCTACTGTTTACTGCATTTCGCTTTACTGTTTGTATTCAACTTTTCAGTTACTTTCTATTTGTACTTGACATCTTTGCGCTGTTACTGCTACTTTTATTTACTACTTCTACTTACTTTCCTATTTTTACGTACAAGTACTGGACTATGCCCTTCACCTCCTCAACTGAATTTATCGCTATTTACACACTGCGCAACATGTCAGTTGTTCGCCTCGAATGCAAGTCAGAATAAGCACAGCAAATGCATGTATCTGACTATTATTACACGAAAACATTATAACTTACCCATATTTCTACACATGCACAGTGGACAAATGAAAACTGCCAAGCACCGCCCTGGCCCCTCAGCCGTGCACACCTCTGACTATTGAGGGGTTTACTAACGCAAATGGGGCAAGTTTGCTGCAGATATCTGTGACCCAATAAGAATCGCACACTGACCTGGCCACTTCAATACTTCAGAAGAAGCAGCAAAACCTTATGCTGCTAGCAGACTCCAAAAGGAAAAACAGGATTTGCAAGCTTCTACAGGTACACTACAAAATCTCAGAAATGCACCGAAACAATCGGTGTACGCTTCTAAATCATCCATTACAAAATCTACCAAGCCCAAAGCACGGAATAAAAGTTTCTGACGCTTCTACTCTTTGCTTTGCAAAGCCTATCGGTCATGGGTTCCAATGCATGTTCACTGACTACTACCCGTATGCGTTTCTCATTACTTTATCCTTTATATTTGACTTCATGTACAAGGTGTTTTGTCCAAGGCTTTACCTTTCACGTTTGATTGTATTCCTGCACGAAACAACTTAATTATCTCTGTGCTCCTTCGATGCATACAACTCTAACATCTGTTTCTGCACGTTTATATTTAAATA
Source organism: Allium cepa (assembly GCA_030765085.1). Taxonomy (NCBI): domain Eukaryota; kingdom Viridiplantae; phylum Streptophyta; class Magnoliopsida; order Asparagales; family Amaryllidaceae; genus Allium; species Allium cepa. The sequence continues at coordinate 942,760,529 of CM060945.1, read as the reverse complement.
AATCCATTAACTTACCACTTGCATTCAGTCGCCGTTGATGTTATAACTCCCAACAAGTACCCGCATGCGAAGCATGGGTTCCGTCCTAGTTATTATTATTACTACTACTATCGCTGCTGCTATTATTATTAATTTATATAAACTTGGTTAATTTTTATGTAAACCTTGTATATATTATGAACACTCTTCTATGTCAGGGACACAGAGGCACAATAAGAGGCAGTGACTTACAATGGATGATTGGAGGCAATGCCATAGTGCACTGAGAAATGCCCTTTGGACATGGATCTGCAAAAGGCCTGCAGCTTTGGATCAACATTTCTGCGAAAGAATATGTAAGATTATTACATGCTTCCATATTCAACTAACTGCTTATAGAATAAAATCATATAAAATACTAAACGGTCCTTATAAAATGAAATCACATTAACTTGTATAAATGGCAACATGATATGTGTTATTAGTCAATATATTGATATCATAAATAATGCATAAAATTGTAGGATGGAGCAAAGATACCAAGAAATAGAAAGCAAGGAAATAAAAACAACAAGATCCAAAGAAGGCAATATCAGCATCAGAGTCATGGCTGGAAAATGCAACAAAAATCAGTCTACAGTGCACTCAAAGACTCCAACGTTATCTCTAGACATCACCCTGAAACCATCTGCTATATCACTATCATAAAAAAGCCAGTCATGGAAGTTGATAGTTGGAAGATATATGATTTTAAATATAATAAATTTCAACACTGCTGTCAAAATAAAATTAAGGGAAATGTCTTTTTAAGGTCCAAAATACAATATTTTATGGCAATACTATTACAGCTAAGATGCTAGAAAATCACAATTTAATATGACAGTAAGATAATGATTCTAGGCATCTAACCGTGGTTGATTTGGCACAGCAAATCCCTTGTTAGTAGATCCAAAAATGTCTCACATCGCCAGTTTCCAACTTCAACACCGTTGGAAACAAACTAAACAATACAAATACTACAATATCTGAAGTTGCACAATACCTCACGCCTGATAGTACAAATTAACATACTCATCAAGTGAAAGAAAATGAAAATCGTCCTAACTTCAAATGCATGCCTTGCATCTGGATATATTTCATAAACTTTAACAATTAGTTGTTGGAAAATTATAGAATATACACATATTTGCATGAGTAACAGAATAAAAAGTGTTTAGCACAGATTAATAACCGTTGAGTGACTCCAAAAGGCTCCCTTTAATATTACTTTTATTATTTAAACGGTTAAATACACATCACCTGGAATTAAAATATTTAGCCCAAAATTTGGAATCCTTTATTACCCAAATTGAATGCCCTAAAAGTAAGCATATCATGCCGTTGGAGAAAGAACCAACAATAATTTGTTTTCTCAAATATCATTAAAATGAATAAGGCATATGAACATAGTTTAAGGAGCTTTGGATTGCTATCGTAATATCAGCAATAAACATAAACTATAGTACAGTGCGATGCAATAAATGAAGGTAGTATAGTAGACATGGTTTCTTGTAAAAGTTTTCTAGTGGTGTTTGGTATAACCCAACTATCATTAAACATTATTAATACTCACATGATTTTGATACTCACATGTATAGTATGAATCCAAACTGTCTTTAGCCTCAAGATTTTGATGGGCATGTTTGTGCAGATGTTAAAATCTAAATAATAAATCATTCATAGTTAATCAGCCAATATATCACAATCACCAAAATAAATCATCTAAACTCGCAAGCTGGATAGAAAAATTAACTTACAAACAATCCACCTAGAAAAAGAGCTCCTTTACACCTTATATTGAAAAGCATGTACGTGATCACTGCATATTAACAATTTTTTTTAAAAAAAAATTAGGTCATAGTTCCAAACAAATTTAATTATTTCCACCGAAAGATGCCACATTTTCATTTGTATTGTTGAGATGAACTGAATACCAAAAGGTTTTTTGTTTTCAACTACAGTTAGTGCAGCCAAAGAAAGTGAGTACTATCAAAGAGAATACTATGCATTATACAACAGTAAAATATAGTGTTATTTCAATGGTGTCAAACTGATCCGTGCAAAACAAAATCAGAATACCACATATTGATCAAGAATTAAAATCATTGCAAATCGATAAGGGTCTCGTTTCATCCTTGGTGTTTTCTGCAACTTTGCAAAAAAAAATTATTACAGACAAGTGACTAATCTCATCTTCTCCATGCCAATAACAAAGCTAACCCCAAAAATATTTCATGGATAAATTTTCTACCAAATTACAAAAAGAAAATGCACAATAAGAATGTTCATACTTCTTACATAAAAACACTAGTTTGGGCCAAAATATGTGGAGTAGATGACGACGATGATTAATACTCACATTTCTGATAGTGTATTTACTGTCCAGTTCTGAACATGCTTCAAGGCATTGTGAGTGTCTGCATCCATCTTTTCTAGCCAGAATCTGCACAATGGCAACACACACAAAATCAATCATAGGAATATATCATTATTGAACGGTGAATAAAACTGGAGGGGTAAAATGAACAAACATTTAAATAGCAACTGCCTTCTCGTTTTGATCTGGTTTGGGTAGAGAGTTCTACCTTCATTTATAATACAAGCTTATATACATCCTATAACATATTTATTCAAATAATCAATCATGGTGAATTTACGTCCAATACTTGTAGAGTAAATTGGAGTCGATAAGTATATGCATATGATATATGATAATGGCGCGAAGATCAGGTACTTAGTAGTGGACATGTTTGACTAGCATCGCCATTTTTTTATCGTAGCAGAAATAAAATGGTGTAGAAATGCAAGAAGAATGAAGAAAACATCTAAGTACAAAAGTCCAAGTGCAAAAACTGATTCTATAGACATACATTAAATAAGAACTTCTTTGAAATCATCATTAAATAGGCACCTTATAAATAGGCCTGTTAAATATGCAACCACTTGCTGGGTCACATAAACCTTACCAAACAAGATTACGCCGGCCTGTTTCCAAAGTATTTTATTGAACAACCAGTACACAATTTCTATCTTTTATGCATATTGCTCGCTACGATCAAAACCAAAGACCATTGTATTTTCTGTAAAGAGTCTGCATTTATTCACTGAACTAATCATTATTCCTATTTGCTATGTTTATCAGGGTAGCAGAGAGAAGAGATCTAAGAATTAAACAAGGAAAAGTACAAAGCCCATATAGAAAATGAATAGGCGGTCTTATAACCGTCTAACCGTGCACTAAACTACAGGGTCCTGGCTGTAAAACGCTTCATACCAAAAACATATAAAACCAAAAGAACAGCTAATGATAATTGAAGAAGACACCAATCAGCTACAAATGCACAAATTTGATTACCTGCTACCATTATTCCTGAACCATTAATCGGTTGTACAATTGAAGAACCATACAATGGCGACATCATTTAGAGTAGTGGGATTTTTTTTATTAGAGTAATTTTTTTTTTTTTTTGGCAACGGGATTTTGAGAAACACAAGGAAGGAGAACGATAGATAAATGAATTGTTCCAGTTGGACGAATATTAATGGGAACAAGGAAAATCTGATTTTAGCCCTCTTAATTTACCGGAATTGGGGTAGTGCGATTTGAAGCGGAACAAGCGTGAGCAGGGGGCAGCAGGGGACGGTGGTTGAGAGGATGTGGGTTTGCTGGTTGAGGATCTATGTTGCGATGGAGAGTTGTCAAAGAAAGTGAGAATGGAGGCGAAAATTTTGGAACGAAAAAGAAGAGGGAAGAGAGAAATAATTTGGAGATAAATTATTGGGGAACTGGAAGCATTACTTGGTTTATAATTGGCAATAAAATTAATTAATCCAAACAATAACGCTACTTGCGTTATAAAAATTAACTTTTCTTGTAGTAAGTAGAGCATTCGCTGAATATCAAAGTCTTGTGTAAGCCCTTCATTGTTTATCTTACGGATAAAAGTCTATCTCGTCGGCTTTTAATGTTAAGTATAGTATTAATGACTTTCATAAATGAGCAAAAATTCAACATGATTGACACATTTTTAACATTTCCACCTTATTTATTCCTCGATCAAGAGGGAAGCCGGTAGGTTAGAGTATTATTGCATCTATTTACACTTGAAAACCAATCTTAACTCTCACAAATAGATAAGCCTACTTCGTCGCCTTTTAGTGCTAAGCATTTTTTAGTTTCTTTTTTTTTTAAACTTGTGTGTGTATGCATGTGTATAAATACTTGAAAATTACTTGTAAATTTTTAATATTTAAGTAAAATATTACTTGAAAATAATTAATTGAAGAAAATAAATAAAAACATGTTTTATAAAACCCTTTACTTCCAAAAAAACATATATAAATATCAAAAATACATTTAAACTCCAAACTAACTTAAAATACTGAAAAATATGTTAGAAATATCCCTGAAATAATTAAAGAAAATATTCAATTTAAATATTACTTTTAGACATCTAAAACCATAAGCAACTTACTAAGCATTTATAAATGATGTTAAAAGTCCTTGTTAAAGAACAACATTGAAAAACACAAACTTTGCGACCAGTTTTAACCAAAAAAACAAATGATTCAAGACTTGGAATTTTTATGGCATGTACTACCCTTAGGATACTTGAAAACTATGGAAAGAAACTCTTAAGAATATCTTCTAAATTAATTATAAAAATTCTCGAAAATAAGGTATTTAATATATTGTTCGTTTCGCCACATTTTTACTCCAACTTTAGCCATTTTGTTTGATCAGTTTCAAATCTTTTAAACCCCAATTTTTTTCCAATAATAAGTACACTCATAGTACTTATCAAAAATGCAAAGAAAATTTTAAAGATGTATTTCAGATTAATTACACCAATCCTCAAAAACAGGACATTTCAAAGTGCCATATAACGACCTTCTTCTTGTTATAACATTTCGCAACTTTGTTTCACAAGCTAATGGATGTTTTAAGCATCTTTTTTATTACAATCATAGTGCTTATTAAAAATGTGAAAAAGCCCCTAAGTTGTCTCGCAAAGTTAATTTTGAAATCGACAAACACAAGGCATTTTCAAAGTGCATCCATAGCGACTTTGTCGCTTCTAACTTTCACAATTTTGATTCATAATTTCTATAACTTTCCAAACCATTTCTTCACTATCCAATACACCAAACTATGTGTAGAGAACAAGCAAATCAAGTTATCCCAAGTTAAAATCACAATTCTTCAATTTATACAAGTCAAAGGATATCAAAGTGCACTGATAGCGACTATTCTTGCTTCAAACACTTTAAAACATACTCTAATTCAACACACAGGCCAAACTACAATTTAAACATCAAGTCAATGCCACAACATATGTTTAAGAGAGTAATAGAAGTGACGTTATACAATATAAAGTTACCATTTTCTTTGAAAAGCAAGAGAGGTCCATAGTTATTACTTTAATTAGTTAATACTTACTTTAACTTTATATTTCAGCCAGACAACATATATACACAATATATACAAACAAGATAGTGAGATAACTCAATTAGATCCAAGCCAAACACATGCTCAAACACTCACAAGCCAAGAACACTTCCTACCATCACCAAACTTCCAAAATTCAAAGCTTTAGCAATTACAAACCAAGGCAAGACCTCCCCCTCTCTTTAATGCTCACGGCCAAACCTATGCTCCCCTTTTTCTTCCACTTCCTCACACTTTTGACTTTTGACCTAAGCTTTCTAAGGTATTATAAGGTGTTGGTGAAAGTTTGGTGGAGTTTGGAAGAGATTTGAGTTAATTAGAGAAAAATTAGTGAAGAACTAAGTGGACTGGTGCTAATTTGTTCTACCATTTTCTTAATTTGTAAAATATGATTTGCCTAGGCCTTAAGGTTGTATTAATAGATTCAAACAAGAGGTTATTACCATATTCTACCTTCCACGAAAGGTCACAAAGGAGCCTTCCTCTCACATGCCATATTTGACACTTAAGTATTTCCTTAAAAACTCATTTTCAAAATAATTTCTACGATATCACCCATGACATCATCAAAAGCTTTATTTTCCATAAATGGAAAAAATATATTTCATTTTAATGTTCTCTTAAGCAAATAAGTGTATGTAAACAAAATATGAACAAATTTTGACGGTTATAAATCTATTTGTTGATAAAACGATTTTCGGTCACATTATCGATATTTCTTTAGAGTAACAATTTTGTAAACACTTTTCCAAAACAATTTTACCATCATTAATTATGATTTAAAAGGCGGTTAACAAGGTCATTAAATCACTTTAATAACATCTAATCCAAGATTCAAATATTTAAATAATTTAGATATGTTATACGAAGTGTTCGAAATTCTAGCTCGTTACATTCTCTCCCATTTAGAATATTTCATCCTCGAAATTCCAACACAAGAACCCAAAGAAACAACCATATAACAATACTTGATAGTATTCGATTGCAAACATAGCTCTCTGATTGTCTATGTTCTAAAATCCTCTCATCGCAAAAGCATGATAGACAATCTACTAAGTGCACGTTACGCTCAACAGCCTCTGGTTATTACTTAATTGGCAATTCATAATACCTTATAACAAATCAAAGAGTCATCACTTAAACTCTCCATAAGCCAATAAGACATAGTATGCGAACAACTAAAGCTAGTACGATGCACATGGACCATCCATACACTATATTTGATCTAATCACTTGCTCGATCGCATAAATTTCACTTCCAAATTAGTATAATCACCATATCTCTCTAGTGCAGACTCCGATTAGGTTTCTTGATTAGAAACCTCTGTTATCCTTACATAGCCATATGCTATAATAGAAAACTTTGAAATCATATCAAGAATCTGTTTCAAGTGTTCGCCGTAAAAAATCGAGTGAAAAATCCTTGTTCAGACTAGTGTAAATCACCTCGAAACCATGTACTCGAATACTGGATCAAGAAAGCCATGTGAATATATGATTAACATACAACTTACATGTTTATCCTATTGGTTTCTTATCTACACAATTATCTTTTATATCACACTTATTTATCCAAATAGTATTCAATACTAAACTATTTATGAATCATTTAAAAAAACATAACTTTAAGTTATTAAACATTTTATAACTTAAGTTTATACTCGTATAATACTCCACTATATCCTAAGAGTATATACAGAACATCAAATTCGTTTAACTTAACAAGAAAGTTCAGTAAATTTAAACTTGTGTTAACTTACTACCTTTTCAATTCAAGAGCTACAAAAACTCAAAACTTATTTTTTCCACAGAAACACTTAGTTTCAAGTTCTACAAATTTCAGAAGTTTCTAACTATCTAAAATGATCAAAAGTTGCGTTTCATTTTGATAATTGAAAACCACTAAACAACATAATGCACATACATACCTTTCTAATGCATAGGACGCATGTGTTCATAAAATAACTTAACAAAGTTATGATTATTTATTCAACATAATTTCCCCCAGAAGGGAAAATATGAAAAGGTTTCATCATTAATTCTGAGCCATGACACTGACACTTGGGCCTCCAACATAGTATACATATAAAAAAATTCTATACAAAAGTTTATATCAAAATTCTTTTAAATTAAAAGTTTAGAACTAAACACCGGATTTTATTTCAAATCAACTGAAATGATAGTATATACATATCTTTCATATATCAAATTATGCTTTCGTGATTAAACAAAAATCTGTTTTACCAAAACAACTTTGTAGCATCCAGCACTTAAAAATTCAAAAATAAATGTCGATGATGCTGTAATCATCACTGGAATCATTTCCAAGTGACATAAATGAGTTTAGTACACCCAAATCATATGTTTCAGACTTAAATCATTTCAAAACGATGTTACATGCTTTATAAGTATTGTTAAGTACCATGATCTCTATCTCCTAAACCAATTTTCCAATTCAAAATCTTGAAAAACATTTTTAAAGACACTGAGATTTAAGTTCTCAAAATATTAGTTTGAATCCTTTTTGTTTATAATAAACCATGCCTTATAAACCATACTTATATGGAATCACTTTCTTATATAAAATCTTTTCACAAATGTTTATTTACAAAATACCTTGTCTTTCCTCGGATTTTAATAAACATCTTTTACCAAATTCAACATAAAAGTTAACTTCTAATCAACATTATCACTGAACGCCTTATAGTCAAACTGTGTAACTCAATTTACAAGGTGTTTGTTTCAATGCATCTACAGATACTGTTTACCCAACCCATGCAATAAAAGGTAAAACATCTCATAAACTAGTCGATCATAAATCAACAATCAATAAACAATTGTCAATGCTCATAATTGGTTAACCAGGACTAAGCTAATCAACGAGGGATAATAGATAAACATCTTCAATTCCTATAGTAATTATGCTACAATATCAACTCATACTTATATAAAACTAATATATAAATATTACATATACACTCTCATATGTACAATACACAGAACTTATTCTATGGTGTCACTTAACTTATACCCAACGAAAGCCAAAGTTCTCGCTTAACCTTCAGCTTTGATACCGGCTATAATAATCTGTCTTTTCGAATGTCAATACTAATACATCCATGATACTCACATGTCGAGCACTTAAGTGGCAGAAAGGCAAATTGTTAGGGTAAAAAAACATAACAAGAAAATAGGACAACAGTATCAAAATCTCACAACAGGAAAAAACAATAACACATAATATCAAAAGACAATACAAAACTGTCTCTTTAAGATAGACAACATTTTAGAATTATAATTCTAAATACTATCATCAGCATGGACAGTTATAGTGGAGAGTCCCCACAAATGCTAATATATACAATACAGTAATGCAACAGAAAAAAGAATACCACGGTAGGGTGGCATCCAGCTCATCTCTTCGAATTGCAATGAACATCCATCGAAAACCTTCCTTTTTCAAACACTCGAAAGAGCACATGAGGAATTTAGGGAAAACAAAAACCATGAGTCAAACATAAGTCTTATTGAGAAACTCAAGTAATATGTAGCTAGCACATAACAACGCTTTTGAGACCACATGGAATGCTGTAACAGTTATCCTCTTAAAAGAATCTCTCATCTAATAAGTACATAAGGTGATATAATAGATAATGCATATGGTGAAGAACATAAATATCAAATAGTTGTGATACTTACATTGGTCACAATATAACATATTTATGGTACAATCAAAACCGATAAGGAACATTTGCATATTGGATTTTTCCATGGAGATCTCTTCAGTCGACGCCAAATCCAATCTCCTGTACAAGGGACAAAAAGTACCTTTCGAGCGTTATATATATCTAGATAAAATATATCATTACGATAAACACAACTGACCAACAGGCGAACACGTGGAATCAAGTTTCATCAACTTCCGCTAGCAACATCAATTAGCATACTCTGAATACAGAGCTGATATACCCTATCGTAGGTTAGCAAAACCCCAGGCTAGCATCATACTCTATTTTCTATCATTTTCGATGTCGAGGTCACGTTCGACATCTTTCACATGAGTCTTCATCACTCAAACAAAACATGAATCCCTGATCTGATTCCTACATCTCGAATGGACCTCAAAACCACACATGTATTCCTGCATCTCAAACAAATCCACTTCTAAGAGATAGAACATGTATCTTAGTATTAAAGTAGTTTTCATAAGTAAAACACTTATCGATCGCGGTCTTTTCATGACTGAATCGACGAATTTAGGTCATAATCAACAATAATGAGAATGATTGCATATGAAAACTAAGTCTCGTGTACTTATCAGGTTTCCAAACTTCTTAACTTCCACTATTAGTATACTAGGTACACAACTAAAGAACGATTAAGTCTCATAAGCTACTTCTAATTCCTTTTTTATTTAAATAATATAATTATAAACTAAAACTTTTTTTATTAATAAAACTTCTTTTATATAATAAAACTTCGATTAGCAATCATCACTATTCATTTGTACTTTTTTAATACTTCAAAATTTATTCATATACTTATCTTAAATGGTATAAGTATATTCACAAATCTTTAACAAGATTTTTTTTCTTTAAACCTTTACTTTTTCTATCTTTTTCCAAAAGATTCCATAATTATGAATTTCTTCAAAATATCCATTTTAAGGATCTAATTGCTTTCACAAATCCATTCAATGGGTTTAAGACTAATGTTACTCAAACATCATCACTACAAACCGAAAACCATTTTAATTATGCTTATCTTTAAAACATTCTTTTAAAGATATGTTTGCCTTCATAAGTATAATAAAAAAGGATTAAAGACAAATGTTATTAACACATTATCACAGCAAACCCAAAATCATTCCTTGCTTATATTACCTTTAAAAACATTCTTTTAGTGATTTAAGTTAATATTTCGCTAAGTTCAACAGTCAACTAATCAACTATCCGGTTTAAAAATGATCTTTTATAGAAATCAAGATTCGTACACTTAACTCGTTTTTGACATTCCGACTTATACTATCCCTCATTCAAAAGTGAATCCAGATAAGTTAGAGCACTGGTTGCATGTCAAAACTTTGGCTAGACACTTCATTTTTGAATCTCACAGATAGAAAAGTTTTCCTCGTCGGCTTTTAATGTTAAGTATAATATTAATGACTTTCGTAAACGAGTAAGAAATCAACACGATTAATACGTTTTCGACATTCCCAACTTAACTATTGCTTAATCAAGAGGGAAGTCGATAAGTTAGAGCATTATTGCTTTTGTCCCTACTCGAACATCAATCTTAACTCTCACAAATAGATAAGCGTACTTCGTCGGATTTTAGTGTTAAGAATCACTGATTTTCTGTTTCAAAAATTATATATACTTTACAAATACTTATAAATAGGTTTTAAATATCTATGCAAAATGTTACTTGAAAATAACTAATTAATTATTTTGAAGAAAATAAATAAAAACATTTTTTATAATTTAAAACCATTTATTCCAAAATTTATGTATAAATGTATCTAAACTTCAAACAAACATTAAAATACTGAAAATACGTTAGACAAGATCGCTAGAAATATTAGGAAAAAATACCGATTTTAAATATCATTTTTAGACACTTAAAACCATAAGCAACCTACAATGGCATTTATAAGTGCCGTTAAAAGTCCATGTCAAAGAACAATACCGAAAAGCATAATTTTTATGGTCAGTTTTAACCATTATACAAATGAATCAAGATTTGAAATTTTTACAGTAAGTACTACCATTAGGGTACTTAAAAGCATGGAAAGAAACCCCTAAAGATATCTTACAAATTAAATAGAAAAATTCCCGGTAACAAGGTATTTACTAAAATGTTCATTTAGCGACATTTTTACTCCAATTTTAACCATTTTGTTTGACCAACTCCAAATCTTTTAAACTCCAATTTTTTCCAGAAATAATCACATTTATAGTACTTGTCAAAAATGCAATAATTACTATAATTCCTAAAAATAGAATATTTCAAAGTGCTTATATAGCGACTTTCTTCTCGCTATAATATTTTGGAACTTTGTTTCACAGGTTAATAAATGATTTAAACTTCCATATTTTTTACACTTGCAAAAAATATGCTAGGGTATCTTTCAACATTAACTTTGAAAATCGACGAATACAAGACATTTTCAAAATGCATCCATAACGACCTTTTCACTTCTAAATTTCACAACTTTGGTTCATAATTTCTATAACTATATATCCAAACCATTTCTTTACTATTAAATACATAAAAATATATGAAGAGAAAAATGAAATAAAATTATCCAAAGTTAAGATCAAAAATCGTCCATCAAGTTAACTTAAGGGATACGAAGTGCACTTATAGCGGCTACTTTTGCTTCAAACACTTTCAAACATACTTTAATTCAACACACAAGCCAACCTGCCATTTAAACATCAAGACAAGACCACGCCACATTTTTTAAGAGGGTAATAAAAGTGATGTTATATTATATAAAGTTATCGTTTACTTTCAATAGCAAGAGGGGTCCAAAGTTATACCAGTAATTAGTTAACACTTACTTTAACTTTAAATTTCAAACATACAACATATATAAACAATATATACAAATAAGATAGTGAGAAAACTTACTTAGATTAAATCCAAACTGATGTGCACGTAAACGTGTATATTTTTACTTCCATATTTAATCATCTTTTAGTTAAATAAATAAGCATATTAGGGTATTTTATATGTTTAAACTAAAATTTAAATTGTTTTCAAGTTATCTTTTATTCATCTTCATTTGGGGCGCAAAATGATAATTTTGTGTATGATTTGATTTGAGAAAATTTATTTGCACATTTTTATTTGTAGAAAATGAAGTGCAAATATGAAGAGATTTCATGGACGAATGCATGCACATGTGTTGAAGGCTAATGAAGAAAGGAAATAAAAGAATTCATGCAACATTGAGGAGCCCACATACCCACTAAGATATGGTCCATAATTAAAAGTACATTCACATGTTAATGGAGGCTTAAAAGTATGCTAATGAGGATTAATTATTTTATGTTAGTGAGGATTAATTATTTTTCTAATGATTACTTGGAGGTTACACTTTCTCAATGGCATTTTAGGTAGTCCCTTAAAATATGAATTAGAATTTTAAGCACATATAAATACCCCTTATGTTTTATATAACCATCTTCTTCTTTTTATGCAATATTATAGCCATAAATCAAAGCTAAATAAAAATTTCTTTAATGGCTTCTTAGCCTTGTTTTTACTTCCATGCAGATTTTATTTTATGCTTTCTTTTCATGCTATTTTATTTCATGCTCTCCTACTTAGTTTATGCTTCCCTTATTTCATGTTAGTAGTAGTTTCATTTCATGCAAGTAGTTAGCTCTCTTTTCTTTTAACGAGCTCTCATTTTCCTTGTTTTTATCGTTGAAATCATTTTATGTTAACATTTTTTCAAATATGAGTAGTAAAACCCCTTTAATTTAGTGGTAATGAAGCTCCCATGAAACATATTAAATTAATATAGTGATTTCAGTTGCGATATCAATTTTGTGCTTAATCGAAACTTTGAATGACGATGATTTATGTCTCTTTTTAGTGAATTTTGACAGTCTATGTTGACATCTCAAATAGGCTATGCCTATTCCATTTTAAATATAAACTATTTGATCATTTGCCTAAGTGATTTTGATGTGAAAGTTAAGCTAGTATCAAAGTTTGATGGTCTATTAATTAGTAAATGGATCATACTTAAAATAGATTTTATTTTTAATTTCATGTCATGTTCATGAGAGTTGATAAGTGGGTTTGAATGGTGTGTTAGAGTTTGATGGTTTAAGTTGTGCTAATTAATAGCATGAATAAACCATACTTATAATAAAATATCAATCATTTCTACTTAATATTTTAAAAAGAGATTATAAATGAATTTTTTGTTGATTTATATGAATGATTGGAAGTGGATTTGCCTTTAAATTACTCCTTAAATCATAGTTTTATCCATTTTTTCTCTAGCTTATTTTCTAAAAAAATTCTTAGTTTAAAGTCACTTCAAAACTTTGAGTTAATTTGGTTGAGTATCATTAGAATTTAATTCTTTCCCCGCGGATCAATCCGTACTCGCATATGTACTACGATTGTACGCCGTGCGTTTTCGGTTTTTATAATGATTATATTTTTCGATATAAATTTTCATTTCTTCAATTTTGGCGCCGTTGCCGGAAAATATGAATTTATTTTTAATTCTACTTTTCGAATTATTTTTATTTGATTTTGTAGTGCTTTCATTTTGAGTGTTGAGTTGCATTTAAAAAAAATATTGCGTTTTTATTTTCATTTTGTTGTGTGCATTTCGTTGTTTCATCTCCCTTGTTTTGTTCACATGTTGTCGCTTGTGCATCTGTGAATTTTTGGTTTGTGTTTTCATTTTCATAAAAAAAAATCAATGCCTTTGGTTTATTTGTTGTGTTGAGTGCATTTCAGTTTGTGCAGAACTATTGCACTGTTCTAATTTCAAAAAGAAAGAAGAAAAAAATTGTTGTTTCACATGTGCAATTGTTTCAAAGTGTTCTCAATTGCATTTCGTTTCATTCGAGTATATTACAGTGCACATATTCATTCTTGGTTACTCACCCAAATATTATTACATTCACATTGCATTTGTTCATAAGCAATTACATTATACATTTTTACAATACATTGCATTCAAATTCCCCCCACCAGCCTTCAACTATCATCAACTGGCCTTGCCACTGCCTGGTCATTGCCTTCAACCTCCATCTCCTATCAACCATCCACCTCCTCTTTCATACAAAACCCTGCATCACAATTTCAAGCCACTGCCTCCAAAAACCATCCACCCTACAATATTCTTTCCACTACAACATTTCCTTCATCATCAAAGTTTTCACCTCCAAACTCCCTGCTCACTCATCTACCACTTCACACTTCACCTCCCACTGCCTTCATTTTTCTACAACCATAAATCGACAATAACCTCCATTACATCTATCCATCACCAACCCACCATCTCAGTGCTTGTTCTCACAAACTCATACAACTTGCATTTCACTTCATTAACTCAACAACCACCCTTAATCCTTCTCTTTAACAATATTTATAAACAGTACCAACCACCATCTCCTTTTTTTTACTGCCTCAAATCAAAGACAACCGTCAACGCTTCCTCTACCTTGAACCATCACTGCAACACCATCCTCCTATAACCAGCAATCAATAGCACATCTATACTTTAACCTTCATCCCCCACATCACACTGCAACATCAACCACACTTCAAACACTGCTGCTACCATCTCCATCCAGTTGCATAACAAATCCACCTAGCAACCATCTCCCTACTGCAACTGTCTCCAACCATCTCATTACTTCACTTCTGCGTCACTAACCTAAAATAATCACTCAAGCAACTGCTACCACCCTCAGCCAAATGAACTAGCCTACTATCACCTCATCACCAACATCCACCCCTCTACCATTCAACTTCTTCACCACATTACTTTAACGCCATCTACCTTAAACTCCATCATTCAACCATCATCATTCTGCCTGCACTCAACCACCACAAAGATCAACCTTGCAACCGCTCCTCCTTACCATCGCGACAACAGCAACTCACACCACTTCACAACCCACAACTTGTTTCTGCTCCCCTCCATCTCCTGCCCCACTTCTATACACTGCAAGTTCACCATCACACAACCCCTACTCTAAACAGTTCCATTCCTAATCCCACTTCAAACTATTCACGAGAACTTTTACATCTCCATCCTCCTTCCTACTGTCTTCACTTCCAGACCACATAACACCAAGCTTTATCAACCCATCACTTCATCCTTCTCGCTGCCTTTCTCATCTAAAATCTGCACTCCTTCACATCACCATTCCAAACTGCTTCCCACTCCACGGCCTTCATCGCTTTCCTCTACAACATTCAACTCCAACCAAACCTGAATACTTATCACCCCAACCTGCAAGCTTGAATCAAATCGATCACTTCACTGCCGCCTCCTCCTTCGTCACCACTACTCCAACAATTAAACTTCATTGCACAATAATAACCCTTCCTTGCTCCTCCTTTCATCCCAAACCTACATCTCCAATCTCAAAACAGCCAGAGCCGAGCATCCCTCCCTCATTTTAACCAATCAACCACACTTCATCTATCTCAAAACAACGTGCACCAACCCTCCACTTCCTAACTAATACTGCAGCCGCACTTACCTCCCTGCAACTAATCGTCGACCGAAATCGATCCTGTTTTGCTATATCCTATTCCCCTAAAACAATGACGACCTCGCCTTCAATTCACCTAAATCATGTTTCACCTTTTTCTTTTTTGTTCGTTATTATTTTTTTAAAGCGTTTTCTTCCTTTTAACGAAGAAGACAGAGTATTTGTAATGTATTTGGCTTTGGCTGCTTGATTAGGCTGAGTTTGAATTTTTTATATTGTAATTTCAAGTTTTTTTAAAAGAGAAACAAACTAACTTAAAAAAATTGTGTTGCCTTTTAAAGTTGTTGAGTTTTCTTTTATGATTGAGTTGCGATGTTTTGTTTTGGTTTTTACTTTTTTTTTTAATTTTCGTCTTCTTTTAAAAAAAGAAATACTGTTTTCTTGGATAAATTGAGTTGAGTTTAAAAAAAGTTACTGAGTTTAAAAAAAATAACTTTTGTTTTTGTTCCATCGTTAAATAAAAAAAATCATTTTCAACTCTTTTAGAGGTTGCAAAAGAAGAAGGAGAAGTATTGCTTGCTAAAAAATAATTGCTCTGCTTGCTTGCTAAAAAAAATAAAATTGCTCCTTTTAAAATAAACTACCAATAATTCTACACGCTCCAATATCGTGCTCTTATCTCTTGTTGTTACACTACAAGGGAGAACGGCTATTCCAACGGCTCCAAGCCGTTGGTAGCCGTTGGAAATGCCGTTGGAATAGCGTTCACGCTTTCCAACGGCTTCCAACGGAAGCTACGGGGCATTTCGAACGGTATTTCCAACGGTTACCAACGGCAATTAGCCGTTGGAAGCCGTTACAATAAAATAACTAACCAGCCGTTTGTAGCGTTGGTAGCCGTTGCTAATCTGAGTGAATTTTTTTCTATAACAGCAAGCCATTCGTCTTCCAGCAACACTTACTCAATATATATCCATTTCCACTTCATTTCCACTACATTTCATATATATATATATATATATATATATATATCACGTATCCAACACATTATACCACAAACAATATAAACAACCAATAACAACAAACATTACATTTTCAAACCAAACTACAAGTCAATACGTACATAAACAACAAAACCATAACCAACACCAACTCCAATCCATATTCAAGTCAAAATATACAATGCAAACACTTAAACCTCACCACCTCAAAGTCAATATATACACAACAACCATCAAACACAATCCTCACCACCTCAAAGTCAATATATACAATAACCAAACACAAAGATAATAATCATCATACCTGTCAAGCATCATCCTCACCTCTGGAAGCGCCAGACGATGAAGGAAAGGAACCATGCATATGCGCGTACTCCGCTAAACGTTGATTCAGCTGCTCCATTTGTATAGCGCGAAGACGGTCCTAGTCTTACAGCTGCTCAAACATGGCTTTAAGCTCTTTTATTTCCGCTTTGTCGCACGCATTTTGAACTGCCTGAACCTGCAAATAGAATGTGAGATATTCACATTTGTATTATAATCATTTTCTTAAGCAATGCATATTTTAAAATATAGAAACGTAAATGACGTGATCTTAAGCAATACATATACCACAAGGAAATGCATATTTTATTAAATGATAATGGTGCAGGATGGTAAATCACGTATATGTTAGATTTAAATCAGGTAGAAATCATTATATGCTTATTGTATCTATAGGTTAATTTGTTAACTAAAATATTGCAATGTTTATAAGGTTATCGCTTGGTTTCCATAGCCATAGCGCCTATTCCGCTGCGTCGGATCCATGATAACGCCGAAAATATTATCTTGCTCCTCTATCGTCAACTCATCGCGGTTCGATTCTGAAAGTAGCTCTGCCCGTGCCTCCTGAAACTTTGCCTAAAATAAAAAACAATTACAGGTTAAAAGTAGTAGAATAGGATTTAAACTTATCGATATTAACAAAATAAGATTTAAAATATGCATACATATGCAGCCGTCGCCTTATCATCATCCCACTGATATGTAATATTGCTAGCATTGTCTGGTTGTCTTGATGAATGGGTGTGGGTAAATACCTCCATCATAGACACGGGACGTCCAAGCGATCTTTCCTGCAATAAATAATTTAGATATTATAATTTTTTATAGCTAACCACTGAACTGATTAATATACAAAATGTAATAATGGTTTAGATTCGTAATTGATAAATTTACCAAATCCTCACGGTGATGCTGGAAAGACTTGGATCCGCCACGATGCGTTACAGGATTCCTACTTCTGTTGGCGGAGTTCCTCTCCGATTCCACCTGCAATTTAAATTGAATATTATATTTACTAATTGCGAAATAATTAACTATATATTTGATAGATTTACCTTGAACTCGTCGGACTCCCACTAACTAATCCAAGAATCCCATACGGAAGCGCCCATCAAGTTCGGTTTCTTTCCCATTTTTTAAAAGCTGACATTACCGCCTTGTAATTTTTTGCGACCTTCGAATTCCAATGGCATTGAACCATGGCGACATCGGGCTCCGCCAAGTCTACTTGCCCATATACAAAGAGAAAATATTACTAATTGTTCATTTATACTTATTTATATAGTAAAGTGATATAAACTCACCAGAAAATCCTACCAGATGGCTTCCCTGACGTGGTCAGGGATCTTACTCTACTTAGGCCATCAATCTGTCATCCGGCTCATATATGATTGCTTGGAAATGCCAAGCACAACTCTTGAGGGCTCCAAATCAAATCTCCTGTGTTAAACATAAAACAAAGCTTTAAACAAGTATATATATATGTATGAACAAATTTATGTTGTTATCATTTTAATTTTGATACTTACGCTCCATCAGCCTTCGGCTGCAAATATACAAGTGGTCAGGCCGGAGGCTCACCACTACTCTCGCCGGCCGAGCGAGAAGAGCTACGACGTCTGGAGCCTGACATAATACCTGTTGAAAATATTTATTTTTAATTATAGACATAGATAAAATGATGATGATATGTGGTGCATGTAATAAACTCATTTTTAATTGGTAATGCGTATGTAATGATGATGATATGTGATGCGTGTGCATGAATAATTGTAAAAATTACCGGATATTACTCAGTCCTCGTCGTTTTCTGATTCAGACTGTGTCTCGTGTTCTATATCGTTTTCCTCTACACTCTCAAATGCTTCGACTAATACATTTGTCTCATCATTTAATTGTCCAAAATCATTTTGATCGTCTGTAATTGTGATTTCAACATTTTTCTCGATATCTGCTTGATAGGCTTGTTCTTTTGGAATATTCTTTCCATCGAATGTAAATCTTGCCTTGGTTTTAAAAACCGTTAGACCAATCCGCTTTATCTCTTTTTAGAGACGGATAAGGGGCGTAATAAACTTGTAGGGCTTGTTTGGCTAGTACAAAAGGATCGTATTACGATTTTTCAAAATTTCGGCAGCACTTCCCCTGTGTTCCTTGTATCGTACACATATGCATGTACACAAGGAACGAAAAGGAAATGCCGTCGAAATTTTGTGAACCGTTTATAACGATATGATTTACGAAACGTAATTATTATATAGTGTTTGTAACTTGTCTAATACAGGGACAAATCCAACAGATATTGTATCAGATGAATATGAATATCTGTTTTGCAATAAAAACGAATATTCATACAACGATCATATACAATACCTGTCAGACGGGGTCAAAAATTCACTAAGGGATTTAAATTTTGTTTATATGTTACCGTTTTATTAAATATATAAAATAAAGCATATTATGCATTATTTTATTTATTTCTACTATTTTACTAAATATATACTAAAATATATGATTTTTAATATTTCACAAAATATATAATTCCGATTGGTTTGAAAATACCTGTAATACGATTCTAAGCGTTTTGAGCTGCCAGGGTCAAACGACAACTCCGATTTGTTTGAAAATTGAAATCCGATAACAATTAACTATTATGGATTCAATGGAACTGGTTTCGTCGAATTCCGAGACTGTGCCACGGAAGGCTATTTTTAAATTCAATTTAAACGATATATTATTAAAATTGAACAAATCACCTTTTATTTAAATTTCAACAATTTTATTATCTTCAGTATCATCATTATAAATTTTATAAGCCTTCAAATTATTTTAAACAGGCTTAAAACCTCAGATTCAACAATTCATCCAATTTCAATTATTAAATTCAATATTTAAACTATACAATTCAATGATTTAATTATCAAGTAAATATTGATATCTTGAATTCAAGTTAAAATTAACTTTTAAATATTTTAAAAATCAATTAACTATTCAAATTTAAATTGCTAGAAATCCCGGGTCGTCACATTCCTCCCCCCTTAAAAGAATTTCGTCCCCGAAATTACTAGTAAGGAAGAATGGCCCAATACCCGTTTACTTTTTCTCCAAAAACTCATAATACAACATCCTACTAACTATCCTTTTTTAAAGACCCACTATCACTTTAAGCAACTTCCAAAACCTTCTATAGTTTCAAACAATACCCCTTTGCTCAATCATTTAAATTTCAATTTAAAACCAAATTTTGAATTATCAATATTTTCTCAAAAAATTTCTAACTCTCTAAATTTCCGAAATTTTTTGCCAGCGTCTCCTTTGCGCGGCTAGCTCGGTACTACTACAAAAGGCCTCTACGGGCTCCCAAATTCCAAAAAGAAAACAGAAAGCCAAGTGGCTACATCAAAAACCCAATCCAATCTTATACAGAAATTAAATACATACCTTTTGTCGGGCAATTCACATTTATCCTTTGGAATCAAATCCAATTTTCTTTTCCCTTTTTTAATACCTGCATATCTTATTTAGCAACAATATATAATTGTAACCTTTCAAATCATTTACACTTTTTCTTACAGAAGTTTTCACATATACTTCTACGCAAATTAGTTTCGCCATTTTATGCGAATTCAATTTACTTTAAATTTTGAATTTTAATCTTTCATGTATATCAGATTCATATTAGTTTCATTTACTAATTTACTTTAATTCCCAATTTGAAATTGTCTTCCCGTTAACCAAAATTTTTTTTTTCAAAAATTTTCTAACTCCCAAAATTTTCGAAATTTTTTGGCAGAGTCTCCCTTGTACGGAGGAGCTTTTGCAATCTGACAAGAGATATAAATATATATACACCGACCCACACGGTCGGAAAAAGCAAAAACAGTTCATATTTCCTATTTTTATTGCGTAGGCGTACCTTATTTAGCATTTTAAGCAAGCAGCTTATTAATTTAAGCAATTAGCGCAATCCAAACCAGCCAAATGGCCTTCAGGTACCTGTACTTACTCAATTTAAATATGTAAGTGCCATATATAGAGTATTTATCAGCATTTCATTTACTTTAATAGAAAATCACAAGCATTTCACTTATATTCAATAGTTAAACACATGTATATCATAAGCAACAAGCACCAAAACGCTTTCCATAAGCGATTTATATAACTTTAAAGCTGATTCAATTTCTTTAAACCAATTCATATGCCATCTCATTCAATTTTAATGACTTGTAACTCAATTTCTTATATTCAATTGATTTTAATCCAAACAAGCTCATATTTACTTCAAATGATCCAGAATCAATTTTATTTAAATCTCTATCAACTCATAGAATTTTAATTAATTTTATTTACGCCGAGCGACAACCATTTTATGTAATTTCGACGATATTCGTTTAATAGAGTATTCATGTAGTTTATAATTACTTAAATTAATTCCAACTCATTTTGAATTTAATTCCATTTCATTGCTAATTTATTTATCAACCGTACATTGCATTTTATCTCATTTCCGCATTAGATTCCTGCAAAACAATTTACTAAGCTTGGCAAATTCCATTCTTATAAATTAATAACTATTCCCAAACTAATTTACTCTAAGTTTTTATTTAATGGGCTTTCACTCTTAGTCGAAGCCAAGCTTCCATGAATTTTAAACTTAAGTTGATTTACTTTAATTGATTCCAATATCAAACTTAAGTTTACTTCTACCCGATTCTCATTTAATCAAATTCTATTAAATTCAGTTAGCCCATCCATTCAATTTTAATTTTCACTTCACCTTCTCTATTTATCAAAATAATAACCAAGCACATACTTAACTCATTTGAACTTCAAATTAATAGGCCACCGAACTTAAGTTCAGTCTGATAATCTTATTCCAATCACATCTTTGATTTAGTTTTTTATTCAATCAGACTCCATCCATTTATTTCTTAAATCAATTAACCCATTTATTTACCCATTTTAAAATTTTGAATTCATCTACTTAACTCATTTTTAATTTATTTAATTAATACAGAGTCATTTTCAATTAATTTCCATTCACTTGGGTTTTGTTTTTGCAACTCAAACTATTTCTATTATAATTCTCTTCCATTATATCCAATTTACTTCCAAATTTCATTATTATTATTCAAATCACACTTGAATTTTATTTATAATTCAAACCATCTCATTTTTAATCCAACTTTATTTTATTTTTTACAACATCTCTTCTAATTTATTTCATTACTAAATCCAAGTCGAGTTCTATTTACAATTTGAATTCGTTTCCAAACTCCATTATTAATTTACAATCCATTTATTTACCAAAGTTAAATTTTATTAACATATTCAATCAAACAATTATTTAACCAATTAGCTTATTTTCAATTTCTAAATCAATATCGATTCTAATGACAAAGAATCACTTCTTAAATTTCCTGAGTTTCAAATTTTATTTTATAATTCCAGTTTGGGTTTCCTTATTTTCCAAAGTTCCAATATCTTTATTTAAAAATTTTAGAAATGCTTTTAAATTCACATCATACTATTAAAATAACTCTTTATAAAAAATACTTTTTATAACTCGATGTCTCAACCTGTCTATCCTTTTCTCATAGAAATTTAGTCATACGTTGATCTGGCGTAGAACTGAAAATCTATAAGTACTTAGCAGACTCATTCTCAACATCCAGTGAAAATAATTTTGAAAATAATTTTATTGAAATTATAGAAATCAGTTTTTTAAAATATAGAGGAAATATCTTTGGTGAGAATGCTCTGGAAATCATCACCCCCATCCATGGTCACAGTTACATCCTAGGGTTACGTTGCCGTCACAGCAAAAGTCCATGTAACTGCAGGCTCTCCGCGGCCTCTCAATTACGCCATGGATCCCACACAACAAATCACAGTTACATCCTAGGGTTACGTTGCCGTCACGGCAAAAGTCCATGTAACTGCAGGCTCTCCACGGCCTCTGATTTTCGCTATCGAAATGAAACTTCTCCACTCCTACATACGTCGCAGTCTACCGATATAAAATCAAACGCAGACTGTTGGCTCTCAGCGGCACACACGACTTTCGCTATGTTATACCATGGGTCGCAGTTACATCCTGGGTTACGTTGCCGTCGCAGCAAAAGTCCATGTAACTGTTGGCTCTCAGCGGCACACACGACTTTCACTATGGTGTACTCAACTCATAATCCTCAGGAACTAGTTTTGTCCGGACTCCTCACAGGATCAACTTTAGAACCCCCCCTTGGGGCTTAAGGCAGCACCACCCAGTGGCACTCCTGAGAAGTTCATTTCAAGGAAGCGCCTTTTTCCCTAGAGCCATCATCAAAACACTTTATACTATACATATATAATATCTTTCAGATCATACACCTAGTATGATATCATACAAAGCTCCTTTACACAAAATCGATTTTCCCAAAATCGATAATTCTCAAACTAGGCTTCTAAAATTCAATATTGATTTTGCCCAAAAATCAAAAGCTTTTCCAAATCCAAAGGTTCTCAAAACCCTTTCCAAAATCCTCATAAGATCCTTTATATATATATATATATATATATATATATATATATATATACAGATATATATAATTTTTAAAACTTTGGATCACTTTAAACTCGTATAAAATTCCTTTTATACTTCAAACACTTCCAAAATCCTTTTTCTTCCAACAATAGATTCAACAAGGGGAGAATATATAACAAAGATATAAATTTGTTTACCCAAAATCAAATATTCAAATTTGATTACTCTTCCAATATCAATTTCCTTTCTATTCACATTCACTTCAATTTTCATTCACTTATTCACATTTGCCTTAATCCCCATTTGGATTATTACCTCAATTCTTATCCCAGTTGGGTATTTAATCAATAACAGTTTGAACTCCGACCACTTTATATTTAGGAAATAGCTCGAAAATTTAAAAATAGATAAACAGTTGAAAAATAATGATTAGTTTACAAAATAGCTGTAAAATAGTTAAATAGATTTAATTTTTTTTGATAATTGCAAAATAGTTGTAAATTAGTAATTAATTTGTAACATAGTTAAAATATAGTAATGAGTTTAGAAAACAGCTGAAAAATGGTTAAATAGCTGTAAAATAATTATAAAACAAGTATAAAATAATTTGGCTTTAAGTAAGTAAAGTTGTATATATTTAATAGCTTCAAAAAAATAAGTTTATATCAAAACAATTTATATTGACAATAGCCAAGAGCCAACTGTTCACTTCCTGAACAATTCAATTTAAATCTCCATTTAAATTGACCCAATTCAAATTCAAATAACTCCAAATTCCATTGGACTTGATTAATTCCCAATTCAAGTTGAATCAATCTTGATTCCTTCCCAAATTTAAATCAAATTCTAGTTGATTTTTAATCTTGTTCAATTTTAATTATAATTTCATATTATTCCAATCCATTTGAATTATTATCAATTTAATTTCAGAATCCAAATCACTTCAATTTAATCCAATCCAATTTCCCATTTAAACTTTTTAAACTTATACATTTTCAATCACCAATCCAATTACTTCAAACCAAATTAAATTTTAAACTAATTCAATTTCAATCTTGAATTTAACTACCTCGAATTATATAAATTCGAGTTAAATTTTCAAAGGTTGATTTAACTTTTTAAACCAAATTAACTTTTATTTAAAGTTTTTAAACAATCTTAAATTTCTGAGTCCAATTCTTCATTTCAATCTATCTCTACTTATATTTTTCAGATTCAAATAAGTGTTCAATACAATTTCATTTGTTTTCAACATTTAATTTATTATTCAATTTTATCTTCCAGTTTTGGAGCCAGTTCTTAAACAATTTTAATTTACAAACTCAATTATTCAAATTTATTTTATTTATACAATACCATTCTCTATTTAAAGATTTTTATCAACAATAGGATGATAACATCCAATTTATTCTAAAACATCCATCCATTTTCAATTTTTTTTTTTAATCTCAAACCCGTTTTGAGGTCACACAAATTCCAATTCAAATCAACCATTTAACTTCCTAAGTTAAATTCCAATTTCATCTTGAAATTTCCAATTCTGGTTGCTTTTTCTACACTTATTTAACTTCCCAAAGTTAAATTTCAATTTACTTAATCCAATCAACCTTACTCAATTTGAATTCTCGCTTCAAACTTAAAAATTCTTTCCCTCTTATAAGCTCAAAACTTATACTACTTGGGTTTTTACACCACAATTCAGGGAAAAAATAATCAAAACTCAACCTCTTAGAGTTTATTTCAAATTACCTTTGATATCATGTATATCCATACATATTTATTTCTTGGCCCTCCCAGCCAAGTTTTAAAATTGTAAACCACCTTTGGTTTAAATTCAAATCAAATTTCAAACAATCCATTGTTTGCAACAAGTCCCATTTCCTTTTTATATTATTCTTATTTCTATATTTTCAAGAGTAATTTCAGTTTGAATCCCATTTCAAACTTACATTTATTTAAAGCTTTTAGATAATTTAATTCCTGAATCCTAATTTTAGAATTTCATTTTCAATTAATTAAATTTCGATTTGGTTGTATTATATTACTTCTAAATTTTAATTCCAATAATTTAACAACCAATCATCTTAATATTTATTTGAATGAAATATTGCTTTATATATCCAAAAATATATATTTTATATAAAATCATTTAAAATCTTTATATAAGAAAATAACAAGTACGCGCTCATATATATACACTCAACTCATTCCAGAGTATTTTAGACTCTGTTTAATGAGTAATCCCCACGAGAGCCAAGGTTCTCGCTTAACCTTTCAGCTCTGATACCAAATGTAACAACCCGAAATTTTCGAAACCGAAAATTCCAGATAGTTATGAAACAGAAGAAAGAGATAGAAGAAGAAGAACAAAAATCAACAACATCTCACATTCACAGCGGATAAAATATAATAATAAATAATAACTGTTCACAAAAGAATACTATATCTATCGATTACATTTTATATACATCAGAATTTCTCATTATATACTGTCACTGAATATTTACAATTATCAAGTCTCAGATTAATAATAATATAAATACAGCGGAATACTCTATACGATATTGCCATCCAGCTCGTCTCCTGAGCTCCAGAACGTACCTACCTGAAAATTTGTAATACTCGGTCTGACCCGAGCATTACACCAAAGTAACACCCGGGTCAGGCTGGAAACCAGCGTGAGTAAATTCAACTCACATACAATGCAAAGCAAACAACTTATATAAACCCGGGTAACATATATCAATTCACCAGCTACAAATTATTACAGACAACACCTAGTCCACATTTAAATTTCTAAATACCAAAGATTTAGATTTTAAAACAGTCCAATACCTCCAAATCACTTCAATCCAGCATATAGATTTTATATATCAATCTACAAACACTCGAAGTGGATTCGGGTATTTCTCCTATACTCGACCCCGGTCTCTTCGAATCTCATGTTATCCTATCCTAAATTATTTAAATGGAATACACAACATTTCATATCAGTGATATCAACACATTCAAAACATCCAATACCATTCAATCATCCATCGCATACAAATTACTTCAATGGTTCTAATTGAATTTCTAACCACATTCATTTAAATTCCTTCATTCAATATTAGTTAATTCCAAAATCAATTAATTAGTCAACCCTTCACTATTCATCTTAATTAATCAATCTTGATTTATTATTTTCCCATTTACATTCAAGTAATTACCTTAAATTAACTTCACAATATTAATTAGTCTCAACTAAGATCATTGAGTAATCTTAATTACTTCATGAATTAATTAAATATATAATTACATTAATCCTTAATTACGTATACTAATTAACTTCCCATAATTAATTCATCTTAATTAATCGATCTTCAATTGCATCTTTAATTTCATTAATTAATTATTTCCAATCATATTTTAATTTATTGCAATCTAAATTAATTACTTTAATTCAACCACAATATTAATCAATCTCGATTACCCTCAACCTGTAATTAACTATCTTTCATTTACTTCAGTCATAAATTAATTACTCCTTACTTAACTATCTTAATTAATCAAGTGATTATTTATCACACCATCAAGTGATTTTTTTCTGAATTACTTATACTTAGTAAATTAATTTAACCTTAATTAATTAATTCAAACCCTTAGTAACTTTTAAAACGGAAACATTTCCTTATTTATGATGAAATTTATAACCACATAAAATTCCCAATATTTCGAGTTAAGCAACAATTAACTCGCGAACCATCCAAACCAAAATCACCAGATCATTAATTCACAGTGCATATCCAATCAACTTAATCATTCAACCAATTATTTAAATTTAACTATTTAAATTTTAAATAAAAATCCAGAAACGTGAGGTTTACTCACCTTTGCCTTTATTTGCAATCCTCCCCAATATTACCTTGGTTTCTCGATTCTTGACCTTGAATAAACATATTATATGGTTTATTAATAATTGGAATAATTAAATTATCAATTATCGTTTAATAAAATTTGATTTACCAATTATTTTGTTCGAACCAATTTTCCAAAAATAAGTAATTATTTCCTTTCTTTTGAAACCCATACTAAAAATTAATTTATAGGTCTCAAAAATCCAGTTTTATATAAATATTCAACATGTTAAAATTTTCTTTCTAGCCGATATGTACATATTGAATTTCAAAATAGAATTGTTTTGAATCCTACTGTAAATTTAAAATCTCATATATATATATATATTAAATAATTTTAAGAATAACTACCTTACTGTAAATAATTTCTATATATATAGACTACATTTAATTAGTTAAAGCAAAATATAGGAAGTATACCTCACTGCCGACGCCTCCTCTCGACCGAACCCCTAATCGAACCCTAACTCAAACCCTCTGCGCGGCCACCCTCCATCACGGTCATGAACGACATCACCGTACCTCCTATTGCCGCGCGCTCACCGGCTAACGATCGAAAGCTTCACGAATCACCACATCAGCAAACCTTAGTCTCAGCGACAACGACATACAGGATTCGAAAACCTGCCTCGCGACCCTCCACCGCCCCCACGCTGCTTAGAATCGCGAGCTGTCGTCAACCCTTCACAGTTCGAACGAAAAACCCCTCCCCTCTTCTCGAAATTCGGCAACCGGCTTCAAGAATCGAGTCAATCTCGGTCCTGTCTCGCGTCGCCTCTCTCTATTTTTTTCCTCGTGAATTAGGATTTTTGTTAGGCTTCGGATCTGAAGGCTGCGGCCATTTGTTTGTTTTTTTTAATATCGAACTGATCAGAGGATAAAGAGGGGAATGAAAACGTGTAATAGAATTAGAAGTAGCTTCCTGAGAACGCCTGATTTATATATTTAAATATGAAAATATCTCGTTTCCATAACGCGAAATTCCGAACTCCAAATCAGACATGCCGACAGGCGTTTATAAAGTTTTACCCGCATTCTGAACACGATGGAACGTATTTCGGAGGCTAATTTTATTGTATGCGCGAGTTACGGAAGTAAACGACAAATTTCAATTAAATCGATTAAAATAATTCTAAGCGTTTTGAGCTGCCAGGGTCAAACGACAACTCCGATTGCTTTGAAAATTGAAATCCGATAATAATTAACTATTACGGATTCAATGGAACTAGTTTCGTCGAATTCCGAGACTGTGCCACGGAAGGCTATTTTTAAATTCAATTTAAACGATATATTATTAAAATTGAACAAATCACCTTTAATTTAAATTTCAACAATTTTATTATCTTCAGTATTATCATTATAAATTTTATAAGCCTTCAAGTTATTTTAAACAGGCTTAAAACCTCAGATTCAACAATTCACCCAATTTCAATTATTAAATTCAATATTTAAACCATATAATTCAATGATTTAATTATCAAGTAAATATTAATATCTTGAATTCAAGTTAAAATTAACTTTTAAATATTTTAAAAATCAATTAACTATTCAAATTTAAATTGCTTGAAATCCCGGGTCGTCACACATACATACATGTATATATATATAAATCCAAAACTAATTTTTTTTATATTGTACTTAACTTAGATTTCTTTAAAAAGTACAAAAAGATATCTTTTCAAATCTTTTCCTTTGAAAAAAGAATTAAACAAAATCAAAAATCCAAAAACAAACATTTTACTTAAGTTATTTTTTAAGAAAAATAAAAGTTAAAAAAATCTTTTCAAATACAAAAACTAAAAAAACAACAAAAAACATTTAACAAAAAAGAACTTATAATTTTTTTTTGAAAATCCAAAATCCAAAAAAAAAAACAAATCAAAAATCAAATCTCCCATTTTGAAACATAAATTCTTTTGGTAAATATTTTTACTTTAACAAAAAATATATAAAAAAACAATAAATTTTCATTTTTTAAATCTTGTTTCATTCTCTTAATCTTGATTCTCACTTCTTTCTCTCCTTGACATTTTCACTTGTGCATGAGTACTTGGACTCGTGATACAACAATGAATCGATCAACCCGAACGAACAATCCTCCAACGATGGCGAACAAAAATGCTTCACAAACTCTCATGGATAGAATCTTTCCAGATAGGGTTTCTATTCCTTCTTGTACCACATTACCCACCCCAATGGATAACCACTTTGAAATTCATTTAAATCACATCGCCATGCTTCTAAAATTTGAAAATTTTGAACATGATGACCCATATATCTTTCTAACAAAATTCAAACAAGTTTGTGTAACTATTGAACCCCAACAATTATATGATAATGGATTCAAACCTCGGTTATTTCCATTCGCCCTTACCGATTATGATGAAAAATGGTTGTACAGCTTAACATCAAACTCAATCAAAACATGGGAAGGATTTGTTAAAGTTTTCTTAAAAAAGTTCTACCCCTTGGAAAAAACAACTAAAATCTGGAACAGTATTGTCAATTTTCATCAATTCAGGGGCGAACCTTTCAGGAAATATTTTGAAAGATTTAAAAAGCTTTTGATAAAATGTCCAAAGCATAACTAAGAAAAATGGACCCTTTGCCAAATCTTATACGATGGACTTGAAAATAGTTCATGAACCATGCTTGCTCTAAGTGCCAAGGCAATTTTCTCGCCCAACTTCATGATGGTGCTTGGCAATTCCTTGAAATCTTAGTTGTGAAATCATCTCAATGGGAACGTTTTAACAAAAAAATCAATTTATTCATGATCGAGCGCTCATTCGACAGGATCATCTTTAGCTTTGGAAGCTAAAATAGGTGCAATGATCAAAAAATTCGATAATGTTTTCTCATTGAACCAAATGAATAAAGCTTCCCGACCAATGTGTTATAAATGCAATGATCTGAATCACATAGCCGATCAGTGTCCTAATTTGGTTGAACAACTCAATGCTTTTAATAAGGTTAAAAATGATCCTTTCTCTAACGTACAATCATGGTTGGAGAAATCATCTTAATTTTGCTTGGAACCAAAATAATTCCAATAAAAATTTTGTCTGTCCCAACTTTCAAGCATTTTTGAACAATGCTTCGAATCCTCCCTTTCAACCCAACCACTTTCAACAAAATTCTACGGGTCCATCTCAAAATCAACCGCAACAAAATTTTGCTCCCCAAGACGATAAACGATTGACTTCACTTGAGAAACGTCTTGAAACTTTGGCTAAAGCAACCACTTAAAGCCTCTAATCAGATAACAATTTGTAAAATTTGTTAACCTCGTACATGCATAATACGAGTCAGTTAATCGCTAAACTTGAAAGGAAAATGAGTCAATTAGCCACTTTTGTAAGTGAATGTGAATGAGGCACGTTTCCAAGTCGGCCAGTTTCGAATCGCAGAAATCAAAACACGAATTCGAGTAGCCCACGTTGTTCAAGATAGCAACGTAAATCAAATGAATGCTATCATGACTTTGCATGCCGGTAAACAAATCGATAACCAAGTTGTTAATCCTAACGGTTTTCTTGAAGCTCTTTTTGACACTTCTAAAATGAAAAGCGATTCAGAACAAAATATTAAGCCAAACATCGAATCAAATTCCATTCCGAATTCTTCTTCCAATCAAGTAGACCGACGTACTGGATATCGTGTTCAATTTCCGCATCGCCCTCGACCCAAGAAATATTCCGATCAAATGGAAAAGGCGTTGAAAATTTTCAAACTAGTGAAAGTTACATTCCTTTTCTTAATATTGTTCAATAAGCCCCAACTTAAGCTAAATTCTTGAAAGACTTGTGTGCTCAAAAACGATACGCTCATGTACCCAAGAAAGTTTTCTTTGCTGTTGGTCTTGGTAAAGTTTTGTCTCAATCAATCCCCATAAAATACAAAGATCCTGGATGTCTGACGATCTCGTGCACGATAGGAGACAAAAGGATTAATAAGTGCTTACTAGACTTGGGTGCGAGTGTCAATTTGATTCCTTATTCAATTTACAAACAACTTGGCTTGGTGAACTAAAACCGATGAATATAACTCTTCAATTTGTCCATCATTCCATAAAAAAACCCATGGGAGAAATCGAGGACGTACTCATCAAAATTGGTCAATTTATATTCCCTATTGATTTCGTTGCTTTAGAGATGTAACCTGTGAACAATCCAACGAGTTAAATTTCATTGATTTTTGGTTGACCTTTCTTGGTTACTTCAAATGCTCTAATCAATTGTCGAAACGGTTCGATGAAAATTTCTTTTAGAAACATGACTTTGGATCTTAACATCTTCAATCTTGAAACCAATCGAACAAATCACTTAACCAAACGTTGGAAGTTCGTTCCATTCAAGAAAATTTTGACTATGAAACAGTTGACCTTAACAACGAATGCGAGACTGAATATGAATAACTGTTTCAAGATGAGCCTAACAAAATTGAAGTGCTTCCATTTGTACCCATTACTATTAAGTCGGAACTTCAACCAAATTCCTTGATTGAGCAACCCTAAGGTTGGAACTCAAACCCCTTCTTGATTACCTTAAGTACGCATTCTTAGGTGACAACGAAACGTTTCATAATATCTTCAACTCTCTCTTGATCGGGAAGCTTTCCTTCTTTCAATTTTGTCGAAAAACAAAGAAGCAATTGGACGGTCGATTACCGATACAAAAGGGAATTAGTCCCGCTCTTGTTCAATATCGTATCCACTTAGTTGACGAAGCCAAGCCTGTTCGTGATGCACAACGAGGGCTTAACCCAAAAATGTAGGATGTGGTTCGAGATGAAATTCTTAAGCTTCTTGATAACAGAATCATATACTTCATTTCTGATAGTTCGTAGGTTAGCGCAATTCATGTCATGCCTAAAAAGTCCAAACTTACCATTCAAAGAATGATGCTAACGAATTAATTCCAACTCATGTTCAAATAAGGTGGCGTGTTTGCATCGATTACCGAAAATTAAATGCTGCAACACATAAAGATCACTTCCCTCTTCCCTTCATCAACCAAATGCTTGAAGATTATCCAGCCATGAATTCTATTGCTTTCTTGATGTTTATTTCTGGTTATAACCAAATTCCAATCGCTCTCAAAGATCAAGAAAAAAACTACTTCTAGTGCCCCTTTTGCACCTTTGCATACCGACATATGCCTTTTGTCTTTGCAACGCTCTTGCTACTTTCCAAAGATGCATGGACAACATGTTAACAAAAATAAAAAAACAAGTTCAATTACAATTAACTATGGTTTAACTAGTATATAGGAAGGTTCGTGGATGATAATTATAAAGTATACCCTAATTATAATCTTTGTTTAAAAGTGGTTGATTTAAAATAAAGGCGATAACATTTTCGATCTTCTAAATTAAGTGGTGCTAAGATGATTTTGCAAAACTCTCTCTTTTCAAAAAAGATTTTTGTTAAAATAAAAACATCTAGAGTCAGATGTTCACATGAAAGTGTGTACACCCTCCATGCTCTGTACCGTTCTCACGTAAGCCCAAAAGGCAGTGAATGATTGGTATATCTGGCCTCAGTTTATTCGAGTTAGGTGTATGTAAATAAATTTGGATTAATAGTAATAAACACCTAGAAATATGTGTTCATACGCAAGTGTGTACACTCGCCACGCTCTGTACTCTTCTCAATTAAGCAAAAAAGGCAGTGCATGATCGATATATCTGGTCTCAGTTTATCTGAGTTAGTGTGTAAATAATAATAATGTTAATACCTTTCAAAAATAGAGAGAGAAAGCAATTGAAATCCAAGCACTATTTTCATTTATTTGATTCGACTTGTTATTCAAAAGAAATAAAAAAACACTTTGCAAAACTTTGATAATCAACTAAAGGATCCATTTCATAGTTGCACTATGTTATCAACCGAAACAACTAGCCAAACTATAGTCTAATTCTGATGGTGACTTAATTTTGTCGAAAGTTTTAATAAGTAAAAGGACTATAATTTCTTGATAATGACTGAAACTTATATCTAACTTACTCGTGTCAATTTAAAAGTAAACTCTTCATTTGTAAATATTTTCAAAAACTTGCATCATGCAGTTGCATTAGACTTGGCATATCGCATTTTGATTTTGTGGGTAGTATCCACTGAAAACCTTCACTAGACAACACTTATCCTACTAGGGATACCTAGAGGTTTAACGGCTTATTGTATATGCTCAATGCAATCATGTTTTTTATGAAAACGGATTTATTCTAGTTTTAGTTTATTCGAGGATGAATAAAAAGATAAGCATGGAGATATTTGATGTGCACATAAAAGTGTACATTCTTAGTTCCATATATAATATTATTCTAAATAAATAAATAAATAAGCATATTAGGGTATTTTACATGTTTAAACGAAAATTTAAATTGTTTTCAAATCATCATTTATTCATCTTTATTTGGGGGGTAAAATGGTAATTTTGTGTATGATTTAATTTGAGAAAATTTATTTGCACATTTCTGTTTTTATTTGTAGGAAATGAAGTGCGAATATGAAGGGGTTTCATGGATGAATGCATGCACATGTGTTGAAGGCTAATGAAGAAACGAAATAAAAGAATTCATATAACATGGAGGAGCCCATATACCCATTAGCATATGATCCATAATTAAAAGCACATGCACATGTTAATGAAGGCTTAAAGGCAAGTCAGTGGGGATTAATTATTTTCGTAATGATTACTTGGAGGATACACTTTCTCAAGGGCATTTTAGGTAGTCCCATAAAATATGAATCAGGGTTTTAAGCATGTATAAATACCTCTTATGTTTTATGTAATCATCTTCTTTATTTTATGCAATATTGTAGCCACAAATCAAAGTTCAATAATTTTTTTTTTAATGACTTCTTAGCCTTGTTTTTACTTTCATGCAATTTTTATTTTATGCTCTCTTTTCATGCTATTTTTATTTATTGCTCTCCTACATAGTTTACGCTTCTCTTATTTCATGTTAGTAGCATAGATTTAATTATGCTAATTAGTTTAGTTTTATTTCATGCAAGCATTTAGCTCTCTTTTCTTTTAATAAGCTCTCTTTTATTGTTTTTAATGTTGAAATCATTTTATGTTAACATCTTTTTAAATATGAGTAGCTAAACCCCTTCAATTCAGGGGTAATGAAGCTCTCATGAAACATATTAAATTAACATAATGATTTCATTTGTGATCTCTCTTGTGTGCTTAATGGAAACTTTGAATAATGATGGTTTGTGTCTCTTTTTAGTGAATTTTGATAGCTTGTGTTGACATCTCAAATAGGATATGGTTGTTCCATTTTAAATATAAACTATTTGATCATTTTCCTAAGTGATTTGATATGAAAGTTAAGCTAGAATCAAAATTTGATGGTCTATGTTGCAAATTAATAGTAATTAATTCATACTTAAAATAGATTTTA
The DNA here is from genome assembly GCA_030765085.1 of Allium cepa. Lineage (NCBI taxonomy): Eukaryota > Viridiplantae > Streptophyta > Magnoliopsida > Asparagales > Amaryllidaceae > Allium > Allium cepa. The sequence goes on along the minus strand of CM060945.1, from coordinate 942,725,691 downwards.
TTATTTAATTTCATGTCATGGTCATGAGAGTTGATAAGTGGGTTTGAATAGTATGTTAGAATATGGTTTAACTTGTGCTAATTAATAACACAAATAAACCATAATTATAATAAACACACCAATCATTTCTACTTAATATTTTAAAGAGAGGTTATAAATGATTTTGTGTTGATTTATATGAATGATTGGAAGTGGATTTGCCTCTAAATTGCTCCTTAATATCATAGTTTTATCCTTATCCTCTAGCTTTTTTTTCTAGAAAAATATCATTAGTTTAAAACCACTATAAAACTTTGAGTTAATTTGATTGAGTATTATCAAATTTTAATTCTTTCCTTATGGATCGACCCGTACTCGCATACGTACTATGATTGTACACCGTGCGCTTGCGGTTTTTTTAATAATTATATTTAATGATGATTTTCTAATCGATAGAAATTTCAGTCGTTTCAACACAAACACATGCTCAAACACTCACAAAGCCAAGAAATTTCGTGCTATCTATAAACTTCCAAAGATCTAGGCTGTAACACTTACAAACCAAGGTAAAACCTCCTCCTCTCTTCAATGCTCATAGCCTAAACCATGCTCCTCCTTTTCTTCCACTTACTTCTATGTTTAACTATAGATCTAAGCTTCCTAAGGTGTTCTAAGGTGCTGGTGAAAGTTTGGTGGAGTTTAGAAGAGATTTGAGTTAATTAGAGAAAGATTAGTGAAGAACAAAGTGGATTAGTGCTAATTTGTTTCTACCATTTTCTTAATTTGTAAAAAGTGATTAGCGTAAGCCTTAAGGGTGTATTTATAGGTTTTAACAAGAGGTTATTACCACCTTCTGCCTTCCATGAAAGGTCATATAAAAGCCTCCCTCTCACATGCCACATATACATCTCATTTTCTTTACTTTAACACTTAAGTATTTCATTAAAGCTCATTTTAAAATATCTTCTATGACATCATCCACGTCATCATCAAAAAAATATTTTCCAAAAATGGAAAAATAATTTTATTTCATTTTAATGTTCTATTAAGCAAATAATTTTATGTCGAAAAATTCGAACAACTTCTAATGATTAAAAAGCTGTTTATCAATAAAACGATTTTCAATCACATTATCGATATTTCTTCCAAGTAACTACTTTTGTAAAATAATTTCCAAATTTTTTTTACCATCATTAATTCTAATTTAAAAGGGGGTTAAAAAGGTTATTATATAACTTTAATAACATTTAATCCAAAATTCAAATATTTTAATAATTTGGATATTTAAAAACAAAGTGTTCAAAATTTTAGGTCTTTACAATAGTGGATAAGAGGAGCACTTCATATGTATGATCCATGGATCCAAGGAGGAAGACTAACCAAAAAACTAATGGTTGATACAATGCTTAGAGTTAGAGTAGAGCTTATGTTAGCCAGGGTTTGTTGTGCTTGGATGGTGTCATACAAACTTATAGATGCATGGGGTCACTACTTAGCTTCGGGTTAGGTTGGTTATGTTTTGAATTTCAATTTGTATTATTTCACATGCATCATGTAGGGTACACATTGTACACTAACAAAGGAGGTGATATCAATTTTTAGCTTAACAAAAAATAATTCAGTTAACTGCATGAGAAACAAGGCAAATTACCTCCATGAACACTGTGGTAAAATTCATCTACAGGGCTTGAACCGACACATATATTGTGAATTGGGAAAGAAACATATCTTAGATCTAAATTCATATTAGATCTAAAAAATTATTCTAACTGAGAAAACAAAGTGTGAAAATATACTCATCCTTGTCATGTGTTGATCCAAAAAATGGACCAACACCTTGGTTCGAGTTTGAAAGCACCAGCCCTGTTCTGACAGAGCAATATCACAGATAACAGATATAGAAACAGAATAGAAAAAGAAAGAAGACAGAGAAATTTTATAGTGGTTCGGCTGTTAATTAAGCCTACGTCGACTTTATAGTTTTATTATGAACTGATTGTTGTTACTAGAGATATTTGATTACAAGTCTTCGATTATCTTGAAGTGAGTTGAATCTCTAGAGTTGGATTCCACTGGAGAATCACAATGAATTCCTTTGGAGATGGTTGTGAGGGAGGTAGAGAGTGAAAAATTATTCCAGCAGAGTTCAGCAACCAGTCTAGGAAAGATCCTCTTTATGTTGCAGGTAGTATGCTATTTATAGAGATTAGAGAGCTTCTGGACCAGGCCTATCTACATTAGCTTGTAGTTAGGTCACAGGCGACCTAGGGGACCCTGGCTCGTAAAACGACCCATGGTCTATGGGTCGCCGGCGACCCATAGACTTGGTTCGTTTTGCAGACCAAATCTTGCCTCTTCTTGATACTGTTCCATATATGGTCTATTTGATGGTTTGAGCAGAGGCATGAGTCGCTGATGAGCTATGCACTTAGGATTTTTCTAGAGTCTTGACCCAGGATGTCCTATAGCCATTTATTGTTGTTCTACGTTTTGACGGCAATTCATTAGCTGTCTATGTTCAGCTACTGATTGGATTATAGGACTGCTGATCTCTCGACTCCATTGATATTAGTCATTTTCTTAGTAATATAGCTTGGTATTGTTCACTCCTTGCCTTAGCCTTTTTGCCATCCCGATGTTACGAGATTGTTCTGCTTTCAAGTGGGTCCTGCTGGGTTTAAAACACAAATAAAATTCCCCCCCAGAGTATGTCTTCATTCGAAACAAGGCATGCTCTGGAAGTTATGGATTATAGTAACTGTTTACTGGGTTCTAATAATCGCATTAGAGTCTCATGGACATGTAGTAAGTTACGCTGTTGATCACCTAGTTTTGGTCTCGACTGCTACTGCTTGTCATAACGAATCAAATTTCTCTCCACGGATTCTTGGTGTGCTTTGAAGTAATGGTAAGTGTCGAGGCTACCATGAAATTTTTTCTTTGGATTTTCAGCCATCTGTTGAATTTTCCATGTGAATCATCAGAGTCCACCTCAAGATGTTGTTTTCAACCGACTGACTTCTGACAGCTGTTCGTTTTTTTGATTTCAATCCGGATTTCAGTTCCTAGTAACGATGCAATCATTGCTTCATAGTTTATGCATGGGTTTAGGTCGGGTGCATGATGTAGGTTTAGAGTTGCCCCATATAGTTTTAATTCAACCGCTGGTGAAGCTAAGTTTGTCTCGAACGGTTGTATGCCATTTTGGAGCGAAATCTTGCTCTTTGTCTTTAGCATTTTCTTCTCAAAAATTTGGTTAAGTTCTCGTCAATGTTTTTGAGTTCCAATGTAATAATTTATTCCAAAATCGGATATAGTTGATGATTCAATCGTATTGCTCTTCCTATTTCTTTATTCTAGTGATCCTGGAAAGAAAAGTTTCCCATGTCGCTGCTGATAGTGGCTCCATTATCGATCGTTGGTCGATAACGAATAATTTTAAAGGAAGATATGGATTGTTTTTCAAATGCGAGGAAGCTAGCTACACTGGATTGTTTGTTCGTAATATTCATGATAGTAGACTCTTCTCTCGTAGATAACACACCGCATCTGCCCCGATCAATGCTTAGGACCCGACTGGTCAACGTACGTTGACTCCTCTTGGATTTTGGGCATTGGTTATATGAGGATAATATTTAAAGTAAAAAAAAACCTGACAGGGTTGAATGCCAAGTTTTGTGGTTGAAAATGATTTTTCGATCATCCAATCTTTAGTCTGGTGGAGGTTCTTCCACTCCTCCAGAAGCTGGGTCCTTCACAACTTAGGCTTTGCTTATTATTCCTTTCATATTGGGAGGACTGATTGTAGTTAAATTACAAGGCACAGTTGCTCTTGTAGAGTTGTGGTTGAAGTTCAATCAAGCATATTTTTAGCATTCGAAAACTAGCACATGAGTTATTCGATTGCGATTATCATTCTCTTGCACTTTTCGAAATTCAACGCATACCAGCCTTTGTCTCCGGGGACTATTGGCTTAATTGCTCGATTCCAAACACTGCTTTTTCTCGCTGTTGCACTTCTTGTTGTCATGTGCAGCATACTTATTACTTTAATTCTATACATGTAAGTAATACTTCTACGGTCATTTCGGCATATTCTATTTCATGGCTTTGTTCAGAACTATGAAGTAGCTTGGTCTAGCCAGTTCTATAGCTAATCCCTACTTAGAGTTAGTTTCAACAAAGTGTTGGTGTAAATGCCTTAGTCCATAGGGCTGATTACTTTGACTACCATGCCAACATATTTTGGGAGACTTGGTTTCCTAAGCAATAAGTTCGATTGCCCTAGTTTGATTGACACGATAGCTCTTCTTTGGGAATTAGGGACATTGTTGTTTGATCCCAAGATCTTAGTTTTGTAATGATGTCGGCATGTATTAGAAAGATGCGTTTTTGGCATCTTTTGCTAAAGTAAAATTTTCTGAGTCCTACATTATGATCCTAATCATGTGTTCGTTTCTACCCTCGAAAACTCATACACGGATGACTCAACTCTATGGATTTTTCCTTGATGTTGTGAATCTTCAAATATCATGACCAAACTTCGGGTAATGGCATTATCTTGAAAGTTGGAACCAAATGATCTAATTAGATCGTAAGTAGTCATCGATCCTTCTCGTCATCGCCAGACTATGAGCGACGGTGGATTTATAAACGTTAAATCATTCATTTCCTTTGTTGGCGATTTTGTTGCCAATGCTCTATTTTGTAATATAAAACCGTTATCTAACCAACCTCGTGGTTATTCACGTTTGGACTTGTGAAACACTTCTTTCGATCAAATATCTGTGCTTCTATCCCTTTTTGAGGGACTAGCTATTTCAAATGCATGTATTTGGGCGATTGTGAGAGATGGAAATTTCTGGGGCGAATTGCTCAATTTCCCCTAGTCTGGCTCTAATCCCATTCTGGAATTGAGGACGCTCGGGGATTTTATTTTTGACCTTCCATGATTACTCCTGCTTCTTCTTGGCTATGCATGCTCTTCTTGGCTACTGACGTTGTCACAAAAGCTTTGTTCATATTTCAACTTCTGTTTTTGAGAATTAATAACGTAACTGCTTAGTTCCAAGCAACATTTCCTCGAGGCTGCCTAACTTTCGGCTGTGTCAAAATTCTTTCTACATTGAATTTTGGAAATTCGGTTGTGCACCATCTTTCATCCCTAGTAATTAGTATACGGGCAACTCAATCCTGGGATTTCCTTTCGACGCTGCTTTTTTCCTATCCAGTGGCTGATTTCTGTGATGAAAGATCAAGCCATCCAACTGACCTGTGAAAGAATATGTCTTCCGGTCGTTGCCTGTCATTGGGAAACAGTAGTTTTATGAAGAGAAGGTGGAAACTTAGTTGAGGACCAGCTTCTATCTCCGGAAGCTAGTGCGTCGATGGTTCACTGCGATGAGTGTTTCTCATTAGCCCTGTAGATTAAAGTTTTCCTAATATCGTCGGGGCAATACTGGAAGTTAGTGAGTAGAATGTTTCCCAGAGTTGCCAGAGAAACTTTGGTACTTTTGAAATAGAAAGTTTCTTAGCGTTGCCAGGGCAACGCTGGTACTTAGGAGATAGGAAATTTTCCAGGCATTGCTAGGGCAACACCAGTACTTAAAAGATAAAAGAAGGCCTTAGCATTAGCGAGGAAACACCGGCACTTAGGAGGTCGGGATCGATTTTTCCCATCGATTCGAAAGGGTTCTTAATCTAGCTCGGTACCAGTTTCGGTCTTCGGAAGCTAACACTTCGATAATTGGATTGTAGAATTATTTTCTTAGTGCTGCTTATCTTAGGGCAGTGTTAAAGTCACGTTATTGAGGATTGAATCATTCATCCGATCCTGTAGAGTTGAGTAGATTCCTTTTAACCCATTGTGGTTGTTTTCTCAACATCGCTTAAATTTGGGATATGCCACATTCTGGAAGATGAGGGTCCTAGGCGTTTCCATTGCCTAGATTTGTTTCTAACCATCGAGTATTAACCTTAGAGATGCAAGGCTGTCGCTTGACCAATTCCGTAACTATTCTTATTCATGAAAAATCGAACTTCCTCCTATCGGTCTTTGTTATGATCTGACAACTATTAGTGGAAACCTTCATTTCTAAGTGCGAAACTCCAGGTTCTTATAGAAAATATGAAATTGTGGCACAAGTCATCGCATTAGCCTTTGTACGATCGTGTTCATTCCTATACTGATCATGGACCGGTAGGGTTTAGTAGTGTTTGTCTTGAATCCGTGACACTTAACCGTGCTTGTTTCAGGCCATATGCATTATTGGGAATATCAACTTATTCATTGGTTCCCATCTTCGGTAATCAATGGTTTAGCTGCTCGATTTTGAGAATTCTCTCCTTGTATTGTCAGTTGGAGCAATCTTTTATCCTGACCAAGTGTTAATGTGTTATGTGCCCTTTAGTCCATAAAGCTGATTATTCTGAAAAATTGACGTGAGACTTGATGTTCTGGCTGGCTCCGTAGATGCCCCCAGTCAAAGGTACGTCGCAACTCCTATCTTTGGGAACTCATGACTTAGGCGTCTTGAATTTTGACATTTTGTACATTAACTTTGGTCAAAGATCAGAATTCTTTGCCGACTTCTTATTTTATGAGCTTTGCGGCACTACCGTGGCAATGTTGGTTCTTTCGGGTAGTGGGAGTTGATCCCTGTTAATCCTACAATAGACAAGTTTCCCAGTGTTGTTGGGACAACACCAGTACTTAGAATATTTTAATAGTTCGTCGACGATGTCAAAGCAACATCAAGTAGTGTTTGTGCAACTTATCAGATGCATGGCTTTGGGTGCTTCGTGGCGTTGCCTATCTCCAGGTAACGCAAGGAGCGTAAGTTTTGATGCGCGGCTTACGAGATGCGCAAATTTATGTACTCCTTGTCGCTGCCTCTTTTCGGGCAACAAAAGGAGTGTAAATTTTGATGCGCGGCTTACGAGATGCATGACTTTTGGTCTTCCTTGGCATTGCCTATCTTCGAACAATGCAAGGAGTTAGTTTTTTTATGCTCCTCAGCGTTGCCTATCTTTGGGCAACGCGAGGAGTTTGTTTTCGATGCTCCTTGACATTGCTATGTCTGCTTATCTCTGGGAAATGTGAGGAGTTGTTTTCGATGCTCCTCAGCATTGCCTATCTTTGGGCAACACGAGGAGTTTGTTTTCGATGCTCCTCGACGTTGCCTATCTCCGGGCAACGCGAGGAGTTTGTTTTCGATGCTTCTCGGCGTTGCCTATCTTTGGGCAATGCGACGAGTTTTTTTCCGATGCCATTCGGCGTTGCCTATCTCGAGGAAACGCGAGGAGTTTGTTTTCGATGCTCCTCGGCATTGCCTATCCCTAGGCAACGCGAGGTGTTTATTTCCGATGCTCCTAGGAATTGCCTATCTCCGTCAATGCGAGGAGTTTGTTTTCGATGCCCCTCGGCATTGCCCATCTCTAGGCAACGTGAGGAGTTAGTTTTCGTTGCTCCTCGACGTTGCCTATCTCCAGGAAACGCAACGAGTTTATTTTTGATGCCGCTAGGCATTGCCTATTTTCGAGCAACGCGAGGAGTTTGTTTTCGATGCTCCTCGTCATTGCCTATCTCCCAGCAATGCGAGGAGTTTGTTTTCGATGCTCCTCGGCATTGCCTATCTCTAGGAAATCGGTGTTTATTTTCGATGCTTCTAGCCGTTGCCTATCTTTGGCAACCAAGGAGTTTGTTTTCGATGCTCCTCGGCATTGACCATCTCCGACCAACGCAAGGAGTTAGTTTCTTAGTGCTTCCCGATGTTTGTTGGGGCAATATCGGTTTTTAAAAGGCAAGGATCGAGTTCCGCCGATCCGATGGTTTGAGTTGATTTGACCCCGTCGACTCAGCAGGTTGCTTACATAAACACAGTTTTATTGGATCAAGAAGCTAAACAGTTTTCGGTTAGGGTAATCATGGCTTAGATGATCCTTCTATGTGTCCGAAAGATGTGCATGTCTAAATAGATCATGTTGCCATGGTGGAGAGATCTATAGCCGACTGCGTGAAGATGGACTGAAGAAAGAGCCTATGGGAGTTTAGGGCCTGACTCCTAGATCTTGGTCCAAACTGCCTTCAGAGAGTGAGTCTTTGACTGGCATACGGTCTAAGAGGAAGATGAATTGGTCACCAAGGGCTGTAAAATAGTAGTTGGAAAGAAGTGAGCAAGTATTATGCTAGTATTTCTTTTGTTGCACTAGCTAGGTCATTAAGTCCGTTGTCGACAGAATGCCATAATTTTTGATCGGGCATAGCAAAATTGTGGTATGATTCGTCTCGGCATTTCTTATGGCTATTCAAGTGTGTGCCGTACCCCCCATGTCACAGGACTATTGGCACACTTGAACTGGACCTATAGTCTCTCCATAACTCGTTTGGTTGCCCCCGATCCAGTGGGTGCGGTTTTCCCAAGTGGTGAATCTTGGCTTGATTAGAGTTGGCCTCTAATTCACCACAAGGTCGGTTCAGTTTTGTCTTAGTTCCTTTTTGCAACTTTGAAGCTCTTGGATTTAGCACTATTTGTCTCATTGGCCATTGGAAGTGATTCCATTAATTTTGTGGAGTGACTGGTATGATTGTCGATTTGTGACCTCAGAGGGTGACTTTATTGACTTCAGGGAGCTTTAGATAAGATGGCTGCTGATCTTTCAGTTCTCCTTTGCGGATATCAGTTGTATATAAATTTTGCTGATCTACTGGTTCGCCTTCACGACACTTTAGTTCATGGAATACCTTTACGTTCGCGAAGGGTTTCTTTGGATCAGATGACCCTGATCTACCGTTTACCTTCACGATGCTTTAGTTCGTGAAAGACCTTCACAGTCGCGAAGGGTTTTATTGGATCAGATGACCGCTAATCTATCGGTTTACCTTCACGATGCTTTAGTTCGTGAAAGACCTTCATGCTTGTGAAGGGTTTTTTATGGTCGGATGTCCGGAGACCAAACGGCCTTGAAATGATGATTTATCGATTCTGAGAGGAGTTTTGGGTTATGTGTCCGATAGAACGGCGGTCTTAAGGCAATGCTTCATCGACTCCAAAAGGAATTTTATGGATTCAGCTCAAGGGAAAGCAGCTTTATCAATTGCTATAGGCTAAGGTGTTAGAATTGCTGGTTCGACGATCCTTTGGATAAGGCTTCTCGACGCCACCAGAAACACTAATACTCAGAAGGGGATTGACATGACTCATCGAGGGCATAGGAGCATTTCTTTTGCCTTGTTGTCTGCAATACCCTTAGTGTCCCGGTATGGCTCATTTGGAAAAGCAGAGTTGATAAGGATGGCTGAGAAGTTATCGCTTTAAGTTGTTGTCTCATTCCTTAGTTGCTAGCTAGCTAGGGCGTTATTTGATAATCATCCTTTCGATGGATTGACAGTTAGTTGGGGCACTTTTCTACCGAGTCTTAGTAGCCTTGCTTGGGCAAAAGGTCCCTGAGCTCCTATAGCTCCTTCACCATTTGGTATGTTCTTTGGCACACTGCCAGGTTTGCTTTCTTCTAATTGTACTACTTTTAGTCTTTAGATTTGGTTTGTAATTCTTTTGTAAATTTTAGGTTGGAATTACTGGAATAGGGAATAGCTGAAACCCACTCATTGGTTCATGGAGTTTGCATTCTAGGAACTTAGAGTCATTTTATGAGCGGTCGACGCGTGCTCAATTTGTGTTCATACTTCGGTCCATGCTCTGGGGACTTAGAGTTCTTTTTCGTCTGATCATTTATACTTTAATCCACAGTTAGGAATTTAGAGTACTCTATCCCGCAATCAGGGACTTAGAGATTTTTTTGAACCATTTATATTCTAGACCACGCTCCAGCGACTTAGAGTGCTCTAGTCCGTGCTTCGGTGACTTAGAGATTTTTGTTCAATCGTTTATGCTCTAGTCCATGCTCCAGGGACTTAAGACTACTCTAATCCATGCTCCAAGGACTTAGAGATTTTTATTGATAGCAGTCGTATTTTCATCGGTTTGATTTGTATTTCATTTACCACATCGAGGCAAAAGTTGTCAAATGAACGATCGAATCACGTTCGTTAATGGAATGAGATTCTTCCCCCAGCATTCAGGATGAAATTTGGCAATCAGACGGTCAATTCACATCGACTTGATAGTTGTGGTTCTTCCCATTAAGTCGGGAAAAAATCAAGTGATGAATGATTTGATCACATCCATGCTAGGGTCTGATGATCGAGTCTTGTACAATTTGCTTCTTATTCTTTCTAGCAAGTGGAGATAATAAGGTATTAAGCAGGCCATTAAGTTGTGTTTGTTTCAGGCTGCAATCATGTACATTTGTTGAAATCTACGGTTGATCAGCAGGCAGCCAGTCGCGACTACTTCGAGTCTAATATGAAGGTTGTTGAGTGGGCAATCAGTCTTGTCTACTTTCTATTGGATTCTGAACTTGTCGGGTTTTTTTTCTATGCCTCATCATCCTAAATTAGAGGTATAAGGTAGCTGATGAATTATCGAATCACGTTCATCTCGATGAAACTCCATAGGTTCGATCACGGTCTATGGAGATTGGTCAGTGGCGAACTCTAAGTACTTGGTCATCTGCATCGTTTTGGAAGTAGTTTAGTTCGACTTGGTTGTAGTTCATAACATAATTGAAATGAAATTAAAATAAAATAATTCAAAGAAGATTGGAATAAATCTCATTAATAAGTGAAACAACATCGTGTGCTCGCTATTCCACTTTCCCCCTAGCTCCTTTCAGCGGGATGCCGACCGTCAATTGTCCAATCGATAATCAGAGTTTTTTATCGATAGGCATCAGATGTTCCCCGCTCGCCATTCTATAAGGATTTCACATACAATTGAATCTTTTCTTTTCGAATCAGCTTTCCGATCATATCTCGAAGGTGTTTGTAATCGCCAGTGTTAGGACCATGTGCATCTTGGAAATACAACATTCCTCGGAATTTCTCTGGGCTTTGGTGGAATCTCTCGAGACTGACTTTCAGTATTGCTGTAAGTCGTGAGTATCCAAGTAGAGGCAATTGAATCATTCAAAGGAGAATATAAGTCGAAGTTTGAGATCCTAGGTTGTCTCCTGGAATCTTAGTCCTTAGCCAATGAGCCCATATTGTTCTTTCTCCTAGTCTGCCTACCTCCTCCTTGCTTAGCTTCTAATTCACTTTATAATAGAGATGATCCAAGGATGTAGGAGGTTCTCAAGCTAACTAGTTGCCAAGTCTATCTAGGGGTTGACTCCCCTCATCAACGCCATCGGTATGATATCCTTACTAGGATTGCTCACTTTAGTGATGACGACGACATTAAATCTCTATAGGAAGTCTTTGAGTGGCTCACCTAGCATATGGAATAAATTAGATAGTGACATCACATCATTGGTGTGAGTCGCGAGCATTCTAAATTGCCCAACAAACTTCTGATCTAGTTGATTGACTGAGGAGATGGATTTGGAGGATAATCGCATAAATCGCATGATTGATACACCTTCGAGGAATATAGGAATTCATGCGATGTAGTCCAGGGTCGGTTTTCCCTGAGTAAATCGATATGATTGGAACGCCGAATCTCCTCAGATATATTGCATAATGAATGGCTTCAATGAATAGGCTTCGACTAGGGGATGTGGCGTCCCATATTTCGGAGGGTTTAGATCGATAATAATCCACACATGTCCAATCCAAACAATCCGGAACATAGATAATTATTGGGGTTAATTAAGAAAAATAAGAAAAGAAGAAGAAAACTAACACAGAATCTCGCAGTGGAACGATAAAATATAATAATCAAATAAACAGTTCACGAAGCTGTTTATACTACACATTTGATTATAATCTATACAACATTTATCAAAGTTATATGTATACATCAGAGATAAATAAATAATGCAGCAGACAACATGATGCAGGGATAATAATGGTAACAGTAATACCAAATCTTCGTCTTCGTCCTCCAGAATATATCTTCAATAAGCTGAAAAACTCAGGACTGACCCGAGCGTTATGAAAAGACAATACACTCGAGTCGGACTAAAATATTCTTATGTGAGTCAAATCGAAATCACATATAAATTTAGTGTCATGGCATCAGAGATGTTAATGGGTTTTCACATCTCCTATCTAGCGTATAACGTGCGTGCAATAAATCAAGAAATGTTACGAGATTTTCCATCTTCTAAGGATCCGCTAAAATATTTATATGTAGTAGAATACGCTACATATATAATGTCTAATCAATAAAATAAATATTTTTTTAGTGTTAAGGCTTTACATTGATCCCCCTTAACGCGTTTTTAAGCATTAGCATACAGTTTTCATTTGACACCACCAGTAGAACGTCGGTAGTCAGGGATATGCTGTGATACGACAACACTAAACCATAATCGTATGGGTCTCGTATAGGAATAAAAGTATGACAAGACACGTGAGGCAATGCCCAAGGTAAGATGCTACCATTTCAAGTCGTAGGGTTGGTGGTAATGCATCATATCCATGACCGCCCACCGCGTCCATTCATCCCCTATCAAGTCAAAGGGAGACTATCCCAATCAAGGTGCACCAATCGAAGCCAAAAGTATGACAAGGCACGTGAGGCAATGCCCAAGGTAAGATACTACCATTTCAAGTCGTAGGGTTGGTGGTAATTCATCATAGTCATGACCGCCCACCGCGTCCATTCATCCCCTATCGAGTCAAAAGGAGACTAACCCAATCAAGGTGCACCAATCGAAGCCAACATCAAGAGTAATAATATGGACCGAGTCTAAGAAATCGAAGAACGAATGTCCACTCGGGGTAATTAGCCCAGTTGACCCTGCAATGCCGTCCTGTTTTAGTCATTTCAAATTGGCACAAGTACTAGGGTCTATCCAATATCGTTCTCTTTCTTCAAATCCAACAATCGTTGCCAAATCCAACCACTTCATTCTAGAGTCTTCTCCGCCTACATAGTTGTTAAAGTGGTTCTGGTATCGACAAAGAGTATTCCCATATCCGACCTCGGTCTCTTTAACAAACAAACGTCATTTTACACATCGATTAGTACTTTTACCTTTCAAAAATAGTGCATATTTGATATCGAAATATCATATTCGCTTCAAAATCAAATCCATTTCAAAATCATCATATTTACTCAAAATATACCATTTCATTTCAAAAATCATTTTCGCCTCAATATCTCAATTTCGATTCCAAAATTTGTTTCGAATTTCCATTTAGGTTATAACTTCATTTTAACCCAAGTCGTATTTAAATCCATGATTTAAAAAAATAACATTCCACTCTTGGCCAGTTTGAACTAGGTTGAATAGTTTAAAGTAGTTTAAATAATTAAAATAGTTAAATATAGTTGAAATGGTTAAATATTCAAAATGGCTTAAATGGTTTAATATAAAATAGTTTAAGTATTAAAATGGTTTATAGCAAAATAATTGGTATATTTAAGAAGATAGCTTTTAAATAGTTTTATATTAAATGATTAATTTGAAAATAGTTTTAAAGTCAAATCGATCCAATTCCAATTTCCCAGTTCAAATCAATTCCAATTTCCATTCAATTGATTCAATTTCGATTTCAATTCAAATTAATTTCAACTTCGATTTCAATTAATTCAATTCCACTTTCTAATCCAATTAATCCAATTTCAATTTATATCGATTTTGAGCTCGATTTTCAAAATATCGATTCGTAACATTTAAATCAAACAATCTTCAATATTCAATTCAAAATCCCAGTCCTTAGAAATAATTCAATTTCGACCTCAATTTCAAAATATTGTTTTTTATACCACTTTTACTTAGTAATATTCAAAGTTCGGAGAAAAGTTCAATCCTTTAAAACAAATCAATTTTCAAAAATTCAAATTATATCGATTATAACTTCAAAAATCTCAACTTTAATTATTTAAACAATTTCTTTTAACCAAAATTAATTTTAACATTTCGAACTTGAAGTCGCGATTAATTTAATTTTCATAAATTCGATTTTTCATTTCTTTAAATTCACAATCATTAAATAATTTCAAAATAAGAATTTTAAATTTATTTAATTTAACTAATCCGGTGTTTGTATATAATTTTGTATCCTATGGCCAAATGATCAATTATTTCTGTTTAATTTCAGAGATGGATTTATATCATTTCAATTCAAATCACAATGTCATAGGTATATATCTTTTCAACCTATTTCTTAATTCATTTGAAATAATTCCGTTTACAATTTTATATACTCTAAATACTTTATCATGTAATAATAGGGTATATATAAAATAAATAAACATCCAATCATTCACATATCAATTAATTGGCATCCATCATAATCAGTCATACAAACAGACAATATAATTTACAACAATTGCATAGTTATTAATATCGGTATTCTACTGGCAATTCAATTGGAATTTCAAATCTAACTATTAATTTTGATTTTTAACAATTAATTCAAATGGAAATCAAATTTATCAAACAACGACCAATAAATTTATATCACTTCATAATTTCAAATTCAACTAGCATAAAAATATTCTAGTACGTTGTGAGTGTTATAAAACACTCACCTTTATTTCTGTTGTCGCTTTCACGTTCTGGTTCCGACTCAATTCGAAGGGCGTTCAAATTTATTTGAAAATTCAACAAGCTCTAATTTCAACCAAATTGATTCCATAGCCAAGATCTGCTTAATACGATCCCAACGTAGCTGACCGCGTCGGATTTTGACCTAGAACGAACAAGATATGGAATTTACAATCTAACGATTTAAACAATAAATTATATAAACTATTTATTTATTTTTATTTTTTTAAAAGGAAATCCATACCATACGCAGCAACACCCGGCCTAAGAAATATTTCTTCCTTAATGCCTGCTCGAACACAAAGATACATAATGAAATCGCGTGCACACCACCACTGAAACCGACCTCTGATCATCCGATTGACGAACTGATTTTTCCATCACGCTCCTCTCCAAAATCTCCACGTGCCTATATCCTTTAAGCCACACTTGATTGCGCCCAAATGATCATGACCTGACCGCGTACATGGAGCTACTATAGTGACTCCCATCATAAAGAAATGATCGATCCTCCCCTAGGTGCTAATCTTGATGCCGAACTCCATTACGGCCTCCAAACCTCGATTCGATCCCAGAATTTTTAGAAAAACATAACCCAAGTTCGAATGATGGTTCAACCTAATTGTCGACTTCAGCCAACCTTAGCCGCACCTCCCAATACCCATACCAGATCGAAGCCTATCCAAAAACTAGATTTTAGAAACTTGTTTGGTATTTTTCCATTGAGTATATCTTGCGAAATTAATTTTTGAAGCTTGCATTTTTTTTCTTTCTGTAAAGGTCGCATGCGATATAAAAGGGGAGGAAGACATGTTATAATAGGTTAAGATTAAATCCTAGGTGGCTGGGGAAAGAAAGAAGGGAAATTGATGTGAATATGGTCAAATCAACCATAAATATATATTATTTAAATTTTCAAACCGCCTCGATTACGTAACTCAAAATCTCAAACCCCTATCGCGCCATGCCGCTAGGCATTTGTAATGTTATACCCCTATTCCGAATGCTACGGAAAAGTTTCTGAGTCGTAATTCAATCGTATGGAGATGATAGCCTTTTGAATCGAATTGAAATATTAAATTTTCGATACTAGATTCGATGTGTTTTTATTCTATATGATCAAATGATAACTCCAAACGTTACGAAATTTGAAATCCAATAATAAGACACTATTATGGATCCAATGGAATTTGTTTCGTCGAAATCCAAGACTGTATCTCGAAAGGCTATTTTTACTCGTCAATTTATAAAGTTATTTTTAAAATTGAGTAAATCACTTATAGACCCAATTTAAGGTTTTATTTACCTTCGTTCTTATAATAGAAATTTCATAAGCCTTTAAATTATTATTATTTTCTAGCTTAAAACTCGAGATTTAATGTTTTAACTAATTTTCAATTATTAATTCAATAATTTAATTATCCAATAAATCGTTATATTTTAAATCCTAGTTAAAAAATTAACATTTGAATATTTAAAATAAATTAAATATTCCAATTTCAAATAACCAAAATTCTGGATCGTTACAGGGGAGATGCTTCAGTCATTGGCAATCTGGTTTTTTTTTAAGTTACAGCAACTTGTTATGCATGTGAATGATGTATGCATGCCCGAGATATAAGCAAAGCAAGTTGGACCGGTATTGACAAATCTGTGGTAATTTACTTGGAGTCGGATTCGAGAAAATCTGCTAGTTGCTTGGAGTCAATTATTGGTTTGCTTGGAGTCACTAAATTCGAAGGCCTGTTGATCGGCGTTTGGAATCACTTTGGCATTTTCTTGGGGAAAAACATGGTTTACCCGAGTCTGGCTTTAGGCCAAAGTTTCCTAGGTTTTCTTCGAGTCAAATGGGCGATTATCCGAGCTCGACTTTGAGTCAGGACCGAAGTGAGTTTTTCAATGACCATTTAGACAATTTTTGATGATTTTCGACAACGACCATTCGTGATTCGATGATGGGAGCTCCATGATAGGACTAGAAGCTAGTCAGTCGGAGAGCTCACAATATACCATGATAGCTTGGCATTGTAATTGATCTCAGTTCATATCATATCTTCTTAGTTCTCCTACCTCTAGGAGTACCGTTTGAGTAGCAGTTCTTCGTCCATTGCTTGGCACTGTGCTATGACATGGGTTTTAGAGCTTCTTCTAGCGTTTTCCACGTTGGCATTTCCATCCGACTTATCTTCCTCAAATTGTTTGTCATCTTTAGAGCCGAAGTGAGCCATCGTTATATCCTTCCGTGGGGTATTCACTCCTAAGTCTGGGTTTGCCGTCGGTGTTTTTGCAGTAAATGGAGTGTTAACATTTTCTTCTGTCATGATTCTTGGAGCTCCGCCCATTACTTCTGGCTCGATAGCAATAGGAAAAATAGTATGAATCATTGGTGATCCATGGTACATGGATCGCTAGCGATCTATGTACTTAAGTGATTTTAGACTTTGTGGCGACCTGGCAAAATAGTATGGATCGTTGGCGATCCATGGTACAAGGATCGCTAGCGATCCATGTACTTAACTGATTTTAGACTATGGCGACCTGGCAAAATAGTATGGATCGCTGGCGATCCATGTACTTAACTGATTTCAGACTTTATGACGACCTAACAAAATAGTATGGATCGTTGGTGATCCGTAGTACATGGATCGCTAGCAATCCATGTACTTAACTTATTTCATTACTTTGTCTTCTAGAGTTTATAGTGGTTTGTTGAAAAGGTATGGATCGCTAATGACCCATAGAGCACGATCGCTAGCGACCCATAGAGCATGGATCGCTAGCGACTTATGTACTTAAGTGATTTTTGACTTTTTCCTTTAGGATAGTGTCTACTATCTCATGTTGATGTTTCCAACACCTTAGCATGTGTTTGCTTATTTTTCTGCGATCCTTCTTGGTTGGTTCTTCTGTTCTCAGCAGTAAACCTTCTAAGTAGAGACTGAGAATCTAACTTCTGAACCTATCTGATCCAAAGTAGATAGTTAGATCTAAGGTGAGTTGGGTTCTCAGTTAAAGCACCAAAATATTGACCCAAAAAATGGACCAACACCCTAGTTTGAGTTTGAAAGCACCGGCCCTATTCTAACAGAGCAATATCACAAATAACAGATATAGAAAAAGAACAGTAAAAGAAAGAAGACAGAGAATTTTTATAGTGGTTCGTCTATTAATGAAGCCTACGTCCACTTTATAGTTTTACTATAGACTGACTGCTGTTATAAGAGATATTTGATTACAAGTTTTTGATTCTCTTGAAGTGAGTTGAATCTCCAGAGTTGGAATCCACTGAAGAATCATAGTGAATTCCTTTGGAGATTGTTGCAATGGAGGTAGAGAGTGAAAAATCATTCGAGCAGAGCTTCAACAACCAGTCCAGGAAAGATCCTCTTTATATTGTAGGTAGGATGCTATTTATAGAGATCGGAGAGCTTCTGGGCCAGGCCTGTCTTCATCAGCTTACAAGTAGGTCACAGGTGACCTAAGGGGGCTTTGGCTCGCAAAACAAGCCAAAACCATGGGTCGTTGGCGGTCCATGGCCCATAGGCCATAGGTCGCTGGCGACCCATGGTCTATGGGTTGCTGACGACTCATAGACTTGGTTCGTTTTGTAGACCAAATCCTACGTCTTCTTGATAATGTTCCATATCTGGTTTGTTTGATGGTTTGAGAAGAGGCACGAGTCGTTGATGAGCTATGCACTTAGGATTTTTCTGGAGTCTGGACCCGGAGATGTTCCTATAGCCTTTTACCATTGCTCTTACATTTTGATGGCAATTCACAGCTGTTTATATTCAGCTACTTATTAAATTATAGGAATGCTGATCTCTTGGCTCCGTTGATCTCAACCGCTATCTTAATAATATAGCCTAGCTACCGTTCACTCCTTGCCTTAGCCTTTCTGGTTAGGTTCTAAGTCATCCTGATGTTACGAGATTGTTCTGCTTTCTAGTAGGTCCTGTTGGGTTAAAACCCAGATAACATCATGTAACCCGAGTATTATTAGACTAAAAATCTAAGTGATTCAGAGAGAACTGACGTAGGGTGGTGGATCAATGATGATTTTGTTGATCACCACAAGAATAATTTTAAAGCATTAAGTCATCGTACCTACAAAAATTCAAAGGAGATTAGTTACACTTAGAAACTCAATAACAATAATTTTCTAAGAGGTGATTTCTTACTTTATTAAAGAAGAGAAACCTCAGATCTACTAGATGGTAATTATTTTGGTGAAGCGATGCATTGCTTGTAGATTTTGTACATTATTTGGCCTTTGGAGAGATGGAATTAAATGACTTAAGGTGCATGAGATGGGTTTAATTGCTAGAAGAAAGTGAGAAGAAAATAGTTGTGGCATAGTGGGCTAGGAGAAGATTTTGGAGGAGAACGATGATGGTTAAGGTCGAAAAGGTTGAGGTGGGAGGAGTGGAGTTGCATGAAGTTTTTCATCCCAAAAATATGGAGATGTATTCCGCCATTATTAAGTTTAGCAAGCTCGTATTTGCAAAAAAAGGAGTGTATTGACCCACGATTTACGATACCCTGAATCAATGCAAAACAACTATAAGTGATTCCGAACACCGTTAGTGACAAACCATCAGACTAAATTAAATAAAACTATTTTAGTAGAAAAGCCAATATAACCTCACAGTGGAATAGTAATATGCATTATATCAACATAACATATGCATAAAAGAAGATAGGCATTCTATATAAGGCATGATATGAGAAAAAAATCAATATAACAATATAATCAAAATACACTATCTCAATACAATCCGAGTACTAAATGATACATCAAATACCGTAAATGACCTCATATGCAAAAACATGTCTGAAATGCATAAAACAATATACTGCTAGCTGGAGATCAAGGACCTAAATACTACAGTCTCCAAGCTCCCAAAGATCCTACTATCCTGCTAACATGCCTAGCCAATACCTGACTTTAGACCTATTCTAGGAGTAAACAAAAGTTGTCAAAAAAGGAAAAATAGAGAAAACAAGGGTAATATAGAAGTCTGATGAGGGGACTATCTCTAAGTACAATATATACATGCAACCTATATACATCTAATAAATGTGAGCAAGGATTTATGGCTAATTGTAATCACACATCGCCCTGCTCTATCCATACACCAATAAGTTAAGATAATACATATTAGTAGTTTATTAACATGGTACACTCTATAACAAGCTATGCTACTGAATATGACAAACGAGTGTAGGGGTAATACTACACTTCATAAGCAGCAGTATCATAGACCTCTTAATCCCTATCGAAGCATTTGAAATGCAAAACGAATATAATAGTATAGCAATGCTATATAACCAATGATCTTCATATCCAAAACCCCATAAGAATCATATACAAGTAGTATCCAAGCTCAACTCTGTTGAATATCTTAAATCAATATTCGGGTATTGAATTGCCACAAGCCACCATAGAAAATACTTTGGAGCCAACTCTTGCAGTTGACTCCAAGTCACCACTAACTCATGTAGGTCAGTCTTAACACCCACTGCATGAACAATATATGACCCACTCTAGAAAGGCATCCCATTCTCTCTCTGCCCCTACTTTGGTATCTTATCTGTAGGCCGTGCCCTCTCTATGATGCAATGGATTTCCTCAATAGCATCCTTTCTTTCTAGTTGTCTGAAATGACATACCCGAACTTTAGGTAAATGCCACACACCACATGCACCCTTCCCATACGTATACAGTACACCAAAGTATTTTCATTCCAATGTGGATCGTGATTCGTTCTTAAAGTGCCTCGCACTACCTGGTTGTGTCAGGAAAACCAAAAAATATATATAAATCACCCAAATCATTCATATACATATATATACATACATATATAAATCACTTAAACCACATATTTGTACATCTGTATAATATATTTCGTCCACTAATTGATAACTCAAGTCCGGTATATCAAGCTATGTGTATGCTTAAATCGAGTATCAATAAATCTACCTAATATATCTCGTGCACCAATCAGTAGCCCCAAGTTTGACATACTAAATGTGATGTCCCAGAATTTTAGGCAATATTTATTTAATAATTTCCATTTATAATTATTTTAAAATGTGAAATATTGATTTAATAATCTATTTAACAAAATTTATCTTTTCAAAACTATTAATTATATAATTTTACAAGTGTTATCTTTTCAAAATTTATAGTAATAATAATTAAATTTGCCAAATTTTATTCTTTTCAAAGTTAATAATATTTAATTGGGAAAAATTAATCTTTCTAAGCTAATAAAAAAAGTATTTTATTTATAATGTATATGGATATATACATTGCGAAAGGAAGTTGGTTTCAATTTAAATTTAATAAAAACGTTTTCAAATTATATATATGTATATATTGTGAATTGGAAGATATGATTGAATTTAATAAAACTTTTCAAAAGCTTATTTAAAAATTTATCTTATTTTCAAAAAAACACTTAAAGTAAATATTTATTTTATTTAAAATATAATAGCTTAAAATAGTATATTATAATAAAAGTTTAATTTGTTTTTCTTTAAAAATTGGTTCTTAAAATAAATTTAGTTTATATATATTTAAGTACAATATTTTTAGTTTGAAACTTTAAAATAAGGTGTAATTTAATATCTTTCAATTTTTAATTTTTTTTCTTTTAAAATTTAGCATTGGAAAATGTATTTTAAAAATATATCAATGAATTAAGTATAGCTTATAATTATATAAAGATAATTTGTATATATATAAACACTAAAAGCTAATTGAAATAACATAATCATATTAATATGAATATAAGAAATTAATTAAAATAATGAATTTTTAAACATTTGCAATATAAGGAATTAATTAAAAAAAAGGGTTTTAACATTGTCATTCACCTAATGTTTTAAAGACATTTGTAAACATTTTACAATCTAAGATAACAAGTAGCAATGTCTTACCTTATTTTTTTTGAAACATTTATAAATAAATGTATTAAGAGAACTTGGCAAATTATTTTAGTTCAAACATTTTTCTTCCTTCTCTTCTAAAAAAAATGAAAGCAGATTTTAAAAGAAGTTTCAAAACCAAATACAAAATTAGTTTAAAAATTTTCAAAACCTGAGGTCTTGCAAAATGAAGATCAACAACAAATCCAAAACAAACTCTAAATCAAAAAGTGCAAGTTCTTTGGATCAACAGCAAATTCAACTGCAAGAATCAATTCAAACAACAATAATCAAAACAACAAGCAAACTCAAACAACGGGATTCAAGTGCCAGTTCAAATTCAACTATTCTAGGAATAAAACAGTGCTCTCTGCTTCGATAATAGGTGAGTAAACCCTCCTTTAAAAACAGTTTTTAAGTATTGCATGTGATGATCTTATGTGAAAAAGTTGTGATATGGTTTGCATGATTTATTTTATCTGGAGATATGTATGAAATTGCTTGTTTAAATGTGTGTATATATGTATATATTTATATGTATGCTCTGTTGTTAGTGACAGACTCAACATCATCACAAAATAATTGTTATCTTCCTAAATAATCAATATTAGACATTGATTTCTGAAAATAAAATGTTAACAACAATGTATTCTTGTTTTAAAAATAATTTTAAGTGACTGTATCTGGTTAATATTCTGTAAAATTTATAATTACAGTGGAAATCAGGAAATGGGTAAAATTCAAACATGTTAGTTTAAATCTCTGATTATATAATCTGGAAAGTGAAGTCAAATCATGAATTTAGGTATAAAGGTTGTGATTTTTAGTTTGAGATTCCATGAGATTTTCGGTGTTGAACGTTTTTGGGTATTTTGGCTATCCACGACGATCAGAGGCGAACTGGAGCTCATAGTTTGGCATGGTGGTGGCCGGGGTGTCAGAGGTTACTGGAAAAATAGTGATTGATTTTTCTGTTGGCCGTGGTGGCCATAGCAGGGAGAAGTAGGGTTTTCTGGTAAGTTTTAGAGGTCGGGGTTGTCGAGGTTGGTACAACGACTTTGGCGGGGGAATGGCTTCGGTGGTTCAAGGCGCGATTGTGGTCAAAGAAGTTTGGTTTCAGGTGGCGTGGTTCATCGTCGGCCGTTGATTTTTGCCGATCGTGTTCATTTCCAATTTGATCGAGATATCGATTTCTGGATTGCCATTGATTTTCGTTGTTCTGCTTCGTCGTGGTGTTTGTCGAGGTCAATTGTGGGTTGGCGAGGGCCGGAGGAATGGTCGGCATTGAATTTTCTGGTCGTGCACGTGCACGGTGGTCGACGTGTGCATCTGGGTTTTTGGGTTTGGGGAAGGAGAGTTTTGGCCTGGAGATTTCGTGTTTTTCCTCGTGTTCGACTTGAAGATGTCGAAGTGGGTAGCTTTGTTTTGTTGTCTCAGGGAAGTTGTGTGTTTGTCTCGGGAAATTGTTGTGTTGGCTTGGGAAATTTGTTGTGTTGGATCGGAGACGTTTTGTTTCTAGTTTTTAAACGGGTCCAGATGTTTTTAAACTAAATGAAATTTCAAAGTTTAAAGCAAAGCAAATTTTAAAGCAAAGCTTTAACCAGTTTTAAAATTTATCAAAAGTTTGAGCTTAGAAAATGATGTTTTAAACAAATTCAAAATTTTGAAGTATGGATTTTAAAGTTTTAAATTTTGTTTTAAAAATTGTTTTGATTTATATAAATACTACATTAGAATAATTTTGTAAATTTTTCCCTAAATGTTTTCAAATTAAAAGAGTAATTTGTTGAAATTTAAATGTGAATTAAAGTACAAGTATTTAACTTTAATAATCAAAGGATGTTGATTTTGTATAATCAAATTCAAGCTTTTAAATTTAATTTAACTTAAATGGTAGGTACGAGTTAATATAGCAAATGAGTTATTTTAACTTAAATCAAGTTTTATTAACTAAAGTAATTAAAGTATAATTACTTGATTAACTAAGATAAGTAAGATAAATAAATTTGTGTAATTAATTAAGTATAATTACTTAATTGAGGATTGATTAATCAAGGTTAATTAATTAAGAAATAATGAAGTAATGAATGTAATTAGAGGTTAATTACTTAATATTAAAAGAATTATTAAGGGTAATTACTTAATGAAGTAATTTAAAGTAATTAATTACTCAGTGTAATTAATTAAGTTAATTTGGTAAATTTAAGTTAATTAATTAAATTAATTAAAGAGAATTACCTGATGATGGGTTAAGTATAATTACTTAATGTAACTAATGAAGTGTAATTACTTAGTGAAGTAATTAATGGATAATTACTGGATGTAATAAATGGGAAATTACTTGATGGAAAGTAATTATAAAATAATTACTTAGTGGAGTAATTAAATGTTAATTGCTCAGTGTAATTAATTAAAGGATTTATTAATTAATTAAGAAGTTTATTAATTATCGTAAGTAATTAAGGGTAGTTAATTACTGAGTGGGATTAATCAAGGTTGATTAATGAACGTAATTAAGTTAAAGATTAATTATTAAATGTAATTAGAAGAATAATTAATTAAAGAAAGTAATTCGAGATCATTAATTAATGCAATTAATGAAAATAATTAAAGGTTTAATTCATTTATAAATGTGATTGATTTAAAAAGATAATTAATCAATGAAATGATTATAATATAATTAATTAACGTAATTAATTAAGGAACAATGTAATTAATTATAGTTAATTAATTAATGGGAGTAATTAAAAGTTAATTAATATAAATGATTAAAGTATAATTAATTTGTGTAATTAATTTAAAGACTAATTACTTAATGTAATTAAAGAATAATTAATCAAGGATGATTAATTAAGAGAATAATTAAAGGATAATTAATCTGTAATTAAAGATTAATCGATTGGTTTATAAGGTGATTAAATAGTGATTAATTAATTAAATGGTTGTAATTAATTAATGATTGATTTAAGCAGGATTAGGTGATTAATTATCAAGTAATTAATTTAATTTAAGTTGATTAAATTAATTATAACGGGGATTAATAATTCTTGTTTGTGGATGACTGTTTGAATAGAATGTCTGAATTGAATGATACTTATAGTTTGATAATCTGTGATGTGCTATGATGTGATATTGATTATAGCTGTGATAAATGTGTGATATTTATCTGTGAATGATGCTGTGTGAATTCAATATTTTAAATTGAATTAAATTGTTCAAACTTAAATCACTTAGACATTAAGATGGCGTTTTGAATTTCGATGAGACCGGGATTAGATTTCCAAATTTGGAATTCCGAAAACCACATCAATCCAAATTAAACGTTAGGTCGTGAATCTCAAGTGAAAAGTGAAGACTCGAGGTGTAAGGATTATTCATCGTTAAAACTCTAACGATGATTCCAATACGAGTTTAACGGGGGTGGTACTTTCAGACTCGAGATGAAAATTTAGAGTGCAAGGGCTATTTTCATTAATTCTGAGGGTGATTCCAAAATAAGTGTAGCGAGATAGTGCCTTCGGTTTCGTTCGGATCCGGAATGAACTTGTATGGATTGAATGTTTTCAGAACATCATCGGGAGGACGATGAGCATTCTAAGATAGATGTGGTAATCGTAGCCTCAAGCCTCATCAACCGAGAATGGCTAAAACAGGAGAAGTGCAGCAAGGCTAAGTGGGTAGCACCCAAGTAGGACGAGATTTACCCCTGTCTAGAGGTTCCTTTTATTCGGCTTAGTGTGCAGTTGGCGACGACCATCTGCGGGGTTGTCTTATTCGGGACTATCCAGCAAGGGATGGTCCCGGCCTTGTGTTGCAGAGGATTTAGGGTAGATCCTCGGTACGGTGATCTAGGCCACGTACTGTGACGGATGGTACCCCAATAGCCCTGCCATTTTATGGAATCCAATCTTCAATAAGTGCCGTACATATTGATTGTATCCAACTATGTTGGAATGTGGGATGTAAGCATTGCAGTTATTTCTGTATTTTACTTGAAAACCCTAGACCCTATTATAATATAACTGGATTTCCTATCAAATGTTTTGGTTAGCGTAAGGTAAAAACTTACCCATGTTTTTGTGTGGAAAGTCTTACATGATACCTTTGTTTCCAAAGGTTTTCAAAGTTAAACAACTTTAACCCGTTTACTCACACCAAACTCATGTCTGACCCGGAGTTTATTTTCTGTTTTATTAAACTCTTGGGTACTCAAATTTTTATGAGTAGCCAAGGGATTCAGGTTAGCTTTGACGAGTTTTGGAGGAGATATGGAGCAGGAGGCTTCAGCGTTTGTAGATATATAGTGGTTCTGCTGTGCTAGTGTTGTATCTGTATTTCTATGATGTACTTGTGTTGTAATAACTAGACAGGTGTTTATAACTGTCTGGTTTGTGTTGTATAAGCTGTATAACTCTGATGTGTATGGTACTATATAATATCTTATGTGATATAACATAATTTATTCGTTCCGCTATGGGATTATGATGTTGTTAGGTTCTTTCTTTTCTATCTTTTCTCTTTTCTATCCCTTTCTTTCTTCTTAATGATGCGTCTTTCTGTGGAATGAAAGGCAGGTTGTTACATTGTGGTATCAGAGCGCTAGGTTGAGTGAATACCTAGGTTTTGGAGTGATTTCTTTCTGAGAGAGCGTACTTGTATATATATATATACACCTACCTATTTGTTGGGTTACCTGTTCGGGTTTCCCAATATAAGTTCTAGAGGTAGGAGAGGTAGTGATGTGTATAGCACGACTACCAATAGAAGAAGTCCGAATGTTGAGGTTGGAAGTGTATCTGCCAGGGCAGTATTGGGCATCTTGAGTAAGCTTTACAGTATAGTGTAGGATTTCACCGATCTCTGAAGGAAACCTTTTTAAAGTTTGAAGTCCATCTTTGAAGTTTAAGCTTGATTTCTCTCGTGTGAGCGGATTTTCTAGAGTTTAGATTTGTAGAATGTGCAGAAGCAAGTGATGGTATCTTGGCAACCTTAGGAAGGAGTTTTGTCTGTATTGGAGTATGAGACTCAGTTCGACAAGGTGTTTGTGCTTGGTTTAAAGCCTGAGTTTCTTAAGAGATATCTACCCATCTTGAAGACTCTTTTGTGGAGTTGGTTGATATAGCCTTGTGGTTCAAGGAGCTTTAGGATAAGGAAGTATTTGGCAGTAATGGCAGTTCGGAGGTGTTGAGTATGCTGTCAGGAAGGTCTCTTGGCTTAACAGTATTCTTAAGGTGGAGTTCGAAAGCAGCAGAATGGCCCATTTCTTCGATGGTTCAGGAGTCTTTGTGATTCTTCTGTCAGTAGGCCGTGCAGATGGTAAAGGCTTGCCCACTTCTTCTGGAAGCTTAGTAGGGTATGATGTTTGTGGTTGGGATGGACCATCAGTTTCTTCTTTTAGTTAGAAGAGCTTAAGCTGTTATGATATGTGAAGAGAAGTTTCTTTGGAATCTGAACTGGGTAGGATCGCAAAAGTGACTTGTGATAGTTTGAGTGATCTCTTAGCAATCTTTACTTTGGATTGAAGCCTCTCTAGAGGATGTTGGAGATATCGAAGAGGTTTGAGATTTTCCTGTTGTCTTCGAAGAATTCAAGATTTGCATCCACATCAGGAATTGAGTTCTGTATCGACTTGATTCTTAGGGCTTTACTAGTGGTTTAGCCTAGTAGAGAGAGGATTTTGTGAAGTAGTCAGGATTGATCGGATCTAGTTTTCTGGCTGTATTTTTGCTATGGTAATTGTGACCGAATCAGATAAGTCACTAAGATTTTATGGAATTTGATGAACATGTTCCCAGAATGAATTGATCAAGTCCGTGCTTGTGTTCGTCAACAGCATTCTCATCTTCCTCAGATCAGAGTTGTGCACCGGAAGCAAGGTGACAGCTATTCTAGATTAGAATCAACCTCAGATTCCTCAGAAGTTTGTGTTTGTCTTGGATTTAAGGATTTCTACAGGAAGTTCATTTGGGATATGAAGGCTTGGTTGTCTAATGCACTTATTCTATTTTTTCGAATAGAAGCATGTTTGAAGTCTTCTAATGATTGTGTAGTAGAGTTTGTGTTCTGGATTTCGATAGATCTTGGGAGGACCATCTTGTGAGTAGGATCCGGAGATCATCTCATTTTTGATCCGTAAGGCATCTATAAAGATTGGATTGATCAAGAAGGTTGAAGGAAGCCCAAGATCGGCGGAAGAGTTTTGTGGATTGGGACAAAGGAATTTAGAATTCGAAGTCGGAGATTTGATTGTGGGTAAGTATTCTCCGATCGTAAGAGCAATAATATTGGGAAAGACTGGAAGCTAGCTCAGAAGAGTATATTGGATCTTTTTGTATTCTCTTAAGGTTAAGTAATTTGGTCTACAAGGATTGAATAGCCAGTTCAGTTGGCTGGGATTCGTTATGTATTTCACATATCTCGGAGGGAGTACATGTATGGTCTTGGTTTTAGAACCAGCAGTTCTAGGGAGATTTGGAAGTTGAATAGGACTTGTCTGTGGTCCGGTATCATGTTCAGATTGTAGATCTAGAATTATAGGAGCTAAGGATCAGAGTAGTGTAACTAGTTTTGATTCAGTAGAGCAGGTATCCTGGTGTTTGTACTTGGGAAACTCTAGGAAGTTCCATCCAGAATTTTGCCTGGATAGTTAGAGTTGTTTGTTTGAATAGGTTGCTATGGTTGCTAGTATATGGTTGATAGCATATGCTTGCTATTTTAAAATTAAAATCTGTGTGGAATTATTAAATTATCTTTGCTTTTAAATTTCGGGGACGAAATTCTTTTAAGGGGGACGATTGTGATGTCCTGGAATTTCGAACAATATTTATTTAATAATTTCCATTTATAATTATTTTAAAATGTGAACTATTGATTTAATAATCTAATTTAACATAATTTATCTTTTCAAAACTAATAATTATTTAATTTGACAAATGTTATCTTTTCAAAATTTATAGTAATAATAATTTAATTTGGCAAATTTTATTCTTTTTAAAGTTAATAATATTTAATTGGTAAAAATTAATCTTTCTATGCTAATAAAAAAAGTATTCTATTTATAATGTATATGTATATATACATTGTGAAAGGAAGTTGGTTTCAATTTAAATTTAATAAAAATGTTTTCAAATTTATAACATATATATATATATATTGTGAATTGGAAGATTTGATTGAATTTAATAAAACTTTTCAAAAACTTATTTAAAAATTTAACTTATTTTCAAAAAACACTTAAAGCAAATATTTATTTATTTTAAAATATAATAGCTTAAAATAGTATATTATAATGAAAGTTTAGTTTGTTTTTCTTTAAAAATTGGTTCTTAAAATAAATTTAGTTTATATATATTTAAGTATAATATTTTTAGATTGAAACTTTAAAATAAGTAATAATTTAATATCCATTACTTTTTAATTTTCTTTCTTTTAAAATTTAGCTTTGAAAAATGTATTTTAAAAATATATCAATGAACTAAGTATAGCTAATAGTTATATAAAGATAATTTGTATATATATAAGCATTAAAAGCTAATTAAAATAACATAAACATATTAATATATAAATATAATAAATTAATTAAAATAATGAACTTTTAAACATTTGCAATATAAGGAATTAATTAAAAAAGAAGGTTTTAACATTTGTCATTCACCTAATGTTGTTTAAAGATATTTGTAAACATTTTACAATCTAAGATAACAAGTGGTAATGTCTTACCTTATTTTTTTTTTGAAACATTTATAAAGAATGTATTAAGAGAACTCAGCAAATTATTTTAGTTCAAACATTTCTCTTTCTTCTCTTCTAAAAAAATTAAAAACTAGATTTTAAAAGAAGTTTCAAAACCAAACACAAAATCAGTTCAAAAATTTTCAAAACCGGAGGTCTTGCAAAATGAAGATCAACAACAAATCCAAAACAAACTCTAAATCTACAAATGCAAGTTCTCTGGATCAACAGGAAATTCAACTGCAAGAGTCAATTCAAACAATAATAATCAGAACAGCAAGCAAATTCAAACAATAGGATTCAAGTGCCAGTTCAAATTCAACTATTCCAGGAATAAAACAGTGCTCTCTGCTTTGATAATAGGTGAGTAAACCCTCCTTTAAAAACAATTTTTAAGTATTGCATGTGATGATATTATGAGAAAAAGTTGTTATATGGTTTGCATGATTTATTTTATCTGGACATATGTATGAAATTTCTTGTTTAAATGTGTGTATATCTGTATATATTTATATTTATGCTCTGTTGTTAGTGACAGACTCAACATCATCACAAAATAATTGCTATCTTCCTAAATAATCAATATTAGACTTTGATTTCTGAAAATAAAATGTTAATAACAATGTGTTCTTGTTTTAAAAATAATTTTAAGTGACTGTATTTGGTTAATATTCTGTAAAATTTATAATTACAGTGGAAATCAGGAAATGGGTAAAATTCAAACATGTTAGTTTAAATCTCTGATTATATAATCTGGAAAGTGAAGTCAAATCATGAATTTAGGTGTAAAGGTTGTGATTTTTAGTTTGAGATTCCATGAGATTTTCGGTGTTGAACGTTTTTGGGTATTTTGGCTATCCACGACGATCGGAGGCGAACTGGAGCTCGTAGTTTGGCATGGTGGTGGCCGGGGTGTCAGAGGTTACTGGAAAAATAGTGATTGATTTTTCTGTTGGCCGTGGTGGCCATAGCAGGGAGAAGTAGGGTTTTTTGGTAAGTTTTGGAGGTCGGGGTTGCCGAGGTTGG
Source organism: Allium cepa (assembly GCA_030765085.1). Classification (NCBI taxonomy): domain Eukaryota; kingdom Viridiplantae; phylum Streptophyta; class Magnoliopsida; order Asparagales; family Amaryllidaceae; genus Allium; species Allium cepa. The sequence goes on along the minus strand of CM060945.1, from coordinate 942,695,463 downwards.
TATGGCGACTGTGGCACACCGGGATGGATAACATGGGGGGAATGGCTTCGGTGGTTCGAGGTGCGACTGTGGTCAAAGCAGTTTGGTTTCAGGTGGCGTGGTTCGTCGTCAACCGTTGATTTTTGCCGATCGTGTTCATTTCCAGTTTGATCGAGATATCGATTTCTGGATTTCCATTGATTTTCGTTGTTCTGCTTCGTCGTGGTGTTTATCGAGGTCGATTGTGGGTTGGCGACGGCCGGAGGGATGGTCGGCGTCGAATTTTCTGGTCATGCACGTGCACGGTGGTCGATGTGTGCATCTGGGTTTTTGGGTTTGTGGAAGGAGAGTTTTGGCATGAAGTATTTCGTGTTTTTCCTCTTGTTCGACTCGGAGATGTCGAAGTGGGTAGCTTTGTTTTGTTGTCTCGGGGAAGTTGTGTGTTTTTCTCGGGAAATTGTTTTGTTGGCTTGAGATATTTGTTGTGTTGGCTCGGAAACGTTTTGTTTCCAGTTTTTAAACGGGTCTTGATTTTTTTTAAACTAAATGAAATTTCAAAGTTTAAAGCAAAGCAAATTTTAAAGCAAAGCTTTAACCAGTTTTAAAATGTATGAAATGTTTGAGCTTAGAAAATAATGTTTTAAACAAATTCAAAATTTTAAAGTATGGATTTTAAAGTTTTAAATTTTGTTTTAATAGTTTTGATTTATATAAATACTACATTAGAATAATTTTGTAAATTTGTCCCTAAGTGTTTTCAAATTAAAAGAGTTATTTGTTGAAATTTAAATGTGAATTAAAGTAAAGGTATTTAACTTTAATAATCAAAGGATGTTGATTTTGTATAATCAAATTCAAGCTTTAAATTTAATTTAACTTAAATGGTAGGTAAGAGTTAATATAGCAAATGAGTTATTTTAACTTAAATCAAGTTTTATTAACTAAAGTAATTAAAGTATAATTACTTGATTAGCTAAGATAAGTAATTTAATAAATTTAATTAAGATAAATAAATTTGTGTGATTAATTAAGTGTAATTGATTACTTAATTGAGGATTGATTAATCAAGGATAATTAATTAAGAAATAATTAAGTAATGAAGTGTAATTAGAGGTTAAGTACTTAATATTAAAAGAATTATTATGTGTAATTACTTAATGAAGTAATTTAAAGTAATTAATTACTCAGTGTAATTAATTAAGTTAATATGGTTAATTTTAGTTAATTAATTAAGTTTAATTAATTAAAGAGAATTACTTGATGACGGGTTAAGTATAATTACTTAATGTAATTAATGAAGTGTGATTACTTAGTGAAGTAATTAATGGATAATTACTGGATGTAATAAATAGGATATTACTTGATGGAAAGTAATTAAATAATAATTACTTAGTGGAAGTAATTAAGTGTTAATTACTCAATGTAATTAATTAAAGGATTTATTAATTAATTAAGAAGTTAATTAATTATTGTAAGTAATTAAGGGTAGTTAATTACTGAGTGGGATTAATCAAGGTTGATTAATGAATGTAATTAAGTTAAATATTAATTATTAAATGTAATTAGAAGAATAAGTAATTAAAGAAAGTAATTAGAGGAACGTTAATTAATGCAATTAATGAAAATAATTAAAGATTTAATTGATTTATAAATGTGATCGATTTAAAAAGATAATTAATCAACGAAGTGAATATAGTATAATTAATTAACGTAATTAATTAAGGATTAATGTAATTAATTATAGTTAATTAATTAATGGGAGTAATTAAAGTTAGTTAATATAAATGATTAAAGTATAATTAATTTTTGTAATTAATTTAAAGGCTAATTACTTAATGTAATTAAAGAATAATTAATCAAGGATGATTAATTAAGAGAATAATTAAAGGATAATTAATATGTAATTAAAGATTAATTAATTGGTTTATAAGGTGATTAAAGAGTGATTAATTAATTAAATGGTTGTAATTAATTAATGATTGATTTAAGCAGGATTAGGTGATTAATTCTCAAGTAATTAATTTAATTTAAGTTGATTAAATTAATTATAATAGGGATTAATAGTTCCTGTTTGTGGATGATTGTTTGAATAGAATGTCTGAATTGAATGATACTTATAGTTTAATAATCTGTGATGTGCTATAACGTGACATTGATTATAGCTGTGATAAATGTGTGATATTTATCTGTGAATGATGCTGTGTAAATCCAATATTTTAAATTGAATTGTTCAAACTTAAATCACTTGGACATTAAGATGGCGTTTTGGATTTCGATGAGACCGGGATCGGATTTCCAAATTTGGAACTCCGAAAACCACATCGATCCAAATTAAACGTTAGGTCGTGAATCTCAAGTGAAAAGTGAAGACTCAAGGTGTAAGGACTATCCGTTGTTAAAACTCTGAGGGTGATTCCAATGCGAGCTTAACGAGGGTGGTATGTTCAGATTCTAGATGAAGATTTAGAGTGCAAGGGCTATTGTCGTTAACTCTGAGGGTTATTCCAAAATGAGTGTAGCGAGCTAGTGCCTTTGGTTTCGTTCGGACCCAAAACGATTGTATGGATTGAATGTTTTTAGAACGTCATTGGGAGGATGATGAGCATTCTAAGATAGATGTGTTCTATAAAGGTAATCATAGCCTCAAGCCTCATCGACCGGGAATGCGCAAAACGGGGGAGGTGCAGCAAGGCTAAGTGGGTAGCACCTAAGTAGGATGAGATTTATCCCTTTCTAGAGATTCCTTTTATTCGGCTTAGTGGGCAGTTGGTGACGACCATCTGCGGGGTTGTCTTATTTGGGACTATCCAGTAAGGGATGGTTCAGGCCTTGTGTTGCAGGGGATTTGTGACGACCCAAACTCGATGTCCAATAAACGACATCAAATTCGCATCGCTGGAGCTTATAACAACAATTAGATGAATATAAAAACAGCGGAACAGAATCACTATCATAAATAACATCACTGTTACAACATCAACATAATATCTATACTGCAACAGAGTACATAATACATACACCACAACTCCAAATACAATATCATGATAATACAACAGTGATCATATATCCAAAAATCCTCAAATGAAAGAGGTGATAACGAACTCCCAAGAGCTAACACCTGAAATCTCCAAAAGCTCCTAAGATAACTCCAAGATAAGAGCTCCAAAATACTGCTACTCCAAAATACAGAAACCTGCTACTAGGCTGCCCGTGTGGAAATAATGGGCACCCAGAGCTTAGGAAAGAAAACAATAAACTCCGGATCAGTCATGGGACTGGTATGAGTAAACGAAAACAGTTGCATTTAAATAAAACAAGATTTATAAAAGAATTTTCGGAATGCTTTTAAAAATGGAACTACCATAAGACCTCCCGCCACACACACAATGCAAACGCAGAATTGGAGGAGATTTCTTCTTATGATAGTTAAATATGCTTGGTACGCAAAAAGAATTCTTTGATATTATACTAGTGTAGTGAAGTAAATCATTTCGAAAATAGAATATTAATCTTAGCCAACATACGACCATTATCGTATGCCTACTATAGCTACCATCTAAACAGTGGTGACCACCATAAGTAAATGGCAGGTTCTACAACTAAAACCGTACAGGGTTTCGTATTGGGAATTGGATTTCCAACAAATGGTCAGGCCAAGGAACTTCCCATTGCCACATGAGAACGCCTCTGGAAGGACGTCCCCGAGAACCAAACCGGATCTCTGCCAACACAAGGCCGGGTTACCCCTAACTGGGTAACTACTGACACGAGTATGCCATCTCCCGGTCGTAACCAACCTTTAACCGGGGCCCCAGCAACAAATCACAAAATCATATATATATCTACGATATCAACATAAGTTAAGTATCTGGGCTCCATACCATGATACCACTTCTATCCAGAAGGAAATGCACATACCCTAAGGGGTGCTACCCCCAATAACCTTGCTGCATCTTTCCTGTTTTGACCATTTCGGGGTGTGAGGTCCGACGAAGTCACGTCCACAAAAACACACTTTATACAAAAGTTGTGCTTTGGGTCAACAAATGATCATAGAAATGATCACCAAGATAGACGATCAAACGAATGATCCTATCACAAATGATCAACACAATGATCATTTCACAGCAACACTCAGCATGTCACATTACCAAATTGGGAATATATTGCTGATAACCTTCAACTATATAACCTCTGAGCTCGTACGTCTCAGAGAAGGGTGTTAAACTAAAAGAATAAATTCTCCGCCACCAACAGAAATATATTTGAAAGAAATCGGCTTTATATCTCAATTTGTAATGTCAGACATACTATCCATACAAGTCTGTTCCGGGCTCGAACAGAACCGAAGGCACTTCCAAAGAAGTCCTTGCAATCCGGATATCCACAATCCTGATCGGATTCCCCATCACATATGGAGAACTCTATACCGGAGCAACTCGGTGCATAGTCAATCGACAGGTCATCCTATCGCTCTCGCAAATACCCGGTCTTCAACACCGGTCTTCAATTGCTATCCATAACGTCGAATCACATATTTGAAATGGGTTATATGACACAAAGATCCTTTCCCGGCTAATTCGAATAGTGAGTGCCAAATTTTAAAACATGTGGATGTCATTCACAAATATTCACAGGTTCGATGTGGGTTTCGGATAACCAACTGAAATCCGATTCCCTGTCGCATCGAAGTTTAAATGCCGTTTTACGGGCAACAAGGTTTTCACATCAATACAGAACAAATCATAATCACAGTGCAATATCATGGCAATTACATCATACAGAATTACAAACAGAACATAGATATCAATATAAGTTAACAACAATAGTTAATTTCTTTCCAATGTGATTTAAATAAATTTACCACTAAATTAATCTAATTTAACGATAAGAATTTGGATAAATAAACTAAATTTTGATTACTCAATTTATTGTTTCAAAATTTACAAATTCTTACTTACAAATTTATTTAAACACTTAATTGTTCCTAAATCAATTTAATTACAAGTTTGTAAATCATTCTTAATTTCTTTTCAAAATCATTGATTGATAACAATTATTTACCTTAATTATCTTTTTAAACTACATTATTTATTTATTAAACAATTTTGTAAAATAATGTATCTGGATTAAATAAATTTAAAACTTAATCATTTTGAAAATCCTTTATTTAAACTTTAATTATTTAAAACTTAAATCATCTCCTTATTTTAAAACTTGGGTTTTATTTAAAATTGTTGAAAAGTAGAAAACTTCAAAATACATACTGTTTTGAGTGGCTCCTGTAACTACTCCGAGTCACCCCCGAGAAACACTTGCCTTTGCTTCGGGTTACTCAGGAATTTAACCCGAGGGAAAATATTTTTCCTTTATTTTTTTCTAAGTCCAGAAACCTACTCGACATTCCACTAAAACGACGCGAGTCATCCTTCGAGTCTAACCCCAGTTCCCCCGAGAATTACTTCGAGTCTTCCTCCATGCCACTTCTTCTTCCACAACCCACAATTGTTCAGATACGCGATGATACGCGTATACGTGTACGCCTGAACGGTGATGCTCCGACCTTCCTCGCGACCATCAGCAAGTCGATGATGACTAACTCAACCTAGCCGACCACCCAGAAGTTTTGATACCACCGTGGTTCAACTTCAGGTGGTTCAATCGAACAAACCCAACGGCACACCACCACTAAATCATCTCGTCTTCCCACGTATGGCCATCAGAAGCCACAAAAATCTTACTGAAGCTTCATGAAGATGTGACGCCTCGACTAGCACCAGAGACGTGAATTCCGATCACCCATAGGTGGAGCGGCGATCCCATTTACAACGCGAACTGGAAACAGTCCTTAAACCCTAGTTTAGATTCGAATTCAAAATTTATGCAATAGAAAAAATTTTCAACATTTTTCCCGAACTCAACGATGATCAATCTTACTTTAACCAAAATCTTAGCATACGATTTCGATTCTATCACCAGATAATGATCAAATTGCTATTTTTGTTCATATTCAAACTGTCCCTTAAATACAAATCTAAAAATCTTCATTTTCGTTTTGAAAATCATTTCTTGCAGTGTGGATTCAAGTTATATAAGTGAATCAAGGTTTCGTGACATTTGAATTTGGCACTTTATATCATTTTGCTCTGTAAAACAATGTTTCTTACTGTAATATTTCACCAACCTCTTTAAAACCTAGCTTTAGCTCTTGTTCTATGTTTTAACAACCAGGATTGTTTAAGAATTTAAGCCTAATGGTAATTGGATGCAGATGTATTGAGTTTTATACAGTTTATTTCACTCTGAAACCAGGAAAACAAAAAAAAACAAAACAAGGTCTGTAATCCTATGGATATTCACAGAGAGTTGTTTTTATCTCAAAATTATTCAGCAAGCATATATCATTGTAAAGCAATACACAAGTTTTAGACTTTGAAAAAAAAAACAGATGTGTACTCACCTGGAAATATTTGAAAACAGAGGATACTTTTGTTTTGTTTTGAAATCTGCAGGTTTTTCTTTTTCTTTTTGATTCTTCTCTTCTTTTTAATTTCTATTTTTCTTTGCTAAATTTTTTTCTTCTGATTCACAAAGTTATGCTCGAATGAACTGAAATGAGAAAGTAGATTGATGTATGTATAACAGGTTGTGTGTATACTGAGGCTTACTAAAACAAGTACAAGATGAATAAACCCATGCTGGAAGTAAAAGCATTAAATGCAAGTATGTTGCTTTGTAGAGGCTTGCATTTAATGTAAGTATGTAGTGAAATGTTTATGCCCCCTTTTCATGTTACAGCCTTCTTATTTTATAGTTGTGAAAGTACTTCTTTATATTGTTCATAGATTTTGTTCTTAGTCTTGAATACTTACAGCCTTGTGCTGTTCAATTTTCTTATTTTTTTATTAGCTAATGTTTTGTTATTATTATTATTATTATTTTTTCCTTTTACAGTTTTTTTTATTCCTTCATATTCTTTTGTTAGTTGTTGTTTTGTTTAAAAAGATTTGTTTTTCTTATGTCTACTTATTTGTTTACATAGCTTAAATGTTAGATTATTTGTTTATTTGTTTAATTATAATTATGTGATTTATTACAATATACATTTTCTTAAATTTTATTTCTATTCAAGATTTAACTTATAAATATTAAATTTATAACTTATATTTCATTTTTAAGGCTTAAACAATTTCTTGTTTTGTTGCATATTTCATTCACCATTTATCTAATTCCATATAACTTTGCAATATTGATTTTTTTTCTACAATAGTTTATTTTCTTTTGAAATTCTCAAATTTAAATTCAAAAGTTTAAACAATTTAACAAATTTTATATCCAAAATTTTCGGGATGTTACAGGATTTAGGGTGGATCCTCGGTACGGTGATCTAGGCCACGTACTATGACGGGCGGTACCCTAGTATCCCTGCCATTGTATGGAATCCAATCTCCAATAAGTGTCGTACGTATTGATTGTGCCCAACTATGTTAGAACGTGAGATGTAAACATTCCAGCTATTTCTGTATTTTGCTTGAAAACCCTAGACCTTATTATAATATAATTGATTTCCTCTTAAATGTTTTGGTTAGCGTAACGTAAAAACTTACCCATGTTTATGTGTGGGAAGTCTTACGTGATACCTTTGTTTCCAAAGGTTTTCAAAGTCAAACAACTTTAACCCGTTTACTCACACCACACCCATGTCCGACCTGGAGTTTATTTTCTGTTTTATTAAACTCTTGGGTACTCAAATTTTATGAGTAGCCAAGGGATTCAGGTTAGCTTTGACAAGTTCTGGAGAAGATATGGAGCAGGAGGCTTCAACGTTTGTAGATATATAGTGGTTCTGCTGTGCTAGTGTTGTATCTGTATTTCTATGATGTACTTAAGTTGTAATAACTAGACAGGTGTTTATAACTGTCTGGTTTGTGTTGTATAAGCTGTATAACTCTGATGTGTATGATACTATATAATATCTATATGATATAATATAATTTATTCGTTCAGTTGTGAGATTCTGATGTTTTTTGGTTCTTTTTTTCTATATTTTCTCTTTTCTATCCCTTTCTTTCTTCTTAATGATGCGTCTTTCTGTGAATGAAAGGCGGGTCGTTACACTAAAACTATATATAAACCCTTAAATCGCGTATAAATAAATAAATAGAAATATTCTATGCACCTCTCAGTAGCCCTATGTCAGACATACTAGAACTACATATATTACTATATGCAGGTGTGCGTGTGTATATTTAACCACCGGTCCAACCATACAGAATCAATAACCAAGTATCATACATTTACATACACGAAGATAATCAACAACCAAAGCAGCAAATCTATCATCTCAATATCAACAGCAATTCAAAAATACAATCATATAAACAATTCAACGAATCATCAATAAAGGAATAAACACATATGTCTGAATCATGTGTTCGACATCTACATAGGATCTTGAGCACTTGCCTATGTCGAACTGATTCACACCAAACTCAAATATCCAATATGTACTATACACTATGATTCAGTAGAATATGGATCTTAAGGGTAAATTAAAGCTAGAGAGTTGTACATAATGTTTAATGAATTACATAAATATTTTAAAATTCTTTAAGATTCTACTTGGAATGATGTAATTAACAGTCGTAGAAACAATCACAAAATCAAAGTACGGATAAAAATAAATGCAGTAAAAAAAAAAAAAAGAATACACCAAAATTTTATACTGGTTCGGAGTTACCTACATCTAGTCACACACAATTCCTTATATGGATTTCTTTTCAACTAGTAAATGCAAGTGCAAACTCGATTTCAAGGCTACGAGACAGACCTTCCAAAATCCCAACCATTAAGTAGATTCACTTGATTTTTGAGATACAAGCACTTCCACTAGATTTACAGGCTACTAAGCACACCTAATTGATTTTAACAGCTATAATCACACCTATTTGCATTTCAGGGATTTCAAGCACACCACAAATATAAGAGTATGCTTTGATAGAGTTTACAAACTCAAAGCTTCGATCTTGATTACAATTGATCCTATAACTCTTGAATAGCACTTTGATCTTGAGAGAGATGAGAGAATAAGGAGTATATAAAAGAGAATCAAAATAGTAATGATTGAATTTTATTCTGGTTGAATTTTGACAGAGTTTCGATAGAAATTGATTTAGAAATCAAGAGAGTGAAAAGAGGAGAGAAAAATAAGAAAACAGCTAATGAAAATTCATTTGTAAGTCTGGTTTATATAAGGAAATAATGGCCATGTTCATTCACGAAAAGATACGACGAAAAAGACACATCCATTCAAATTTTAATTTTGAATTTTACGGCCATTTGGTCGACATACATAGATAGGATATATTGACATATACTTTTGTATTTTGAAAAACACTTTAAACATAATATTTTGAAAATCCATCACTTTGTAAAATAGTTTGATACTTTGTAGAATCATTTAAGTATATAAAGAATCATTTAAGTATATTTTATATAACAGGAGCATTCAATAACATAAACATATATAAATTAATATAATTATAACTTATTAAAATATATATCAAAATTCAATATATATAAATTTAAAAACACTAAAATGATACCTTTATAGGTAAGAGATTGAAATAATTTTAGGAAATATTTTAAAAAGATTATTTTTTAAAACAGAATATTTGAAAAAAAACAATTTAAAACAACATTAGAGATGGTGAGAGAGACCGAGAAAGTGCTATCAAGGTTTTAACATACATTCTATGACTCTATATCTTATGTGGAATATCTTGAAATCTTGAAATCTTCAATATTCATGAGTCTTCATTCTTAAACTCTTGAAACTCTATACCAACATCTTAAATCTCCTCTTTGTACTGTACAATCTACTTAACCAACACATGTCTAATATCCTGCACTATATACTATATATCTTTGGTAAAACATTAGTATCTATATTTTATATAATGTCCTATAGTGGTTATCATAAAAACCAATCCCTAAGGTACTAATAATCTCCTCTTTTTTATGATGACAACTCTATATATAAAATATATTATAACTCCCCCTATGTTACAAAAATCTTCCTTAATCTATGCTTAGATTTTATGCACTTCTCCTCCTTTGCCATCAAAAATAGTTATGACTCTAACACTATCTCTTGCTCCAATTCTATCTCTAACTCCCTCCAAATAAAATACTAATCAATATGTATAAGAATTATATGTAATGATGATGAGAAAGATTACATAACAATAAGTGATATGAAAAATTAGATGATCTTGAAATAAACAATCCAAATATTCATCCAATCAAACAAAGTTTATGTCACATAGAATTCAAACAGATTCACACAAATCAAAACCAATCAAATCTAAACCAAATCAAGCATTATTATTTATATACAACCAAATCTATTTAAACTAGACATTTCGAGGAACTTCAACCCATTCATAAATGCCAAATAATAGATTTGCTTTGATAGCATTCCATCTTCATCATCTTTGTTGATGGTATACTCTGGATTGGTGGTTGGTTCTTCTTTGTTTAAGGTAGAAATTATCCATCAAATCATGTCGAGATGCCTTTCTTGCTCCTTGATCATTTGCATTTGATCAATTCTTAGTGCCTTTGGTTTCAAATTAAGAATGTTCTTGAATGATTGAAGAGTTTGTTCAAGGTTTTCAGTTGGTTTTTGGATAGAAGGAGCCATTATTTTGGTTTTAGCGTTTAGGAATGCAAAGGAAGAAGAAAGAGAGTAGAAAATAACGATTCTCTTCTCTTAGCAGATATCTAAAGGGTGGAAACTTGTTGGAAATGAATAGACATTACTATCTGTTAAATTCTCAAAAATAATTCTTTTGAAAAATTACCATTGTATGTCGACATACATACCTAGGGTATGTCGACATAGATGCACAAATTTTCAAATCAACTTTGTTTTACTTTTCTATTGTATTTGGCTTGTACTATTATATTTATATGACTTTCCAGAGATAGTTGACAATATATAACAGTAAGAAATAGAATTTTCATTGATAATAATGACGAGTCAAGAAATAAAAAAAGATACGTGAGATTCAACACAAACTAAAACTAGAAAATCCAAATATAATGATATTTTAAACAAACAACTAGAAAGATATGGATGAAGATGAAGATAACCACCAAAATTGCGACGATTTTTCCATAGAATTTATTCATTTTGTTGGAAATGAAGTAAATCTCTTTGAAAATAATTTCTTAAGATTCCTTTGGATGATCTTCCCTTGATTTTTGAGAAGATCTTTGTTGGATGGATTTGGTGGCATATTGATACTTTCCAAAGAATTATCTTCCTCCTCTTCTTATTCTTCCTTCTCCTCTTCCATTTCCTCTTCTTCCTCTTCCTCCTCTTCTCTTATTTCACGCTCTTCTTCCCAAGCTAACCTTCGTACCTTTTCCATAATCGTTACATAAGGCTTGAAAAAGGGTGAAATATGCATAACTGAAATGTTAGCCTTATTAAAAAAAATTGACGAATTGTTTCGTCTCCTTAAGGTCAACAACAAAATAATTGAAAATACGAGTAACATACACACCATGAAATAGTGTATTTTCATGTTTTGAAAGATTCTTAGGAGAAAGTTCATTCTAAAATGAATTGAGTCTAATTTATGTCATATGGACCATAAATTGCGAAAAGAGCTTTGAAAACTTTTGAATCAGGTTATTATAATTACCCGCTCAAGGAGTGATACTTTGTTGTAAAGAAGGCTTAAAATTCTTACTTTTGGATGCAAGTTTTTGTTTTTTAATTCAAAATCATCATCTCGAAAATATCATGAATTACTTCACAATTTGGAAAATCAAATTGGAAAGATGAAAGGTCTATTCCACTAGATTTGTATCCAAGAATATGACTGAAGTTCACAATTTATAACAATTTTTATCCCTTTGACACTACTTCAAACTTCTCATTCTCTACCATCATAAAACTTTCTTTTTAAATTGCGTAAAATATCTTCACTAATTTTTCATAACAGACAAAATCATTTTGAGAATCATCGATTAAACTAAGAATTTCTTTTTTGCAAACAAAGATTGAAAAGATCATAAGTAGCAAAATCTTCAAAAATAGCGAATCTTTCGGGAAAGACTTTTCCGAATGATAAGTTCTCAATATAGGCTTGAGTGGCTTCTTGATCACTAAAAAGATATTATTTTATTTTCTTAGAAAGCCTTGTGTTTACATTAGTATTGCTTGAGGATACCATTGATGAATAGTTTGAGGAGATAAGAGAGTTTATGATTTTTGAATTTGAAATGAAAGTGAGAAATGAATGGATGAAGATAGAGTAAGTAAATAGAGAATTAAAGGACATGTTCTCTGGTCAAATGACAGCTTTTTAGAACATAGGAGCTAGTGAAAAGGTGGAGGGAAATTCAAATTTTGTATTTGAAATTCAAAATCTGTCTACATTTGTCGACATATGCTCATGGGTTATGTCAACTATAGGTCAAAATTTTTATAAAAAAAAGCCTTTTGTTTAGCTGTATCATATTTTATTATATAGATTTATTTATAGTTACTCTATTTTTAGAAAAATAATTTTGAATATATTTTATATTACTATTTTATTATAAAATATATAAATTATTTATATTTAAAATATAATCACACAATATTCAAACCAATATTATTATTAATCTTTAGGATATTCCTAACAACTAATAAAGCAACCAAAATAAAAAGAAAAATTCATTCAAGAAATAAAAAACTTTTGATATATTAAAAGCGTACCTTTTTTGATCCATTTCACCATTTTGTTATGAATTATGTATTGCTATGAAGCATATGTTAGCAATTTCCATACCCGACTCATTATCATTTGAGGACGTATTTGAATCGTCTAATGTTGCAGTATTGACTTTTCTCTGTTTTTTGGATGAATTATTGTTTGGTGTAGTTTTTTGTTTATCGGGATGTGGATAATCTCGTTTTAAATGACTAGGGTCATTACAGTTATGACATCTAATGCCATTTCTGTTTCCACTTCCATTTCTTGGATTTCTGTTGTCATTTCTTTTGAAATTGTCCACCTTTCTATATTTTTGGAAATTTTCAGAAATTCCTTGTCATTAAAGCAATTTCTTTATCATCATCGCTATCTAAATCTAGATTATCCGTCATTGCATTTAAAGCTATAGATTTCTTCTCTGTTGCTTTGCTTTCTCTCTTGCCTTACATTTGTGCTTCAAAAGACATTAAATTGCCAATTATCGCTTCAATTTTTAGGGTGCTAAAGTTATTAGCCTCTTCCATTGCAGGAGTCTTTTGATCCCAACCAGGAGTGGGTGAATTGAGGATTTTTCTAGCTTGATCCTCTTCAAAAATACTTTTACCTAGTGCAATAAGTGAGTGGATTATATCTTGGAATCTACTATACATATCAGATATGGACTCATTTTAAATAATTGAAACTGATTTATTGACATGGAAATTTTGGTTTGTTTGACCTGACTTGTCTCTTCATGTGAAACTTGCGAAGTTTCCCAAATTTCAAATGCAGACTTACATATAGATACTCTACTGAATTTATTTCTATCCAGTGAAAAAAATAATATATTCATGGCCTTAGAGTTACTTTATGCAGCTGCTTTTTGGTCAACAGTCCACTATGCAATATTTGTCTCTGGTTTAGTGTACTCAGTTTGTGTGATATTCCAAGTGTCTAAACCAATCGACTACAAATAATTTTCATTCTACATGATCAATATGTGTAATTACTGCCATTAAAAAGTGAAAGTCTAGCAATGGATTGACCTTTAGCAAATGAGTTACTAACAAGTGTATTAATAATGTTACTAACAGTACTAATACCAGTGTTGGTAGCCATTTAAACTTTTTCAAAAATCATACGATGAATACTTTGAAAGCCAATGCCTCGATACCAAAAGTGAGTTGACGAAATAAGGATCTTAAGGCTAAATTAACAATAGAGGGGGATAAATAGTCTTTAATGAATTATATGAATATATTTCAAATTCTTTAAGAATCTACTTGGAATAACGTAATTAACAGCCACGGATACAACCACAGAATCAAAGTACAAATAAAAGTAAATGCAGTAAAAGTAAAAAAGGAAAGAACATATCTGGATTTTATACTAGTTCGGAGTTACCCTACATCCAGTCCTAGACAATTCCTTGTATGGATTTCTTTTCAACTAGTCAATGCAAATACAATCTCGATTTCGAGGCTACGAGACACATCCTCCAGAATCCCAACCATTTAGTAGAGTCACTAGATTTCCAGGTTACAACCACACCCACTAGATTTACGTTCTACTAAGCACAATCAATTGATTTTAACAGGCTACAATCACACCTACTTGAATTTCAGGGATACCAAGCATACCATAAATTATAAGAGTATGATTTGATAGAGTTTACAGACTTAGATCATCGATCTTGATTGCATTTAATCCTATAACTTTTGAATAGCACTTCGATCTTAAGAGAAATAAGAGAAATAAGAGAGTATATGAAAGAGAATCAAACTAGTAATGATTGAATTTGATTTGGCTGAACTTCAGTAGAGTTTCGATAGAAATTGATTTAGAAATCAAAAGAGTGAAAAGAGGAGATAAAAATAAGAAAGTAATTAATGATAATTCGTTTGGAAGTCTAATATATATAAGGAAACAACAGTCATGTACATTCGCGAAGAGGTACGATGAAAATACACTTACATTCAAATTTGAATTTTGAATTTTACGACCACTATGTCGACATACATAGATGGGATATGTTGACATATCCCTTTGTATTTTAAAAACTGATTTTAAAATATTATTTTGAAAATCTGTTGCTTTGTAAAATACTTTGATACTTTGTAGAATCATTTGAATATAGTCTATACACATTTAATAAAGATATAACTTAATAAAACTTTATAAAATAGTTTTGAAAGATTTAGTAAGAGATTCAATAATATATATGCATACATATATATAAATTAATATAACTATAACTTATTAAATATATAAATATAAACTTAAAAACACTAAAATGATATCTTCATAAGTCATAGATTGAAAATCATTTTGGAAAATATTTTGAAAATATTATTTTTGAAAACAGAATATTTGAAAAACAATTTAAAACAAAATTAGAGAAGGTGGGAGACATTAGGAAAGCGCTATCAGGGTTCTAACATAAATTCTATGACTCTATAACTTATCTGGAATATCTTGAAATCTTGATCTCTTTAATACTCATGAGTCTTCATTCTTGAACTATTGAAACTCTATAGCAACATCTTGAATCTACTCTTGATACTGTGCAGTCTTCTTTATCAACATCTATTTAATATCCTACACTATATACTATATATATCTTGATAAAACATTAGTATTTATATCTTATATAACATCCTATAGTTTTATCATCAATGCAAATACCTAATGTACTAACAAATACATCATTTATATCACTAAGCTCTAGTAATACAAGATAGGTGAATATATGGATTTATATACATATGTCAAATTCAAAGAATTGTTCCACTCACCTTTTCATTCTTATCTAGTTGCAAAACCTTAAAAAAAACTATGCCATGTCACAGAAAATATCGATATGGTTGTAATGGCAAAAATCATATTCGATTGGACCTTGTATGCAAAAGATACGAATCTTATAAGCATTACAAATTAATTAATTAAATTAACTAATTAACCTCATTTATGATTACCTTTATCGATCCTTCTTCTCCCATTTTAAATTCCCGCTCAATCCATAATTCATCCTTTGCCAGCAGTCCCAACTACCACTGACCTTCACCACTTCGTGAGTTGAACTCAATAACACCACCATGCCTATGTCCGACTCTAGCTCCGCCCAAAGCAATCAAACCCGAAACCCTTGAATGTCGCCTTCCAAAGTCACTACTTCATCTCTAAAATGATTACTGCATCGTGTGTGTCGCCTAGTGGAACACCGTGGCACTCTTGATTTGTATATCCAATCGTCGAAGCTCATGATTTAATTAAAGGAGGACGAGGAGTTTCTTTATTGTTCATTATGTGGAGGAAGAGATATTTATAAAGGAGCAGAGCATAATATATACGGGAAATATATCCAGATTTTGTTTATATTCAAATAATTTAATTATTTCTTACACGTTTTGAGCTCGTATGACCTATAGGCTTATTGTATCGCGATGATTTCTCAGCGTCATGCTTCATCTGAGTTTTCTCATCAAAATAGCACATAATATGACATCATCCATGGTAGAACCCTGAGATGCTATTTTCACAGGTTTCGAAGTTGTACTAGCTATCAGATCATAAGATTCTAGAAAATTCTTTAACTACGTAAATCATATGATTTTTCTCTTTCTAGAAACATGAATTGCAAGCGAAGATTATATCGTGCACAGTTGTGCACGTATACCAGTATAATACATATATAAAAATTAATCCAGGAAATGAGGTGACATTAAAACAATCAATGTTTAAACTATGAATTTTACTAATATTCACGACTCAATGGAAGAAGTCTCAAAGTATTGGAGTTAAATTGACATGTGGTATACTATATACTACCTATGACTTATAGTACAAATATTTACTACTATCCAAGTATCCAATTTCAAAAAAAATTAGCTTTTTGGACGCTTGGTTTCAAATTAATTAATATTTAAATTAATTATCAAATATCTAGCTGTCTAAAAATATGGATTGTTATATTCTACCCCACTTAAGAATTTCATCCTAAAATCCTATAAAGAACATAACCCGATTAGCCTAGCACCCATAATCCTAAACCATTAATAACATCCATCAATATTATCATTCAAGTTGCTAAAATTGCTGCATACATGTCCTACGCTACTATACCACATATATCCACACACAACTAAGCCATTAATCACTAGCACATATATAAGGCGAATGATATACTATTATGCTAAGCTATAAATGTTTAACTCCTAACAAACCAAACTTCAGCGATGGAAAAAATTCGATAGCATCTCCTTTGTATGATGTCCTTTCCTACACTCCCAATATGTAATGTATGGCATAGCCAACAATGTATATCATATCCAACAACATTTACACATCATAACATATACTATGTCCATCAAACGTACCTCTTTAGGTAACTTAGTAGTAAGCAACCTATGGTTTAGAAGTGATTTAAAGCAATCAAGCTTCCATGTGGCCATGCCTTTGCTTTAATGTTCCTATCTTTAACTCAAAATGTAGTATTGTGATTGTAATTTATTCACCACCATACAAGTTCATACCAACATTCAACTAGACTTCTAACATACAATACCTGTCAATGAATCTATTCCATATGACGTTTACTCCAAGTTAATTTAACTATTTACTTCCATAAAGGAACAGTTCTAAACATGTATAAAATGCACATACATTTGCACATTTCTATAGTCCATTTCCATACAACTAGAAATCATCATACATAAAAGCATACATAGTCATACTCATAAACATATACATATCCACACATACATACATGTAATATACCTCTTAATTTAGTATTACGCCTTTTGGTATATATCAAAATGAATAGTATCTAGCTATTTATTTCTAAACAATTTAGACTTTATATAAGAATCAAATTGTGTTTTTCTTCATTTTTATTTACAAAATAGCGTAGTGTGTGTATCTATGTGTGCGCGCACACACACACTTTCTCATAATTTCTTTAAACCTTTTCAAAATCAAATAACATGATCCCCTACTTATACCTTCGAATAACCCCTTTTTTTTGAATTTACCATATTGTGTATATTATTAACAAAATTAAGGCCCCTTTTAAAGCTTTTTTAAAAAATCTTTCTTTTACAGCTAAGTCATTCTCACTTAAATAAATTAATTTACAATATCTAAAAAGTTATCCTGATCGGTACATACTTATTTAAAACCCATTTATATTCCAAATCATTTTAAAATAAGTATCGTTCATTCAAATTTTATAAGTGGTCTAAGAACTTTACCATGTAATTTACATGATATATTGTAAACCATTTTGAGTTACCAATCAATTTAATGCTTGCTAGATTTTTCAAATACAAGTTTTTAGCTTCAATCAAACAAGCCATTTATATATATATATATATATATATATATATCTGTGTGTGTGTGTGTGTGTGTGTGGGGTATATATATTTGTGTATGTATATGTATGCGTGTGTGTGTTTCATCATCAATTTATTTGTCAGTATACATCTTGAATAAAAATCAAACAATCAATAAGCAACCACAACAGGTGTACAAACAATAATAAATTGCAAGCTTCATCTAAGAAATCACTAAATAGTAACCAAATGACAGCCGGGCAACACAGAACAACAAAAACCATTAACCATATAACTAAACCCAAGCCATAACAACAAAACAACAATCAATAATCAGATTTTAATCATAAAACACTTTGCTTATAACGCCAATGAGTCCATTCGACCTCATAGTTATGTCTATGTCATGCAACTCCTAAGTGTGGTATATGGAAGACAAAGCACATCCATTATTGAAAAGGTAAGTGGACCTACTATTTTAGATTATTGATCTTTTTATGACTGTTGGATAAATCCATCAACCCTTGTGCCAGCTCTCTCATCCTTCTGAATTAAACCGATTTTCCTAAGATGGAAGTTTAACAAATTGCCAATATTAATTCATTTACAATAAAAGCTTAAGGCCAGAACAAGTTTAAACTTACCTCAACCGCATAATGATAATAACGAGAATTTCTTAAGTGTACCACAATGGTTTTCTGATCAAGCATTAGATCGCCACTTAGAAGATTATCTAAGTTAACACAAAACAAATCGAAAGGCCTTCTTTTGAACTACCCCTAAGCTATTAGTTTTAATTGCCAAAGCCAAACCTGCCTTTGGATGCTCTTGCCCTATGGGTAGAATCATGAGGATAGACCACTAACCTTTATGCAATAACTCTTAGATACCATGTAGCCCTAAAGTGAGAGTTCCATCTGCTACAATACGATGTTTTGCTTAGGCATAACCAAAATAGTCTTATAACTTATGGTCCAAGAACTCAAGACCTAACCCCCATGGTATAAAATTGACTCTATCTATCAATTCAAAGGCCACTTATTTGCTAGTGTATTAACAATGAATGGTAGTACTCTAAAGTCAACTTAGCTTAAAGCTAAGAAATCAAAACGGTCTTCGAGCGGACGACAAATCTAGTTTCACACCCTTTTATAGGTTTGTGCCAAAAAACTATCGTGACTCCACTGATTGAACTACAAGGTATAATAACTCTCAGAATGCTACCATATGGTTATTTGATTGTTCCCCGACCACTTTACTTTAGCCTAACAGCTAAAACTTGATGGATCTCCCTTTTCAAGTATGTTAGAACTTTTCATTCAAGTTCCCATTATGGTACATAATCCAACTTGGCCATTTTCCAAACCTCAATCACAAGCAACCCGAACTTAATGTAACGTGCCTAAGATAAGTGTGATTACAACTTTGATTTTCCCAAGTAAAGTGGAAAAACTATAGTCATGGGAAGAAAGGAATACGAATTACCTCAGCTATCATCGATGGATATCCTTCAACGAGGAAAGATACTCCTAACGGTCTCATATGTGATATGAAACCTAAATCCTTCCTTGCAGGAGTAACTCCTTCTATATGAACACACTAGAAACCAATTTTATATTACAAACTGGACTACTTCATCCATATACCTTGGTTGCTTGCCCTCATGAGGAACAACTCTTCTCTGCCTATGTTTGAAAGGCTCTAAATCTACCATCATATAATCTATACATAACACTAACTCTCCATTGATGTTTAATCAAATTCTTTAAAACCATCATTAATGACACCCAATGTTCCACTGCTTATATATAAGACATGACAACACAACAAATAAAAGTCAAGAACACTACGATTCTTATCAAACCAAAGTCAATATTATTTAACTTTGTCTTTGAGCAAAACTTACTAAGATTGATCGATCCATCGTAGGATTCGAGACTACCATAGATTCCTCTTCTATAAAGTCCCATTGATTCGAGACTTGCCAAAAGTTATTTCAACACTCACCGGCTTTTTATGTTCGAAATAAGCCGTTGCATATAAGGATATGTCTATAGGTTCTCAGACAAGCCTGAATATAACCAAAAGATTTCACCCTACAATAGGCTTGCTATCAGGATTCCGAAAGCTTTTTACTTAACTTTATAGAGCCAACACTTGTTATGAGAAGTAAAAAACTTAATCCACTAACTTTAATGTTTCTCGTTTCCACACTTCGACTCGTATCCCCTAACTCTATATTGCTACATGTCACTGAAGATTACTATCAACGACTAAGAGTAGCTCGGGATAAAGTGGTGGATGTGTGCACATATAATATAATAAAAGTATAACAAAATACAAATACACACTCTCTCTATATTCCAACCATCGTAGAGTATCTATCTAATAAGTGACTTTACCATTTATGTGTACTTCAGTTCCTCAAGCTATTCGAGGAACACGTTGCCCTATCGGTTCACTCAAATACTCCTATGATATGTGATTACTCTTACTTGGTCCACTAATTACCTAATCGGGTAACCTATGCTCTATTACCAAGTGTAACAAATTGCCATTTATGATATCATGAATCAATGCTAAACAACTATATGTGATTTCGAACACTATATATGGTAAACATTTAGGGTAAATTTAAAGAAAACTATCTCACTAGATACGTTAATATAATCTCATAGGTAATAATAATATACATTATATAAACCTAACATATGCATAAAAGAAGAGAGATGATCTATATACGGCATGTAACAAGATTGATATAACAATATAATCAGAATACACTATCTTATTACAAACCGAGTATTGAATGATACATCAAATACGGTACATGGCCTCATATACGAATAATGTCTGAAGTTTATAAAACAATACGCTGATAACTAGAAGTCAAGGCCTTAAAGATCACAATCTCCATGCTCCCAAAGATCCATCTATCCTTCTAACATGCCCACCAAATAGATGACTCTATGCCTACTCGCGAGAGTAACTAAAAGTTTTCTAAAAGGAAAAAAGAGAGAATGAGGGTCAAACAGAAGTCTATGAGGGGACTATCTCTACATACTGCATATACATGAAACCTATATACATCTAATAAATGTGAGCAATGATATATGGGCAATACTAAACATACATGTCTCTGCTCTATCCATACACAATAAATCATAATAATAAAAATTAGTGGTTCTATTATTAACACAGTACATACTATAACATTCTATGCTAGTGAATATGACAAACGGGTGTATCGATAACACTACACTTCATAAGCAATGGTGTTATAGACCTCTCAATCCCTATCGAAGCATTTGAAATGGAAAACAAATACAATGTTATAATAATGCTACATAACCAAGCATGGCCATACCCAAAACCTCCTAAGAATCTCATATGAATAGTATCTAAGCTTAATACTATTGAATATCTTAAAAAAATATCCATGTGATGAATTTCCACAAGCCACTATAGAGAATACTTTAGAGCCAACTCATACAGTTAACTCTGAATCACCATCGACTCATGTAGATCTCGTCTCAACACCCAGTGCTATGGATAACATATGATCCACTCTAAAATGGAGTCCTAATCTCTCTCCACCCCTGCTTCGGGATCTCGTCTACTGTAACAACCCACACCTTAATTGGCCTGAACTTTAGACTAAATCAGAAATCCAAGTCCATTATGGTATAGATCATTGATGTTGGTAACCTATAACAAATATAAGTATATCAGAGAGTTGTCTACACGAAATCGTAGTGGAATATTAAAATATAATAAAACATATGTGCCGACTAAGGTTATTACCTTGGATATCTAGTCACCTTGTCAATGAAGAGCATGAATGAAAAGATCTGTCCACCTACTATTCCCACTTTGTACCAGAATCATGTCTTTCTAAATATATCATGTGGGTTGTAATGCGGAGGGGGGTGGGGGTAAGAACAGTGTTCTACTGACTGATAAATTACATAATCTATTCATAACACTAGTTTATACCCATTAATTTCAATTTAGGTATGTCTATTTTTCACGAAGTAGTCATTTAATTCCATATGCATGTACAATATATCCAACCTATTCTGAGATATACGTATCTACATGCGTACCCTACTCTGAGGTATAAGTATCAATAAACTTAACCTAGGTATAAGTATCTATATACATATATACCCATGCAGTAAAAGCCCCACTAATCCTCTGCAAAATCCCAGCTATAACACATAGCGCTCTTCAACCGCTACACGATTTCAGTTTGGTACTATTAAACAGTAAATTTGCTTAAAGCCCCGTTATTTTCTGCTACAACCGCTAAACCAAGGCTTTTCAGTACCCGCTTCATTAACATTAATATATAAAGATTGATTTGACCATTCAATTTTAAACCAAGTCAACAAAGTTAGGGTAAAGGCCTAATTTTAAGGCATAATGCTCAATGCGAGTTAGAAATGTATTGTAGTCACCAAATCTACTTTGCATAAATAATGATATTTTTAGTTTTGTTATACAAAATTAAAAATTATTTCTTTTTCCTGCTTAAATGATGTAAGAATGAAAATAAATTAGCTTTAGATGTTGATTTTTATATCTAATGAAGCTTGTTGCTCATTCGCTATTTTTTTCTATATCCTCTCTTTATCCCCGGAAAAAAAATTATTCTCCAGAGTTATAGGACCACTAAGCGCTTTAACTACACAGGTATATGTATATATATCCTACTATAGGCTAGCAACCCTATAGGTCCTACTCCATGACTATAAAAGTGGATGCATGTTCCTATAAAGTATATTGGGTTCAACAACCCTCCTCATGTCCAATCATATCGTAACGATGCAATAGAAAATTCCAATACTACCCTAAAATTAGGAAATAGGCAGACCCTCCTATCATTTACTACCAAACCCGAGCTGAGCCACTCTTTCTCCTAGTACTCTCTAACTGTTATTGTACCAATCCTCCTTCAGGCCACTTAGTTCTTCTTGAATAGGGAAGGGGCAGACTCCCTACGGTTATTTAATACTTCAATCCCAAAGCAAAACTCCCCTTAGGGATTTCCTTTAATGCATATAAGCAATAACCCTGACCATCGAACATGCACCTATAAGGTAACTCCGACCATTTAATACTTCTTATACAAAGGGAAGGAAGACCTTAACACAGACATTTAATACTCAAACCCCGAAGCAGGACCCTTGATATATTTTCTCCAAACTTATATGTGAACATATATACCCAACGGGTCCTATAATTGGAGATGTCCCACATCAATAGGTTGCATACACAACTGCTGGTAGCTCCTTGTGGATGGCACACATCCGCTGTGTAAATCTACTGACCTCACATCCCAGCCAATTTAAACCAAGTCATTTATAATTAGCCTAAATATTTGGCTAGACCCACTAATTTACACCAATCACAAACATATTATTGAGGCCATATAATTTCAACTATAGAAATTACTACGCCTCTTAAGTTCATTATTTACTTATATTCATTTATTTACTTGCCATGACTTCTTTTTATTTTATAAGTTTGCTATCATTGTTTCTCCTTTCTATTAATGTTATTAGTGACATTTATTCATTGTGCCTATTCAATTTTCTTTTACCATTTCCATATTTAGTCTTTGTAATTAAATTCATTAAAAGGCTTACTACCCATATTGACTTGATTACATTAACTTCCCTTTTACTCCTTAATTTATTACCTTATTCATATTTAGTGTTTTATTTATAAATTATATGATATTGTACAATTGATTGCACGTTACTATACGTATTAATGTTGTAACAGATGTTTGTTTGTTTATTTCTTATACTTTACTTTATATATATATATATACACTTAATCATTAAATAAGATATTTATATTTCTATTTATGACTTTTTAGTTTGTACATTTAGGAATTTTTAGAAATACAGATATTTGTAAATTTCTCAGAAATATTTATTTCTATACTGTAATGTATCGGAAATGTATCTTTTCCAAGATGGAAATGTTACCGTTGCCGCTTTCCATAAACTATGTGTTGTGTTTGCAAGTACAAGGAATTATCTCCTTTTATTTTTACTGAAATTGACAGTGCAAACTACGGATGAACATTCCTACTTTGCATATATCTTTCCTTTGGATATATGAATATTTTTTATTATTTCAAACGATGCATTTTCATTTATAGCTGTGAAAATGGATAGTTTATGGGAATTCACATAGTAATCAGTGTAACTAGATCATACATTCTACAATTCTTATTAATTAAAACATAGAAATTTAAATCGTAAATCAAATTAAAGCATGTCCAATTGATGATTATCAAGTTTAATAATTTACATCCCAAATACAAAAAATCTGGAATTAACTACCCAATTCTATCAATGTTATATTCATAAATTTTAGGGATTATTTTCCCTAAATTAAAGATCTATGGTATATATACCACTCTATCAAAGCTATTTAATTTATTGAATATGTAGGTAAGGATTTCGAATTAAATATGTCCATTTAGAATATAATTCAATGGTTTTCACATATGCATAATAGAAAAAATAGAATTTCAACGATATAAATATTACATAATTTCCCACTCACCATATGGCTTTTAAATCTCCAGATCCAAATAAATTCTTCTTACCTGACTCCTTTTTCTTTTAAACCAAAAATATTAATATATACCATAAGAGTTAAAGATCCGAGTGAAGATTTGAGTTAAGTGGAGTTTAAATTTAAAATTCTAAACCGACCTCTTTCGCAAAATTGATTCACTCCTTCCCTTCCTCTCTATTATTTTCTATACTTCTTCAACATATATGTATATATAAAATATTTTGATAATGTTTAAAATTAGTGGAGAAGGAGAAATGATAGAGCTCCGCTACTCAGTTCAGAAAATATGAGAAGAAAAGTACGGGGCTAGGCTCGTATTTATAGACACTCGAATCAATTCTATCCATAAGAAAAAAATTAAATCTAGGTTGTTTAGGCCTAGATTCAGAGTGCACCAGCCCTAACCCACCAGTCGCTTGGATGCATAACAATGATCGACTTCCTGTTTCATGTTATTAATTGGTGATGTGGACCAATGATTTATTTCCCCTTTTCTGTTTGCTTAAATGTGTTAAATTATTAATGCCAACTTATCGTTGTATTATTATTATTATTTATTTCCTCATTTGAATCCCTATTTAAATATTTCTAATCCAAAACATTGATTGCTTCTTTGTCGAATTCTAATTGCAAAACTTTGTATATGAAAGCCAATTAAAAAATGCTACAAATGCAGCGGTGCAAGTTTCTTTGTCAAATTCTAAAGTTTTCTCAAATTCCATTTTAAACCTTATTTTGTTTATTTATTAATTATTTTATGTTAATTATTTTTTATTTTATAGGGTGTTACATTCTCCTCCCTTAAAAGAATTTCATTCCCCAAATTCCTCAAGGATTGAATCATATAACATTGTGCAAAACCATTCAAAACTATCCAACCAATTAGGGTACAACCAATTATACAGCCAGTCATATATAAGTGCACGATGTATCACAAAATATATGATATGTATGCTGAATAATACTAAATCAACATCTTTTATATGAATACACTCTTTAAAAAAATTTGAAAATATTATGCAAACAACCTATATATATAGACAGTTCTATATGTATGCAAGTTTTCAAAAACCAAAATCTTTGATTTCACACAACAGTTTTCATACTCATATAAATAATAGTATGATTCAATCAAGTTTGCATCCAGTCTTTACCATTCAATACCTAATACACAAATTTTAACATTCAAAATTTGAAATCCAATCATTCTAAATCTATATTTTTCTATTGGAAAAGGAACTTAGATGGAGAATTTTATATTCCCACCCACTTTTTATATACCAATTCCATTGTATATTGGAACGTTTTCTTTTGCCCTAAAACCTTTTTCATTTTTTCCAAGTAAAACTCTTGTAAGGAGGTTTATTTTTTAAATCCAAAGAAGAACTTGTTTTAAAAACTAGTTTTGTTTATTATCAACTAGGGTTGTAAATGATTACCTCAGAAATCCAAAATCTATTTGCATTCATATCCGAAAAGTGGATAAACATCTGATATTCGAAAAACTGATGCAGATACAATAACTTTTGCATTCAAAAATTATTCATCTAATTTTTTTTCAAGATTATAGTTTAAAGTGTATTTTAGTACAATAAAAGATATTTATTTATTGTTTTATTAAGTTATAAGCTTATATTATACGCACTAATTACATGTTAACTGCTTAAAACTATTCATCATCATCATATTTGTTTATTTTTTAACACTTTTTAATTATCAATGGGTTGAATTTTTTTTATGTTAAGCTAAAATTTTCATTTATGTTCCTTGATTTATTGGTCATTAGCAGATAGGATAGTTATCCAATATCCATCCATATCCACAGATGTGGATATTCGATATCCGAAAATGATTTTGGATGTGGATACAGATATGATACAATCACCTACCATCAATAAGGTATGGAAATAGAAATTCCAAAGCTAAAAAACCTTTTTTCCATGTTCTTATTTTTGTTTTGAATATTGTCATATTTACGGAACAGTAAAATTCATATTCATTAACACATCGACCCTTCCTAAGCCAAGCTTATGGCATTTTAAAATCAAAGGTTTTCTGTAACGACCTGGAATTTCGAGGTTTGAATATTTAATTAATTTTAAATATTAAATATTGGTTTTAAAAGTTAAATAATAAGAATTCCAAATATAGGAATTGTCTAAATAATTGAATCTTGAATTTAATTTGGAATAAAGTGATTTTGAAAGCTTATATAAATTCTTTTTAAATAATAAATGGTTAGTGTAAACTTTAGTTTATAATTAAAGTGATTGAATTGTTTCAATAATAATTCATTTTAATTAACGTGCGAAATTATCATTGTGGGGCAATGTCTTAGATTTTGAAGAAACTAGTGTCATTTGATCAGGAATAATGAATTATTGTACATCGATGAGTTTTGTGGTGATCGGACATACTGTGTGGTCGTACAAGCTCGAAAACGTGTAACGGTTAATTTTAGGAATTAAGATATAATATAATTTGATTTTAAAAGCTAAATTTTGTATGTTGGAAATAGGTCCCAAGTAGTTTCGTTGAGTTTGAAATATGGGTATTTAGTTAGGAACACCAATGAGCATGTCTTAATTGGAGTTTGTGAATTTTGGGACGTGAATAGTGTCGGAGAAAAGTCTATATAAGGACCCCTACCCATCTTCATTAGCCAATACCATAATTTATTAAACCTATCCACCATTTTATTCTCCCTCATCCTATGGATGAGATTTCTCCGACCAGTAGAGGCCATTTCAGGAGGTGGCATTGGCTAAAAACTCTTTCATCTTGATGAGACGGTGAGGATGACCGATTGGATCGTCGTTTGGAGGCTTGAGTCGATGCAGTTTTGAGCTCGACAGTAATGTAGTTTTTAAGGAAATTCATGCCGATGGTAGCGAGGTAGAAGGCGATGCTAGTGACTTTGGGGTGCTAGAGGTCGAGGCTTCCATCTGTAGTAATGCGGTTGTGGCAGAGCTTTGAGACGACGGCGACGAAGTCTTGAATCGGCAGCTTGCATTCGTTTACGAATGAGATTAGGGTTAAGCTTGGGTAATTATGGGTTAGTAGTGTAATTAAGGATTAATTATAGTAATTAATTCAATATCTTATTTAACTCATAACTTGTTCGAACAAGGTTCAAATCGAACGCGTTTATTCGCGTCAGTGTAGCGACCCAAAAATTCGAACACTTCGTCTTTGAATATCGATATATTTTGAACTATAACTATGTGTTATAAATATGATTCTATAACCTTGTTTAACAATATTTAATTAATGAATAATGATAATAAACTTATTTTTGAAAAATATTTAAAAAAAATTATACACTTGAAAGAAAAATCGATAATGTGACCGAAAACCGATTTATCGATAAATAGCTTTTCGATCGATATAAGTTGTTCAAACTATCATGCACTTAACTAATGATCAAATGAACACATTAGAAACTATTAATACAATCTTCTCTTCATAAAGCATTGAATTTTATAGTATTTTCTGTAAGATAATATTATGAGAAGAGTACAAGAGTAATTAGCTATAAAGGAGAAGTGACATAAAGGAGAAGTGACATAAAGTTGTCATGATAAGAAGCAATTAAAACATCAGTGTTTTGAGGACTTTTTGTTATTTTCCCATCACCATTCCTAAGCCTATATAAGGAGGGGTACACCCTTAGGAAATATATCACATATATTCCTAAGCTTTGAGTTAAAATTTCAATGGCTTCTCTTCTTCTTCATCTCTAAGTTCCTAAAGAAAATTATTTGCAAACCATATCAAAATCACTCCAAACTTTGCCACAAGTCTAAGTAATATATTAGAGAACCTTCTACCAAGCCAAAAGTGGAAGAAACAATGCCAAACTCCCTTAATCGCCTTGGGCTATGAGCATATAGAGAGGGAGGAAGGCAAAGAAGGCAAGGCAAAGCAAGAAGCGAGGAAGAAAAGGTGGTTGCAAGATGGGGTTGGACTTTGGTTAGCTTGGATCTTTGTTATTGTTGGATTAAAGGTGAGCTAACACCTTACTTTGGATGAAAAATATAACACATATATGTTGTCCTTGATTGTGTTAAAGTTGTTTGAATTGTTGTTAACTTATGTTAAAAACAACGGTTGTAACTTCTTACTTTAAAAGTAAGTGACATATGTGATCCATATACATAGACTTGAACAAACTTGGAATGGACTTAAATAGACTTGAATGACACGTGACTAGACTTGAATAAAGCACATAGGCTGTAGTTGAATATAGGTTGAGATATGACTTGGATTTGAAAGTACACTTATAACGATTGGCATTACAGATACAGTTCGGAATTATCTTGTTTTTGACAATTGTTATGGAACTTTGTAGAGAGATCCATAGAGATTTCTCATCATATTTACAATGTTTCATATGTATGTTTTTGTATTAAAAACTTGAATAGTGAAAAATTAAGTAATATCTCGAAAACGGCCAAAACATCACTAGCGCAAAACTGCCCCGTTTAACTTCGATTTCAATTGTTTCAAAAAGGACTTTAAGTTCAAGCGATTTATTTCATTCTTTTCAAAAGTATTGCCTAACTATTTTTAGAGTATTTTAGAAGTAGTTTTATATATTTATGAATTTTGAAAAATTAGTTATGAATTTTTAAAGAAAGGAATTTTAGAATAAAACATGTTCTTTTTTCAATTTTTGTTGATTTTTCAGACTTATTAATTTTAAGTAATATTTTTGATAAATGTTTTAAAACCTATGATTAGTGTTTCCAAGTAGTTTGAATATTTTCAAAAAGGGGTTAGAATTGCTAAAATAACCAAATAGTTGATTGTTTTATTACTTATTAGAAAAGTAATTAACTATGCTTAACACTAATAAGTCGATAAAGTAATCTTATCTATTTGCGAGAGTTAGGATTGATGTCAAGTAGGGATGGAGAAATAGAGCTCTAACCTACTGGGTTTCCCTCTTAACCGAGGAATAGGTTAGTGGAAAATTTTCTTAAGTTAGTGGAAAATGCTAGAAACATGTTAATCGAGTTGATTTCTTATTGTTTATGGAAATCATGAATAATATACTTAACACTAAAAGCCGATAAGGTAGACTAATCTATTTGTGAAATTTAAGAATGTAGCGTGTAGGCAAGGCTTGGAGCAACCAGTGCCTAAACTTACCTGGCTTCGCTCTTGGACGAGGAATAGTTAAGTTGGAATATCGGAAATGAGTTAAGCATACAAATCATGATTTGTATAAGCATATGTTTGGACTAGATAATCCATCAGTCAATTATCGAACATGACCAAATATTGACTTAAGAAGTTATCAAAAGGCTTTGCGATTTCATACCAAAAAGAACCCTTAAGGAGGATTATTGGTACGAAATGTCTCTAGCTATCGCTTACTTTTGAGATAATCAAAATTGAGTTAACTGAAAATAGATCGATTAGTTTTGGAGAGCCCAGTAAGTGGGAAGAGTGTACTCATATGAGATGACTTGAACCTGAAACCATTTAAAAACCATATACGCGATCTATGTAGATGTTGAGAAATGGACTTGTATAACGTTGAACTGTCAATCCTAAGGTTAAGTCCAAAGGAATGATCAGCGTTAACACTTCGAACAATGCTATTGTGTGGGATTGTCTATCTTGAGGAGTACTCCATGGGAGAGCATAGCATTAGCATTCATCATAGGACTCATGCGGGGAACCTATGTGGAGGTTCGACATATGTTCAAGATGCTCAAATCCATGTAGTAATTTGTGATCTATTACGGAGGAAGGAATCTATTAGGGGACTCATGTTCTGTTCGAGTGATGAAGGCTCGAGTGAGTGATGTCGAACGTAGCCTTGACATCAGGAATATGACAGAAAAAAGTTAAGGACATGGCCAGGGGAGTTTAGCAACCTCAAGGGTATATCAATTCCATGTCTAGAGAGGCTTATCGATATGTTGTTACCGGAAGTTGGTATGGCTCAGATAACACCGAGGGTGGTCCAATTATGTTTATCTTAGAGTATATCCTATCTGAAGATATACGTTGCTCGGAGGGTAGTTTTTGATCCTTGTCATGGAATTTGAATTCGGCTAGATCCGAGGAGATCTCTATGAGAAAATCCATCATGTGAACGTGCCTTAGCAGTATTGATTGTTTACCAATTATTATTATGGCATTCACACGAGAACTATTTGATATGATTTATGTGATACACTCTAGACATTATCTATCATATCACTACATATTAAACTTAATGAATGGTTGGTTTCTTTGAAGGGAATATTGTTATGGAAATCCGTACGGTCTCAATGGTTATTGCTACTTATCACATATGATTTGAGTTTCTCTTGTTGGTTTACCCAAACTGATTCGAGTGTTATTTCCTTACCATGATCGAGTCTGCCCCACGTATGTTTCTAGATTTAGATTTGGACGCTTGGAGCTTCTGGAGAAGAGTTGAAGGGTTATCAACCGTAGTATTCTAATTTCTACTGCATTTCTGTATATCAGCATTGTGAGGACTGATTGTTATAACTATTTAGGCTGATGATAGTATTTAGACTTTAGTAACTCTAATATCTCTGTACTTATAGTGATTCTTTGTACCATTCCTTTGATATTATATATTATCATTCCATTGTGAGATTCTGATATTGTGTTCTTCTTTTCTTGTTCTTCCTTTTCTTTTCTTTACCCTAACAATTTGTCTTTCTAGAACTTAGGTGCTCGGTACACGAATACCGTGAATGTATTAGTGTAAACATTCGATGGTCCCAAAAGTCAAGTCGTTACATTAGGCATCATAGCCCAAGGTTGAGCGAACACCTTAGCTTTTGTTGGGTATGGATAATTAGATATGGGGTAAGCGACACACTAGAATGAGTCGACTGTATTATACATATGAGAGCATATTTGTATTTTGAAAACTAGACTTTTAAAATATTCTTTAGGAATATCGCTTTCCTTGCAATCCTCTCTTGGTACCTTTGCCTTAAATAACTCTATCATTTTTCCTAAATCCATTTTACTTTGATTAGGTAGTAAGAACTATGGATGCTAGGGCTTCTAATATTGTAATGTAGTGGAAAAAGTGGTGTGGGTTCTGCCATAGAAATACTTTGCTTCGATCTAGCAAGAGTTTAAGGTGTTGGGCAGAAAGACGTTCAACGAAACCGAGACTATCATCGAAGTCTAGGCTTGGATTAGTTTGTGCAACATGGCATGTAAGGATATGATGGATCATATCCAAGGAGCATTCAAGGATATTACAAGTATGGCTTTTCGCTTCAAGGGTTCGGCTCTAAGGCCATCTATATCTGCACCAACTAGAGGAAACAAGCGAAAGTTTCAACTACCGAGAGATATTTCTAGTTTAACTTGCCATAAGTGTGGACATAAGGGTCATTTTGCTACGAAGTGTAGATTGGGTGGAAAATGATAGATGGTTAAAGCACCAATCGTGAAAGTTTCGAAGATTGAGCCACAGACATTAAAGGAGCAGTTTGCATCGAGGACTTGCTACAACTGTCATCAACATGGTCATTTTGTTAGAGATTGTCCTATGCTTTAGATATGATAACAGTCTAGAGATTTTGCACTTGCTTCAGCACCTTCCACTTATGCAGCTAAGAAGTGGTAGTAGATTCTTGAGGATATACTATCTGCTTATAGTTTACATATTTATGTTTGGTTTGATATTAGTACTTTTCTTAGTTTAATATCCCGTAACCTTGATTGCTTAGTCATGCTCAGCATGATAAGGACGTTGACTATTGTTCATTGGTTATTGATTTACGCTCGACTAGTTTATGAATAGTTTTACCTTTCTACATCATGGGTTGGTTAGGTAGAAATTGTGAGTAAATCGAATGAACTTGTGAATTAAGTTTCACAGTTTGACTATTAGGCATTTGTTGAAAATGTTGGATTAAAAGTTAAAAATTTGGTAAAAGATGTTTATATAATGTTTTGAAGGTAAATATTTGTTAAAAGATTTATATAAGAAAGTATTTCTATATAGGTATAGTTTATGAAACGCGGTTAATATAGGAAAAGGATTTAAATAGAGAGTTTTAGAACTTGAATCTCGGTGTCTTTGAAAATGTTTTTCAAGATTTTGGAGAAAATAATAATAGTATTATATGAAAGTAGATAATTAGGAGGATGATTGAGATCATGATACTTAGTAACACATACAAATTCTTTGAGACCACTCTAAAATGATTTTTCTTAGGTACCAAAAGTATGGTTTGGATGTACAAAGCTCACTTCTCTCGGTTGAAAATAATTTCGACGATGACTGCAGCATCATCAATGTTCATTTTTGGGTTTCTATGTGTGAGATGCTACATAGTTATTTTGGTAAAATAGATTTTGATTTAATCCCAAATTAATATTTGAACACAAAAGCTATATTTATACATTATTTCAAAATGATTTGAAATATAAATCGGTGTTTAGTTCTAAGTTCCGTTGTTAAGTTATTCAATGGATACATGTAGCTTATGCATTAGAAGAGTATGGATGTGCATCATAATAGGATATGTTGTTCGGTAGTTTTCATTTGTTAAAAAAACATGAAATGGAATTTTCGATGATTTTGGACAGTCGGGAACTTTCAGATTGATATATAACTTTGTAATTAAGCATTTTGTGAAAACATAAAAGTTGAGTTTATATAACACTTAAAGGTAGCAAGTTAAAACAAGTTTTAAATTTGTTAACCGTACTTGTTACAAAGTTGATGTTGGTATATACTCTTTAGATGTAATGGAGTATTATACGAGTATGATATTAAGTTATAAAATGATTATAAAATTAAAGTTATGTTTTTATGAAATTATTCATAAATAATTTTAATATTGAAGAGGTATAATTTGGACAAATGAAAGTGATAAATGATATTGGTATAGTTAAGAGACCAATAGGATAAGTATGTAAGTCATGTGTAGATCGTTTTATTCATATAATTGTTCTTGATCCAATATTCGAATACATGATTTCGAGGTGGTTTACACTAGTCCGAACAAGGATTTTTCACTCGATTCTTGACGGCGAACACTCGATAGGGATTCTTAGTACGACCCTAATGTTTTCTATCATAGTATATGACTGTGCAAGGAGAACATATGTTTCTAATCAACGTACCAAAACGAAGTCCGCACTTGAGAGGTCAAGTGATATATACTAGTTGGAAAGAGAAATTTAAGTGATCATAATTAATATTGTGTAGGACGGTCATGTACATCGTGCAGGTTTTAGTATGTTTGTATACTATGTTTTGATTGGCTAATGGAGAGTTTAGGTGATAAATCTTCAATTTTTATGAGATATTGCAAATCATCGACTAAGTAATAACCTGAGGCTATTACGCATAAGGTACGCTTAGTAGATTGTTTACCATCCTTATGCGATGAGATGGTTTTAAACTTGAGTGAACTTTAAGCATTGCTTGCTAATAATTGTGAATGCTATTAGATTATTCGTGCGCCTATTCTTTTATTAAGGTTAGAAGTGCCATGTAGCAAGGAAGCTTGGGGTGGTATAAGTAAGAAGGAAGGCAGTTTGAAGGAGATCCATCCAGTATTGCTTATAGGCTAGAATTTCTTCTTATCTTAGTATCTTTTGTGGTATACTCACCGCTTGAGGTGGAGTCGCTTAGTATTCATTTTGGTTTGAAGTTTAGTTTGTATATAGTTTCCATGATGCTATATATATATATATATATATATATATCTTGTTCTTCTATCTTCCTTGATTCTCGTTCTTGTTTGAATTTCGAGGACGAAATGTTTTAAGTGGTGGAGAATGTAGTGACTCGGACATTCGAACACTTCGTCTTCGAATATCGATACATTTTGAACTATAACCAAGTGTTATAAATATGATTTTATAACCTTGTTGAGCATCATTTAATTAATAAATAATGATAAGAAACTTATATTTGAAAAGTGTTCACAAAAATATACTCTTTAAAGGAAAATTGATAATGTAACCAAAAATCGGTTTATCGATAAACAGCTTTTCGATCGATATAAGTTGTTCGAACTATCGTTCACTTAACTAATGATCAAATGAACACATCAGCAACTAGTTAACACCCTCTCATTTTCATAAAGTGGAATGTTCTAGAATGTTCCATTAGGATAAGCGATAATATTATGAGAAGGGTATAAGATTAATTTGCCATAAATGAGAAGTGACACAAAGTTATCATGATAAGAAGCAATTAATGCATTAGGGTATTAATGGATTTTTTGTCTTTTCCCATCACCATTTCTAAGGCTATATAAGAAGGGGTATACCCTTAGGAAATATATCACAAATATTCCTAAGCTTTGAGTTAAAATTTCAATGGCTTCTCTTCTTCTTCATCATCACTAAATTCCTAGAGAAAATAATTTGTAAACCATCTCCAAATCACTCCAAACTTTTCCACAAGGCTTAGTAATATATTAGAGAACCATCTACCATGCCAAAAGTCGAAGAAGCAAAGCCAAACTCCCCTAATCCCCCTTAGGTTGTGAGCATGTAGAGAGGGAGGAAGGGAAAGAAGGACAATCAAAGCAAGAAGCGAGGAAGAAAAGGTGGAGCTTGGGTTGGACTTTGGTTAGCTTGGATCTTGGTTATTGTTGGATTAAAGGTGAGTTAACACATCACTTTGGATGACAAATAATTGTGTTTGATTGTTTTAAAGTTGTTTGATTTGTTGTTAACTTATGTTCAAAACAACGGTTGTAACTTCTTACTTTAAAAGTAAGTGACATATATGATCCATGTACATGGACTTGAAAAAATTTGAAATGGAATTGAATGGACTTATATGACATGTGACTAGACCTTGACTAAAGCACATAGGTTGTAGTTTAACATAGGTTGAGATATGACTTGGATTTGAAAGTACACTTACAACGATAGTCGCTATAGATACTATTCCGAATTGTCTTGTTTTTGACAATTTTTATGGAACTTTATAGAGAGATCTATAGGGATTTCTCGTCGTATTCACAATTTTTTATGTATTTTTATTGCTATTAAAAGCTTGAATAGTAAAAAGTTAAGTAGCATCTCGAAAATGGCCAAAACATCACTAGTGCAAAATTGTCCCATTTAACCTTGATTTCAATTATTTCATTCTTTTTAAAAACTATTGCCTTGCTATTTTTAGAGTATTTTAAAAGTAGTATAAGATTTTTATGAATTTTTAAGAATTAGTTTTGAATTTTAAAGAGAGGAATTTTAGAATAAAACACGTTCTTTTTCCAATTTTTTTTGAATTTTTAAACTTGTTATTTTTAAGTAATATTTTTAACAATAGTTTTAAAACCTATTATAAGTATTTCCAAGTAACTTAAATGTTTTCATAAAGGGGTTAGAATTCCTAAAATGGTAAAATAGTTTATTTTTTAATTACTTATTAGAAAAGTAATTAACTATGCTTAACACTAATAAGCCGATGAAGTAATCATATCTATTTATGAGAGTTAAGATTAATGTCGAGTAAGGATGGACCAATAGAGGTCCAACCTACTAGGCTTCCCTCTTAACCGAGGAATAGGTATGTTGAAAATGTTGGAAACATGTTAATTGAGTTGATTCCTTATTGTTTATGGAAAGCATGAATACTTTACTTAACATTAAAAACCGATGAGGTAGATTTATCTACTTGTGTGATTTAAGAACGAAGTGTCTAGGCAAGGCTTGAAGCAACCAGTGCCCAAACTTACCTGGCTTCTCTCTTGGGTAAAGAATAGTTAAGTTGGAATGTTGAAAACAAGTTAAGCATACAAATCTTGATTTGTATAAACAATTGTTGTGACTAGATAATCGATTAGTCGATTATCGAACTTGACCAAATGTTGACTTAAGAAGTTATCGAAAGGCTTCATGAGTTCATACCAATAAGAACCCCAGGGGAGGAGTATTGGTACGAAACGTCTCTAGCTTTCACTTACTTCTGAGAGAACCAGAATTAAGTTAACCAGAAATTTATCAATTGGTTTTGGAGAGTCCAATATGTGGGAAGAGTGTACTTATATGAAATGACTCGAACCTGAAACCACTTCAAAACCATATACGCGATCTATAAAGCAGTTGAGAAGTGGAGTGTTATAGAGTTAAACTATCAATCCTAAGGTTAAGTCCAAAGGAAAGGTCAGCGTTAACATTTCAAATGATGCTATCGTGTAGGACTATCTATCTTATGGAGTACTCCAAGAAAAAGGACATCTTTAGCATTCGTCAGAGGACTTATGCGGGGAACATATATGGAGGTTCGAGATTTGTTCAAGATGCTCAAATCCATGTAGTGATTCATGATCTATTTTAGAGGAAGGATTCCATTAGTGGAGTCATGGTCTGTTCAAGTGATGAAGACTCGAGTGAGAGATGTCGAAATTAGCCTCAACATTGGGAAAATGACAAAATACAGATATGGGACATGGCAAAGAGGGTTTAGCAACCTCAAGGTTATATCAACTCCATGTCTAGAAATGCTTATCGGTAGTTTGGTACCGGGAGTTGGTATGGCTCAGATCACACACCGAGGGTGGTCCAGTTATTTTTACATTAGAGTATATCCCATTTAGAGATATACGTTGCTCGGAAGGTAGTTTTTGATCCTTGTCATGGAATTTGAATTTAGCTAGATTAGAGGAGATCTCTACGGGAAAATCCATTATGCGAACATGCCTTAGTGTTATTGATTGTAAACCTATTATTATTGTGGCGTTCACACAACAACTATTTGATATGATTTATATGCTACATTCTAAATATTATCTATCATATCACTATATATTAAACTTAATGAATGGTTGGTTTCTTTGAGGGGAAACTATTACGGAAATTCGTACGGTCAATGGTTATTGATGCAGCGCAACATGTCTGCAGTTTACGACCTAACACTATCTGCAAGTTTCGACCTAATGTCTGCAGTTTACGACCTAACACTATCTGCAAGTTTCGACCTAACTCTATTTGCGAGTTACGACCTAACTCGAGCAAGATAACGATTTAAGGAATCAAGAATTCCAGCGAGGTAGCGACCCAGGAAGGCAAGCCGTATATCTTTAGGTCGTAATTGATAAGTCGTTCCATGGTTAGGTCGCACAAGTTTTTATGTCGTTCAGATGGTTAAGTCGTTCCAGCTAAGTCGCTAGTTCATGAAGCTATGTTGAAGCCTTATGTCGCTAAAGTCCTTAGGTCGCTTGCTGTACGACGTTGCTTTCTTAAGTCGCTACTGAAGCTTGTGTTGTTAAGTCGCTTATGCTGCTTCTATTTAAGTCGCGTGATGGGTTATCTTCTTATGCCGCAAGTGCTATGTTGTTGATAGGTCGCAGACTCCTGAAGATATGCCATGAAGATAGGTCGTGTGTTGTAGTTTCTATGTCGCTTGATTTATAACCCGTGTTGTATTTTGTTGAGTTGTCAAGTCGTTGTACTTAGGTCATTTGTTGTAAGTCGTGAGTCGTGAGTCGCTGTTTGTTTTAGGTCATTGAGGTTAGGTCGGCCACCTGGTAGGTCGTGTATGTGAGTTGAAAATTTTCCTGTAAATAGGGATGTGTGGGTCATTTGTAAAGTGGTTGATTTTGAATAAAACTTTGTTTGAGTGCTTTGTGCCTCTGTGAAATTGGAAGTTGAGCGTTTTCTCCTTTCTCCATTTTCGGTTATTCGAGTGCACTCGAATCAACGGATTTGAAGCCGATTCATGGAATCTCGTGCGCGAGATCAACGTAGAAGAGTCGTAGATCTTTTAACACGGTATCGTGCGCGATCAACGTGTTGGAGATAGCTAGAATTCGGTATCTCTCGAGATCAATGAATTTGGGCATTCGGTATTTTCAATCCATCGATTTATCTTGTTTCATCTAATCGTTTCATCGATTAGTTTGACACGAAATCTTCATTTCGCTGTCACTCGTTATATCTGCTGCGTCAGTTTAGTATCAGAGCGAGACTTAGCCAATCATAGCTAAGCCGAGCCTACTGGGAGGAAAGAGGAAGTTTTGGAGCTGTGCATCACTTTGTTTGATCAAGGCCGAGAGTGGGAGTTGTTGTTTGTTTGATCAAGGCTGAGCTAAGTACAGGCCGAAATTTCAGTTGTTGAAGTGCAGACCGAGTTAAGTGCAGGCGAGCCAAATCCTTTTCAAAGCTAAGTATTGAAGTGTGTGTTTGAAGATTCTACAATGCCACCGAGAAGAGTTAATCGTCATCAGAATGTTGAAGATTTGTATAAAAGAGAAGATGCTGAACAAATGGAACAACGAATTAGCAATAAATTCAATGAGAAGTTGGATGAGGGAATTGGTAGATTGGAGAAATTGATAATCGATATGAATCAAAGTCAAAGGAGAAGATCACCAATCTCGAGCCATGGAGGAAACAGAGTTTCACCATTGGTTACGGAAGCGAGGAGGGTTCACCACAATCTTACCGAGATCGAAGAGAATCATCAGTTTCAACAAGGCGATATCACCATGAGAATAGACACGAAGAGAGAAGAACTCCACGTGAGTTTGGAGATGAGCCATATCGTGATGAGGAAAGACATAGTAAAAGAGATATGTATGATAGTAGAGAAGTGGATGGTCGAGATCGATATCGACATACATTTGATTTTGATGAAGATGGTGATAGAGGCAGTATTCATTATCGAGATCGAGACCAAGTACGAAATAGGTATGTAGAAGATGATCGTAAATGGGAGTCGGGAATGAAGACTGAAATTCCAGAATTCAAAGGTGGAATGATCGCGGAAGAGTTTTTGGATTGGTTATCTAATGTTGAAGAAATTTTTGACTTCAAGGAAGTTTCCGAGCATCGAAGAGTTAAGTTGGTTGCTACATGATTGAGAGGAAGAGCTTTGGCATGGTGGCAGCAAACTAAACTTACACGGGAAAGAATGGGAAAGTCAAAGATTGTTTCGTGGGAGAAGATGAAGAAGTTGATGAAAGCTACTTTCTTACCTTATAATTATCAGTCTCTTATGTACCAACGCTTACAAAATTTGAGATAGGGAACAAAGACGGTGAATGATTATGCAGATGAATTTTATCAGTTGATTGCTAGAAATGACATCATGGAGACGGAGGAACAATTGACAGCTAGATTTGTTGGAGGGTTGAGAATGTAAATTCAGGATATGGTGAATATGTTTGATCCAAGATCCGTTGCTGAAGCACACCAGAAGGCTCTAGCTTGGGAGAAGCAAGGTAGAAGAGGAGGTGGTGTGTTTACAAATTCCAACAATCAAGTGAAAGGGGCTAGTAGCAATACGAATGTTTCCAAGGCTGTTAATAAACCGGTTGTTAGTGAAGTTGCTAAGACCAAGGTCAATAGTGGTATCAAATGCTTTAATCGTCAGGAGTTTGGTTACAAGAGTAATGAATGTCCGAAGCCTAAGAAGCGAATGATGATTGCTGAGGTTGAGGCTGAGGATTCAGAAGTAGAATGTTCTAATTCACCACAAGCTGAGGAGGAAGAAGAATTGTCGGGAGACGAAGGTTGTAACTTGATGATGAGGAGGTCGTGTTTGACACCAAAGCAAAAAGATGAGTCAAATTGGTTGAGGAGTAATATTTTTTAGTCAACGTGTACTATCTTGGAAAAGGTTTGCAAGTTTGTCATTGATGCAGGAAGTTGTGATAATATCATCTCTTCAAAAGCTGTAAAGAAGTTGGCGTTAACGACAGAGAAGCATCCAAAATCCTACAAATTAGCTTGGTTGAGGAAAGGTGGAGAAGTGAAGGTTGGTCAAAGAGTTCGTGTAACTTTTTCCATTGGAAAGAAGTACAAAGATGATATCTGGTGTGATGTTGTGGATATGGACGTATGCCATTTACTGTTGGGGAGACCATGGCAGTACGATAGAGCTGTGCAACATGATGGGAGGACTAATTGCTATAGTTTCATGTTCGAGGGCACCAAAATCACTTTAGTTCCTAAAAAGCGACAACAAGAAGAAAGCAAGTTGGAGGAGATTGAAGAACTAAAGACTTTGTTATCTTTGAAGGAATTTGTCAAGGAAGTGGAGGATGAGCCTGAAGTGTTTTTGTTGATCGGACGTGAAAGTAGTGAGGAGATTGAAATTCCAGAGGAAGTTCAACCCGTGTTGAAGGAGTTTGAAGATGTATTCCCAGAAGAGCTGCCAAAAGAATTACCACCATTGAGAGACATACAACATCAGATTGATCTTGTACCGGGAGCAGTGTTACCACATAGACCACATTACAGAATGAGTCCAAAGGAACACGAGGAGTTGAGAAGGCAGGTGGAAGAGTTGCTTGAACAAGGGCGCGTACAAGAAAGTTAAGTCTTTGTGCAGTACCAGCTTTATTAGTGCCAAAGAAGGATGGAACGTGGAGGATGTGTACCGATAGTCGGGGACTGAATAAGATTACTGTGAGATACAGATTTCCTATGCCAAGGCTTGATGATCTGTGGGATCAAATCAGTGGGTCTGTAATCTTTTCGAAGATTGATCTCAAAAGTGGTCATCATCAAATTCGCATAAGACCAGGTGATGAGTGGAAGACCGCATTCAAGACTCGGGAAGGATTGTATGAATGGCTAGTCATGCCATTTGGTCTGTCAAATGCACCAAGTACGTTTATGAGGGTGATGAACCAAATTTTCAGACTGTACATTGGGAAGTTTGTTGTAGTTTATTTTGATGATATATTGATTTATAGTGCGAGCACTGAAGAGCATATTCAACACTTGCGGAAGATGTTAACTATTCTTCGTCAGGAACAGTTTTATGCAGCAACGAAGAAATGTGTGTTCATGATGCATAGGGTTTTGTTTTTGGGGTATATATTGTCCAAGGAAGGTATCCAGGTGGATCAAAGTAAAGTTGAAGCAATCAGAAATTGGCCGCAGCCCAGGACTATAACTGAAGTGAGAAGTTTTCATGGTTTAGCATCATTCTACCAAAGGTTTATTCCATATTTCAGTAGCATGATGGCGCCTGTTACTGATTGTATGAAGGCAAGCAGTTTTCATGGTCGGAGGAAGCAGGATTTGCTTTTGAGCAGATCAAGGAACTTTTGACGTCAGCGCCCATTCTAGTATTACCAGACTTTCAGTTGTTGTTTGAGCTACATACTGATGCATCTAAGGTTGGAATTGGAGGGGTGTTAAGTCAGAGGGGCCGTCCTATTGCTTATTTTAGTGAGAAGCTTTCGGGAGCAAAGATGAGATATAATACTTATGATGTAGAATTTTACGCTGTTGTGCAAGCTGTGAAACATTGAAGACACTATTTGTTCCATAAAGAATTTGTTTTATATACTGATCATGAAGCGTTGAAGCATTTGGAAGGGCAGGACAAGATTGCAGCTAAGCATGCCTCGTGGATTGCATACTTACAACAGTTTACATTTGTTGTGAAACACAAATCGGGAGTTACAAACCGTGTGGCAGATGTATTGAGTAGAAGGAATCATTTGTTGACTACAATGAGAGTTTAAGTGACATGGTTTGATGTTTTGCCAGAATTGTTTGTTGATGATCCTTACTTTGCTAAAATTGTTGAGGAAGTCGAGAAAGGGAAGACGGATGAGTATCTGTTGGTGGATGGTTTTCTCTTCAAGGGAAATCAATTGTGTATACCAGAGTGTAGTTTACGGATGAAGATCGTGAAAGAATTGCATGAAGAAGGACATGTGGGAAGAGATCGCACTTTGCAGTTGATTTCTCAATCATATTTTTGGCCTTCCACGAGGAAAGAAGTTGAGAGATTTGTAGAGAGATGTCACATATGTCAAGTTTCCAAAGGGACAGCTACGAATGCTGGATTGTATATGCCATTACCCATGCCTACTAGACCCTGGGTTGATATTAGCATGGACTTTGTGTTGGGTTTGCCAAGAACTCAGCGAGGGAGTGATTCTATATATGTTGTGGTGGATATATTTTCAAAGATAGCACATTCATAGCTTGTAAAAAGACCGCTGATGCAGTCCGTGTTGCTCAATTATTCTTTAAAGAGGTTTATCGACTACATGGGCTACCTGAAACCATAGTTTCTGACCGGGATACTCGATTTCTAAATCATTTTTGGTTGAGTTTGTGGAAGATGGTTAGAACTAAGCTAAATTTTAGTAGCGCCTATCATCCATAAACAGATGGGCCAACGAAAGTGGTGAATAGATCATTGGGAAACTTGTTGAGATGTCATGCGAAAGATAATTTGAAGAGCTGGGAAATGAAGTTATGTCAGCTGGAATTTGCACATAATCACGTTGTTAATCGAAGTACTGGATTCAGTCCATTTCAAGTAGTATATTCAGCAATTTCGAAGGGACCGTTGGATTTGTCGACAATGCCACTTCAGAAAGGGGTTGTTAAACGAGCTTGTGATTTGGTGAATGAGTTGCAGAAGTGCCACAGAATTGTTCGTGAACGATTGCTTAAGTCAAATAAGAAGTATAAGCAACTGGCGGACAAGAAGCGAAGGAGTGTGGATTTCAAAGAAGGGGATCTTGTTTACGCAGTGTTGACGAAGACCATTTTTCAGTTGGAACTTACAACAAATTGAAAGCTCGAAAGATTGGTCCAGTAGAAATCTTGAAGAAGATCAATGATAATGCTTACCGGTTAAGGGTACCGGATCATGTCCATACTGCCGACGTTTTCAACATCAAACATTTGATTCCGTATCATAAGCATCAACTTGTCGAGGAAAAGGAGAGTGTGAATTCGAGGTCGAATTCTTGTCAACCGGGGGAGGATGATGCAGTGCAACATGTCTGCAGTTTACGACCTAACACTATCTGCAAGTTTCGACCTAATGTCTGCAGTTTACGACCTAACACTATCTGCAAGTTTCGACCTAACTCTATTTGCGAGTTACGACCTAACTCGAGCAAGATAACGGTTGAAGGAATCAAGAAGTCTAGCGAGGTAGCGACCCAGGAAGGCAAGCCGCATTTCTTTAGGTCGCAATTGATAAGTCGTTCCATGGTTAGGTCGCATAAGTTTTTATGTCGTTAAGATGGTTAAGTCGTTCCAGCTAAGTCGCTAGTTCATGAAGCTATGTTGAAGCCTTATGTCGCTAAAGTCCTTAGGTCGCTTGCTGTATGACGTTGCTTTCTTAAGTCGCTACTGAAGCTTGTGTTGTTAAGTCGCTTATGCTGCTTCTATTTAAGTCGCGTGATGGGTTATCTTCTTATGCCACAAGTGCTATGTTGTTGATAGGTCACAGACTCCTGAAGATGTGCTATGAAGATAGGTCGTGTGTTGTAGTTTCTATGTCGCTAGATTTGTAGCCCATGTTATATTTTGTTGAGTTGTCAAGTCGTTGTACTTAGGTCGTTTGTTGTAAGTCGTGAGTCGCTGTTTGTTTTAGGTCGTTGAGGTTAGGTCGGCCACCTGGTAGGTCATGTATGTGAGTTGAAATTTTTTCGATAAATAGGAATGTGTGGGTCATTTGTAAAGGTGATTGATTTTGAATAAAACTTTGTTTGAGTGCTTTGTGCCTCTTTGAAATTGGAAGTTGAGCGTTGTCTCCTTTCTCCATTTTCGGTTATTCGAGTGCGCTCGAATCAACGGATTTGAAGCCGATTCACGGAATCTCGTGCGCGAGATCAACGTAGAAGAGTCGTAGATCTTTTAACACGGTATCATGCACGATCAACGTGTTGGAGATAGCTAGAATTCGGTATCTCTCGAGATCAACAAATTTGGGCATTCGGTATTTTCAATCCATCGATTTA
Source organism: Allium cepa (assembly GCA_030765085.1). NCBI lineage: Eukaryota > Viridiplantae > Streptophyta > Magnoliopsida > Asparagales > Amaryllidaceae > Allium > Allium cepa. The sequence goes on along the minus strand of CM060945.1, from coordinate 942,651,105 downwards.
TCTTGTTTCATCTAATCGTTTCATCGATTAGTTTGACACGAAATCTTCATTTTGCTGTCATTCGTTATATCCACTGCGTCAGTTATTGCTACTTATCACATATGACTTGAGTTTCTCACGTTGGTTTACCAAACTGATCTGGTTGTTATTTTTTTATAATGCTTAGGTCAGCCTCATGTATGTTTCTAGATTTATATTTGGACGCTTTGGAGCTTATGGAGAAGAGCTGAAGGGTTATCAACCATAGTATTCTAATTTCCACTGCATTTCTGTATAACTACATTGTGAGGACATGTTGTTATAACTATCCAGGCTAATGATAGTACTTAGGCTTTAGTAACTCAGTTATCTCTGCACTTAGAGTGATCCTTTGTACTGTTCCTTTGATATTATAAATTATCATTCTATTATGAGATTCTGATATCGTGTTTTTCTTTTCTTATTCTATTCTTTTTCTTTCATTTTACTCTAATAGTTTGTCTTTTCAGCACTTGGGTGCTCGGCACACGAATACCGTGGATGTATTAGTGTTGACATTTGATGGTCATAAAGTCGGGTCGCTACAGTCGGATTCGTAATGATGTTAGCTACATCTTGGAATTAGACTGATGGAGCTTAGAGGTCGAAGAATTTCAAGCTAAGATTGAACGTTATTCAATTTTAGACGACACCCGAATGCTTTGGCGATAACTAAAATTTCGATGAGTTAAACTCACCTTTTTGGTTAATCAGTATGTCATAGAGTGGATACAAATTATCTATCACATGTTTTGATGTTATATCTACTGATTGTTTGGTGTGGACAAATTATCATTTTTGAAATGAATAATATATAAAGTGATAAAGTAATACCGATTCAGTATAATTACATTGTTAAAATAATAATGTAGTTAATTGAAGCATATTTCCTTAGTATCATCTATGTGGCCAAATAAACACTGTCTAATTATAAATGAAAGAGCTTATTTTTAATGACATCTGTTTAGTAGAATAAATCCTTGTTCTACTGTTATGTTAATTTGGATATTTACTTAAGTGCTAATTGATTTGTACTGAATAAGTGACGTGTTAATATTTATTGTTAATTATGGCTTTGGTTTACATATATGCTGCTTTTGTAAATACATGTAGTTTAAATTGGTAAGTTAAATTTAATTTAATTATAGCTTGTTTAAGTACCATTGTGGTCGCTAAGCCTCTTTCTTAATTTAGAAAGCTATGGATTTAAATCAACCTCAAATTTTAAACAATTTTAAATGTTTCATAATTATTACTTTAGTAAAGTGTTTTGTATAATATATTTTATATTTTAAAGTTGATTATTTTATTTCAAAGTTATTTATTATATCTTTTGTATTTTAGAAGTTTATTTATTTTTGTCATAATATTTTTTAATAGTTTATTTATTATATTATTAAAGTGATATTGACTTGGAAGTTAATTTTTTATTATGTTAATATATTGTTCAAAAGTTAATTTATTTAATGTTGTTTTAAATTTAATTTAGTATATTTTAAATATTGTTTAAAGTTGCTTAATGATGTTTTTAATAAGGATTAAAGATACTTAATTATTTATTAAGATGTTTTTAGATAATAATATGTTTTATCTAAAGGTATTTTAAATGATAAATTACTTTATAAAAAGGCGTTTAAAAATAATAAACTATTTATTTAAAAGGGAACATATTAAATGGAAAGGTCTATATAAAGTTTTTTATTTATAAAAGGATTTATTAATGGAGTGATAAATTTGAAATAGATCTTGAAATTGGAAAAGAAGTTTGGTTTGTAAACGTTTTAGAAATTAAAGGGGAAAGTTTTAAAAATGGGTTCTTGAGATTTGTAAAAGAGTATTTTATAAATGAGTATAATGGAATTTTATAAATTGGAGATTTATAAAGCAGTTTTAAAAATAGATTTGGAAATTTATAAAGGAGATATTTATAAAATAAAAAATAGAAAATGATTTATGGAAAGGAATGGTGTTTTGGGTTATTTACAACTGCATTTTAATGACATTTGGGTTTGATCATTTAAATATGATTTTGAAATAGAAAACCGTTCTAAATGTTTGGTGAATATAATTATACCATTTTATATGTATGTGAAAAAGGTTTTTCAAGTTTTGAGAGGAATGGTTTGTGAATATACTTATGCCGGTGAGATAAATATATGAACAATTTGATAAATATTTTGGAAAAAGGTTTGATTAGTGAAATATTAATCTAAGAGGCTTGGTAGTTTACATGGGAAATGTTACCGTTCTTTGGGATGTTTGTTTATTTGATTGTTAAATAACCGACTATCAAATCTTTGCCTAAATATGCAATCCTTCTTAATTTTGGTGGTATAAAAATCTTTCATACTTAACACGGAAGGATCTTAACTTTGGAAATATCTAGAAGAAACACGTGGATTATAACATATAGTTACCGTCAGTGGTAATATATTGTACGTATAAACTTGTTTTTTCTTCTACGATAAATGATGAGGAGATTGTCCACATAAACGGTTAAGGAGCGATCCTCGCTCTTATGTATTGTCTGATTATTTCCAAAAGGCTTGGTATTGAGCATTCTGGAAACTGATCGATTGGTTTTGGAACACCACGTAAGTGGGGAAGTGTACTTATATGAGATGATCGAAATCATAGCCACTCCAAAACCATATACGGGTTCTATGCTTGGTAGAGGTTTGAGTGAGGTTTGAGATGTTGGAATTCATGTATGATTCCAAGACCCCGTTGGGGTATGGGAATCCATGTGTGATTCTATGATCTGTTTTTAGATGTGGGAATTCATGTGTGATTCCAAGACCCATTTGGGGTATGGGAGTCCTTATGTGATTCCATGATCTTTTTTGAGATGTGGTAATCCATATGTGATTTCGAGACCCGTTGGCATATGGGAATCCATGTGTGACTCCATGATCTGTTTTGAGATGTGGGAATCCATGTGTGATTCGAAGACCCGTTGGGTATGGGAATCCGTGTGTGATTCTATGATATGTTCGATTAGTGACTCATGTGCTGGAACGCCATACGTAGCCTCACTAGCGGAAATGACTAAAACTAGAGATAGAATGCATAGTCAGGGTTTAGCTAACCTATGATAGTGTATTCATCTCCTTCCTAGAGTAACCTATAGTTGTTATGCATGCATGGAGCAATGCATTCAGCCATGCTTGGCCAGCTATTTATTTGCTATTGTACATCACTAAGGATGTATTGTTGCTTTGGAAGGGAAAATATAATCCTTGTGTAAGAGGACCGTTCTTGAAGTACAGAGGGCACATCCGTGAAATCCTACACAATTAGCGAAAGCGCTTTAGCGGTTTTGATTATATACCTAATATTATTGTGATATACACTCACGAGCATCATAACTACTTAATTATTTCTGTTTTCACCCATTTACATTATTATAATATCACTGGATTTTTTCACATAACGGTTGTGTTATTGTAAGGTAAAAACATGTCCGTGTTTATGTGCGGCATGGTCTTACGAGATTCCTGTTATTTTGAAAGGGTTTTAAAAATAGAAATCAATATTCCTTGATTGAGTTTTCTCACGCTGTTTTACCAGACTGATTCGGGTGTTATTTTATTATAAAGCTCGGGCCAGACTGAGTATATTTTTAGATCTAATCTGAATGCCTTGAAGCTTTAGGAGATAAGATGGATGTCCAAGATGTATCCGTTGTATATTCTTTATTTCCGCTGCATGTGTTGTTTTATTCTTCAGCATTTGTAAGGACGGGTTGTTAAAACCATCCAGGCTGATGAATAATGATTAAGTGTACTCTAATTTTGATGTATGTATATAACAAATTTTCTTTTTTTAAAGATTATGCATAGTATAGATTACTCATTATGATGCGAGATTCTATTATGTCTTTTATTTTCGTTCACCCCAACAATCTATCTTTCTGACACTTGGATGCTTGGCACATGAATAACATGATGTATTAGTGTCGATTTTTTGAGGGTCGGAAGGGCGGGTTGTTATATTTTCTGATATTCCATTCAAAATCTTTTCCTTTTTAATTAATTTGGTAAAATAATTTGATTTTTTAGCACAATTTTTCAAAAGCCTTTGCCTTTACTTCTTTAATATAAAACAAGCCACCTCTTAATGTGATCAGGATTCAATCGATGAGTTAACACATATGATTAACCCTAGCATTGCAATTTAATATTAAAATTTAAAAAAATTCTTTTATTTTAGAACAACAAATAGCACAAAATATATTTATAAATTTTAGCTTTTAAGGCATAGGGATAGTGACCAGTGGGTTTCGCAACAACCCTTTCCTATCCTTCACTAGCTAAAATTTACGTTTTTCCAAAATTCTTAAGTTTTTGTGATTTAAGCATTATTTATTTTGGTTGCTAATTTAATCAATTTCCTAATTTATTTATAAAACTTCCAGCCTTACTTACGTTGATCGCTAGTTTTCCTTATCAGATTTCCTTATTTGTACCGTTTTCCAATATATATAGTGGTCAAAGCTCATTTAGAAAATTATATCTCTTATCGTATGGATTCCAATAATCAAATGGAGACAACTAGCGACTATAGCCCAATTAACCTTAAAAAAATTAATAAATGCGGCTCTTCAACCTTAACTGGTATTAATAATGTTAAGGCCCTACAACTTCTTATTCAAATGAAATGGACATTTTTAGTATGTCACTCTACTATAACCTACATGTCTTAACTTACCTCTTTGGCATCAATAAATAAGGTCCATCATTATTTTAATTACTATTACCAATTATAGAATAAACAATAAATTTCCATACTACAGTGGATAAGAAATATAAACTTTGCACATTTAGAATAACTCATTGGAGAATTTACTGGTAGAATAACTTTCCTACAACTTATCTTGCCTTCTTTAACCTTGAGTCAATCAACGTCTTTTATGTGTGTTTGCCATCTCATTATCCTCTTCCCTAATCATACTACTATCTTCTTTTAATCAAAATATCTTGCTAGTATTCTCAAACTTTGGTAATTACTTTCTTTATCATTAGTCATTCATGCGACCCTAAGACTCGCAAAAGTGTACTTTGATATAATTTCCCATCTTCCTTTTAGGGTTCTTCTAATGGATTACACATATGTCTAATCAAACATTTCTAGGTTCGTACCAATATTCCTTATATTTGATGGGCATTCCTTGTTGCTATCCATGAGTATTCATAGCTATTTTATTCATAGGCTTAACTTTTACCTTATCCGACCAAGGCGGTCATCTCTATCTACTCCATTCAAAGTTAGCTTGATTTTCACTGCCCTTTATAAAATTATTAAACTTCATGGTCATGAAGCATTTAACCTAAATTTTTATCTATGGAAATATTGACATAGAATTTCTTTTGTTAAATTCAAAAATTGCTTTGTTTCCAAAAAGAGCCTTGAAAAACTACTTATTAAACTAACTGTGATTGTGATTTTCATAACTTTTAAAGCTATATTTTTATGATTTATGTAGTAGGTTTATTTATTAGGTTCAAAAATCAATGCTGGCAATTTAATTTAAAAAGATTCTTTTCTTAAAACAACATGTTATTCCCTCCTTTTCAAATAGTAAGAATCAAGTTTTTATTGCATGAACGATCAACAAATCAATTTTCCTTTTAAGGCCTTTTTACAACAAAGATTTTACTTCTTAAAAAAGCAGGATTTTTAACTCAAACAATTTATTAAGTTATGAATTTAAAATCTCATTTGTTACACCAAACCATTTTTCGAAAATTCTCTGTTACTGTGTTTAGAAAACATCCTTTATAGCTTTTAACAATAAAAATTAGAGTAGGTACGGACAATTTTGATCCTATTATTTTCCTGTTACTCATGCTATTTTCATTTTCAACCTTACTGGAGACACTAATAGCATATGTGGGGGATTTCTAAAAGATTTGTGAAATTTTTACACATATTTATGGAACTTATAAACACCCACATATATATAAATTCCTACCGTTGTTTCTATTTAAATTTTCTAATATTGCTATTATTTAAATTTCTTGCACCTAAATTGCTTTCATTTAAATGGTTACTCCTTATACTACTCTTTTGTTTGATCATTTTCTAAATTGAATTATTGCAGTGCCTTTGTCTACTGCTTTAGCCATTGGTTGAAATTATTTACCTTTTATGCATTTTGTCCTCGTATTTCCTTATACGAGAATATTCTTCTTATATTTATCATCGGATGTTCATATCCTTTCATTCTCTTTACCCAGCTTAAATCAAGTGCCATTTACATTTTTTGTCCCTCTAGAAATAATTTTAAACTTTTAAATTTAAAAAAATAGAAAAAACATCAAGCCAAATATAAACTTTATTTTCCATTTATTACAAAATGGAATGGCCCCTTTATCAGAAACCCTTTAATTAGAATTTTTTGTCTAGCTAGTTTTAATTTCAACTAGAAATTTCTAAATAGCTCTTTTAATTAAAGTTACCAAATTTTCTTATTTTTCAAGAATATGTTTTCAAAGGATATAATATGTGTTGCATTTACTTACGTTTCAAAAACAGCAACTTTTTAGCGATAGCGTTCTTTTATTTTTAGACAAATTCTTTGAGAGCCATTTCAAAATATTTCAAGGATTTTTTTTTCTTTTGAAAATCTTTTATTAAATTCTTTTACATGGAGTCGAACTCAAAAATGGATTCTTGTATGTCCTTTCTTTAGGACTTTTCTTCTTTTCCAATTATTCTTAACTTATCTTCATAAAGAACATATTAAAGTTCGGCTATCATCTTATGGCGATTAATGAACCCCTTCTTATGGAAACTTGCTTGTTCCTATTTATACCTTACCTCTGATATTTACAACATATAGGTTATTATTTCCTATATGTTTGGATGAAATGTACGTCATTGGTCGACAATCTAACGAAATCCATAATCATTGGGTAGCCAGGCTTGGCAAAAGGAGTCAAGTACTATCCAACTTGAGGGACCTTTGTGTATGTCATGCTCATGCTCTCTTAAGTCAATGTCTTACGGTATGGCCCACAACCTATGTCGTAATCGGGGAAGTGTATAAGTCTAATCAATTTATTATTCCAACTCATAGTTGTGTAATCCATCCTTTCGAAATATGGTCGCAACTACTTCTATAGTTGGAATTTTTAGAGTTTGGCATGATATATATATATAGGAAAAAGTACAAACACATTGACTTAGCGTATCCAAATTCCTATAATCGACAAACATAAGTTCTAATGCCAAATGTAACAACCTGCATCTTAATGAGTCTGAATTTTCAACTAAATCCAAACCCAAGTTTATTATGGTACGGATCATTGGTGTTAGTAACCTGTAATAAACATAAGTATATTAGAGGGACATGTACACAAACTCATAGAATAATAATAAAATATAAAAAAACTTTTTATCGACAAATTAGTCATAGTTTCCATTTAGGTGTTATGTCCATTATACACGGATTAGTCATTTAATTCATATGCACGAACGATATATCAACCTACTCCAAGATATAAGTATCTATATGCATAACCTACTAGGAGGTATAAGTACATATACACGTAACCTAATCCGAGGTATAAGTATTTGTATATATAACCTACTCTAAGGTATAAGTATATGTATATGTATATACATTTATCCAACTATGGGCTAGTAGACCTACAAGTCCCACTCCATGACTATAAAAGCGAATGCATGCAACTATGCAGTATATTAGGTTCATCAATCCTGCTTCCATCCAATCATATCCTAACGATGTAAGAAAAAGTACACATTCTACTTACTACCTTCAAATGGGAAATGTAACAACCCACCTCCTCGACCATCAAAAATCAACACCAATAAATCCTCGGTATTCACGTGCCACAAATCCAAGTGCCGGTTAGGTGGATTATAAGGGGTGTTAAAAGAAATAAAGATAGAAGACAGAACAAAAAAGAATCTCACATTGCATTTAACAATTTGTAATTATACATATAGATAGTACATACAATGTGACGACCCGGAATTTTGGACAATTTAAATCGGGATATTTAATCGATTTTAATTATTTAGAAGTTAATTTGTAACTTAAATTTAAAATATCCCCATTATTTGGAAATTTAATTTTTTGGATTCAATTATTGGAAATTGGGTAAGATGTTGAATCTGGAATATTAAGCCTGTTAAAAAAATAATTTAAAGGTTTGTAAATTTATATTGATAATATTGAAGATAGTAAAAGTGTTAAAATTGAATTTAAAGGTGATTTGTTCAGTTTTGAAAATATATCGTTGAAATTGATATTTAAAAAAAATAGCCTTCTGGGGCACAGTCTTGGATTTCGGCGAAACCAGTTCCATTGGATCCGTAATATTTTATTATTATCGGATTTCAATTTTCGTAGTATTTGTAGTTTTTGTGTGAGCGTACGATATATAAACGCGTTGAAATCTATACCGAATTCAATTTAAATTTATATTTATATTTGGTCAACATCAGTTGAAATTTATATCTACATCAACCATTTTCTTCACTTCAGCTTTTCCTTATTTCAAGACACCGTAGCCTGATAATGTTGGCACGCTATCTCCCCTTTTCAAAACATCGCTGTCTTCCTCGAAAAGATTTATGGTCGATCTCTTTAAAATTCACAGAAATGATTTCTTTCCCAAATTAAAAGCAGGTAATCTCGTATCCCTAATTCCTTTCCTCCCCGTTCAAAATCAAAACCTAGATAACGAAAAAAAATCAAACGTTTTGTTCTTCTTTTCGTTCGAATCCATGGCCAAATGAACGAGGTTCAAATTACTCTTATCTCCTTCACCTTTCAGTTGTTTAAAAAAAATTTAATTAAACCCTAATTAGTTGATTGAGATTCATGGAGGGAGCGGAGCAGCTCGCGACGGCAGCGGTTTCGATCTGAGATGATTGAACGTATGACAGTTACCTAGGTTTGAGTTCCTTCGGCGATTCAAGCGACGAGATGTTATGCATTATTGATGACAACACGCGAAGGAGAGGCCCTCTCGATGGCAGCACGGTGGAGTGCGTATGCAAAGCAAGGCATTTCTTGTACTTAATTTTAGCTTTTTGAATTAGACAGTTAATTTAACAAAAATGAATATGTAAATATACTGTGAATTTTTTTGCAGTAAGCTATTTTGATTTTATTTTAATTTAAATAATTTATGCATGGATAGTATTGTTAAGTAGGAAATTTATTTTTACAATGAGATATAAGATTTTTGTTTTTAATTTAAATGGTTAAATAGTAAACAGAAAATTAAATTTGTATTTACTGAAAATTATGTAGGGTTCGTTTTGATTTGAAAATTAGACCCTTGGTTTATATGGATTATTTTATAAATATATAAATATGTAGTTCTAAAATGAAAAAATATATATAAATTTATATATTTAGCCTACCGTTCTTAGAGAAAAAATATCCGAGAAATATCAAATTATTAGTTTAAAATTTAAAAGTTAGTCAAGTAAATTTTATTAAATGATAAGGAATTGTTCGATGTATCTCAAAAAATTAATAAACTTTAAATGTCAATATACGGTCTAAAACCGTGAAGAAAGCAAAGCTGGATTGGATCAGATTGCAAAATAAAAAGCAAATGTGAGTTAATCTCACCCATCTGGTTATAATTTAAATTTAAACGATTAAATTTAAATAATTGATTGATTGATTGATTTGATTGGATGTGCAATATTATATATAGTAGTATATAATATATCTTGGAATGATTGATTTCCCGCATTATATAGCGGATGAGACCCTATGCGCCACATAATAGAGGACGATATTTTATTTAAATCCCATATACCACGATATTCCACCTCGAAGAGGAATTGGTATTTTATATTGTGCTAACATATATGGATGTAGGGAAACAGGTTGGAGGGATCCAACTGGATTCCTCAAAACTATTTATATTGTTTTATATTCTCTGTTGTGAATATTGGATATTCCATGATGAATATTATTGATAATTGGAATATTGAATGGTATACTTGAATTTATTCCGGTACACTGAGTTATCAAAATATAAAGAATTGGATTTTTGAAAAGAAAATAAAAAGAAGAGAATTTATAAGTTAAAATAATTATAGAGAATTTAAAAAGAATAAATGTGAATTTAAAATTCTAATAAATAAATTCCGTATATGAAGAGTGGATTTGAATAAACAGGAAGATAATGAATTTTAAACTTCAGTGTTATTATTTAAAAGAATAAGGCATTTATTTTAAATTTAAGATTTAAATTATTGAAAAGAATAAAGAAGAAATTTAGAAAATCTGAAATTGGTATGTTTCAGTTAAAATATTTAAAATCAAAACGAAATAATAATAATAATAATAATAAAGTCTATAATTAATGGATTTTGGAATGTATTGAGTAAGTAAAGAAATTTATTTCAAAATGGAGTAAATTGGAAATGAATTTGAAAATTGATTTAAGTGGTTGAAGTTGGGATTTTAAAGAAGAAGTGGGACTTTGAAATTTATAAACTGGGTTTATAAAAGTAAAGTAACATATCAGTGGATATTTGGAGGAATAAATCCACGATGGAAAATTATTAAAGAAATGGAAAATTTGTTTAAAATGAATAGTGATTTATTTTTAAAGGAGAGAAGTATATTTCCCTGGATAGCCAAGTACGGTTTCAAAGTAAATTTTTAAATATAAGTTAAAAGTTTAATGTCGTTTTAAAAAGCATGTTTTAGAAAATTTATTATTTTTAAAATGTTTAAATTCTAAAGTAAGTATTTTTCTCAAATCTATTATCGTAGTAATTATTTAAAGGTGATTTGGTATTGTTTAATAGAGAAATCTAGTTTCATATCTTATTAAGTAGCCTCATTTAAATATTCCTAAAGTACATATATTTTTAATAAAGTATTGAAGTAGTTTTTAACTTAAATGTTTTAAAGGATAATTTATAATAAAGAGTTTTAAATTATTTTTAAAAATCTAAAGTTTTGTGCTTGGTTGTTTTCAGTGGAAATAAATAGTTGGAAATTTATTTTATGAGAAAAGCATGGTTTGAAACAGTTTTCAAAGGATTGAAATAGAAATATATCTTGCGAGGATATATTGAGATAAATAAATAATTTGAAAAATTATTTATTGTTTGATGGTTGTTGTGAATGTTAATTGATAGTTAAATAACCGACTATCAATATTGGACAATGCGCTGATCTTTCGGGATCGGGATTAATTTCTCGAAAACCACTTCGATCTGGTTTGAACGTTTCGTGGAAAACGAGTTCAGAGTCGAAGATGGTGCAATGAAGTATAAGGGCTAGTCGCTACTAATCCTGAGGATAATTCCAAAATGGATGTAGTAGGAATAGTGCCTTCGGTTCCGTTCGAACCCGGGACGGACTTGTAGGGATGAATGCTTTCGGAACATCGTCAGGTGGACGAAGGGAATTCTAAGTGAAATGTTCTAAAAGAAGTAACGCTTAGCCTCAAGCCTCATCAACCGGGAATGACTGAAAATCAGGGGTTATGCAGCAAGGCTTGGTGGGTAGCACCCATTTCTGGTGAGGTCATCACTGTCTACATGTCCCTTTTATTTCGGCTTAGTGGTGCGGTTGTTGATCCCAACCGTGGGGTGATCTTACTCGGGATTATCCAGTAAGGGGTAGTCTGGGTCTTGTGTTGCAAGGGGTCGGGAGTGATCATCGGTATGTTGATCTAGACCAGGTATCGTGAAAGGTGGTACCCCAGTGCCTAGTCATTAGTTGGAAATCCATTTTCCCTACGCGCCCGTACGGTTTTGATTGTGCCCAACTATTGCTGAAACGTGAGATGCAAGCATTTCAGCTAGATTCTATTTTACTTTCTATAGACCCTATTATAATATCGGAGAATTTCAATAAAAAGTGTTTTAGCTATCGTAAGGTAAAAACCCGACATGTTTATTTGTGGCGTGGTCTTACGAGATGCTATTGTTTTCAAAGGATTTTGAAACTTTAATAATCAATTTGAGTGTGATTTCTCACGCTGGTTTTCCAGACTGACTCGGGTGTTATTTAACTATAATGCTCCGGTTGGACCGAGTATTATAGAATACAGGAAAGGACGCTGTGGAGCTCAGGAGACGAGCTGGATGATGATACGTACTTCCATACTTGTTTTATATATTCCGCTGTGTTGGTTAGCTGTGTACTCAGTTGTGTGAGGACAGGTTATGATTACTGTCCAATTGTGTGTTATGTGATTGATGTACTCTGATGATGTAATGTATAAACAGATATATTTGTTTTTGTGTAAAGATCATTTATTATCAATTATATTTTATTCCGCTGCGATGGTTAGATTATGATGTTGTTTTCTATTTTTCTTCTTCTACCTCTTCTTCTTTAACCTAATGGTTCGTATTTCCATTCATCTTGACTTGATTGATGTAGAATAGAGTTGACTCAAGGGATACGAATTTACGGGTCGTTACAGTTGGTACCAGAGCTTAGGTTGGTGATAACCTTGGCTCTGGTGGGGATTACTCATTGAAAATAGAGTCCGTAGTACTCTAGAATGAGTTTGAGCGTATTAATAGATATGAGCGCGTATTTTTTAGTGAACATAAGTTGTTTTTAATATTATGTTGGCTTATTAGTTGGGTGGAATATGAATTCTGATCGAGTAGGTTGGCCACTATTCTAGAAGAGTTTATAAACACCTGACGCGATAAATTGACATGGTATTGTTTTAAAGGTGGGTGAATGAAATAATTTTAGCCAAAATATATTTTGATATAAAAGAAAAGCTTTTGTAAACTATTTTAGCTAATATAAGGTGCTTGGATGTTAGGAATGATAATATTAAATTGTTATCATTGTTGTGTAAAAAAAAAATTTACCTAGAAATTGAAAATATAACCAAAGGTTAAGGAAATAAATTCAATTATAAAATGAAATTTATAAATGTGAATTATAAATGTGATTTACAAATTGAAATATAATCAAATGGGAATTTGTATGAGCATAAAAAATGCAAATGAATTATAGCTAAAATCTGATTCAAGCCAGAATTTGAAAATTTAAAATCCCGAAGATTTTGGAAGTGTTTTTCGAAGTGTTTTGAACACAAATAATAGCATTATTGTTTTAGAAGTATTTCTGAAAGAAACTTTGTTTCAAATAAATTTTGGAAGGGGAATTGCATTAAACTCACTTCAGTCGCTGGAAAGTAATTTCGGTGATGACTGTAGCATCATTGTTGTTCATTTTCGAGTTTCTGTGTGACGGATTGCTGCCAAATTGATTTGTTCAGGAGAACCAGTTTGTTTTTGAAATTTCAAAGGAAATTTGTTGGGAATAAAAACCAGGATTGGTTTAAAAATTTGAAAAATGTGATTTTGAAATAATGGTGATTTCAAATGATTTGAAAAAGGCCGAGTGTTTAAAAATCCTGATGAGATAGGTTGTAAGCTTATAAATTTAGGTGATTTTTAAATCAGGAAGGAAAATATGAGCTTTGAATGCTGAAATTTAAACTTAAAGTAAAAGTTAAAAATGAAATTAACTTGGATTGAGGAAGAAAATTGAATCGAATTGAATTAAATAAATCTGAGTTAAAATAAAATTGAATTGGAATAAAATTCATTTGAGTTATGGGTGATATTGAATGGAATTAGATCCTTAATTAAATAAACGTAAATCTTGAGTTAAAAGTAAAGGATGGATATATTCAAGCCTAGAATGAATGGAAATGTGTAAAATAATAAATTGTGACTTATAAAACTGGAAAGTGGAATAGAAAACCCAAAATAAATATTGTTTGATGTTTTGGAAAATGAAACAAAAATCCAAACTTGAATTATAAAATAAATTGAACTTAAGGAAATTAAATGAAGTGATTTTTGAGATTAAAAATCAAGTATTGAATTATAAATAGGGGGAGAACTAATTAGATAATAAATTAGTTAATGAAATATGTAAATGGAACCTAATGTAGTTAAATAGGTGCTGAATTGTAAGCTAATAATGAAGTTTGGAAATAAAACTCGAGTTACGAATCAAATTCGACTTGAATCGTTAGTGAGGTAAATAAAATTGTAAATGTTGCCAAATAAAAAGAAATCGGATTAAAGTAGGGATGGTTTTAGTTGTAAATAAAACCCAGATGAATTTGGGAATAAATTGAAAATGGCCTTGTAACTAATTAGATGAATTTGAGAATAAATTGAATCTGGAAATTTAAAATTTATAATAACTAATCAAATAAATTTGTAGATTGAAATGAGATTTGATTAAAATAAAATCAAGTTAAATTGAAAAAGAAAATTTTATTTGTAAAATGAAAATGGGCTTAAGTATGAAATTTGAATAATTTGAAATAAATTAATTTAAGTTTAAAATTAGTGGAAGCTTGGCTTCGAGTAAGGGTAAAAGTCCATTAAATAAAAGCTTGGGTAAATTTAAACTGGGGAATGGTTATCAATATATAAGCATGGGATGGTTCCAGATTAATAAAATGGTCTCAAATGAAATGAAGGCAAATGTGGAATGAAACGTAAATGAATGGATTGTGAATAAAATTGAAATGGGATAAAATTGAAATAGAATGTGTCGAGCTAAATAAAATGGTTGTAAATGAATTAAAATAGAAGGAACTAAATAATACATTGAGTTGGAATAAATTTAAAATGGTTATAAGCTTAAGCAATTGTTATTTGCATGAATATCATCAAATTTGCACAGAAAATTAGTCATTTTATCGTAAACGAAAGTAGATGTATTAACAGAGGTGAATAGAATTGATTTTCAAATCAATTAGAATAGTATGGGTTTGTTTAAAATTAAAAATGAATTGAACGTAAGCAAGTGGATTGTGAACCATTCAAATTGAATGAAAATGGTATATGAATTAATTGAAACAGTTGAATTAGTATTAAAACTGTATAAATTGCTTACGGAAAGTGTTTAGTGTGCATTGCTTTTAGAATTCATGTGTATAACCATTGCAAATAAGTGAAATATTGTTAAACTTCATATATATGACACTTACATGTTTTAGTTGAGTAAGTACAGGTTCAGGGAAGTCGTTGGGCTGGATTTGATTGCGCTAACTACTAATTAAATAAGCCGCTTGCTTAAAAATGCTAAATAAAGGTACGCCTACGCAATAAAAATAGGAAATATGAACTGTTTTTGTTTTTCCGACCAGGTGGGTTGATGTATATATATTTATATCTCTTGTCAAATTGCAAAAGCTGCTCCATACAAAGGAGGCTCTGCCAAAAAATTTGGGAGTTAGAATTTTTTTTGGAAAATTTTGGAAAATTTTTGTTAGCGACAAAACGTTCTCAAATTGGAATTAAAATAAGGAATTTTGGAAATGGAAATTGAAACTAATTTAAAATAATACTATGAATCAGTTATAAATGGAAGATAAAATTCAATATTCAGAATTGAAGATAAATTGAATTCATATGGAAATGGGAAAATCAATTTGAATAAAAATAGAGATAAACTAAGTGGTGAAGTGAAAATAAATATAAGAAGCGTATAAAATACTTATACTGAACTTAAGAAGAAATGATAAGATTCTTAAGTAATATGGGTGTCGAGAAACTATATTGAATAAGCATCGGAGTGAAGATTTAATAAAATGTTTAATAAAATGTTTTTGAATGCTATGTTTGGATATTATTGCTGAATAGGATATGCAGGTATTATAAAGGGAAAGGAAAATTGGTTTTCAGAAGATAAATTTGAATTGCCCGACCAAAAAGGTGTGTGTTTAAATTTCAGTATGAAATTTGATTGGGTTTCGACATAGCCATTTGGCGTTTTGTTTTCTTTTGGAATTTGGGAGCCCGTAGAGGCCTTTTGTAGTTGTAACAAGCTAGCTGCGCAAAGGAGACGCTGGCGAAATTTTTCAAAAATTTAGGGAGTTAGAAAATTTTTGAGAAATTTTGAAAATTTAAAACTTGATTTTGAATTATACTTTTAATGGATGAATAAGTAAAGTTGTTTAGGAACTATGGTAAAGTTTGGAAAGCTAGAAAAAAAAATTTGTGTGTCTTTAATAAAAAGATTATTTTGAGAATTGTTTGGTTTTGGGAAAAAGTAAACGGGTATTGGACCATTCTTCCTAACTAGTAATTTCGGGGAAGAAATTCTTTTAAGGGGGGAGGAATGTGACGACCCTGAATTTTGGATAATTTAAATCGGGATATTTAATTGATTTTAATTATTTAAAAGTTAATTTGTAACTTAAATTTCAAATATCACCATTATTTGGAAATTTAATTTTTGGATTCAATTATTGGAAATTGGGTAAGATGCTGAATCTGGAATTTTAAGCCTGTTAAAAAAATAATTTAAAGGTTTGTAAATTTATATTGATAATACTGAAGATAGTAAAAGTGTTAAAATTGAATTTAAAGGTGATTTGTTCGGTTTTGAAAATATATTGTTTAAATTGATATTTAAATAAAATAGCCTTCCGAGGCACAGTCTCGGATTTCAACGAAATCAGTTCCATTGAATCCGTAATATTTTATTATTATCGGATTTCAATTTTCGTTGTATTTGGGGTTGTTGTGTGAGCGTATGATATATAAACGCATTGAAATCTATATCGAATTCAATTTAAATTTATATTTATATTTGGTCAACATCAGCTGAAATTTATATCTACATCAACCCTTTTCTTCACTTCAGCTTTTCCTTATTTCAAGGCACCGTAGCCTGATATTGTTGGCACGATGTCTCCCCCTTTCAAAACATCGCTGTCTTCCTCGAAAAGATTTATGGCCGATCTTTTTAAAATTCACATAAATTATTTCTTTCCCAAATTAAAAGCAGGCAATCTCGTATCCCTAATTCCTTTCCTCCCCGTTCAAAATCGAAACCCAGATAATGAAAAAAAAAATCAATCCTTTTGTTCTTCTTTTCGTTCGAATCCATGGCTGAACGAACGAGGGTCAAATTCCTCTTACCTCCTTCACCTTTTAGTTGTTTAAAAAAAAATTAATTAAACCCTAATTAGTTGATCGAGATTCATGGAGGGAGCGGAGCAGCTCACGACGGCAGCGGCTTTGATCTGAGATGATTGAACGTACAGCAGTTACCTATGTTTGAGTTCCTTCGGCGATTCAAGCGATGAGATGTTATGGCGTTTGCGATGGCAGCATGCGAAGGAGAGGCCTTCGCGATGGTTATGGCAGCAAGATGGAGTGCGTATGCGAAGCAAGGTATTTCCTATAGTTAATTTAGCCTTTTGAATTAGACAGTTAATTTAAAAAAAAATGAATATGTAAATATACTGTGAAATTTTTTTGTAGTAAGCTATTTTGATTTAATTTAATTTAAATAATTTATGCATGGATAGTATAGTTAAGTAGGAAATTTATTTTTACAATGAGATATAAGATTTCATTTTTTAATTTAAATGGTTAAACAGTAAATAGAAAATTAAATTTGTATTTACTGAAAATTATATAGGGTTCGTTTTGATTTGAAAATTAGACCCTTGGTTTATATGGATTATTTTATAAATATATAAATGTGTAGTTCTAAAATGAAAAAAAATATATAAATTTATATATTTAGCCTACCGTTCTTAAAAAAAATATCCAGGAAATATCAAATTATTAGTTTAAAATTTAAAAGTCAGTCAAGTAAATTTTATTAAATGTTAAGGAATTGTTCGATTTATCTCAAAAAATTAATAAACTGTAAATGCCTATATAAGGTCTAAAATCGTGAAGAAAGCAATGCCCGATTGGATTAGATTGCAAAATAAAAAGCAAAGGTGAGTTAATCTCACTCATTTGGTTATAGTTTAAATTTAAATGATTGGTTGATTGATTGATTTGATTGGATGTGCAATATTATATATAGTAGTATATAATATATCTTGGAATGATTGATTTTCTGCATTATATAGCAGATGAGACCCTATGCGCCACATAATAGCAGACGATATTTTATTTAAATCCCATATACCGCGATATTCCACCTCGAAGTGGAATTGGTATTTTATATTGTGCTAACATCTGTGGATGCAGGGAAACAGGTTGGAGGGATCCAACTGGATTCCTCAAAATTATTTATATTGTTTAATATTCTCTGTTGTGAATATTGGATATTTCGTGATGAATATTATTGATAATTGGAATATTGAATGCTATGGTTTACTTGAATATATTCCGGTACACTGAGTTATCAAAATATATAGAATTGGATTTTTGAAAAGAAAATAAAACGAAGAGCATTTATAAGTTAAAATAATTATAGAGAATTTAAAAAGAATAAATGTGATTTTAAAATTCTAATAAATAAATTCCGTATATGTAGAGTGGACTTGAATAAACAGGAAGATAATGAATTTTAAACTTCAGTGTTATTATTTAAAAGAATAAGGCATTTATTTTAAATTTAAGATTTAAATTATTGAAAAGAATAAAGAAGAAATTTAGAAAATCTGAAATTGGTATGTTTCAGTTAAAATATTTAAAATCAAAACGAAATAATAATAATAATAATAATAATAATAATAATAATAATAATAAAGTCTATAATTAATGGCTTTTGGAATGATTGAGTAAGTAAAGAATTTTATTTCAAAATGGAGTAAATTGAAAATCAATTTAAAAATTGATTTAAGTGGTTGAAGTTGGGATTTTAAAGAAGAAGTGGGACTTTGGAATTTATAAACTGGGTTTATAAAAGTAAAGTAACATATCAGTGGATATTCGGAGGAATAAATCCACGATGGAAAATTATTAAAGAAATGGAAAATTTGTTTAAAATTAATAGTGATTTATTTTTAAAGGAGAGAAGTATATTTCCCTGGATAGCCAAGTATGGTTTCAAAGTAATTTTTTAAATATAAGTTAAAGTTTAATGTCGTTTTATAAAGCATGTTTTAGAAAATTTATTATTTTTAAAATGTTTAAATTCTAAAGTAAGTATTTTTCTCAAATCTTTTATCGTAGTAATTATTTAAAGGTGATTTGGTATTGTTTAACAGAGAAATCTAGTTTCATACTTTATTAAGTAGCCTCATTTAAATATTCCCAAAGTATATATATTTTTAACAAAGTATTGAAGTAGTTTTTAACTTAAATGTTTTAAAGGATAATTTATAATAAAGAGTTTTAAATTATTTTTAAAAATCTAAAGTTTTGTGCTTGGTTGTTTTCAGTGGAAGTAATTAGTTGGAAATTTATTTTATGAGAAAAGCATGGTTTGAAACTGTTTTCAAAGGATTGAAAATAGAAATATATCTTGTGAAGATATTTTGGGATAAATAAATAATTTGGGAAATTATTCATTGTTTGATGGTTGTTGTGAATGTTAATTGATAGTTAAATAATCGACTATCAATATTGGACAATGCGCTGATCTTCCGGGATCGGGATTAATTTCTCGAAAAGCACTTCGATCTGGTTTGTACATTTCATGGAAAATGAGTACAGAGTCGAAGATGGTGCAGTGAAGTACAAGGGCTAGTCGCTACTAATCTTGAGGATAATTCCAAAATGGATGTAGTAGGAATAGTGCCTTCGGTTCCGTTCGAACCCGGGACGGACTTATAGGGATGAATGCTTTCGGAACATCGTCAGGTGGACGAAGGGAATTCTAAGTGAAATGTTCTAAAAGAAGTAACGCTTAGCCTCAAGCCTCATCAACCGGGAATGACTGAAAATCAGGGGTTATGCAGCAAGGCTTGGTGGGTAGCACCTATTTCTGGTGAGGTCTTCACTGTCTAGATGTCCCTTTTATTTCGGCTTAGTGGTGCGGTTGCTGATCCCAACCGTGGGGTGATCTTACTCGGGATTATCCAGTAAGGGGTAGTCCGGGTCTTGTGTTGCAGGGGGTCGGGAGTGATCCTCGATATGTTGATCTAGACCAGGTACCGTGACAGGTGGTGCCCCAGTGCCTAGTCATTAGTTGGAAATCCATTTTCCCTACGCGCCCGTACGGTTTTGTTTGTGCCCAACTATTGCTGAAACATGAGATGCAAGCATTTCAGCTAGATTCTATTTTACTTTCTATAGACCCTATTATAATATCGTAGAATTTCAATAAAAAGTGTTTTAGCTATCATAAGGTAAAAACCCGACATGTTTATTTGTGGCGTGGTCTTACGAGATGCTTTTGTTTTCAAAGGATTTTGAAACTTTAATAATCAATTTGAGTGTGATTTCTCACGTTGGTTTTCCAGACTGACTCGGGTGTTATATAACTATAATGCTCGGGTCAGACCGAGTATTATAGAATACAGGGAAGGACGATGTGGAGCTCAAGAGACGAGCTGAATGATGATACGTACTTCCATACTTGTTTTATATATTCCGCTGTGTTGGTTAGCTGTGTACTCGGTTGTGTGAGGACGGGTTATGATTACTGTCCAATTGTGTGTTATGTGATTGATGTACTCTGATGATGTAATGTATAAACAGATATATTTCTTTTTGTGTAAAGTTCATTTATTATCTATTATATTTTATTCCGCTGCGATGGTTAGATTCTGATGTTGTTTTCTATTTTTCTTCTTCTACTTCTTCTTCTTTAACCCAAATGGTTCGTATTTCCGTTCATCTTGAGTTGATTGATGTAGAATAGTGTTGACTCAAGGGGTATGGATTTGCGGGTCGTTACATACAATCACTCCTAAGTGATTCATTAGAGCTATGGTACGTACTAACCCAGTCAGAAACAGTTATAAATCCCCATCCCTTACATGGGCTGGTGGATACCCAATACATAATGATAAATATATCGGAAACAAATAGTAGATAACCATAATCACAAGAACCTCCATGTTTTATGTTCCTTACTCTTTTCCAAAATGCTCCATGCTACCTAACTACTTGGCTACCCAAAAAATAGGGCACCTAGAGTTTAAGCGGATAAAAAAATAAACTCCGGATTAGTCATGGGACTAGTGTGAGAAACTCAAAATTACGATTATTTGAAAACAAAGGGTATCTCATAAGACCACACCGCACAGAAAAACGAAATGGGTATTTACCTTTTGATAATAAAAAAATTTCTACGTAAAATCAGGGATATTATCTTTAATGACATTCCTTTCATATAACATATTAATCATAGCTGGAATTGTAACATTTGTTGAATTTGACAGCATAATTGGTTTACAACTAAAACTATAAGGCTCGTATCGAAGAATGGATTCCATATAATGACAAGGTAATAGACTAACTTCTGACAGTACGTCTCTTGAAAAATGCATCAAGGCACCAACATATGGTCCTCACTAACATAGAAACGACCTACCTTTAGCATAGATAGGACCGAATATGACATTGCCCTGGCCATTACCGACCTTTACCAGGATCCTAAAGCATATACAACATACCCGACATATAGAGGGTAATCAAGAACGGTGATGAACATAACCTAACGGATGCGACTTACATAGCCTTGCCGCATCTACCCTATTTTTGTCATTCCCTGGTGTGAGGCTTAAGGACACATTTTACCTTGCATAGAATCATCAAATACTACTTAGAATGCCACACTGTCATTTCCATCACACACTATTGATTCCCACGAATGTACAACCTCTGAGCTCGTTCATCTTAGAGAAGGGTGTCAAGTGTAAGAGAGGTTACCTTCTACACCACTAAACAGATGTACGTTTGTATAGATCAATTTACGTGTATTTTAGAAAAGAAATGTCAGATATTCGTCCATACAAGTTGTCTAGAAACAGGACAAACCGAAGGCACTCTCCTACTACATCCTATTTTGAAAATCACCCCTAGGATTAGTAGTGAGAAGTCCTTGCATCGAAGATTTTGAAAATTAAGTACTACTACCACCATATGTATATAATATGGAAATCGAGGGGCTAGTGGCAAGTAGCCTTTTATTTTGAAGATCTCCGTCTTCTAAATCATTATCTTTGTCATGTTTTCACTTTCGAACATTCATTGGTTCGAGGTGGTTTTCAAATAGGAATCACCCAAACCCAATTCCGGTCTTTCCGAACCAATTAGCGATAAAACATCTTTTATAGATATATCATTTCTTTTCCAGTATATACGAGATTAGTAAACCTCTCTTTAACTTTGGAAAATACCAAATCATTTCTCATAAATCATGTTAGAAAACATTATTGATTAAAAATGGTCAATAAAAATTATACTAACTATACTCAATATTGTTTTATGTATTCAACCTTTACTATTCATTGAATGATGGTGGAATCGCCTTTTCAATTCACATGGATAGTACATGTTCCCTCCTTAGAATTTAATACCAAGTTTGAGAAGATTATTTTTACACAATCTAAATTGTATTAAATTTATAAATTTGAATCTTTTATACTTGACTCGTTTTCCGACATTTCGACCTTATCTATTCCTCGCGTAGGAAAGAGACCAAGTGAGCCAAGACATTGGTTTCTTCTGAGCATCTCGTTAGTTTAAGCATCTCATATTTGGATCTCATGAATAGATAAACCCAATCTACTCATCGACTTTTAGTGCTTAGATTAAATCACTTAATTATAACAGTTTTCTTTAACTCGTTTATTTAAACTCTTTTAAAATAATTATAAAACCTTCAAATCTTCTTTAAAATACTTAATTATCTATTTGAAAATATTTATAAAAGATCTACGAAAGAATTATTAAGTTTAAATCTATAGTTCAAAAGTTATTAAAAACCTACTACAAATAGTGTTGCGAATAGTGCTTTTAAAGCCTATTTGATCAAAATAGCTTTTCTATCATTTAGATATCCATTTTTATAACTCAATATATTTATAGAATTTATTCCATATTTTATTAAGAATTGAAAATATCCATTTAAAGTATTTATTGCTTTGATTTTCGAACTGCCAAAGTGTGATTATTTTGAGAACTTGATTTGCTCATATTTCAAAATCTACTAAATGAAATCTCTATCATTTTATTTTGTTTGAAAACTATGGTTATAAAAGTTCGAAAAATTCTTATTCTAAAGAATTCCAACTCTGATTCAATTGTATAAATGGATTTAATTTTTATTGTGTGAAATCGCGAACTACCGTTCCGCGACGTGACTTTTTTTGACTATATTTTCATAACTTGTTGAAACTTCTCCAAATTGAGTTGTAGTGTTTATAAAAAATTTATAAACCATTTTAAAGAAGTTTAAGCAACTCGTTACACTTTTATAATTCATACGGAAAGTGATTTCTTTCGTGTAATTTCGACTTGCATTAAACGTGAATATTTCTCATAACCAAACAAACATATTATCATATTCAAACAAGATAAACAACCATCATAACTAAGCATAGCTAACCATATATATCATCCAATGTAGCATATATAAATAGGGTTTCTCACTTTAGATTCAATCGAACTAACTACAACAAACATGCCTTTTTATGGCATTTAAAATCCGCTATTAATTTTTTTATAGCGTTTCTATAGCCATATATCAACATGTTGTAATAAGTCTGAGAGTTACAATAGCATTTCAAAATTTCCATGGAAAATGGACTTTTAACAGCGTTTTTGTTGCCATCTTAGATAGGTCGTACTGGTACAACTACTTTTCTATAGCGTTTGAGCTTGCTATAGAAAATCTTTTATGACGCACATGAAACGCTATTAAAAAATTATAAAAAATTTCTTTTCATAGCCTAGTTAAAATGCTATAAAAAGTAGAAAAGCTTTAAAAAAATTCTTTTCATAGCCCAGTTAAAATGCTATAAAAAGTTTTCATAGCCTGCTTAAAATGCCATAAAAATG
Source organism: Allium cepa (assembly GCA_030765085.1). Taxonomy (NCBI): domain Eukaryota; kingdom Viridiplantae; phylum Streptophyta; class Magnoliopsida; order Asparagales; family Amaryllidaceae; genus Allium; species Allium cepa. The sequence continues at coordinate 942,627,366 of CM060945.1, read as the reverse complement.
TTAAAATTATTAAAAAAATTCTTTTCACAGCCTAACTAAAACGCTATAAAAAAGTTAAAGGTTGTAACGATTTTTCTTTTCATAGCCTAGTTAAAATGCTATAAAAATAAATTTGCATGGCATTTTTTTATTGCCACATAAATTCAAGCTTACAATTTTCGGTTACCAAGCTTATTTCAACTAATAAATTATAATAATTCAAAAAATCGCAGTTATCACATTGTAATGCACGTAATCAAATGGAGTCATAAGCCAAACCGCAAAATATACATATCCATAATATTCATACACAGAGTATTAAACATATAAATATTTGTGACAAAAAGTAACAATACATACAACTATAGCTAATCAAAATGATACATTTTAAAAACAAGAGTACAACATCATGTAGCTAACCAAAGTGATACATATACAAAATGATCGACTTGAAGGAGAAAGAGTGCGTCATCATGTAGCAACCTCAAAAGCATCATACAACACCTGTCAAAAGAAACACATACGTGTGTATGTTAGTCACAAATGATAAGAAACTTTATGAATCAATGTTAAGGGGTAGCTGGCTGTTTCTCTGTAATGCAGTGCAAGGGAAAAAAGAAAACCCAACTGCACTCGTTTTGATTTGCTTGCTTAATTTTTCTTCTTCATAGATTAAGTTCAACCAGAGCCGTAGGACCCTAGCCCATGCATTACTCCATTACTGTTTTGTGTTTTCATATGGTTTGTTGGTACTATTGTCAGGTAATACTGTCAAAGGCAGGTAATCCCTGACTTTCATATTGCACATGTAGATACATATATAGATACTTTACTGGGAATGTTAATCTCATAATTTTTGGCTGAATGTTTCTTCTCTTAATTTGCATGTTTCAGCGTTGGACACAGTCTGCATATTTGTTTAGATATTTATAGGTTGCAACTATTTTATTTCCTTCAAACAAAAGGAGAGTAACTTACATCCTAATAAACTCCTTGGAAAATACCTTGAACTCTAGTAGACATAAACGTCTTATACTTACCGTTGAGATTTCTTACTGTCATATTGGATAATTTTTGTCTAAATTTTTGAAGTCCATACATATACAAATATACGAATTGGATAGTGCTAAATTTAATTAAGAAAAAACGTTTAACTATGTATTTATTATGAAAACATTAATCCTTCTCTATGAAACTAAAGTGTATTTATTAAGGAAAACAAAATATGTTTTATCTTTTCATGAAAATATTAAAAACGAAGATTTTTCAATATTTTATTTGTATTATACATTATCAACTATAATACGATAGAGCGACTTTGTCTGCAATTTTTTAATTTTGTGATATTTCCATTTCAATTCTAAAACTAATTTAACGATGGTGATGAACATATTCGAATTTAAGACAGTATTCAACTAAATAGAAAAAGTCTCATATCTAACCAAAGTTTGAATTAAACTTACTAGAAGTTAATTCCATTATAACGCTCGCAGCAGGCCAAGCTATCGTAGTACCAAGAGCATCTTCAATGATTTTTAAATGGGACGTTGTTCTCCATAGACGTGCTTTTTGAATTTTTACAATATCTACCCAAACCTTGATTTCATTTTTCCCCAAAGGAACACAATGAATCATTGAAGTTGGATAGGTTGAAGACACGCGGCCTAACACAACTATTTCTCTCTTTATCGACCAATCGATCAGCTTGCATTTACTGTTTTCCATAGAATTTGTAATCTATCAATTAAATAAAGATTTTATTTTATTATGTGCTTCAATAATTTAGATGATGAAAAAAATGATCGAGTCAAATATAAATAAGTTTGATACCTACCTTCTCGACAACCCCTACTTCTTTAAACCCAAATATACCATGTACATAATTTTCATCTTTTCCCTAATAAAGCATTTAATCTATAATTATGTAAAAATATATATAAAGGAGTCATAATAAAGGAAATTAAGTATATTTTGTTCGGACATACAAAATGTATCCATAATGCAAAGGAAAAAGCCAATTATTTGTTGTCATCTTCTTTTGTTTTGAAATTAGTTACTTTTAGCAACACAATATGATATCATCCATATTAGGTTCACAATATTTTTAACCATTAGCTTGATTATTAGAGCAGGGACATTTTTTCTTCTTTCTACACAAGTGACAATGTGGATGTAAACAAATGAACTAATGAATATTTTAGAGAATAGTAATTTGAAGAGCAACTCATTAGTCACTGAATATTGTATTCCTGCAATAATGAAAAATATGAATCTATGATTACTCATTTATGTCTTCACTTATGTACTATGGTTATGTCCAAATAAATTGAGAACGCCCAACATCTATCCATGTACTATAACAAAACAGTAAATGATAAAACTGGATATTTAGAAAAGCAAACATTTATCAATGCAGGGGATTACTGTTATGTTCTAAAGCTTAAATTTAATCGTAAGAGATGCTACTATATTCAAAAACTCTAAAATATGGTTAGTCAAACTGGTGGGTACATTAATGACTCGGTTTCTAGAAACAAAATAATTTATACATCCAGATTATTTCTGTTTGGAAACTACCGCTTAGTTAGGAGGGCCTGCGTATTATCTTTATTTTTGAAGTGGTTATAAACTTATATGTGTGTGACGACACGGGTTTCTGACCCCAGAAATCTGTTTCATCATGAAGAAAGAAAGGGATGAGAAAATAGAAAAGATAGAGAAGAAAGGACAACAACATCAGAATCTCACAGCGGAATGGAACAAATATAATAGATCACATAACTATTACATAATTTTACATATATCAGAGTTATACAGATCATACAACACATACTAGACAGTTATAAACACCTGTCTAGTTATACAAGTCAATATACAATGCAACACAGACAAATAACTCAGAGATACCAACACAGCGGAACTATATATATCTACAACGCTGAAGTCTCCTGCTCCATTGCTCCTCCAGAATTCGTCAAAGCTAACTTGAATCTCTTGGGTACTTGTAAAAATTTGAGTACCCGAGAGTTTATGAAAAACAAAAATAAACTCCGGGTCAGACATGGGTCTGGTATGAGTAACAGGTTAAAGTTGCTTAACTTTCGAAAACATTTGAAAACAAAAGGTATCACGTAAGACTTCCCACAAATAAACATGGTAAGTTTTTACCTTACGCTAACCAAATCATTTTATAGGAAATTCTATGATATTATAATAGGTCTAGGGTTTTCAAGTAAATAGAAAATAGCCGAAATTATTACATTCATTAAATTCCAGCTACTAGCCACAAAAGTGGGTAATACAATCAAAACCGTTGGCACTTATTGGATTATAGATTCCATACAATGGCAGGGCTACTGGGGTACCGCCCGTCACAGTATGTGGCCTAGATCAACGTACCGAGGATCACTCCCGACCCCCTACAACACAAGGCCGGAACCATTCCTTACTGAACAGTCCCGAACAAGACAACCCCGACAGTTGGAGCTCACAACTGTCCACACAGCCGAATAAAAAGGGACATCTAGATAGCGGAAAATCTTGTCATGCTTGGACATGACCCACCTAACCTTGTTGCACCTCCCCTGTTTTAGCCATTCCCGGTTGATGAGGCTTGAGGCTACGATTACCTTTAGAGAACACATTTCTTAGAATGCTCATCCCCCACCTAACGATGTTCTGAGAGCATTCAATCCATACAAGTTCGTTCCGGGTTCGAACGAAACCGAAGGCATTATCTCGTTACACTCGTTTTGGAATCACCCTCAGAGTTAACGACGATAACCCTTGCATTCTGAATCTTCACTTGAGAATTCACGACCTAATGTTTAATTTGGATCGATGTGGTTTTCGGACTTCCAAATATGGAAAACACGATCCCGGTCTCATCGAAATCCAAAACGCGTCTTTTAAGGCCAAGTTGTTTAAAGTTTAAAACAATTCAGTTCAATTATCCATATACACATAGATAGATAATTCACAATATCATAATAGATAGTCAACATCAACATAAACAGATAATCTATATTATCATCACAACAGATAATCCATATTTTCATCATACTTAAAACAGAGCATACCTATCACATAACATTCATTAATCTCATATTTGAGATCTCCACCCATTCAAAGTAAACAATATCATCAATCCTTATATAAGCAATCATATCAGCTATAATTAATTTAAAATGAATTAAATTAATTACTTACATCTCTAATTAATTTAAAATAAATTAAATAAATTACTTCACCATTTTAAATCTCGCTTATATAATTATTAATCAATTATCAATCAATTAATAAATCATTCACTAATTATTCGTTTCAATTAATCACACTTGATTAATTAACATTTAATTATATTCAAATAATCATCCTTAAATTATTTTCACAAATTAATTATCTTATCCAAATATAGAAATTAACCTTAAATTACAAACATTACATTACTTCTTAATTACCCTAATTAATTACTCTTAATTACTTACCATTGATTAATTAATCATCATTAATCATATTAATTAATGATTTCTAATTACATTTTAATTAATTCCCTGTTTAAATTAATTACCTTAAGTAGTTAATCTTCAATTAAACCACATTTATTAATCACCTCTGATTAATATCATTTAGTAATTAACTATCTTTAGTTACTCCATCAAATAAATTAATTACTCCTTAATTAATTTTCTCTAATTAATCCCCTGATTAATTATACAAAGTAATTATATTCCAATTACTTTCATTATCAAATCACCCTCAGTTAATTACATCCAGTAATTATCATTAATTACTTCCCTAAGTAATTATACTTATCTCATCATCATATGATTATTTAAATTAATTAAACTTAATTAACTAAATTAAACAATTCATATGAAACTGAATTAATTACAATGAGTAATTAATTCCTTAATTACTACCATTTAGTAATTATGCTTAACATTCCACAATTGGTTATTTTAAATAATAATTTAATTAATTATCAAAATTAATCCCATTAATTTATTATTTCATAATCTTAGTTAATGACCTTCATTATCTATTTAAAATTCTTTAATTACTTTTCCTAAAGTAATTAACTAAAATTTATTATCTATTACATTTTTATTAATCTTAATAACTCATTAATTATTCCTCACTTAGTTCATTAATTGATTGCTAATCATTAATTAAAAATTAAACCTTATTTAATTAATGATTCTTAACTACCAATTAATTTACCTTAAATTAATTAACCTATATCTCTTTTAAATAAATTTAAACTCTTAATTTCTAAGTTAATTAATCTAGTCATTAATTATTCATTTAGTTAACGTAATAATTACAAATCCTTAGGTCTTTAAAATCTTTTTCTATTTAATGATCAATTTATCATTAATAAGGTATTTTAAACAATTTAATTTAAATTTACTTTTAAATTTCATTTTAAAGTTAAAATTTAAAATGAAATCAAATTAATCTTAACAAGTTAAAACAATTCCAAACTCCTTTTTATTTTAAAATTTAAAGAATAGTTATCTTAAAATAGAAGATTAAAAGAATTTAAACACGATTCCATTTTGAATTCAAATCAAATTTAAAAAAATCACTTTATCATTCAAATTTGTTTAAAACAAATTTAAATTTTAAAAAAACCTTATTTATTTAAAAACTGAGATTCAAACTACTTTTGAAACCAAACTTAACTTGATTTAAACTTTGTTTAAATATCTATTTTTCATTTAAAAACCCAGTTTTAAAATTTTTATAAAACTTACAGGTTCTAAACCCTGTAACTAAAATACCCGAGATAAACAAAAACTTCTTCGAGCAAAACCCCAAATTTTTTCGAGTTCAACACTCGAATCACTCGAGTGAAACTCGAGCAACAATCCCCCTTTTAAAAGTGGTTACAAATAATTTAAAATTTTAAAACTTTATTTTACCTTAAAATGATTCAAACTTCTTTTGAATCCAAACTTATCTTTGATTTAAATATCTATTTTCAATATCCATTTCTCATTTTAAAACCTAGGTTAAAAGAAATTTTAAACCTTACAGGTTTTTAAAACCTGTTACTAACTTACCCAGGCCCCTACATTTTACTTTGAGTCAAATACGGTCATGCTCGAGTAAAAACCCTCAGCAACTCGCGTACCACTCGAGTCTCTACTCCTGAAAACACAGCTCCCATTCATGAACACCGTGCATATGCACGGTGGCTCCAGCCTTCATTGATCGCCAACGGTGATCGCACCCTGTCAGAGGACAACTCAGCAACCCATCTCAACCCTTAAATCGAACTTCCACTCACAAAAATCAAAAACGAGACCTCGACCCAAACCTAAAAATACAAAAGCATCACCCACGGAAACCTATCATCGCCTCACCTTCGATCCTCCGGCCATCGTAAACGCTGCAACTCCGGCTACGACCTTATCCACGTCCAAGCTACCATCACCAGAAGCCCGAAACACTCGATCGTCCATACGAGCCGTGGTGATTAATTCATCAAACACAGGCAAAATTAGGGTTCTAAAACAAAACCTACAACCGCAACATCCCTATTGAATTTTATCACCAACCCCTATTTTTCCGAGCATCTACACTCATCCCTCCATCACCAGACGAGCTCCCAAACTCTACCAACCCGAGGATCACCAGAGAATCACGAATTTCCATAATATGTTCAAACCAGAATTGCACTTTAACCCCTTTACTAAAATTTATAGTTTTTGTTTTAAAAATCATATTTTGATTTTAATATTCAATTTATAATACTGGATTTACATTTAAAAGGTTTGATTTTTTGATTTATTTAACATGCTCAGATGTTTATTATATTTCCAGAGGCTACAAGCTTCATTTGTGGCTTACTTAAATTTTTTAACATTTATTCAGGTTCAATCAAACATCTTTGATTTGTAAGTTGAATCCTAACAAAAACTAGATTAAGTGATAATGTGTTTTATTGGAAATTTGAGCCTGGAAAAGTTAACAGAACAGGGCAGAGTAAATATACACAGCATACACAAAAATAATATTCACATCAGGTTTCATTTATGCAATACATATCACCTTCACGCACTAGCAAGCAACCAACTTTTACTTTAAGTTTTTAAAAGTGATGTTACTCACAGTATTTAAAAGATGGCAGAGCCTTCTTGTTTGAAACTAGTTTTGAAGAATGAAGACAGGATTGAAAACTGAAATCCTCTTGCCTTTGATTGTTGAAGTTGTTCAAGTTTGTTAAAAAAAAGAAAGCTTACTTTTTCTTGCTTTTCTGGTTTGCTAAGTTTTGAGAACAAACCGAAATAAGAATATGTATATATATAGAAAGATAAGTTTGTAAAGGGTGTAGGCTTTTACTGGTGCAAGCTTTTCTTTATTTTGTTTTTATCAGGCAAGATATTTCAAAAGGAGGCTGAAATGCTTATTTAGATTTCAAATTGATTCAATAGTTAGCTGAGATGATACAACATTTAATGCAAATGTACTTTATAATTTTATGCTTATCTTCCTTTGTATGCTGATGCTTCCCTTTTCTTGCCTGGTTTGTGTTTTACTTCATGTACTTAACATTTTTATTATTGCTTTGTTTGGTTATACTTTATTTTATCTTGTATATAGATATTAGTTTCACTTGTTTCTTGTCTTGCACATATTACTTATATATAATTTTCTTTTGTCTTATTCCTTAGCTTGTTCTAACATACAAAACTCCACAGGCCTATACATACTTCTTCTTTCTTTTATTCTTGCCTGGATATGCTTATGTACATATATGAAGTTGTTTTGGTTATTTGTTATGATTTTAACTTAAGTATTTAGTTCTATGCTTATTTTTATTTCTCTTTTGTTTTTAAACTTTAACTATTAAATACTTAATTTACTTATTTTTTTTTTTACACTTATGATAATATCATAGCTTCTTATGTTTATGTATTTAAATAAATTTTGAAATAGCAATTTCTATCCATATTAAAAATCCGTTTGTAAAAATATTACATTATCAATATAGTTTAAATATAACCCATTATTAAAATAATTCATAAAAGAATTTGTCTTCTTATTTAATAAATTACTTATTTTATTAGCTACATGAAAAAAACAAAAAAAACCTTTTTATTTAAATCTAAACTTCAACTAAAATTAATTTTAAACAATTAAGTTTTTTTATCTTGAGTATTTTAAAGTCATATGATTATTTATTCAATATTAAATCAAATTTCCAATTTACTAAAAATATTAGAATTAGAAATCATGCTTTTATTTTTATTAAACTTAAAACAAAGATTATCTATTTACAGTATATACAGATATGTATAGATTACAAATATAAAATAATTTATTAGCCTTTAAAGATAGATTATCGGTTTAAATATTTATTTTAAAGAAGGTTATTAAATTTAATTCAACTTTATTATTAACAATATTATCACATCAATTAAATTTTAACATAGATTATTAAATTGTTATTGTCAAAATTTCTGGGATATCACATTCCTTCCCCCTTAAAAGAATTTCGTCCCCGAAATTTAAAACAAAGGTAATTTAATAATCTAATTAAAGATTTAATTTTAAAACCACAAGCATATATCAATCATATGCTAGCAATCATAGCAACCAATTCATCCAATCTATAAATCTAATTGTCCAAATAAAATTCTTAATAGAATTTCCTCGAGTTTCCCCAAGTATAAATATTGGGATACTCTCTTTACAGAATCCAAACAATCAATATTACTAAGCTACTGAGTTTCTACTCATCTGGATCTACAAAACAAATCAAAATATCAGACCAAACTCAAGTCTGACTCAACAACCAAAATTCCCCGAACTGCAGGTTCTACAATCAGGGACAGATCTTACACGTACCCCCTCAGAGATACGTGAAACATAATGAATCTCAGTTATCCAAACTGACAATTCAATTCTGAACACCAAACACTTATCCAAAATCGAATCTCCGACTTTGGAATCCAAATTCCTCTGTCTCTTATCCACAAAACTCTTCGGACGATCCTGGGCTGCCTACATCCTTCTTGATCAGCTCAACACTTGCTGATGTCCTTAGAAACAAACTGAGCCAAAGACAATTCAACAAAATGATCTTTCCAAGATCAACCAAAACTCAGAACACAAACTCTATTCCAAAATCAATAGACTGATCTCACTCCTTCACATATGGAAAGATAATACAGATGCATTCCAATCTGGTCTTAAGATCCTGAAAATTTTTCTGTAGAAACTCTCTAATCCATAATACTGCAAATTCCAGTTGTTTCCACACCAAACAGCTGCCATCATGCTTCCACTGCGCTACTCTGACTGAGCAGATGAAAATGCTGATGATGATCTCGAGGACAAACTGGACAACATATCTTAGAACTATGGTTCAACAGATCCCTAAAAGAAACTCAGAAGTTCCTCCAAAACTCTAGCTGCTTCACCAAACTCATTCTCAGAAACCATCCTACTACTGAGCTGAACCATCGATACCACTCCTGGAATCCAGTCGATACCAAACTCAATTCCCGATATGGACAAAATTCACATCCAGAAAAATCAGATAACCCAAGAGAACTCAAACAATCGCAAGCCACTTTTGTGATCAATCTAGCCCACGACCAAAGAAAAATTGTTCTCTCTTTACCAAACAGAACAGCCTACACTTAATTAGCCAATCCATCGAAGAAATGGAATCACTCTGCTGCTCCTGAAATTTCTTCAAGAAAACTGTAAAACCAGAAGATCTCCTTGATAGCACAAAGAACACTCTGAGCTGCACTACTAAATCAGATGCCAAGACTTCCTATCTAAAGTTCTTCGAGAAACTCGGACCTCAAACCAATAGAAACATTCTACTGAACTCAGCCCCAACACCGAAACAGATACACTTCCTTAACTAATTCTAAAGAAACATCTTCAGAGACTTCCATAGTCACTGTGTCTCATCACACAGCTACTACATCCTGAGGTAAGATATCCAGACTTGCTCATGCCAAACCGATAGGTCCAAATAGGGCTGTCAATTTCCTACACGACCCGAAACACGACCCGAAACCCGCACGGAAATTAGCAGGTTAACCCGACCCATTTAATTGGCGGGTCATTTTCGGGTCAACCCGAATTTGACCCGTTTATAAACGGGTGGGTTTCGGGTTGACCCGCCAACCCGAAACTGACCCGTTAACAACCCGTTTATACATTATATAGGTTAAGCTGACCCGTTTACGACCCGCTCCGACCCGTTTATGACCCGTTTGTACCTTATACGGGTTATACGGGTTGACCCGACCCGTTTACGACCCGTTCCGACCCATTTACGACCCAATTATACCTTATACGGGTTGACCCGACCTGTTTACACCTTATACTGGTTGACCTGACTCATTTACGACCCGACCCGACCCGACCCGACCCATTTATAATCGGGTTACACGGGTTGGGTCGGGTCAACCCGTTTATAAACGGGTCGGGTTCGGGTTGAGCGTTTTTGACCCGTTTAATAAACGTGTTGACCCGACCCATTTAAAATCAACCCGAACCCGAGACCCATTGACAGCCCTAGGTCCAAACTCTAGCTCATCCAAACTTACACTTCAAAAGTGAACTCCGAACCTTAATAGGTTTCCTTCAGAGATCGATGAAATCCTTACACCACCCAAAGCTCACTCGAGACGGTAATAGGTCTACAGTCTCGACAGGTACACTTCCAACCTCAAATATTCATACTCCAACCATTGGTAGTCGTATTACACACACCACTACCCTATCTACCTTTATAACTTATATTGGATAACCCGGACAGGTAACCCAACAAATAGGTAGAAATGAATATAAATATACTTATATATCAAAATTAAAAATACGCTCTCTCAAGAAAGAAATCATCCAAGAGCCTAGGTATTCACTCAACCTAGCGCTCTGATACCAACTGTAACGACCCGGGTTTCTGACCCTAGAAATCCGTTTCATCATGAAGAAAGAAAGGGATGAGAAAATAGAAAAGATAGAGAAGAAAGGACAACAACATCAGAATCTCACAGCGGAATGGAACAAATATAATAGATCACATAACTATTACATAATTTTACATATATCAGAGTTATACAGATCATACAACACATACTAGACAGTTATAAACACCTGTCTAGTTATACAAGTCAATATACAATACAACACAGACAAATAACTCAGAGATACCAACACAACGGAACTATATATATCTACAACGCTGAAGTCTCCTGCTCCATTGCTCCTCCAGAATTTGTCAAAGCTAACCTGAATCTCTTGGCTACTCGTAAAAATTTGAGTACCCGAGAGTTTATGAAAAACAAAAATAAACTCCGGGTCAGACATGAGTCTGGTATGAGTAACAGGTTAAAGTTGTTTAACTTTCGAAAACATTTGAAAACAAAAGGTATCACGTAAGACTTCCCACAAATAAACATGGTAAGTTTTTACCTTACGCTAACCAAATCATTTTATAGGAAATTCTGTGATATTATAATAGGTCTAAGGTTTTCAAGTAAATAGAAAATAGCCGAAATTGTTACATTCATTAAATTCCAGCTACTGGCCACAAAAGTGGGTAATACAATCAAAACCGCTGGCACTTACTGGATTGTGGATTCCATACAATGGCAGGGCTACTGGGGTACCGCCCGTCACAGTACGTGGCCTAGATCAACGTACCGAGGATCACTCCCGACCCCCTACAACAGAAGGCCGGAACCATTCCTTACTGAACAGTCCCGAACAAGACAACCTCGACAGTTGGAGCTCACAACTGTCCACACAGTCGAATAAAAAAAGATATATAGACAGGGGAAAATCTTGTCCTGCTTGGGCATGACCCACCTAACCTTGCTGCACCTCCCCTGTTTTAGCCATTCCCGGTTGATGAGGCTTGAGGCTACGATTACCTTTAGAGAACACATTTCTTAGAATGCTCATCGCCCACCTGACGATGTTCTAAAAGCATTCAATCCATACAAGTTCGTTCCGGGTTCGAACGAAACCGAAGGCATTATCTCGTTACACTCGTTTTGGAATCACCCTCAGAGTTAACGACGATAACCCTTGCATTCTGAATCTTTACTTGAGAATTCACGACCTAATGTTTAATTTGGATCGATGTGGTTTTCGGACTTCCAAATATAGAAAAAACGATCCCGGTCTCATCGAAATCCAAAACGCGTCTTTTAAGGCCAAGTTGTTTAAAGTTTAAAACAATTCAGTTCAATTATCCATATACTCATAGATAGATAATTCACAATATCATAATAGATAGTCAACATCAACATAAACAGGTAATCTATATTATCATCACAACAGATAATCCATATTTTCATCATACTTAAAACAGAGCATACCTATCACATAACATTCATTAATCTCATATTTGAGATCTCCACCCATTCAAAGTAAACAATATCATCAATCCTTATATAAGCAATCATATCAGCTATAATTAATTTAAAATGAATTAAATTAATTACTTAAATCTCTAATTAATTTAAAATAAATTAAATAAATTACTTCACCATTTTAAATCTCGCTTATATAATTATTAATCAATTATCAATCAATTAATAAATCATTCACTAATTATTAGTTTCAATTAATCACACTTGATTAATTAACATTTAATTACATTCAAATAATCATCCTTAAATTATTTTCACAAATTAATTATCTTATCCAAATATAGAAATTAACCTTAAATTACAAACATTACATTACTTCTTAATTACCCTAATTAATTACTCTTAATTACTTACCATTGATTAATTAATCATCATTAATCATATTAATTAATGATTTCTAATTACATTTTAATTAATTCCCTGTTTAAATTAATTACCTTAAGTAATTAATCTTCAATTAAACCACATTTATTAATCACCTTTGATTAATATCATTTAGTAATTAACTATCTTTAATTACTCCATCAAATAAATTAATTACCCTTAATTAATTTTCTCTATTTAATCCCCTGATTAATTATACAAAGTAATTATATTCCAATTACTTTCATTATCAAATCACCCTCAGTTAATTACATCCAGTAATTATCATTAATTACTTCCCTAAGTAATTATACTTATCTCATGATCATATGATTATTTAAATTAATTAAACTTAATTAACTAACTTAAACAATTCATATGAAACTGAATTAATTACAATGAGTAATTAATTCCTTAATTACTTCAATTTAGTAATTATGCTTAACAATCCACAATTGCTTATTTTAAATAATAATTTAATTAATTATCAAAATTAATCCCATTAATTTATTATTTCATAATCTTAGTTAATGACCTTCATTATCTATTTAAAATTCTTTAATTACTTTTCCTAAAGTAATTAACTAAAATTTATTATCTATTACATTTTTATTAATCTTAATAACTCATTAATTATTCCTCACTTAATTCATTAATTGATTGCTAATCATTAATTAAAAATTAAACCTTATTTAATCAATGATTCTTAACTACCAATTAATTTACCTTAAATTAATTAACCTATATCTCTTTTAAATAAATTTAAACTCTTAATTTCTAAGTTAATTAATTCTTGTCATTAATTATTCATTTAGTTAACTTAATAATTACAAATCCTTAAGTCTTTAAAATCTTTTTCTATTTAATGATCAATTTATCATTAATAAGGTATTTTAAACAATTTAATTTAAATTTACTTTTAAATTTCATTTTAAAGTTAAGATTTAAAATGAAATCAAATTAATCTTAACAAGTTAAAACAATTCCAAACTCCTTTTTATTTTACAATTTAAAGAATAGTTATCTTAAAATAGAAGATTAAAAGAATTTAAACACGATTCCATTTTGAATTCAAATCAAATTTAAAAAAAATCACTTTATCATTCAAATTTGTTTAAAAAAATTTAAATTTAAAAAAAAACTTTATTTATTTTAAAACTGAGATTCAAACTACTTTTGAAACCAAACTTAACTTGATTTAAACTTTGTTTAAATATCTATTTTTCATTTAAAAACCCAGTTTTAAATTTTTTATTAAACTTACAGGTTCTAAACCCTGTAACTAAAATACTCGAAATAAACAAAAACTTCTTCGAGCAAAACCCCAAATTTCTTCGAGTCCAACACTCGAATCACTCGAGTGAAACTCGAGCAACAATCTCCCTTTTAAAAGTGGTTACAAATAATTTAAAATTTTAAAACTTTATTTTACCTTAAACTGAGATTCAAACTTCTTTTGAATCCAAACTTATCTTTGATTTAAATACCTATTTTCAATATCTATTTCTCATTTTAAAACCTAGGTTAAAAGAAATTTTAAACCTTACAGGTTTTTAAAACCTGTTACTAACTTACCCAGGCCCCTACATTTTACTTCGAGTCAAATACGGTCATGCTCGAGTAAAAACCCTCAGCAACTCGCGTACCACTCGAGTCTCTACTCCTGAAAACACAGCTCCCATTCATGAACACCGTGCATATGCACGGTGGCTCCAGCCTTCATTGATCGCCAACGGTGATCGCACCCTGTCAGAGGACAACTCAACAACCCATCTCAACCCTTAAATCGAACTTCCACTCACAAAAATAAAAAACGAGACCTCGACCCAAACCTGAAAATACAAAAGCATCACCCACTGGAAACCTGTCATCGCCTCACCTTCGATCCTCCGGCCACCGTAAACGCTGCAACTCCGGCTACGACCCTATCCACGTCCAAGCTACCATCACCAGAAGCCCCGAAACACTCGATCGTCCATACGAGCCGTGGTGATTAATTCATCAAACACAGACAAAATTAGGGTTCTAAAACAAAACCTACAACCGCAACCTCCCTATTGAATTTTATCACCAACCCCTATTTTTCCGAGCATCTACACTCATCCTTCCATCACCAGACGAGATCCCAAACTCTACCAACCAGAGGATCACCAGAGAATCACGAATTTCCATAATATGTTCAAACCAGAATTGCACTTTAACCCCTTTACTAAAATTTATAGTTTTTTTTAAAAAAATCATATTTTGATTTTAATATTCAATTTATAATACTAGATTTACATTTAAAAGGTTTGAGTTTTTGATTTATTTAACATGCCCAGATGTTTATTATATTTCCAGAGGCTACAAGCTTCATTTGTGGCTTACTTAAATTTTTAAACATTTATTCAGGTTCAATCAAACATCTTTGATTTGTAATTTGAATCCTAACAAAAACTAGATTAAGTGATAATGTGTTTTATTGGAAATTTGAGCCTGGAAAAGTTAACAGTACAGGGCAGAGTAAATATACACAGCATACACAAAAATAATATTCACATCAGGTTTCATTTATGCAATACATATCACCTTCACGCACTAGCAAGCAACCAACTTTGTGACGCCCCACTCCGAGAGCCTCGTTAACAAAGAGTATTACATAGATAATACTGTCGGCTAACGCGGACAATAGAGTATAGTGGAAGCGACCATGTGCAATCTTACCTTAACTATTCACTAAATATGTCGAAAAGTAGAAACACATTAAAATTCGACCTATTCAATAAATATTTAAAGCAAAACTACAATGGCTATAGGATCTATCAGAAGAAAATATAACAACTCAATTGTAATATACATCACAGAACAGTCAATCATAATATACACATACACCGATACACAACAGAGTATACAAAATAATACATGTCAAGTGGTACAGGAGACCACAATATACAGACGAGACGAAAGAGTATAAATCAAAGTTACAACAGATAAGGACTACAAAAGACACTATAACAAAATGAAGCTAGCGAATAGTCCATGCGGAAGCAAAATAGGCTAAGTCTCCAAAAGCACCTAACCTGAAACATCTCGGTCTGACCCGAGTATAAAATACCCGGATCAGTCTAGATAACAAATCAGTTAGATTAACTGAACAATAATAAACCTGCAAGGTCATACAGTATAACAAATATCTCTAGAGGAGATAACACAATCATCAACAGGAAATGAATCATATAGAGCAAGCCTCATATCATCGGCAACATATAGAAACAAAGGATACAAATATCTCAAAACAAGCAAAAAGGCAAATTGCAAATACCCATAAGGTATACAAGTTCCACAAGGTAATCGCTATACTCCATGCGGCTCACAAAGACCAACACCGAAGGGCGATATCAAGGGAATATACATATCAATGAAACATCATAAAATTTTGCTCGAGCTCAGTACTGTACAAACAAGGATCCATGAGCCCGAAGACTCCAAACCCAAGTATCACCCATGCGGCACATAAGGCCAACATCAGAGCGAAACTATATAGGGCAACAAACCCGAAGGCACACACCCGAAGGCAACATACCCGAAGGTAACAAACCTAGGGAGACAGTCCGAAGACACTATCCCAGAGGCAACAAACCGTAGTGGTGAAGGTCGAAGACCCAGTACTGGACACCACTAACTGGCGGAATGCGTCACAACTCTCGAAAAGGAATCCGAAAAGTGTTAACGTATGTCCCATAACCACTCGTTCGCACTAAACGGTTTACTATCCGTCAGTCCCTTTCACACTCAAAGCAGTACAAAGTTTACCTCATATCATCGATAAACCAAACCCGAAGGTCAAAACAATCAATCGAATAGGTCAAGGATTAATCGGAAGGATAAACGCACAGATTCATGGTCCGTGTTTTGCCCAACCATTTAATCACCCTCCCACTTCGTTCGAAGTGCGAAAGTGTGTGTGTTTTAAATAGAATTTATAAATTAGAGAAACGAACTTTTAAATGCGATTCGAGAGATTATTTCATAAAAACCCGTGGATTAAAATTAAAAGGAACCATCAAAGTCAAAACAATTGATAATCATACATGGGATCATCATGAATCAATTCAAATTGAAAATTCAATCCCAAAAGGCAAAGTGGGCTGAAACAGCAGGTTCAGTCGACTGAACAGAGTTTTTCAGTCGACTGACCCTGTACCTGGAAATTTTCTAGGTTCAGGAAACTTTCTGTTTTCAGGTTCAGTCGATTGTGCAGAGTTTTTCAGTCGACTGAATCATGCTTGGAAACACTCGGGTTTCAGGTTCAGTCGACTGTGCAGAGTTTTCAGTCGACTGAATCTTGCCTGGACTGTTTTCCAGCCTTATTCAAATGAAGAGCAAACTCTCCCAAAATGCAATCGGACGAACATTGGCTCTAAGGGCTTATGCCAATCGACAACCCGGCCCTATATGTTCCTCGATGCATCACCAAAACATGATTAAAACATCAAAGTTAGGATTTCAAAGATTTTAACCCAAAACACTAAAAATTGGATTATTCCTCAATTCAACCCAAACCAAATGCAAGTGCATATGAACAAGGTGTTAGGAATTCATACCTAACATCAATGAAATCAAGAGAAGTAGATGTGAGTTCAAAACTCACCTTTTTACATAAAACAAAGAAGATGAAGAAGCACAATTGCAAGGAATCAACCAACTACACTCCACTTCAACACTACAAGCTTCAATTTAGAATCACAGAAAGTATTTCCTAAGTTAGGGTTAGAAAAATTACAGAAATTGAAGAGGAGAAGAGATGGAGAAGATGGAGATGAACTTACCAATGGATTCTCTTTGATTTTTGGAGCAAGAATCAAGCTACAAAGGAGAAACTAGGGCTTGCTAATTTCTAATTCTCTTCCCTTTCCCCCATTTCAGTTTTTAGCTTAAGAAAGAAATGAAATGAAGATGAAATGAAGAGAAGGGTTGAGCTAGGGGGTTAAGTGGGCTGGTGGGCTGAACCCAATCCCAAACCCAATAGGAAAAGTAGCCAAAATTTCACAAACTCCAAACATATCAAAGACTATACTCAAAAAGATCGCAAACGCCATTTTGAAACCAATGGAGGTGGTTTCGAGTTCCAATTCGGCCATTTGCAGAAAGTAACATTTCGGACCCCAAAATCCGAATAACAATGCTATATTTAAATCAAACATTTAAATATAAAATCGTTAAATATTCGGGTTGTTACAAACTTTTACTTTAAGTTTTTAAAAGTGATGTTACTCACAGTATTTAAAAGATGGCAGAGCCTTCTTGTTTGAAACCAGTTTTGAAGAATGAAGATAGGGATTGAAAACTGAAATCCTCTTGCCTTTGATTGTTGAAGTTGTTCAAGTTGTTAAAAAAAAGAAAGCTTACTTTTTCTTGCTTTTCTGGTTTGCTAAGTTTTGAGAACACACCGAAATAAGAACATGTATATATATAGAAAGATAAGTTTGTAAAGGGTGTAGGCTTTTACTGGTGCAAGCTTTTCTTTATTTTGTTTTTATCAGGCAAGATATTTCAAAAGGAGGCTGAAATGCTTATTTAGATTTCAAATTGACTCAATAGTTAGCTGAGATGATACAACATTTAATGCAAATGTACTTTATAATTTTATGCTTATCTTCCTTTGTATGTTGATGCTTCCCTTTTCTTGCCTGGTTTGTGTTTTACTTCATGTACTTAACATTTTTATTATTGCTTTGTCTGGTTATACTTTATTTTATCTTGTATATAGATATTAGTTTCACTTGTTTCTTGTCTTGCACATATTACTTGTATATAATTTTCTTTTGTCTTATTCCTTAGCTTGTTCTAACATACAAAACTCCACAGGCCTATACATACTTCTTCTTTCTTTTATTCTTGCATGGATATGCTTATGTACATATATGAAGTTGTTTTGGTTATTTGTTATGATTTTAACTTAAGTATTTAGTTCTATGCTTATTTTTATTTCTCTTTTGTTTTTAAACTTTAACTATTAAATACTTAATTTACTTATTATTTATTTTTTTACACTTATGATAATATCATAGCTTCTCATGTTTATGTATTTAAATAAATTTTGAAATAGCAAATTCTATCCATATTAAAAATCCGTTTGTAAAAATATTACATTATCAATATAGTTTAAATATAACCCATTATTAAAATAATTCATAAAAGAATTTGTCTTCTTATTTAATAAATTACTTATTTTATTAGCTACATAAAAAAAAACAAAACAAACCTTTTTATTTAAATCTAAACTTCAACTAAAATTAATTTTAAACAATTAAGTTTTTTTATCTTGAGTATTTTAAAGTCATATGATTATTTATTCAATATTAAATCAAATTTCCAATTTACTAAAAATATTAGAATTAGAAATCATGCTTTTATTTTTATTAAACTTAAAACAAAGATTATCTATTTACAGTATATACAGATATGTATACATTACAAATATAAAATAATTTATTAGCCTTTAAAGATAGATTATCAGTTTAAATATTTATTTTAAAGAAGGTTATTAAATTTAATTCAACTTTATTATTAACAATATTGTCACATCAATTAAATTTTAACATAGATTATTAAATTGTTATTGTCAAAATTTTCGGGATATCACAATGTGATATTATGTATATGTGATATTGAGGTTATTGAGGAGGTGGATAGGCCATCCACTTAAATGTATCGGTGAAATAAATGACAAGCTAAAAACTAAAAATGTACTTGGAGCAAATGGACTAAAATCTTACTTGAACAAGTATTGGTTGAGGTTTGAGCAGCAGCTAGAAGCTCTTTGAGTAGGGCACGGCAGGAAACATTGATCTCGGTTCATTAATCCTAACAACCGACCCTTAGTTTCACCTGAGGCAATTGATCTTTTTGGTAGGCTGCTTCACTATGATCATCACGAAAGACTTACATACCAAGAAGCATTGTACATCTATATTTCCAACAAGCAAGAGCTGCCGAGACTATCGGCGTTTAGACCTAATAGTCAATATCATTGTATATAGACAACACATGCATATTATCAATGAAAAAAGAGTTGGAGTGATGATTAAGAGTGCGATATAAAATTTACTTAGCAAAGTACATGATTTTGAATTGCAGCCCATTACAAAAAAAATTCCTTTTTGAGGTCTTTAAGAATTTTGTTGTAGTCGAACTCTTTGTTTATTCCTTGCATAATTGTCAGACTCTTTCTATTGTTGCGCTATTGTATTCGCATATATACATACACTTTTGTTCCAACACAAGAGTCGCCAGCATTTGCCTCAACAAAAGGATTTTCCTATACATATTAATCAATTGTTAAGATGGAATAAGAACTAAGGAAAATGCCTCAGTTTAAATCATGGCTACCTCATTTAAACTGAGGCATTAACAGATACCTCAGTTCAACTGGGGCAATTTGACAATTAGCCTCAATTTTAACAAAGGAATTGTGAAGTCATCTTTGTTTTGCAGTTTGGTCAGCATTTACTAAGTCGACAAATATACTAATTGTTGTTTTTCTATTTGATGGATTCTAAAAGTATACAAATTATTTCAGCTGTTGTTTTTCTACTATAGTTTGCAATAACTTGATGCATTTTAAGTATAATTACCAAGTTCGATGATTAATCATGGTTGAAATTGTATTGCATAAGATTATCGATAGTACTGTAAAAAAAACTTAAATTTTTCAACAGGGTATGATGTAAACATGCATACAAATTAGTTTCAAAACTGTTGGATATGGAGAATACGAAGAGTGATGTAAAGTATTGACTTCCTTACCTTGCATTGAATTTATTGTAAATATCGATTTCCTTTCCTTTCCTCGAGTGATGCAGAAGTATAGTCCCTTATGCTAGTATATATTTTGAACCAACATTACAAAATCCTGCATTACAGCATAAAATAATATAGCTCAAGATTTTACTGCATATTAAATAGTTTGTCATTCTTTTTCAGTGTAGAATCGATTTAAATGCCATTTATTATTGTAGTGAGGTCATCTCTTATCTATACTAGTTCATTCCTTAGCAATGGTTAAAACTCTATGATTACAAAAGCATATGCATTATATAGTATTGGCATTATTGTATCAAAGTATTGCACAAAATTCTCTTAAAGTATTGACTTCCTTTTGAAGTAAAAGAATATGCATTATATAATAGCACGCATGTTTCAAAAAATAAAAAGGATGAAGATTATTGTGTCAGGTGCTGAAATTCCAAATGAGAAAAAGAAAAATCATAAAACTGACATCAATTGCTTCACCAACTTTTAATTATTCAGAGTAGTCTGCTTATGATCAAGGTAAACAACTATCAACAATTTCATCCCATTACGTTTTATTTTTAACTCCGTAATATCCCTCTTTATGAAGACTTTTAAAGTTTTCTTTTGACATTTGAGATGCATATTTGTTTGCAATTCCTGAACTAATCACATTTGCCTCAGGATGCTTCTTTATACGTTCCAGTTTTCTCTTATTTATTTAATAATAAACAAAAATAATATTTTATATTTATTCCATCCACTATTAAAAAAAGAAATACCTCAACAAATAAGTAGCCATTTCTTATTTTCTCCAAGTTTGGATTCCTAGAAACATTTATCCTGCAACCTGTGACGCCTTTGCACATGCACATAACATTTAATTTATATCGAACAAAGAATATACATGTATATATATATATATATATATATATATATATATATATATAAAATTAAACGAACGATTGCTAACCTTGATGCCATTATATGCTACAAACTTCGCCGCCATTAAGCTACTTATCAAGTGTTATTTCTAACAGTTCATTTGGTAAACAAAAATATTATATGCCTAAAATGCCATATATCTACGGGAACTCCCATTATCAGGTATGGAATTAAACTTCTTTGTATTTATTCCATTCTACATCATTGCCACCCTTGAAGGCTGGAGATTAATGAGATTCTTCATCATTGTTCTGTTTACTGTATTTGATTTTTACAACTGGAAAAGCTGAGGTTGACATTCCACACTCAAATGAACAATATGTAAGCAATGAATTGTGTAAGAAAAGTGAAAGCGATTTGCAAAGGTAATTCGTTTTTTGGAACTCTATTCCTTTTAGAATGCTTCTTTACGATTCATTAAGTTATACTTCAATAGTTTAATTTCAACTAAAGTTTTCTAGTTTGAGTTACTATGCTTAGGTTTTTATTTTTATTGTGCTCATTTTTAATGTTGATTATGATGTTGACGGGTTATAGTACTATTTTCAGAGGATGAAATAATTTTATCTGAAGTACTTTAAGATATGGACATATGAATTGTAGATTAGACAAAGAGCACATGTTCATTTTTTTATTTAGTAGCTAAATTTAGAGCTTCCCAAGTTTGTGAACTTACATAAGATAAGTTCTATAAGAAGGTAAAAAAGATTTAAGAAAACTACTAACCCGTATCCATTTAATCTGATATAGCTGAAGCACTTATGGGTTTTGAAACCATATAGTTTTCCTTTTGTTCTTTATACTCCTGCATTGTCCTGAATTTCTGCTGTCACTGTAGTGCAAAGGTGCAACCAAGAAAGTCGATTGTCACAAGTTTGACAAAAAGAAGCAAACGATACATAACTCAGGGAATAGAGTAATAAATTTAGTAGCAAATGTACAAAAATTAATCTTACTAATCATCAATAACATGGAATGAAGCGGCAACTATCAATTATCTAGAAGTTCATATTATATATAAAAATGTTTATAATCTAAGAATACAAATAATATCTTCTGAATATATCTCCACTTACACCCTACCCCACACCATGGATATATAGCCCGATAGTAGCAAGTTTACACTAATTTAGTCTCAGATCTTTTATTCTTTATAGGAGAGATGCTGGATAAACAAAGAAAACAAAGGTATTTTGACTGTAAAGTAACCATGAGTGAATTTATCGTCAAAACGATCCATAAACCATATACCGTAAATAATATGATATTAGTAGAACTAATATAAACTACCGACAGTAATGTTTTAATAACCTGCACTAATTCATTACAGTGTTGTACCTATGAAGTCATGCTATTAATTATTTTCAAGCTAAAAAAGGTATCAGTATCTCTTGCCAGTAACCATACGATAAACTGAACAACTAGAACATAAATTCAAATACAACATTTCTTTTCCTCGTAAATATTAGGCAATATCTGCTCCCACCTTTTGCCTAACTATTATCCAAGCAACGCAATCTATATATTCGAAATAAAATAGTTGTTTTAATTAAAAAATCTCACCTTTTGCCTTGGAACACTGTTAGCAAATGTAAGTAATTCTAGTATATAGCCAAGTAAAATGATTTAAGATCATTGGTGTGTAATCCTTTAGTAAAAGGAGAAATTTACTATATATAATAAGTATTAAATGTAAGCCATTAATCTTTTCATATGTCTTTGAGGATAGTGCTTTTGCCAGCACCCTTGCCTCCATCCATTAGTAATGGACATGACTCTTATCACACTGTGTGGATCAATTTTATCATTTGTATGTGAATTCTACCATGGTCCTAATTCTGTCACCTTCATCACTTTCTTGCTACTAAAGATGAATTTTCTTGTACTGCAATACTGGTTATGTGTTTATGCAACCATGCCAAGATATTGAGATCCGAATTTTTTGTACTTTGCACACAAAATAATGTTGTTGAAACAAACTATCTTTAAATACTATGTTCCTTTAAATACTATGTTTTTTTTCTATGCCATACCTGCAATATGCTCTTTATTCTGTTGGTGGAGTTGAAGAGATTTGGCGATAACAAAGCCACAGTACATGCTAGTAGCACTAACAATTCACCTGCATACCCTGCACCTCCCCTATTGGATGAAGTCCATTTGGCAGTGTTCTTTCAAATGTTTTCAGATGCCTTTGAATTTGAACTGGAGGTTTGTTCGAGTTTGCATAACAGAAATATACACAAGTTGATATAAACAAAGAACTTTCTTTATCTCTTCTTCTACTAAAGAATCATTATAAGCTTTTGGTTTTATGTAAAAACTAGAAAGGAAATTTAGTAATGCAAATTTCAAGCTTAATTCGCCTAGAAAAAAATTTCTTACTAAATATAATTTAATTTAGCTTTCTTACAAAAAGCTAAATGATTTTATCATCCATATTTTAAACTCATTTGTTTTACTAAAAGATCAATGTTTATTTTTTTTATATAAGGATGTATAAAATCAGTGCAAAACGATAAATGCTTTCATCATTTTTTATTTTTCATTTTGTATATTGTTAATAAAAAAATAAATGTTATATAAAAAGATTAATCATTTGTATAGAAGCATTTATTATTCTATGAACTATAATGTAGGTAAAAATAAGATTATTACGCATATGATTTCACTGTTTTATGGAGAAAGATAAACGATTTATCATTTTAATAGAATTACGTATTTAATGATATAATCTAACTTTATTGAGAAATCAGTTAAATAGAAATGAATTTATTTATATTTTATGATTTTATAAAACAGGGGATTCAAAACAGAATTAACTCAATGCGCAGCAGCACAAAGCTCTAAAACTTACAAAGCACTAACCTATTTAACACAACAAGTACATGAACCCAACATCAAGCTAATATGAAGCTGTAAGCACAGTCAAGGAAGTTAAAAATGAACTTGTGAAGGTGCTTATGGATCCACTATCAAATCATTATAAAAGCTTATAAGCTCAGTAAAGAGATATAACTAAAGATAAGGTGGTTAATCAATCAAACATTATATAAACATGTTTGCATACCCAGCTGGTATTTAGCACTAGCGATTTTTTTACTTCAAATATCAAGTGGATTGTAATTGGATAAATTTAAACATTACACGTTCAAAAAATTTAAATAGTGCACATGACTCCAAGGGATTATTTGTTCAAGGGTTTATTGCTTCATCTCTTTAGAAATGATAATACTTGAATTGTGGGTAATTTGACTCACGTCATTACATGGTTATCAATAATCACCCAAACATTGAGTAGCATTCATACTATGGTAAAAGAGGAAATTATCAACAAAATCCCAAGCATGTGGTTATGCATTCAAAAGCTGAATATTTTTCACTTAGTTCCTTGAGTAGCATGCCAGATACCGAGCCTTGGATATGATCAGAGATATAGGTGGATGTCAGATAATATTCATCATAACCTGCTTGTAACTGCACACTATCCATTGATCTTTTATTTTGACAGCCCAATAACTCCTTGGATATTTACTTATTCTTACGCCATAATATACGATCTTATTTATTATTTAGAGAACTAGTACATAAAAAGATGATCAGTGGTGATCTTGTAATGCTAGTAAATAAACATAACTCTTTATAAAATTATTTTTTTTGTTTTTGTTCACAGGTATGACCCGCAACACAAAGTCTGGTTGTGCATAGAATATATTATTGATGGGAAACCAAAGAATTATAATGCCATAGATTCTACTATAGGTATCACAAGCCATGTACCATCTTGGCTAAAGATATACTACATGTGCTTCATTAGCATTCCCTATCTAATACCATAGAAAATAAAAACCATGAGTTATAGCTTGGATACGGGTTTTCTCACTGCATCCATTGAATTCAAAGACTGACTAAAATGTGCATAACGGAGAATTCTTCTCAAGTGAGGAGGGTTACTCAAAAATGCGTTTCTTAATTGCTTAGTTTATTTGCCTATATCACTTAGTATCCTACTATGTCACCATCATAACTACTTCTAATTGTAGCTTGGTAAATCTATCTAGTCACCTACCCTACTCAGCTAATAATGTCACTGCATTTACTCCTATACGAACTCAATTCTTTTATCAAAAGGATAATATTACAATGCTAGGTTAGATTATGTATACTATAGAAATGATAATTCAAACTTTGCAGTGAGCCAGACTATGACTCCTCACTGCTCATCATATTATGCATCAAATTTCACCATGTATATGTGACCTGATACAAAGATGAATTAAAATAGCAATTATACAGAGGCTAAACATGTATATATGTAAACTAGTCATGCATTAGATGATACAAGGTGTAGATATTGAGTCTTAAAACTAAATGAACAATTTATATAAAAAAAGACTTCCTGCTTGACAGGATATAAAAGTTAGAAATCTGGACAAAGGAATATTGAATTGTCTAGGTTGAAAAGTCAGTGTACAATCACAAATTCACTCATCTTTCCTTTTTCTTCTTCTTATTATAATATGCACAAAACCTTACCTAAATACAAGGTGTATGTGTACAAGGTGTATGAAGCTTGCTCGTAGTCTGTGTGTTTTCTATGAAGTGAATTAGCCACTAGTTTTATATGCCTAGTCTAGATTTGTAGAAGATCCCTAGATAACATATGTTTGGTGATGTCCATTTGACACTTTATTTATCAAGGAAATGCATTTATTCTCCACACATAATACTCAAAATCCACATGTATACAATAACCAAATATACAAACTAAATTAAAAGTTGTGATGATTGAACCAGGTTGTAGCAACAGAAATAAATCAATACAAGTGCATTAAAACACAGAGCAGTATATTACATCGTTAGTGAATGAAATTGAGCTCCATGCTCAGCGATACTTAACATACATATATGTACCTTCATTTCCCTAGATATCTTACAACTTATATACTCAAATATGTGCAGACAATCATGCACTATGAACATCTAAATAATTAAAATTGAATTGCTAATAACTCTTCTTAACCTAATATTAAATGACTTAATTCAATAAAAATTAAGTGCACAAAACTATTCATACTACAAACCTAGATTAAAATATATATCTTCCTAGATCAATGATAATAAAAGCCAAACTCAAGTGATTACGCTATAAAGTCACATCACAAGAAGAATAGAGTTGAGGCTTGCAGACCTAAGCATTCTAAACAAAATCAAACAAATCAGAAGACAAAAAATTAAATATATACTTATCTAATATCGAATTATATCAGTCTTATCTACTATATTATGGAAAAACATATGAATATAACAAGATGTTATAAAGGCCTAATTGATGTTTACAGAAAATCAATCTTGATGAATCTTACAACAAATCATACAAATCAAATCAGTTAAATTAAAGTTCAATCAAGCTAGAAATGAATTTGGACTAAAGGAACAATTCAAGTTAAAAAAAAATCGACAATACGGGTCAAATCTTATTGATAAACAATCAGCTAGGGTTACTTCAGAAGACTCACCTATGTATAGACAAAATGACACATTGTCAGCAGGATATAATAAAGACGTTTGCCAAAGTAAGGGAGACAATGTATTGTGTTTAATGACTGACACTATAATAGCAATGCTAACACAAATACATGATAGGCTAGACCTGATGGATAAACAAATTACAAGTCTAGATAGAAAATTAAATAACTTGGATAAAACTACACAAGTAAAAGATTATGACATTAATCAACTAACAGAAAAAATATCAACCCTAAATTTAGGTCCTACTGATCTAGATAAGGGAAGAAAAACAAAAATCAGCTTTTAACCTTCAAAAAATTGGACACCATATAATGAATAGGAGATCCTTTACAGGTCCATCCAGGACTTTAATAGACAGACCTATAGAAAGTAATAATCTAGCTATAAACACCTGGGTAGACAACATATTAAGAAGATCGGTAAATACACAATCCCAATTAGAAGAAATAATAAATATAGATAATGACTTAGAAGTATTCTCAAATAACCAACTAAATACCCTAAACCCAAGAGAACTATATAGAACATGTATATTTACCATAAATACAGGATTATATAGACATCATAGGGAGGAAATTCTTTTCTTAAGTGATGGAAATCAACATATTATAAACTTAATCTCCAATGAAGCTTTTCTTACACTTTGGTGTAAGAGATTGACTTTGGGTTTAAAGAAATATCATGACATTTATATATAATTTCATGATATTTTTCTTTTATCCTTGATTATTTATTTGTATATATATGTATATTCGTGTATGTGAATGTGTTCATGTATATGTACATATATGTGTGCATATGTATATCTCAAATGATTCACGATGTTGTATAACTTTTCTACTTTGAATCATTACAGATTCCAATTTTGATTTATGGTCATATTTTCACTTCTTGTTTAATATATACATATACATACATACATATATATATATATATATATATTTGTAGACAAAGTTTGATAATAACATTTCTATTATAATATAATTATTAAAAGGGTTTATTTAATAATTAAAATAATTATTAGATCATTTAAACTCAATTTAAATTCAAAAATCATTTATTCCAAAATAGTGATATCATTGAGGATGTCATAAAGGGATTTAAATTAAAAATAAAATAAATAATTTATTACATATTCTCATTCATATAGATAAATGAATGTACTTATCCAGCTCTGTGCACTCTCGAATACCGATAGTCTATTACATATTCTAATCGTTACATATTCTGTTACAACTCTTAGACCATCCTTTATAGAACCCGGATAATCTATTAAAATAATAATTTTATTACATATTCTAATCTTTATACCACCCTTTATAGAACCCAATTAGTCATTGTCTCATAACACCGATACACTCCCGAATACCACAAATGGCAGATCGTTAAGGTAAAATTAGAACAAAGCACTAAACCAAGACATCGATATAATCTCACAATAGAATGACAATATATGATATAATGAATATACATGACTAGAACATGATGATAATATATAAGGGACCACACTAGCGGAAGTAACTGATAAATAAAAATCAATACAGAAAAATTAGAATACATAACCTCCTAAAAACATAGAGTCCAAAATAAGTATCTGATACATTGGTTTTATATACAAATAATAGTTCTGACATATACTACAAAAGTATCAAGTATACATATCCAAAACCGTTGCCACGCCTCCAAAGTGCTCCAACTGCACAATCTGATAGCATATCCCAAAAACACTCGGCTCTTAAACTACTTACTCGAGTACCTGAGAGTTGTTATGACATAAGCAGACAAAGACAAAATGTGGGTCAGACATAAAGCCTTGTGTGAGGAGAACTATCTTAAAATATTGTATATTAAAATTATATACAAATAAATATGAACTATCAAATCACAACCAGCCCTCTCCACAAATGTGGCTCAAGGGTAACCCAGACCACCTATAAACAAGTACAGTAAATCCATCTCAAAATAGGAAATCATACCATCTTGCTCTTCTCTTGAAGCGAGTCAGCACAACTAATATAATGTGGCTGAAAAATAAAAATCATACTATGATATTGGTAACCCAATATCCAAAAGTTGGGTGACCATAATATAAGTCTATTGTGAAGTACAAAAATGATAGTAAATGCAGCAATAACAACGACAGTTAACTAATAACACACATAACATAACAAAGGATAGATAACTAATAAATATGAATTAATACCCATCATTACTGAGGGGTGGAGTCAACTATAGACATATGTTACAATCCAATAGTAAATAAAAAGAGTCAATATGCTAGCGTATATCATGACCTAATGACAAATAGAGTCTATACACCAACATACCCAGAATTCTTATCGCGATTTAATAACAAATAGAGCTAGTACACTAACGTACCCAGACTTCTATCATGATCTAATAACAAATAGAGTCAGTACACTAACGTACTCAGACTTATATCATAATCTAATAACAAATAGATCCAATACAGTAATATACTCTGACTTCTATCATGATTCAAGGATTTCTCAAATAACTTGTGTTCGCCTCCCTCTAGAAAGAGAACGACGCTCGTATCTTGTGTAATACACTATCGGGACCACAAAAGAACACTGGTGCCTTATATATATGCATACGTCAAATATAACATTGCGTAACAAAATATTTCTATCCCAAGGTCAAAGCTAAGGGACACAAACTAACTTCGCCAATCGTACATACTCACCAACCCCGACTGTGTAATCAACCACCACATTGATATTGTATTCGATCACCATTGACCGCACACATATCATTTAACATTGCATCTGAATCTTGAGCTTCGCCCTGCATTCTGCTTTCCCGAGTAGCTCGAAGCTTCCTTGAAGTCATGTCGAAACCCCGTGTCACGTTGCATCTGAATCCATGGAGAAAACCCTATCAAATTGCACTCTGCCTGGGCTTTACTGTCTAGGAAAATGCATCGTTTGTTGACCGGTAATTCACAACCGGTCGACCGATGATTGTCTTTCCTAGGTAATAAAGCCCAGGCAGAAATCTTCTGATTCACCGATTTGAGCTTCCCCTTCTCTATCAATTCTCCCGATGAGTCGCCTAGCTCGCCAAGCCAAGCTGACCTTCACGGCATTGGACCTCTTTTGCAGTTCATTATTTGATGCTTTGGAAGTGGATTCAGTAAGCATTTGAAAACAATTTTCGATACAAAAATCCACTCATTGCGCGAGTAGAGTTCAATGGGCAATTAAAGTGACCCGGCTTCCTCTAGCATGCTAAAACAACATACTCGAACTCCTTGCATTGTGTGTAGCTTATAGTGTGTCAATTCATGCATGCTTATGCACATATGTTCTTACAATACACATTAGCTTCACAAGTACCATTACACTTCACTGGGGCGATTGCTTGACCCAGTGTACTCTCACGCAACTTAGTGCACACGATAGTCGCTATGGCTATGTGAAATGCCCGCATCAAACTTGTAATCAATAATATTTCTGTGCAATCAAACAATTGCATATCTATATAAATAAACACACATACCAATTAGAATACATCACATAGTAGGAAATATTCAATAATCTACGTCATCCCACAATCCCCTAAAATTCATACATGTCTTAAGAAAGCTTCAATACCAATCGAAGAAATTAAGTATTCAAGCAGCTATACATCATCTCTCAAGTACCTAATTGTACTATGGAAAGGGGATTGTGCACAAAACAAACACAGAGTTCAAAGACGTAGACAATCAATTGAAGAGTAAGCTAAAGTGCGTCAGTATTGAAATATACAATGGACTCCGAGTCACATCAAAAGGCAATGCATCTATATAGATCTCATCTCGACCTCATAGTAGGCATGAATGATATGCGGTCTATTCCAGATAGCTATCGTTATCGCTCTTTGATTATATTATAGATGATGAAATTATAATTACCATAAAAGCAACCAAATACATAAGGTAAGCAATAATCAAACAATAGCAGACAACAATAAACAATAATTAGGCAACAAACAATGACAAGTAAGCAAGAGTAAGCAACAATGACTAACGTACAAATCATTTAACATGCAAGCAAGCAATCAACAAAATCAACAACAACCAAAATCAGCCAATAGAAAAATCAAACAACAACAAATAATATCAAACATTAGCAATAGAAAACAATAGCAACTTATAAGCAATAATAAGCAACAAGAAATAACAAACAACTATCAATCCATAGCAAATAACAAGCATACAGAAAAATGAATTATGCAAAAGGAATCTATACCAACTTGCACGATAACCATCTAGAGTCAAACGTTCCTATCAAACTATAAACTCCAAAGAGTCCATACATAGTTCAAAAGAAACAAACATCTAAGTGATGTAACCTTTTCCTTGAATCTAATACATGAATGAAAATTACACCTCTCGCTTCAAAAAGGAAAACTTATACGATATACTGGATCATCGAGTCTCTAAACTCTCGGATAAATCCAGCAATCAATGTTTCAACTTTCTTTCCGCTCCAAACAGAACTCATTCTCCAAAAAAATAAAATTCAACTAAATAAATACCTAACACATCAATTTAATACCTTAAACCCCAAAGTAGGCCCTAAATATATTTTCACCAAACTTATATGGAAACATATAACCCAATGGGTCTTATAGTTGGTGAGGTCCTACATCAGTAGTATATATACACAACTGCTAGTAGCCCTTTTGAAGGGCATACTTCCATTGTGTAACTCCACTGATGTAACAACCTTCACTTCCTGACACGAATCATGCCAAGAAATACGAGCTATTGGGTTTTTGAAACATTATAGAGCATAATTATAGAGATAGAGTTCTAAAATATTCTACACTTTCAGATCTCATAGCGGAAGGAATTAAAATATAAATACAAAAAATTTATTTTTAAGAAAAACAATTTCCAAAAATATTTTATTTTCATATAACTGTTTCCAAGTTATAATAAAAGTTTGACAACATTATATACCGTAGAAAACAAGAAATGATATATGAAAAATTTAACGTGAAGCTCCTTCATCCACGTACTATGCCCAATTCAACTGCTAACTTGTCATCCTATTTTGGGGAAAAATGAAAAGGGGTGGGTTAAAAATAAAGTTTGGTGAATGAGTACAGGATTAATATGTTACGATCAAATGCAATTAACTTCAAAGCTATTCTAAATTACATTGGGTATGCTATAAGTGTCCATGAATTCATAAGGTCGGTTATCTAAGGGTTCTTGTTTAATACAAAAGTCTAATCAAATCTCACACTAATGATCGGCCAGCATCCTTTGAGTTATCCAAAACTACCTATCATTACTACGCTCGAGAGGAGAACCTCGAAATCCAAACTCAACTGTAAACTAACAATGTGACTCATACTATGCAACCACTGTCCACCTATTGATCATAGTGCCAAATGTCTCTTGTCGTAGCCTCTTATCATCCTGCACCGGCATCCACCTGTACTACGTTGCGCCAAAACCGTGCTTACAAGAACTCCCACTAGGATCTGGGTCACCCATCTGGTATCTCCGTAAGTGTTACGTGCCACCACGATGAAATAACCCATGAGTGTCTACGAAATACATCGCCCTAGCCAATTCTCATTCTTATCAGGGTACTCAACTATTACCCAAACCACAATAACCTATTGTCCTTTGATAGGGGATTTATAGCCATACATTATCTTGATAGGGAATTTACTGCCCTACCATATCCAATATGTTTACTTAGTTTAGAAATAGGCTCAAACAATTAACTTTTCATTTATACATTTCCTTTTTGAAATTATATAAATTTATATTATAAACCTGGGCTTTAGGACAAGGTTGAACTCGTGTATTTTTCGTTCGAACGGTTGACCCAAACAAACCCCAGGTCGACTGCTATCGGTCGACCAGTCGTACACTAAAATTTAGGGTTTTCTGTATATTTTTAATTGTCGTTTTAGTTTGTTTAATTCCGTTAATTAGCATCGATTCTTTGCAGCGATTAACTAAACAAGTAATTATAATAACCAGTCAATATTTCATAAATTTCATAGATTTATATAATTTCAATTTCAATTGTTTAATCTATGGCTTATAATTAAATAATAAAAAAGTATGCTAACATTAGATTTTCCCATTTACAGTGATTTCAACACTACCCAAGATTATAGATTTTAAATTAGAGTTTTGCAATATAATCATAAAATAGGTGTATAAATCATTATCCATGTTAACCATTTACTGTAATTTATCTTCCAAAGTATTAACATATTTAATTGTAAAAGCATTGTATACTTATGAACATCAAGTTAACCTTTTACTGTAATTTCTAATCTAAGACTGTAGATATGGTTTCATAATTTAATTCACAAAAAGCATATACTTGCATCAAATTAGGTTTATCAAATTATAGATTTTAAATCTAGTCTAGTTTACATATTCCAATTTAATAATCAAAGAAGTATGCTAGCATTTAACCTCAGATTTATCCGTTTACCGTTACTTCAATTTCAATTTTCTAACAACCTAAATCAAATAGAATAGATCAAATTTAAATGTAAATAATCATCTAATTAAATTTTTTTCCCACTCATCTCAAATCCTAAGCTCTTCCTATTTGCTTTGCTTGAGGATTGCATCTCTTTTTTAATTGCTTGGAATCATCTTTGTCATCGCCTGTGGATTTCCCTTTTTCTTTTGATCTGATCAAACCCCTTCTGTTAATTTTAAAATATCTTTTACTTTTATTTGATTTATAGTGAAGAAACTATGTTGAAGGAGAGAAGAAGTTTTTGTAGAGTTTGGTTGTTGTAATTGGTTATGAGAATTAGGGTTTCATTAGTTATATATATATTTATAGGGGAAGTTTAGGTTTTTGGGTAATAATTTCATAGAATCTGGTTCACTCATCTTATCCTTCATTCCCAAGCAAAGATATTTGGTTAAATCTAGGCTGTTAGATCAAATACATTGAAATTGGACCCTTTTTAAACAATAAGTTTTATATATTTAAACTTTCATTTATGGTTAAGTAATATATATGCAATTCTCTTTACCTTTATCATAAATTAATTTACATTTGTTTCCTTTTATTGTGATAAACCTAATCTTTTCACTATCTTAACTTAAGTCATCCTAATTCTAATCAATTCATTAATTCATATACATATGTTCATATATTACTAACCATTTAATATATAAATATATGTACACATCTTGACTGTGATTAATAAATTTACTTTTCTTTTTCAATTACTTAACTAGCACTTAACTTTCCATATTTAGTTTATTATACTTCTCACTTTTTAATGTCATCAATGACCATTTATTTCAATTTCGTCAATACTATTCATTTACATTTACGCTTCTATTATTATTGCATACAGTAGAGAACCATATATTTGTTTTCAAGAGTACACCCATATGTATATATACACATATATTTGTTTTTCTTTTGTTTATTGAAAGAATTAAAGTGAATATCTATTTATATAAAATTCATTCTTCCATTATTATTTTCTTACCTTTATGTAAATAAACTTTTTCCCGTTTTCTCTCTGTCAATCTAATGATCACATTGCCTTAATATGGGAAACAAATTACAATTTAAGTTAGTCAATTAAAGATTACAATCTAAATTAATACCCTTAATTGTCGTTCTATAAATATATAGACATATACACATTGTTAACTTTTGTGGGAAACCTAGGATTTCTATTCAAACATGAAAGTATGTATTTTGATTAAAGATCTTATCCTTTACAAATAAATGAGCATATATTCTTCCTCTCTCTTTAATATATTACATGCGTTCTTGTTCTTCAGAACATGTTATCATATCTCTATTCTAACATAAACTATCTATATTTGGTAATAAATCCCATTATTAGTTATTGTCTTTATCCATATACTACTCTTAAGATAATCTTTAACTTTCCTATATATGTATTTCACTTTCATTTATACAATTTTTGACAAACCCTTTCTTTTCAAAATATGTAACTTTTATTACATGTCTTTCCTTTTTATACATATTTTGTTACTCTATCATTTTTTCAAAATAATCGTTCGCCATACATTTTTACTCCTACTTTTCAAACATATATGAAAGTAGATGTATTCTTTCCTTTTGAAGTATTTTGCTATATTCTCCTTTTAACATTCGTAACATATATTATTTAGTAATAAATTCCATAGAAGGGTAATTAATGTCATTTATCTTTACGCTAAATATCTTTCTCTTATTTATTAACATACGTTGACAAAATTGTACCTTTTCAAATGTGTATAAATACTCTTTCTCCTTTTCATTTCTTCAGTATATGCAGCCTATTAATTGCAACAGTAATTAATGTTTTGCCTTAGAAACATTTTTACGTTTATGTCTATAAATTTTTTTTTCCATTCTTTTCCTTTTAAATGCACACTCATCATTATATCATCTTTCTTTTTTTTCTTTTTTCTTGAAGGTAAATTATACATATTCAACATATCTCTTAACAGTTAAGTTCTCTTATTCTTTCTTTAATCTTTAAACTTACTTCCAAAATTGGCGTAAAACACAAATTGTGCGCTACAATAAACATTCCTTGTCTTCTTCATACGATATCCTTTTCTAACAACTCATTTATGAATTTGGACTAGAAATTTTACTTGGCCCAATGGAAAATTCAGATTCCTCAAATCCCTTCAGTTATAGAAATTTACTATTTTATCCTTTTTGTGAAATTACATTTTGGCCCTTATTATTATTTTAATTTATTATTAAAATTTCCGTGGTGGTACATTCTCCCCCCTTAAAACGATTTCATCTTCGAAATCTCTAAGGATGAAAAAATGTAACTTACACACACAATAATCGATAGATACAACCATCTACTCATCCATCATCTACAGACATCTATATATATATGCAACGTGAAATGCACGTGAAATGCACGTGAACCTATACTAAAGCAAAATGGTACATTTCATATTTTACTAGGAATAATTATCTACTAGGAATTTGTGTAATGTTTGGAATCACAAAGAATTATATTTTCTATTATTATTGAAATTGAAGATGTAAAATATGGTAAACATCCATATTTTATACATTGCATTTTTTGGGTATATTCTTTGTCATTTCAAATGATACATTTTGTGATAAAACTGAATAGTTTATAGAAATTTACATTGATACACTCTTCATTCCAACATATTAAAATACTTCCTAAATCCTATTCCATTTTATGATAACGTCCAATTATCTTTACCAATCTATCTCAATTAACCAATAACAAGAAATTCCTATACAATTTCTTAATGACACTTCTCACGAATTTGGGGACTATTTCCCCCTTATTTTCCATATTCAAGCAAGTGCAACGCTTTACATTACTATTCCTATGCTTACATTAAGGCATACATTAACTACTATGATACCAATCAAATAACATATATAAAATATGTACTTTTCCATTCTTGTCCATTTGGCCTGCCCAAGCTTTCAAATGAACAACATAATACCTGGATTGTCTGAAGCCAACAAGTATTCTATTCTTACCTACATGGCATAGACCTTGCAGCTAT
The DNA here is from genome assembly GCA_030765085.1 of Allium cepa. Taxonomy (NCBI): domain Eukaryota; kingdom Viridiplantae; phylum Streptophyta; class Magnoliopsida; order Asparagales; family Amaryllidaceae; genus Allium; species Allium cepa. The sequence continues at coordinate 942,590,805 of CM060945.1, read as the reverse complement.
AATGCCCAACCTATTCTTACCGTTTGCCTAATGCAATCAATGAAATGTCTATTTGTCACTTAACGCACATAGGTATTGAAGTAGACCTTCCTTGGGCCCTTTTCACTTCAAACCAAAAAACTTCTCATTTTACTTTTTATCTTTGTCCCAGCATTTCATTGTTTTCAATCTCCACTTATTTCTTGTAGGCTATGTAGTTCTATTCAAGTTTAAGTGATAATTAAAACACTTTTATTTTACATTTTAATCAAAATCCTTTTATTTTAACATCGTTTACACAAAATTAGTGAGTCTTTAAAACTATAACGGCCCAATTTTATCTTTACCTTTTAAATCAAAACTGTTGATTTTACCATTTCCACAAATCCAATAAGTTGCCTAAACCTTTAAAATCTTTCATTCATTTTTTACAAACATTTTCTTTTACTAGGACCATGACATTGTCTTAAATTATCAAAAATGATTAAACTTAACAAAAATGTAATAAAAACACACCTTTCGAAAATCTTCTTTTGTAAATAAGAGAATTTCACAAAAGTATATTTATAAAGGTAGCATGGTTGTTTTAACTTATTATTATTAATTGGAGTATAACAAAACAAAAACAATTATAAAGCGTTTTCGAATACATAACCACTTCTTAATCACAAAAGGAGTTCAAAAGTTGTGTTTTACAAACTTCTCAAAATTTTCTACGAGTTCTATCGTTGTAAACAATATGCATATTGGAGGTAAGTGCGACAATGCGCATAACAGACAAAACAAAAGTTCGAATATAGTTATTGGAAAATAGCTTTTCACCAATTTCCCATCTTTTTACTTCTTAAACAAATTGCCTAAAGTTTGTCTAACTATATATGTAAAATCACAAACCAACTCTTTTTTTTCTTTCGGAAGTTTGTTTTAAAAGCACAATGCATATTGAAGTAAGTGTAACAACATGTCTATAGACAAAATAAAAGCTTTTTAACAGTTACTGAAAATTTTGCTTTTTGTCAAATTCTTTTAATTTCACCTTTCAGACAAACTTTATATAGTTTGTCCGATTATTTTATAGAAAATCGTAAATTAACTTATTTTTCTTTTTAAAAATCAGACATATGCTGTTTTGCATTTTACACAAAACATTTTCACTGCTTTATCACTTGAACTGGAGTAGACAACGTTAACCTGGTTACAACAACCCGCATATATATAACAATGCTTTAAGCACATAAGGTTTTTATCTCCTCCTTTTTGCTTTTAAAATGACTATCTCAAGTTCATTCTCAATTTAGTGTCTAACTTCAATTTGAAAATGCTTTACCTATACCTTTAAGTGGATATGAGTTCTTGCAACTATTACAAATATGGATATAGGATCTCTACTTTACTAGAGAAATTTTCCTTAAGTCTGTATAAGCCTCTTCCCTTATACTGTCAACATCATATTCCTATTATATGGATCTCATGTTACTAATCTTCTTTTTTCATTCCTAAATACATAATTTACTTGCAATTGCTAGTTGGTATAGAGAGCCTCCATTAGCTTTTCAAGAGCCATCCCTTTAAAACTTGTATGTATTCTTGTGATTGAGAATTATTTTCAAATTTTTTAAAGATAGTATAGACGGGAATAAAGAGAAACTCGACATACATACATATATATAATCATTGGAAAACTTCTTGAAAACTTTTATCTATATATACATGTATATTTTAAAAACTCATTTTTGATAAATTTTTGGAAAACATTTTGAAATTTGCAAAAACCTTTCAAGTACATTCTCTCAATACGTGCCTAATCCCTAATGACTCATAAACCTAAGCTTTGATACCAAATGAAACAACCCGTACCTCCTGACACGAATCATGCCGAGAAATATGTATTGTTGGATTTTTAAAACATTATAGAGCATAATTATAGGGATAGAGTTCTAAGACATTTTACACTTTCAAATCTTAAAGAAAAAAGAATTAAAATATAAATATAGAAAATAGACATTTCAGAAAAACAACATCAAAAAGTACTTGTTTTACATATACACTGTTTCCAAGTTACAATACAAGTTTAACAACATTATATACAACAGAAACTACAAGAAGAATAATAAATGATGTGGAAAACTCTAACATGAAGCTCCTTCCTCCTTGTACTATGCCCAATTCAACTGCTAACCTATCATCATGTGGAGGGGAAAAATGAAAAGAAGGTTGCATCAAACATAAAGTCTGGTGGATAAGTACAAGTTTAATATGTGATAATCAAGTGTAGTTAATTCTAAGGCTATTCTAAATGACATTGGGTGTGCTACAAGTGTGTGTGAATTCACAAGATTCGTTATCTAAGGGTACTTGTTTAATACAAAAGGCTGATCGAACCACACACTAATGATCGGCCAATGTTCGTTACTACGCTTGAGAGGAAAATCCCGAAATGCAAACTCGTACTACAAACTAATAATGCGACGCAATGTCCACCTCTTGATCGTACTGCCAAATGTCTCCGATCGTAGCTGCTTATTTTCCTACATCGAAGTCCATATGTACCGCATCACGCCAGAAAAGTACGTACAAGAACTCCTGTTAGGGTTGGGCTTGCTCATTTGGTATCTCTGTAAGTGCTGCATACTACCACGATGGAATACCCATTAAATGTCTATGAAATACATCGTCCTAGCAACTCTCATTCTAATTTGGATACTCAACTGTTACCCAAACCGCAATAACCTATTGTCCTTTGATTGGAGATTTACAGCCCTACATTCCATTGATAGGGGATTTACAACCCTACCATCTCTAGTATCTTTACTTAGCTCAGAAATAGGCCCAAATAATCAATTTTCCACCTATATAATTTTTTTCTAAAATTATATATATTTTTTTATTATAAACCCAGGCCACAGGCCAAGGTTCAATTCATGCACTTTTCATTTGAATAATCGACCCAGACAAACCACAGGTCGACCGCTACTGGTTGACTGATGGGAATTATAGGTCGACCGCTACTGGTTGACTGATGGGAATTATAGGTCGACTGATCGTACTCTAAAATTTAAGGTTTTTTTGCACATTTTTAATTGTCATATTTATTTGTTTAATTCCATCAATTAGCATTTTCCCTTGTAGTGATTACACTAAACGAGTAATTATAATGACCAATCAATATTTCATAGATTCATAGGTTTGTAAAATTTCAATTTTAATCGTTTAATCTAAGGTTTACAGTTAAATAAAAAAAAGAAGGCTAACTTCATATTTGCCAATTTACAGTGATATCAACACTACCCTAGATTATAAATTTCAAATTAGAGTTTTGTAAAATAATCATAAAATAAGGGCAAAAGTCAATATCCATGTTAAACATTTACTGTAATTTATCTCTTAAGGTTTTATCAAATTCAATTTAAAAAGCAGCGTATACTTATGAACATCAAGTTAACCTTTTACTATAATTTCTAATCTAAGATTTTAGGTAGGGTTCACAATTTAATTGCCCAAAAAGTATGTACTTGAATCAGATCATTTTTATCAAATTATAGATTTTAAATCTAATCTAGTTTACAGATTCCAATTTAATAATCAGAGATGCGTGCTAGTATTTAACCTCAGATTTATCCATTTACCGTTACTTCAATTTCAATTTACTAACAACGTAAATCAAATAGGATAAATAAAATTTAAATATAAATAATCACCTAATTAAATTTGTTCCCGCTCGTCTCAAAACCTAAGCTCTTCCTATTTGCTTTCCTTGAGGATTGCCTTTCCTTTTTAATTGTTTAGAACCATCTTTAACTATGCACGTGGATTTCCTTTTTTGTTGATTTGACCAAATCACTTCTTTTAATTTTGATCTATCTTTAACTTTTATTTTAATTTATGTTGAAGAAATTATGTTGGAGGAGAGAAAAGTTTAGGTAGAGTTTGGTTGTTGTAATTGTTTACGTGAATTTGGGTTTCAGTAGTTAGATATTTATAAGGGCAGGTTAAATTTTTAGGTCATCAGATTAGCTTAGGTAATTAGTTTCAAAGAACTTAGTTCACTCGTCTTATCCTTCGTTCTAGTGCAAAGATACTTGGCTAAATCTAGGCTATTAGATTTAATACATTAAACTGGACGCTTTTTTTAACAATAAGTTTTATATATTTAAACCTTCGTTTAAGGTTAAGTAATATATACGTAATTCTCTTTACCTTTATCATAAATTAATTTACATTTGTTTCCTTTTACTGCGTTAACATAATCTTTTCACTATCTTAATTTAAGCCATCTTAATTCAAATAAATTCATGATTTATATACATATGTTCATATATTATTAACGATTTTATATATAAATATATGTACACATCTTGACTGTGATTAATAAATTTACTTTTCATTTTCAATTACTTAACTAGCACTAAAATTTTCACATCCAGGTTATTATATTTTCCGTTTTTATTGTCATTAATGACCATTCATTTACTTTCATCAATACTATTCATTCACATTTATGCTCTTATTATTATTGCATATCGTAGAGAGCCATATATTTGTTTTCAAGAGTGCACCTATATGTATACATATATACGCATATTTGTTTTCTTTTCATTTATTGAAGGAATTTAAGTGAAGAATTATTTATATAAAAGCATTCCTTCGTTCATTTTCTCTTACCTACATATAAATAAACTTTCCATCTTCCCTTTGTTAGTGTAACAGTTACGTTGCCTAAGTTTGTGCAATAAATTATTTAATTCAATCAATTAAAGATTACAATCTAAACTAATACCCTTAATTGTCATTCTCTGTATATATATATATACACACACATATATATATACATACAGATATATATATATATAGATGTATACACATTATTAACTTTTGTAGGGAACCTGGATTTCTATTCAATCATGAAAACATGTATATTGATTAAACGCCTTATCCTCCATAAATAAAGGAATGCATATTCTTCCTCTCTCGTTAATTAACAATTCATTATCATAATGGATTACCTTTATTTTTATAATATTATATGCATTCTTATTCTTCTTTAAACATGTTCTCATATCTCCTTTCTAACATAAACTATCTACGTTTGATGATAAATCCTGTTATTAATTAGTGTGTTTATCTATATAATTCTCTTACAATAATCCTTAACTCTACTGTATATATTTATCTTTTACACATACAATTTTATACATATGCTTCTTTTCAAAATATGTAACTTTTATTAAATGCTTATATATATTTTGTTACATTGTCTTTCTTTTCAAAATAACTGTTTACTTTGTGCATGCATTGTTATTCTTGCTTTTAGACATATATCGATATACTCTTTCTCTTTTCATTTCTTTAATATATGCCGCCTATTAACTACATCAGTAATTATTGCTTTCCAACATTTTCATATTTGCGTGCATAAATGTTTTTCCACTATTTTCATTTTAAATCCACACCCATCATTATATCAACTTTCTTTTCTTTTTTCTTGGAGGTAACTTGTACTATTCAACTTATCTCTTAACAAATAAGTTTTCTTTATTTTTTATTAAACTTTAAACTTGCTTCCAAAAAAGACGCAAAACAAAAAATAAGCACTATAGTAAACATTCCATATCTTCTTCATACGATATCCATTTATGCCAATTTATAAATGAATTTGGGTTAGACTAATCTACTTGACCAAATGGAAAAGTCAGATTCTCCAAATCTCTTCATTAATAGAAATTTAATATTTTATCCTTTCGAAATTACGTATTTACTCTTATTAATATTTTAATTTATTATTAACAAAAAATTGAAATATTATAATTGACCTTGCATTTTCCAACCCATGATAAACCGAGTCATTTATAATTAATCTAAATATTGGGCTCGGTCCACTAATTCACACCCATCGCAAACGTACTATTAAGGCCATATGATTTCAACTCCAAAAAATATTAAGACTCTTAAGTTCATTATTTATTTATATTCATTTATTTACTTGCTATGACTTCCTTTTGTTTTATAGGTTTACTGCTTTTATTTCTCCTTTCCATTGATGTTATTAATGACATTTATTCATCATGCCTATTCAATTTCCTTTTACCATTCTCATATTTCTTTGTTGTAGTTAAACTCATCAAATGGTTTACTACCCATATTGACTTCATTACAATAATTTTCCTTTGACTCATTAATTTGTTACATTATTTGTATTTAGCGTTTTATTTATAATTAATATGATTCACTACACATATGTATTAACATTGTAACAGACATTTATTTATTTATTACTTAAACTTATACTTTACACACACACAATTAGTAAACGTGATTATTTATAATTCTACTTATAACTTTTTAGTTTCTACATTTAGGGATTTTTAGAAATACATTTATATGTAAATTTTCAAGAAATATTTACTTCAATATATTATTGCATTGAAATCGTACCTTTCCTAAGAAGAAAATGTTACCGTTGCAAATATACGTAAACTGACTAAAGTGGGATTGTGCTGTATTTGCAATTACAAAGAATTTTTTTTAATTATTTTTACCGAAATAGACAAAACATCACTATTTTGCACATCTCTTTCCTTTGGCTGTATGAATATTCATTGTTATTTCAAGCGATACATTTTTCATGTAAAATTGTTCGTATATAATTGTGAAGTTGGACAGTTTATGCAAATTCACACGACAATCAATACAACTAGGTTGTACATTCTACAATTTCAATGAATTAAAACATAGGAATTTAAATCCCAAATCAAACTATAGCATCTCCAATTGATGAGTATCAAGTTTAAGAATTTACACCCCAAATAAAAAATATGGAATTAACTACCCAAGTCTATCAATATTATATTTAATAAACTTTAGGGATTATTCTCCTTAAATTCCCGAACTATAGTGTTTATACCATTTTATCAAAGTTATTTAATTTATTGAATGTGTATTCAAGGATTTCAAACTAAATTTATTCATTTAGACCTACAATTGGTGTAGTACTATGTAAGTTATATAATTACTTTCTCACCTTACGATTTTCAAATATCCAGATCCAAATCCATTCTTTTTTGATTAACCCCTTTTCTTTTAGACCAAAAATATATGTATATGTACTATTATAATTAAAGATCTGAGAGGAGATTTGGGTATTTTTATAATTTCTAGAAATAGCGGAGAAGGAGAAATGGTAAAGCTCCGTTGCTCAGTTCAAAATATATGAGAAGAAAATTAAGGGTCTAGGTCTGTATTTATAAGAGCTTGAATCAATTCGTTTTGTTAGATTAAAATATATTAAATTTGGGATATTTCGACCTAGGTTTAGGGTGCGTCGGTCCTAACCCACCGGTTGACCAATTGCATAAAAGCGATCGTCCGACTGTATCATGCTGTTGACTGGTGGAGGTAACATATGATTTATTTCCCCTTTTATGTTTGCTTAAACATGTTGAATTATTAATGTTAACTTACCATTGCATTATTAGTATGTATTTCCTTATTTGAATCCCCTTCTAATTATTTCGGATCTGAAAACTATAAACTCTGTTAACTTATTCACTTGAACACTAATTGCAAAACTTTATATGAAAGTTGATCGAAAAAATACCACAAATGCAATAGTGTACGTTTCATGGTCAAATTCGAACATTTTCTCGAATTCCATTTTTGAGCCTTGTTAATTACTTATTAATTCTTTTTAATTAATTTCTATTTATTTTATAGGGTGGTACATCTGCATGTCGTGCCCTCTCTATGATGCAATGGATTTTCTTATTGGCATCATTTCCTTCCAGTTATCTACATTGACATACTCGAACTGTATGTAAACACTGAACACCACATGTACTCTTCCCATACATGCAGAAACATCAAAGAATTATCGTTCCATGTGGATCATGATTTTTTCTTTAAGTGCCTCGCACTACTCGATTGCCCCAAGTGTGACGACCCGGATTTTGGACATTTGAATTTGGAGTACATAATTGATTTTAAATATTGAGGTGTAGATTTTTAAATTTAATTTCAAATATCACTAATTATTGTATAATTAAATCATTGAATTTAATATTCGAAATTGGGGAAAATATTCAAAATATCAATTGAGTCTTTAGTTTTGAGTTTGTTAAAATAATTTGATGGCTTATAAAATTTATATTAATAGCACTGAAGGTGATAGAACTTTTAAAATTTAATTTAAAAAGTATTGTGTTCAGTTTTGAAAATATACCGTTTAAATTGATATTTAAAAATAGTCTATCGAGGCACAGTCTCGGATTTCGACGAAACCAGTTCTATTGGATCCGTAATAGTGTATTATTATTGAATTTCAATTTTCGTAGCATTTGGAGTTGTCGTGTGATCGTACGGTAGATAAACATGCGGAGATTCATATCGAAAATTTAATATAATAACCGGGTCCAAAAAGCTATCTTCTCCATACGATCGAGTTAGGACTCAAAACCTTTTCCATTGCATTCAAAATAGGGGTTTAACATTATAAATGTCTAGCGGCACGCCTCGATAGGGATTCGTGATTTTAAGCTACGTTAATCGATATAATTTGAATTTGAATTTGAATTAAATTTAATATATTATATATCAACATCAGACCTTTTCGGCCTTTATCTCAAAGGAACACGTGTCCTGCCCTTCCAAATACGTGTATTTTCTTGTCTCCCATTTTCATTTAAGAGCACGCAAGCAGATATATTCGCAAGCAAGAATGATGGACGAACAAATCAAATATTAATATCCACCTGCAAATAAAATCTCCATCCCTTTTCTCTTCAGTTTATTCGCTTATACTAAAAAAAAGGAGGCATATGAAATCAAATTTCATTTTGTTCGTACGAAATTATCTCGTATCTGTTCGAACCCAAATCAACATTTTATTCAATGGGATGGGGGCGAGCTTCTCCAATTAGTCGAGATCGAAGAATCAATGTGACGTCGTCATGATTAGGCGAGTGCGGTTTGAGGAACTCAACAATTTTGTCAATCATATGTTTGCTAGGGTTTCGATTATAGGAAAGTGTGGGCTTCGAATCGAGCAGGGGACGATGGAGTCGGGTTCGGGGCATCAAGGCATCTCAGTGGATCGAGTGTGGCAGAGTGCGGTGGAGTTTTGGGAGGTGCGACGTTTTGGGTTCGTGGGTGGGTCGTGAGCAGATCGAAGTTGGTCGCGACATTCCGGGTTGAGGCCGAAGGTGCTGGCTTAACGAGGGTAGACGTGGGGTCTGGGTCACATTTTTATTTGCAGTGAGGTATAACCTATTATAATTTTTAATTACATATATATATATATATATATATATATATATGTATGTATATATATGTTAGGAAGGATATTTTTACAGTAAGATATTATACAATTCTGTTTGAATTTAATTTATATATATATATAAGATTTTTTGGAAAATATAGGATATTTCTAAAATATTGCAGAATGTATAAAGACTAGATTTTTAATGTATATAGGTTAATAGTTTTTGTGCATGTAATTTCAAAAGAGTTTTGAATAAATATATATATACCTATTTTTCATTTGGTAGTTTATTTTTAAAATAACGTATTATAGAGATTAAATGGTTTTATCTAACTTATCTAAATTATTTTCTATACTAAAAGATTTTTAAAATGAAATTTGTTTAAATTAAATAATTAGTTAATTAAAGTTGTTTAAATGATAATTGATCATTCGATTAGTCAAGATGTTAATAAAACATATAATGTTTGTTACAGGGCCCAAAATATTGGAGAGAATAGTCGAGATGGAAATGGAATGCAAACAAAAATCAAAGGTGAGTTAATCTCACTCATTTGGATTACCTTTTAAATTTAAATAGTTAAATTTAAATTATTGGTTGTTTGCTTGAACTGAAAATTTATTATCAGCTTTGATGTGATATGTTATATATAGTACACACACACACATATATATAATGGAGTGATTAATTTCCCGTATTATATAGCGGATGAGACCCTATGCGCCCCGCGTAATAGCAGATGACCTTTTATATCGCGATATCTCACCTTGAAGCGGGATTGATATTTTAAATTATTGTGCAAACATTGGTGGATGCAGGGAAACAGGTTGGAGGGATCCAATTGGATTCCTTAAATGTTAAATTTATTTTATATTCTGTAATTTGATTTATGTGATAATCTGTGATGGGTTATATTGATTATATTGGGAATTGTTATTATTGAATGCTATGGCTTGGTTGAATATATATCGATATTTGAGAAAAATGAAATATATATATATATATATATGTGTGTGTGTATATATATATATATATATAAATTTTGGATTTTTTAAGGAAATAAAAAGGGAAATTTTTAAGTAAAATAATTATAGTGAATTCAAATAAATTAAAGGAATGAATTTGGGAAAAGGATAAAGGATTGATTTTAAATCCTATATATTAAATTCAAGAATGGGAAAAATAGGGATTTTGAATAAATGGGAAAAGGGTTTTATTTAAAATAAGGACTTAAGTAATATTATTTAGTAAAGTACTAAGAAATATATTTTTGAAATTTAAGATTTGAAATGAGTTTGGGAAAATAAAAGGAGAATTTAAAATAAAGTATGAAATTGGTATTTTCGATTTAAATAAGAATTTAAATCATAAATAAAATGTGTGAATACGAGATAAATGAGTTTTGAAATAAATTTTGATAAGGAAAGGAATTTATTTTAAAATGAAGTTGGTTTTGGAAATCAATTTGAAAACCGACTAAGTGTTGAAACTGTGAATAAAGGAAAATGAGACTGTGAAATTTATAAATTGGGTTTATAAATAAAGTGAAATATTTATCAGAGGATAATTTGGAAGAATAAATTCAGGATGGGAATTTATAAGGAAAAGGTATCTGCTAAAAATAAATAGTGGTTTACTTTTTAAAGATGTGGAAAGGGAAGTGTATTTTCCTGAAAAGCCGAGTATATTTTCAAAGAAAGATTTCCAAGTATAAGTTAGACGTTTTAAAGTGGTTTTAAAAGAATGTTTTAGAGAAATTTTATTATTTTAAATCGTTTCAAAATTTTAAAGTAAATATTTATTTAAATTAATTATAGTAGTAATTATTTTAAAGGTTTAACTAGTTTTATGATTTAAAAGATAATTATTTAATATTTATACCTTATAACAACTTTTATTTTAAAATTAGTTTTGGCTTAAGTTTTACATGAGAAATTATTATAAAATTTCGTAACTAGTACTTTAAATAAAGTATTTTAAGTAGTTTTGTTTTAAGTGTTTTAAAGCATATATATCTTTGGATAAAGTGATTTAAATTATTTAAAGTCTAAGTTATTAAGACTCGGTGCTTGTTAGTGGAAATAAAACAATTTGGTGGAAATTTATTCCACGAAAGAAAAGTGACTTGAAAACTATTTTCAAAAGGGTTGAAGTATAGAAAAAATATATTGAGAAGATATTTTGAAATAAATAATTTTTCAAATTAATAAGGATGATGGTTGTTTGTGAATGTTATATGATAGTTAAATAACCAACTATCAATATTGGCCAATGCACTGATCGTTTCGAAGAGACCGGATTAGGATTAATTTTTTGAAAATCACCTCGATCTAGTTTAAACGTTTTTGTGAGGAAGACAAGAGCTTGGAGTTGAAGATGGAGTAGTGAAGTGCAAGGGCTAATCTCTACTAATCCTGAAGGTGATTCCAGAATGGATGTAGTAAGAGTAGTGCCTTCAGTTCCGTTCGGACCCGGAACGGACTTGTATGGACAAATGCTATCAGAACATCGTCAGGTGGACGGTGAGCATTCTAAGTAAATGTGTGCTAAAAAGATAACACATAGCCTTGAGCCTCATTAATCAGGAACGGCTAAAACAGGGGAGGTGCAACAAGGCTAAGTGGCTAGTAACCAATTAGGGTAAGGTCATCCCTGTCTAGATGTCCCTTTTATTCGGCTATGTGGGCGGTTGTTGATCCCAACCGTGGGGTAATCTTATTCGGACTATCCAGTAAGGGGTAGATCCGGTCTTGTATAGCAGGGGATCGGGGTGGATCCTCGGTACGGTGATCTAGACCACTAATGTGATGGGCGGTAACCTAGTAGCCCTGCCATTGTATGGAATCCAATCTTCAATAAGCATCTGTATGGTTTTAATTGTGCCCAACTATTGTTGAAATGTGAGAAGCAAGCATTTCAGCTAGATTCTATTTTACTTTCGATAGAAACTATTACAATATCAGACGGATTCTATAAAAATGTTTTGGTTATCATAAGGTAAAAACCCAGCATGTTTATTTGTGGCGTGGTCTTACGAGATACCTTTGATTTCAAAGAATTTTGTAAACTTTAATAATCTAATTGAGTGTGTTTTCTCACTCTGGTTTTTCAGAGTGACTCGGCTGTTATTTAACAATAATGCTCAGGTCAGACCGAGTATTATAGATACAGGAAAGGATGCTGTGGAGCTCAGGAGACGAGCTGGATGGCGAGACGTACCACACGTATTTGATGTATTATCCGCTTGTATGGTTTGCTTGTAACGACCCAATTTTTTTTAAATATTTTTGAATTTAATTTATTTGAAAATTTTGATTTTTAATCATTAAATTTTGAATTTTTGGAATTTTTCCAGTGTAATTTTGGATGTATTTGCAATTTATCTTCCAAATATGATAAAATAAACAATTTCTGAAACTTTATATTTTGGTCAAACTTTGACTTTTGTTTAAAAAGTTTAAAATTTAAAATTCTAATCTTTTTGATTGAAGCTGGATATAATTCTAATATCCGTTCTGCTTTTCGTTTCATTAAATTCTAATTTACACTTTTTAAATTGGATAAAATACAGCGTTTTACATGTAATTAATTTCTGCATTTTATTTTATATATTCCTATGTTCGTTTCTTGATTTTTATTTCTCTATTTTATTTGTCTAGACTTTTATTTTATTTATTCAATTTTTACTTGTTTATATCTTTGTATAAATGGCTTGAGAGAATCAAGGAGACATAGGTTACATTATTTTAAATACTTGCCTTTTTATTTTTGCCTACCCTCTTTATTATTCTCTAGCCGTTCATGCCCTCTAAACCCTAACCGCCTCTCCCTTTTGCAAATCACGTACAAAAACATCTCATCCCATCTCATTGCTTCCTAAAGAGAAATTTTTTTTACAGTAAGTTCCATGGCTTCCCTTCCTCTTTCTTTTCCTTTTTTTAATTTCCTTTCGTTTTCTTCATTAAGTGCTCGGCCTCCCCCATATTCTTGACCACCATCCCCTATCCTCCTCCACCATGACCGGCCACCACTCCTCATCACCATCCCATGCCCTTGGATGTGCCTGTAGATCTAGATCCATCATCAAAACAATACAAAAATCCATCACAAGCCTATTTAATCACCACTTCCTATGCTATTTTCCATGGACTCCCTTATTCCTCCACCATATTTTGCCTTGCTGACCATACTTCATTGCCTAGCTATGCTATGATGTGCACTGGACCCAAACAAGACCATGGTCGAGCCATCTAGACCCATGGCCGAGCCTAGTTGAACCAAAACCCCTCCTTTTGATTGCCTTTTTCATTCCATGTTTGTAACTCCACCACTTCCTCACTTTCGTAGCCTTAGCCATGCCTATGGACCCTATAACCTAGCCTAGATGCCTCAAACACACCATGGCCGAGCCTATGGGTGATGTGGCCAAGCCTATAGATGATGTGGCCTAGCCCACTTGATGATCCAATCCAATTTTGCTTCACTTTGATTCATGTTTTTTTATTTATCTTATGATGTGGAATCATATTCTTATGTAATTGTTTTATTTATTTGATTGCAAGATTTGAATTTGGGTGTTGCTTCTTCTCGAATCTAGTTCATGCTTGTCGTGCCTTTCTGTGTTTGTTGTGTGCCTTTACTTCGTAATCTCTAGCTTCAAGAAGGTGAATTATTCACTCTACACATTACGTACTTATATAATTGTAAAATGATGACAAGTGAATGCGTAAAATTGATATGCTACGTTAATTAGTTCATATATGCCTGTGATATGATTATATGATGTATAACCTGATTTTACACCTATTACATCATCTGTTATAATATTATATGCTATACTGTTATTTTATTTTCTGCATCTCATACTGCAAGTTCCCTTATCACTATGGGTTAAAATGATATATACCCGAACAGACTTTAGAATAAGGAAAAATCATTATGGACTGAAATGATAGGCTTGAGTGATTTTATTATATTTGATTTACTTGGGATTGCGGGTTTGAAATGATAGGACCTGGATTTTTCTTTTTAAATTACGAATTGAAATGATATATTATCTGTATCACTTGACCTAGGTCAGAAAATATTATACAAACCCGTGGTTAATTATATATATATTTTCTGGAATTTATAAGAAATTTTAAATGTAAAAATATGACATTTTGACTTAAATTTGATATAAATAATTTAAAGGAATTTATAATGATTTTTCTATAAGTTAAAATGTATAAAGAATTAAATGGAAAGGTGTATTTTAAAAATACGATTTAACTTGGAAATTGGAAATTTGGTTTTAAATGAATTTTTTTTAAGTTAAGTAAATAAATGAAATTGTAATTTTATTTATGAAATGGGTATTTTAAAATAAAGTATTAAGGTAATTGATAAAAAAAAGTTGAGAAAATAGTTTACTTTTGACTTAATAAGTGAATTATTGTTTGAATTAGATATTTATATATTAAAGGTTTACTTTATTGAATCTAAGTTAAATGATATCGAAATGAATATTTTTGAAGCGAAAAATATGATTTTTATAAGTTAAAATGGCTAACATTGAAGTTTTAATGTTTTTGAAATTTTATATTATATCTAGAATTACTATCGGTAGCGCTTCAGAAATGCTGTGGTTTTAAGACAGCGTTTGTTAAATGTTGTCATTTCTGAAAAGAAACTAAGTTCTGGAATAATAAAGAGCTACTGCAGCACTTTGTAAGTGCTGTTGTCGCTGAAACTCAACTATATTTTGAATTAACTAAATAGCTACTGCAACACTAGGTAAGTGCTGTTGTTGCTGAAAGTAAACTGTTTTGAATAACTAAATAGTTACTGCAACAATTGGTAAGTGCTGTTGTTGCTGAAATGAAACTGGATTGTTTAAATTACTAATACTTACCGTAGTACTTTATAAGTGTTGCTGTTTTTAAATTTGACAATGTTTTGAAATATTACTATATCTATCGTAACATTTTACAAGTGCTGTTGTAGCTGCAATTTATAATGTTTTGGAATTTTATAATTGAATGAATGAACTTAGAAATGTTACAACTATGAACTGAATATTATTGGATATTGAATTTAAATGGTTTAAATGAATATGTTTTGAAGTGAAATATAAACCATTTTTGAAATTTATAACCATGGGTTATAATAACGATTGGTTGGTAAAGAGACCGGGATCAGATATGGGCATACTCTCTGCCGATACCGAAAATCACTTGGACAACCGTGTACGCGGTGGAAATTCCAGAATGAAGTAGGATGGTGTTGATGTTCTATTGAGGTATGTACGTGGACCCGACTCCCATGAGTTGGCATAAGGTGGCTAAAACAGGAGCGATTGACGGGCTAAGGAGGTAGCTCCTCTTATCGGACACACTTCTTCGTATGCCATTCTATTACTTTATGATTGATTGGTGCACACCTTTGATTTTGGGAGTGTGGTTCGAGGTGGGCAGTAGTAGCTGTTATGCGTTACCACCGGTCTGGAAGCGTAATTGGTATATCTACCCTGGCATTGCCTAGTTGTGTCGTGTCACCTACCCTAGCGCCCCTTGTACAATTTTGATTTTGTGTCGTACCTATGGAGTATCCTCTTGTAGCCTTCCGATCAGGAGGTATTATGGTACCGTATAGACTACTGGCACTATGTATGTGTTAAGGTGGAAAATGTAAAGCCTTAACGCTATTTTAAAGTAAGTTTATCTTACGATTAGACATTATTATAATAGCGTATATTACTACATAGTAAATAGTTTAACGGATCCTTAGAGGATGGGTGGTCCCAAGCATCCTTTAAGTTACTTGTGCACTTTATTACAGTTCACTTGAGTTGGTTTACATTGTATAAGTATGTATGTCCTAACTCGAGTGTTTGTGTTTTATTTTACGCTCAGGTTAGCCTGAGTATCACAGCTTAGATCTATCTTCTGGAAGCTAGAGATTTCTGGAGTTTATCTGCTTACCTAATTTTATCTATTTTAGTCCAGTCATTCTATTTCAGCTTATGTATTACAGACTTATGTATTTGGGATTTCTTCTGTATTTGTTTCAGAACTGTATTTTTTTTCAGACTATGTATTTGGTACTTGTTGTGAGACCGAGTTTGTGAGACCGAGTTTGTAGTGGCTTCATGAACCACTATGGTTATTTTTTATTTCAGCTGTAAGTATTCTGATATTCAGTGTCTGTAATTCTGTGATTGGTTTATTTGCTCCAAATTTATTACAATCTATTGTTTTGAGTCATTCAAGTTTGAAATATTTGGTTTTGTTGTCTAATTTGAATGGTGCAAAATAGTGGGTCATTATACATGGTATCAGGGCTTTGGTTTTAGGCAAAACTTAGTCTACGGAGCAAAAACTCATTAGAGATAGGGTAGAAATACGCTAGAATGAGTGAAATCAATCCTAAAAATCCTTTCTTTGTGAGAGAACATATTCTAAAGTATAAAATGATTTTCAATGATTTTAAAAGGATTTTAAAAGAGTATTTTGGTATAAAAACCCTTGTTTTAAAGTCAAATTTTTCTAAACTTCCTTCTTTTCCTTATCCACCTTGTTAGTAACTTCTTTGTTCGGGATATTTAATTCCCGCTGAACCATATCTTGTTTTATCTAATCTTGTCTTTGTTTCTCAATTACCTCTGTCCTAGAAAATTCATTCTTGATTTTCAGGATGAGTCATATGAATGCAGGAGGTAGGGGCCGTGGTATTGCCCCAGCTCCTAAGCCTGCTCCACCAGTCAGGTTCACTAAGCTTTGCAAGGAATACACCGAGCTTGATGGCACCAAGTTCATCGGATCTGAGAGCATTATTGAAGCTCAACAGTGGTTGAAGGATTTGGAGAGAATCTTCTCCGGTCTTGAGATCACTAATGCCCAGCAGCGTCATTTGGCAGCTTGGAAATTGAAGGGGGCAGCTTTGGATTGGTGGGAGTCTGTCACAGCTCATACCGTTGAGGCTGACATTTCTTGGGAACAATTTAGGTATCATCTCCTGTTTGTTTCAAATTTGGTTCAATTTTCTTTTTGAAATCTGTCTTATGCTCTTTATCTTGCTTTACAGAGGCTTTTCTTGTAAAATGGATGCTCGAGGCAGGAAAGTCTCAGCTGTATCGGGAATTCATGGAACTGAAACAGGGTGATTTGTCTTTTGCTGAATATAAGAGGATGTTCAATGAACTTTCTAAGTTTGGTATTAATTTGATTGACACTACTTTCAAGAGGAATGAGAAATTCATTGATGGTGCCCGTCCGGAGTACTATGATCGTCTCATAGCCTATGTGCACAGCCCTTTCACTACCCTGATGGACATGGCCATTAGATACAAGAATCCTACTTCTAGGGATCCTCCAGCTGCTTAGTCTGCTTCATCTCAGTCCTTCTCTAGCAATCCTAAGAAGAGAAAGCCCCATTTTCTTCATCAGAAGGGGAATCAGAACAAGACTCCAAGGTTAGGGTCATCTTCTTCATCTTAGAGGTATTCGATCGATCTATCTGCCATTACTTGCTACAGATGCAATCAGAAGGAACACTATGCTAATAGCTGTCTTACTTTGGGTGGTGCTGCTATTCCTCCAGCTCAGCTGACCAGGCACGATCTCTGTCACATTTGTCTGCAGCCTGCCCATTTCAAGAAGGACTGCCCTAATCAGAAGAAGGGCAAGTCATCGGGTATTTTTTCTGTTACTTCTGCATCTTCCCCAGCTCCACCACCTGCACCTGCTTCTACTCCTAGTGATAACCAAGGTACACTTCAGGGCACTTTTTCTCTGTTTTATTTTCCTGTTCTGTTTGATACTGGAGCTTCCCATAGCTTTATTTCTGTGGATCTTTGTAATAAATTTGAGCATCTCCTTTCTCTCGAGTTTGCTTCTGTGCCTTTATGTGTTTCAAATCTAATTGATGGTCCTGTGAACCTTAGTAGTATTTGTAGAAATGTGAAACTCTTCCATTCTAGCTATCGGTTTTCTGGTGATTTCTATCTTCTGTTTTTTGATGCTTTTGATCTATTGCTTGGGGGTGATTGGCTGAAGAGGCATGATGCCTTTATCTCTTGTAGTTCCCGAACTGTTTCTCTTATGGATGATCTTGGTAATTCTTTGGTGATTCAGTGTAGTTTGCCCTAGGATTTTGCAGGCAGCTTTATTTATTCTCTTTATGCTTCTCCTAGTGATATCCATTCGACTTCTGTAGTCAAACTCTATCTTGATGTACTTGGTGAAGTCACTGCTTTGCCTCCTAAGCGGGAAATCGACTTCCGTATTAATCTTATCCCTGGAGCTCGACCTGTGGTTCTTCCTCCTAGAAGAATGGCACCCCGTGAGAAGGTCGAGTTGAAAAAGCAGATTGAGGACTTGTTCTCCAAAGGTCTGATTAGACATAGCCATTTCGAATGGGGAGCAGCGGTGGTTTTTGTCACCAAATCCGATGGTTTTTTGAGGATGTGTATTGATTATAGGGAGTTGAACAAACTCACCATGAGAAATAGATATCCAATGCCTCGTATCAATGATATGTTTGATCAGCTCTATGGAGCTACTATTTTCTCTAAGCTTGATCTTGCCACAGGTTTCCACCAGCTCAGAGTTGCTAAGGAAAGTATTCCCAAGACTGCTTTTCGTACTGAAAATGGTTTTCATGAGTGGTTAGTTATGCCTTTTGGTTTGACTAATGCCCCTACTTTTTTTTTGATTTGATGAATCGTCTCTTTCGTGATGTGCTTTATAAGTTTGTTCTAGTCTTTGTTGATGATATTCTTGTGTTCTCCAAGTCCGAGGAAGAGCATAAATCCCATTTGAAATTTGTTCTGGAGACTCTTAGAAATCATCAGTTGAAGGCTAAATTCTCTAAATGCCATTTCTGGAGAGATGAAATCTGATTCCTTGGACATATTATTTCTAGTAATGGAGTTTCTTTTGATCCAGTCAAGATCGCTGCGATCAATGTAAGTCTTTCCTTTCTTCTCTTTTTTTAATTTGATCGTTCTATCGTTTCTGTGGCCCTTATTTCTCCCTATTTTTTTACAGGGTTGGGAGACTCCTAGGACCCCAACAGATATTCGTAGTTCTCTGGGCCTCGCCGGTTATTATCGGAGATTCATTGAGAACTTTGCTTGGATTTCTGCACCTTTCACTAATTTAACTCGAAAGAATGCCAAGTTTATATGGAATGATAAGTGTGAAGCGGCATTCAATGAGTTAAAGAGTAAGCTTACTTCCGCACCATTGCTTACCATTCCGAATGGAAATGAGGGATTAACGGTATATACTCATGCTTGTCATGAGGGTTTGGGAGCTGTTCTGATGCAAAATGGGAAGGTGACTGCTTATGCCAGTTGCCAGCTGAAGACCCATGAAGCGAATTATGCAGCTCATGATCTAGAATTGCTTACCATTTACTTTGCTTTGAAGCTTTGGAGGCACCATCTTTTGGGTGCTAAGTTTGAGCTCTTTACTAATCACCAGCCTTTGAAATATATCTTCACACAAAAGGATTTGAATCAGTGACAGATTCGTTGGCTTGAGTTTCTTACTTCTTATGATCTTGACATTAGCTATACCCCTAGGAAGGCTAATGTTGTAGCCGATGCTTTGAGTCGAAAGAAGGCCATGTTGTGTCATCTTGTTGTTCCTTCTTCTCCTTTTTTGGATCGTATCATTGCCAAACAGGATGAGGATATGATTATCAGATTAATTAAGGAGAGTATTTATAGCAGAGTTGGTGGCAGTAGTCCTGATGGTAGTGGAGCTCTGATCGACGATAGAGGGATCTTGAGGATTAATAATCGGATTTGCGTCCCAAATGTTGATGGTTTGAGGCAGGACTTACTTCGGGAACATCATCGATCCAGATTTTCTATTCATCCTGGTGTGTCGAAGATATATCAGGATATGAAGAAGCTTTATTGGTAGAGAGGTATGAGGCAAGATATCTCTGTCTTTGTTAGTAGATATGCGACTTGTCAGCAAGTCAAGGCAGATCATCAGAAGACCCCTGGTTTGTTGCAGCACCTTGAGTTTTTCAATAGGAAATGGAAACAGGTTTCCATGGATTTTATAGATGGTTTACCGAGGACTCGGAGGGGTAATGAGAGTATCTGGGTTATTGTGGATAGACTGACCAAATCAGCTCATTTCATTCCGGTCAAATCTACCCGTTCTGCTTCCAGTCTGGTTGAGATCTACATGAGGGAGATTGTTCGTCTCTATGGTGTTCCTATCAGCATTGTTTGTGATCGGGATCCTATCTTCACTATTCAGTTTTGGAAAGCTTTTCAAGAATCTTTGGGTACTCATCTGAATTTGAGTACTGCTTACCATCCGTAGACCGACGGTCAAACGAAAAGAGTGAATCAGATTCTCGAGGATCTTCTTCGTGCTTGTGTTCTGGATTATGGAGTATCTTGGGAAGATCATCTCCATCTTGTTGAATTCACCTATAACAACAGTTATCAGGTATATTTCAGTCTTCTATTTTGATCTTATCTTAATCTTTTATCTATCTCATTCCGTCTTTGAATTCAGGCTAGAACTAAAATGTCTCCGTTTGCTGCTCTTTATGGAAGACCTTGTAGATCTCCATCTTGTTGGATTGAATCCGGTAATCGTTTGGTTCTTGGTCCTGATGTGATTTTGGAGGCTTTTGAGAAGGTTGAGGAGATTAAAAGGAAGATGAGGATTGCTCAGGATAGACAGAAGAAGTATGCTGATCGTCGTAGGAGGAGTTTGGAGTTTGTTGTTGATGATTTGGTTTTCCTTAAGGTCTCTCCTTAAAGGAACGTGATTCGGTTTCGTCGTAGAGCGAAGCTTGCTCCTATGTTTGTTGGTCCTTCCATATCTCTGAGAGGATTAGTTCTCTAGCTTACCGTACGGATTTGCCCGAAAAAATCTATGGAGTGCATAATGTTTTCCATGTTTCGCATCTTCGTCGGTATCTGCATGATCCATCTCTTATTGTCCAGCCTTCTGCTCTTGATAGTTTGGATATTGAGCCTATTCTGACTGTTGAGAGGAAGCCGCTTCGTGTCGTCGATCGAGGTATGAAGCAGCTAAGAAGGAAATCTATCAACCTGGTCAAAGTGCAGCGGAGTACAGATGATCGGGATTGTACTTGGGAGACGGAGGAGAGAATTCGTGCTTCGAATCCGGAATTGTTTGTTTCAGGTACTTTTGCTTTGCTATCTTATCTTTCTTTGTTTTATTTGTTTTGTTCCTTTTCGAGGACGAAATGTTTTGAGTGGGGGAGAGTGTAACAACCCAAAATTTTGTAAATATTTTTAAATTTTATTTATTTGAAAACTTTGATTTTTAATCAATAAAATTTGAATTTTTGGAATTTTTTCAGTGTAATTTTGGATGTGTTTGTAATTTATCTTCCAAATAGGATAAAATAAACAATTTCTAAAACTTTATATTTTGGTCAAATTTTGACTTTTATTTAAAAAGTTAAAATTTAAAATTTAAAATTCCAATCTTTTTATTTGAAGCTGGATATAATTCTAATATCCATTCTGCTTTTCGTTTCATTAAATTCTGATTAATACGTTTTAAATTGGATAAAATACAACGTTTTACAGGCAATTAATTTCCGCATTTTATTTTATATTTTCCTATGTCCATCTCTTGATTTTTATTTCTCTATTTTATTTGCCAAGACTTTTATTTTATTTATGGAATGTTTACTTGTTTATATCTTTGTATAAATGGCTTGAGAAAATCAAGGAGACATAGGTTACATTGTTTTAAATGCTTGCCTTTTTATTTTTGCCTACCCTCTTTATTATTATCTAGTCATTCATGCCCTCTAAACCCTAGCCACCTCTCCCTTTTGCAAATCACGTACAAAAACATCTCAACCCTTCTCATTTCTTATTGCTTCATGAAGAGAAAAAAATTACACTAAGTTCCATGGCTTCCCTTCCTCTTTCTTTTCCCATTTTTTTGTTTTCTTCATTAAGTGCTCGACCTCCTCCATATTTTCGACCACCATCCCCTCTCCTCCTCCACCATGGCCGGCCAGTGCTCCTCATCACCATCCCATGCCCTTGGCCGTGCACATAGATCTAGATCCATTACCAAAACAATACAAAAATCCATCACAAGCCTATTTAATCATCACTTCCTATGCTATTTGCCACGACCTCCCTTACTCCTCCACCATATGTTGCCTTGCCGACCATACTTCATTGCCTAGCGATGCTATGATGTGCACTGGACCGAAACAAGACCATGGCCGAGCCATCTAGACCCATGGCCGAGCTTAGTTGAACCAAAACCCCTCCTTTTGATTGCCTTTTGCATTCCATGTTTGTAACTTCACCACTTCTTCACCTTCCTAGCCTTAGCCGTGCCTATGGACCTCATAACCTATTCCAGCTGCCTCAAACACACTATGGCCGAGCCTATGGGCGATGTGGCCGAGCCCACTTAATGATCCAATCCAATTTTGCTTCACTTTGATTCATGTTTTATTTATTTATTTATTTTGACTTATATTATGATGTTGAATTATATTCTTATGTAATTTTTTTATTATTTGATTACAAGATTTGGATTTTGGTGTTGCTTCTTCTCGAATCTAGTTCATGCTTGTCGTGCTTTTTTATGTTTGTTGTGTGCCTTTACTTCGTAATCTCTAGCTTCAAAAAGGTGAGTTATTCACTCTAGACGTTACATACTTATATAATTGTAAAATGATGAAAGTGAATGTGTAAAATTGTTATGCTACGTCAATTAGTTCATATATGCCTGTGATATGATATATGATGTATAACCTGATTTTATACCTGTTACATCATCTGTTACAATATTATATGCTATACTGTTATTTTATTTTCTGTATCTCACACTGTAAGTTCCCTTATCACTATGGGTTGAAATGATACATACCCGAACGGACTTTAGAATAAGAAAAAATCATTATGGGCTGAAATGATAGGCTCGAGTGATGTTATTGTATTTGATTTGCTTGGGATTGTGGGTTTGAAATGATAGAACCCTTCTTTTTATATTACGGATTGAAATAATATATTATCCGTATCACTTGACCTAGGTTAGAAAATATTACACAAACCCATGGTTAATTATATATATATATATATATATATATATATATATTCTAGAATTTATAAGAAATTTTAAATGTAAAAATATGACATTTTAACTTAAATTTGATATAAATAATTTAAAGGAATTTATAGTGATTTTTCTATAAGTTAAAATGTATAAAGAATTAAATGGAAAGGTGTATTTTAAAAATATGATTTAACTTTGAAATTGGAAATTTGGTTTTAAATGGGAATTTTTAAGTTAAGTAAATAAATGGAAATTTTATTTTATTTATGAAAAGGATATTTTAAAATAAAGTATTAAGTTAATTGATAAAAAAAAGTTGAGAAATAGTTTACTTTTGACTTAATAAGTGAATTATTGTTTGAATTGGATATTTATTTATTAAAGGTTTACTTTATTGAATCATAAGTTAAATGATATCCAAATGAATATTTTTGAAGCGAAAAATATGATTTTTATAAGTTAAAATGGCTCAAATTGAAGTTTTAATGTTTCTGAAAGTTTATATTAAATCCGGAATTAATATTGGTAGCACTTCAAAATGCTATGGTTTTAAGACAGCATTTATTAAGTGCTGTTATTTCTGAAAATAAACTAAGTTCTGGAATAATAAAGAGCTACTGCAGCACTTTGTAAGTGCTGTTGTCGCTAAAACTCAACTATATTTTGAATTAACTAAATAGCTACTGCAGCACTTGATAAGTGCTGTTATTGCTGAAAGTAAACTGTTTCGAATAACTAAATAGCTACTGCAGCATTTGGTAAGTGCTGTTGTTGCTGAAATGAAACTGAATTTTTTAAATTACTAACACTTACCGTAGCACTTTATAAGTGCTGCTGTTTTTAAATTTGAATGTTTTGAAATATTACTATATCTACCGTAACATTTTATAAGTGCTGTTGTAGCTGAAATTTACAATGTTTTGAAATTTTTATAACTGAAGAATGAACTTAGAAATGTTACAACTGTGAACTGAATATTATTGGATATTGAATTTAAATGGTTTAAATGAATATGTTTTGAAGTGAAATATAAACCATTTTTGAAATTCATAACCACGGGTTATAATAACGATTGGTTGGCAAAGAGATCGGGATCAGATATGGGCATACTCTCTATCGATACCGAAAACCACTTTGACAACCGTATACGCGGTGGAGATTCCAGAATGAAGTAGGATGGGACGTTCTATTGACGTATGTACATGGACCCGACTCCCGCGAGTTGGCATAAGGTGGCTAAAACATAAGCGGTTGACGGGCTAAGGAGGTAGCTCCTCTTATTGGACACACTTCTTCGTATGCCATTCTATTACATTGTGATTGATTGGTGCACACCTTTGATTTTGGGAATGTGGTTCGAGGTGGGCGGTAGTAGCAGCTGTTTGCACCAAAATTGGTCACAGACCCCAATATCGTGAAAGCACCCGTATATGAATACAAATCAGCAATTTTCAACACAAATCTCAGATCTAAGCAATATCAAGCACATCAATTCAGAACAACAATCAAAGACACAGGATTTATAGTGGTTCGACGATCTTGCCTACGTCCACTCTGAAGTTTATGACTTTATTGATTCACTTGATGATTTCAATCAATTACAGCGGATTATAGTTGATAATAGCTCTGAAGTTTGATTACAACAACGGTAATGAAGAATAGAATTGAATCCGGCAGAATCTGGACGTCGAATGGCCAAAATATCCCTTCTCTGTAGGCTTCAGGGGGCTATTTATAGGCGTAGAAGACTCAGATCTTGCTCAAACTTCGGAAGACTTTTTCTGGCACGTGAGTGGGCCCACACGACCAACCCCATCAAGTTTCGACTTGATCTGTGATTGATACGAAATGATTTCATGCCCATTAAAAATTCATTCAATCGAGCTGAAACTTGGCAGCAACATTCTTTACCTTGTATGGAAGCTTCGGTGAAAATTTCGTTGCATTTGGACCAGTGGATCGTGAGATATGATGTATGCAAGATGGTGATTTTCGTTTCCTACCGACTTCGAATCCATGCCATCGTATCCATCCCGTTCGACTCGATGGAGCACGTGGTACTGTAGTGACATGGCGCGCACTCCTCGCATCGATCCTATTTTTTCTCCGAGTTGACCACTTCGCATCCATGAACTTCGCCTCGTTTGTATCGAGAGACGTTACATAGTTCGATTCGATAACAGCTGCCAACACGTACCGATGGAAGCACGCTCGTTCGTATCGATAGAAATTGGACCCGTTCGTTTCGATCAAAAGTGATGGATACGATTGATGGATATGAACTGACAAACTTTAGTGGGTTTTCAGGTAGATCGATACGAGCAAGCGCATTCCCTTGATGGATACGAAAGGGCGTATCTTGATCGATTCAAGCAAATGCTCATTGATGGATACGAAGTCAAGCGAACTAGCGCTTGAGGATGGATGCGAAGTTCATCGATGCGAATTGTGACGCGACGACGGATATGAGGGTGATCGATTAGAGGTAGGGTGCACCGATGGGTACGAAATAGTGCTTGGGGATGGATACGAACGGATGGATTTGAACTGTGCACATGGATCGTTACGAAGCCGATGGGTTTGAACGGTGGTTCTCCGATGGATTCGAACGAGATGTTGCTCTGATCGATACGAAATTGATGGATACGAAGTCCATCGATACGAACACGGATGGATACGAAACAGCATGCTTTTTCTAACCTGTATCGATCATATCTCATTCATACGAACTCCGATTAACCTGAAATTTGAGGTGCTGGCTTCTATGGCTTTGTTTGTCATATCCTATCAATTGTAACCCGATCCGGACTCGGACAAAATTCATCGATATCCATAGCGTAGCGATGTGTAACCAATCTTTGAGATGAACTGTCTTTTTTTTTCGATCGATCTTTTGCTATCACGGTTTTGCCAAAAAGCGGGATAACATTTGCCTTCCAAAACATGCCTTGCGGTAGGAGGGTGTGTTTTGTAATGCCATAAGCTGGATGTACATATCCTGCCAACAACTTGCAAAAAACTCGATAGTTCCATATGACCTCGAATGACGATCGTTCAGGATCGTATGCCATTTGAGGTAAATCGGGACCGTTCGCGGTCGATGCCGTTCGCGGCGAAGGATGGAATGGGACCGTTCGCGGTCGATGCCGTTCGCGGCAAATGGTGATACGGGACCGTTCGCGGTCGGATGCCATTCGCGGCGGATGATGCAATGGGATCGTTCGTGGTTGGATGCCGTTCGCAGCAAACGGTGATCGTTCGCGACAAGGTGTCGTTCAAGGCGAATTATGACCGTTCGAGGTCGGATGGCATTCAAGGCAAATCTTGACCGTTCGAGGTCGGGTGTGATTGTTCGCGATCGAATTTCATGTAAGGTGAGTCGCGACCATTCGCGGTCGGGTGTCATTCGAGGCGAATTGTGATCGATTGCGATTGATTGCCGCACGAGGCAAAATGTGATCGTTCGCGATCAAATATCATAGTAAGTGAATCATGACTGTTCGAGGTCGGATGCCGTTCGAGGCAAATTGTGATCGTTCGCGATCGTGTGCCGTTCGAGGCGAATTATGTGTGCCCGGGGGGGGGGGGGGGGACTTAGTATTACCGATGCCAGATTTTATGTTCGGGGGAGTTTCCGAATCAAAGACTTTGGCGGTTCATTGCCGTACAGGAGGTGCTTGTGGACCGTTCGCGATCCAACGAGCATACAAGCAAATTCTTTCACAGTATTGCAAATATCAAAGCAATGATCATACAAATTCCACAACAGAAATGTTCAAACAAACTAAATCCAAATGTCCCAATCAAAATCAAAGCAAAAAGCAAGACGAAGATGTCAAAGCGTAAACTCTTACTATGATGCGGTTAGTAGTCATTCATAGCATGCCTATGGATCGTGCGCGATCGCTTACATGTGTAAATGATTTAACCGTGTTAGTGAGAGGTTTACGACTTGTTCATCATTATTTCAATCAATCAATCAATTGATAATCAAACGTTGTCCCGGTTCAGGGTCATCTCTAGCTGATGCAGACGGTGGTCGCTCTGGCTCCACCGCTGGAGTTCGCCTCCTCACATACTGAAGTAGCATACCGTTCCTGATATGCCCTTCTACCTCATCCTTCAGATGCCTACAATCATTTGTGCTATGACCGTTCAGTTCATGGAATATGCAATACTTATCTGATTTTCTCTCGTCGGCAGTTGGATCCCTTCGCATTGGTCTACGATATGGAACCTGCTCTCTGGTATCCTGATAAATTCGTTCCAAACTATCATTCAGCTCTGAGTATGTGGTGAACCTTGGTTCCTTTCGTGGTCGCATTGATCTGTTATAGCTATTCTCAGCCTTTCGTTTCCCCTTGCTAGTTTCTGTACTTTTCTCAGGCGGATTTCCATCTTTGACCGCATAAACATTAAGTTCATCTCCTTCTTCTCTTTCTGCACTCACATCTTCCAATCGCAAGAACTTTTCTGCCTTGTGATAGAATTCTCCTAGATCCATAGGCGGATCTTTAGTCAACAAATTTTTGAACCCTGTGCCATTAGCTATTCCGGACACAGCTGTCGTCATAACCATGGATGGATCTGGTCGATGCACCGATGTTGTTGCCGCGTTGAATCGCGTCAGGAAACTCCTCAAAGACTCCCCAGCTTTCTGCTTCAAAATTGCCAAACTCATCACATTCTTGGGTCTTGCAATGTGAACCCTAAATTGCCTCATGAATCTCTCAGTTAAATCTGCCCATGTTCCTATGGAGCCGCTCTCCAGTTGCCTAAACTATAATGCTCCGATATCCGTCAGATATAATGGAAAACACCGGGCCATAACTTCCTGTGATGCCCCCAACACTTCCATGTGCCTCATGTATCTTGTCAGATGGACTGCGGGGTCCGTTCTCCCATCATACATCTCCACTGATGGTAACTTGAACTTTGATGGGTTCCTAGCCATCCTAATTGTAGGAGAAAAGAGACTCCTGTTCACGTCTTCAAGATCTCTGTTTACTAATCCACCTATCATAGCTCGCCTGACCATCTCTGCCAGTCTATCATTGTCTCCTAGTTGCAATCCTCGTTCATCGCTGCCGACCTGCCCCCTAAGTCCATGAGAGCCTTCTGGAATCTTCCTCCCGGCTGAGCGTTCATCCCTCTACTACCTCTAGGTTGCTTAGATGCCCCTATCTCTCTCTCTGGGATTGGATCAACATGCTCCAAGTGTGTTCCCCCTAATCCAGGTGCTATGCCGGATGGTCCTGCTCCGTTCTGGACTCCTTCTGCTCCTCGGTTCTACGCTCTAAGTTGCCCGATCTGTGAAACAAACTCTGGATCAACTCCTCCTGTCTCTTCATCATTGTCTCCATCTCATCCTTGGTGATGAAGATCGATGTCTGATTAGCTCCTGAAGAAGCCTCTTGACTTCCCTCATGTTGACTTCTCTCTGGCCTCTGCCTTCTACTCGTTTGTCTTGTCATAGCTCTTAGATCTGAATTCTTAAATATTCAAATTCAACTTCTCATGAATCAACTTTCTCAGTGAAAGCACCAAAGTGTTTGCACTAAAATTGGTCACAAACCCCAATATCGTGAAAGCACCCGTAGATGAATACAAATCAGCAATATTCAACACAAATTTTAGATCTAAGCAATATCAAGCACAACAATTCAGAAACAACAATAAAGAACACAGATTTATAGTGGTTCGGCGATCTTGCCTACGTCCACTCTGAAGTTGATGACTTTATTGATTCACTTGATGATTCAATCAATTACAGCGGACTACAGTTGATAATAGCTCTGAAGTTTGATTACAAAAGCGGTAATGAAGAATAGAATTGAATCCAGCAGAATCTGGACGTCGAATGGCCAAAAGATCCCTTCTCTGTAGGCTTCATGGGGCTATTTATAGGCGTAGGAGGCTCAGATTTCGCTTAAACTTCGGGAGACTTTTTCTAGGATGTGAGTGGACCCATGCGACCGACCCCACCAAGTTTCGACTCGATCTGTGATCGATACAAAATGATTTCATATCCATCAAAGATTCATCCAATCGAGCTAAAACTTGGCAGCAACATTCTTTACCTTGTATGGAAGCTCCGGTGAATATTTCGTTGCATTTGGACCAGTGGATCGTGAGATATGATCAATGCAAGATGGTGATTTTCGTTTCCTACCGACTTCGAATCCATGCCATCATATCCATCCCGTTCGACTCGATGGAGCATGTGGTACTGTAGTGACATGGCGCCCACTCCTCGCATCGATCCTATTTTTTCTCCGAGTTGACCGCTTCGCATCCATGAACTTCGCCTCGTTTGTATCGAGAGACGTTGCATAATTCGATTCGATAACAGCTGCCAACACGTATCGATGGAAGCACGCTCGTTCATATCGATAGAAATTGGACCCGTTCGTTTCGATCAAAAGTGATGGATACGATTAATGGATATGAACTGACGAACTTCAGTGGGTTTTCAGGTAGATCGATACGAGCAAGCCATTCCCCTGATGGATACGAAAGGGCGTATCTTGATCGATTCGAACAAATGCTCATTGATGGATATGAAGTCGAGCTAACTAGCGCTTGAGGATGGATGCGAAGTTCATCGATGCGAATTGTGACGCGATGACGGATACGAGAGTGATCGATTCGAGGTAGGGTGCACCGATGGGTACGAAATAGTGCTTGGGGATGGATACGAACGGATGGATTCAAACTATGCACATGGATCGTTACGAAGCCGATGGGTTCGAACGGTGGTTCTCCGCTGAATTCGAACGAGATGTTGCTCTGATCGATGCGAAATTGATGGATACGAAGTCCATCGATACGAACACGGATGGATACGAAACAACATGCTTTTTCTAACTTGTATCGATCATATCTCATTCATAAGAACTCCGATTAACCTGAAATTTGAGGTGCTGGCTTCTATGGCTTTGTTTGTCATGTCCTATCAATTGTAGCCCGATCCGGACTCGGACAAAATTCATCGATATCCATAGCGAAGCGACGTGTAACCAATCTTTGAGACGAACTGTCTTTTGTTTTCGATCGATCTTTTGGTATCACGGCTTTGCCAAAAAGTGGGATAACAGCAGCTACGCGTTACCAATCGGTCCAGAAACGTAATTGGTATACCTACCCTGGCATTGCCTAGTTATGCCGTGTCACCTAACCTAGCGCGCCTTGTACGATTTTGGTTTTGTGTCATACCTATGGAGTATCCTCTGGTAGCCTCCCGATCAGGAGGTATTATGGTACTGTATATACTACTGGCACTACGTATGTGTTAAGGTGGAAAATGTAAAGCCGTAGCGCTATTTTAAAGTAAGTTTATTTTACTATTAGACATTATTATAATAATGTATATTACTACATAGTAAATAGTTTAACGGATCCTTAGAGGATGGGCAGTCCCAAGCATCCTTTAAGTTACTTGTGCACTTTATTATAGGACACTTGAGTTGGTTTACATTGTATAAGTATGTATGTCCTGACTCGAGTGTTTGTGTTTTATTTAATGCTCGGGTCAGCCTGAGTATCACAGCTTAAATCTATCTTCTGGAAGCTAGAGATTTCTGGAGTTTATCTGCTTATCTAGTTTTATCTATTTCAGTTTAGTCATTCTATTTCAGCTTATGTATTAGAGACTTATGTATTTGGGATTTCTTTTGTATTTGTTTCAGAACTGTATTTGTTTTTCAGACTATTTATTTGGTACTTGTTGTGAGACTAAGTTTGTAGTGGCTTCATGAACCACTATGGTTATTTTTTTATTTTCGCTGCGAGTATTCTGATATTGTGTCTACGATTCTGTGATTGGTTTATTTGCTCCAAATTTATTACAATCTATTATTTTAAGCCATTCAAGTTTGGCATATTTGGTTTTATTGTCGAATTTGAATGGTGCAAAATAGTGGGTCGTTACATTGCTGCATAATCAGTTCTGTGTGGATAAGTTATCATAACTGTCCAGTGTTGTGTTTTTGTTTGATGTTGTACTCTGATGATGTGATATATAATACAATTACCGTTTCTTTGTATAAAAACATGTTGATATCTATTATATGTTATTCTGCTGCGATTGTGAGGTTCTGATGTTGTTTTCTATATCTTCTTCTACCTCTTTCTCCTTTAACCCTTGCGGTCTGACTTTTCCAGCACTCAATTGTTCGGTATTTGATACCGTGGATGTATTGATGTCGATTTTCGGACGTCGAAAAATTGGGTAGTTACACTAAGTCAGGCATACCATACAATATATATAAATAATCCAAACGTTGTCCTATATATATATATCACTTAAACCACATATATATACATCATCATAATATATTTCATGCACTAATCAATCCCAAGCCAGGCATACCAAATTATAAATATGCTGAAATCCCATATCAATAAATCTACTAAATATATCCTATGCACCAACTAGTAGCCCCAAGTCGGACATACCAAAATAATGTATAAACACTTAAATCACATATCGATAAATATATATAAAATATTGTATGCACCTCCTAGTATCCTAAGTTGGACATACCAGAACTATATATATTGTATAAGGTATATGCAGGTTTATATACATAATATATAAATAAATAAAAAATATATATTTATTTATGTATGTGTGTGTAATAACCAATCCAAACATATATGATCAATAACCAAGTATCATGCATATTTACATACACGAAGGTAATCAATAACCAAAGCAACAAATCTATCATCTCAATCTCAACCAAAATTCAAACATAAAATCATATAAACAATTCAACCAATCATTAATAATGGAATAGGGAAAATTAATTTAAAGGACAAAGAGTTGTATATTTTTTGCCTCAAGGACACGACCTCAATATTTTTACCACAAGGACAAACATTCTTTTAAAAATTATTCATAAGGACAAACATTTTACAAAATTATTCATAAGGACAACAAAACTACTACCGAGCTAAAACTGATACCTAAAAACTGCTTCCGATAACTACAAACTTATACCTAAAAACTGCTATCAATAACTAAAAACTGATACCTACAGAAAGTTGTCCTTCAGAATAAAATATTGAAGGCCTGTCCTTGAGGCTAAAAAGCTGTGAAATTTTGTCCTTGACAATAATTTCCTGTAATGGAATAAGCACATATGTCCAAATTATGCGTTTGACATCTACCTAGGATCTTGAGCACTAGCCTATGTCTGATTGATTCATACCAAACCTAACACTACAAGAAGAAACAGAATTTCCGACGGCCAGAAACCGTCGGCGGCCGTCGGAAGCCGTCGGTCGCCGTCGGAAAAAGCCGTCGGAAAAGACTGCGTCGGGGAACAATACTTCCGATGGCTTCCGACGGACGGCGCCGTATATTATTCCGACTAACTTCGACGGTTTCCGACGGATTCCGACGTGCGCCGGTATCCGTCGGAATCCGTCGGAAATACTGAGTTATAGAGCGACTCAATGCGTCGGAAGCCGTCGGAAATTTTGACCGATAAGCCGTCAGGGGCCGTCGGTAGCCGTCGGAAATCTGCAAATTTTTTTTTAATATTCACTGCAAACATAGCCTTCTAACCACATTTCTCTTCCAAATACTCTGATATCACTATTTCACAACCCAATATACAATAATCCAATCAAAGATCCAAACCTAAACTACAACATATTTAACAAACGCACAAATAAATAAAAATACAATCAAAATAAGATAAAAAACATACATATCCATTCCAAATTAACAATAACTATTCCACCATATTGTTAATACATAAATTTATCAATATTCTCATGCATATGTCCTAAGAAAACTAGAAAACCAAGTGTATCATACATAATTATACAAATCAATAATTACCCGCACCGACTATCAAATCATTCTACACAAACAAAACATACCTGAACGACGAACAAGCAAGCAATGAATCAATCTCCTCCAGATCCAGAGCCAGCTGAGGAAGGGAAGCGGCCACCAAACTGTTGCATGTACTCTAACAACTGTGCGGTCTGCAAGGCATTTTGGCGGTTCTGCTCCTCCAATCGGGACACTCTAGTCCGCAATTCTTCTATACTTGCTAAATCGCTCTGTGGTCTGCTCCGCCGTCCCCTATTATGACTACTGGACTGCAATAATTGAAAAATAAATAAAATCCAAGTTTATTGTTTTGAAAAGGTAAAAATATCATATTTTAAGTATTTTGATAAAAAGTAAATTATTTACCGCTAAATTGCCAAATCCGTATCGTCGACCATGCTCAGATGGAGTCATAACGGACTCAAAAATAACGTCCTCCTCATCGGTCGTCAGCTGTTCTCGACCTGTATCAGCAAGGAGTTTCTGCCGCTGCTCCATAAACATCTCCTGCATTAACAAATTAATAATATCATATCTTATTTCATCATAATTTAACAATTAAAACAATTACTAATAGTGAATAAAATGAAATATGCTTACATGGCTTTTGCTGGATTTATCGTCCTGCCATGTGTACGAAACAGTCTCGTCTGGATTAACATGCTCGACAGCATGCGTACGGGTGAACACGTCCATATAGCTGACAGGACCCTGTGCCTCGGCTTCCTGAATTTGATTGTTACATACAATTATTATACATTTAGAATCATATAGCATAAACTATTTACATTTATTATTCAGTAAATTTACCAACTCCTGCCGATACTGCTGAAACGACTTCGATCCTCCGCGATGAGTGACGGGATTCTTATTTCTATTTGCAGACTTTCTATCCGACTCTGCCTATACATTCAAAATTTGATACATTATTTTTCAATCACGTCAAATTAATAATTCAAAAAAAAAAATAGTATACTTGCCTTCGCCTCGTCCGTCTCCCAATAGCTCAACCAAGCTTGCCACACGCTCTCTCCCATCCACTTTGGTTTCTTACCAGATTTCTTAATCTCAGATATCGTGTCCATGTAGTTCTTGCGCATCTTCCTTATCCAGTATGCTCGTGCCAGCATCATATCGTCTGTCTGGATGTCTATCTCAGCCTGTGTGAAAAAAAGATTACACTTTAAACGATAAACAATAGAAAAACGAAAAAAACGAATTAAAAATGGAAAATAGAAAAATTATACATACTAGAACATCCTGCCATATGCACTCTATGATGTGAGGAGGGATGGAATCCCACTTCGGCCAGCACGCACTCATCCTAGTGCGATATGCTGCTCTAGAGACGTCCAGCACAACCTTAGAGGGAAGTAGGTCGAACCCCCTGTTTTTAAGTACGATATAGATAAGTACATACGTATATCATAGAAAAAATAAGATGCTGAATGAAATTTAATTCTAATTACCCTTCTGCTCTAGGGACCAAAGATACAACAACACGCTGTGGCTCTTGCGATGGGCCACTGCCATCGCCTCCTGAAGATCGGGAAGAGCTCCTACCTCTATACGACATACTGATAAACCTGTGACATATACACATCATTATATAAGAGTATAAAAACATGATAATGAAATATATTTCATGTGACGCCCCACCTCTATACCCACGCTAGCCAAGAACACTACGGTGTAGTGCTGTCAACTAGCGCGGAGAATAAGGCTGTTGAGGAGCGACCATCCGTGTAATTTCTTATCACACGGTGGCTATAAAATGATCTTCGGAAACAAATATAGAAGTAAGCATAACATGCGAATCAATCACAGATATCCATATCACAAAGGCGGAAAGAGATATGAATATATATCACATAAAAGTGTACATCAGAGTAGTGGTCTAAAAAGATCCACGATAATACAAAAGAATAGCAACGCGTGCTATACAAAAGAATACAACTATGAGTCTATATCTCAAGTGTAAACAATCAAAAGCTGCTAATCTAAACAAGTAGCCAAAAGTCTGAGTAGTGAATCACTGGGGGAGGAGTCAAGCAGTAGCACCTGTAACATCTCGGCCTGACCCGAGTATTATTT
Source organism: Allium cepa (assembly GCA_030765085.1). Taxonomy (NCBI): domain Eukaryota; kingdom Viridiplantae; phylum Streptophyta; class Magnoliopsida; order Asparagales; family Amaryllidaceae; genus Allium; species Allium cepa. Next base: position 942,555,553 of record CM060945.1, on the reverse strand, counting down.
ATAAGAAAATAATAAACGGATCAGTCTAGCTGTAAATATCAGATGACATGATATAAAATAAAAGATATGGCATAAACATAAAATATCCATACTGACATACTACTATAAGTATGCAATTAATGATCAACATGAGATCAACCGATAAGAGATAAATCAATATCACAAGAATCTTCTCAAAGATCCAAAGAGGGCATCATACCCTAAACTTGTACTCATGACAAGTCAAAGAGATAAATTCCAGAAATCAACACAAGAAATCCAGAAATCATAAAAAGGGAAAGAGGCCTATCAAATGACGGTCCGAAGACCATGGGGAGCTACCCCACATGTGTGAATGGAATCACACAGATTGAGGTCAAGACTAACCAAAAAGCAGAAAGGTATGTGTGAATGGAATCACACAAGTGGTGTCTAGTCTAACCTTGCAATGAAAGAGACATCGCGCAATTGCTAGTCTAATTCATAAAGCGATCATCAAGATCAACGAGAAGTGTCAACTACACTAAGCTAGTAAATATAGAAGTTTAGCTTCATGTCCCATAACCACTTGCTTAACTTAAATATTTACGAACAAACTGTAAATCTTCACTAATAAAATTGTCACAAGAGGTTCAATCGAACAAGTCCAAGAATTAACCGACGAAGTGAACGCAAGCGTTTCATACCACATGTTTTACTAAGTCGTTTAATTAGATTTCTCATCCGAGTGAGGTAAAGGCTTGTATATACTAATAGATTGGAAAACGGTTTAAGAAAAGAGCTTTGTTATTAAAAATAGAGTTGAAATTGTTTGTTAAAAGAGTTTTGATATTTACTACTAGTATTGAAACATTTATATTATAAAGTGACAAAACACATAAGCAAGTGTAGAAACAATCAGTCACAAAGATCGCATACGGAGATGCGAATAAAATCCAAGGAAATCAGCTCAATGTTTTTCACATAAGATCCCCTACGGAGGGGGGGTCCAGGGGGGTGGCAACCCCCCAAGGTGGGGGTGCGGGGGCAACGCCACCGCTTACGGGGTTCGACCTGCCCGGTCAGGTCGCGGGGGTCCAGGGGGCAGCGCCCCCGGCGGGGTGCGGGGCAGCGCCCCGACCAAAACGGTACGACCTAGTGAAGACAAAATGAGGTCTAACGACCTAAGGGGAATAGGGTCGAGCGACCTAAGGGTTGCGACCTAGGGGTCCAAGGGGTCAAGCGACCTACCGGGATAAGGTCCAACGACCTATAGGGTTATAATGTCATGTGACCTATCGGTTTATAAGGTCATGCGACCTAACGAGCTATGGCCAAATGACCTAGTAATGGTAGTAGGTTTGAGCGACCTAAAGGTTTAACCGGTCAAACGACCTAAGGAAGGTAAGGTCTAACGACCTAACGCTCGCGACCTAACGGTCTAAAGGCCATGCGACCTAGAGGAAAACAAGGTCAAGCGACCTAAAAATGGAAGGCAAGGCCGAGCGACCTAACGAAGAGGGGGTGAGCGACCTATGGTCATAAACGAGGTCGAGCGACCTATAGAGGCATAGGATGCAGCGACCTAAAACGTCGCGACCTAGCGACCTAAGGGGATAGGGGCCGAGCGACCTAACGTTCGAACGACCTATGACCTAAGGAGATAGGGGCCGAGCGACCTAACATTCGAACGACCTACGACCTAAGAGTCGAACGACCTAAGTGTTACGACCTAAGAGTTGAACGACCTAGCGTGGAAGCGGCCTAAAAGCCAAACGACCTAACGACCTAAGGTCATACGACCTAGCGACCTAAAGCCATACGACCTAACGACCTAAGGTCCATACGACCTACGACCTAAGGTCTATACGAGCTAACTCCGAAGACGTTAGAAATGGCCAGGACGACCTACGACCTAAGGTCCATACGACCTACGACCTAAGGCTCAACGACCTAATTCCGAGGCTAACGACCTAACGCTGCAGGGGGGATTTAAGGCCAGAAACGACCTACGACCAAAGGATTAGGTCGCGAGCGACCTAACTCCGAACACACGAAAATGGCCAGAATGACCTAAGTGTAGAAAATTCACCAAAACGCTAAAAATTGGAGTTTTTCGCCAATCCAATCCAAACCAAATGCTAATATGCATGCAAAAGTGATAGGGAATCATTCCCAACAGTCCAATATGGTTATAGACTAGAATTGTGAGATAAAAATCTCACCTTTGCTCCAAAACCCAATGAAAATGAAGAACAAAGCTTGAAGGCAAATGGAGAAGCAACCACAAGTGTAACGATCCCAGTTTAATGACAAATTTAAATTTATAATTTAATCGAATTTTTGGATTAAATTATGGATTTATTTGAAATTTTCAAATTTAATAAGATGTATATACTAATGTATTTTAAAAATTTGGGTTTGAAGCTCAAAATAAATGTTTTCAGTTGAATTAAATTATAAATAACATGTTTATAAGAATAAAAACATTACTTATCAATATTGAATATAAGTGAATGTGTAAAATAAAATATATGTATAAATTTAATACCTGATAGTTAAACCATAAATAGAAATCAAATTTAAGCATCTCTGTTAATAATAAAACTATAGGATAATAACAAAGGAATTACAAAGGAAATTTTTATATGGTTATAAATGCAACATTAAACTAAATCAAACTACAAAATAAAAATCTATGTGATAAAATAATAACAATAAATATAAAAAATTCTTAAATAAACAAAACCAAAATGTATGCAAGACAAGAAACAACAAAACATTTGTGTACAATACAAACTAACTACATACATATTTACAATAGCACAGGTCGTAGTCAAAATAGAAACATACAAATGGAAAGTTAAGTACATGTAAAATATAAAAATAAAATCAAACTATAAAATAACAACAAATAGTTGTATGAAGCATAAAGGCAAAGAAAGTCTAAATATGCACACTTGCAGGTAGAAGAAAGAAAAGTAAATACATACAAACTTGCTTGAATTAGGCAAGCAAGTATAAAAGAAAAGAAAGCTTGTTAAAGAAGACACTAGTAAAACAAACAAACAAAATATCTTTGTACAAACTAATTAATGTCAGTAAGATCATAAGTATGTAAACATATTTAAAGACAATTACATTTAATATCCTATCTCCTCAACACAAAATATATCACTTCAACCGAAATAACAAATTGGAAAAAAAAAATAAAATATCTTAGTCAATGTAACAAAAGAAAAATCTGACCAAAGATAAACTTACACTAGAAAGTACCTTCCCCTGTGAAACACTACTTCCCTTTATATGTATACATCTAGTCCCTGTTGTTCAGTAAGAAATATTTAAGCAAAACATAGAAAAACTTAGAAGCAAAACCAGAGAGAAAAATGTAAACATCTTTATCTATTTCAAAATCAAAACAACATTCAACTCAAAGGAAAACAAACAGGACTCAAGAAAGATCAACTCTGCAGTTTTCAAAGCAATAAGTTCTCTGTTCTTCATTTTCTCAAAACTGTGAGCAAACCTTCTTTAGTTTTCTATCTTGATAGTTTTGATTAGTAATGATAAGGAGATAGAAAGAAAATGTGTTGTAACTTGTTTTGAATGTATACATATGTGGTACTGTGATGGTACTGATCTCTCTGTTTAATTCTGGTTACAGAGTAATCTTAAACAAGAAAAGTTTTATAAAATTTCATGCAAACATCCTTAACTTAGGATTTTTGAACAAAAACAGTTTTTTAAGCTTAAACCATTGTTCAGGAAATTATTTTTAGCTTGCAAATGAAACAATTGAACCTGTAAACTCCATTTTTACAGAAGAAAAAAAAATTATGATAAACTCGAATATCTTAATTTAATGATTTGATCACATATCTTGAATCTACATACCAAAGTATGATTTTTAAAACAAAAACGAGGATTTTTGGTTGGGTATACGAAGAGCAGTTCATTTTTGAACAAAATTTGCATTTTTCTCATTTTCTAACAATCGAATTAATTTAAAACATTGAAGTTTGGTTTAAAGCAAGTATGAACATCATGGGTTTCGAGAAAATTATCAGAAATTTTTTTCATTGCACAAATTTAATGAATGAGATTATATTAGGGCTTAAAATCGAGTTTCTGGACATGTCAGAAATGAGGTGTATGCGACTCCTATACGTGATCGAGTGTCACGGGGCTTTGGTGGGTGGTTGCGTAGTGTGTTGCCGAGGTGTGGGTGGAGTTTCAGGGTCTCCGGTGGCCTGTGTAGCAGTGGCGAGGTGGCAATGTCGATCGAGGTGAGTTTCAGTTTTTCGAGCAAGAAGGCTATATTTCGATTCGAGCTTTTTGTGAGCGAATTGGGTTTGGATTTCGAGTTTGTGGGGAGTTTGTGACTTGCCGCAGCAGTTGGAGTTCGCCAGAGTGGCGTCGCCGCCTTGTGCACGTGCACGGTGGCGTCGTGCCGGCCGATAATAGTTCTAGGCCATCGCGTGTTTGACTCGAGACATTTTGAAGTTAGCTTCGAGTTATCCCTGGGTCGGTTTGAGTGCGAGTGTGAATTTGTGGTTTCAGTAGTTTAGAACTTAAAAAAAAAAAGGAGCAGAGGAAGAAGAAAAGGAAGGCAGGAGATTGACGCGAGGAAAATCTGGGTAGGCACGGGGTTGACTCGATCATTGCACGATGTCTACTTCGGGTTCCAACTTCTTTGTGACTGAATCAGCTTATAGCCTTTAAGTTATTTTGTTAAAGTTTTAATATTGACAAATTTGAAGCTAAGATTTGAGTTAAAACCACTGATGGGGTTTACAAATATAAAGTGATTAAATGAATTTAAAGTGTAAGTGATTAACAATGTAAAATTAACTTATATACTGGTAATTTAATAAATAACTTAAGGGTTAAATAAATTTGTAGTTTGAAATTGATCTCGTGTTTAAATCAGTTTAAAACTTAAGAACTTAAATTAACTACTTAAAGTTAATTAATTAATAATAGTTAACTAATTAGATGGTTAAAATTGGAAATTAATGATTAACTAAGAAATTAATTGGTAATTAATTTATAATTGAGTTCTATAAAGTAATAATTAAGATTATTAATTAACAATTTCGAATTAATTAATCAAAAGAGTAATTAAGTAATAAATTAAATAATTTAATAAATTGATTAATTAGTAATTAATCAAGCGGGATAAAATGGTATTCTTAAATGATTAAGTTAAATAAATCAAACTATATTGATATGAATTGATGATTCTTGTTTGATTCACTTTGATATCTATTTGGTGATATTCCGTGATACTCGGTGATATACTCTGGATATATCTGTGATGACTGTGTATGATTTATCCGTGATAACTTTTATGTGAATTCAAGGTATTGGATTTAAACTGTTTAAACTATTTAAACAACTTTGCTGTAAAACGGCATTTAAATTTCGATGCGACAGGGAGTCGGATTCCAGTTGGTTATCCGAAACCCACATCGAATTATAATGATTAATCTTTGTGATTGATAAATTTACTTTATCAATGAATCTGTAAATAAAGATAAGCGTTATTGATTATATCGGTTATCGATATTGATATATCTGTGATGATTGATGTTGTGCACTATTGTGTGTAAAGCCCCTGGACCACACTCATACACACACAAATATGGATTGCACGTGGAAAATCGGTTAAGTCACAGATTTTTAAATAGGTTGAATTTGAATTTGAATTTGAATTTTTAAATTCAAATAGTTTTGGAAATAAATTAAGTCTAATATGAAAAGCTTTTGAAAAGCTGGTTTAAGAATAAAAGTTATTTTTTGAATAACTTAATAAAGATTTGAAAATCTAATAATCGGATTTAAATTGAAATTTAAATATCTGGAATTGAATTTTATATTCAATACTTATAATTTAAAAAGGACTTTACAAGTTATATGGGTTTAAACCGTTTATAAGCGTTGATTTGGAAATTTGAATTAAACCAAAGATTGTGACTTGTATAAATGGAATCGAGGTTTTTCCTAAACAAAACTATTGATTCTAAGTGATAAAAAGCTTTCATATGAGTAATGAACGTCCGATTTATATTAAAGGGATTTCAAGTTTGAATTGAAAAATGGTTTTCCAAGTTATGGACGAATCTTTGGAAAAAAGTTTTGAAAGCTATGAGATAAATCTTTGATTTAAAGATTAATGAATTAATTCAATTGAAACGGAAATTGTTGTGAAATCCGTAAATGGATCTTTGTGAAACTGAGTGAACTGTGTGAAATAAATCTTTTTGTTTAAAAGATTTGAAATGGTAATTGGTTTAAACCATTTGAAAGGAAGTTTGAATCATTAAGTTGTGACTTAATTGAAATCCCATATCCATATGTTTTTAAATGTTGCGCTCACTATTCGGTTTAGCCGGGAGAGGACCTTTGTGTCGTATAACCCATTTCGAATATGTGATACGTCGTTATGGATATCATTTGAAGACCGGTGGTGAAGACCGGGTATTTGCGAGAAAGATAGGATGACCTATTGATTGTCTCTGCACTGAGTCGCGCCGGTATGGAGATTTCCTAAGTGATGGGAAGTCCGATCGGGATTGTGAATACCCGGATTTGCAAGGGCTTCTTTGGAAGTGCCTTCGGTTCTGTTCGAACCCGGAACAGACTTGTATGGATTGTATGTCTGACATTACATTTTGAGATATAAAGCAGATTTCTTTCAAATACATTTCTGTTGGTGGCGGAGAATTTATTCTCTTAGCTTAACACCCTTCTCTGAGACGTACGAGCTCAGAGGTTATGTAGTTGAAGGTTATCAGCGATATATTCCCAACTTGGTAATGTGGCATGCTGAGTGCTGCTGATCATGGTTGATCAAAGCATGGCTTTGTGAAAAGCGTAGCTTTGTGGACGAGACTTCGTCGAGCCTCACAACCCGGTAATGGTCGAAACAGGAATTGTGCGGCAAGGTTTCAGGGGTAGCTCCCCTAGGGTATGACCATTCCTTCTGGAAAAGGGTAGTATCATGGTATGGAGCCCAGATACTTACTCATGTGGACACATTTTATTTATTACTGTGTGATGTTGTTGGTTAGAGAGCTCTCGTATAAAGGTCCCAAAGGACCGGGGGTGGCATATCTGAGGTTCTGTATATTCCCCGGGAAGGGGGGTAGCCGGCCTTGTTTGGCAGAGATCCGGTTAGGTTCTCGGGGCGTCCCGCCAGAGGCGTTCCCATGTGGCAATAGGAAGTTCCTTAGCCTGACCATTTGTTGGAAAATCCATTCATCCAATACGAGCCTTGTACGGTTTTAGTTGTATTACCTGCCATTCACTTATGGTGGCGCCCCACTGTTTGGATGGTAGCTATAGTAGGCATAGTTCGAAATGTCTATGCTGGCTAAGATTTATATTCTACTTTCGAAATGCTTTTCTGCACTTTGCACTTATAATAATAATATCAAAGAAATTTTTTCTGCGTATCAAGCATGTTTGACTATCAAAAGGAGAAATCTCCTCCGATTCTGCGTTTGCATTGTGTGTGTGGCGGGAGGCCTTATGGTAGTTTCATTTTCCAAAAGCATTGCGATTTTGAAATTTAAATCTTTGATTATTTTTAAAAGACAAACCGTTTTCGTTTGCTCATACCAGTCCCATGACTGACCTGGAGTTTATTGTTCCTTTCCTAAACTCTGGGTGCCCACAATTTTCCACACGGGCAGTCTAGAGTTTGGTTTTTTTCAGATAGTTAGGTTCAGTAGATTATATGGAGCTAGTTCAGTCTTTTGGATATGGACTACACTTGTTTATCTTGGAGCAATCTGGATAATGGATCGAGCTAGGAGTTTTGGAGCTTTAACTTTGGAGTTTGGTTTGGTGCTGCAGTTTTAGGATTCTGTGAAGACTTATTTCATATTGTATCATGTTCCGCTGTATTCTGTGTTGTATATTCTCTGATGTTGATGATTAGCATTGTATCATATTGATGTATCAGATATTGTATTCATGTTGCATCAGTGATATCATCTTATTTTTTTCCGCTGTGTTATTTATCATCTAATGGGTGTTGCAAGCTCCCACGATACGAATTTGATGTTGTTTTCGGACATCGAGTTCGGGTCGTCACAAGTGGTATCAGAGCTGAAGGTTGAGTAAGAACTTTAGCTATGGAGTGTAACACATTAGATGACTCATTAGAGATAGGGTGAAGTATACCCTAGAATGAGTACAACCAGTGGAACCAATCCAAATTTCTTAATCTATTCTCTTTATCTGTTGTTATTCTCTAAGATATTTCGTCCGAATGCCTAAATCGATTTTCTTACTATTCACAGTAATAAGAATGAGTGGAAGAAGAGGACGAAATAGGAGACAGGAGAGTACCACTTCAGCTGGTCAAAGCCCTGCAACGACAGATATTCCCATTCAATCTCAATCAAATTTGGCTGATTTACATCAAAATTATTCTAGACTTGGTGGAAAGCCATTCACTGGCAAAGAAACGGTTATCGAAGCACAAGCCTGGATTCGATCGTGTGAAAAGATTTTCAAAGGACTAAAGTTAGAAGATGATCAGATGCGATTGATAGCCTCTTGGCAACTACAGGAAGATGCTTTAATTTGGTGGGAAACAGTTACATTGGATGAGTCGGCAGATGAATTTACTTGGAGTCGTTTCAAGGAAGTGTTCGAACAGCGATATATGTCGTTTGCTGGTATCTCCCGAGTGTACCAGGAGTTTGTGGATTTGAAGCAAGAAAGTTTATCCTTTGAGGAATACTTAAACAAATTTATTGAATTATCTCGATTTGGTTCAGAATTGGTGAATAACCCGTTAAAGAAGAATGAAAAGTTTATTCGAGGGATGAACAAGGAGTTTCAGGAACGGATGACTACTCATGTCAAGGAATCTTTTTCTGAATTAATTGATATGGGCTATAGATATGATACTCTGAAAAAACAAGAAGATCCGGAGAAGAATGGAAGTACAAGTAAATTGAATTGGAGAAAAAGGAAGTTTGGTGGTAAGAAATCGAAGAAAAATAAAGGAAAGAAGAGTATACAGAAGAAAAGAAAGAAGGACGTTACTTGTCTCAATTGCTTGGAGAAAGGTCACTACTCAGATAAATGCAAGAATGATTGGAAGCCAGGATTGAGAGAACCATTTATGAGGCCAGACCAGGAATCTACGGGATGCTATAAATGCCGCAAGCCGGGACACAGGATCAACAACTGTCCAGCTTATAAGCAACTCTAGAAAAAATATGCAATCAGAGACGATTCTTCAACCTCAAAAGCTAATTAAGGAAATAAATTTTATAAGGTAACCTTCTCGTTTACAATTAAATTGTTCGAATTTTGTTCGACATGGAAAATATCCTTAGTTTTTTCAGTAAATCGTAAATAAGTTAAATCTTGAATCTAAGATCATGGTCGAATCTATTTTTATCTATTCCATTGGATTTCGATATAATCTACGAATGGTTAGTTAACCCTTCGAACTAACCCATACCACTGTACACTTCGTAGATCAGATAACCCAATTTTTTTTGTAATTAATTGAGTTGTTCTCACATCTATTGTTAATATTCTGATTTGGTAAGCCAAATGCAGAATTGATATTCAGTTTGATTTGGAAAGATATTTCTCTATCTTTCGTCTATCTTTGTTATCTCCTTGGCAAATTTCGGGGACGAAATTTCTTAAGGAGGGGAATCTGTAACGATCCCAGTTTAACGACAAATTTAAATTTATAATTTAATCGAATTTTTGGATTAAATTATGGATTTATTTGAAATTTTCAAATTTAATAAGATGTATATACTAATGTATTTTAAAAATTTGGGTTTGAAGCTCAAAATAAATGTTTTCAGTTGAATTGAATTATAAATAACATGTTTATAAGAATAAAAACATTACTTATCAATATTGAATATAAGTGAAAGTGTAAAATAAAATATATGTATAAATTTAATACCTGATAGTTAAACCATAAATAGAAATCAAATTTAAGCATCTCTGTTAATAATAAAACTATAGGATAATAACAAAGGAATTACAAAGGAAATTTTTATATGGTTATAAATGCAACATTAAACTAAATCAAACTACAAAATAAAAATCTATGTGATAAAATAATAACAATAAATATAAAAAATTCTTAAATAAACAAAACCAAAATGTATGCAAGACAAGAAACAACAAAACATTTGTGTACAATACAAACTAACTACATACATATTTACAATAGCACAGGTCGTAGTCAAAATAGAAACATACAAATGGAAAGTTAAGTACATGTAAAATATAAAAATAAAATCAAACTATAAAATAACAACAAATAGTTGTATGAAGCATAAAGGCAAAGAAAGTCTAAATATGCACACTTGCAGGTAGAAGAAAGAAAAGTAAATACATACAAACTTGCTTGAATTAGGCAAGCAAGTATAAAAGAAAAGAAAGCTTGTTAAAGAAGACACTAGTAAAACAAACAAACAAAATATCTTTGTACAAACTAATTAATGTCAGTAAGATCATAAGTATGTAAACATATTTAAAGACAATTACATTTAATATCCTATCTCCTCAACACAAAATATATCACTTCAGCCGAAATAACAAATTGAAAAAAAAAATAAATATCTTAGTCAATATAACAAAAGAAAAATCTGACCAAAGATAAACTTACACTAGAAAGTACCTTCCCCTGTGAAACACTACTTCCCTTTATATGTATACATCTAGTCCCTGTTGTTCAGTAAGAAATATTTAAGCAAAACATAGAAAAACTTAGAAGCAAAACCAGAGAGAAAAATGTAAACATCTTTATCTATTTCAAAATCAAAACAACATTCAACTCAAAGGAAAACAAACAGGACTCAAGAAAGATCAACTCTGCAGTTTTCAAAGCAATAAGTTCTCTGTTCTTCATTTTCTCAAAACTGTGAGCAAACCTTCTTTAGTTTTCTATCTTTATAGTTTTGATTAGTAATGATAAGGAGATAGAAAGAAAATGTGTTGTAACTTGTTTTGAATGTATACATATGTGGTACTGTGATGGTACTGATCTCTCTGTTTAATTCTGGTTACAGAGTAATCTTAAACAAGAAAAGTTTTATAAAATTTCATGCAAACATCCTTAACTTAGGATTTTTGAACAAAAACAGTTGTTTAAGCTTAAACCATTGTTCAGGAAATTATTTTTAGCTTGCAAATGAAACAATTGAACCTGTAAACTCCATTTTTACAGAAGAAAAAAAATTATGATAAACTCGAATATCTTAATTTAATGATTTGATCACATATCTTGAATCTACATACCAAAGTATGATTTTTAAAACAAAAACGAGGATTTTTGGTTGGGTATACGAAGAGCAGTTCATTTTTGAACAAAATTTGCATTTTTCTCATTTTCTAACAATCGAATTAATTTAAAACATTGAAGTTTGGTTTAAAGCAAGTATGAACATCATGGGTTTCGAGAAAATTATCAGAAATTTTTTTCATTGCACAAATTTAATGAATGAGATTATATTAGGGCTTAAAATCGAGTTTCTGGACATGTCAGAAATGAGGTGTATGCGACTCCTATACGTGATCGAGTGTCACGGGGCTTTGGTGGGTGGTTGCGTAGTGTGTTGCCGAGGTGTGGGTGGAGTTTTAGGGTCTCCGGTGGCCTGTGTAGCAGTGGCGAGGTGGCAATGTCGATCGAGGTGAGTTTCAGTTTTTCGAGCAAGAAGGCTATATTTCGATTCGAGCTTTTTGTGAGCGAATTGGGTTTGGATTTTGAGTTTGTGGGGAGTTTGTGACTTGCCGCAGCAGTTGGAGTTCGCCAGAGTGGCGTCGCCGCCTTGTGCACGTGCACGGTGGCGTCGTGCCGGCCGATAATAGTTCTAGGCCATCGCGTGTTTGACTCGAGACATTTTGAAGTTAGCTTCGAGTTATCCCTGGGTCGGTTTGAGTGCGAGTGTGAATTTGTGGTTTCAGTAGTTTAGAACTTAAAAAAAAAAAAGGAGCAGAGGAAGAAGAAAAGGAAGGCAGGAGATTGACGCGAGGAAAATCTGGGTAGGCACGGGGTTGACTCGATCATTGCACGATGTCTACTTCGGGTTCCAACTTCTTTGTGACTGAATCAGCTTATAGCCTTTAAGTTATTTTGTTAAAGTTTTAATATTGACAAATTTGAAGCTAAGATTTGAGTTAAAACCACTGATGGGGTTTACAAATATAAAGTGATTAAATGAATTTAAAGTGTAAGTGATTAACAATGTAAAATTAACTTATATACTGGTAATTTAATAAATAACTTAAGGGTTAAATAAATTTGTAGTTTGAAATTGATCTCGTGTTTAAATCAGTTTAAAACTTAAGAACTTAAATTAACTACTTAAAGTTAATTAATTAATAATAGTTAACTAATTAGATGGTTAAAATTGGAAATTAATGATTAACTAAGAAATTAATTGGTAATTAATGGATAATTGAGTTCTATAAAGTAATAATTAAAATTATTAATTAACAATTTCGAATTAATTAATCAAAAGAGTAATTAAGTAATAAATTAAATAATTTAATAAATTGATTAATTAGTAATTAATCAAGCGGGATAAAATGGTATTCTTAAATGATTAAGTTAAATAAATCAAACTATATTGATATGAATTGATGATTCTTGTTTGATTCACTTTGATATCTATTTGGTGATATTCTGTGATACTCGGTGATATACTCTGGATATATCTGTGATGACTGTGTATGATTTATCCGTGATAACTTTTATGTGAATTCAAGGTATTGGATTTAAACTGTTTAAACTATTTAAACAACTTTGCTGTAAAACGGCATTTAAATTTCGATGCGACAGGGAGTCGGATTCCAGTTGGTTATCCGAAACCCACATCGAATTATAATGATTAATCTTTGTGATTGATAAATTTACTTTATCAATGAATCTGTAAATAAAGATAAGCGTTATTGATTATATCGGTTATCGATATTGATATATCTGTGATGATTGATGTTGTGCACTATTGTGTGTAAAGCCCTGGACCACACTCATACACACACAAATATGGATTGCACGTGGAAAATCGGTTAAGTCACAGATTTTTAAATAGGTTGAATTTGAATTTGAATTTGAATTTTTAAATTCAAATAGTTTTGGAAATAAATTAAGTCTAATATGAAAAGCTTTTGAAAAGCTGGTTTAAGAATAAAAGTTATTTTTTGAATAAATTAATAAAGATTTGAAAATCTAATAATCGGATTTAAATTGAAATTTAAATATCTGGAATTGAATTTTATATTCAATACTTATAATTTAAAAAGGACTTTACAAGTTATATGGGTTTAAACCGTTTATAAGCGTTGATTTGGAAATTTGAATTAAACCAAAGATTGTGACTTGTATAAATGGAATCGAGGTTTTTCCTAAATAAAACTATTGATTCTAAGTGATAAAAAGCTTTTATATGAGTAATGAACGTCCGATTTATATTAAAGGGATTTCAAGTTTGAATTGAAAAATGGTTTTCCAAGTTATGGACGAATCTTTGGAAAAAAGTTTTGAAAGCTATGAGATAAATCTTTGATTTAAAGATTAATGAATTAATTCAATTGAAACAGAAATTGTTGTGAAATCCGTAAATGGATCTTTGTGAAACTGAGTGAACTGTGTGAAATAAATCTTTTTGTTTAAAAGATTTGAAATGGTAATTGGTTTAAACCATTTGAAAGGAAGTTTGAATCATTAAGTTGTGACTTAATTGAAATCCCATATCCACATGTTTTTAAATGTTGCGCTCACTATTCGGTTTAGCCGGGAGAGGACCTTTGTGTCGTATAACCCATTTCGAATATGTGATACGTCGTTATGGATATCATTTGAAGACCGGTGGTGAAGACCGGGTATTTGCGAGAAAGATAGGATGACCTATTGATTGTCTCTGCACTGAGTCACGCCGGTATGGAGATTTCCTAAGTGATGGGAAGTCCGATCGGGATTGTGAATACCCGGATTTGCAAGGGCTTCTTTGGAAGTGCCTTCGGTTCTGTTCGAACCCGGAACAGACTTGTATGGATTGTATGTCTGACATTACATTTTGAGATATAAAGCAGATTTCTTTCAAATACATTTCTGTTGGTGGCGGAGAATTTATTCTCTTAGCTTAACACCCTTCTCTGAGACGTACGAGCTCAGAGGTTATGTAGTTGAAGGTTATCAGCGATATATTCCCAACTTGGTAATGTGGCATGCTGAGTGCTGCTGATCATGGTTGATCAAAGCATGGCTTTGTGAAAAGCGTAGCTTTGTGGACGAGACTTCGTCGAGCCTCACAACCCGGTAATGGTCGAAACAGGAATTATGCGGCAAGGTTTCAGGGGTAGCTCCCCTAGGGTATGACCATTCCTTCTGGAAAAGGGTAGTATCATGGTATGGAGCCCAGATACTTACTCATGTGGACACACTTTATTTATTACTGTGTGATGTTGTTGGTTAGCGAGCTCTCGTATAAAGGTCCCAAAGGACCGGGGGTGGCATATCTGAGGTTCTGTATATTCCCCGGGAAGGGGGGTAGCCGGCCTTGTTTGGCAGAGATCCGGTTAGGTTCTCGGGGCGTCCCGCCAGAGGCGTTCTCATGTGGCAATAGGAAGTTCCTTAGCCTGACCATTTGTTGGAAAATCCATTCATCCAATACGAGCCTTGTACGGTTTTAGTTGTATTACCTGCCATTCACTTATGGTGGCGCCCCACTGTTTGGATGGTAGCTATAGTAGGCATAGTTCGAAATGTCTATGCTGGCTAAGATTTATATTCTACTTTCGTAATGCTTTTCTGCACTTTGCACTTATAATAATAATATCAAAGAAATTTTTTCTGCGTATCAAGCATGTTTGACTATCATAAGGAGAAATCTCCTCCGATTCTGCGTTTGCATTGTGTGTGTGGCGGGAGGCCTTATGGTAGTTTCATTTTCCAAAAGCATTGCGATTTTGAAATTTAAATCTTTGATTATTTTTAAAAGACAAACCGTTTTCGTTTGCTCATACCAGTCCCATGACTGACCTGGAGTTTATTGTTCCTTTCCTAAACTCTGGGTGCCCACAATTTTCCATACGGGCAGTCTAGAGTTTGGTTTTTTTTCCAGATAGTTAGGTTCAGTAGATTATATGGAGCTAGTTCAGTCTTTTGGATATGGACTACACTTGTTTATCTTGGAGCAATCTGGATAATGGATCGAGCTAGGAGTTTTGGAGCTTTAACTTTGGAGTTTGGTTTGGTGCTGCAGTTTTAGGATTCTGTGAAGACTTATTTCATATTGTATCATGTTCCGCTGTATTCTGTGTTGTATATTCTCTGATGTTGATGATTAGCATTGTATCATATTGATGTATCGGATATTGTATTCATGTTGCATCAGTGATATCATCTTATTTTTTTCCGCTGTGTTATTTGTCATCTAATGGGTGTTGCAAGCTCCCGCGATACGAATTTGATGTTGTTTTCGGACATCGAGTTCGGGTCGTCACAACAAGCTTGAATCCGATGTCTTCTTCTTGAATTTGGAGTTGAATGTTGGAGTTGCAATAAAACAAAGACTTTGGAGTTTTAATTTCTCATTCCATTCACCATTTTTGTTGAAGCTTTAGTGTTAGGAAATGAAATGAAGCAATGAAGAAGAAGGGGGGTGGAACTTGGGCCTAATGGGCTAAAAGTCCAAACCAAAGGCTCGAGTGAAAAAGTGGTGAAATTCCACTAACCCCAAACATATCAATGTTTATACTTAGAAGATTGCAAACGACGTTTCGAACTCAATGGAAGTGGTCTCGAGTCCTAATTTGACCGTTTGTAAAAAGTAGCTTCGGACCAAAATCCGATTAACGATAAAATATTTAAATAAAATATTTAAATATAAAAATCGATAAATATGCGGGTTGTTGCATTTCATATGAAAATGACATCAACGGTACAAATTGCAGCTTAATTAATGACTGAAATGGAAATAGAAATGGAAGTGTGTTATACCTGATTCATAATACATCAAGAATTCAACATGCAATAGTAAACGGATTTGGTTTCATAGTTACATCAATTTAATAATACATCAAGAATTCAACATGCAAACAATAGTAAATGGATTTGGTTTCATAGTTACATCAATTTCATAATACAACAAGAATTTAACACGGTTACATCAATTGCAAAAAAACAGATTCAGATTTGTATCAGTCATCATCGTCTTCTGATTCAGATTCGGTCTCGTTTTCGACGATATTTTCCTCTGCACTGTCAAACGCTTCTACCAAAACATTTGATTCATCGATCAAGGGACCAAAATCAGTATGATCGTCTGTAATTATTATTTCGTTATTTTGCTCAAGATCTGCCTGATAAGCTTGTTCGTCGGGAATATTCTTCCCATCGAATGTGAATCTGGCCTTTGTTTTAAAAACTGCAGACCAATCTGCTTTATCTCTTTTTAGAGACGGATAAGGAGCGTAATAAACTTGCAATGCTTGTTTGGCTAGTACAAAAGGATCATACTTGTGATAATGCGATGTATGCTTTATTTCGATAAGATTATAATCCTTGTGCACATTAATTCCAGAACCTGGAACATTGCTAAACCAATTGAATCTAAATTGAAACACCTCCTCCGCGGGTCGTGAGAAATATGTCAGTTGCAAAATTTGTGTCAGAACGCCATAAAAATCATTTAAATAATTTTCTGGATCGTCACTACCTTTAACAAATACACCAGTATTATTTGTTAATTTTTCTGCACCGTATTCTTTGGTGTTAAATTTATATCCGTTGACGAAATATATTGGATATGTCACTCTTTTTGGTCCCATCGCAAGATGTTTCAACCCTTCGACAACAACACAATTTCTCGGCCCATAAACGTAATTTGAAAACCAACCGGAAAATTCTTTACTGAGATCTCCATTTGGATGTTCACGTTCATAAACACTGTTTATATAAACAAATTGTTACATTAGGTTATACACGCGCATGCATATAAGAAAAGAATAAAACACAAATTATTATTTCAGATTACCTAACAAACGGTGCAACCTCGGCACAATTTAGAAGAATATAAGTGTGTGCTACATGAAGATCTCTATCGTCTAGCCATATTTCTACACATTTTCCAGAAGGCCGACCATGTTGTCTAAAAATAGATAACATTGCTTGAGTGGACTCTTGTTCGTCGCCTTCGTCATTACGAGGAACACTTTCAAATGAAATATTCACATGGTCACTGAAATAGTGGGAGAAAAAGAACGAAGCTTCTTCTTCGATGTAAGATTTACATATCGAACCTTCAACCCGTGCTTTTTGCCTCACTTTTTTCTTCAGGTGATTCAAATATCTACGCAACATTAATTTATATTAACTTCATCTTTCAAATGTAATTAAATTACGTTATAACATATATATTACATACCTCTCAAATGGATACATCCATCCCTATTGGGTAGGACCTCGAAGTCGTGCTTCAGATGGGAGATGAACAGGTAAATGTTCCATCACATTAAAAAAACCAGGCGAAAATATTTTCTCTAATTTGCAAAGCAATATAGGAATGTCCACTTCAAGTTTACGTAAACGTTGCACTTTTAAAGTAGTCGAACAAAGCTCTTTGTAAAACATACTAAGCTCCGTTACTACTTTCCAAACTTTTAACGGCAGTAGTTCTTTGAACATTATGGGGAATAAATTTTCCATCATTATGTGACAGTCGTGACTTTGCATTCCGCTTAATCTATCATTTTTAAAGTCAACACATCTACGAAGATTTGATGATATCCCATCAGGAAATCTTAACCCTTCCACCCATTTTAACACAGCTTTAACTTGATTATTATCTAATTCGTAACAAGCTTTGGGTTTTTTATTATCATTTGGCTTCATATGAAGCTCAGGACGTTTGCATAATTCTTCTATATCACGTCTTGATTTCAAATCATCCTTCGTCTTCCCTTTCACATTCAAAATTGTGTTAAAAACATTATCAAATACATTTTTCTCATTGTGCATCACATCTATGTTATGGCGAAGCAGAAGATGTTTCCAATACGGCAACTCCCAAAAAATAGTTTGTTTGCACCAGTTATGAACAACTGATTTGCCTTCAATTTCTATTTGTTCGCCAATTTCATATATCTTTGGATAGTCCTTAACAAGTTCACATATGTCTTCGCTTGACCATATCGTCGGTGATTGTCTGGTTTCTACTCTATTAGCTAAAAAGTTTTTCTTGTCTCCTCTGAAGGGATGATTTACATGGAGAAAATATCGATGACAGTCAAACCATGAAATTTTCTTACCATGAGGTAAAGAAAACACTCGTGTTTCATCCATGCAATATGGACATGCTAGACGACCGGCAGTACTCCATCCCGAAAGCATTGCATAGGCAGGAAAATCACTTATAGTCCACAACAAAGAAGCAAACATACGAAATTTTTTCTTTTTGGACACATCGTATGTTTCTACTCCTTCGTTCCACAGTATTTTTAACTCCTCAATCAACGGTTGTAAATATACATCGATTCCTTGTGTCGGATCGTCGGGGCCAGGAACGACAACAGTAGGAAACATATATTGCGTTTTCATGCACATCCATGGAGGTAAATTATACGGTGTGACGATAATGGGCCATGATGAATATTTAGAACCAAATTGAGAAAATGGAGAAAAACCGTCCGTACATAATCCTAATCTAACATTTCGACTCTCCGCTGCAAAATTTGGATACGTTTTATCGAAATGCTTCCATGCTTCTCCATCGGCCGGATGTGTCAACGTACCCTCTTCCTCTGTTCTCACGCTATGCCATCTCATATTAGACGCAGTTACAGAAGATGCATATAATCTTTGAAGTCTTGGAGTTATGGGTAAGTAGTGCATACGCTTGTACGGAACTTCCTTCCCCTTCTTTTTTCTTGGTTTGTATCTCTCCTGGTTACAAACTTTACAATTTCTAAGGTTTGCGTCTTCTTTCCAAAACAACATGCATCCTTTTAAACATGTATCTATTTTCTGATACGGTAAACCAAAAGCCGACATAAGTTTTTAACTTCGTAGTGATTTTCACACATTAGATTATCGGGTGGCATATGTCTTTTTGCAGCTTGTACAATGTTAACGCTAAAATTTGAACGCTAACACCCCGGTGTATGAGTTGTAGTTGTGAAAGCACCACCCGGTAACTCGGGAACGGATTACAAGCAGATAATAGCAGAAAAGCGGTAAACAACAACAATTTTATAGTGGTTCGGCTTAAGGGTATAGCCTACGTCCACTTTAAGTACTTTTATTAATAATCTCGTTACAAGCTGATACAATTCTTCCCAAGTACAATACACTTTGGATTACAAGAGACTTAGAACAAGTAGCCTAAACTTCGATGAAGATGAGAGTTTTTGAATCCATGTTGGATGTATGTGATCTCTCCTTGAAGTTGTTTGTAGCGTTCTTAGTGTCTTGAGAGTTTCAAGTGTTAAATTGGTTCGGAATGCAGCAGAGTATCGGCGCTTGAAGAGAGTGAGCCAAAAGTCCTTTGAATGTTGGAGGTGGCCTTGTATTTATAGGAGTTTTCAGCCTTAAGTCGTGAGTCGTACCCGGCTCATGCCTGACTCATGGCCGAGTCAAATTAGGTCGTGGCCGACTCATAGAATCATCCCTTCACTCCTCCAATGCTTACTCCTCTGTTGGATTTTATGACAAGTCTTGAGTCGTGTCCGAGTCAATCTCCCTTGGCATAGGCATTGTGGCAATGGGTTACGACTTAACGACTTTAAGTCGTGGGCGAGTCATGGTGAGTCGTCTCATGTTAACTCAAGTCCGAACTACTGGCTTGGTCCAAAGAGATAAGTCGTTCTCGAGTCAATCCGAACATAACTCCTTTTATGCTAGCATAAGTTGTATACGACTCATCATGGCCGTAGCTACTCAACGAGTTATCTCATTTCAGTACAGTTTTGAACTTGTCCCTGAAGCCTTAGGTCGTATCACCCTTTAAGTCGTAAACTTTCATGAGTCGTTAATGTCTTACCTTGCTGGCCTTTAAGTCGCCTTGGACTTTAGGTCGTTAACTCGTTGAGTCGGGGACTAGATGAGTCGCTGAGGTTGTTGAGCCGGGGTCTTGCTGAGTCGGCCCTTTCTTACGAACCGCTAATCCCTTGAGTCGTATATCCAATGAGTCGGTGAGGACCTTAAGTGGATGAGTCGGGACCAGATGTGTCGGTCCTAGATAGATGAGTCGTTCTTCCCTCTACATGGATGAGTCGGTATTAGTTGAGTAAATGAGTCGGTCCAAGTTTCAGCGGGGTTAACATTTGCCCCTCGAAGCACGCGCCTAAGTCGTAGGTCGCGTGCTTCGACTTATCTTAACCCGCATGTGCCGACTCATGTCCTACTACCTTAGTACAAAAGGCATGAATCGTTACTTTCATTTTCTTCTTATCATACCAATCTCCTAGATCGCTTCTGCCATTAACACTTCTTCGAGCTTCCCAAGACGATTTCAACTCAATCCACCTTCAATTTTTTCGGGCATCACACTACGTAAGCAATCCTGCTTTCCTTCCGATTGTCGATCATCATCGACTCTTGCGTTTAATTTTCCACTTCCGGTTCGTTCCTTCGAGCTTTACGAGTTTGGTTGGACTGATAACCGATGAATTTGGGTTTGCCTGATTTGTCTTGTGGCGATTCGTTATTCGAGGCGATTCTGTATCGTAATAGGATTAAAGTTGTTATTTTTGGAGATGCCATTGGGTTAACGGGTTATGGGTTAGGATTTGGAAATGGGACTTGGAGATCTTCTTGCTGCTTAGAACTAGAGTTTTTTTTTTCTTTTCACCACGACTCACGATTCAGAGCGCTGCCGACTCAAAACACCAACGACCCAAAATTAAATCGACTCATCCTAGCTTGCCCCCCAATACTTAGGTCGTGGACGAGCTAGCCAGAGAACCGATGATTTGTCTTGACCCGTAGGAAAAACTCTTGAGTTGTTGGCGAGTTAGCACTTAAGGCGCTGCCGAGTTAGTATTCGAGTTGTGTATAATTTAGCTCTTGAGTCGTTTACGACCTAGCACTTGAGTCGTCTACGACTTAGCACTTAAGTCGTCTACGACTTAGCACTTGCATTCCTAAACTCTGCTTTAACTTTGAACTGCTGCTTGAATTTCACACTGTTGAACTCTACTGCATTCTTTTACAGATCACTTTGACTTGTAGGTTAACAATCTGTTTAATATGATATTTACAGAAAATTGGGACGAATATACTGCCATCGACCGCCCACATCAAATGACAGATTGATTAATAACAGATAATTAACTTAAATAAATTGTGTGAACGAAGTGCTATCGATTTCAAGTAGAATATTAAAGCAACACTGAAATAGTCAATTGAAACTGACCAGCCTGCACTAATATTATGCTTGAACTTTAAATTAACAAGTTCTGAAATTACCGTAGTCGATCAATCGTCGACCAATTTAATTCCAGTTATATTTACTTGTTATTTTTATTAGTTTTGCACGACACTTCACACTTTTAGGAAACGTGCACCTTCATATTTGAATATCCAGTTGCTTGTGTAGAATGACATCTCAGGAAGAAGATGCAACAGTTCAGACGGGAGAGGCAACTGTTCTTCCGGCTCCACTAGTTAATCCTCCCGAAAGAGTCCCTACCACACTATCATACAAAGTTTTTCGCCAGTTGTGTGCTCAGTTTGGCATTGCTGAATCAGATGCCATTCTTCCTGAGAGAAGTAACACTGCTGACATAGCACCTTCTGGCTTTGTGACAGTTAACCGACAAATGTGCCTAAGTGGGGGCATTCCTCCTTTCAATGACTTTTTCCAACAACTTCTTCGTCAATTGGCCATTGCTCCATCCCAGCTACACCCCAACGGCTATGCCATTCTAATGGGGTTGTGTGTTCTATTTAGGAGAACACTTGATCGACTTCCGAGATTTGATGAAATTTGTTACTTATGCTCCTTTACCCGGACCAAAGATCATCCTTCTATTACTGTTGTGAGAAGCGCCCGAAACCGCAAATTAATTGTTGGCCTTCCTGACACTGCTCATGGGTTTCTAACCCAATTCTTCTTCGTTCGTTGCCCCCCGGGGTTTTATGCTGTGTGGAGGGAAGGAAGTAAGATCATCCATCCTTACTTCGTTTGTTATCTGACCTTTGTGAGACTGACCTGCTAAGTGTTAACTCTGCTTCTTTTTATTTTCAGCGCTGCCTCCTCCCTCTAGGAATCCTAGTCACAAGTCGACTTTTGAGAGGCTTAAAGCCGTGCCGGTTGAGGAGAGAGATATTCAATTTCTGTTGAAAGATGAATTTTTGCATCAGTACGGACTTTTGCATACTTCTCGTTCTACGCGTCCTCATGAAATTCCAGACTCCCCAGCTAGAGCGTTGGATGCCTCAGTTTCTACTAGCACATCCATATCAAAAGGACCTGCTCCTGAGGCTTCGCTAGTGAAGTGTTCCACTTCTGTTGATGCTGCGGGGCCATCTGACAAACTTGCCCCGGTTATCGAGGAAGAAGAGCCTCAGGGATCTTCCCATCATTCACAAGAATCTGGTGAAAAAGCTGAGAAATCCAGTCCTGTTAAGCAGAGCAGGGACGATACTTTCGAAGGACTGAGCGACCTCTTTGCTACTTCGCAAGAGATCTTTAAAGACGATCCTATCACTGCCGGGATTTCTTCTTCAGTAGTTGAAGCTACTTCTACTTTGCAACAGTCGCCGTCGACTCAAGAGTTGATGCTAACTATTACACCCACAACTACTCCCCAATTAAAGAGTGGTTCGTAGATTGATGCGCGTAGTTTGCACATCACACACACTTAGAATTCCTGGCACTTTTATGCTCTCTTTTTTTTTTTTAACATTTGAAAGATTCTCAAGTTTTGTTTTTTTTTTTTTTAATTTTAGGTTTTCCAATGAAGCGAGGCAGCTCGTACTATAATGACTTTCAGCGATACGGGAAACGCAGCCAGTATGGCTATCAATCCTATCCTCCTATTCATAGAGAGACTGATGAAGAAAGGGCTGCCCGGAAGGCTCGGGAAAGACGTGATTATGAAGAACGCTTTGGAAGACCAGATAGTCGACATGATTCCTCCCACAGAGAGAGTGACTCCCTTAAACGCAAATCTCATGATGATAGAGGGAAGAGTCACACAACTGATGACTCGAGCAAACGGGCCAAAATTATTGAGGAGCCAATGCCTGCGCCTTCAGAGAAGATTACTGCTCCTACTTCTTCTCAATCTCCTGCCCCTTCCCCTACTGATGTCCAAGCAATCATCAATAGGCCATCTTACCAAGTTGGACCAGGTTCAGCCACTCTTCAACGCCGATTTCCTAATTGGTGTTTAAAAGGAGTTCGCTTTGACCTTGATCTGGTTCCCATAGATAAAAGTGCTATGTTACGGAACCTTGATGCAGTCAGAACCGATATTGAGAGGATGTCATCTTGGCAGAAACTCGTTGATGAGCTCCAAAGGGTGAATAGGGCCAATCTCGAAGCTATGCTTACCATGGAGAACGACAAAACTGAATGGCAAAAGATCCTTAAACAGCATGATGCAGAAATGAGGAGTATTGCCGATTATAATGAGAAACTTGAGGCAGAAGTTGGGAAACTTAAAGAGGAGCTTGCTACTTCTTCCACTTCTTATTCTCAAAGGGAGAGTGTGCTTCTTCAACAGGTGCGGGATGCTCATGCCGCGCAAAGGGATGCTGAGGCCAAGGCTGATGGGTTGGAGCAGATTATAGAGGGCAACCGTACTGATATTACTTAGTTACGAGGACAAACTGGCCTTCAGGCTGCAGAGATTGAAAAATTGAAAGCCCAGTTATCCAAAGTCGAGAGAGAGCGGGATGAGGCTGTTGCGGGTAGAATTGCAGCTGAAGAGGCCCATGAAGCTACCAAAGCTGATATTGGCTCGACACTATTTGATTTCTACTTGCAGTGTATATTAGGTCGTGGCAGTCTTGCATTCCTGGGCCCCAAGTATGAGATTACCCTGGCCGAAGTGTGGGAGGCCGCACTAGATATGTTTAAAGGGGCCGGATACACTGAAGAGGAGTTGGAGGTGCACTACTTAGACTTTGAGGCTCGCGCAGCCCTTGCCAGAGGGAAGGAGCAACTTGCCAGATCACGAGTTGAAATAGTGGGGGAAGAGCATCAAGAAGAAGAAACAAATTTGACTGCTCCTGTCCCTCCTTCAACTTCGGCCGATGCGGGTATTATTGGCTCTAGCTCTTATGTACCGATCCCTGCTCAAACTGATACCGGGGCCAAAATTACTCAAGCCACAGATGAATCGCAAGAGAGTGCCGAAGCTCCAGACTATGAAATTGACGTAATAAAGACAACTTCTGCAGGTAATTCCACTGTAAATTTTGCTCAAGTGGATTGCTCATTTATTTCACATGGGTTTAATGAGCTCCTTGACTATTTTCTCAACCTTGATGAACCTTCATCTCCTCTCTTTACTCACTTTAACCTCTTTTCTTCTGTAGAGAAAGTATCAAGCACCGCTCAGATTTCTCCTCCTCCGGTTATCCCTCCTCCGTCTTCCCAGGTGGCTCCTCCTTCTGCTTCACAGCCCGGGTCGCAAGAGGAACAAATAGAGGCCCTTCATGGTTTAGACGATCCCATCGCTTCGCAAGAGCATAGAGACGAGGGACTTGAGGGAGGTGAGATATCTCCGGAGCGGACTCCTTCCGATGACATAACTTTGTCTAAACTTGTCACTCCAGGAAGTGAGTCTTCCTCAAAGAGGAGGAAAAAGCACGGAACGTCAAAGAGGAGGGGGAAGATAATCGCTGTTACTGAAGTGGAGCTAGAAGTTGGACCAGCTGCGCCTACCCCTCCTCCTTCTTCCCTTGTGCCAACTGACCGACCTGAAAAGCTAATCATTCGGCCGGGAAAAGGGTCCAAAGGTAGTAAAAAGAAGTGAAGATTTTAGCTTTTTGCCTTTTGTATGTACTGGTCGAGAATTGTGCGGGTACCGGCCCCCGCTTTTCTTTATTTTGAAACATGTACCTGCATTTCAATTGAATAAAATGATCCTTTGTTTGTACATACTTCTGTTTGAATTTGAGAATGCATTTATTATTCATTTTTGCACAAGTTTATTTATATGATATTGCAGCGGGCTTATGGTATGTTGTTTGAGTATTACTTTACTGATGCAGCTATACTATTATACCATGTTGCCCCCATACCTTAAGCTTGCTGCAATATTTTATACTTCGAGGGGACTTGCACTTTTATTTGCTAAAGAATAATTATTTTATTCTTTAAAGAAAATTTTTGTAGAGTACAACTCCCTTCGTATAAGTTTCTACGCTTTGTCGTTCAAAGAAATCACTTTTTTCTTTTGCTTATGTGCATATTTTACCAAGTGAATTCTTCTATGTGGTAAAGCGGACCTCTGAAGGGTACTTTAACTTCTTTTCTTTCTTCTTTTTTTTTTTTTTTTTTAAAAAAAAAAAATCATTTTCCAGAGTAGGTAAATTACTCTTCCTTTGAAAGTTAAAGTACGCTTTTGATGAGGATTTTTTTTTATATACAAAGTTGTACCTCTGAGGAGGGATTTTTCACATTTCAACACTTGGAAGTTTTATTTCAATCTCGGTGAAACGTGTACCTCCAAAGAGTTGTGCCTTTGAAGAAAGCCTTTTCACGTTTCAACACTTGAAAGTTTTATTTCAATCTTGGTGAAACGTGGGCTTCCGAAGAGGTCTTTCTTCTTGATTGTGCCTTCGAAGAGGTCTTTCCTTTGAATTGTGTCCCCGGGAGGGGGGTTGTACCTCTAAGGAGGGATTTTTTCACGTTTCAACACTTGGAAGTTTTATTTCAATCTTGGTGAAACGTGTACCTCCAAAGAGTCGTGCCTTCGAAGAAAGCCTTTTCATGTTTCAACACTTGGAAGTTTTATTTCAATCTTGGTGAAACGTGTACCTCCAAAGAGTTGTGCCTTCGAAGAAAGCCTTTTCACGTTTCAACACTTGGAAGTTTTTTTTCAATCTCGGTGAAACGTGGGCTTTCAGGAAGGTTTTTATTTTGTTTTTGCATTTCAACTTTGGTGAAGTGAAATTCCGAAGAGCGGTTGTTACACTTCAACTCCTGGCGAAATGTGCCTCCGAAGAGGGCTTTTATTTTGTTTACATTTCAACTCTGGTGAAGTGAAATTCCGAAGAGCGGTCATAACGCTTCAACTCCTGGTGAAATGGGCCTCCGAAGAGGGCTTTTATTTTGTTTGCATTTCAACTCTGGTGAAGTGAAATCCCGAAGAGCGGTCATAACACTTCAACTCCTGGTGAAATGGGCCTCCGAAGAGGGCTTTTATTTTGTTTGCATTTCAACTCTGGTGAAGTGAAATCCCGAAGAGCGGTCATAATACTTCAACTCCTGGTGAAATGTGCCTCAGAGAAGGTTTTCATCGCCTGGAAGTTACTCTCTCATGGTTGGAGGGTCATGACTCCTCCAATCTTTTTTGTTGAGTAGAGAACTTTCTTTTTTGTGGCATATGACCCATTAGAGGTCTTTATCCTCCGAAGAGTTGTGTCTCCGAAGAGGACTTGTGCTGCCGATGATGGCTTTGGTTGTTCCTCTGTTCACTTGCTTATGCCTTTTCAATGATCCTCTGCCCCCCCTTTTTTTTCACAAGTAACTTGTTTAATCCAAGGAAGTGCGCTTCATTGTCAGGTAATTTCGTGAGAACGAGCACTAGCTTCTTAATTGGACGTTTGTTTGTTCAAACGATCTCAATTTATTAGCAAGGACCCGTTTCTGTCGAAATCATAGGCCGTTCAATTGAAGTACTTCCTATCTAGGATTTGAATTCGGGGCTTTTGTGACTTGAAATTTGGCGAGAATCACTTGGTCTTTTTATGTGCAAGTTTCACTTCCATTGTCTGCAAAAATTTAAATCGACATTTCAGCAATACATTCTATGTACTTTTTATATCGAAAATAAAGCAAACATGTAATAATAATAAGGAACACAAGATTTATAGTGGTTCGGCCAGGAAATTGGGCCTACATCCACTTTATATTCTTTCATTATTTACTTGCATCAGTTTTACAATTGCTTTTAATTACAAGAATCATACATTCATAATTCTTTTTACAATATTTCAACAAAATTTTCAAGTAAAGTATGGACGCAAATGGTTGCTGTTCCATGCCCTTGGAATTTGATCTCCTTCAACAGTGGTGAGTTTGAATGTGCCGTCAAGAAGCTTCTGACCTATTACATATGGTCCTTCCCAATTTGGCCCAAACACACCTGTCGCTGTCATAATTCTTTTCAGGACTAGGTCTCCAATCTCAAAGCTGCGTTGGCGAACTTTGGAATTGAAATGCCTGGCTATTCTTTGCTGATGAGCTGCAATTCTGAGATTAGCCTCATCTCTTTTTTCATCAAGGAGATCTAGTGCTTCAAGCTGTAGCTTTTCGTTTTCTGCTTGATTGAAATGGATTCTTCTGTGTGAAGGGACTTCTATTTCTACCGGAATCATTGCCTCTGACCCGTATGCCAATGAAAACGGGGTGTGCCCAGTCGCAGTTTTGTGAGTGGTTCTGTATGCCCATAGTGCCAGTAGTAGCTTATCGACCCAACCACCTTTTGCTCTTTCAAGTTGCTTCTTGATGGTTGACTTAATAATTTTGTTCACGGCTTCCACCTGCCCGTTTGCCTGCGGATGAGCTACTGCTGAGAAGCTTTTCCGGATTTTGAATCGCTTGCAAAAATCTTGGAATTCTTCACTTTCAAACTGAGTTCCATTGTCTGTAATTATTTTTTGAGGCACACCGTATCTGCAAATGATGTTTTTAGTCACAAAACTTATCATCTTCTTTGAGGTGATAGTGGCCAGTGGTTCAGCCTCTGCCCACTTAGTAAAATAATCTACAGCAACAATGGCATATTTAATTCCAGATTTGGCAGTTGGTAACGGTCCTACAAGGTCGATTCCCCATATCGCAAATGGCCATGGACTGACCATCTGTGTGAGTTCAGTGGAAGGAGCTCTAGGAATTTTGGCGAATCTTTGACATCTGTCACATTTTCGGGAATACTCCGCTGCATCTCGATTAATTTCTGGCCAAAAATATCCATACCGGAGAATTTTCTTTGCTAATGTTTGGCCACCTGAATGATCGCCACAATCTCCTCCGTGTACCTCTGCTAAGATTGCTTTAGACTCTTCCCTGGATACACATCGAAGTAATGGCATTGAAAATCCCCGTCTGTATAACCGGCCATCCTGGATTACGTATCGAGAGGCTTTTCTCAGTAGCTTTTGTCGTTCTTTTGAGTTCCCTGGTAAGGATCCATTGAGCAGATATTCTATTATCGGAGTCATCCATGATTCTTACTCTTGAGACATGCTCATGATCCAATCAATGTCCATCTCATCAATGTTAGGAGTCGACAGGACCTCCACTGGAGTTAGCCCCAGAAATTGAGCTTCGCCTGTGCTCGAATACTTCGCGAGAGAATCTGCTTTCATGTTTTCTTCTCGAGGAATGTGGCTTATCATGCAATGATCAAAATCACCCAGGAGTTCCCAAGCCTTTGACAAGTAGGCGGGCAGATTCCCCCCTTTTGCTTGGAATTCCTTTTTGACTTGGCATACAATAAGCTGAGAATCACTGAATATCTGTAGCGCTCGGATGTTTAATTCTTTAGCAATCCTTAAGCCAGCGATAAGGGCTTCGTATTCTGCTTCATTGTTTGTTGAAGGAAATTCCAATTTTAGTGCATAGCATAATGATCGACCTTCAGGAGTCTCAAGTACAACTCCGGCTCCAGAACAGTAGTCGTTTCTCGCACCATCGACATATAACTTCCACTGGATAGGGGAATTGTCGACCGTTTCTTCCTCACTGTTACCCTTATCTATAAATTCTGCAATGAAATCCGCTAAAGCTTGTCCATTGGTTGCTTTCCGGGGATGATAAGTGATGTCATACTGACTGAGTTCAATATTCCACTTTAGAAGACGACCCGAAGTTTTAGGGCGAAACAGGACTTGCTTTAAAGGTTGATCAGTGAGGACTCTGATAGGATGAGCTTGAAAATATTGCCTCAATTTCCTAGACGCAATTAGTAAGCAATAGGCGAGTTTTTCCAACTTAGAGTAATTCATCTCTGCCCCAGTGAGTCTTTTGCTGATATAGTAAACTGGATGTTGAATCCTTTTGTCTTCCCGTATCAGCGCTGCACTTAAAGCGTGAGATGATACTGCCAAGTATATAAGAAGATCCTCGCCATCGCCAGGCCTAGAAAGTATTGGAGGCGTCTCCATATGGCGAATCAATTCATCAAAGGCTTTTTGGCATTCGGGAGTCCAATCGAAGTTTTTCTTTCCTTTCTTTAGGGCGTCAAAGAATGGGATGCATTTATCTGTGGCTTTGGAAATGAACCGACTCAAGGCGGCAACTTTTCCATTGAGACTTTGCAATTCCTTCTTTGTTCTAGGAGCTTTGACTTCTTTCAAGGCAGTAATTTGAGCTGGACTAGCCTCAGTGCCCCTAGCGCTGACGATAAACCCTAAGAACTTTCCGGACTCGACCCCAAACGTGCATTTCAGAGGGTTAAGCTTCATTCTGTATTTCCGGAGGACTGCGAACATTTCTGCCAAGTGTTCAATGTGATCCGCTGCTTTCTTAGACTTTACTAACATGTCGTCGACGTAGACTTCCATAGTTTTGCCCAATTGCGGTTTGAACATAGCATTAACAAGTCTTTGGTAGGTTGCCCCTGCATTCTTCAATCCGAAGGGCATAACTCTGTAGCAGTAAAGACCAACATCGGTGATAAAGCTCGTGTCCTCCTGATCCGGTTCATGCATCATGATCTGGTTATATCCGGAGTAGGCATCCATGAAAGATAGCAATTCATGCCCCGCTGTTCCATCTACCAGTTGATCGATCCTGGGTAAAGGAAAGCAATCTTTGGGGCAGGCCTTGTTCAGATCTGAAAAATCGATGCACACTCTCCATTTTCCATTAGCTTTCTTAACCAGCACAGGATTTGAAACCCAATTCGGATATGTAGATTCTTTGATGAAGTTATTTTCCATGAGTCGATCAATTTCCTCTTTTAATGCTGCTGACCTTTCTGGACCTTGGGTTCTTCTTTTCTGTTTTACTGGTGTAAACTTTGGGTCAATATTCAGAGCGTGTACTGCAATTTCTGGAGATATTCCACACATATCAGCATGAGTCCAAGCGAAGACATCCAGATTTGCTTTCAGGAAAGATATCAAGATATTCTGAATTGACACATTAAGCTGTGAACCCACATTCAACACCTTATTCGGGTCCTTCGGGTCAACAGGTACCGGTACTGTTGTTTCAACCGGCGCTACTCTATTCTCCCCTGCACTGGCTTTTCTGGGATCCATCTCTTTCCGTGCCCCGCTAGGCTCGCCAGTGCAGGGTCCGCCCCGTAATTGCTACAAGGCTGGCTCTTTGATGCGGACCGGGGCGGCCGCATCCTTTCCCATTTCCCTTTTTCTTGACTCTCGCAACTCTGTCAAATAGCACTCTCGCGCAGCATTTTGATCCCCTTTTATAACTCCTACTCCATTGTCTGTAGGGAATTTAATAGTGAGGCACCATGGGGCTAGAATAGCTTTGAACGCTGCGAGCGTTGGACGGCCAAGGAAAGCATTATAAGCAGAAAATTCATCGACAATCACAAATGTTTACTTGCGGACTACTTTCCTTTCTCCTTCCCCAAGTTCTACAAGCAGATCGATGGTTCCTATTGGTTGCTTTGGCTCCCCAGTGAAGCCAGCGATCTTCTGCGATGAGGCTTGTACATCGACCATCGGGATTTTCATTTGGTCGAATGTCTTCTTGAAGAGGATATTACATGATGCTCCGCAGTCAATGAGAACTCTTCTGACAATGGCCGGTCCGATACCAGCTGAGATGACCAAGGAATCTAGGGTAGGAGCTTCGATACCTGTAGAATCCCTGGCTCTGAAAATAATATCATCACTGAAAGTTTTCTGTTGTTTCAGGGGCGTAGTGTCTTCTAAAACAAAGACGTCTTCTTCGGCTGGAACATATTTCAAAGCCCTGGTATATCTCTCCATCTCACCCCAGCTCTTGCCAGCTGGGTGAGGTCCTCCTGTAATGACATTGATAATGGGCCTTCCAGATTCATGCCCCGTAGCTTTCTCACCTATCCTAGGCTGATGAACAGGAGTCTGTTGCCCCTGACTTGACGATGCAGGATTGCTGCTATTCTTTTTCACAAATTGCTGCAGCTTGTTTTCTCTTAGCAATTCTTCAATCAGATTTTTCAACTGGCGGCATTCATCGGTCTCATGACCGGGTTGATTATGGAAGCGGCAGAACTTCCCACTTTGTATAGCCTTTTTCCCGGTCCTCAAAGGGATAGGTTTAGGGAGGTCAACCGAATCTTTAATGGCAAGGTAGATACGCTCCGGCGTATCTGATAAAGGAGTATACTCTGATGGCTTGAAGGATCGGGGCTTCTTCAGATTACTCTGTTTCTTCCCATTGTTATTTTCCCTTTTTCGTCCTACAGATTCATTCTTGCGTGGAGCAACAGTGTTATCTTCAGCTTTTTCCGACACTGCCTTTACCGGTACAGGACGGCTTTCCAGGCGTATGAATTCATCTGCCTTTTTGTAGAACTTTTCGAGGGAGGTTGGCTCTTTCATGTTTAGCCATTTCCCAAATTCGCTCGACTTATCAACAGCCCTCATCAGATAAGTCAATATCTTTCGCGGTTCAGCATTGTCCACCTCTGCCAGCGCTATATTAAAGCGGTTCAAGAAAGATCTGATAGATTCACCAGGGTTCTGTTCTATACTTGACAATGACATGATGTCCTTGGCCTTTGAAGCATATAGCCTGAACTGTTCCTTGAACTTTCGGGTCAAGTCTGAAAACTGATCAATAGATCGGACTGGCAACTTGGTGAACCACAGTAGAGCCACACCTTCAAGGTATACAGGGAAATATCGGCACTTTATCTCGTCAGAGGCTCTGGCACCTGTCATGTGCCAATCATATTTATACAAGAATTCATTCGGATCACTTGTCCCTTTGTAAGCTGGAATAGTTGGAGGGACAAACTTCCTTGGAAATTCCGCCTTTAGGATTTTCTCAGTAAATGGAGTTTTACTTGGGGCGAAACCCCATTCTTTCTCATCTTCAACCCTTTGCATACTTTCTTTCATGATTTGCCGGACCATTCCAGAAAGATACTCCTCATCATGTCGAGTTCCAGATCCACCAACCTCAGGAAGCGTTTGCTCAAAGGGACTGGCAGCCCTTTCTGGAGCATTCCTTTCATTAGCATCATAAATGTTGCCAGCATAATTCCTTCCATTACCAGCCGGTTGATTGTTTGCCCCGAGCAAATCATTCAACTTATTCAGAATTAGAGCATTTTGGGCACTCTGAGCCTCTAATTGTGCATTCTGAGCGTTTATCTGCTGGTTCAGCCCTAATTTTACAGCATCCAACTCCGCTTTCGTAACCCCAGCAGACGTAGTGGGTTGATTAGGTACAGGGGAAGCGGATGTTCCCTCTTGAATGTTCCCAGATCTGACAGATCTACTCTTCCTTCCAGGAGCCATAATCTCAGACAGACTTCTGGTTTTCAAGGAAATTCTCTCTACAAATCTCTGTGAAGCAATGATGATAATTTTTCCTGAGTTCAATTCTCAGTGAAAGCACCAAAAATGTTAACGCTAAAATTTGAACGCTAACACCCCGGTGTATGAGTTGTAGTTGTGAAAGCACCACCCGATAACTCGGGAACGGATTACAAGCAGATAATAGCAGAAAAGCGGTAAACAACAACAATTTTATAGTGGTTCGGCTTAAGGGTATAGCCTACGTCCACTTTAAGTACTTTTATTAATAATCTCGTTACAAGCTGATACAATTCTTCCCAAGTACAATACACTTTGGATTACAAGAGACTTAGAACAAGTAGCCTAAACTTCGATGAAGATGAGAGTTTTTGAATCCATGTTGGATGTATGTGATCTCTCCTTGAAGTTGTTTGTAGCGTTCTTAGTGTCTTGAGAGTTTCAAGTGTTAAATTGGTTCGGAATGCAGCAGAGTATCGGCGCTTGAAGAGAGTGAGCCAAAAGTCCTTTGAATGTTGGAGGTGGCCTTGTATTTATAGGAGTTTTCAGCCTTAAGTCGTGAGTCGTACCCGGCTCATGCCTGACTCGTGGCCGAGTCAAATTAGGTCGTGGCCGACTCATAGAATCATCCCTTCACTCCTCCAATGCTTACTCCTCTGCTGGATTTTATGACAAGTCTTGAGTCGTGTCCGAGTCAATCTCCCTTGGCATAGGCATTGTGGCAATGGGTTACGACTTAACGACTTTAAGTCGTGGGCGAGTCATGGTGAGCCGTCTCATGTTAACTCAAGGCCGAACTACTGGCTTGGTCCAAAGAGATAAGTCGTTCTCGAGTCAATCCGAACATAACTCCTTTTATGCTAGCATAAGTCGTATACGACTCATCATGGCCGTAGCTACTCAACGAGTTATCTCATTTCAGTACAGTTTTGAACTTGTCCCTGAAGCCTTAGGTCGTATCACCCTTTAAGTCGTAAACTTTCATGAGTCGTTAATGTCTTACCTTGCTGGCCTTTAAGTCGCCTTGGACTTTAGGTCGTTAACTCGTTGAGTCAGGGACTAGATGAGTCGCTGAGGTTGTTGAGCCGGGGTCTTGCTGAGTCGGCCCTTTCTTACGAACCGCTAATCCCTTGAGTCGTATATCCAATGAGTCGGTGAGGACCTTAAGTGGATGAGTCGGGACCAGATGTGTCGGTCCTAGATAGATGAGTCGTTCTTCCCTCTACATGGATGAGTCGGTATTAGTTGAGTAAATGAGTCGGTCCAAGTTTCAGCGGGGTTAACATACAACAGCCGTAAACCCAGCTTCAGTGATGTTGTATTTTGACTTCATCGCAATGTATTCTGCGATTACTGACAGCTGAGTGCCGCTTTTACAACCATCCCAAATAGGTTTCTTAGCTGCATCTAGTAAATCGTAAATTTTTTTAGCTTCAATATTTGGCTCTTCAACATTTCCATCATCGTCGTCAACTTGAACCATAGGAAACATTGATCGTGCTGCATCTTCGACCATATTTTTCTATACGGGTCGTTGAAACTATTTCGTTAACGACACTTTCAGACTCTACAGAAGTATTTTCTATAACTTCTCCATGCCGATCCCAAACATAATATTCGGGTACGAAACCGCGTTGGCACAAATGAACTTTCACAATATCTGGTAACAAATACTTCAAATGTCTACACCTACCACACGGACAACGAATTTCTGGATCGTTTCGTTATTACTTAAAGCGAATTCAACAAACACGTTTATACCATTATAAAAATCTTCTTTTATTGAGTCCCTCAGTCCTTTTCTTTGGTACATCCATCTCCTCCGATCAACAAAATAATCAATCATTTTTCCTATTTGACAAAATGAGAAGTTCAAAAATTAATATTTATTTTGAAGAATACAAATTCAAAAAGATTATTTTCATGGTCGTATAATATTTTGAATTTAAAGAACAACTTCACAAATTTAAAAATATTTTCAAATAGGGCACATTTCATTTTTTAACGTACGTAACGATTAAAAATATATATAATTTTTTTTTCATTGGTCAGACATCCTACTTCCCATTACAAACACAGTAAGCATTTACATTTCGTATATTACTTCGTCTCAAACGATTCAATAAAATTTCGACAGCATTTCCCTTTTGTTCCCTGCATTGTACACAAATGCGTGTACGCAGGAAACAAAAAAGAAAAGTTAGGGCGAAATTTTATGAACCGTTTGAGACGAAGTAGTATACAAAATGTAAATTCTTACCGTGTTCATAACTTGTCCAATACATGGGCAAATCTGACAAACATTGTACCAGATGAATATAAATGGTCGTTTTTCGAAAAAAACGACTATTTATACAACGATCATGTACAACACTCGTCAGACGGGGCCAAAAACTCTCTAAGGGACATTTGTCGGTTAACATGCACGCATTTTACTCAAAAATACAGTTTTACTCACTGTTCACATTTACAAAAATATATATAAATTTAACACAGTTATTCGACGTATTACGCATCAAAAAGGCTGGTTTAACATTTTTGTCTTTTTTTAATACATACAATTATAATTTAGAGTAATGCATTTTTTTGTTTCATAAGTAAATACGTGCACAATATAGAGGGAATTATCGTGGAGGACAAAAATTAGGGCTTTTTTAATCACAAGGACAACCCGCTAAAATTTTATCCTCAAGGACAAATCACTACAACTTGCCTCTCCAACTCCAGATCTTGCTACAAAACCCACACCATCGCTTCCATCTCCAACCCAATAAACTCCGACCGAGACGTCGACCTCTCAGATCTCGACAACACCTTGGCAGAAATCAAGGACCTGCGCGCGAAGTTCGAGCTCGAGAGGCGAATTCGGAAGAAGATGGAGTCTGTGAAAAAATCTGAGACGAAGGAGCTCGCGGAGAAGAAAAGAGCACGCGAGGAAGCGGAGAGCGACAGTGAAAAGTTAGGGATGGAGATCAAGCACGTGAGTGAGGATTTCGAAAAGACGATGAAGGAGGCCGTGGACGAGAGGAGGAAGCGATGACGAGAGGATGGAAATCATTCTAACGTGTTCAGTTTTTGGGTATCAGTTTTGTATGCGATGTGGTATCCGTTTTAATAAAATAACACGGTATCAGTTTTTGGGTATCAGTTTTGTATGTGATGTGGTATCGGTTTTAATAAAATAACACATTATCAGTTTTGTATGCAATGTGGTATCAGTTTTAATAAAATAAATAGTATGGATTTATGGTGGTTTAGGAAATAGTATGGATTTGTGGTGGAAAATTTCTGATGGGTTATTGGTTTGACGAAACGGTGAAGGTGGTGGTATAGTGTGTGGTATTTGGAAGCGATGGATAGGGTTTGCATCATAAGTAATTTCAAAACTGATACCTAAAATTTCAAAACTGATACCTAAAATTTCAAAACTGATACATACAATTTCAAAACTGATACCTAAAAACTGGTATCAGTATCAGCTTTTAAGAGCATGGTGCTGGTGAGGGGGTGGCGTTGGCGGGTGGAAGAGGTGACATAGGATAGTTGCACGACGCTGGTGAGAAGGTGACGCTGCGGCGATGGTAAACACAAAACGGATGGAGGAGGTGGCACGAGGTGGTTGCTCCAAAACGGGTGAAGGAGGAGGTGGCATTGGTGGCGCTGGTGAGGAGGTGGCGGCGCTGGTGAGGAGGTGGCGGCGCTGGTGAGATAAGGTGGTCGGAGCTGAAAACGGAATTGAATGGGCACGGGGAAGAGAGATTTGTGCATTTGAGAAAAAATGGGCTTTGGGCCTGTCCTTGAGGATAAAATTATAGGCATGTGTCCTTGAGGATAAATTATTTGGATATTTTGTCCTTTACAATAAATCCCCCCACAATATAATACTCCTAGTTCATTCAATCATTTTATCGTATGCCAAATAACGTATACAATCGTCGAATCAGGGCATACACAACAATTTACATATACATGAACAACCACAAAGTATACGTGTTTTTCACAATTTCACGATAAAAGATAAAATATGTATGCCATGTGATGCTATAAACCATTATTACGCTAATGCAAACAATTGCAATCGCTAATTCGCCCTAATTTATCAATTTATGCAAATCTAAAATTAGGGTAAAAACTGAAATTTTCATAAAAATAGGAGATTATACCTGAGATTGAGAGCAAGAGGTGTTGAATCAGCAGCGTGGAAGGAGAAAAAATCACGAAATTGGTGAATGGAGGTGGAAAATGTGGATTTGGGGGTTTTTGGTGAGATTGGGGAAAGCTGGAAAATGAGGAAGAAAGGCTCGGTCGGCTGCAGGTATTCGCGAATTTCCGACGGCTTCCGACGGCCGCTGACCGCCCGTCGGAAGCCGTCGGAAATAGACCGTCGGAAACCGTCGCCCCCACCCGTCGCTATTTCGCTTTTTTCTAGTAGTGTAAACACATACATACACATAGTGTGTGTGTGTATCACCAAGGTCTTATAATACAACATAGGTGAATATATGGGTTTATACACATGTCAAATATAATAAATTATTCCTACTTACTTATCATCCTTATCCAATAGCCCAAACCTAAATAAAAGCTATGCCATGTCATAGAAAATCGCAATATAGTATGAGTTTTATAAGTATACAAATTAATCAAATTAGTTAATTAGTTAATTAATTAACATAATTAATCAACCTTAACAATAATTATCTTCAATAATCCTTCATCCCCCATTTCAAATTACTACTGAACTCACAATTCACCCTCAGCCACCAATCCCCACCACACCCACGGACTACCAGAGCTCCTCCGACCACCGCCGGCCTTCACTACTTTGCAAGCCAGACTCAATGACATCACCACGACCACATCGACTCTAGTCGTGCCCAAATCCATCAAATATGGAACCATATAATGTTGCCTTATCAAATTACCACCGTATCGACCAAAATGGGTTCTACATCATGTGTCTCGCCTAGTGGAAAATCGTGCCACTCTTGCTTTGTCCACCTGATCGCCTAAGCTTAGGATTTAACCGAAGTAGGATGAGGAGTTTCTTTTTCGTTCACTGTGTGGAGAAGGAGATATTTATAAAGGAGTGGAGGAGAAGATATAAGGGAAATAATATCTAGATTTTGTTTATATGTTCAAATAATATAATTATTCCTTACACGTTTTAAGCTTGTATGACCTGTGGAATCGTCGTATCGTGATGGTTTCTCGACCTCGTACTTCATTTCATTTTTTCTCTTTGATCTCATTCGTGATAGAGCCCCAAGATGTTATTTTCATGTGTTTTGAAGTTGTATCGGCCATCAGATCCTCCGATTGTAGAAATTTCTTGACTGCGTAATTCATATATTTTACTCCTTGAAACATGAATTGTAAGCCAGGATCATACCATGCATAATTGTGCACGTGTACCTGTACAATATATATAACTACCAATAAATCCAATAAATAATCTATCATAAAACCAGTCAATGTTAAAACTCAAGACTCTTCTAAACAAATATTTTTGACTCAACGAAAAAATCTAGAATCCTAATTTATTCATCTTCAAAAGCATGCTTTTTAGATGCTCAATTTCAAAATAATTATTAAACCTCCAGACATTTAAAACACGGCTTGTTACAGGGAGTATCATGAATGAAGTGGAGATATTTTATGGTTGGACTTTAGGTTAATGTGGTTTGCAATAATCTTGAAATGAGTGTGGGTATATGAATCAAGGCCCAAGGAGTAGTAGGGTTAGATGCTGAATCTGTGTGCATGGGTGGGAATGAATTGTGAAGCTTTAAGCCCGTTTGAACACAAGAATAATATTGTGTATATATTTGTAAACACCTCTTTCTAATTTTATTTTTAACGAAGAACAATTGGAACTTCATTCGAAATAATTTACCTATTTTATTTTTCCAAGAGATTTCAATTATCGTGGAGGAAGAGGTTGATGCTCACTAAGAAGCGAGGGTCAAACATAGTGGTTGATGCTCGTTGAGGGAGAGGTTGGTCACATGTCTTCGAGTATGAAATGTTGAACAGAGCGGTGATATTTGTTGAAGTGAGGGTGAGAATGAGAAGAGATTACACTAGTAGAAAACGAATGCAAAATGCTTGTTCAATTGGCAGTTTGGCACTATAATCGGATTTAAGTATGGCTTTGATCATAATGGATGAAACTCAAGCCGCACCTCCCTGGAATCTATCTCTTTATTTTTACGTCTGCATAATCTAATCTTCAATTACCAATTGTTGTAGCATGGTTCAAAATAGAAATTATTCTTAAACCAGCTGTAGAAATAGATTTAATTATGGTTGTCATCTTAGCAGAAGAAAGTCAAATGCCCTCTGAAGTCCACCCCTTTATTTCTATGCCCCGCTATTTGTAATTCCATATATGGTCATTGTAGCATGGTCTATAAGTGAAATGCTTCTTAACAGACACTATAACATGATTTAAGTAGGGTTGTAACAATAGGCTATGAAATTCAACACCCCTCCACCTTTTCCTCCCCCCATAGCCAAAAATCTACTTTTTTCAATCCATTATAATTTGTATATCCAATTATAAGTTGCTACATGGTTCAAAAGCGAAATGCTTCTTCAACATGACATCCACCCCGGGAACTAAGTTGTTTTTATTATTTATTTTGTATATTGAGAAAAACTAGGTTGGGACATGCGTACACCATTTTCTAGTGGACTACACCGCTATACACAACTCATTTATGCTAAAGAACTATAGTGGAATCTCAACCCAATGATAAACTAGCCATGAGAATATTGAGTCCCTTAAGGTATTCATCTTTGGGTCGATTGGTTTCTCATGACAGAAATAATCAATATTTTTGGAACAATACAACATTTACATTTTAATATACGGTTAATATTTTGGAGGGTTAAGATCTGATCATGAAAATGTTTGTAAAATCTCTTCAATCAAAAAAATTCAATAATACAATTATATTCCAGATTCGTCCACTTTAATTTTCTGGGTTCCTATTCTTTTTTATCACTGAACTTTTATTAGGGTTTCCAATTCTTTCAAGCTATTTCTTTATTTTGACCAACCTACTACTCAATTGTATAAATTCATTCAGATGTCAGCATCGAATTTGAATAATAAGGTGCCCATTTTGGTTATATTATTGCTTGTATTTGTTTAGCTTTAGTTTTTGGAACATAACACGAACCACATCCCACGTCTCTAGATCTTCAACTTTAGTTTCACTTCTTATGCTTCTCTTTAGAGCTAATGAACAGTATTACCGGTGTTAAGATTTCCAACTGAGTTGTTGCTAGAGTCTTATGTTTGATTCCCCAGGCATATATAAAAACAAATATTAAAAAAAGGTTTTCCTTTAGACTTATCCATACAAATTTTAATACAATTAGTAGCAGTTTCCTATCATTACGAATTGATACTGCCATGCATAATTAGGTCCTAATTCTCGAGAATATGAGTCGATCCCTAACAAGTAATTAATGTTTTTTTCAAGAAAGAAGGATCATATGTTTAGAACCATCATTCCTTTGTTGTTGTCTAATCATCTTTATTGACATTCAATTTTGGCACTGTTTAACTCACAAGACATTTTCCAAAACTTAACACAATAATGGATACACAAAACTGAAGGAAACATTGTTGAAAATGAGTGATACGATGAGGAGATGATGTGGGATGCGATAAAGAAGATGATTTGCAAAAAAGAGCTCATATGTGAAAGTTATAAGCAAATTAGTGTTTTAAAATAAATAAATAAATAAATTTATTTCAAAAGTTGTTGCTGTATACAAATTAAAAGCTAATATTCGAAAATATCAAAAGCATGTGATGCGGAGATATCGTAGATATGATAATCCAATCAAAAGCAAACACATATTTTGCTTTGAAAGATGTTTGAATATCCTAAATATATGCTCCATTAGCACCTATATAAAAGTAGTGGAATCTCAACCATTTTATAATTATCTAAAATTATCTCTTCTAGTTTTTTTTTTACAGAGATTATAGTTTTGTTTGCTCCACTTTAGTAGTGTAACGATCCCGGATTTTAATTGAGTTTAAATTGATAATTAAATTTA
Organism: Allium cepa; assembly: GCA_030765085.1. Classification (NCBI taxonomy): domain Eukaryota; kingdom Viridiplantae; phylum Streptophyta; class Magnoliopsida; order Asparagales; family Amaryllidaceae; genus Allium; species Allium cepa. Next base: position 942,514,830 of record CM060945.1, on the reverse strand, counting down.
ATTTCTGAATAAAAATTGTGAAATTAATGGGTAATTGATATAAAAATATACTTACAAAATAATAAAAATACATAAATATGTAGTAATACAAGACAATAAATGTTAAGTTAAACAAATAAATAAAATAAATATACATGGTTAAAATTCAAACAATATGTTAATAATTATGTAAAATATAAAGTGACACAATAACTAATTTAAAACAATAAATATACTCAACTCAAATATGTATGTAATAGTTTGTAAAAGAAGATACTAGCATATATATATATATATATATATATATATATATATATATATATATATATATATGTTCAACTATGTATAAGAAAATGAAGATAAGTATGTAAGTATGAAACCAGACAACAACAAAGTGAACATTTGTTTTGCACACAAGAGATCATCTCAGCCGAGATAATAGCTTCATTTCAGTAAACAAAGTATATATGTACATGAGACAAGACAAGAAGATATATAATCAAGTGTGAACAAGACAAATATCATTAAACAAGCCACCACAAAATCTTCTCAACACATACAATATCATTATCAGCCGAGTAACTAATGCAACATACCTCATGCATTTAATGCAAGCATCTTCAGCATGCTTATTGTACAAACAATATAATGCATACTTCTCTTTATATGCATCACCTCCTACCTCAATTCATTGATTCAAAGCTAAGAAAAATATAAAGTAAATATTATTTTAAAACTAAAACACAATTCAACAAAACAAATCAAACTAGAGGATTAAAGATAAGAAGATTTCGGTAAGCCTGTTTCAATACAGAGAAGCAACTTTGTTCTTTTTCTGGAAAATCAATGCGAGTAAACAACTTTAAATTAAACTGAATATATTTGGTTGTTGTTTGTTAAGTTTGAGATCTGGAATTGCTTTGATATGCATATACATATATAAATCTCCTCTGTGTATAATTAACTGGAAGAGTGAATGCCTGTTTATGTTGAAACCACCTTTGACTTCTTGTTTCAGAGCATCCATCTTGATCAAAACCAAATATCAAATCACTTGATTGTTGTTAGACTTTGTTCTCAACAGCGAATTTGTGAGTTTAAGTATAAACTAAAATTTAAAAATAGTTTCAAGGAAGGAAAGAATATGCAGGATAAAAAAAACTAAATATTTACAGAGCAAAACATTTTTTTTTGTGATTTCGAATATCGCGAAATATTGATTCAGTTATATAATTCGAATCCTTACATAAAAATAGGATTTTTGGGCTAAGTATGGGGATTTCTCATTGCGTGGATCTAGAGCAGTGTTGAGTTGAATGAAGATTAGGTTTTAACCAATTTCAGGCGATCAGAGGAGAGAGGATGGTTGGACTTTTGCGTGGAGGTGGAGGAACCTACGGTGGTGGTTGAAAAAAATGGCCAGAGGTGGCATCGTCCACGGTGGCGTCGGCGACGATCAATTTGAATTTTTAAACCTAGTTTTTACCGTGCTAAATGATTCGATCGCCATAGCCTCCACAGTTGGTCGAGTTCAACGGGGTTTGGTGTGATTGAAGCTTGATCGTTGACGAGTTCGTAGCCAGAGTCGTAGACCTTCAGGTGGTCGTAGCGGTGAGCACGAGGTGATGACAGGTTCGAAGGGGTGTTTGCTGTGTTGTTTCCAGGTTTTGTTGTGAGCTTGATTTCGATTTTCGAGGGAATGTATGCGATTCAGATGATCGGAGAATGGTTGGTGATCGATTGTCGATGTGTTTGACGTCAGGGTATCGCCTGGAGTTGGTCGGCGGTGATGCACACGTGCACGAACACTTGAAATCTGGATGTTTGGTTTGTCTGGGACGAACAGGGTTTGTTCTCGAGTTTTTACTCGAAGCACTTCAGTGGGAACTCGAAGTATATTGGATGTTGGCTCGGGTGTGAGTTGCCAGGCTTTAGACAACAGGTCCTGTTTCTTTGCAAAAAATTAAAACTGAATTTTTAATTTCAAACAAAGTTAAAACTGAGGTTTTAAAACAAATGTTAACTGTAAACCGAAGTTAGTTTTGAAGCTTAACTTTGAAATAAAGTTTATTAAATTTAAATTGTTTATTAACTAAAGAGTTTAAGTATTTGAGTGTATTAAAATGGATTTTTAAATTGTAAATTAAGAAATTTAAATCAGTTTTTAAATCTGATTGTTTTTAAAAAAAAAACAAGTTAAATAACATAGTTCATTTTAATAAAAAAAAGGATTTTTCTTTTGAATGGAAGGTTAAATCCTTTGTTTAACTTGAATTTGCAAGTTAAAATATTAATGTATTTTGAAAACTTAATTTTTAAATAAAAAATTAAGTAGATTAGTTTAAAAAGCTTTCTGTTATATAAGTAATGAATGTTATTTACATTTATTTTTAAAGATTATAAATTGAATTTTAAATTGGATTAATGTTTAAAAGAATAATCATTTTGAATCTTAAATTCAAAATGTAATTTAAATTTAAATTCAAAAGTGAAATGTTTTACACTTTAATATTAATGAAGTCATTAATAAAGAAATGAATTACCTTAGAGATAATTAAGGTAATTAAGTGATTTAACTAAGATGATAATTAAGGGATAATTTATTCAATTTATAAATTATTGATTTAGATTTATTTATAATTAGAGATTAATTACAAGAAATTAAGAAATGCTATTAGTTAAGGAAGATAATTAACTAGGCATCATTAAGTATTGATTAAGGTGATTAATTTTAATAATTAATTGGATTAATTAATTTAGATAATCAATTATAAATTGTTTAAATGTAATTACTAAATGAAAGTAATTAAGGATTAATCACTTATACTAATTAATTTTGGATATTTTGATTAATTAAAGTTAATTAATTATGTAATTGGTTTAAAAGGTTGATTTAATTAATATGATTAATTAAGAATAATTTAATTAATTAAAGTGTTTGATAAATTTATTTATATCAAATGATTTGTAATTAATAAATCAGGATTGGATAATAAATTCATAAGCAATTAATTTACTTGGAAATAAATTGAATTAATTAGGATTAATCAATTTATTTAATTCTGCTTATAAATGATTATTAAATGCTTGACCTTACTTATGAATGATTGTATTGTATGAGATGCCTTGAATTGATTGTCCTAACCGATCTGTGATATTTTGTTCTGTGGATTGAACTGAGTATTTTGTTCATTTATTGATGATACATCTGTATATTATCTGTGAATTTGTGAATGGACGATAAGCGTTATAGTTTATATCGCTTATCAACTATATTTCTATGTTTTAACCTGTGTCGATTGAATGATGTTGCACTATTGTGTTAAACCCATGGACCACACTTATACACACATGAATATGGATTTCACGATGAAAACAATTAAGTCATAGATTTTTGAAAATAGTTTTGAATTTGAATTTTTAAATTCAAATGGTTTGAAATGGAATCGGGGATAAAATTTATTTTTGAATAACTTGATTACGCCTTGAAATTTAAATAATTGGATTTAAATTTGAATTCAAAATTTGGAATTGAATTCTATGATTTGAAACTAGGGATTAAAGATGTTATACTAGTTATATATGGGTTAAACCATTTTCAATGTATTGATTTGGAAATTTGAATTTAATTCAAAGGCTTTAACTCATGCAAATATAATTGGATTCTTCTAAAACGAAAAATGTTTGTTTCCAAATAATAAAAGCTTTCACATAAGTAATGAACTTCCAATTTGTGTTGAAAGGTTTCAAATTTAAAATGAAATTGAAATGTTTTGAAAGACTATGAATGAACCTTTGGAAAAGTGTTTGAAAGTTATAAATTAAATCTTAATTTAAAGATTTACCAAGTTAATCTAATTAAAATAAGAATTGTTTTGAAATCCGTAACGGAATCTTTGCGGAACTGGGTGAACTTTGCGAAATAAATCTTTTTGTTAAAGATTTGAAATGGTAAACTGTTTAAACCACTTGAAAGAAAGGTTTTGGGTAATAAGTTGTGACTTAATTGAAATCCCAATATCCATATGTTTCTTGTAAATATTGCGCTCACTATTCGGTTTAGCCGGGAGAGGACCTTTGTGTCATATAGCCCATTCCGAATATGTGATACGACGTTATGGATAGCATTTGAAGACCGGTGGTGAAGACCGGATATTTTCGAAAGCGAAAGGACAACTCATCGAATGTCTTTGCATCGACTGGTCCCCCGTGTAGAGACTCCATATGTGATGGGAAGTCCGAATGTGATTAGGGATTATCCGGATTTGCAAGGGCTTCTTTGGAGGTGCCTTCGGTTCTGTTCGAACCCAGAATAGACTTGAATGGATTGTGTGTCTGACATTATAAATTGAGATATAAAGCAGATTTCTTTCAAATATATTTCTGTTGGTGGCGGAGAATTTATTCTCTTAGCTTAATACCCTTCTCTGAGACGTACGAGCTTAGAGGTTATGTAGTTGAAGGTTATCAGCGATATATTCCCAATTTGGTAATGTGGCATGCTGAGTGCTGCTGATCATTTGTTGATCAAAGCGTGGCTTTTGTGAAAAGCGTAGCTTTGTGGACGATACTTCATTGAACCTCACAACCCGGTAATGGTCGAAATAGGAAAGATGCAGCAAGGTTTCAGGGGTAGCTTCCCTAGTGTATGGCCATTCCTTTTGGAAAAGGGTAGTATCATAGTATGGAGCCCAGATACTTACTCATGTGGACACTGTATTTTATTACTTTGTGATGTTGTTGGTTTAGAGAGCTCTCGTATAAAGGTCCAAGAGGACCGAGGGTGGTATATCTGAGGTTTTATTCCCTGGGAAGGGGGTAGCCGACCTTGTGTTAGCAGAGATCTGGTTAGGAGTCTCGAGGCGTCCTTCCAGAGGCGTACCCATGTGGCAATGGGAAGTTCCTTGGCCTGACCATTTGTTGGAAATCCAAATTCCAATACGACCCTTGTACGGTTTTAGTTGTAGAACCTGCCATTTACTTATGGTGGCGCCCCACTGTTTAGATGGTAGCTACAGTAGGTATAGTTCGAAATGTCTATGTTGGCTAAGATTTATATTATACTTTCGAAATGCTTTTCTGCACTTTGCACTTATAATAATAATATTGAAAAGAAATTTGCGTATCAAGCATATTTAACTATCATAAGGAGAAATCTCCTCCGATTCTGCGTTTGCATTGTGTGTGTGTGCGGGAGGCCTTATGCTAGTTCCATTTTCTAAAAGCATTGCGAATCTATTTTAAAATATTTCTTTGTTTGTTCTTAAAGATAAACTGTTTTTGTTACTCATACCAGTCTCATGACTAACCTGGATTTTATTGTTTCTTTCCTAAACTCTGGGTGCTCAAATTTTTTCCAAATGGGCAGTCTAGAGTTGGGTTTTTCAGATAGCTAGGTTTAGCAGATTATCTGGAGCTAGTTCAATCTGTGGATGTGGACGAGACTTGCTTGTCTTAGTGAATCGTGATGTTGGATTGAGCTGCTGTTGGAGTTCTCTCTAGAGGACTATCTTAGAGTTATGTGTTCCGCTGCTGATGTTATCAATTTTCTTTTCCGCTGCTATTTCTTGTATCATATCTCTGATGTATATTGATATTCATTGTATATTGATCATTGTATCAGATATTGTATCAGTGCTGTATATCAATGTATTATTCATTTCTTCCAATGTGTTGTTTACTTAATTGTGTTATAAGCTCCGGTGTCTCGGATTCGAACGGTCGAATCTGCGACATTCGAGTACGATGTAAAGTATGAATGTCGATTTTCGAACGCGAAAATCCGGAGCGTCACATTTGGTATCAGAGCTAAGGTTGAAACTTTAGCTCAGGAGTATAACACATTAAGTAGCTCATTGGAGATAGGGTAAAGTATACCTTAGAATGAGTAATCCCTAAGATATCCGTTCGAATGCCTCAGTAAATTCTCTTACTATCCACTGATAGTGAGTATGAGTGCAAGACGAGGACGAGATAGGGGACAGGGGAATACGACTATAAATGGTCGATACTATGTAATAACAGTGGAAACAAATCCTTTCTCTTCTCAATCTCCTTTGATTCGTCTTTCCAAATTCATTTGATTTCTTCGTGATAGCTCCAGGAAGAAGCCTCAGTGTGATGGTGGCCCTACGAATCGTTGTAGGAAATTTTTATTTCATATCTTCATCGATTTCTTATCAGTTTTTGATTTTAAACCTTAATGAATATGAATTTGAAATTTGGAATCAAAATTTTAAATAAATTGGAAATTTTAAATTGAGTTAACTTGATTAATAGAATATGAAGGATAATTTGAATTGTATCGATAAAACGATTTCCTTTAAGACCAAATTTAAATTTCTTTTGTAATTTCTTGTGTAGATCGAAGTCCGAAGAGGGACAAATTGGTATATATTCTGAGATATTCTGACTTGAATTTGGAATCCATACCTAGTGGTTGAGGAATTGTAGGAGATCGAATCTATCTATCTCTTCTCTGGGGTTCGATATATTTTACGAATGGTTAGTTATCCCTTCGGACTAACCAATGCCTTGCATATTTCATAGATTTGATGACCCGAGTATCCTGCATAGTATCAAATAAATTTGTTCTCATATTGGTGATATTCTGATTTGGTAAGCTAAATGCAGAATAAATACCCAGTTTGATTCGGAAAGATGTTTCATTTATCTTTCATCTATCTCTGTGTTGTTTTCGTGCCTGTAAATTTCGAGGACGAAATTTCTTTAAGGAGGGGAATCTATAACGATCCCGGATTTTAATTGAGTTTAAATTGATAATTTAATTTAATTTCTGAATAAAAATTGTGAAATTAATAGGTAATTGATATAAAAATATACTTACAAAATAATAAAAATAAATAAATATGTAGTAATACAAGACAATAAATGTTAAGTTAAACAAATAAAATAAATAAATATACATGGTTAAAATTCAAACAATATGTTAATAATTATGTAAAATATAAAGTGACACATTAACTAATTTAAAACAATAAATATACTCAACTCAAATATGTATGTAATAGCTTGTAAAAGAAGATACTAGCACATATATATTCAACTATGTATAAGAAAATGAAGATAAGTATGTAATTATGAAACCAGACAACAATAAAGTGAACATTTGTTTTGCACACAAGAGATCATCTCAGCCGAGATAATAGCTTCATTTCAGTAAACAAAGTATATATGTACATGAGACAAGACAAGAAGATACACAATCAAGTGTGAACAAGACAAATATCATTAAACAAGACACCACAAAATCTTCTCAACACATACAATATCATTATCAACTGAGTAATTAATGCAACACACCTCATGCATTTAATCCAAGCATCTTCAGCATGCTTATTGTACAAACAATATACTGCATACTTCTCTTTATATGCATCACCTCCTACCTCAATTCATTAATTCAAAGCTAAGAAAAATATAAAGTAAATATTATCTTAAAACTAAAACACAATTCAACAAAACAAATCAAACCAGAGGATTAAAGATAAGAAGATTTCAGTAAGCCTGTTTCAATACAGAGAAGCAACTTTGTTCTTTTTCTGGAAAATCACTGTGAGTAAACAACTTTAAACTAAACTGAATATATTTGGTTGTTGTTTGTTAAGTTTGAGATCTGTAATTGCTTTGATATGCATATACATATATAAATCTCCTCTGTGTATAATTAACTGGAAGAGTGAATGCCTGTTTATGTTGAAACCACCTTTGACTTCTTGTTTCAGAGCATCCATCTTGATCAAAACCAAATATCAAATCACTTGATTGTTGTTAGACTTTTCTCAACAGCGAATGTGTGAGTTTAAGTATAAACTAAAATTTAAAAATAGTTTCAAGGAAGGAAAGAATATGCAGGATAAAAGAAACTAAATATTTACATAGCAAAACATTTTTTTTGTGATTTCGAATCGCGAAATATTGATTCAGTTATATAATTCGAATCCTTACATAAAAATAGGATTTCTGGGCTAAGTATGGGGATTTCTCATTGCGTGGATCGAGAGTAGTGTTGAGTTGAATGAAAATTGGGTTTTAACCAATTTCAGGCGATCGGAGGAGAGAGGATGGTTGGGCCTTTGCGTGGAGGTGGAGGAACGTCCTACGGTGGTGGTTGGAAAAATGGCCGGAGGTGGCATCGTCCATGGTGGCGTCGACGATGATCAATTTAAAATTTTAAACCTAGTTTTTACTGTGCTAAATGATTCGATCGCCACTGCCTCCACAGTTGGTCGAGTTCAATGGGGTTTGGTGTGATTGAAGCTTGATCGTTGACGAGTTCGTAGCCAGAGTCGAAGACCTTCAAGTGGTCATAGCGGTGAGCACGAGGTGATGACAGGTTCGAAGGGGTGTTTGCTGTGTTGTTTCCAGGTTTTGTTGTGAGCTTGATTTCGATTTTCGAGGGAATGTATGCAATTCAGATGATCGGAGAATGGTTGGTGATCGATTGTCGATGTGCTCGATGTCAGGGTATCGCCTGGAGTTGGTCGGCGGTGATGCACACGTGCATGAACACTTGAAATCTGGATGTTTGGTTTGTCTGGGACGAACAGTGTTTGTTCTCGAGTTTTTACTCGAAGTATATTGGATGTTGGCTTAGGTGTAAGTTGCCAGGCTTTAGACAGCATGTCCTATTTCTTTGCAAAAAATTAAAACTGAATTTTTAATTTCAAACAAAGTTAAAACTGAGGTTTTAAAACAAATGTTAATTGTGAACCGACGAAGTTAGTTTTGAAGCTTAACTTTGAAATAAAGTTTATTAAATTTAAATTGTTTATTAACTAAAGAGTTTAAGTATTTGAGTGTATTAAAATGGATTTTTAAATTGTAAAGTAAGAAATTTAAATCAATTTTTAAATTTGATTGTTTAAAAAAAAAACAAGTTAAATAACATTTTTCCTTTTAATAAAAAAAAGGATTTTTTTCTTTTGAATGGAAGGTTAAATCCTTTGTTTAACTTGAATTTGCAAGTTAAAATATTAATGTATTTTGAAAACTTAATTTTTAAATAAAAAATTAAGTAGATTAGTTTAAAAAGCTTTCTCTTATATAAGTAATGAATGTTATTTACATTTATTTTTAAAGATTATAAATTGAATTTTAAATTGGATTAATGTTTAAAAGAATAATCATTTTGAAACTTAAATTCAAAATGTAATTTAAATTTAAATTCAAAAGTGAAATGTTTTACACTTTAATATTAATGAAGTCATTAATAAAGAAATGAATTACCTTAGAGATAATTAAGGTAATTAAGTGATTTAACTAAGATGATAATTAAGGGATAATTTATTCAATTTATAAATTAATGATTTAGATTTATTTATGATTAGAGATTAATTACAAGAAATTAAGAAATGCTATTAAGTAATGAAGATAATTAACTAAGGATCATTAAGTATTGATTAAGGTGATTAATTTTAATAATTAATTGGATTAATTAATTTAGATAATCAATTATAAATTGTTTAAATGTAATTACTAAATGAAAGTAATTAAGGATTTTTTTTAGCAAAGGCTAGCGGGGTTATCAGGGCCCCTACCTGATTTTATTGCGACAACACAATAAAATTACATAGCTTGTTCATAGAAAAAACAAGCAAGAAAAGAAAAAAATACACACAGGGATTAACTAGAGGAAAACAAGCACACGGAGCAAACAAGACAAGAGAGAAACCACCATCTATCTCCAAGGATCACTAAAAACAGCAAGAATAGAGGGCTGCATCATCAAAGCTAGATATATGTCATGCTTCAATACTTTCCATAACACCTGCCCATCCCTCCTCTTATTTTCAAAACAAATCATATTTCTTTCATGCCAAACAATAGACATATATTTCTTCAGGCATATAGTTAGGCATCTTGCTTTCATAGTTCGCCACCTCGTTGCTTTATATATCATGTCAAGATCCATTGGCCTAATACTGTACAGCAAGTTACTTCCAGCAAGCTGCATCATATTGCCAAATAGCAACATATTATAGGATCATTCTAAAAACAAGTGTTGCATGGTCTCAGGATTATTAGCACAGAAATAACATGACACTCCAATATCAAAACCCATCTCCATCATCTTGCTTTTAGTTAACAATGCATTTTGAACAACCTTCCAAAGCATTAAATTATCCCTGGGAGAAGAATCAGCAGACCAAATGACCTTACTCCATTTAAAAGCCTGGAAACTGGATCGGTGTAGAAAATTATACACACGAGAGACAATGTGAGGTTTTGCACACCAAAGAACAGCATCAACCTCAACTGGAGGGTAGAAATTCCTTTGAATTTCATTCCAAACAGCTCTGATGAATTGATTAGAGGAGTAAGGTAGCTGCAGATCACCATGGCTAATAAAATCAACAGCTTTGGCATCAATGGGAATACCAGATTGAATAAGTTGTTGATAGCTAAAAAGTTTATGCAATAACACACCATTGGCTACCCAAGGATCAAACCAAAATTTAACATCAGAAGAGACGACCATCCTATGAACAATGAGGGGAAGTAAAGTGTCACGCAATCCAAGAATCTTTCTCCACGTCCAACTACAAGTTTGAGGTATAGGCAAACTCCAAAAACAAGACCTGCCAATTCTATGTGCCCATACCCAATTAACCCACCCCGATTTCTTCTTGACATTTATAGAATTAATATGAGTACTGAAAGCAGCAATGTTCCAATTGATAATGTTTATTACTCCCAACCCTCCATAATTTCTATCCTTTTCAAAGAGGCTGAATGAGCAAGGCAGTGGCTTCCTGTTATTGATGGTACCAGTCCAAAAAAATCTTAGCATTGCACCTCTAATCATATGCAAAAGCTTAGCAGGCAGGATAAATGCTTTAGACCAATACACAACCATAGAAAAAACTACTGATTTGATAAGTACAAGCCTTCCTGCCTGAGATAAGAATCTGTTTGACCACCTGCCAATCAAAGAAACAATTTTGGAATACAGTGGAAGGCAATCAGCAATCAGCAATCATTAATCTAGAGGTAATGAGCGGGAGGCCAAGATATGTCATATTAGAGGCCGAACTTTTAAGACCAGTAGTTTGGATCAGAGACAAGGAAATATTGGTGGAGATTCCAGCAAAAGATATACTAGATTTTGAACAATTGAGAAGCAAACCAGTCATCTTGAAAAAATCAGACAATGAACTAATAACACACTGGATCGAAGGAAGATGTGGCTTTGTAAATATCATAATATCATCAGCAAACATAAGAGTTGTAACATTTGTAAGCTTACACTTGGGATGGAACCTGATCAGACCGGAAGTGTACTTGGTTTTCATATATCTGGAGAGGACTTCCATGACAAGAAGAAATAAATAAGATGAGATCGGATCACCCTGTCTAATTCCATGCCTATTCTTGAAATAACCAATGGGACGTCCATTAAGAACAATGGAGAAACTGGGAGTTGAAATACATTCATAAACCCAACCAACAGAAGGCTTTGGAAAATTCATTAAGGCCATAATACGCACTATTGTGGACCAGTGAATGGAGTCATAAGCTTTCGTGATGTCTTGCTTTAACATTGCAGAAGGGGTAGCATTAGATCTCGCATACCCACAAAGAAGCTCTTGGGCAAGAAGGATGTTGTCAAAAATACTTCTGTTGGGAAGGAAGGCAACTTGGTTCTGAGAAATGATATGAGGGAGGACTTGCATTAGCCTAGAGGCTATAATTTTGGATATACATTTGTACACCACATTGCAGCAAGAAATATGTAACGACCCAGAATTTTTGATAATTAAAATATGAATATTTAATTAATTTTAAATATTAATAAGTGAATTTATAAGTCAAATAAATTTTTATTTGAATTATTGGATTTAATTGGATAATTAAATCGATAACTTAATATGTTAAATTATGAAAATAATTGAAAATTGGGTTAAATATGATTGAAAATGATTTGTAAAATTTTATTTTATCATGTTGGAGTTAGAATGATATTTTAGAACTTTTAAAATCGAATTAAAAGTTTATTTGTGAAAATTGAATATTTTAATATTAAAATCGACTAGTGAAAATAGTCAATTTTCGAACAGTCTCAGAATTGAACGAAACTAGTTCCATTGGATCCGTAATAGTTAGTTATTACCGGATTTCAAATTTCGTGTCAATCGGAGTTGTCGTTTGATCGTAGCAGCTCGAAACGCATCGAATTGTTTTTAATTTAAATTTGGCGAGTTAAAATAGCCATTTTTCAAAAAGACTCGGATTTCGACGAAACCAGTTTCATCAGATCCATAATGTGATATTATTGTAAGGTTTCAAATTTCAAGTCAATTGGATTTACCGTTTGTCCTGTACAAATTAAAACGCCTAGAAATCGATTTAAATCGGTTTAATTTAAATTGAACGTTTGTAGCCATAACTCGCACAGATGACCGAATTAACTTCTGAAACCTGTTCCATTGTGTCCGGAACGCGGGGTAAACCCTAGAAACGCTGGTTACGGCGCGTAAATCGGAGTTCGGAATTCCCGGATGAATAGTGTCGATCGATTTTCCTATAAATAGCAACCTTCTCTTCATAAATTTAAAAAAAAAAATATATGAAACCCTAACGCAGCCGCCACCCACCCATGGACGGCCAGAAACTTCAATCTTTCTTCCTCATTTATCTTCCAATCTACTCAATAATTTCACAAACTTCCAACCAGAAACTCGTAGAGGATGGTGAGATCTTGGGTTTCAACGGTTGTGATTGGATTTGGTGCGATGGATTGACAGCATGGAGGCCGCGTTCTCTACAGCCTTTGCACGCAATTCGAGCATCAAAGGGGGACCGAGCTTCCAGGCTCCTTGGTGTTCGTGCGTGGTGGATGGGGCTTCAACATGGCGTTGCTTGATCGAGGTATCATCGAGTATTGATGTTGCGAGATCAAACCCTAGTATATAAGTTATGGGTTTTGTGTGCGGCTGTAGAACATGTTTTGTGCGTGAAGAAGGAGGAGGTAAGGAACGGTGTTGATGAAGGGGAAGCAAAATCTAACAGCTGTTAATAGTTTGGTATAAAATTAGTTAAGTTTATGTTGTAATTTATATAAATAAAATTTGTATAAACTTGTAAAATCAATATCTTTTTCATACGAGGTCGAAAACGCGCGAAACCAGTTGCGTTGGAATCGTATGGACGAGCACTACGCGATGAAATTGGATTGGAGACGTTTGGAGTTAGTGAGAATTTTGGGTAAAATTAAACGCGCGTTTAATTTTATTCGAAATAAATCGCTAAAACGGAATTAAAATCAAGGTGAGAACTTCTCACTCAATCGAATCAGTTTCGATTTTATTTTAAATAGTTAGATTTAAAATATTTGAATGCATGTTTGAATGATGATTAATATCTATTGATTGTTAAAATAGACATTATACGCCGTTAGTAAGCGGATGTTATTTATTAAAAACATATACCGCGAATATTTCATAAACAGTGAAATTGGTATTATATATAATAGCAATATATATATATTGGCATATGTATATATTGGAGTTATTGATTTCCCACATTTTTTGTTTAGCGGATGAGACCCTATTGCGCCGTCTATTAAGCGGATAATATTTAAAATCCCATATACCGCGATAATTTCGTACTGGAGCGAAATTGGTATTGTGCTAATGTTTGTGGATGCAGGAAAACAAGTTGGAGGGATCCAACTGGATTCCTCAACAGTATTTATTTGATTTCAGATATTTTGATATTTGATGGATTATCATATCGATATATGATGTCGTTGTTGTCGTGATTGACTATTTGATATGTAGCATCATTGGACCAAGGTTTGGAATTTTAAAATGATTTTTAAAGTGACTTTTGAAAATATAAAATATTTTTGGAATCGATCCATTTTATATAAATAAACGTTATAATTTTTAAAGTTATAAAAATTATGATTTTTGGGAAATATAGTTAAAAACTGATTTTTGAGAATATAATGCCAATGATTTTATAAAATAGTTTAATCGAGAATTTAGAATTTATTGTGAAAAGTTTGAATATAGGATCTATAAAATTTAATTATTTTATAAATCAAGAGAATGATGAAGTTTTTAAAGGAGTTTAAAGACGTTTTAATAGAATAATATAAATTGATTTATATTAAGAGATTTATAAATGGATATTTATAAATTGAAATATTGACATTATAAAACGAGCTTTTATAAGTGTTAGAATGAATTGTAAATGAATTTCATTGATGAATGAAATTTATAGAATTTTATATGGTGAAGTTATAAATGGAATTTTATAAGCAGTAGGTTTATAAAATTTATTAAGTTATTAAAATAATGGTTTTGGATAAATGAATGAATCTTATAAGTTATAAGATTTATAAATTGGGAAGTTAAAAAGAACGATTTTGTAAAATAATCGTTTTATCAGCATTTAACTTATAGTATGAATCTTTGGTTTATAATTGAGTTATAAAGTGAATAGGTTGATAAAGGAATTTATAAAAGGAGATGTTATAAAATAAATAGAAATGGAATTTATAAACGTTGTTCTATAAATTCGCAAAGACTTATTTTGATAAGTAAATCGTTATAACTTATAAATGGAGCTATATTCACGTTTTTGAACTGTGAATAATCCTTTAAAATAAAATGAATTAAAGGATGAAATTGATTAACGTAGTATATTCACGTTTTTGAATAGTGAATAATATGTTAAAGAAATTGTTTAGAATGTGATGTTCTAAATTGAATTAAAACGATCTAACGATGTTTTAAAATGTGTTGAGATTCGAAACCATATATTTCAACATTCATTGTTGAAATAGACGTTTTCGAGAAATAGAAGGAAATAGTGGACTATAACACTGTTGTTATAGTAAATGATTTCCGAAAGGAAATGTTTTGTATAGTATTGGGATTTATATATCTATTTTAATTTCGAATCCCTATACTAGTGATTTTGGGTTGTCGTAACGATGTTTTACGCAACATTCGTTTTGGCCCAAATAAATATGTTTAAGAGAATGATTTCCTTAAAGAATGAAATATATACTTAATTTCGATTTAAGTATATTGAATATTTTCTAAGTGTTGAAAATAAATAAAATTTGTGAATTACTTATGAATAAGTAAGTATGGAAATGTTTTTCCAATACAAAGTGAATAAGTTGAGAATTTATCTTTTTGAAGATAAATTGAAAATGAATAATTAAAATCATATATTCATTGATATTGTGAAATATAAATTCACTATGGAATTTATAAAAGAAAGTGGGATTGGTTTAGAAAAATAAATATTGATTTATTTTTGAAGTGTGAAATTATATATCTTGTAAAGATATTTTGGAAAATAAATAATTTGGAAAATTATTTGGAATCTGGTGATGTGTGCATATCCATTGATAGTTCAATAACCGACTATCAATATTTCCCTTTGAATGGGTAATTGATGTGATTTGTTTGAATGTGAATGCCACACTTATTTTTGAATAAGCGCTCACTATTCGGGTTAACCGGGAAAGGACCATGGGGTCGTATAACCCATTCCGAATATGTGATACGTCGTTGTGAATTGCATTAAAGATCGGTGTTGAAGACCGAGTATTTGCGAAAGCGATAGGATGACCTATCGATTGTCTCTGCACTGGGTAGCTCCTGGTATAGAGATCTCCTAAGTGATGGGAAATTCGATCGGGATTGTGAATACCCGTATTGCAAGGGCTTCGTAAGAAGTGCCTTCTGTTTTGTTCGAGCCCGGAACAGACTTGTATGGATAGTATGCCTGACATTACAAGTTGAGATATAAAGCCGATTTCATTCAAATATATTTCTGTTGGTGGCGAAGAATTTATTCTTTTAGCTTAACACCCTTCTCTGAGACGTACGTGCTCAGAGGTTATGTAGTTGAATGTTATCAGCGATATATTCCCAATTTGGTAATGTGACATGCTGAGTGTTGCTGTAAATGATCATTGTGTTGATTATTTGTGATAGGATCGTTTATTTGATCGTCTATCCTGGTGATCATTTCTATGATCATTTGTTGACCCAAAGCATGGCTTTTGTATAAAGTATGTTTTTGTGGACGTGACTTCATCGAGCCTCACACCCCGTGAATGGTCAAAACAGGAAAGAAGCAGCAAGGTTATGAGGGGTAGCGCCCTTTAGGATGTGTGCATTTCCTTCTGGAAAAGGGTGGTATCATGGTATAGAGCCCAGATACTTACTCATGTTGAAAACACTTTGTTATGATTGTGTGAATTGATTACGAGCGCTCGGTGAAAAGGTCCCAAAGGACCGGGGGATGGCATATTCGGTCAGTTGTTACTCAGTTAGGGGTAACCCGGCCTTGTGTTGGTAGAGATCCGGTTTGGTTCTCGGGGATGTCCATCCAGAGGCATTCTCATGTGGCAATGGGAAGTTCCTTGGCCTGATCATTCGTTGGAAATCCAAAGAAACAATACGTGACTTGTACGGTATTAGTTGTAGAACCTGCTTCCTCAGGAGGTAGCTATAGTGGGCATAATATAATGGTACCTATGCTGGCTAAGATTTATATTCTACTTTCGAAATACCTTCTACACTATGCACTAATAATAATATCAAATGTTCTTTTCAAATGCGTATCAAGCATGTTTGACTATCATAAGGAGAAATCTTCTCCAAGTCTGCGTTTGCATTGTGTGTGTGGCAGGAGGTCTTATGGTAGTCTCATTTTTAAAAGCATTGCGAATTGACTTTAAAAATATTCCTCTATTTTGATTTTAAAGATAAATAAACTGTTTTGAGTTCTCACACCAGTCACATGACTGACTTGGAGTTTATTGTTTTCCTTCCTAAACTCTGGGTGCCCACCAATTTCCACACGGGCAGTTAAGAGTTAGGTTTATCAGGATATTCAGGATATTCTGGAGTTGCTGGAGGCAAGCTGGATAGCATGGCGTATTATTAGTTTATATAGTATTTCTTTTTCCGCTGCACTGTTTGATGTTGTATACTCTGATGTTATGATATAATGAAATGAAATGTGATGTAATGTAATAACTGATATAGTTCTTTGTTTAAAGATTATTCATTTATTATTATATGTTGTTCCGCTGCGATTGTGAGATTCTGATGTTGTTCTGTTATTTTCTGTTCCGTTCTATTTTCTATTCTCTTTTCTTTCTATTTTTCTGTTTTCTTTCTCTATTTTCTACCTTCTTATCTCTTCTATGTCTTCTTCTTCTTTTTCTTTTCTTAAATTCTTTCTTAAAACCCTCAGTGTTCGGTTTTCCGTCGTTCGATTTCTCGGCAGTCGATAAAGTGAGTATCGATGTTGAATTTTCGGAAGACGAAGAATCGGGTCCTGACAATGTGGTATCAGAGCTTATGGTTAAGCGACAACCATGGTTCTGTTGGGTATTACTCATTAGAGATAGAGTCAGTAGTACTCTAGAATGAGTTTGAGTGTAATAATAGCTATGAGAGCGTATTTGTTAGTGAATATAAAATTGTTTTATATTGTGATGATTGGTTTGTTGAGTGGCATATGAACTTTCGTCAGCGTGGTCCACAAGACTATGCCGAAGGAGTTTCTAAACACTTGTACAGAACAATTCGGCACAATATTGATTTTAAAATTGGGTAAATGAAATAATTTTACTTGAGTATATTATATATATATAAGGAATAATTTTTCAGAATTATTAAAGTGTATATTAGTTGATTGTTTAGTTGTTTGAATAATCTAAATAAAAGAATAATTGTATAAGCAAAAGAATTATAAGAATTGAATTATAATTAATGTGATTTACAATTGAGAAATAAACTTATACATATGAGAAGTGAAACTATATGAATATATTTATGAATATGAGTTATAAATAAAAATGAATTTAAAGATAAATGGAAATTTACTTTAGAATTTGGAATCTGAATTTATTTATAAGTAGGAATTTAAGTTATGTAAAACTAAGTGATGTTTAAATGAAATATAACTTAAGAGGTGTTGACTGAAGATGATATTAGTATCAAAGTAAATTAATATAGTTAAGTGATAAATGTGAACTTGAGTTATATAAATGAAATTCAACTTTTGGTAAATTGAATTGAATGAATGGATTGGATAATAATAAATTAAATGTGAATAATTGGTATGAAATAATGGATGTACGTGTTAATTCATTTAAAATCTAATGTTATTGGAAGTTGAATAGTTGAATGAAAAATCAATTAATTAAACCAATTGTAAGCAAAGGAATTTGATTGAGATTAATATACATTGGTTGTTATATGATTGTTAGTTGATTGTATATAATTCATTAAGTATTAATGAAATTGAAAGCTAAAGTAATTGAAATTCAATTGGAAGTTAAGTGAATCTTAAATAAAATTGAATTCACTACACCACAAAAGGCTTTTAACAGCGTTTGATAAACGCTGTAATATGATACAACAGCGTTATTAGAAACGCTGTATAACGACATGCTGTCGTATATACATAACTTACAACAGCGTTTCTATAAACGCTGTTGAAACATCTCCGTGACAGCGTTTATTACGAGCTGTCAATAATATTTTTTACAGCGTTTCAGACGTGCTGTCGAAGATGTTCAAATTCTACTTTAACTGTTTACAACAGCTTTTTCTAAACGCTGTTATTGAATCATCAACAATTTCGACAGCGTGATAAAAACGCTGTGATTGAATCATCAACTATTTCGACAGCATGTAAAAAACGCTGTTATTGACAATTTCAAGATAATTACAGCACGAAATAAACGCTGTTGTTTCTTCATTGACAGCATTAATCAAACGCTGTCTTCTATTTATATAACAGCTTTAATATTCCACTCTATTTTTGAATATTCCAAAACTATATTTTAAGCATATTTAAGCAACTAGTATATATAACAGGTTCTAATAACTATTAATTGGTTACATAAACTAGTTAAGACAATATTAATAAACAAAAGACATCCATAAACCAAGTTTCAATAATATCCATAAACAAAAATAACAAAGTAAACTATTGACATACAAACACCTCTGCCTATACAAAGTAAACTAGCATCCATACACTATTGAAGCAACACATACCATTTCCCAATCATCCAAACACCTCTGCCTATACGCGAAAAGCTTCCATGCTATCTGCTTTCTCCCACAAAATCATCACAGCCTTCATACCACCAGAGAACTTCAACACCACCACTGCTCCAGAGGACCATGAAGATGAAGAAAAGTATTGTCACAAATTACTGCACATCTGACCCAGAGTTGGAGTTTGCCATCTCCACAAAAATCAATCTTCCATTCAAAATCTGGCACATTAGAT
Organism: Allium cepa; assembly: GCA_030765085.1. Classification (NCBI taxonomy): domain Eukaryota; kingdom Viridiplantae; phylum Streptophyta; class Magnoliopsida; order Asparagales; family Amaryllidaceae; genus Allium; species Allium cepa. The sequence goes on along the minus strand of CM060945.1, from coordinate 942,495,543 downwards.
CCCATCAACAGTTGGAACAATATCATCATAATTTACTTTATATTTTTACACACACAATTTCAACACCAACACAATTTGCATAAGATTTACATGTAACAAAACAACACAACTAGCTCATGGAAAAAGCTGTTTAATATACAAAATTTTACAATGGGAAAACCTCAATCCATATCTTTCTTTCCAGCATAAAGAAATGTACTAACAACATGTAGAAAATATTGAAATATGTTGTTCTCTCTATATGACCAAGGAAAGAGAGAAGCTAGGACTTAAAAATGATCAAAAGCTGTGACTTCCATTAGATCTTATGTTCGATTGCTGAAAGCTATCAGCTTTTGCTAGCACAAATAGTAGGAGTTACGTATCATCATCATCATATTTATACCTTAGGTTTTTGAATTTTTCCTTCAGTATTAATGATCTCATCTCATTATTGATGCATCATATTGTATTTTCTGTATGTTTTTATACATGCTTACTTTGTTATTTTTGTTGTGATCTGTCGAAGGTACTGTAATCCTGTTAATCCTGTTATATATTATTATTAGCAGTATAAAATATTAAGTTATATATTATAATTATATAAACTAATCCTGTTAATTTTTATAAAACTTAGTTAATTTTGTTAAAATTTCATAATACTTAGTTAATTTTCATAAACTTATCTAATATTTATAAATATTAGTTAACTTAGTATTATTATTATAAATCTTAGTTAATAGTAATAATAATTATTATTATTATTTGGTTATGTTTTAAATTTTTATGTACTTAGTTAATTTTTATAAATTAAACTTGCTAAATTTTATAAAACTTGGTTAACTTAGTTAAAAAAAAATTATAATAATCATACTTAGTTAACTTAGTTAAATTTATGGAAGAAAGGCAAGTAACCATTGAAGATGGAAGCGCAGAAACAATGATAAAACATCTTTTACCTCCTCCCATTCAGCAACCAGCAAGCTCGAAGGAACTGTTGTGACATTTCGACTTTGTTCCAGATTCATCTGCTTATATGCAAATAAAATTAAGAAGATGATTTCATGAAAACAGATAAAAAGGGATTGTTGAAGAAATTAATTATTTACTAAAAGGAGAACATACTCACATGTATTTGCTCTACAGACTACCAACTGTCCAAAAAGTTTAAGTTGAACCCTGTGCAGTGAAAAAAAAGGCAAAAAGCAAAAAAAGCAATCAAATGAAACGCTGACAGGACCATTGCTAAAGTGTTTAAGTTTAAAAGAAAGATAAGTTGTACATACCATGCTGACAGGACTTCCTTGATAAGTTTCATAAGTGCCTTCTCCTGCTGCAATTTCCGAAGAATCTTTTAAAGCATGATAATATATTGTTTCAAAAATATCTCTGTTTAGCTGTTGAGCCTGAACAAACAGTTGAACAGATAACAACGGATGAGGCACAAGGGGAAAAATTATCCATACAAGTTAAAGACAACCAAATACCTCTTCTGAATCAAAAGGCATGCCTAGCAACATAAATGCATCTGCCAGGCCTTGTACACCTAAACTAATTGGTCTATGCCTCATATTTGACCTCCTCGCCGTCTCATCTGGGTAATAATTAACATCAGTTATCTTGTTGAGGTTTGCAGTAACAATTGATGTTATCTTTCAAAATTATGAGCATATTAAGCAACGCTTGACACATGATTACAAAATTAACTGAGTATGCATATTAAAATAATATTCTAACCTCGGCTAGCTTGTAAAAATCAAAATATCTGTTCTTAGATCCAATGCTTCCAACTAATTTAGATGGATGAGATTCCAATGGAACATTCTGAAAATTCATAATTTTGTTTATAGTTTGCATGTAAGAAGCTAGTACACAAAGAAGTGTATTATTTGATGTAGGTAGTAGTACCTTCTCTCTAACAAATCTTGGTAGAGCTATTGAAGCCAAATAGGACACAACATTTTCATCAGGGCTAATTGAAGACAGACATTATCAATAAAGTAAGGCCCGAAGGTACTGTAATCAAAGTGTGGGGACGAAATTGATTTTCATTAGAACGGGAAAAAAGTGACAATAAAATTATATGCATGCTTCAGTTCAGAACCTTCATGATTCAGCACTTGCTTCGAAAATTGCCATGCTTCAGTTCACCACTTTCATGCTTAAGGACCTAATTATGATTTTTGGTCATGTTTATAGTTCAGTTCAGTTCAGGCGGTCCTCTAAACATTTTAAGGCCTTTGATAGCATAAATGATATGAGTTACTTCCATCAGTGAAGTACATAACCATCAATTCATTTTAATGCCATGTTATTTTGAGAATCATAATGAATTCTCTCTGATACATCCTACAACTTTTCCAAAAAATGCCCAGGAGTCATTTCTGTATTAATCAAGACGTTAAAAGATCAATATGATTCCTATATCATTCTTCCTCAAACTTAAAACACATAGCCATATAAGTTTGCATGCATGTTATACAACAAATATTTTAGTTCAATTCCTGACGGTAATATACATGTATAATACAAGTTTACATGCGTCTTACACAGTAAATGTTATACATATATATTACCCGGTCTCTATGCATCATACTGTGTCATGTCTCTAATTAATATGCAAAGTTTTAGCTGTTGGTCTACTATTATGGTTGTAAAAGTAACGATGATAAACTATTGTTGAACAAGATCCAAAGTGAAATTAGTATATATGGATTACAAGTGAAAGTATGTAATATAAATATTGTTAGGATAATCAAGATGATTAAGGAGATTGGAAGTGTAAAAGATTTACCGCATTTTCTGTTACATCTCCATACAAACAACATACACAACAACAATACCCACACTTCCTCAGCAAACCAGAAATCACCACCTAGTCATGCCAATCCTGAACCATTCAGCCCAGTCGTGCCAATCCCGAACCATCTCAACAACCTGCATATTATCCAAACAAACAATGACACAGTAAATACTGCCACAACCTGAACTTTGATTTATTAAAAAAATCTGAAGTTAGAAGGGAAAGAAATCAATGCTTGCTTATAGAAGCTAATGCATTGAATTAAGTTTATTAACAACTACAGAGCAGTATATTTTTTTTTCTTTTTATTTGATCTGGATTTAATTTGAATCTGCATTTTACTTCTACCTGATCTTTGAATCACTTGAAACTTGATTTGTTTTTGGAATTGCTTGATCTTGACCCTCGTTCCAGATTGAAGATTTTGACTCAGCTTTTATTCTGAATCTTGGTTTACAGGTTTTGAATTTGAAAACTTTCAGACTGGGAATGTTTTTGATCAGGCAACCACATATCAATGGTTTTCAATGGTTTTGAATTTGAAAACTTCCCACTTCAACCACATATCAAGCACTTATCCACTACAAACAGTTACAACAGTCATTCAAAACCATCCCACAGCAACAAAACAAACATTTAACCATTTTTGTTTCAGTCACAAATGCAGAAGACAATAAGCAAATAATACCAAACTGAAAAAGATTATGCCAGTGCAAGGAAAAGACCACTACTGCTATAGAAAATGAAAACTAATGTTAATACCATAGAGTACTTTCTGTTTTATAACAAAAAATTCGAATATAAGACCATCTTTTACCATATGTAAGTCTGAGTAAAAATTTAAGTACTTTTTCATATTTATGGAATAAAGTAAAGAGAGAGAAAGAGGGGAAAAAACATCAAACTCAACCAAAGGGTAGGAGGATGATAACCTGTTATAGATATCCCAAAAAGTAGTTCATCTCATCATGAATCCATCTGTTATGGAATTGATACATCCAAGTAAAACCTGGGCATTAAAACAACACGAAATTGAGCCATTAAAGCAACATCTACACACACACAACATGAAAACTAAGCCATTCGTATGATTCATGTGGCACTCTATGAATGCATTGCATCTCATATAATAAGCTTCGAAGGACTACTTGAATGAAAAAGAAAATATAAGGACTCCAATTTAGTTTTAGGATCTAGTACATTTTCATGTACACTTTAACTAATAACTCAAATGAATACATGATAAAAAACATAAAATATTGTATTAAAATTGATAATTACAGGTAGGCATCATTTTGAAACACTGATAAACATTTACCGTAGAATAAAACATACTGATAAATCCATATAGCAGCATATAAAATATTGTAAAGAGAATTATAAATACAAGTTACTAGTTCGTATATTTATGCCATTTGTAATAAGTATGATACTATTAAGTGGCAAACATATTTAACATTGCAATAAACTAAAAATATGACAAATGCATATAGCATTGTGAAGAATTAAATGAAGAACCGATTTATCCATCTTTAAAAAACTAAAAAATAAGGATGTCCCAAATTGGACAATGATATATCTCTGGATTGTTTATCTGGAGATAGTGGGAGTGAATCATGTTTCTATTAATTAAGAATTTTCTTGTTCAGAAAATTGATAAATTTATTGTTAAAAACCATGTAGTTTTACATTTATGATGATGTGTCAAACTAATTTTTAGATCTAGAAGATTGGTGAAGTAAAATAACTAGTTTTCCTATGGTCATTAAGTGAGAAGCTTCGTCGTAGGATTTGCCGATGGTGCTCTAAGTGGATCAGAAAACTCAAGTTTGAGAAAAAGAAAAGAAATTTTAGGGTTCTTTGATTTTGGAGCAAGAGGATAGCTGTGAAGGGAAAATAAATGGAAAGACTAGGATTTAATCTAACTTCCTAAGTTGAGATTGGCAATGATAAAACAATGTTTAATTATTATTCTCTTCTTATTTATTTCAAACAACACTCCATTTAGAAACACTGATAATAATTGATGTCACTAAATTGTTTTCTTATAGTGTCACCTAAACATACCATTGATAAAGATATGCATGAATTCGTGTGATTCCTCTTAGACATTTTCTTAATGAAAGCTTTTGCAAACTTAACTATTCACTTCTGAAATGTTGCTTTTGTATGATATGGCAAAAAAGGAAGAAATGGTATCAGTTGATATGCACATAAAACTAGGTGAAGCATAGGAATATTGCCCAAGGAGTACTTTACGGAAAACTAGTGATAAATATGAAAAATGAATTTGACATGGTAAATATTCAAAAGCTTCCCTCTCCCTATGTCAAGAAACATTCTCGGTCTGTATGTTCTTGGCATGTGTAAGTAATGAAGGTAGGCTTTGAGAACGAATTCTTTGTTCTAAGAAGTGTGAAAGGTATTTTCTAATCGGATTCTTATACAAACATTTATTTTATCAAAATTTTGCTTATATATCTCTTTTATCTCGCATTCATATATTATATACCCAATTGTAAAGGTACAAAGTGCACATGAGATTCATCCTCAAATTGCATGTGCCCAATGTTCTAAAACAATCATAACCATATACCCTTTTGATTTAAAAAATTAGTTAGAATATGTATAATATAACGAATGAATGAGATTGTTTAGGGACCAAGGCATGGTGCATATGACATAAAATCTATGCAGTATAAATTGGAACAGATTTAGTCACACACGCATGCCTATTTTAATTTCATAAAATTGAATTATTTCTCAATATGCTTTCTTTGATATATCTTGTTTTTGAGTGGTGGATGTGGACAATCATATTGGATGTTGTGAAAAGTGAAAACCATAGATTTTATGAAATTAAACCTGCAAATAGTTCAACACTGAACTAAAAGTACACAAAATTTTGAAAAATTGTTTAAAATGAAAATTTTCACCTTTTCCCAAATTATACCAAGAGTAAATAGCAACAATGAAATCTGAAAAAAAATTAGTACATACCAAAATTACAAACACTATCAACAAAACAAATTTTGAAAAAGCAATATAAAGGAAAAAAAATCAAGATAAAGTAAAAGATGGTAACACATACCTATAGTCGTACTCGATCACTTTTTGAAAATTAGTTTTAACTATTGCACTTGGGGTAAAATTCTAGAGTAAAAGCAGGGTAATTTATTTGAACTTGTCAAGTGGTATTGCAAGAAACTACCATGAAATCTGACCGTTACAAGAAGTAATAGGAAAAAAATCAAGTTATACTGATATGCAAACACATTAATCAAATTGCTCTAGAAAATATATGTCAAATGCAATAATGAATACATACAAAGGACAATCTCCTTATTACAAGAACCAATTGTGGCTTTTTTATATCAAGTTGTTTGTGGAAGTTTCTTTTAAATTTCATAATTCACTTCTTCAGGTGCCAACACATTTTAATAATATATATAATCCTACAAGTAACCCATACCTGAACAATTTGGTCTTCCTTTAATGCTGATAAGCTAAGCAATATAGGAAATCTTCCAATAAACTCTGGAATGATACCATATGATAAAGATCTCCACTCTCAACCTATAGTTAAATTCCAAGTACAATAAAGTTTGTAAGATTCAAGAATCCATAATTATTAGAGAAGGGAAATCTGGGTATCAACAAACTACTAAGACGTACATTACATATTATCAAAGAATTTACCGATTTACAAACCAAAGAATAAATATGGAACATACCGATTCCAACAAGGATGAAGTCACTGCAATACTGGTTAATCCACTATCCCTCAAACTTGCATGTTCGGGAGCCCTAAAACCTATATAACAATCTTTCCATCTGTAGTGTAATAAAAAAGCAGAAACTTCTCAGTTTATGGGAGTAGGAAATTGATAAATACTAAGGCTGTTAGATAAATTCAGCTTTCTGATATCGTTTTCTCCAACCTAATTAACAAATTAACTTTCAATATTCTACATAAATTACCTCAAATCAAATTTTCGAAGAGAACCGTCAAAGAATTCTTCAGTGAATGGTAGTCTTAACTATTGACTGAACTCAAAATCAAATCATTTTGTTCTGTTTGCCAAAGACAAATTAAGGGCATTAGGGTCAACTGAATTGGATATTGCAGGCAAAATCAGAGGATGAACAAAATTTCATGGGAGATTTCATGCGTTTTTGGTATTTTGATTAGGTTTAAAATAATTCATCGAAGGATCTGGGATTATACGAGAAGTTAAAAAGAAAAGAAAGAAAGGAAGGCGGCTAAAGTAACCGCGAAATGAAAAAATGTCAACATTGAACGGCTTAGTTTGAACAGCGTTTAACATTCTAGTTTTTATTTGTCAAAGTACTTTTGTCAGCGATCAGGGAGGAAACGCTGACTTCTAATGCTGTCAAAACTACATTTTTTTTGTAGTGGTTGTAATATTATGGGGAAAGCGTGCATTCTTATGATATTTCAACCTACTACCATTTTTGACTATCGTTGTTGCTTCTTACTTATGAGAGTAAAAACATAAATACCAATATTTTATGTAAGTCATGTCCTACTAGTGACCGAAAAAATTATGGAGCTTCTCAGTAAGATGCATTTTGTAACTCTGTGGAAAATAGAAAAAATTTCAAACTACATGGCAATGTAGATTATCTTTTACAACTTGAACCCTTTTCGGTTATTTTTCTCTCGTTGTTTCAAACACTCGTGTATTTGGTGAACTGGAGTGTTGATAATTAAGTATTCTAGGGCTTTCCGATTATATAATTCTTTAATTTAAGCAATTTTCTAAATTCAAGTCTACATGGTATCTTGAAAGGTTTTACATGTAGAATTAGAATTAAGGTAACATAAATATTAGTTAACATGATTGAGCTACTTGCGCAGCCTTTAAGCAACATTAGGTTAGCTTTAACAATTCTAAAACAAGAAGTATTGTTGATTCTAGAAAACTATAATAAGATTACCCAATGCTTAAGTATGTATCAAGACTGAACATGAAGGTCAATCTAATGGTTATATGGTTATAGGATTAACAGCAGAACATGAAGCATCTTGTAGAAGTTTAAAATCTATATCCAGAAATCCAATTCATGCAACTTTCAGAAAGTTATATCAAGAACTTTATAGCACATAACTTCATGAATATATTTATAATTGAAGATAATATTACAGAGTTATCATGACTAGCAGAAAATCAAAAGTAAACATCTTATAGAAAATCCAACAATTCATGGATTATGTTGTTCAAACATATATCATATATGTTCAATTTCAATTAACAACATTAATCAAAACTACCAGTAGTGTTCATAACACCAGGAGAATTATACGAATAAAATAGTCCTTCCAATTGTTAACGGTTAACAAAATTCTATTGGCAATTAAACAAATTCCCAACTCCAGTAAAATGTTTTCTTACATGATGTTATACATTAAAATCGAATACAGTAAGACTTTTAATCTCAACTAACGTTTTGCAATTAGCTTTGATACCATTGAAGGGTTTCAACAATAAATTTGCAGCAGAAATTAAATCAAAAACCATTCATCTGAAATCCTGAAACTAGGATCCAAGCGAAAAAACAGTAAATTGAGAAAGACATACCAATTGATTTGTGCAGAAATCCAAGCTGGAGATGAAGATCTAAAATTGCAGCGAATTGACAACATAACCCTAACTGGACAGCGTCTCTATGGTATCCACACAAACGCTGCTTATTCCACGAATGCTTATTATCAAGCTTCTGGTCGCCATCACCATGATTTTAAGCGAAGTCCGAGTCGGATTTGCATGTGGAAGTCGGAGCTCGAAGAAGCGGTCGGTGAGGAAGTGAAAGCGGTTCGAGTCGGATGGGATGAGGACGATGATGCGGTAGTTGATAATTTACGTAGGATTTAGGATTTGGGATTGCTGGTGAAATTTGAGGAGGATTTGGATTTCATAGATTTATTACTTTGCGTGAAGATAAGAAGAAAGGATGGGGGAAAAGTAGCAGCGTAATGAAATAATCCTCAAAATCAAGCGGGCTATTTCACACAGCGTTTGTGCTAATCATTTTTCATTTTCAACGCACTATTGTCAGCACTTATGTCAAAAACGCTGTCGATTATTGCTGAGAAAAGCCCATTTTGTTGTAGTGATTTGATTTGGAAGTGAACCAACTTGAATATGAATTAGTGAATACAAACTAATTGAAAATGAATGTTAGTAACATCCACTGTTAATGAATCAAATAGGATTAAATTGAAAAACCAATTCATTGAATATTAATGAGAATATGAATGAATATATATTGGTTATGAATTTGTTGGATGATAGTTGGTTGATGTTTGAATATATTGCTTTAGTTGCATTTGTTATGTTAGCATGTATAGTTGTTATGGAGATATATGTTGTATATTGATACTATTGTCTACATGCATGTTCTCATGTTGTTTGTTGAGTGATTAGTAGGTGCGGATCGCGTTAGCTTCGCATTTGGAGCTCGCTTTCGCGCTATATTAGCCGTATATGCTTGCTAATAAAATATAAGGTACATATCTCGGATTAAATATCGTACTTTTATACTTTTTTCCCTTCGGGATGCCTCATTACTTGATGAGATGTATATTTGTGATATATATACTGTCATTTTTTTTTCGGATCGAGCCGCGCAAAGGAGACTATGGCGAATTTTTCCGAAAATTTAAGGCGTTAGAAAATTTTTGGGAAAATTGGAAAATTTTGAAAACTTTAACTTTGATTTTGGAATTGAAAGTTAAACAATAGTAGTTGTTTTTGAAAAGATAACTAAGTATGATTTGAAAATTTAGTAAGTTATTATAAGAAATTTAACTATGGATTTATGGAAAGTTAATAAATTCTGTAATTTTCTTACTTGTTAATTTTGAGGACGAAATTCTTTTAAGTGGGGAAGATTGTAACGACCCAGAATTTTTGATAATTAAAATATGAATATTTAATTAATTTTAAATATTAATAAGTGAATTTATAAGTCAAATAAATTTTTATTTGAATTATTGGATTTAATTGGATAATTAAATCGATAACTTAATATGTTAAATTATGAAAATAATTGAAAATTGGGTTAAATATGATTGAAAATGATTTGTAAAATTTTATTTTATCATGTTGGAGTTAGAATGATATTTTAGAACTTTTAAAATCGAATTAAAAGTTTATTTGTGAAAATTGAATATTTTAATATTAAAATCGACTAGTGAAAATAGTCAATTTTTGAACAGTCTCAGAATTGAAAGAAACTAGTTCCATTGGATCCGTAATAGTTAGTTATTACCGGATTTCAAATTTCGTGTCAATCGGAGTTGTCGTTTGATCGTAGCAGCTCGAAACGCATCGAATTGTTTTTAATTTAAATTTGGCGAGTTAAAATAGCCATTTTTCAAAAAGTCTCGGATTTCGACGAAACCAGTTTCATCGGATCCGTAATGTGATATTATTGTAAGGTTTCAAATTTCAAGTCAATTGGATTTACCGTTTGTCCTGTACAAATTAAAACGCCTAGAAATCGATTTAAATCGGTTTAATTTAAATTGAACGTTTGTACCCATAACTCGCACAGATGACCGAATTAGCTTCTGAAACCTATTCCATTATGTCCGGAATGCGGGGTAAACCCTAGAAACGTTGGTTACGGCGCGTAAATCGGAGTTCGGAATTCCCGGATGAATAGTGTCGATCGATTTTCCTATAAATAGCAACCTTCTCTTCATAAATTAAAAAAAAAATATATATGAAACCCTAACGCAGCCGCCACCCACTCATGGACGGCCAGAAACTTCAATCTTTCTTCCTCATTTATCTTCCAATCTACTCAATAATTTCACAAACTTCCAACTAGAAACTCGTAGAGGATGGTGAGATCTTGGGTTTCAACGGTTGTGATTGGATTTGGTGCGATGGATTGACAGCAAGGAGGCCGCGTTCTCTACAGTCTTTGCACGCAATTCGAGCATCAAAGGGGGACCGAGCTTCACAGGCTCCTTGGCGTTCGTGCGTGGTGGATGGGGCTTCAACATGGCGTCGCTTGATCGAGGTATCATCGAGTATTGATGTTGCGAGATCAAACCCTAGTATATAAGTCATGGGTTTTGTGTGCGGCTGTAGAACGTGTTTTGTGCGTGAAGAAGGAGGAGGTAAGGAACGGTGTTGATGAAGGGGAAGCAAAATCTAACGGCTGTTAATAGTTTGGTATAAAATTAGTTAAGTTTATGTTGTAATTTATATAAATAAAATTTGTATAAACTTGTAAAATCAATATCTTTTTCATACGAGGTCGAAAACGCGCCAAACTAGTTGCGTTGGAATCGTATGGACGAGCACTACGCGATGAAATTGGATTGGAGACGTTTGGAGTTAGTGAGAATTTTGGGTAAAATTAAACGCGTGTTTAATTTTATTCGAAATAAATCGCTAAAACGGAATTAAAATCAAGGTGAGAACTTCTCACTCAATCGAATCATTTTCGATTTTATTTTAAATAGTTAGATTTAAAATATTTGAATGCATGTTTGAATGATGATTAATATCTATTGATTGTTAAAATAGACATTATACGCCGTTAGTAAGCGGATGTTATTTATTAAAAACATATACCGCGAATATTTCATAAACAGTGAAATTGGTATTATATATAATAGCAATATATATATATTGGCATATGTATATATTGGAGTTATTGATTTTCCGCATTTTTTGTTTAGCGGATGAGACCCTATTGCGCCGTCTATTAAGCGGATAATATTTAAAATCCCATATACCGCGATAATTTCGTACTGGAGCGAAATTGGTATTGTGCTAATGTTTGTGGATGCAGGAAAATAGGTTGGAGGGATCCAACTGGATTCCTCAACAGTATTTATTTGATTTCAGATATTTTGATATTTGATGGATTATCATATCGATATATGATGTCGTTGTTGTCGTGATTGACTATTTGATATGTAGCATCATTGGACCAAGTTTTGGAATTTTAAAATGATTTTTAAAGTGACTTTTGAAAATATAAAATATTTTTGGAATTGATCCACTTTATATAAATAAATGTTATAATTTTTAAAGTTATAAAAATTATGATTTTTGGGAAATATAGTTAAAAACTGATTTTTGAGAATATAATGCCAATGATTTTATAAAATAGTTTAATCGGGATTTCAGAATTTATTGTGAAAAGTTTGAATATAGGATCTATAAAATTTAATTATTTTATAAATCAAGAGAATGATGAAGTTTTTAAAGGAGTTTAAAGACGTTTTAATAGAATAATATAAATTGATTTATATTAAGAGATTTATAAATGGATATTTATAAATTGATATATTGACATTATAAAACGAGCTTTTATAAGTGTTAGAATGAATTGTAAATGAATTTCATTGATGAATGAAATTTATAGAATTTTATATGGTGAAGTTATAAATGGAATTTTATAAGCAGTAGGTTTATAAAATTTATTAAGTTACTAAAATAATGGTTTTGGATAAATGAATGAATCTTATAAGTTATAAGATTTATAAATTGGGAAGTTAAAAAGAACGATTTTGTAAAATAATCGTTTCATAAGCATTTAACTTATAGTATGAATCTTTGGTTTATAATTGAGTTATAAAGTGAATAGGTTGATAAAGGAATTTATAAAAGGAGATGTTATAAAATAAATAGAAATGGAATTTATAAACGTTGTTCTATAAATTCGCAAAGACTTATTTTGATAAGTAAATCGTTATAACTTATAAATGGAGCTATATTCACGTTTTTGAACTGTGAATAATCCTTTAAAATAAAATGAATTAAAGGATGAAATTGATTAACGTAGTATATTCACGTTTTTGAATAGTGAATAATATGTTAAAGAAATTGTTTAGAATGTGATGTTCTAAATTGAATTAAAACGATCTAACGATGTTTTAAAATGTGTTGAGATTCGAAACCATAGATTTCAACATTCATTGTTGAAATAGACGTTTTCGAGAAATAGAAGGAAATAGTGGACTATAACACTGTTGTTATAGTAAATGATTTCCGAAAGGAAATGTTTTGTATAGTATTGGGATTTATATATCTATTTTAATTTCGAATCCCTATACTAGTGATTTTGGGTTGTCGTAACGATGTTTTACGCAACATTCGTTTTGGCCCAAATAAATATGTTGAGAATGATTTCCTTAAAGAATGAAATATATACTTAATTTCGATTTAAGTATATTGAATATTTTCTAAGTGTTGAAAATAAATAAAATTTGTGAATTACTTATGAATAAGTAAGTATGGAAATGTTTTTCCAATACAAAGTGAATAAGTTGAGAATTTATCTTTTTGAAGATAAATTGAAAATAAATAATTAAAATCATATATTCATTGATATTGTGAAATATAAATTCACTATGAAATTTATAAAAGAAAGTGGGATTGGTTTAGAAAAATAAATATTGATTTATTTTTGAAGTGTGAAATTATATATCTTGTAAAGATATTTTGGAAAATAAATAATTTGGAAAATTATTTGGAATTTGGTGATGTGTGCATATCCATTGATAGTTCAATAACCGACTATCAATATTTCCCTTTGAATGGGTAATTGATGTGATTTGTTTGAATGTGAATGCCACACTTATTTTTGAATAAGCGCTCACTATTCGGGTTAACCGGGAAAGGACCATGGGGTCGTATAACCCATTCCGAATATGTGATACGTCGTTGTGAATTGCATTAAAGATCGGTGTTGAAGACCGAGTATTTGCGAAAGCGATAGGATGACCTATCGATTGTCTCTGCACTGGGTAGCTCCTGGTATAGAGATCTCCTAAGTGATGGGAAATTCGATCGGGATTGTGAATACCCGTATTGCAAGGGCTTCGTAAGAAGTGCCTTCAGTTTTGTTCGAGCCCGGAACAGACTTGTATGGATAGTATGCCTGACATTACAAGTTGAGATATAAAGCCGATTTCATTCAAATATATTTCTGTTGGTGGCGAAGAATTTATTCTTTTAGCTTAACACCCTTCTCTGAGACGTACGTGCTCAGAGGTTATGTAGTTGAATGTTATCAGCGATATATTCCCAATTTGGTAATGTGACATGCTGAGTGTTGCTGTAAATGATCATTGTGTTGATTATTTGTGATAGGATCGTTTATTTGATCGTCTATCCTGGTGATCATTTCTATGATCATTTGTTGACCCAAAGCATTGCTTTTGTATAAAGTATGTTTTTGTGGATGTGACTTCGTCGAGCCTCACACCCCGTGAATGGTCAAAACAGGAAAGAAGCAGCAAGGTTATGAGGGGTAGCGCCCTTTAGGATGTGTGCATTTCCTTCTGGAAAAGGGTGGTATCATGGTATGGAGCCCAGATACTTACTCATGTTGAAAACACTTTGTTATGATTGTGTGAATTGATTACGAGCGCTCGGTGAAAAGGTCCCAAAGGACCGGGGGATGGCATATTCGGTCAGTTGTTACTCAGTTAGGGGTAACCCGGCCTTGTGTTGGTAGAGATCCGGTTTGGTTCTCGGGGATGTCCATCCAGAGGCATTCTCATGTGGCAATGGGAAGTTCCTTGGCCTGATCATTCGTTGGAAATCCAAAGAAACAATACGTGACTTGTACGGTATTAGTTGTAGAACCTGCTTCCTCAGGAGGTAGCTATAGTGGGCATAATATAATGGTACCTATGCTGGCTAAGATTTATATTCTACTTTCGAAATACCTTCTACACTATGCACTAATAATAATATCAAATGTTCTTTTCAAATGCGTATCAAGCATGTTTGACTATCATAAGGAGAAATCTTCTCCAAGTCTGCGTTTGCATTGTGTGTGTGGCAGGAGGTCTTATGGTAGTCTCATTTTTAAAAGCATTGCGAATTGACTTTAAAAATATTCCTCTATTTTGATTTTAAAGATAAATAAACTGTTTTGAGTTCTCACACCAGTCACATGACTGACTTGGAGTTTATTGTTTTCCTTCCTAAACTCTGGGTGCCCACCAATTTCCACACGGGCAGTTAAGAGTTAGGTTTATCAGGATATTCAGGATATTCTGGAGTTGCTGGAGGCAAGCTGGATAGCATGGCGTATTATTAGTTTATATAGTATTTCTTTTTCCGCTGCACTGTTTGATGTTGTATACTCTGATGTTATGATATAATGAAATGAAATGTGATGTAATGTAATAACTGATATAGTTCTTTGTTTAAAGATTATTCATTTATTATTATATGTTGTTCCGCTGCGATTGTGAGATTCTGATGTTGTTCTGTTATTTTCTGTTCCGTTCTATTTTCTATTCTCTTTTCTTTCTATTTTTCTGTTTTCTTTCTCTATTTTCTACCTTCTTATCTCTTCTATGTCTTCTTCTTCTTTTTCTTTTCTTAAATTCTTTCTTAAAACCCTCAGTGTTCGGTTTTCCGTCGTTCGATTTCTCGGCAGTCGATAAAGTGAGTATCGATGTTGAATTTTCGGAAGACGAAGAATCGGGTCCTGACAAAATAGGTCTAAAGGATGAATTAGAGCTAGCATCAGGACATTTTGGAATTAAGACAATGTTAGTAGAGTTGACTTCAGTTAGCAGAGAGCATTTATTGAAAAAATTGTGAACAGCCTAGCAGAAATCAAATTGAACAATGTCCCAGCAACTAACAAAGAATTGAACATTAAAGCCATCAGGTCCTCCACTCGATTTTCTATTCATAGCAAAAAGAGTTTGCTTGATTTCCTCATCGGTAACCTGATCAACAAGCAAAGCAGCCTGCATACTAGATATAGTAGGAAGGGAAATGTCATTCAACATGTCAAGGTCCAGACTAAAATTAGAGGTGCTACCAAGTAAGTCTTCAAGATAACTAAGAAAGGCAGCATCAATTTGGTCAGGAGAGGAGACAAGAGTACCGTCTTGAGAACGAATTGTGCGAATATTTTCTTTAGCTTGCTTAATTTTGATCGAGGAATGTAAAAACTCAGTGTTACGATCACCATATATAAACCACTTACAGTGTAACTGTTGTTGTTTCATCCCGCTTTCAATATCAAGGGCTTTGTTAAGAAGCATGCAGAGCTTACCCTCCTCCTCAGCAGCAACAGGGTCAAGAGGGTTATTCATCATAAATTCTTGAGCTTGTTTATACCTACTCTTCAGAATAGTTGTTTGCTTGGTCCCATCACCATACTTTTCGGCTGCCCAAGTTCTCAAGTGCTTTTTAACAAGTTTTAGTTTCCTGCAAAGAATAAACATAGGGTTACCATAACAATGAGAGGACCATGCTATACCCACAATTGGTTTGAATTCTGAGGAGAGAGACCAATCATTAAAAAAATTGAAACTTCTTTTTTCCTTTTTCATTTTGGGACCATCAGAAAGAATCAAAGGGGAGTGATCAGAGAGGATGGGGTGGATAAGATTGACAAAGAGATTAGGCCAAACAGTGAGAGATTTAAAATTGCAGAAGGCATGATCAATAGTGGAGAAAGTTCTGACTCCACTCCTACTTTTATTATTCCACGAATATCTAGCACCAGAAGTTTGAAGTTTGAGGAGGTCAGAATCGGATATTGCAATGTTTAAAAGAAGGATATGCTTTGGGAATAATGGGAGGCCACCAAACTTATCATCAAGCTGAAAGCAGCTATTAAAATCAACCATGACCAGCCGTGGATGCGATTCTTTCCTGAGAAAAGGCAAGTAGTCAAGGAGTTTTTGTCTTGAAGCAGCAGAATTATCCGCATAAATAAAATTTAAATAGAAAGAAGTTTTTGTTTGCTGGCAGATGATTTTTGTGTGGATGAATTGCCTAGAGGATAGAATAGAGGTTATGGAAAAAGCAGTAGGATCAAAAAGGATTAAAATCCTACCATATTGAGAATCAGATAGACTATGGAGATGATTCCAATTTAGATTAATGTAACTAGCAGCCCTAGTAGTTAACAAGAGGTTGAGTTTAGTTTCGAGAATAGCAATAATTTTAAGATTATGAGAGAGGATGAGATTTTTAACTTGATCAAGTTTCAAATGACAATGAGCACCCCTAATGTTCCATACTCCTATATTATGTAACATCATAAAACTAAAGAGATTGATGGATTATGTTTTTTCTGCTCCTGGTAGCAGGAGATTGGGAATCAGCAGGACCAGATTTGGATCTAGACAAATTCTTGGATGTCATTCTTGTATTACTTTCAAAAATACCATGGGCAGATTCATCACACACTTGTTTTCCTTTGTCATACCATCCTGGAATAATTGTATCATTAACATAAGGAAAATGGGTTGAAGATGAAGGAAGAGATGAAGATAATTTATGATTGAGGGGAACAGATGTAGTTGAAGAATGAAGAGAGATTTTAGATGAAGAAGCTGAAGGAACATTTTGCATTGAACAGGCAAGTTCAAAAATGTTATTTGCATAAGTGCTGATGATGTTTGATTCAGTTGAACGCATTACTTGGATATTTGAGTCATTTGTTGGCACCATATGAGTTAGATCAGTATAAGGTAGAAATAGTGAAGAATCATGATTGTTGATTTCAGATACGATATGCACTTGCACAGGTGTAACACCATGCACAGAGTTAATGTCGAGTATATTCCCATTTTCAGCAACTTGGAGGCAATTTGCAGGATTTTCCCCGCCTTCTTCGAGCAATTCTCCCTCCTCAATGCCAATGTCAACGTCAATTGCTTTTTCCTTGTCTTCCAGAACTGCTTCATTTGTTACTCCCAATATATCATCTGCAAGCACTTGAAAATTATTCACCATACTTTTATCTAAACCACGAAGAGACACTGGTTTTTGTTTATCTTTTACTGCTCTATCCTTGGAACATCCCTCCTTAATTGCAGTGGTACACTGAAAAGACACAGTGCCAACTAATTCACTTTGGTTATTACCAACTTCTAAAAGACTGATATCCTTGTTCCTGCTTTTATTATAATTTACTTTTTTCCAAACCTGCTTGTGATTTCTATTCTTGCTCATCATCCCATTCTTAACTTTACCTTCCTCATTTATACTAGGTGTAACCTTATCATCATGATTAGGGTTCACATCAACTTTAGATGCAAACAAGCAGTTCATATCAGTATGTCCAAATTCACGACAATTTACACACACTTCCGGTTTCCATAAGTATTCAACTGAAACTAGCTGGTCATTGCCATCCATCAGTTTAATTAGAAAATTATTAACTAGTTCTTTGTCAGGTTTAACTTCAACAAGGCATTTAGCATACGTTATCCTTTCCAAACTCTCTGTTGACTGATCCATGCAAAGAAACTTCCCAACCCTTGAAGCCAACCAATTTACACCATAATGAGACCAGGCATAAAGTGTATGTTATATAATTAGATCCAAACAGGAACAGATCGAATTGTTCCACAACTATTACCTACAGTAACGTCCCACGGCTTTAAGATAAAAAGTTTGTTTCTCATTATAATAGGATCTACCTCGGAGATCCTATGTTTATCATCAGCAGAAGAAAAACTGAATAGAAAAAGAAAACCATCTGACTTTACTTTAACTTCACCTTTCAGCTTCCATACTTTCTTCAGATGATACACAATAGAAGCATAAGGAAGTGGTTTATCAAGGAAAAACCCCACAAGGTAGTCCTTCCAAACATCAGTACCAGCCTTAAGAATTTCACTAGATGGCACGAGCACATCACCAGAGAACTGAAGTGGAATATCCTGAGGTACGTACGTGCCTGCATTTCTTGGCTTAGATTTGAAAAGTGACGTCCAAGGCAACGAGTTAAGAGCAGAAGGATGGTTCACTGGAGGAATCATACTATGGATATCAGAAGGAGACAAGCGAGGTGGATACTGCTCAGCGACAGCTTGAGGAGGGGGGTCAGGAGAAGGAGGTGGAAGGATAGGTGGGGAAGTTGAGATAGGGACAGGTGGATGATGAGACAAGGGACGAATGGGAATGACAGACGGAGGAACATGAGAAGGAAAGGGAAGGACAGAAGGTGGAACAGGAGAAAGTAAGGGAAGAGCATAAGGAGAAAAGGTCCCCATTGAAAAAGAAAAAGTTATTTGAAGGTTGAAAGTAATTAAGGATTAATCACTTATACTAATTAATTTTGGATATTTTGATTAATTAAAGTTAATTAATTATGTAATTGGTTTAAAAGGTTGATTTAATTAATATGATTAATTAAGAATAATTTAATTAATTAAAGTGTTTGATAAATTTATTTATATCAAATGATTTGTAATTAATAAATCAAGATTGGATAATAAATTCATAAGCAATTAATTTACTTGGAAATAAATTGAATTAATTAGGATTAATCAATTTATTTAATTCTGCTTATAAATGATTATTAAATGCTTGACCTTACTTATGAATGATTGTATTGTATGAGATGCCTTGAATTGATTGTCCTAACCGATCTGTGATATTTTGTTCTATGGATTGAACTGATTATTTTATTCATTTATTGATGATACATCTGCATATTATCTGTGAATTTGTGAATGGACGATAAGCGTTATAGTTTATATCACTTATCAACTATATTTCTATGTTTTAATCTGTGTTGATTGAATGATGTTGTACTATTGTGTTAAACCCCTGGACCACACTTATACACACACGAATATGGATTTCATGAGGAAATCGATTAAGTCACAGATTTTTGAAAATAGTTTTGAATTTGAATTTTTAAATTCAAATGGTTTGATATGGAATCGGGGATAAAATTTATTTTTGAATAACTTGATTACGCCTTGAAATTTAAATAATTGGATTTAAATTTGAATTCAAAATTTGGAATTGAATTCTATGATTTGAAACTAGGGATTAAAGATGTTATACTAGTTATACATGGATTAAACGATTTTCAATGTATTGATTTGGGAATTTGAATTTAATTGAAAGGCTTTAACTCGTGCAAATATAATTAGATTCTTCAGAAATGAAAAATGTTTGTTTCCAAATAATAAAAGCTTTCACATAAGTAGTGAACTTCCAATTTGTGTTGAAAGGTTTCAAATTTAAAATGAAATTGAAATGTTTTGAAAGGCTATGAATGAATCTTTAGAAAAGAGTTTGAAAGTTATAAATTAAATCTTAATTTAAAGGTTTAACGAGTTAATCCAATTAAAATGAGAATTGTTTTGAAATCCGTAACCGTATCTTTGTGGAACTGGGTGAATTTTGTGAAATAAATCTTTTTGTTTAAAGATTTGAAATGGTAAACTGTTTAAACCACTTGAAAGAAAGGTTTTGGGTAATAAGTTGTGACTTAATTGAAATCCCAATATCCTTATGTTTCTTGTAAATATTGCGCTCACTATTCGGTTTAGCCGGGAGAGGACCTTTGTGTCATATAGCCCATTACGAATATGTGATACAACGTTATGGATAGCATTTGAAGACCGGTGGTGAAGACCGGATATTTTCGAAAGTGAAAGGACAACTCATAGAATGTCTTTGCATCGACTGGTCCCCCGTGTAGAGACTCCATATGTGATGGGAAGTCCGAATGTGATTAGGGATTATCCGGATTTGCAAGGGCTTCTTTGGAGGTGCCTTCGGTTCTGTTTGAACCCAGAATAGACTTGAATGGATTGTGTGTCTGACATTATAAATTGAGATATAAAGCAGATTTCTTTCAAATACATTTCTGTTAGTGGCGCAGAATTTATTCTCTTAGCTTAACACCCTTCTCTGAGACGTACGAGCTTAGAGGTTATGTAGTTAAAGGTTATCAGCGATATATTCCCAATTCGGTAATGTGGCATGCTGAGTGCTGCTGATCATTTGTTGATCAAAGCGTGGCTTTTGTAAAAAGCGTAGTTTTGTGGACGAAACTTCGTTGAACCTCACAACCCGGTAATGGTTGAAATAGGAAAGATGCAGCAAGGTTTCAGGGGTAGCTTCCCTAGGGTATGGCCATTCCTTCTGGAAAAGGGTAGTATCATGGTATGGAGCCCAGATACTTACTCATGTGGACACTGTATTTTATTACTTTGTGATGTTGTTGGCTTAGAGAGCTCTCGTATAAAGGTCCAAGAGGACCGGGGGTGGCATATCTGAGGTTTTATTCCCCGGGAAGGGGGTAGCCGACCTTATGTTAGCAGAGATCTGGTTAGGAGTCTCGGGGCGTCCTTCCAGAGGCGTACCCATGTGGCAATGGGAAGTTCTTTGGCCTGACCATTTGTTGGAAATCCAAACTCCAATACGAGCCTTGTACGGTTTTAGTTGTAGAACCTGTCATTTACTTATGGTGGCGCCCCACTGTTTAGATGGTAGCTATAATAGGCATAGTTCGAAATGTCTATGTTGGCTAAGATTTATATTATACTTTCGAAATGCTTTTCTGCACTTGCACTTATAATAATAATATTGAAAGAAATTTGCATATCAAGCATATTTAACTATCATAAGGAGAAATCTCCTCCGATTCTGCGTTTGCATTGTGTGTGTGCG
This sequence comes from Allium cepa, assembly GCA_030765085.1. NCBI lineage: Eukaryota > Viridiplantae > Streptophyta > Magnoliopsida > Asparagales > Amaryllidaceae > Allium > Allium cepa. The sequence goes on along the minus strand of CM060945.1, from coordinate 942,474,306 downwards.
GGAGGCCTTATGGTAGTTCCATTTTCTAAAAGCATTGCGAATCTATTTTAAAATATTTCTTTGTTTGTTCTTAAAGATAAACTGTTTTTGTTACTCATACCAGTCTCATGACTGACCTGGAGTTTATTGTTTCTTTCCTAAAATCTGGGTGCTCAAAATTTTTCCACACGGGCAGTCTAGAGTTGGGTTTTTCAGATAGCTAGGTTTAGTAGATTATCTGGAGCTAGTTCAATCTTTGTATGTGGACGAGACTTGCTTGTGTTAGTGAATCGTGATGTTGGATCGAGCTGCTGCTGGAGTTCTCTCTGGAGGACTATCTTAGAGTTATGCGTTCCGTTGCTGATGTTATCTATTTTCTTTTCCGCTGCTATTTCTTGTATCATATCTCTGATGTATATTGATATTCATTGTATATTGATCATTGTATCAGATATTGTATCGGTGCTGTATATCAATGTATTATTAATTTCTTTCGCTGTGTTGTTTACTTAATTGTGTTATAAGCTCCGGCGACTCGAATTCGAACGGTCGAATCTGCGGCATTCGAGTACGATGTAAAGTATGGATGTCGATTTTCGAATGCGAAAATCCGGAGCGTCACAGGTAGCTATAATCATGTAATAAAAAAATATCTTGTACTCTCTTCAAATTATAGTGAGTTGTTGGGTCCGTGGATGTAGATCAGTTAGACGAAACCACGTTAAATTTATCGTTATGCTTTATTTTCTATTTTGTTTATTTATTGTTGAGTAGTAAATAATTGTCATTGGACTGAAAGGTGTTCAGTCCACAAATTTAGATCTTAGCATTAGATTATTTCGCATTATTGGAAAAAATGATTTTTTTTAGTACAGATTGGTATCAAAGCCAATCGATTTATTTTAGATTTGAGCATCTATGGCTTCGGAAAAGATAAGTAGATCCGGTAGTAATTACGTTGTTACTCATATTGATGGAAAAGAAGATTTTAGTACATGAAAGATGAAGATGATGGCCATTATGGAAAAAGAAAAAACTTTTAAGATTATTTCTGAGTCGAATAAACTAAAAAATATATAGAGGAATGTTTTGGATGATGTGGAAGAAGAAGCTCTTACAACCATCCATTTGAGTCTTTCAGATGAAGTTCCAAGAGAATTCTCTCGGAAGAAGACTACGAAGGAATTATGGGATGCACTATCTAATGAATATCAAGACAAGTCTTTCACTAATCAGATTATTCATTAGCAACAATTCTATTCATTTAAGGTGAATCCTTGAGCCGATCTTATGGAGTATGTTGATGCTTTGACCACTTTGATTATAAAGCTAAAGGCAGCGAAAGTTGATATTACTTATGAGGCTCAAGAAGTGATCCTCTTATGTTTCTTTCCTAGGAGTATACTTCATTTGTCAATTCCATGATATATGGTCATAGTAAGATTAGCCTATCTGAAGGAAATGTCAATCTTCATAATGAAGTGTTGAGAGGTAGATTGGCGAACACTAGTTTGGATAGTGATATAGAGGGTTTATCTATACATAGAGGTAGAAGCCAAAGCAAGTCAAATAATGATGGAGGTCAAAGTAATTCAAGGTCTCAGTCTAGGGGGCCTAAGCGATTGACTTGCCACTATCGTAAGAAGCCACGAAACTATATAGCTCAATGTCCCAAGCTCGAAGGAAGAATAAAAGACCCAAAGCAGCTTCATCATCTACTACAAAGAAATCAAATACAGCGAGTGATACCGTTGTATGTACAGCTTCTGGCTCTTTAGGAAGAGCAACTTATGGCTGATTGATTTTGGCGCATCCTACCATATGACACCTGGTAGGAACTGCTTTTTCACTTACCGTGAGATAGATGAAGGAGAAGTTGTAATGGAAATTATTCTTCTTGTTGTATGGTTGGTGTTGGTGTGTGAAGATCAAGATGCTCATACTATTACTGATGTTAGACCTGTACCTGATTTGAGAAGGAGATTGATTTTTATTGAGGCTTTGAGTAGGCTTGGTTTGAAGATTGTAGTTGAGAGAGAGAAAATGAACATATCAAAGGGTTCTATGATTGTTATGAAAGGAGCGAGGTAGGAAATCTTTATCTATTGAAGGGAACTACTATAGTTGTGAATCGGCTTCAGTTACTTTTGTTGATTCAGATTCTTCCAGATTGTAGCACTTGCCGATGGGTCACATCGACGAACGCAGTTTGGATGAATTGAGAAAGCGACGTTTGATTGATGAAGTACAACATTCAAAGCTTGGCTTTTGTGAAGAGTGTGTTATACAACATTCAAAGCTTGGCTTTTGTGAAGAGTGTGTTATTAGAAAACATACAAAGATTTCTTTTGGTATAGGAAAGCACAAAACAATTTGGACTATGTTCTTACAGATATGTGGGGTTCCTCCCCTTGTCCATCCTTAGGTGGAGCCATGTATTTTGTTTCATTTATAGATGATTTCTCTTACAATGTATAGGATACTTCCTACTGTGTAAGAGTGCATCCTTTATTAGGTTTCAAAAGTGAAAATCTATGATTGAGAAGCTGTAAGGGAAGAATTTGAAAGTTCTTGGTTCGGATAATGGTGGTGAATTTGTCTTACAGGAATTCATCAATTATTGTAAGTCCGAAGGCATTAAGAGGCATTACACCACATCTAGCGACCCTCGGTCTAATGGAGTTGCTGAAAGGATGAATCAAACATTGTTAGAGAGAAATTGTTGCCTCAGATTGACCGCTAAGTTGAAGAAGGGATTTTGTGTTGAAGCCTTATCTATGGCATTTTCCTCATCAACCGCACACCTTCTGCTATCATAGATATGAAAATTCCTGAATAAGTATGGAAAGGAGAGCATGTTAGCTATTCATTTCTTAGAATGTTTGGATGTCCAGCTTATCTACATGAGAGTATAGAAAAGCTGGAACCTAGAGCTCACAAGTGTATCTTTTTAGGTTATAGAAGAGGAGTGAAGGGACATAGGTTGTGGTGTCCTATCAGAAAGAAGATTATTATCAGTAGGAATGTGACTTTTGATGAGAAGGCTATACTAAAGGTGGAGCCTTCCTCGTGCAATGACAATATGAGGACAAATCCAAAATACTAAACACAAGGCAAGTCATCTTCATATTCTTTCCATAGAGGTTCAGATGGTGTTTCCAATGGTACCATGGCTGATGAGGATAGTACTAATGTTAGTACAGAGGATCAAACTCAAGGTGGAGCTCATTCAGAGACTAGGCCTATTAGATAGAGAAAGAAGCCTAAGTGCCTTGATGAGTTTGTTGGATTGAGCATCGAAGACATTGACTTTGATGATATGGAAATATATGCATTAAATGTTGTCTATGATGAGCCCAGTGATTTATAGAGAAGCTATTACATCAGTTTCCAGTTCCAGTTGATTAGATGCTATGGAAAAGGAGATGGAATCTTTGCTGAAAAATCATATTTGGAATTTAGTGCCTCTTCCCACCGACAAGAGAGATATTGGATGTAAGCGGATCTATAGAGTCAAAGATGGCAATAATGGAGATTTTAGATATAAAGCAAGGTTAGTAGCAAAGGGATATGTTTAGACTAAAAGGGGAGAGTATCATGATACTTTTGCCCTAGTTGTTAGGCATACTTACATTCGTATTCTCTTAGCATTAGTTGCTCATTATGATATGGAACTTGAGCAACTAGATGTCAAAATTGCATTCTTGCATGTTGATGTGGATGAGGAGATTTATTTAAAGCAACCAGAGGGATTCATTGATATTAGCAACCCAGATTATGTTTGTAAACTTAACAACTCTCTATATGGACTGAAACCGCCTCCTAGACTATGGTATAAGAGATTTGATAAGTTTATGCTTTCATAGGGATATTCTAGAAGCTTCAAGACCAGTATGTTTATTTCAGGAGGCGTGATGGAGATATGATATATTATTTGTTATATGGTGATGATATGTTGATTGCATCTCGGAGTATGGTCAGAATTAAGGAGTTGAAAGTAGAGATCAACAAGGAGTTTGATAAGAATGATTTGGGAAAAGCACAAAGAAGGGAATGGAGATTTCAAAGATAGGAACCAGAGAGAGTTGAGACTCACTCAGGCGCAGTACATCGAGAAATTCCTCACTCGATTTGGTATTGAGAAAGCTAAACTGGTTTAAGTTGTCGAAAGACTTATCTCGTTCATCGGGTGAAGACAGGAGGTATATGTCTAATATACCTTATTATAGTGTTGTTGGTAGTTTTATGTATGCTGTGATGTGCATGAGACCAGATTTGGCACATGCAGTGGGTGTTGTGAGTCAATATATGTCTAACCCATGCAAAGAGCAGTGGATAGCAGTGAAGTGAAGTCTCAGATATCTTCGTGGCACTTCTTCAGTTGGCTTGTTGTATGGTGTTGTAGATGGTGATATTTCTCTTAGAGGCTACCGTGATTCAGATTATGCTGGGATAGAGACGGATGGAAGTCGGTGTTGGGCTATGTGTTTACACTTGGCATAAGCTCAATTTTATGGAGATCAAAGCTGCAATCTATATTGGCAAACATTTTCAACTATTGAGGCCAAGTTGATATCGATTATGGAAGCTACTAAGGAGGGATTGTATATAATTCAGTTGTTGGATGAACTTTCAGTGATGCAGCAGACAGTAGAGCTATTTTCAGATAGTCAAAGCGTAAGTCATCTTATAGAAAATCAAGCCTATAGTTCTTGGACGAAGCTCATTGATGTTAGAGGATTTTTTCTTATGCTGGAGGAAGAAGGTGATAGAGTTAAGGGTATGCTTAGGGACAATTATGCAATTTGTTACATATATCTAACTCGCTGGCCAATCTTGTTCGAAATAAGGTATTTTCTTTCTATTATATACTTGATATAATATGGTTATAATAATTAATCAATTTAATTAAAATTATATTTAATAGAAAATCCACAAATGGTATGTTTTGTGATAGTAGTTACAAAGTATTGTAACCGTGAGTAATTTATCACAATGAAACAAATATACCATTTTAAGTGTTCCTAGTTAAGGTGCATCGAGACTGGATATCGATGTATCCGTTGAGACTAGAGTACGTAACGATCTCCAAATGTTAGACAGTGTATTACTCATGACCATTGGGGGTAGCAAGGAGTTACGTACTCATGCTTATTAGATAACTATAAAATGACTCACTCGATAGTTTTCACTTCGTTAATATAAGTAAGATCAAACAGAAAATATCGATGTGACTGAATTACACAGTTCTCTTGACTTGAGAATACTATGGATCTTCAATATAAAAGTTCCACTTTGATTATAGTCAAATCGTGGCATAACATTCCATCGAGTGACTATAGTTGGGTTGAGTGAGAGGATCCGTCTCCTAAGTTATATGATCTTATTATTATGGTCAACTCATGTCACCTCAAAGTCAAAGTATCTGGCCAAAGTATTTTGGTTAATAATAATAATTATTATTAAACCAAAGACTTTGTGTTTGAAATGTAAAGTTGAATGTTGACGATATTAGAATTTTGACCATTACCAAATTCCATGAGTCCTAACATGATATAGTTTTGACGAAGAGAATTGTGTAAATAATTGTCACTATCAGGTACCGCTTATAAAAAGTAAAGTTTGATTTTACCGAAAAGACCTTTAAGCGATGAATTCAGCCAATTGTCATACCACCTGCTAAGTGACATGCGAACATTAATATTTGAATTGTTCAATATTAATTGCTGACTGAATTCACACCTCTGAGTCGCACAACCGCAATTGTGATTTTTTTGAAAACCATACTATTTAATTAGTTTGAAAAATGTTGCAAATTGATTAAGTTAATTAATATTTATGAAATATTAATTGTTGTTAATTTATTTGATGTTTTGAATGTTGTTGGTAATTATTTTAATGCATATATAGAAGTTATATTTGCATATATCGATATGCGATATAGGTATAATTTTAAACATGTTTTAAACAATAAAATAATTACAAAAAAATTTGTTTTCTTTTATTTGGAAAAGTTGCATATTTAGAATGTGCTTGGATCAACCATATAATGGTAACAGGAGGAAATCAATTAATGAGATTAATTGAAACTTAAAAAGAGAAAATAAAGGAGGAAGTTTTAAGAAGAGAATAGAAAAAGGTTCCTTTATTTCTATTAAAAACAAAACCTCCACATTTTTGAAAGTACAGAGAACAAAAAGTGACTTTCATTTTTGTTCTTTTTTCTTCCTCTTCTCTATCATTTATTCGTGGTTGAAACTTCATCCAAAAAAAACAACAAAACAAATTCAAATCAACATCAAACAAAAATAAAATGGTGGTTCATTCTTCTCTTGCAAAGTGGGATGATGATTTACTTGAAATCTGAGGAGAAGCCACAAATCAAGATATGATGAAGGCCAAGGTCTATCGGATCTAGAGAACGAACAATCAGTTCTAGGTATTGTTCTATCATTCAAGATGTTTCTACATGCTTCATTCTAAGGTAATTATATGTGTGTATAATTCCATATTTACATATCATATAATTTGTTCCTCTCCCTTTAATCTCTATCTTTCCCTTCTGTTCATACTTATGAATTGAACCTTGACTTGAATATCTCCATTCCCTTGCTTGAATCGAATGTTCTATCACATTAAAATATAGAATGTTTTCTTTTGTTCACTACTATTTTGTTATGAATTATAACATCTCATTTTCTATCTCATGTATCATTGTTTGATTAATTAATTTTGCTTAGATCTTGGCCTTCTTAATTTTATTTTTTGTACTCCATGTGATTGTTTACAAAGTTTGTTTAATCTAGATCTAGATCTTCTTATCTCAAATGAATATATGCCTTTGTCGTCTGATTTTTGTTGTTCAAAAAAATAAACATAATTGAACTTTTAATTATTTTTTCATAACTCAGTTTTTCATATCAAAAGGCTTACACTTGAATATTTAGGCATGAGTTGCTATGTAAATAAAACTTGGTAATAATCACATTAATTAATCTTTATAATCCAACTGATATGATGTTTTAATTGTTATGTTTAAAATCATTATAATATAAACTCTTCCTTTTAAAAGAAAAAAGGAAAACATTCAATTAATGATATATTCCATGATTTGCAATTCCATCTAATTAAAAATTATATCTCTACTTAAAAAGGAAGAATCTTTCCACAACTGTTTCAAACCATTTTCGATAATCTTAATATTCTTTGATTTACTGCTTGTAACTGAAATGAAATCAAACAATAAATCAATATATATTCCATGATTTGCAGTTCCATCTAATTAATATATTTTTGCTTAAAAAGGAAGGAACCTTTTCACAACTATTTCAAACCATTTTCATTAAGCTTAATATTCTTTGACTTATTGCTTGCAATTGAAATTAAATCTATATTTGAACTGTAATCTTAATATGTATGTGTGCGTGTGTATTTATGGTATATACATACATACATACATACATACATACATACATATGCATGTATGTATTTATATATTAATAAGTAAATAAAACTATTCAAGTATAGGACGACAAAGGCATATATAGATGGGAAATGTGTCCATTGTGGTGTAAATCCCAACACCTATACAATGTTTACATTAGCTTTATACATTCTTATATGTTGCACTTACACTATCCACATAGGCGCATGTGAAGTGCTTATAATCATTTGCAATTAATCAAATTAAATTGAATTAATGCTTTCATAATAAAACATTCAATTGAAATGTTAACATGTTTATTCAACATATTATCAATGTAATCAGAAACAGAGAAATATGATGTTTCTTTCTCCAATTAAGGTTGGTTACTCTCTTAATTAATTTCATAACTATTAGAGAAGGAAATTAAAGGTTTTTTTCTCGTATTTATTTTAATAAGTGTAACAACCCAGATTTTTCGTCGTTTGATTTTAAATATTTATATGGTTTTAAATATTGGATTTGGAATATAAATTGATTTTGAATATGAAGACTTTGGTTGAAATTATAGAATGAATTTAAATTTCAAATATAGCGATTATCGAAATACGGGAAGGGTGAATAATTGAAATTTGAGTTGAATAAGAATTGAAACGATTTCTAATGTTGATATAAATTCTATTGAATTAAAATTGAATTAGTAAGTATTTATAACTGAAATTTCAAGTTATTTCGACAAATTTTGAAATCATCGTTTTTATTGATGCGTTAGAATAGCGATATGAGGCATAGTCTCCGAATTCGATGAAATAGTTCTAATGGATCCGTAATAGTGTATTATTATCGGATTTCAAATTTCATAGCATTTGGAGTTATCGTTTGGTCATACGGAATAGGAACGCGTTGAATTTATATTGAAAATTTAATATAATAAATTGATCAAAAAAGCTATCTTCTCACATACGATCGAGTAAGGCTTTGAAACTTATTCCATTGGTTCGGAATAGTGATATAATATTAGAAACGCCAAGCGGCACGCCTTGATAGGAGTTCAGGATTTCGAGTTACTGGAATGATATATTTTGGGAAATTCAATAATATTATACAATTTTAAAGTCAAAACCTACATCTCCAGCCACCCTAAACTCATACGATGGCCACCCTACAAAGCTGATTTCACCTCTCTCATCAGATATATAGTCGTGTGCTTCCTTCTTCTTTTTTTAAAAACGAACTAATTAGAATTCACGTTATCGAAAAAAGAAATCGACATAATAAAAAAATCAATTCTCGTGATCGAGTTTGATTATTGGTGGCGCGTGCATAGAGGAGGGGTTGCCGCGTTGGGTAGAGGCGCGAGGATGAGTCGTGGAGGTTGGTAGCGGCGTGGCTTGGGTTGCGCGTTCATCGCGATTAGGGTTTGGGTCAGGGCAGGTTTGGGTGGATCTCGACTAAGATGGCAGTGAAGGAATGAAGGCACGACACGTGCGCGTTGATGAGGAGGGGCAGTGCGGCGGGCGATGATGTGGAGCGCGGCCATCTCTGGATGCACGGTGGGGGTTTGTCGATCGGCAGGAAGGGGTTAAAGACTATTTAGTTAATTATGATAACTAACTACTAATGTTGTAATTAGTTTAAAATAATTATATTATATATATATAGATTGTCAATTTATAAATTGTGTAACTCTGTCATACGAGGTTAGATCGTAACAAAACAAGCGGCAACAGATTCGTTTTGACGAGTGCTACGCAATAAAATTGGTTTGGAATTTTTCAGAGTCGGTTGGAATTTATAATTAAATCGAATGTTGTTTGATTTAATTTAAAATCTGGATGTTCGACAAATTAAAAATCAACGTGGGTAAATCTCACTCATTTGGATTGCTGGTTTTAATATAGTATATTAAAAATTATTTATTGATTGTTTAGATGAATTAATAAATTTTTATTATCGATTGGATGTTATATTATGTATAGTAGTACAATTTTAGTATTTGGGTATATTTCCGTCGATTGGAGCAGATGAGACATTATACGCCCCGCATAATAGCGGATGAACCTATATTACCATGATATCCCACCTCGAAGCGAGATTGATATTTTATGTTATATAACATCTGTGGTTGCAGGGAAACAAATTGGAGTGATCCAATTGGATTCCTCCAATATATTGATTGTTTTCATATATGGTGATGTATGATGTGATTGAGTAATCTATTTTGGATTATTGTATGATTTGATATTGGTTGCTATAGTAGCACTAGCCTTAATTTTGGTAATTTAAATACCATAAATAATATTTTTGATTTTAATAAAAAAAGGCAATTTCGAAATTTAAGAGACTTATATAGAAATAGAGTATTTTATAAGAAATGGATTTGAATTAAATAAAAGATTTCATTTTTGGAAAATTTGTTTGACTATTTTATTAAATGTTTCAGGTAGAGATTTTTGAAAATATGTTATAAAAGGAATTTTAAACAATAAATTAATGATATCTATTAAATATGATTTGGAAATTGAAATTAAGTTTTCGAGTGAATTTGAAATACTAATTGGATATATTGAAAAATAGATTTCCAAATGGAATTTTAAATAGATAAAATGGCCTTTTGAAATATGGATCTGTTGTTAAACAGATAAAGTGAGAATGAGTTATGAATTTATAAACAATATTTATAAATGGAGTAGAAGGACTATAAATTGATAATTATAGAAAAAGAAATGACATAGATATTGGAAATGAATTTTGGGCAATTAAACGAGATTATCAAGGAACAATGTTGACGATATGATTTTATAATAAGGATATTTTTAAAAATCAGGAATAGAACCTGGATGGAAATTTAAAATTATAGCCGAAGTTATAAATATGTAAAAATAATTATAGGGTGACAATTTGAAATTTTAAATCCACGGTGTGAATTTAAACAGATAAGGAAATTTGGATTAAAAAGAGAAAAATAGATGATTCTACTTTGGAACTGGAATGGTTATGGAATTGGAATCGAAAATCGATGTGTATGAATTGAGAGAGATTTATAAATCAGAAATGGTTATATCAGAGTTTAAAAAATATATGTTTGTATCAAGAAGCGAAGTTTGTTTAAAAAAGGAATAAAGTTTTAAATCATGTAGTTTAAAAACTGTTATGGGTACTTAAAATACTTTGGAAAGTTAAATATACAAATGAAATTTGATTATTATAAATAACCTTTGTAAGTCGATGTGTATTATTTAAGTAAGATTTTTGTATCAAGAAGCGAAGTTCGATTTAAAAAAGGAATTAAGTTTTAAATCATGTAGTTTAAAAACTGTTATGGGTATTTAAAATACTTTGGAAAGTTAAATATACAAATGAAATTTGATCATTATAAATAAACTTTGCAAGTTGATATATATTATTTAAATCGAATTGTAAATCAGTTCTGTTATTTATTCAAAAGGTATTTTAACATTTCAAGTAATTATTATTATTTAAAAATACTTATTATTATATATATGGAGTTAAAAATAAGTGATTGAATTTTATTTATAAACACTCTCGAGATTCGTAATCCAGGTTTATTTAACGAAGTTGATTTATAAGCTTCGAATTTGTTTTCAGATATTGAAATACTGAAGGAAATTGAATATATATCTATATAAAGATATTTTGAAATAGATGTTTGAAGGATTTAGTCTATAAAAGAATTAACCATTTAGGGCTAGTGGCCGTTTGTGTGTGTTATTTGATAGTTAAATAACCGATTATCAAAATCTGACCAAATTCGTTAATCGTTTCGAAGAGACCGGGATCAGATTTAATTATCCGTAAACCACTTCTATCTGATTTGTGCGTTACGAATTATGATATCGTAAAGATAACGAAGATGGTGATTTTGGAGATTCAGTTTTTTCAGACCCAATACAACTTATATGTAGGAATGCTATCATTGCATCGTTGCCTGCAAGGCAGTGTTAGCATTCCAAGTATGAATGCTATTCTAAAGGTAAAACGTAGCCATAAGCCTTATCAACTGGGAATGTCTAAAACAGAGGAGATGCAGCATGGCTAAGTGGGTCGCACCCAAGTAGGGTATGTTATCACTAATTTAGATACCACAGGATATATTATGAAATAATTATGGATATGGTTGTGCGTGGAAAAGTGAGCGCTCGATAGGGTGGGAAAACTCGAGATGATCATAACATATTCGATACTATCCAGCAAGGGATAGGCCAGTCCTATGTCGGAAGGGATCGTTAGGTGCGATCTCGGGCACATTTTTCTAGCGATGTACTGTGTTGGGCGGTAACCCAGTAGCCTGGTCATTGTATGGAATCCAATATCCACTACGAGCCTGTAAGGTTTTGATTATGCCCAAATATGCTAAAACGTTAGACACAAGCATTTCATCTATTTTATAGTTTATTTTCTATAGACACTATTATAATATCAGATATTTTGACATAAAATGCTTGGTTATCGTAAGGTAAAAATCCGTCGTATTTATGTATGGCATGGTCTTGTAAGATACCTTTGTTTTCAAAAGGATTTTGATAATAGTAATAACTCAAGTTGAATGTGTTTTCTCACGCTGGTTTTCCCGACTGACTCGAGTGTTATTTTATTTTAATGCTCGGGTTAGACCGAGTATTGCAGATCCAGATTAGGATGTTATGAAGCTCAGGAGACGAGCTGGAAAATTTCAGGCGTATTTCACGTACTTGAATATATTCCACTGTGTTTGTGTCAGGCTGTATATTCAGTACTTGTGAGGACTAGTTATTATGACTGTCCAGATTGATTTGTTGATTGTCGTACTCTAATGATTGTATGTATATTACAGTTACAGTTCTCTTTGTATAAAGATCTGTTATTATTTATATATATTGTTCCGCTGCGATTGTGAGATTCTATGTTATTGTTTCTGTTTTCTTCTATCCCTTTTCTTCTTTAACCCTAATGATCTGGTATTTCTGGCACTTGATTGCTCGATATGCTATACTGTGAATGTATTGATGTCGATTTTCGAGGGTCAAAAATCCTGGGCCATTACACTTGGTATCAGAGCACAAGGTTAAGCGAGAACCTTGACTTTGGTGGGAATTACTCGTTAGAGATAGGGTCAGCAGTACCCTAGAATGAGTTTGAGTGCATTAATATATATGAGAGCGTATTTGTTAGTGAATATAAAATGTTTCGTGCTGTGCTGATTTATCTATTGAGTGTCTTATAAATTTTGGTCGAGTAGTGGGACGCCACTAAATCGATAGGAGTTGCTAAACACTTGAACACAGTAAACCGACATAATATGATTTTGAAGCGGGTAAATGAAATAATTTTACCCAACTATATTTTAATATCAAAGAAATAATTTTCAGAAATTATTGTAGTATAATTGGTGTGTTTGGTTGTTATTATTATAATCGAAATAAGATTATAAAAATTGGAGTGGTTATATATAACCAAATTAAAATTGTGTAAGCATGATTTATGAAAATGGGTTATAAATAAAAGTGGATAAACCAAGAGTTTGGAGATTCAAATCAAGGAAGGTTTGGAAAATATTTTTTCAAGGAGTTGCGAAATAAAAATAGTATTATTTTTGAAAGGATTTTTCAATAAAATTTGGTTTTAAATAGGCTTGAAAGTAAGTAAGCAATGAAATCACTTTAGTCACTGGAAAATAATTCTGGTGATGACAGCCGCATCATCGATCTTCATTTTTGAGTTTCTAAGTGATGGATTGCTACCGGGGTCGTTATTTCATGATTGTTTTGGAAAAAACGAGTTTGATTTAAAATTCAAAAGGGAATTTGGTTGGTAAAAGTAGGTTTGATTTTAAAAATCCAAAGTTAAAGTTTGATATACAAAAGTGAATATATATATATATATATATTTGATTTTATAAATGATTTGAAATAAATATCGGATGTTTGAATTCTGAAATCCTTATTTAAATGTTTTACAAAAATATCAGATAATATGCTTTGAACTTATAATTTGAAATTAAGGAAGATAAGTAAGGAAAGTGTAAATTCTGAATTTTTAAATTGAATTTTAACATAAACAAGTTAAATTAGATTGTATGGATTGAAATTTAAGTTAAGTTAAATAAAAATTGAATTGGAATTGGAATTATATCAAATTGAATTAAAAATAAAATTTGAGTTGTGAATAGTTATATAAGTTATAGATTTTGAATGGAATCAACTCAAGTATAGAATTGATGAAAATGTGAAGAATAAGTGGTATAACTTGTAAATTGAAAAAGTGGAATAGATAAACAAAAATAGTAGTAGTCTGTTCTTTTTAGTAAAGAAATAGAAATCCAAATTTGGATTATAAAATGAATTTGAACTCAGGTCAAACCAAATGGAGTGATTTTTGAAATAAAAATCTAATTGTGAAGCATAAAATGAAATTAAACTAATTAGATGAATTAATTAGTGAACTAAATATTGAAATGAGACTTGAGATAAATGGAATTGAATAAATTGAATAAGAATCAATCTAAAAATTGAAATGGAATTTGTTTGCAATGGAAATAAACTTAAGTTATATAGTTGAAATAATTGGAGATAAACGAATTAACTTAAGTTAACACATTGGATGAAAGCTTGGCTCATGTAAATTTATGAAAGAGTTCATAAATAAAATGAGCATGGATTGGTTTGTTGTTGTATATAAAATTGAGCGAACAAGATTTTGTGAATAAATTGAATGTGAATCAATAGAAATTGACTAATTGATTTAAAATCAACTGAAAATGGTGTATAAGCTTAAGTGACTATTTGATTAAATAAATATCATCGAATTTAATTGGAAAAATTGACGTTTTTCGTAAACGGAAGTGAACAAAATTTTGTGAATAAATGAAAAGTGAGTAAATTGATTTAGAATCAATTTGAAATGGATATGAATACAATGTGTGCAATTATGTATTGAATGCAAATAAATTTCTTGTAGATTATTAGAAATCGAATAAATGGTACATAAATCGAATGAAAGTAACTAAGTTAATGTTGGAACCTTGAATTGCTTGCAGATACATGTATTACATGTTGGATTATGGAAATGATGTGTTTAACTAATAAAAACGAATGCAATGCTATTAAATTTCATATATATGAAACCGATGTACTTTACTTGAGTCATGTACATGGAGTTGTTTGGCTTGATATTGGTTGCGCAATTGCATATAAACCAAGCGAGCTTGCTTAAAAATGCTAAAATAAGGTATGCTTAAGAATTTAGCGCGTAGAAATAAAAATATTGCATTTTTCGGCCATGAGAGCCGATGTATATATTTTAATCCTATTGCAAAAGGCTCTTCGCACAAGGAAGACTCTGCCAAAAAAATTCGAAAATCTAGGGTGTTAGAAATTTTTTGAATATTTTTGTTAACCAAAATTTGATCTCGAATTAAAATTGAAATAAGGGGTTTGGTTTAGAAACTGAAACTAAATGTTTTGTATGCAACTTAAGGATTTAGAAAAGTGAAGTATTGAGTTTTAACTAAGTGGGTATTTGAAAAGTAGTGGGTTTGGATCATTCGTCCTACCTTCGCAATTTCGGGGACGAAATTCTTTTAAGAGGGGAGGAACGTAACGACCCGGATTTTCCGTCATTTGATTTTAAATATTTATATGCTTTTAAATAATGGATTTGGAATATAAATTGATTTTGAATATGAAGATTTTTGGTTGAAATTATAGAATGAATTTAAATTTCAAATATAGCGATTATCGAAATACGGGAAGAGTGAATAATTGAAATTTGAGCTGAATATGAATCAAAACGATTTCTAATGTTGATATAAATTCTATTTGAATTATAATTGAGTTAGTAAGTTTTTAAACTGAAATTTCAAATGATTTCGCCAAATTTTGAAATCGTCATTTTTATCGACGTGTTAAAATCACGATCCGCGGCATAGTCTCGGAATATAATAAAACCAATTCCATTGAATTCGTAATATTATATTATTATCGTATTTCAATTTTTTTAGCATTTGGTGTTACCGTTTGGTCATACGGGATAGGAACGCGTTGAAATTTGTATTGAAAATGTAATATAATAATTGGATTCAAAAAGCTATCTTCCACATACGATCAAATTAGGCTTCGGAACTTGTTCCATTCAGTTCAATATTGCGTTATAACATTAGAAATGCCAGGTGGAATGCCTCGATAGGAGTTCAGGATTTCGAGTTACCAGAACGTGATATTTTAGGAAATTTAATAATATTATACATTTTTAAAGTCAAAACCTATATCTCCAGCCACCTTAAACTCGTATGATGGCCACCCTACAAAGCTGATTTCGTCACTCTCATCAGATATACAGTCGCATGCTTCCTTCTTCTTCTTTTAAAGACAAGAGAATTTGAATTCACGAAATAAAAAAAAAGAAATCAACATAATAAAAAAATCGAATCTCACGATCGAGTTTGATTAGCGGCAGCGCCTGCGTTGAGGAAGGTGGCAGCATTGGGTAGAGGCAAAGACGAGTCGTGGAGGTTGGCAGCAGTGTGGATTGGGTTGCGCATTCATCGCGATTAGGGTTTGTGTCAGGGTAGGTTTAGGTGGATCTCAACGACGATGGCAGTGAAGGGATGGAGGGGCGACGTGTGTGCGTTGACGAGAAGGGGCGGTACTACAGACGATGATATGGAGGGTAGCCATCTCTAGATGCATGGTGGGGATTTATCGATCGGTAGGAAAGGGTTAGAGACTGTTTAGTTAATTACAGTAATGAACTACTAATTTTGTAATTAGTTTAAGATAATTATATTATATAGATCTTAATTTATAAATTATGTAACTCTGTCATACAAGGTTCGCTTGTAGTGAAACAAACGGTAACAAATTCGTATCGACAAGTGCTAGCAATAAAATTAGTTTAGGGTTTTTTGAAGTCGACTGGAATTTTAAATTAAATCGAACATTGTTTGATTTAATTCAAAATCTTGATTTTCGGCAAATTAAAAATCAAGATGAGTAAATCTCACTCATTTAGATTGCTGGTTTCAATATAGGATATTAAAAATTATTTATTGGTAGATTAGGTAAATCGATAAATTTTTATTATCAATTGGATGGTATGTTATATATAGTAGTATATGTATTAGTAGTTGGGTATATTCCCGTCGATTGGAACGGATGTGACACTATGCGCTCTGCATAATAGCGGATGATACTATATTACCGCGATATCCCGCCTGGAAGCAGGATTGGTATTTTATGTTATGCAACATCTGTGGTTGAAGGGAAATAGGTTGGAGGGATCCAACTGGATATCTCAAATATATTGATTGTTTTCATAAATAGTTATATATGATGTGATTGAATTGTCTGTTTTGATATATTGGATGATATAGTAACACTGGCCTTAATTTTGGTATTTTAAATACCATAAATAATATTTTTGAATTCAAAAATTAATTAAAAAGGTAATTTTGCAATTTAAGACACTTATACAGAATCAGAGTATTTTATAAGAAATGGATTTGAATTAAATAAAAGATTTGATTTTTGGAAATTTGTTTAACTATTTTATTAAATGTTTCAAGTAGAGATTTTTGAAAATAATTTATGCAAAGGAATTCTAAGAAATAAATTAATGATATCTATTAAATATGATTTTGAAGTTGAAATCGAGTTTTCGAGTGGATTTGGAATATTAATTGGATTTGTTGAGAAATAGATTTCCAAACGGAATTTAAAATAGAAATTGAATTATAAATGGACTTTTGAAATATGGATCTACTGTTAAATAGATAAAACGAGAATGCGTTATGAATTTATAAACAATATTTATAAATGAAGTGGAAGTATTATAAATTGATAATTATAGAAAAAGAAATGAAATAGATATAGGAAATGAATTTTGCGAAACTAAATGAGACTATCAAGGAATAGTATCGACGAGATGATTTTATAATAAGGATATTATTAAAAATCAAGATTAGAACATAGATGGAAATTTAAAATTATAACCAAAACCATAAATAAGTAAAAATGATTATCAGGTGATAATTTGAAATTTTAAATCCATAGTGTGAATTTAAAACAAATATGGAAATTTGGATTAAAAAGAGAGAAATAGATGATTCTACTTCAGAAACCGTAAGGGTTATGGAATTAGAATCGAAAATCGATGTGTATAAATCGAGAGAGATTTATAAATTAGAAATGGTTATATCGGCGTTTTAAAAAAAAGAATTTTGTTTCGAGAAGCGAAGTCTCATTTAGAAAGGAATTAAGTTTTAAATCATGTAGTTTGAAAACTGTTATGGATATTTAAAATACTTTGGAGAGTTAAATATACAAATGAAATTTGATTATTATAAATAAACTTTGTAAGTCGATGTATATTATTTAAATTAAATTGTAAATCAGTTCTATTACTTATTCAAAGGTATTTTGATTTTTTAAGTAATTATTATTCTTTAAAAATACTTATTATTATATATATGTAGTTAAAAATAAGTGATTGAATTTTATTTATAAATGCTCTCGAGATTCGTAATCCAGGTTTATTTAACGAAGTTGATTTATAAGGTTAGAATTTGTTTCCAGATATTGAAATACTGAAGGAAATTGAATATATATATATAACGATCCATAATTTTTGATAACTAAAAATAGTTAATTTAATAAGGTTTTGTGATTTAATGTTGGAAGAAATAAAAATTTGTGATTTAATAATAAGAAGATAACTAGAATGAAATGTAATAGTATTAATTTAAGGTAATTGATAACTGCTTTAAATGTAATTCCAATTAATTAAAATAGTTAAAATGGAGTTATAGATTGTAAATTTATTGTAATAGTGTGTATTAACTGATAATTAGATTAAAAGAGTAATTGATAATTTAAAAGTTTTATTAATTAATGAAATAGTACGTAATAAATTGTAATTGAATAAAATTAGTGTCATGTAAATAGTTAGAACATTTGTTCGTAAATAATAAACTTGTAAATGTTATTAAATTAAGGAAAAGGTGATAATTATTATATGTTATATATTTAGTCAATCTGTTGAATTAAATTGGAAATCCATTGCAATTAAATGTAATTAAAATATTGCATTAATATAAATTTAGATGATAATTATAGAATATTAGTATAATAAGATATAAATCAATGTTAACTATGCTCATTGAGTAAAGATTGATTGAATAAAAAGATTGAAGTCAAATTAAGTCGATTTATTGAAATCAAATTATAATTAATTGGATTTAATTACAGTTGAAATTGAACATTGTAATTAGTGTAATATTTAACATTGAATTGATTTGTAAATTTGGTTTAAATTATTGTAAATGTCCAAGTAATAAAAAATGATGAAAATGGTTAGTTATTAAATTTTGAAAAAAGTCATTTAATCAGCTTAATAATAATTTATTTAATTAACGTGGAAATAACCATTTGGCCACTGACTTGGATTTTGACAAAACTAGTTTCATCAGATCCGTAATGGTGAATATTGTAGGATTTCAAGTTTCGTAGCAATCAGACTTGTCGTTTGATCGTACAGACTCGCAACATGTAGAAATCAGTTTGATTAAATTCAATTGAAATAAATTTGAAATGAATTAATTTTAAAGATAACTTCTCCATACGATAGAATTAGGACTTGAAACCTATTCCATTGAGTTTAAAAATATCGAAAACATCTATTTTGATATATGGGATGACCCACTTTCGTTTCGGAGGAAGAACGGACTTTTCGGGTCGTTATGGTCATTCGTATCGATCCTATGCGAGTTTATTTTCTTATCGGGCTGGGTTGATATAAATTGTTCTGTTCTAACCCTAGGAGTATTTCTATTTCATATTCCTATATGTACATCAACTTCTATCTGCTCCTTTCTTCAATGGTAGAAACAAATTTAACGGTACAATTCAATCTCCAAACCAATTTCAAAATCAAACTCCTCCAAACCATATCAAATTTTGCACTGTTTCAGAGCTCTCGATGAGCATAACCTAGATCTACAATTCGTTTTTACCATCGAATCGCCATTTGTCCAGAAACCGAGGATGAACCTCGGCCGTCCATATTAGGTTTTCGCGATCCAGCGGCAGATCGTCGACCAATCGACGATCAAAGGGTGCAGGGTTGTAGAGGGGAAGAGCAGCACTCATCCTTAGTGCTCGCTTCTGTCTAAGGGGTTCTGGCTCGCCTCGAACGGCATTTTAGATTGGTGGCGACGTGACCTTCAGAGGGGACCGAAGGTGGTCGCACCCCTTGGCCAAGTGCGGCTCGATTAGCTAGGCTCGATGGCGAGCTCTAATTGACGTGTTTGCGAGCAGAGTTGGCGTGTTAAAATGGAGAACGTTGGCGGCTTCTAGGGTTGAACGCGATCGAGTCTGGAAAGGTTTCGCGTGAACGATGGGTAGGTGATGTATTTCAAATTGTAATCATTTAAAGTTCTAATTTGCATAACCTTTACGTACGAGGTAGGATTTACGTGTGGTTTGTTCCACTACGATCGTATTGAAATTCTAGACATTTTGGAACAGGTTTGGATGAATTCCGACATTAATGAATTTTGGGCCTTTATTTAGATTTCAAATCGATTTGAAATTCAAATGTGAGTGTTTTTACCCACTCACAACTACTAAATTATCTTATGTTAGTTAAATTGAATTTATGGTGTGATTAGATATTGACTGGTTGATGTTTGGTATATTTAAATTGTCGTCTGACTCAAATTTTAATTGTATTGCATTTAAGCATCGTTTAATTTAATATTAAATTTAACTGCCAATTTAATACCTATTAATGATAATCAGTTATCATTGATGCTTATTAGTTGATTTGGATGATGATTGTGATGGATGTTTGATTGTTAATATTAGATGGTTGAATGTTATATATTTATACTGTTATAACACTGCAAGTTCTCTATAAGTTGAAATGATACATACTCGAACGATCTGATAGATTAGAAAGAAATCGTTACGGTTTGAAATGATAGACTCGAGCAATTTCATGTGTTTAAAATAAAAATATTGGGATTGCAGGTTGAAATGATATATACTCGTAAAATTTTAAATTGAGGATTGAAATGATAAATATCCGTATCACTTGACCATAGGGTAGAAAATTATATACGGACATCAGATTGGTTAAATTGATGATTTTTATCTTTATATTTTGAATTCAGTTAACTGGTATTTTGAAATGGAAATTGATTTATATAAACTGGATTGTTTTCGAAAATCCAAGCGTTAATGTTGAAATTGGAATTGATTTAATGAATTTTTCAAAAGATTTAAACTGGAATTGTAAAGTTGAATCTAAAGTATAAACAAAGTTCATCGAAATTGAGTTATTGAGATGTTGGAAACTGTAACTTTGAAAATCTATAAAAGTTGGAATAGTTAAATTTGATATTTCAAGATTTGAAATTGGGTTTTGATTCAAAATCTGGACATGGTCCAGATTCGTTGGGATGGAAGAAATGGTTAAATATGATGTTAATTTCAAAATTATTATCTCAATATAAACTGTAAATGTTCTTTTAAATTCTAATTTTAAGATTTGCAACTATTAAAATAAGTTAATCTATTTTAAACCAACTTAATCAATTTAAACTATTTAATTTATTTTAATCTAATTTAACCTATTTTAAATGAATTAATCTATTTAATCTA
The DNA here is from genome assembly GCA_030765085.1 of Allium cepa. Lineage (NCBI taxonomy): Eukaryota > Viridiplantae > Streptophyta > Magnoliopsida > Asparagales > Amaryllidaceae > Allium > Allium cepa. Next base: position 942,453,246 of record CM060945.1, on the reverse strand, counting down.
TCTTAATCTATTTTAATATATTTTTTATCTATTTTAAATCATTTAATTTTTTTAAACTGTATTAATCTATTTTAATTTATTTTAAACTATTTTAATTTATTTTTAAATATTTAACCTAATTTAGTTTTATTTAATATATTTTAAATTCATTTAACTATTTTAAATCTATTTAAAGTTCTCTAAATCTATTTATTCTATTTTAAATTTATTTAATATATTTTAAACTTAACTAGCCTAATTTATATCTATTTAAAACTATGTTAAACTAATTAATCTATTTATAACTCTCTAAATTATTTTCTAAATTTCAGATGATGTAAAGGAGAAATGTTTATAATTAAAGCCTTGATTTTAAAGCAAATAAGGTTTAATAAGGTTACAACCTAAGTTGGGATTTAAATAGCATATTTAAGTAAATATGATGATTTTGAAATGAGGTTTTAACCTATTTGAAAATATGATTTCGAAAGTGAATATGATTCCAAAAGTGATATGGCTTGAATTGAATACGATATTTGATATCAATATGAAATGGTTTTGGAAATGTAAAAAAACCATCTGGTGTGAAATAAGCATTTGGTTGTTAAAGAGACGGGGATCAGATATTGTCATACTCTCTGCCAATACGTAAAACCACTTTAACAATTGTGTACGTGGTGGAGATTCCAGAACAAAGTATTTACGTAACCCTGATTCCTGTGAGTCAGCTTAGATGTGACTAAAACAGGAGCTATATCAGGCCAAGTGAGGTCGTTCCTTCTATAGGGCACATTTCTTCGATACTATATTTTGACTTTGTGATTGATTTGGTGCCCACTCCTCGATTTGGTTATGGGAGTGTGTACCGAGGTGGGCGATAGTAGCCGCTATGCTTACCACCATTCCGGGAGTGCAATTGGTAGAATCCTAATTTGGCATTGTCTCGAGTGCCATGTTCATATGCCTTATCGTGCCTTCTACGAGTTTGTTTTGTACCATACCTATGGAGTGCCTTCTGGATAAACCCTACAGAGGAGCTTACAGTATGGTATTAGACTATAGGAATATATAAAATATGTTAAGTGGGATATAGGTAATGCCTTAACGCTATTTTAATATTTTACTTGACTGTAGACACTATTATAATAGCATATTGTACTACATAGTAGATAGTTTAATAGATCCTAAGGAGATGGAAACCCCAAACATCTCCTAAGTTATTGCACTCACGTTAGACACTGGTTAGGAGGTGTCAAACCCCATAAACACCTCTGACGCCGTTACACTCATATTTATTTACTATTGATTTAACCTACGTAAGAACTTTTTGTTCGGACTCGAGTGTTTTGTCTTTTCAATTCGCTCGGGTCAGTTTGAGTTTTTCAGTTTATCGAAGACTGCTTTCTAGAGGATGGAGACGAAGATTTTGTACTATTATTATTTGTTATATTTATTCCACTGCATCATGTTGTTCCGTTGCATTTACTCATTATTTATTCTTGTTGTATGTAACTTTGATCTGTATTATAAAAGTACAATCAATGTTATTTGTAAATAGCTTCACGAACCGTTTATTTGATTATTATATCTTGTCATTCCGCGGAGAGATTTTGTATTTGTTTTCTTTCTTTCTCTGCTTTTGCTTATTTACCCTATAATAATATGCTCTTTTGAATGGTTTGAGTCTGACATGTGTGGTTCATCGTCGATTTAAACCGTCTAAAAAGGCATGTCGTTATAATATATATTTATAAAGGTATTTTGAAATAAATGTTTGAAGGATTTAATCTATAAAAGAATTAACCATTTGAGGCTAGTGGCTATTTATGTGGGTTATTTGATAGTTAGATAACCGACTATCAAAATCTAGCCAAATTCGTTAATTGTTTCGAAGAGACAGAGATCAAATTTAATTATCCGAAAACCACTTTTATCCAATTTATGCGTTACGAATTATGATATCATAAAGATAACGAAGATGGTGATTTTGGAGATTTGGTCTGTTCAGACCCAGAATAACTTATATGGATGAATGCTATCATTGCAACATTACCTGGAAGGCAATGTTAGCATTCTAAGTATGAATGCTATTTTAAGGTAAAAGTAGCCTCAAGCCCCATCAATCAGGAATGACTGAAACATGAGAGATGCAGCAGGGCTAAGTGAGTCGCACCTAAGTAGAGTATGTTATCACTAATCTAGATACCTTAGGATATATTATAAAATAATTATGGATATGGTTGTGTATGGAAAAGAGAGCGCTCGATAGGATGGGAAAAACTGAGGTGATAACATATTTGGTACTATCCAGTAAGGGGCAGGCCGGTCCTGTGTCGGTAGTGATCGTTAGGTGCGTTATCGGTACATTTTTCTAAACGTGTACTGTGATGGGCGGTACCCCAGTAGCCCGGTCATTGTATGGAACATAATATTCACTATAAGCCCATACGGTTTTGATTGTGTCTAACTATGCTGAAACGTGAGATGCAAGCATTTCAGCTATTTTATAATTTATTTTCTGTAGACACTATTATAGTATAAGATGATTTTCATATAAGATGTTTGGTTATCGTAAGGTAAAAACCCATCATATTTATGTGTGGCGTGGTCTTACAAGTTACCTTTGTTTTCAATAGGATTTTGATAATAGTAATAATTCAAATTGGGTCTGTTTTCACATGCTGGTTTTCCAGACTGATTCGGATGTTATTTTATTATAATGCTTTGGTTGGATCGAGTATTGCAGATCCAGATTAGGATGTTATGGAGCACAGTGGACGAGCTGGAAGATTTCAGGCGTATTTCACATACTTGATTATATTTCGCTGTGTGTATGTTAGGCTGTATATTCAGCACTTATAAGGACTAGTTATTATGACTGTCCATATTGATTTTTTATTTCCAGCACTCGATTGCTCATCATGCTATACTGTGAAAGTATTGAGGTCGATTTTCGAGGGTCGAAAATCCTAGGCCATTACAATAAGTAACTACTACACACATGAGTGTATTTGATACACTCATTCATATAAATTTACATAATATTCAAACCCTTTAAAATTTTGTTACCAAATTAAATAAAATATTGATTTTATTTAAAAGAAAATTTAGATAAGATCTAAATTCATTTATACTTCATTGGCTTGTTAATGATCCAAAATAGTAAAATTTTCGAAATTCACCCATTTCTTCCGCTACGGGCAAGCCCAGTTACAAAAATGGTATTAAAGCCCAATAGCCTATGCAGTCTAAATAAGTCATATTAGGGTTAACTAATTAAGCTTGCGCACTTAGTACGATGTCTAGAAAGGCGATGTCTAGGATTGGACTTGGGTAATTAAGTACCCTGTCCTACCTGGTTACCTGTCGGGTCTGAAAGGTGAAGTAAGCTCAAAGATTGCCCCTGATAAAAGGCCCTATTTGAATTGGGTATTGGACTAACTTTCATAATAGTTTCGAAAATTGAGACAATATTTTAAATTTAAAAGTTGAATTTAAAATAAAAACATGTTTATTATAAGAAGTTATAGTATAACATAAATTTTCAAAATGTTTGAGAAGGTAATGAAAATTTAAAAAGTTTTGAAACTGTTTAAATATTAATTTCAACATTTAAAATTTATTTATAAGATAAATAAAATAAATTAATTAAATTAGTTAATTAATTAATACTTATATGCATGTATTATATATGTTGATATATGTTATGCTATTTTAAAGTGTTAAGATAACATAAGTATACATGTATGTAAATTAATTTTTTTTAATTGATATAATATAATTAAAATTGATTAAACTAATTAGTTAAAGGTTAATTAATTAAATAAAAAATACACATATATAGGATATATGTGTTATATTATAAAGGTTATAATATACACTATAAAGTTTATAATAGATATGTCCAACATAAAGTTGTACTGAAATACTAATTTTAAATTAATTAAAGAGTCAACTAATTGAATAAGATTTAATTAATAAACGTTATACATAAGATCATTGTATAAGTTAATTAAATATAAATGTTATATTATAATGAAACTTATATAATATGAGTGTATGAACAAAAGGTGGAACATCAAAGAAACCCAAATAGACTTAAGGAATAAATACATATGTAAATATACGTATAATATGATTTCTGATGTGCTTAACACTTGAATCACGAGGGTATTTCATAAGAAATACGTTATTCCATAAGTCGATAACACTCAATATAGTATACTAAAGATTATGAATCTTCACTATAATGTTGTCCTCTATCATATATATTTATAAACTACTTGCATACTCCTTAGTTGTTGAGCAAACTCAAGCTAGGGATGTTATGTGTAGTATTATTAATATATTAAATGGACGAGGTAAAACAACTATATGTATTTGTTGAGCAAACTCAAAGTATGTATACTATGCTTAGGCCGTCGCGATGCAGTAGGTATGGGTGAATAATCTCTTCTGATTTGTTGAGCAAACTCCATGTCGAAATGAGATTGAGACAAAGAAAAATAGGTTAGGAGTTGTATGTGATACAACTGATAAGGGGTTATTTATCTTTTGTGGGGCTATGATTTGTTGAGCAAATTTAAGGTCAGAATACTAAGGCAGACAAGTCCTAACGCCCACTAGTGAAGTCAAAAGACTTCTACGTTTCATCTTAGGGTTTGGAGAAACATAAAAGAACAGTGCAATCCTTATTAGGAAAATGAAATGGTTACATTTAACCTTTCCAATATTGTAAGAACATATGCTAAATAATGTTATAATTATCTACGATGATAAATTTATGCATTTAGTATGATTGATAAAATGTTTATTAATTAACATATAAAAATAACTGAATTAAAAGTTGACAAATGGAAATATAATACCCACTATTAAATGCCTATTACATGTTAATGTTTTGTATACCTATGCAAGTGTCTAATTTTACAACTACTTAATATATCCGTAAAATGGTCACTTACGTGCTTATTTGGTTGAGACCTTGTATTGCACTCTATGAGTTTCGAACTCTAAAAGTAGTACAAGACAATCGATATTTGATCCATATACTATCATTTATAAATGTTATATGGTGAACGGTCACGGTTCGTAATGTAAGATACTTCAACGAATATATTCCATTGGAAATAATCCAATAAATAGTATTTTAGATCATGTATTCAAATTGATTGATTATAAAAGGGATCATATTGTATTAATGTAACACAAGACTAAAACCTACAAGATAGATTTAAGAACTTGATCGCTGAAATGTCATTTTGATTTACGTAAAGTGCAACATATTTGATATCCTTGAATGTTAAGGATAATCGAATATGCTTTTGTAAAGAGTTTGTGTGATATTGTAGTAAGGTTTTCATTTTTATAGTTTGATCATTTGAAAGGAAAATAAATGTAGAAGAATAAACGTAGTTTATGGTACAGTTGGGATTAAGAGAATGAATGTCCACTTCTCCTTCATGGAGAAACATTGGAAATGAGAATTTTGATAATAATTGATACTTAATATTGGAATAAGAAATATGATTCCTATTCTGAAATGTAATTTCATAGAGAAATTTTTTTCTATGAGATTTATTTCTTTGAACTCAAGATATTCAATCAATGAACTCTCCACTATAAATAGTTTCCGTGTATGAAATAAACAAATTGTATTCAGTGAATGATGGACCTCTAAACTTAGTACACTATTATAGTAATGGTGGAAATAGTGGGAGCATGCCATATAACACTTATCAATTGCATCGTAGTACGAAAATTGTATCTGTAAGACTTATCATACATTATTTATGAAATAATGATTATTTTTCAGTATCGACTGAAAAAATAGACAGCTATATTTCAATATGAATATTATGAATATTCTTTATGTAATAAAACTATAATGTGGTAATTTTTTTATAACAAAAGTGATGCATTGAAAAATAGAAAAGTTTCTAATATTATTTACGATTATTTTGGAATTATAGACTAAGCCGTAGTTTTGAGAAATAATTTTATTATATGATTTTGACCATATGATACTTGTTAATTATATCTCAAACAACAAAGGGCTATGCACCCATTTAGTGGGAGTATCATAAGAGTTGATGAACTCTTCGGACTGATACATATAGATGTATGGAATCATAATTCTATAAATACCAAAACGGTTCCATGTACTTCATCATATTCACCGACGAGTTATCGTCGACATGGATATGTGTATTTGATACATATGTAGTATGTCTATGATAAACTTATAGAATAAAAAACAGAAGTAAATAAAATACATGTGATAGAGATGAACGTGCATAAAATGAATAAAGATTCAATCTCAAATTTACCCTCCATGCGATACATAATGATGCATCAATATAAGGTAATCGAACTTTGTTGGACAATATACGATTAATTATGAGCGAAGTTGAGTTAGTTTCTTTCTATAAAGTAATGTACTTAAGGGTAGTACACAAGGTTAATATTATTTCATCTGAATAACAGTTTATAAAATTTTATAAGATAAGGGTTTATAAGAAACTCCAACATATCCTAGGCAAAAGAATTGGCAGGTTGTGCGAGTCGAAAAATTGCATGTAATAATTGTTCATGAGGGATCTTGTATGAATCTCCCTAAAAGGATTTTGGAAAGACTATCATTGGATGACATATTTATGTTTCGAACATAATTTTTGTACACTAAACCAAATCAGTTTTATAAATAAAGAAATTCATAAAACATTTATGAATACCTATTCTATTGCACTGAGAAGTAATTGTTATTTCAAGATATAACAACTTCATTGTGAAGAAATTTCTTTGACGAATTATTGGTAGTAGAATGGAATTGGATATGATCAATAGATAGAACTGATTCTATGAGATGAAATAAAATTAACTAACCTAAACGAATACATAACATTAGAATGTCTAATAAGTATTCTCGAACATTGAAGAAAAATTATGAGTTTCTTATTAATGTTGAAAATATATAATCCTAGATTGTTTAAGTAAACCATTGAGAGTGTTGACTCTATATGGTATTATGAGCAAATCCAAAAGAATTCCAAGTATGCTTTCAAAATATAGATTTTGATGGTCGTACTAAAGGGATATGATCCATCGACCTCGACCGTGTCTTTATGAGTAAGACTAATGCAGCTAGAATTAAATGAGCAACGTTGATAAGAATAATATCGCAAATTTCAAGTGTTGAAATTAGCATGATAAATTCGATATTCAACATGTTCAAGTCAGTTCAGATTTACACACAAAATGATCACTTGATATGTCCTAATGTTTTGGTATATATGTATTGAAACAGAAAATTCTAAAAAATAATTTATAGTAAGCTGTTTACAAATATTAACCAAAAACGTCTCAAAGTCAGTGGGAGCAATATTGAGTTTGTAAGTCCTTGGATATGATCCAAGAAATGATACGAAAGTATCATTTTATAAGCATTAAGATTGAATAATTACTTTTATAGAAATATCAAACAGTTTAATTTTCAATCAAGTGTAGAGGAAGCGTGTATTTATAAGAAAGAATGTTAAAAGGTACGTTGATATTTCTAAAGTATAAGTAAACAACACGTTGTCGATTTTAACGATGTACTTGCATCAAAGTCAACCTAAGTTGCTTTAATACTCAACATTGGATTAATAAATGATGTCTTTTATAGCAAGTATAAAATATGTTGGGAATGTCCCAAATGATACGCAAGGAAACCTTATTAAAATGTTTAATACAGAACATGTAAGATTGATTCCTTTGCATTGGCAATATGAATTAACATACATGTTATGTTGTCTACGATATCATGATTTTTTTTATATATTTGATTCATGAAGCAAATAACAAATTCAAATTAATAAAACTAAATGGTTGTTTGAAGTGTTCTCATGTATTTATGAATTACTAGAGAATTGTTTATAGAAACTATAAAATCGTCATGAAGTAATGTTCAGACTCAAACTTCCACAAGTAATATTGTGTACAATATGTCGAAAATAAATCTTTAAGTTAGAAATGTTCCAAATGAAAGACCGTGGCTGATTCAATGAAAAAAGGCTAGGTACATCGCCTTGAATAGAGCCGCAATAAAAATAATGTACATAAAAATATAAGTGCACAAATTTATAACTGAGCCGATTCCAAATGTTGAGAATTCCATGACATAGTTATATGATAACAATGTTGTATTATAGTTTAGAACTCATTTGAAGTCGAGGGGCATACTCTGAATGGTTCCACATGATAAAACGGCTTATCGCCATCGGAGAGAGTTGATTGACAGAGTAGATAATTAAAACATAATAGCATAACCGTTCATAAAGGGAGTGACCCAATTGGTTTTGAGAAAACCGATTGGATAAGTTGGAATAAGATTTCATAATTGACCCAAAATGAAAGTGGGAAACTGATAGAGTTAGGTGTATGCCCTAGGGGCAATTATGTAATTTGTTACATATATCAAACTTGTTGACCAATCTTTTTCGAAATAAGGATATTTTCTTTCTATTATACACTTGATATAATGTGGTTATATTAATTAATTAGTTTAATTAAACGTATATTTAACAGAAAATCCACAAATGGTATGTTTTGTGATAGTAGTTACAAAGTGTTGTAACCGTGAGTACTTTATCGCTATGAAACTAATATACCACTTTAAATGTTCCAAGTCAAGATGCATCGAGACTCGATATCGATGCATCCACTGAGACCAAAGTATGTAACGCTCTCCAAATGTTGGGCAATGTATTACTCATGATTATTGGGGGCACCAAGAGGTTACATACTGATAATTATCGGATAACTATAGAACGACCCACTTGATAGTTTTTAGTTGGTTAATATAACTAAGTCAAACAGAAAATATCAATGCGACTGATTTACTCAGTTCTCTCGACTTGAGAATACTATGGATCTTCAATATGAAAGCTCCGCTTTGATTATAGTCAAATCATGGCATGGTGTTCCATCGAGTGATTGAGTTGGGTCGAGTGGAAGTACTGGAAGTGAAGCACTATTCAAGAGAGGTTTTGCCTCCTCAGTTATATGGGGTTAGTACCATAGTCAATCAAGTCAATTCAAAGTCAATGTCTCTGGCCAGACCATTTTGGTTAAAAATAATTTTTATTATTGAACCAAGGACTTTGTGTTTGGACTATAAAGTAGGTTGTGGACGATGTTAGAATTTTGACCATTACCAAATTCCGTAGGTCCTAATATGACATAGTTTTGATGAAGAGAATTGGCGTAAATAATTGTCACTATCAGGCACCGTTTATAATAAGTAAAATTTTACCAAAAAGACATGTAAGCGATTAATTCAGCCAAACTGTCATACCACCTACCAAGTAACACGTGAACATTAATATTTGAATTGTTCAATATTAATTGCTGATTGAATTCACACCTTTGAGTCGTACAACAACATTTGTGATTTATCGAAAAACCACATAATTTAATTAGTTTGTAGTTGCAAACTGATAAAATTAATTAATATTATGAAATATTAATTACTGTTAATTTATTTAATGTTCTGAATGTTGTTGGTAATTATTTTAATGCATATATAATAGATATACTTGCATATATCGATATGCGATATTGGTATAATTTTAAACATATTTTAAACAATAAAATAATTACATAGAAGTTGTTTTCTTTTATTTAGTAAAGTTTCATATTTAGAATGTGCTTTGATCAGCCATATAATGGTAAAAGGAGGAAATCAATTAATCAGATCAATTGAAATTTAAAAAGAGAAAATAAAGGGTGAAACTTTAAGAGGGGAATAGGAAAACGTTCCTTTAATTCTGTTAAAAATAAAACCTTCTCATTTTTGAAAGTACAATAGAACGTGACTTTCATTTTTTTCTCTTTTCTTCCTCTTCTCTATCATTCATTCATGGCTGAAACTTCATCCAAAAAGCGAACCATCAAAACAAATTCAAATCAACATCAAACTAACTAAAAATGTGGTTCATTCTTCTCTTACAAAGTAGGATGGTGATTTGCTTGAGATCCGAGGAGAAGCTACAAATTGAGGTGTGATGAAGATCAAGGTCTATCGGATCCAGAGAATGATTAATCAGATATAGGTATTGTTCTATCATTTAAGGTGTTTCTATATGCATGCTCATTCCTAAGGTAATTATATGTGTGTATAATTCTATATTTACATATCTTATAATTTGTTCCTATCCCCTTAATCTCTATCTTTCCGTTATGTTCATACTTGTGAATTTGAATCTTGATTTGAATATCTCCATTCCCTTGCTTGAAGCGATTGTTCTATCATGTTAAAATATAGAATGTTTTCTTTTGTTCACTGCAATTTTGTTATGAATTATAACTTCCTATTTTCTGTCTCATGCATGCTTGTTTGATTAATTAATTTAACTTAGATCTAGGCCTTCCTAATTTTAGTTTTTGTACTCTATGTGATTGTTTACTTAATCTAGATCTAAATCTTCTTATCTTAAACCAATATATTCTTATGTCGTTTGATTTTATTATTAAAAAAATGAACATAACTGAACTTTGACTATTTTTTCCTTCATAATTCAGTTTTTCATATCAAAAGGTTTACATTTGATAATTTAGACAGGGGTTCCTATGTAATTAAAACTTGGTAATAACCGCGTTAATTAATCTTTGTCATCCAATTAATACGGTGTTTTAATTGTCATGTTTCAAATCATTCTAATACAAACTCTTCCTCTTAAAAGAAAAAGGGAAACATTAAATTAATGGTATATATTCCATGATTTGCAATTCCATCTAACTAAAAATTGTATCTCTACTTAAAAAGGAAGAAATCTTTTCACAACTATTTCAAACCATTTTCATTAATCTTAATATTCTTTGATTTACTACTTGTAACTGAAATGAAATCAGATATTAAATCAATGATATATTCCATGATTTGCAATTTCATCTAATTAAAAATTATATCTCTGCTTAAAAAGGAAGGAATCTTTTCACAACTATTTCAAACTATTATCATTAATCTTAATATTCTTTGACTTACTTCTTATAATTGAAATGAAATCTATTTTATTTGAGCTGTTATGCTAAACATTAATTGTATATGTATATGTGTGTGTGTGCGTGTGTATTTACAGTATATGTACATATGTATGTATGTATGTGTGTATATATGCATTTATATATTAATAAATAAATAATTTTTCATGTTAAGGACGACAAAGGCATATATAGATGGAAAATGTGTCCATTGTGGTGTGAATCCCGACACTTATGCAATGTTTACATTATCTTTGCACACTTCTATATATTGCACTTACACTATACACATAGGTGCATGTGATATGCTCATAATCATTTGCAATTAATCAAATTAACTTGAATAAATGCTTTCCTAATAAAACATTTGGTTAAAATGTTAACATGTTTATTCAATATACTATCAATCTAATTAGAGATAGAGAAATACGATGTTACTCTCTCTCCAATTAATGTTGTTTGCTCTCTTAATTAATTGCATAAGTATTAGAGAAGGGAACTAAAGGTTATTTTCTCATATTTATTTTAATAAGTAACTACTATACAATGAGTGTATTTGATACACTCATTCATATTTATATAATATTCAAACGAATTTGAATTTTTTTACAAAATATAATAAAATATTGATTTTAGTTAAAAGAAAATTTAGATAAGATCTAAATGCCTTTAGACTTCATAGGCCCATTAATGATCCAAAATGGTAAATTTTTGGAAATTCACCCATTTCTTCCACTATGGGCTAGCCCAGTTATAATATAAAGAAGTAAGATCAAGTTGGTGAAAGAAAGTATTATGGATAGTTCTTTAAATATGATGACGAAGTCACTTTGTAAATATAAGTTTGAGCATTGCTCAAACTTAGTTAGTTTGTATACAACTACTTATCGTCATGGGGCGCTGACCCAACAACTAGTATTCACTAGTGGATTCAAGATAAAAAGAGATGCAGTAATATAGTATTGAAGTGGAGTGTTGAAAATGAGAGATACAATATTGTACTCATTTTGATGAGGAAATGATGTGGGATGCGATGAAGAAGACGGTTTGCAAAAAGGAGTTCATATGTCAAAGTTAAAAGCAAATTAGTGTTTTGAAATAAATAAATTTATTTATTTATTTCAAAAGTTGCTGCTGCATACAAATTCAAAGCTAATATTGGAAAATATCAAAAGCTTGTGATGTGGTGATATATTAGATATGGTAATCCAATCAAAATCAAAAGCAGCCGCATATTTTGCTTTGAAAGAAGTTTGAATATCCTAATATATGCTCCATCATAACCTATATAAAAGAAGTGGAATCTCAACCATTTTATAATCATAAAAAATTATCTCTTCTAGCCTTTTACAGAGATTATAGTTTTGTTTGCTCCACTTTGGTAGCTATAATCATGTAATTATAAAATGTCTTATACTCTCTATAAATTATTGTGAGTTGTTGGATCCGTGGATGTTGGTCAATTAGACCAAACCACATTAAATTTTATTATCTCCCTTTATTTTTTTATTTACTTGTTGTTGAGTAGTAAACAATTGCTAATGGATTGGGAGGTGTTCAATCGACAAATCAAGATCTTGGCATTATATTATTCCCATTAGTGAAAAAAACCTTTTCACTACAAAAATATAACTAGAAAAACCAAGCAAAATCCTCATGTATAAACTAAATCACATAATAAACTTAAATGGACTCAAATCTAAAAAGTCATTATATGAATACAATGAACCACTCTAAGGTTTAAGAGTGTATCCGAGCGAGTGATAAGCCAAAAATAGTAAATCCTTAATCAAGTATACGCATAAATTTCATTAATCTTGACAATCACTGACTCAATCAACTTTCACTTATTTGAAATCAGTTACAACAACATGTAGCTTTCTATTTTAATATATCTTTTTTCAAAATCAACCCCTCGAATTTTCATTCTAAAGCCATGGAATCTTAAGTCTAAATTCTCTCTTGCAACCATTAATTCAATTCAGCTTTAAGGAACTTGGAGTGCAGGGATAATTAGGTAAATGAATATTTGTGTGATTGGTATGGGCTTGGGTTACACTGTTTAGATATCATTTCTTTTGCAATCATAGTTATTATGCACTATAGATAAAGATTGGGTTAAGGGTTGTCATATGAGAAATTTTGGGATTTTATGAACTTGACTCTGATGATGAATCGTATTCCAAATAAAAGTATGTCTTTTGTTTTATTTCTTTGCGTATGGTCTTAATCCATACATATATGCATATGTATAATGATTTAAGAGAATGTTATTACATATAAGTAGAAATCCCATGTACAATGAATAACCGATTGCAATTATCGAAGATATCATAGCCATGAGTATTGGATCACAATAATAAACATTTATCCATAAATTTTCATAGTCAAATGTGATATCCCGGAAATTTTAGCAATATCAATTTAATAATCTGTATCTAAAATTAAATTGATTTGATAAAATTTTAATAAAAATTTACTTGATTTAATAATCCAATTAAATAAATGTTTAATTGGTGAATTTTATCTTTTAAAAATTAATCGAATGTTTTCCTATTTATAATGTATATATATATTTATATATATATATATTGTGAATAGATAAGTTTTGATTTGTAGTTAAATAAACAAATAAAATCTTGTTTTTAAAATTCTAATATTCATTTGATAATTTGAAGATTTTTTATTTTATTTAATAAATAACTAATTGTTTTAAAATACATAAAGTAATTTTTTTAAATTGTATAATTGTATTTTAAATATAGTTTAAATTTTAATAAGATAAAACAAAAGTTTATTTTATTTCTTTTTAAATATAGCTTAATAATTATAATTTGGAATTATATGAAAATTTAAGATACACTTTATATATTAAACATTAATTCTTTTAATTAAGATAAATAAGACAAATAATTTATGATTTCTTTTATAAATGATTTAAAATTGATAAATGAGTTATTTTCAAATAATAAATGTATAAATATAAATATAGATAAGATTTTTAAAAGACAATGTTATTTTTTTAAGATTAAAATAGGTTGACAAATTAGTTTTAAGTGGAATTTTAATGTATAAATAACATTTGAATTTGATTTAATTTTGAAATTCAAACTAATAAATATATGTAGATCTTGTAAATAAGTTTTTACTTTTATGTAAATTGTTTTATTTCATTTTCATTAAAAAAAGAATACATATACATTTATTTATGAAACTATTATACATGTATTTAATAAAGTAAAGAGAATTTCATTTATCTTTAAAAAAAAGTATAAAAAAATATGTATAAAACAAGTGTTGATATCCTAAGTAACTAATGAGACATGTGTTATCATATTAATATAAGTTTGAGACAAGTGTCTTTTATTTTGATTTTCTTTCAATTTTTTTTAAATCAATTACACTCCTATAAAACATGTTTTCTTCAAGTTCTTTCGTTTTCTATTCTTCAAATTTTTTTTCCCAAAGATAAATCTTAGCTGAAACAAACCAGAAATTTTCAAAAACCAGATTTTTCAAAAGAAATGCATACACTCCTCAAAACTGAAATCATTAAAACCCAAACTTAAGTTCTAATGCTTGAAAACCAAATTCATACTATAAGTAAAAAAAAAGGAAAAGCCTGCATCTGGGAATCAAGCATTCAAGGCCATCTCAACATGCAACTGCAAATTCAAGTTTTTCAAATTAAAAATTTAAATGCTAATGGAATCAAGCCTGCATACAAGCAACTCTGGTTTTAAAATCATAAGCCATTCAGCAATACAAGTTTAGAGTTTTCAAGAAGCAAACCATATGTTGCCTGCATGCAAGTTCTAACAGCAAGTTCATGTTTCAAAAAGCATGCATGCAAATTTAAAAGCAAAGCAACTCAAGTTTTATCAAAGATTCAAAGAAGTAAAACTTTTCTCTGGAAAATCTGTGCTCTATTTCATGATATACCAAGTGAGTAACTTCTTTTCTTTAAAATTTAAACCTAAGTATAAATTGCTTGTTTTATGATTGAAATGAGTATGCCTTGTGTTTATATACTTGATAGCTTGATTGAATGGTGTGTTTTGTGAGCAACTTCTGTTTACTTAAAATAAATTTGTTGCATGATTTATGACTGAAATAGGTATGTCTGTAAGTAACAATTACAGTATTTAGATTTTAAAAAAAACATACATATGTTGCCTGTTCATGTATAAAATTGGTATGTTATAAATGAATCCATCAGTAAGCTTTGCCTGCTCATCCATAAATTTGTACTTCCTCTGATTTTAGAACCAGGTTCAGTTTCTTGTAAAAGAAATCCTCTTCCTCTTGTTCAATATTCTTGTTAAGGCTTTAAGTCCTGAAACCAACTTGTTAATTATACTTTAGTTTTAGTTTAAAACTTATTAAGTAAAAACTAAATTGGTGATGACTATGTAAGATTTGAAACATCAGGGTATGTTAAATATAGGTAAAATATTCAAACATGATAATTAGAAATTTTAGTATCATGAACTAAAAACTTAAAAAAAATGATTTTTAAAATTAAAATCATAGTGTTTAGTTTGGATTTGGGACTGTAGTATTTGTGAACCCAGTTTTGGGGGTAGGAAGGGATTTGATCAGCAGGGTGTTGTAGTGGATTGGGTGCAACAAGTTTTGGAAAGATGGATGCCGGGGTAATGAAGAGGAGATGGCCGGAGTACCAGAGTCTCCGATGGCCGGAGGAGAGAGGATGTAAGTTTTACAGATTTGCAAATTTGATGGGAATAGTGTCCTGTATGTTCAGGTTTTTGAACTAAAATTTGATTTATTGATGTTTGTGGAGTTTTGGATGATCATTGTTGATCTTTGAGCAAGCGTCAACCTGCTTGTTATCTGAGTGATGGCCAGAGGTGGCCAAGACCACCGTGCATGTGCACGGTGAGGTAATGGTGACAGGGGAATGTTTGGGGTTGCTGTGTTTTAAGACTCGAGATTTACTCGGGTAAGTCGAGTTTTTACTCGAAGTAGAGTATGATTTTACCCGAAGTAATGTTAGAGGAAACTCGGGTTTAATTTTTGAGTTACAGGTTTTTGAAAACCTGTAATTTCAATTCAAATTGTTTTAAAGTCTGAAGCAGTTATAACAAGAATTTAAAACTTAAATTTTAAACGTATGGTTTTCAATCTAAGTTGAATTCTAGTTTTTAAATTTAATTCAAACTTTATAAATTAAATGTTTACAGGTTTCTTTGGAAAAAACCTGTAAAATTTCAGTTCATAAGAAAAATTAAGTTCAAAAAAAAAATTAGGAGCAGGTTTTTTTTTAAAAAACAGAAATTTTAAACTTAAAATCGAAGTATGAATTTTAAAATTGGATTTGAATTCATGTTTTAAATTTAATTTAAATTATTTAAATTGAAATGTTTAAACAACCTTTAAAAGAATTTAAATAATTTAAATTTAAGATAAAGATTTAAATTAAGGTAGAAGATTTAAACACAAGTTGTAAATCTGGAAAAAAGAATCAAATTTGAATCAGGTTTTGAAAAGAAAAGAAGTTTTAAATATTTTAAATGTTTTAAAAAACTTTAAAACATATATATGATTTGTATCTTGAAATGAATTTGGGTTTAAATTTCATTTAACTTCTTTTATAAAATAAGAAAATCTTTAGCATAAAGTTTTAAAGATTTTAAAATGTTTTTAAAACTTTGTTAAAGTTAAGTTTGATTTATTTTTAAATTTTAAATTTAAAATGTAATTTGAAAACAATTTTGAGTTAAATTGTTTTACGTTATTTTATTAATGATAAAGTAATCATGAATAAGAATTTTTCTATTTTAAAGTAAATTTAAGATTTAATGATCTTTGTTTCATTAAAATTAGTAATTTAAATTATTTAATTATTTAATTAATTTAATTAATTAATTAAAGATTTGAAATAAATTAAGTTAGGATAATTAAATTTTTAATTAATTTAAGTTAATTACTTAAGAAAGACAATTAACAATTTGTTAATAAGTTAATGAAGGTCATTAACTTGTGATTATTTATTAATTAATTAATGTAATTAATTTTAATAATTAATTGAATTAATTAATTTAAATAATCAATTATGAAACTTAATTAAGTATGATTACTTTATGGAAATAATTAAAGATATTAATTACTCATTGTAATTAATTTATTAATTGGATTAGTTTAAATTAATTAAGTTTAATAAATTTAGAATAGTCATTAGATGGGTTGGTAAGTAATCAATGAGGTATAATTACTTAAAGAAGTAATTAAGTTAAGTAAATTACTAGAAGTAATAAATTGAAGTATGGAATTTTGGGATTAATTACTTCGTGTAATTAATACCAAGATATTTTCTTTGTGAAAGTAATTAATAATTACATACTTATTTTAATTAATTTAAGTCATTTGTAAATGATTGAGTAATGTAATTAATTAAGAGTAATTAATTACTAATGAGATTAATCAAGGATGATTAATAAATATAATTAATTATTAAATGTAATTAATTTAGAAGTAATTTAGAAGTAATTAAGGGTAGTTAATTACTAAATGTAATTAATCAAGAATGATTAATAATTTTGGTTTAATTAAGGTTAATTACTTAGTGTAATTAATTTAAATAAGTAATTAATTTAAATGTAATTAAGGATCATTAATTAATATAATTAATGATGTAATTAAGCCTTAATTAATTAAGATTTATTAATCAATGATAAGTGATTAAGGAAGTAATTAATTAATGTAATTAATTAAGGATTAATGTAATTAATTATAATTAATTAATTAATGAAGTAATTAAAGGTTAATTACGGATTTTGGTTAAGGATAATTAATTTTTAAAATTAAATAAGGATAATTACTTGAATGTAATTAAGGGATAATTAATCAAGGGTGATTAATTAAGGTGATTAATTTGAGGATAATTATTTAATTGATTGATTGACTTGTAATCAATTAAGGGTTAAGTAAGAAAGTTTTAAATGAGGAAGTAATTAATTTAATTCATTTTAAATTAATTAAAGATAGGTAATTAATTTAATTCACTTTAAATTAATTAGAGATAGAAGTAATTAATTTAATTCATTTTAAATTAATTATGGATGGTGTGATTATGGATCCTTGCTTATGAATGGATGATATGGTTTATCTTAAATGGTTGAATCTCAGAGATGAGATCAGTATTGTGTGTTATGGATGCATTGGTTGCATTGTGATGGTGATATGAGTTATCTATGGGTGATGATAATGTAGATTATCAATTTGTGATGATTACCTGTTGATGATAAAAATATTGATTATCTTTTATGATGATATGAGTTACCTATCTGTGTGTATATGGATAATTAGATTGAATTGTTTAAACTTAAAACAACTTGGACCTAAAAGACACGCTTTGGATTTCGATGAGACCGGGATCGGGTTTCCATATTTGGATATCCGAAAACCACATCGATTCCAGTTAAACGTTAGGTCGTTAATCCAAATGGAGCAAGTGAAGACTCGAGGTGTAAGGGCTATACGTCAGTATAACTCTGTAGGTGATTCCGTAATGAGTTTGACGGAATAGTGCTTATATATTCGAGATGGTGAATCAGAGTGCAAGGGCTATGGTCGTTGACTCTGAGGGTGATTCCAATAATGAGTGCAACGAGATAGTGCCTTCGGTTTCGTTCGAACCCGGAACGAACTTGTATGGATTGAATGCTTTCAGAACATCGTCAGGTGGACGATGAGCATTCTAAGATTTGATGTCCTATAAAGGTAATCGTAGCCTCAAGCCTCATCAACCGGGAATGGCTAAAACAGGGGAGGTGGAGCAAGGCTTCGTGGGTAGCCCCCACTTGAGAGCAAGATTTACCCCTGTCTAGAGGTCCCTTTTTATTCGGCTGTGTGGGCGGTTGGTCGCGACAACTGCCGGGGTTGTCTTGTTCGGAACTGTTCAGTAAGAAACGGGTCCGGCCTTGTGTTGCAGGGGAGTGGGAGTACTCCTCGGTACGGTGATCTAGGCCACGTACTGTGACGGGTGGTAACCCAGTAGCCCTGCCATTGTATGGAATCCAAATCCAATAAGCGCCGTACATATTAGTTGTGCCCAACTATGTTGGAACGTGAGATGTAAGCATTCCAGCTATTTCTGTATTTTACTTGAAAACCCTACACACTATTATAATATCATCGGATTTCCTATCAAATGTTTTGGTTAGCGTAAGGTAAAAACTTTTCAATGTTTATGTGTGGGAAGTCTTACGTGATACCTTTCTTTTAAAGGATTTTTGAAAGTTAAGCAACTTTAACCTGTTACTTACACCAGACCCAAGTCTGACCCGGAGTTTATTTTTGTTTTCCATAAACTCTTGGGTACTCAAATTTTTACGGGTAGCCAAGGGATTCAGGTTAGCTTTGACGAATTGTGGAGGAGCAATGGAGCAGGAGGCTTCTGCGTGTAGATATATATAGTTTTCCGCTGTGTGTTTTCTCTGAGTTGTTTCTTATACTGATTGAGTTGTATAACTAGACAGGTGTTTATAACTGTCTAGTATGTGTTGTATTATCTGTGTAACTCTGATAGTGGTTGTAAACTATGTAAATATTTTATGTTATTAATATAATTTATTCGTTCCGCTGTTTAGATTCTGATGTGTTGTTTCTTCTTTCTTCTCTTTCTTTCTATTCTCTATCCCTTTCTTTCTTATTAGCGATGCGACTTCCTGGAGATAGGAAGTTGGGTCGTTACAGTGGTATCAGAGCATTAGGTTGAGTGAATACCTAGGCTCTGGAGTGTTGTCTATCTTGAGAGAGCGTATTTGTAGTTTTGATATATATCTATATATATATTATTTCTACCTATCTGTTGGGTTACCTGTTCAGGTTTTTCCAATATAAGTTATAAATGTAGATAAGGTAGTGGTGTGTGTAACACGATTACTACCATTGGTTGGAGTTTGAATGTTTGAGGTTGGAAGTGAATTTGTCGAGACTGTAGACCTAATACCGTCTCGGGTGAGTTGTGCAGTGGTGTTGAGATTTCATCGATCTCCGAAGGAAACCTGTAAAGGTTCAGAGTTCATCTTTGAAGATGGATGAGTTGAGTTTGGATCTGTCGGTTTGGAAGAAGTATTTGATGGTATTTAGATACCTTAGGAAGTAGTAGCTGTGCGATGAGATGCAGTAAAAATGGTTGTCTCCGAAGATGTTGTCTTTGGAACGAGTTAGGAAGTGTGTCTACTTCGGGGTTGTGGCTGAATTCAGCGGGATGTGGTGGTTGGCTTTGAGGCCTGAGTTTCTCAAAGAACTTTGGATCAGGAAGTTTTGGCATTGGTGTCAACAGTGCAACTCGGAGTGTCTGTGTTGGCAGAAGTTTTCTGGCTGAGTAGTATCTGAAGGTGGAGTTCAGAAGCAGCAGAATGGACCCAATACTTTATTGAATTGGCTAATTAAGAGTAAGCTGTTCTGTTTGGTAAAGAGAGAACAGTTTTGTTTGGGAATTGGTCTATATTGATTGCAAAAGTGACTTGCGATAGTTTGAGTGTTCTTTTGAGGTATTGAAGAATTTTTGGTTGCCTTCTAAGAAGTCGGAAGTTTGTCCACTTCTGAAGATTGAGTTTTCTTATCGACCGGATTCCAGGAGTGCTATCGGTGGATCAGCTAGTAGAAGGATGGTTTATCGAGATAGGTTTGGTAAGGCAGCTCAGAATTGGTAGAACTTCTGAGTTTTCTTGGATATGTTGAGCCATATTTCTGGGAAGTGATGTCCAGTTTGTGTTCATCAACAGTGTCTTCTATGCCAGATCAGAGTTGTGCAGCGGAAGCAGTTTGGAAATGTTTCTGTTTTGTCTTTCCGGATAGAAGAAGTAAGTTGTTCTTCTGATGTTTGAAGAGTAGAATTGGTGGACCTAGTCTTGGTCGAACTTGAGAAGATCGTTGTGTTGGGATGTTTTTGGTCTAGATTATTTTTAGAGGAATCAGCAAGAGTTGAGCTGATCAGTTTGGATGTAGACAGCCTAGGATCGTCAGAAGATTTTTATGGATAAGAAACTAAGGAATGTAGATTCCGGAGTCGGATTTTTGTTTTGGATCTCTTCTGTGTTTTGGTTGGATTGGTGTTTGGTTTTCAAGAGTTGAATTGCCAGTTTGGATAATTGGATTTATGAGTTTCACGTGTCTTTGAGGGAGTACGTGTATGAGTTATCTCTGGAAGCGGAACCAGATGCTCAAGAAGGTTTAGTGGTTGAGTCAGACTCGTCCGTAGTCTGATATCTTGTCCAGTTCTTTAGAGCTAGATGAGTAGAAGCTATGTAGCTTCGTAGTTTAGATTGTTTGTATTTTGTAGGGCGAGTATCCCGGTATATATATATATACTTGGGGAAACTCGTGGGAATTTATCCAGAATTTTATCTGGATAATTAAATTGTTTGATTAGATAATTGGTTGCTATGGTTGTTTAGCATATGATTGATGTATGTGTGTGATTTAAAATTTTAAATTTTAAATGGGTTATTAAATTACTTTTGCTTTTAAATTTCGGGGACGAAATTCTTTTAAGGAGGAGGAATGCGATATCCCGAAAATTTTAGAAATATCAATTTAATAATCCGTATCTAAAATTAAATTGATTTGATAAAATTTTAATAAAAATTTACTTGATTTAATAATCCAATTAAATAAATGTTTAATTGGTGAATTTTATCTTTTAAAAATTAATAGAATGTTTTCCTATTTATAATGTATATATATTTATATATATATATTATGAATAGATAAGTTTTGATTTATAGTTAAATAAACAAATAAAATCTTGTTTTTAAAATTCTAATATTCATTTGATAATTTGAAGATTTTTTATTTTACTTAATAAATAACTAATTGTTTTAAAATACTTAAAGTAATTGTTTTAAATTGTATAATTGTATTTTAAATATAGTTTAAATTTTAATAAGATAAAACAAAAGTTTATTTTATTTCTTTTTAAATATAGCTTAATAATTATAATTTGTAATTATATGAAAATTTAAGATACACATTATATATTAGACATTAATTCTTTTAATTAAGATGAATAAGACAAGTAATTTATGATTTCTTTTATAAATGATTTAAAATTGATAAATGAGTTATTTTCAAATAATAAATGTATAAATATAAATATAGATATGATTTTTAAAAGACAATGTTATTATTTTAAGATTAAAATAGGTTGACAAATTAGTTTTAAGTGGAATTTTAATGTACAAATAACATTTGAATTTGATTTAATTTTGAAATTCAAACTAATAAATATATGTAGATCTTGTAAATAAGTTTTTACTTTTATGTGAACTGTTTTATTTCATTTTCATTAAAAAAAGAAATACATATACATTTATTTATGAAACTATTATATATGTATTTAATAAAGTAAAGAGAATTTCATTTATCTTTAAAAAAAAGTATAAAAAAATATGTATAAAACAAGTGTTGATATCCTAAGTAACTAATGAGACATGTGTTATCATATTAATATAAGTTTGAGACAAGTGTCTTTTATTTTGATTTTCTTTTAATTTTTTTAAATCAATTACACTCCTATAAAACATGTTTTCTTCAAGTTCTTTCTTTTTCTGTTCTTCAATTTTTTTTCCCAAAGATAAATTTTAGCTGAAACAAACCAGAAATTTTCAAAAACCAGATTTTTCAAAAGAAATGCATACACTCCTCAAAACTGAAATCATTAAAACCCAAACTTAAGTTCTAATGCTTGAAAACCAAATTCATACTATAAGTAAAAAAAAGGAAAAGCCTGCATCTGGGAATCAAGCATTCAAGGCCATCTCAACATGCAACTGCAAATTCAAGTTTTTCAAATTAAAAATTTAAATGCTAATGGAATCAAGCCTGCATACAAGCAACTCTGGTTTTAAAATCATAAGCCATTCAGCAATACAAGTTTAGAGTTTTCAAGAAGCAAAGCATATGCTGCCTGCATGCAAGTTCTAACAGCAAGTTCATGTTTCAAAAAGCATGCATGCAAATTTAAAAGCAAAGCAACTCAAGTTTTATCAAAGATTCAAAGAAGTAAAAGTTTTCACTGGAAAATCTATGCTCTGTTTCATAATATACCAAGTGAGTAACTTCTTTTCTTTAAAATTTAAACCTAAGTATAATATGTTGCTTGTTTTATGATTGAAATGAGTATGCCTTGTGTTTATATACTTGATAGCATGATTGAATGGTGTGTTTTGTGAGCAACTTTTGTTTACTTAAAATAAATTTGTTGCATGATTTATGACTGAAATAGGTATGTCTGTAAGTAACAATTACAGTGTTTAGATTTAAAAAAAAACATACTTATGTTTCCTGTTCATGTATAAAATTGGTATGTTATAAATGAATCCATCAGTGAGCTTTGCCTGCTCATCCATAAATTTGTACTTCCTCTGATTTGAGAACCAGGTTCAGTTTCTTGTAAAAGAAATCCTCTTGCTCTTGTTCAATATTCTTGTTAAGGCTTTAAGTCCTGAAACCAACTTGTTAATTATACTTTAGTTTTAGTTTAAAACTTATTAAGTAAAAACTAAATTGGTGATTGACTATGTAAGATTTGAAACATCAGGGTATGTTAAATATAGGTAAAATATTCAAACATGATAATTAGAAATTTTAGTATCATGAACTAAAAACTTAAAAAAAATGATTTTTAAAATTAAAATCATAGTGTTTAGTTTGGATTTGGGACTATAGTATTTGTGAACCCAGTTTTGGGGGCAGGACGGGATTTGATCAGCAGGGTGTTGTAGTGGATTGGGTGCAACAAGTTTTGGAAGGATGGCTGCCGGGGTAATGAAAAGGAGATGGCCGGAGTACCAGAGTCTCCGATGGCCGGAGGAGAGAGGATGTAAGTTTTACAGATTTGCAAATTTGATGGGGATAGTGTTCCTGTATGTTCAGGTTTTTGAACTAAAATTTGATTTATTGATGTGTGTGGAGTTTTGGATGATCATTGTTGATCTTTGAGCAAGCGTCAACCTGCTTGTTATCTGAGTGATGGCCGAAGGTGGCCAAGACCACCGTGCATGTGCACGGTGAGGTAATGGTGACAGGGGAATGTTTGGGGTTGCTGTATTTTGAGACTCGAGATTTACTCGGGTAAGTCGAGTTTTTACTCGAAGTAGAGTATGATTTTACCCGAAGTAATGTTAGAGGAAACTCGGGTTTAATTTCTGAGTTACAGGTTTTTGAAAACCTGTAATTTCAATTCAAATTGTTTTAAAGTCTGAAGCAGTTTTAAACAAGAATTTAAAACTTCAAATTTAAAGGTATGGTTTTCAATCTAAGTTGAATTCCAGTTTTTAAATTTAATTCAAACTTTTTAAATTAAATGTTTACAGGTTTCTTTGGAAAAAAACCTGTCAAATTTCAGTTCACAAGAAAAATTAAGTTTAAAAAAAAATTAGGAGCAGGTTTTTTTTAAAAAAACAGAAATTTTAATCTTAAAGTTAAAGTATGAATTTTAAAATTGGATTTGAATTCATGTTTTAAATTTAATTTAAATTATTTAAATTGAAATGTTTAAACAACCTTTAAAAGAATTTAAATAATTTAAATTTAAGATAAAGATTTAAATTAAGGTAGAAGATTTAAACACAAGTTGTAAATCTGGAAACAAGAATCAAATTTTAATCAGGTTTTGAAAAGAAAAGAAGTTTTAAAAATTTTAAATGTTTTAAACAACTTTAAAACATATATATGATTTGTATCTTGAAATGAATTTGGGTTAAATTTCTTTTAACTTCTTTTATAAAATAAGAAAATCTTTAGTATAAAGTTTTAAAGATTTTAAAATGTTTTTAAAACTTTGTTAAAGTTAAGTTTGATTTCTTTTTAAATTTTAAATTTAAAATGTAATTTGAAAACAATTTTGAGTTAAATTGATTTAATTTACTTTATTAATGATAAAGTAATCATGAATAAGAAATGTTTTATTTTAAAGTAAATTTAAGATTTAATGATCTTTGTTTCATTAAAATTAGTAATTTAAATTATTTAATTATTTGATTTATTTATTTAATTAAAGATTTGACATAAATTAATTTAGGATAATTAAATTTGTAATTAATTTAAGTTAATTATTTAAGAAAGACAATTAAGAATTTGTTAATAAGTTAATGAAGGTCATTAACTTGTGATTATTTATTAATTAATTAATGTAATTAATTTTAATAATTAATTGAATTAATTAATTTAAATAATCAATTATGAAACTTAATTAAGTATGATTACTTTATGGAAATAATTAAAGATATTAATTACTCATTGTAATTAATTTATTAATTGGATTAGTTTAAATTAATTAATTAAGTTTAATTAATTTAGAATAGTCATTAGATGTGTTAGTAAGTAATCAATGAGGTATAATTACTTAAAGAAGTAATTAAGTTAAGTAAATTACTAGAAGTAATAAATTAAAGTATGGTATTTTAGGATTAATTACTTCGTGTAATTAATACGAAGATATTTTCTTTGTGAAAGTAATTAATAATTAATTACTTATTTTAATTAATTTAAGTCATTTGTAAATGATTGAGTAATGTAATTAATTAAGAGTAATTAATTACTAATGAGATTAATCAAGGATGATTAATAAATATAATTAATTATTAAATGTAATTAATTTAGAAGTAATTTAGAAGTAATTAAGGGTAGTTAATTACTAAATGTAATTAATCAAGAATGATTAATAATTTTGGTTTAATTAAGGTTAATTACTTAGTGTAATTAATTTAAATAAGTAATTAATTTAAATGTAATTAAGGATCATTAATTAATATAATTAATGATGTAATTAAGCATTAATTAATTAAGATTTATTAATCAATGATAAGTGGTTAAGGAAGTAATTAATTAATGTAATTAATTAAGGATTAATGTAATTAATTATAATCAATTAATTAATTAAGTAATTAAAGGTTAATTACGGATTTTGGTTAAGGATAATTAATTTGTAAAATTAATTAAGGATAATTACTTGAATGTAATTAAGGGATAATTAATCAAGGGTGATTAATTAAGGTGATTAATTTGAGGATAATTATTTAATTGATTGATTGACTTGTAATCAATTAAGGGTTAAGTAAGCAAGTTTTAAATGAGGAAGTAATTAATTTCATTCATTTAAATTAATTAAAGATAGGTAATTAATTTAATTCACTTTAAATTAATTAGAGATAGAAGTAATTAATTTAATTCATTTTAAATTAATTATGGATGGTGTGATTATGGATCCTTGCTTATGAATGGATGATATGGTTTATCTTAAATGGTTGAATCTCGGAGATGAGATTAGTATTATGTGTTATGGATGCATTGGTTGCATTGTGATGATGATATGAGTTATCTATGGGTGATGATAATGTGGATTATCAATTTGTGATGATTACCTGTTTATGATAAAAATATTGATTATCTATTATGATGATATGAGTTACCTATCTGTGTGTATATGGATAATTAGATTGAATTGTTTAAACTTAAAACAACTTGGACCTAAAAGACACGCTTTGGATTTCGATGAGACCGGGATCGGGTTTCCATATTTGGATATCCGAAAACCACATCGATTCTGATTAAACGTTAGGTCGTTAATCCAAATGGAGCAAGTGAAGACTCGAGGTGTAAGGGCTATACGTCAGTATAACTCTGTGGGTGATTCCGTAATGAGTTTGACGGAATAGTGCTTATAGATTCGAGATGGTGAATTAGAGTGCAAGGGCTATGGTCGTTGACTCTGAGGGTGATTCCAATAATGAGTGCAACGAGATAGTGCCTTCGGTTTCGTTCGAACTCGGAACGAACTTGTATGGATTGAATGCTTTCAGAACATCGTCAGGTGGACGATGAGCATTCTAAGATTTGATGTCCTATAAAGGTAATCGTAGCCTCAAGCCTCATCAACCGGGAATGGCTAAAACAGGGGAGGTACAGCAAGGCTTCGTGGGTAGCCCCCACTTGAGAGCAAGATTTACCCCTGTCTAGAGGTCCCTTTTTATTCGGCTGTGTGGGCGGTTGGTCGCGACAACTGCCGGGGTTGTCTTGTTCGGAACTGTTCAGTAAGAAACGGGTCCGGCCTTGTGTTGCAGGGGAGTGGGAGTACTCCTCGGTATGGTGATCTAGGCCACGTACTGTGACGGGCGGTACCCCAGTAGCCCTGCCATTGTACGGAATCCAAATCCAATAAGCGCCGTACGTATTAGTTGTGCCCAACTATGTTGGAACGTGAGATGTAAGCATTCCAGCTATTTCTGTATTTTACTTGAAAACCCTACACACTATTATAATATCATCGGATTTCCTATCAAATGTTTTGGTTAGCGTAAGGTAAAAAGTTTTCCATGTTTATGTGTGGGAAGTCTTACGTGATACCTTTCTTTTAAAGGATTTTTGAAAGTTAAGCAACTTTAACCTGTTACTCACACTAGACCTATGTCTGACCCGGAGTTTATTTTTGTTTTCCATAAACTCTTGGGTACTCAAATTTTCACGGGTAGCCAAGGGATTCAGGTTAGCTTTGACGAATTGTGGAGGAGCAATGGAGCAGGAGGCTTCTACGTGTAGATATATATAGTTTTCCGCTGTGTGTTTTCTCTGAGTTGTTTCTTATACTGATTGAGTTGTATAACTCGACAGGTGTTTATAACTGTCTAGTATGTGTTGTATTATCTATGTAACTCTGATAGTGGTTGTAAACTACGTAAATATTTTATGTTATTAATATAATTTATTCGTTCCGCTGTTTAGATTCTGATGTGTTGTTTCTTCTTTCTTCCCTTTCTTTCTTATTAGCGATGCGACTTTCTGGAGATAGGAAGTTGGGTCGTTACATCAAACGTGTTTTGAAAATGAGATACCAACACATTAACTAGACTAGTGCAAATAATCCTCTTCATAAGGTTGATAATGACTTGCTTATGATCATTGGGATTACCAAGAGATTACATACTTGTGGTCGTTTATTAAAACTTATAGAATGAATCAACAAGTGTATTCTACAAGTTACTACATCTAAATCGAATAGAATATCTCACATGATAACGTGCAATGGTCTTTTGACTTGAGAGTACTATGGAGCTAATGTGTTAAAATCATACTTTGATTATGGAAGATTACATAATAATAGATCATATTACATCTATAGCTGTGTATGTATTAAGGCTCATGAAGTGGAACACTACTCAAAAGAAAATTTATCTCCTTCAATACATAAGGCTAATGCCATCATAATTGGAATTTTTACGCAATGTCATAAGTATTTAGTTGAGCAATACAATTAACTTAGATTGACCAAAATAACTTTGAGGTCAAAATTTGGAATTTACTATACACAATATAAGAATGTGACCATGTGACCATTCATCAAGCTCTTGAATCTAAGTGACACGGTTTTGACAAAGAGACATAACATGCACGATATAGCAGTACTTAAGAATGCAACTTATATGAATACAAAGTGGCACTTCTCCCACTTTACCTAGATGATTTGGAAGCATCTAACGTTGCATCAACTTTTGTGCTTCAGCAAGTCACATACAGACTTCATTGTTTGAATTGTTCAAATATTACTAAGGATCAAGTGTTACATTTAATGAGCTCACAACCATAACTTTCAACGTTCCTTTGAAATTAGCTTAATAAAATAATTTACAGAAGTAATAAATTATCATAAAGAATTCATATTATGGCTATATTAGTTTATTTATTTAGTTTTAATGGCATTGGTGGGCTTAAAAGTAAATTACACACACACATACATAAACACATACATATTACTTTTATACATTTATTTAATTTGTTTAATAAACCAAAATAATAACTAATAAATTACAAATATTTTTTATATGGTTGAAAATTGTTAATAATGTATTGACAATATCGGGTTGGCTATGTTTGAAAGGTTTACGGAGTTTAAACATGTAATTGTTGTTAACGAAGAGAAAGAGGTAAAAACTTAGGTAATGTTTGGTTTGGAAACAAGTTTTGTGTTTTCGATATTTGTATGTGTGGGAGTGGAGGAGCTGAAACATCCTAGTTGATCCAATAATGGGAAGAAGATGTTGATATTCTCCGAAAGGCGGAAAACAATTTTCCAATCACTTTCGCAATTTTGTGTATTTTAAAGTACACGTTGAAAATGCAAAACAAAAAGCTAAAAGTTTAAACCAAACATTACCTTAACATTCCTGACTTAAAGTTAGGAAAGTGAAGAGATATATGATGTTATAAATAAGAACGTAGAATATTCATTTCTCTAGAACACAAACTTTTCTTCATGCTAAGATATTTTCAATAATTGGTATTGGACAACAATTATAGAGTAAGAGAATGAGATCTCAAAGGAGGAGGCTACCAATTCGATGTGTTAACAGTTAGCTAATCATCGAAGTATTATTTCATATTTCATATTATATATTATATTTTCCATTATTTTTTCAATAATTGAAATCCTTGATGCAACGGTTAGGTTACCTACATGGTGATGTAAGCGCCCAGGTCCAAGTCTGGAAACATCCTCTTAGCGGTGCGAGAGAAAGGGCGTGACATACATTACCAAGCGCCTCAGAACCCACTATCGTGCGGAAGCCTTATGCAATGGGTTTCACCATTAGTTTTTTGATATTTGAAATTATTATAACAAAATTAATCATGCGAGGCTTAAAAAATATCAATTTTAATTAGTTTTAGGAGTTATTAAAACTTTATTTTTATTTTAAGTAATAATAATTTTTTTTGAATTAACCATTATGAAGATGATAGTTATTTTTTGTTTCTTAATATGTATGTGTATGTGCATATGTATGTATGAATATATGCATGTATAAGTTATTAATTTGATTTTTGAAAAGTTATTTATAGTTACAATAGTTTCAATACCATAATTTTATTATATATACATACAAAATAAAGACATTAGTTTCAGTTTATGTGACATATGAAAAAGGAAGAGATAAGGTCCTGGATTTTGTTAATAACTAGTTGGAGGTTGGTCTACTAATGATCTTTCCCACTTAATTCCAAATGGACCTCACAATAACCTCCTCCAGAGCCTTATTCACTCTTTGCCTCTTCTCAACTTTGATCACCTACCTCCTATCATTCTCATCTCTCTCCTTGACATCGACAATGTTGGTTAAGGGGATCGACTCTGTAGTCCTCGATTGTCTATATGAAGTTAAGAGTGAAGTGGTGACACCATTTATTGGTCAGGTTCTGAAAGGGTAGAGGAACATTCTATTGTTGTTCAATTGATGCCCAGGATGTGCCCGTGGTGCAGGGAAACAACTCGACATAGTTAATGTCCATATCTACGAAAAATAAAAGGTTCATGAGAAACAAAACCAAAATATGATACATGCAACTTTTTCATAAGTTAGGCACATAAAAATTGATTAGATAAGTATCAATTGCACCAATTGGCTACAATCAAGTATTATTCCTATAAATCAATAGGGCATTGCACCTCGCTTTCTTTGCCATCGCTCAGTTCCTTCCCCGGCTATGGTGAATTTGAAGTTGAAATGGAAATGGGGGAAGGACAAAGAAGAGGGTTATACTCGACCTTAGTCTCACTACACGTCCTTTCAAAAGGCAGATGGTCAAGATTTGGCGTGTCACTAAAATATTCAGCTAATGAATCCTTACATGTACCCTCACCAAGAAAGGCATTAGCTTGCAAGGCACCTTGATTTTTGTCACGACCCGATTTTTCGATGCCTGAAAATCGACATCAATATGTCCACTGTATTAAATGCCGAACAATCGAATGTCGGAAAACCAGACCGTAAGGGAAAGAAGGAGGAAGAAGAAGAGAAAACAAAACAACAATAGAATCTCACAATCACAATGGAACAATGTATAATAGATAAATGACCGATCTTCATACAAAAAAACTGTAATTGTTTTATTTATACATCATCAGAGTACAACAACAAAAGCACAACACTGGACAGTTATGATAACTTGTCCATACCAAGTTGAATATACAACATTCCATACACAATGGAGATACGTCTCGCCATCCAGCACATCCCCTAAGCTCCATAGCCGTCCTTCCAGAATATGTACTCTATAATACTCGGTCTGACCCGAGCATTATAGTTAAATAACACCCAAGTCAGTCTGGAAAACCAGCGTGAAAAAACACGCTTAATTGGATTATTAAAGTTTTCAAAATCCTTTTGATATCAAAGGTATCTCATAAGACCATGCCACAAATAAACATGCCGGGTTTTTACCTTACGATAACCAAAACATTTCTTATCAAATCCTCTGATATTACAGTAGTGTCTGTATACAAATACTTACTAAAATAGCCGAAATTGTTACATTCATTAAATTCCAGCATAATAGGTATACAAACAAGTCCGAAGGCACTTATTGGAGATTGGGTTTCCATTAATGGCAGGGCTACTGGGGTACTGCCCGTCACAATACCTGGTCTAGATCAGAGTACCGAGGATCCACCCTGATCCCCTGGAACACAAGACCGGAGCTACCCCTTACTGGATAGTCCAAATAAGACCATCCCACGGTTAGGAAGGGCAACCACCCACACAGTCGAAAAAAGGGACATCTAGACAGGGATGATCGTACCCTAATTGGTTGCTAGCCACTTAGTCTTAGTGCACCTCCCATATTTCAACCATTCCCAGTTGATGAGGCTCGAGGCTATGCGTTACCTTTTTAGCACACGTACACTTAGAATGCTCATCGTCCCTCTGACGATGTTCTAATAGCATTCTTCCATACAAGTCTGTTCGAGGTCCGAACGGAACCAAATTTACTAATCCTACTACATCCATTTTGGAATCACCCTCAAGATTAGTAGCTATTAGCCTTTGCACTTTAATGCTCCATCTTCGACTCCAAGCTCTTGTCTTCCTTACGAAAACGTTCAAACCAGATCAAAGTGGTTTTCGAGAAATTGATCCCGATCCCGGTCTCTTCGAAACGATCAGCGCATTGGTCCATATTGATAGTCGGTTATTTAACTATCATATAACGTCCACCAACAACCATCGGGCCTTAATAATTTCCCAAATTATTTATTTCAAGATATCTATGAAAGATATTTTTCTACACTTCAACCTTTTGAAAATAGTTTTCAAATCACTTTTCTCTTGCGGAATAAATTTCCACTCAATTGTTTTTTCAACTAAAAATCACCAAGTCATAATACTTTAGATTTTTAAATAATTTAAATCACTTTATCCAAAAATATATACTTTAAAACACTTAAAATAAACACTTTTTAAAACACTTAATTTGAAATACTAGTTATGAAATTTTATACTAATTTTTCAAATAAAAACTTAAGCCAAACTACTTTTAAAATAAAGCTACTTTATAAAATATAAATATTTAATAATTATCTTTTAAATCATAATACCAATTTAATCTTTAAAATAATTACTACTATAACTAACTTAATAAATATTTACCTTTAAAATTTTAAGCAACTTAAATAATAATTTCCTAAAAAACATTCCTTTAAAACAACTTTAAAACTTTCAACTTATACTTAAAAATCTGATTTGAAAACATACATGGCTTTTCAAGAAAATACACTGTCCATTCCAAAATAGTCCATTTAATCAGTTAATAAATCCTTCTCAATTTATTTCCAATTTTAATTTACGTCCAAACCCCATAAATTTCTTTCAACACTTTATAAATAAAACCACTTTTTATTTTTAAAACACATTTCAATCTCTTTATAATCACTTTCAAAAATATATACTTAAATTATTACATTAAGTTTACTAAAATTACTTAATTAAAAATAATACTTAAGAAATTCTATTAGAGTTTCTGAGTAAAATTTAAACAAAATTTCCTTTTAAAATAAAGTTATTATATCAAATATTTATGTTAAATTCCTTTTTAAAAATCATAATACTAATTTACCTTTAAAAATAATTAACTACCATAATTAACTTAAATAAATATTTACTTTTCTCTTAAAAATAATTAAAATAATAAATTTTCTAAAACATTATAAAAAAACATTCTTAAACTTCTGCTTTATGCTTCGAAATCTTTTCTTTGAAAATATACTTAGATTTCCAGGACAAATATACTTCCAACTTTAAAAATAAAATCACCTTTTATTTTTAAAATGAATTGCACCTTTTCTTATACATTCCACAGGAATCTATACTTTCAATTTTATCCACTAATAACTTCATTTATAAACCAATTTACAAATTTCCATTTCTCATTTTTCTATAAATCATAGTTTCCAAAACACTAAATCGATTCCAAACCGATTTCCTAGTTTAAAATTCCCTTTACAATTTATTACTCGATTTATCCAATTCCCAATAGTTATTTACTTAAGAATTTTCTTTTCATTTCCTTTTAAAATCCAAACTTAATATATGCATTTTTCCATTTCTCAAAATACCCATATATATTCAGCTAAGCATAGCTTCAATAATTTCAATCCCCAATATAATTAATATAATCTATCACAGATCATCAAATAAATCACATCGCTGAATATAAAATAAATTCAATGTTTTGAGGAATCAAATTGGATCTCTCTAACCAGTTTCCCTGCATCCACGGATGTTAGCAAAATATTAAATACCAATCCCACTTCGAGGGGGATATCGCGGTATATAGGGTCATGCGGGGCGCATAGGGTCTCATCCGCTATATAATGTGGGAATCAATCACTCCAATATACACACACACATACACACTATCACATCCAAACTGATAATAAATCTAATTTAAATTTTAACTATTTAAATTAGCTGATAATCCAGATGTGAGTGAGATTAACTCACCTTTGATTTTTTGTTTGCAAATCTGATCCACACCAGCTTGTTTCTCCATGATTTTAGACCTTGTATAAACATTACATCGTTTATAAATATTTGAAATAATCGAACGATCAAATACCATTTAATAAATTTTACTAATGATTTAATTTTAAACTAGTAACTTTCATTTTGAAACTATACATACACTTATAAAAATAGATTATATATTTTAGAAATCTAACTTTTATGAATTCTTCAAACATTTTTAAAAATTCCTATATGTTTTTCAAAGTCTTTTCTATACAAACTTTTTCCATATTTATATACATATATTCAAAATATGTGGATGTGTGTGTATATATATATATATTATACTTTCCTTTACTATATACATATATATAAATCTTTAAAATAAATTGTTTTTATGAACTTTACTGTAATGTTTTTATTTCCCTACTTCTGCATATATGTATATATGTATGTATGTATGTATTTATGTATGTATATAAGTGTGCATTAACCTTATTGTGAAAATTTCCCTCACAACAGTTTATAGTCGAAATATATTTGTAAACTTCTGAATTTAACAATCTAGTTTAACATTTAGTTTTTAAATTAAGCTATAAATATACCTGATAGCATTCCCCAAAACTGCCAACTTCCGCTGAAACTCGCGACTTCCAGATGATGACCAACCAAGCACACAACCGATCGAGCAAAGGCTATGCTTGCAACTCTGACAACGACCCTTCTATTTGAATAAAAGCAGGATGAAAATGCTGAGGTTGAACCTCCAAGCGGCTTCCACATGCCCCAATGCTCTGCCCATCCATTTGCCGATGCCCACCTCACTCGTGTACGAAGACGAGCGCCCAATCTTCTTATTCGAACCCTAGACATCTTGCAAATCGCTGCTCATCCTTTCTCGACCCACTCGCGTCCAACATCGACAGACTTGAACCTACCCTCGACCATGAAATCGGCCTCTTCCCCAAAGTCAAGCACCGGTCTCGACTGAGATCGAGATGCTGCCCTTACTCGGTCGAACGACCCGCAATCTACTTGAGAGAACTTCGAACGCGATCAAGATTCCTCCGATGTCGGCCATTTATTTATTTTTTTTAAAACTGCCATCGATTGGATTTTGAATGAGGGCGGCCATGGATTTTGAAGGAGAGATCGATTGTTTTTAAAACGCTCGACTATTTGTTTTGGTTTTATATTTTGAGAATGAAGATGCATTTCTCTTCTTTTTAAAAAAATGTGTGTTAAACTAGAGAGGACACGTGCTTTAAATTTCTTTACGTGTCTACGCTTGCTACAGTGTTTCAATGCAATTATATTATTTATATTTGAATTTAAATTCAAATTTCAATCGTCTTGATTACCGCAACTCACGATCTCGACCTTTTATCGAGGCATGTCGCTAGGCATTCATAAGGTCATGCCCATATTCTGAATGCAATGGAAAAGGTTTCGATTTCCAATTCGATCGTATAAAGAAGATAGCTTTTGGACCCTATAAGTATATTGAATTTTCGATATGAATTTCAGTGCATTTATATACCGTACGATCACACAAAAACCCAAAAGCAACGAAATTTGAAATCTGATAATAATAAAATATTACGGGTCCAATGTAATTAGTTTCATCGAATTCCGAGACTATGCATCGAAAGGCTATTTTTAAATATCGATTTAAAAAATATATTTTTAAAACTAAATAAATCCCTTTTAAATTCAAGTTTAATACTTTACTATCTTCAGTACTATCAATATAAATTGTAAAAGCCTTTAAATTATTTTTAACAAGCTTAAAATTGCAGATTCAACTATTTACCCAATTTCCAATTATTTAATTAAATAATTAAATCACTTAATAAATTATGGCATTTGAAATTCAAGTTAGAAATTAAGTTTTAAATATTTAAAATCAATTAAATATTCCAATTTAAAATGTCCAAAATTCTGGGCCGTCGCATTCCTCTCCCCTAAAAAGATTTTCATCCTCGAAATTGCTAGTTAAGAAGAATGATCCATAACCCGTTAACTACTTCCCCAATCCAAATAGTTCAACAACTTACCCACCCATCTTTTATAAAAGACACACTATCATTCTTACTAACTTCCCAAACTCATCCATAGACTCCAACCAATATTTTTTTTACCTCAACCATTCAAATTATATTTTTAAACCCAAATTTTAAATTATCAAACTTTTCTCAAAAAATTTCTAACTCCCTAAATTTCAAAAAATTCACCACCGTCTCCTTTGCGCGGCTAGCTCGGCACAACTACAAAACGCCTCTATGGGCCCTAAATTTTCAAAAGAAAAACAAAAGCCAAATGGCTAGATCAGAAAATCATCAAATTTCATATACCAATTTAAATACATACCTTTTATCGGGCTATACAATTTTTATCTTTTGAAATCAAAATCATCAATTTCCTTTTTGCATTTGAATACCTATATACTACTTAGCAATAAAATCCAATCACAGAATTCAAAATCATTTATTCATTTCTTTTACAAAATTTTCAATATTAGCTTCACTTATGCCCGTACGATGCACATATACCATCTGTATGCAACATCAAATTTGATCGCTAACTCGATCATACAATTTCACTTCCGAACTAGAATCGTCCACTTGACTTCCTAGTGCAGACTCAGATCTGGTCCTTGATCAGAAACCGTCATTCTCCTTGCATAGCCATTTACTCTGATAGATAATTTCTAGAATCAATCAAAAATCCATATCCATGGTTCGCCGTTGAAAACCAAGTGGAAAATCCTAACTCGGATTGATATAACTATCTCGAAATTTTGTGCCCGAATCTGGATCAAATCGCTATGAGAATAAAATAATATACATACTTCCTATGTATTTATCTCAATTGATTATTAGCTATATACATTATCTTTTTATTCACATTTGATTTCCATACTCCTATTCTCAATTATCCCATTTCACTCTTACTTAATCGTCCTTCAAATATTAACTTGTAATATTTTTTCCAATACCAATTTTTACTTGAGAATTTCATCATTTACCTTCCTTAAGTTTATTATAAATATTCTATATACTTTAATATTTATTTTTACTACATTACTTAAGCTTTTATATCTATTTTTATTTGACTCAAATTTTCAATTCCATTCTGAATTCAATTTACCTTTCATTTTTTTCAATATTGAATTCTATTCACTTTTTTCTCAAACCACGTTCAATTAATCATTTCTTTAATTAGTCCCACTACTAATTTATTTTAAATCTTAATGGATTTTATTTTCCAAACTCTTATTATTTAGTTCACTTCGAACTAATTGTACCACTTTACTTGCTTAATCCAATCCAAATTGAGTTCTAATATTCAGCTTAAATTCCATTTACTTACAGTTTAAATTAGTTTGTTCATTCACAATTCATTTCCAACTTAATAATTTTATTTGAATGCCCATTCCTTTAGCCCACCTAGGCTTATTTCCATAAATCCACTTTTATTATAAGTTAATTCAGTTGCATTCCAACCTAATCCAAATTTCTAACTTTTATAAGTTTTCCAACTTATTTACTTTCCATTCCTAACTTCTTTTAATTTAATTCATTTAATAGGCTTACATTCTAACTTATTTCGTTTTCTTACTTACTTCAAATCTTTAACTCTTTTTCAAGTTAAAATTTTCTATTTCAAATTTTACTAGTTATCAAACCCATTAATATTTCCATAAACATTTTAAATAAGATTCTAGAGTTTTTAAAACAATTACTCAACATTTCAAAAATCATTTTTGAAATCAATTATATATACATAATTCATTTGCATATAAAATTATCCTTTGAGTTTTAAAACCAACCCAGTTTTGCAAATAACTCCAATTTAAAACATTTTGGTAGCAATTCCTCTCTTGGAAACTCGAAAATGAACACCGATGATGTCGCGATCATCATCGGAATTATTTTCCAGCGACAGAAAAGTGTTTAGTGCTTTATTTCTTTAAAAACCCTTTTCAAATATTTTTAAATTCCAAAGCTCACCAGATTTCAAATCCAATTCAAAAATATTTCTGAAATAATATCACTATTATTTCTCCAAAGCCGTTGAAAACCCTTTCCAAACCCAAAGGAATTTAAAATTTTCCCAAAATTTTAAATTTTAAATTCTTCCAATCTTTATTCAAACGTTAATATGGAATTTTATCTCATTTCAATTATAAATCATGTTTATAATTCACATTTACAAATCTCCTTCCGTTATATAAATTATTCGTTAACTTTGGTTATAACATTATTTACTTATTTCAATTTCCACACAGAAATTGATAATAATTTAATATCATCACTTCCTAACAATCATGCAACCATATATATACTATAATGATTTCTAAAAATTATTCCTTTTATAATAAAAATAATTTGGGCAAAGTTGTTTCATTTACCCCATTTGAAGCAGTACTATGTCGGTTTATCTTGTTTAAGAGTTTAGAAGCCCCTATCGATGACATGGCGTTCCATATATCGACCAGAATCCATAAACACTCAACCGATAAGTCAACACAATATTAAAACAGTTTTTCATATTCACTAGCAATTACACGCTCATAGCTATTAATACACTCAACTCATTCTAGAGTACTACTGACTCTATTTCTAATGAGTAATCCCCACCAGAGCCAAGGTTCTCGCTTAACCTTCAGCTCTGATACCAACTGTCACGAACCGATTTTTCGATGCCCGAAAATCGACAACAATACGTCCACTGTATTAAATGCCGAACAATCGAATTCCAAAAAACCAGACCGCAAGGGAAAGAAGAAGGAGGAAGAAAAGAAAACAAAACAACATCAGAATCTCACAATCACATCGGAACAATATATAATAGATAAATGACCGATCTTTATACAAGAAAACTGTAATTGTTTTATATATACATCATCAGAGTACAACATCAACAAAAGCACAACACTGGACAGTTATGATAACTTATCCACGCCAAGCTGAATATACAACGTTCCATACACAACGAAAATAAGTCAGATACGTGTGATACGTCTCGCCATCCAGCGCATCCCCTGAGCTCCATAGCAGTCCATCCGGAATTTGTACTCTATAATACTAGGTCTGACCCGAGC
The DNA here is from genome assembly GCA_030765085.1 of Allium cepa. Taxonomy (NCBI): domain Eukaryota; kingdom Viridiplantae; phylum Streptophyta; class Magnoliopsida; order Asparagales; family Amaryllidaceae; genus Allium; species Allium cepa. Next base: position 942,414,333 of record CM060945.1, on the reverse strand, counting down.
ATTATAGTTAAATAACACCCCAGTCAGTCTGGAAAACCAGCGCGCGAAAACATACTCAATTGGATTATTAAAGTTTTCAAAATCCTTTTCAAATCAAAGGTATCTCGTAAGACCACGCCAAAAATAAACATGTCGGTCATTTACCTTATGATAACCAAAACATTTCTTATCAAATCCTCTGATATTATAGTAGTGTCTATATACAAATACTTATTAAAATAGCCAAAATTGTTACATTTATTAAATTCCAACATAATAGGTATACAAACAAGTCCGAATGCACTTATTGGAGATTGTGTTTCCATCATAGGCAGGGCTATAGGGGTACCGCCTATCACAGTACTTGATCTAGATCATAGTATCGAGGATCCACTCCGATCCCCTGCAACACAAGACCGGAGCAACCCCTTACTAGATAGTCCGAATAAGATCATCTCACGGTTGGGATCAGAAACCGCCCACACAGCCGGAAAAAAAGGGACATCTTGACAGGTATGACCTTACCCTAATTGGTTGCTAGCCACATAGCCTTACTGCACCTCCCTGTTTTAGCCATTCACAATTGATGAGGCTCGGGGCTATGCGTTACCTTTTTAGCACACTTACACTTAGAATGCTCATCGTCCCCCCTGAGTTCTGATAGCATTCATCCATACAAGTCCGTACTTCCGATCGAAGGCTCTACTCCTACTACAATTTTGGAATCACCCTCAGGATTAGTAGCGATTAGCCCTTGCACTTCACTGTTCCATCTTCGACTCCAAGCTCTTGTCTTCCTCACGAAAACGTTCAAGCCGGATCGAAGTGGTTTTGGAGAAATTGATCCCGATCCCGGTCACTTCGAAACGATCAGCGCATTGGCCAATATTGATAGTCGGTTATTTAACTATCATATAACATCCACAAACAACCATCAGGCCTTAATAATTTCTCAAATTATTTATTTCGAAATATCTATGCAAGATATTTTTCTACACTTCAACCCTTTGAAAATAGTTTTCAAATCACTTTTCTCTTGCGGAATAAATGTCCACCCAATTGTTTTATTTCTACTGAAAATCACCAAGTCATTATACTTTAGATTTTTAAATAATTTAAATCACTTTATCCAAAAATATGTACTTTTAAACACTTAAAATAAAAACTATTTAAAACACTTTATTTAAAATACTAGTTATGAAATTTTATACTTATTTTTCAAATAAAAACTTAAGCCAAACTACTTTTAAAATAAAGCTACTTCATAAAATATAAATATTTAATAATTATCATTTAAGTCACAATACCAATTTAATCTTTAAAAAACTTACTACTATAACAAACTTAATAAATATTTACCTTTAAAATTTTAAACAACTTAAATAATAATTTCTCAAAAAACATTCCTTTAAAACAACTTTAAAACTTTTAACTTATATTTAAAAATCTGCTTTGAAAACATATTTGGCTTTTTAGAAAAATACACTTTCCATTCCAAAATAGTCCATTTAATCATTTAATAAATCCTTCTCGATTTATTTCCAATTTTATTTTACGTTCGAACCCCTTAAATTTCTTTCAACAATTTAAAAATAAAACCACATTTTATTTTTAAAACACATTTCCATCTCTTTATAATCACTTTCAAAAATATATACTTAAATTATTACATTAAGGCTACTAAAATTACTTAAATAAAAATAATACTTAAGAAATTCTATAAGAGTTTCTGAGTAAAAATTAACCAAAATTTCCTTTTAAAATAAAATTATTATATTAAATATTTATGTTAAAATTCCTTTTTAAAAATCATAATTCTAATTTACCTTTAAAAAAATTAACTACCATAATTTACTTAAATAAATATTTAATTTTCTCTTAAAAATAATTAAAATAATAAATTTTTTAAAACATTCTAAAAAAACATTTTTAAACTTCTAGCTTATACTTCGAAATCTTTTCTTCGAAAATATACTTAGTTTTCCAGGAAAATTATACTTCCAACTTTAAAAATAAAATGACCTTTAATTTTTTAAATGAATTACACCTTTTCTTATAAATTCCACCTGAATTTATACTTTCAAATTTATCCACTAATAAATATTCCACTTCATTTATAAGCCATTTTACAAATTTCCATTTCTCATTTTCCTTTAAATCACAGTTTAAAACACTAAATCGATTCCAAACCAATTTCCTGGTTTAAAATTCCCTTTACAATTTATTACTCGATTTATTCAATTCTCAATAATTATTTACTTAAAAATTTTCTTTACATTTCCTCTCAAAATCCAAACTTAATATATACATTTTTCCATTTCTCAAAATACCCATATATATATTCAGCCAAGAATAGCATTCAACAATTTCAATCCCCAATATAATCTATCACAGATCATTAAATAAATCACATCGCTGAATATAAAATAAATACAACGTTTTGAGGAATCCAGTTGGATCCCTCTAGCCTATTTCCCTGCATCCACAGATGTTAGCACAATATAAAAAACCAATCCCGCTTCGAGGGGGATATCGTGGTATATAGGATCATCCGCTATTATACAGGGCGCATAGGGTCTCATCCGCTATATATTGCGGGAATCAATCACTCCAATATATATATAAATACTATATAATATCACATCCAAACTGATAATAGATCATCAATTGAAGCAATCAATCCAATAATTTAAATTTTAACTATTTAAATTAGCTGATAGTCCAGATGTGAGTGAGATTAACTCACCTATGATTTTTGTTTGCAAATCCAATCCACATCGGCTTGTTTCTCCATGATTTTAGACCTTGTATAAACATTACATCATTTATAAATATTTGAGATAATCCAATGATCAAATACCATTTAATAAATTTAACTAATGATTTAATTTTAAACTAGTAACTTTCCTTTTGAAACTATATGTACACTTATAAAAATAGATTGCAGATTTCAAAAATCTAACTTTTATACATTCTTCAAACATTTTTAAAAATTCCTATATATTTTTCGAAGTCTTTTCTATGTAAAATTTTTCCCTGTTTATCTACATATATTTAAAATATGTGGATGTGTAAATATATATATTTATATTATACTTTCCTTTACTATATACATATATATATATCTTCAAAATAAATTGTTTTTATGAACTTTACTGTAATATTTATATTTCCCTACTTCTGCATATATATATATATATATATATATATATATATATGTCTGCATATACCTTACTGTGAAAATTTCCCTCACAACGGTTTATAGTCGAAATATATTTGTAAACTTCTAAATTTAACAATCTAGTTTAACATTTACTTTTTAAATTAAGCTATAAAATATGCCTAATAGCATTCCTTAAAACTGTCGACTTCTACTGAAACTCGTGACTTCCAGATGAACACCAACCAAGCACAAACGATCGAGCAAAGGCTATGCTCGCTACTCTGACAACGATCCTTCTCTTTGAATAAAAGCAGGATGAAAATGCCGATTGTCGAACCTCCAAGCGGCTTCCACATGCCCCAATGCTTTGCCCATCCATTTGCCGATCCCCCACCCGACTCGCGTATGAAGACGAGCCGTCCAATCCCCTTACTCAAATCCTAGACATCTCGCAAATCGTTGCTCGTCCCTTCCCCACCCACTCGCGTCCATCATCGACAGACTTGAACCCACCCTCGACCATTAAATCGGCCTCTTCCCCAAAGTCAAGCATCGGTCTCGACTAAGATCGAGCTGCTCCCCTTACTCGATCGAACGGCCCGTAATCTACTCAAGAGAACTTCGAACGCGATCAAGATTCCTCCGATGTCGACCATTTATTTATTTTTTATAACTTCTGTCGATTTGATTTTGAATGAGGGCGACCATGGATTTTGAAGGAGAGATCGATTGTTTTTAAAATGCTCGACTGTTTGTTTTGGTTTTATATTTTGAGAATGAAGATGCGTTTCTCTTTTTTTTAAACGCGTGTTAAACCAGTGAGGAAACGTTTTTAAATTTCTTTACGTGTCTTTGCTTGCTACAGTGTTTCAATGCAATTATATTATTTATATTTGAATTTAAATTCAAATTTAAATCGTCTTGATTACCGCAACTCACCATCTCGACCTCCTATCGAAGTGTGCCGCTAGGCATTAATAAGGTTATACCCCTATTCCGAATGCAATGGAAAAGGTTTCGAGTCCCATTTCGATCGTATAGAGAAGACAGCTTTTGGACCCTATAATTATATTGAATTTTCAATATTAATTTGAGCTCAATTATATACCGTACGATCACACGAAAACCCTGAAAGCTACGAAATTTGAAATCCGATAATAATACAATATTACGGATCCAATGGAACTAGTTTCGTCGAATTCCAAGACTGTGCCTCGGAAGGCTATTTTTAAATATCGATTTAAACAATATATTTTTGAAACTGAACAAATCCCTTTTAAATTCAAGTTTAACATTTTTACTATCTTCAGTACTATCAATATAAATTTTACAAGACTTTATATTATTTTTAACAAGCTTAAAATTGCATATTCAACTATTTACCCAATTTCCAATTATTTAATTAAATAATTAAATCACTCAATAAATAGTGGCATTTGAAATTCAAGTTAGAAATTAACTTTTTAATATTAAAAATCAATTAAATATTCCAATTTCAAATGTCCAAAATTATGAGTCATCATAGTTTTCTTCTCCTCGACCAGAGCTTCCAGCATCAAGCCCAGTCTCCCACCGGTCAACTTGACGCTCCTCTTATTCATCTTCTTTATTGTCGTCCCTTCCTCTATGGGTATCTAGAGACTAATCCCTTTCTTCTCCAAAAGCGACACCCTTAGTGACCTCAGCCGCCGTCACCTCTCTTCTCCCCACCATGCTCGGCTTGAACTTAGCCTCTACTCTATACATGCCTTTATTCTGCGCGAGTAGGCCAACTAAATTTAACACGTCGTCATGGAAGACTTCTCTTACCAAAGTTCCACATTGAAAGCGAATATATCCATGCACATAGCTTAAATCGAGCCTCATCGATTTCTCATTGCGATGATGTGTGTTCTACAAGTGAAAATATACACATCAATTGCTGAAAACACTTCAGTGAATTAAGAAACAAACAAAGTAACAAATGTTTATCAATGACCTAAAATCTTAGGTAGTGAACATTAAAGTGACTTTCCCTGTTCTGCATGAAAAAAAATAATACGTTCTTGAATGCTATAATACAGTTGAGAAAATCTGAAATGGGGTTGGCTAATACCTTGCAAGAAGGTAATGATAACCACCCATATACCCATAAAAGGATCCATTGCAGGACATATATATGGTTAATAAAGCCCGACGATACGACATCAATGTCATGCCACTTATAGATGATACGAAGCATAGCAAAAGTGCTATAAGAGTTTGTCACAAGTTTCAAAAGGACCATATAATTCAATTTATGAAATTTATGTAGAAGGGGGGAAGATGAAGCAAAGGCTCACATTGATTATACACCAAAGCCTTGGTAAAGTAACCATTTGAGGGTAGATAGGATGGTCTTCATTTCGAGCAAGCTATAAACCCTATAGAAGAAGACGTTCATGAAAAACTGAGCCCTTCACCACTACATATTGGTCACAAGAGTGGGATCTCCCATGTATGGAGCATCAAAGGAAGGGCAATCCAAGCATGGTTGTTAAAATTACCATTCTGCGAGCCATTTATTTTCAAATCATGAAACTCAAAATAATAATTACTAAACCTCCCCTTAGTTGAACTAATGGACTAATCATAACTACGTGATTTGACAACTTATTATTTTAATAAGCTCAAAATTAAAGGGAAGGTGAACTCCTCGGGACCAACCCTGTCATGTTCTCCTAAGACAACCCCGAACACTATAAGACCTAAGCACTTGAGCACTATGTCAGCAATTTTTTTAATTAAGCCATGTTATGGTATTTGGTGTTATGGCTACTAAAATGGAAACAAAATATTTTTACAAGTATTCCTACATATGTAGGGGGAGTTTGGTAATTTCTTGTGTGCCTAAAAAGTGAACTGTAGGTTTATGCAAAAAGGCCAAAATTTTAAATGATCGTCTTCATTGGTTTAGATCTAAAACAAGGCCAATTCTATTTTAACTCAGAAAAATGCTGAGTTCCCCTCCCCCTTCAAAAAAAACCATACACATCTCTTGTTTTATCGAGTTTCCTCCATTGTTTTCAGTTTTTCCCCTGCCTTGTTCGCTTGACCAAATTAAATTCTTTCGGTAAAAAATGCTATAATAGGAAGTTAATTTGCAATATTTAATAGGTGATACTTTTCAGCAGATGTATCAGATTTCAATTTCGTTTCCACCATTAAATCGCAAATTTTATTATCTTAAGATCCGTATGTGATATGTTTTGATGAATTTATTTTAAAAATTTTACCGTGGCAAATATTTGCCATAGTTAAAATGTCAAATATTTGCTAGCCCGATAAATATTTGTCACCGCTACAATGGCAAATATTTTCCATAGCTATAATGACAAATATTTTCCACTCTTACAATGGCAAATATTTAAAAAAAATCCTTCGAAAAATATCATATATAGATCTTAACAAAAAGATAATAAAATTTGCGATTTAATGGCGATACATCTACTGAAAGATATCACGTGTTAAATATTGTAAATTAACCTCCCATTATAGCAGAATTTTTCACTGGTAAAATGGATGAGAGGGTATTTTTTTTCTTTATTTTTTTAATGGGGAAAACTGTTTAAATAGAATTAGCCCTAAAACAAATACAACAAGCATTTTAGAAACAAATTGGATGATTGAACAAATTGCATGACATCATAGTAGCAAATCAATATTTCAAACTGATTTTAGCAATGGTAAATCAACATTACATGATTCAGAAGGGTTAATGCCAGAGACAAAAGAAGAAGCATCCCAAATAAATATTGTTATCATAGTTTAAAAGGCTACAAACAATCTAGAAACTACTAAAGCATCATAAAGCCAAAAAATTTCTAACCCAAATCGAATCTACCGCAACTTGCTATGGTAATTTACAATGAGTGGAGATAAAGAGGATAACAACAATAAGATCACAACAATAAGCAAAGTAAGTTACCAGATTGTAGAAACTAAAAGAAAATTTAAAGCTTTTATGAGAGTTTTAATGACATAGAATAGTTATCCAAAAGTGTAATTAGGAGATAAAAAGAAGGTCGAGGAGTATATACAAAGACGGTCAAAATCGTAATCCTCCATCTTAGTTGAACAAGAAATTTTATTTGGTCGTTGGATCGCACCCAAGTGAGATGATGGATGGGGAAAACAAGGAAAAAGTTCTACAATACAAAGAACCAAATTGCACAAGATATTGCTTTGTGTCATCAACAATAAATTAAAAAGACATCACATACTCATCCTTTCTCACTCACAAGGGAAGGCTTGGGTGGGGAAAGGGGGTAAATGTTTTTCTAGAAATTGTCTAAACAAATTTCAACTAGATCATAATTCCAGTTACTTATCCAATCGAGCAGTCCAAGACCAAAAAGGCCCATGAAGCAACAAGAGAGCACAAGTTGGCCTGGAGTGCTGCAAGCCAATAAGGACCCAAGCAGAGTCCGAAATGAATGTAGAACATTGTTGCTTGAAGCACATAAACTCTACCATGACAACAAACTGAGCATTACGCACTTACTATAACACACAATATCCTCTCCATCTCGAACCTTATTACCATTATCGTAGGCGACCGGACTCCCTTTCTGACTACCTCACCCACATATATCTACTCATCGAGAAATAGTTGCATGTCCACCTGCTACAAACCAGAGACCATTTCTTCGACCACCTCTATAATAGCTATCCAAATGACTCGCTCTTGATAAATTCCATAACCGATTATCATTACTATATCAAATTCACATTATTATCGAATTAGATCCCAATTAATCAATAATCTATCAACTTCACTCCCTGATTTTAGTAGCATTGGAACCGTTGACCTATGAATTTCTTTAATTACATAAATTGATAACTCACAACACCCACACATACATGCCGAAACCACATAGGCAAATCTTTATAAAGACATCTCCTACTATGTATAATAAAGACATTGTTTTTTTCTAATATCATAATTATATACAATTTTCTCACAAACCATCACTTTGTAATTTATAATCTTCTTAGAACAATAATAAGGTTAAAAATTTGACCGGACATAAGTTCAACACAAACAGAACCATTATAAATCTCTATGTACCTATTACACAATTGCATTTACTACAACCCTATTCAATCATCTTTTGCAATTTCTTCTTTGGGATACACTCAGTACCTAGAGATCTTCATGACTCAACATAATTCCAAGGTTGGAGAATAAAACCGTCAATAAGTTGATTTTGACCCAAAACAATAAATAGAGTTCAAAGAGGTAAGAGCCCAACATCTTTATGCTCAATGCTCTAGGCGAAACATCCATCAGGGGTGTGTAAAAGGTATCCTCCTCCGATTTCAGTGCAATTGTAAGGACCTGATTTTTCGACGCCCAAAAATCGACATCGATACGCCCACTGTAGTAAATGCCGAACAATCGAATGCCAAAAAACCGAACCGTTAGGGTTAAAGAAGAAGAAAGTAGAAGAAGAGATATAAACAATATCAAAATCTCAAAATCGCAGCTGAATAATATATAATAGATAAATGACTAATCTTTAAAATAAAGAATTATATCTGTTTATACATTATATCATCGGAGTCAAATACAACACAACAGCAGAATACAACATCATATACGTGTGATACGTCTCGCCATCCAGCTTGTGTCCTGATCTCCATAGCATACTTTCTTGACTTTGGTCCAGAACTACTGATAACCTGACTCTAGGCTGCTCGTGTGGAAAATTATGGGCACCCAGAGTTTAGAAAGGCAACAATAAACTTGGAGTCGGTCGTGGGACTGGTGTGAGATCTTAAAATAGTTATTTGCACAAAAGAAAAGGAAAAGAAATCCGTTCATGCTTTTGGAAAATGAAAATACCATAAGGCCTCCCGCCACACACACAATGCAATCGCACACTTGGGGAAGATTTCTGCTTATAGCAGTCAAATATACTTGATACGTGAAAATCCATTTGACATTATTATTAGTGCATAGTATAGAAAACATTTCGAAAGTATAATATTAATCTTAGCCAGCATAGGTACCATTATATTATGCCTACTATAGCTACCACCTAAGGTGGTAGGTTCTACAACTGAAATCGTAAAGGGCTCGTATTTTTTTGTTCGGATTTCCAACAAATGGTCAAGGATAAGGAGCTTCCTTTCCAAAAGGGTACGCCTATGGAGGGAAGCCCTGAGAACCTAACCGGATCTCTGCCAACACAAGGCCGGGTTACCTCTGTAACTAGGTGTGACGACCGCCCATGACTCCTGCACTAAACTAAGATATAGTGCGCTGTAAAGTGTGCCAGGCCGCCATGGACGATCATCAGGGTAAAGTAAACACAGAATAGCCTATCGTATTACTCACAGCGCATGGATAAAATACAATAGAAAGTATACATAGTGAAGCTCTATAGAACAGAAGTCTCATCATATAAGCTCACAACAATTTGATACAAACATCTGAACAGTCAATACATCAAGCCTCACTACATATCACTCAGAGAATATGAACAAACAGCGGAACATCCAGTACATATGGTAAGAAAACAATATGCAAAAGCCTCCAGCTCGTCTTCGTCATCAACAGCGTTGGCCACTAAGAACAGCACCTGTCACCTGCTACCTAGTCTGCCCATCCCAACATGGATGAACATCCCAAGGTAATAAGAGTTAAACATAAAACCTTGAGTCAGACAAAAGTCTTAGTGAGCAGTAAATCAACTATCAAACATACCAAAAGAGCATAAAGGGTAAAAGGAATAGGAACCCAACCATCCCACTCCACCTCTTTCTACAGTGATAGCCCCCAGACACACTAAGCAGAAGCAAACATAGCAATTCAGATATTCAAAGCAAAGCAATTATCACTCGAGTCAAGGTCGATGTTTTCCAAGTACAAACCCCCAAGGCCTAAACCAAGATCAGATAAGCACCCTGAAAACATCGCTCTTGGCCCAAGCGACGATACAACCAAACATCCAAACATCCATGACTCTGGCTATCACTGTTATCATTGCCTTGATTTCACCGTTAATTGAATGACCGTCACATTATCTCATCCATCCGCCAAGGGCTAATGGTAACCCCGGTTCTAGACATAACTCCGCACGTCGTCGCAGCCCGTGCCTAGGATTATCGAATCTTCCCAGAGTACTAGCACGTCGTCGCAGACCATCCCAACGTACTCTTGCTTTGAGCATGCTAGAACCTTCAATAACGATGAGATCTCAGCCTTCTAGTCATCCTCCTTGACGACTATTTTCATACTAGCTCAAGCGCCTCTCAAGCCAACTATTATCGACAAACTCGAACCACATCATCGAGTATCATCATGCTTGGGATGATCCCATCTGGATTAAACCAAGGCTTTCTCACATCATGCTTTGCTTTATCGCATCATAGCAAAGTCCCATCTCAACATCACCATCAAGTCTATCCATATGAGTTTCAACATCCGCTTCATATGCCACAAGCAGCTTTCCTTATTCAAGAGCCTTTCCACTTAGCTTTTGAATCATCTTCGACCAACTTGACCAAATCAAGTTATCAATCAACTAATCAATCAAATCAAACATTAATACAAGTAATCAATCAAACAAGATCTAAATAAACAATTACAGCAATAATGGCAATTTCGTAAATAAAGAGTCCAAATCTAATAAGTATGAATTCTAAGCAACATCCCTACAACTTAATGAATGAACTTGCATAGGTGAACATATAGTAAAATAGGTGTTGAATCATCATGAACCATAGATCTACATGCAGACTTAAAGAAAATGCATGGAATTGCTATCTTTAACACACAAACAAGCCACCGATCCGATATACTCCTTTAGGTCCGTGTGAGAGATAACCACCACTCACCGAATCACCTAAACACCTCAAAAACAACCAACTTTAGATCTGGACAGCAAAGAATCAAGCTTGATCCTCCAAAGCTCCGCTTCAAACGATGAAATCTCTCTTCGATAGATGGAGATCTTCAACTTTGGCTCTTGGATCTTCGATTTGATCTTCAATCTAGATGGAAGGAATCACAAGATTAAAGTGGAGAAAAGAAGTGAAGAAGTGTTGTAGTCGAGCTCTCAAAATAGCAGCACTTCATCGCTCCAAAATCCGGATCCCAAAAATGAAGATAGAACCGTGTATTTATAGGCCCTAAGTCGCCCGCCCCTAAGTCGTTCGCGACTTAGCGACCTAACCCTTAAGTCGTTCGCGACTTAGCGACATAAGCCTCCACGTGACCTAACACATAGCCGACTTAACAGACCCGAGTCAACGACCTAACTACCCCACAAGACCAACGATCTAACTGGTATGCAACATAACGACTTAGCACATGCCGCGACCTAACGACTTAGCCCATGCGCCTTTAGCGACCTAACTATGGTCGCGACCTAAACTAAGTCGCTCACGACTTAAGCCTTACACTAATGCACTAACATAACTACCCAGCGACCTAGGCCATTACGCGACCTAACATAAGTCGCTCCCTACTAGGTCCTTAACTCGCTCTATCTTGTTAATACTTAAGTCGCTTAACCATCCTACCGACCTAAGCCACTAACCTTTATGTCGCTCATCCCTATAGGTCGCTCAGTCCTAAAGGTCGCTCACTCCACTAAGTTGCTTGCTACTAGGTCGCTTAACCCCTTAAGCCGCTAACCACTAAGTCGCTAACTCCTATAGGTCGCTCAAATCCTTAAGTCGCTCCACCACCTTAGGTCGCTCATTCCTATAGGTCGGTCCACTCTTTTAACTCGCTCCACCGACCCAAACCACTACACGACTTAAACTTTGGTCGACCTAAATTGTGAACGACTTACTAACGGCCTAATAACAACAGTATTTTGATCCGTAAAAATACGGGTCGTTACACTAGGTAACCAACTGTCATGAGTATGTCATCCCCCGGTCATAACCGACCTTTACTGAGGCACCTCAACAACCAACAACCACATAAGTAAAATATTATGGGCTCCATACCAGAATATCACTTTTTATCCACACAGGCTAAAATCTTGGCTCCATTCCATATACCACTTTTTTTCTAAAAGGAAATGCACATACCCTAAGGGGCGCGATCCCATAACCTTGCTGCATCTTTTCCTGTTTCGACCACTTCCGGGGTGTGAGGTTCGACGAAGTCTCATTCTACAAAGCTACGCTTTTCATAAAAGCCATGCTTCGATCAACCAATGATCAACACTTAGCATGCCACATTAACAAATTGGGAGTATACCACTAGTAACAATCAACTACATAACCACTAAGCTCGTACGTCTCAGAGAAGGGTGTTAAGCTAAGAGAATAAATTCTTTGCCACCAAACAGAAATGTATTTGATAGAAACCAGCTTTATATCTCAAAGTGTAATGTCAGATATACATCCATATAAGTCTATCCTGGGTCTAAATGGAACTGAAGGCACTTCGTCCAATTAAGGAAAAAGTCCTTGCAAATCCGGATATTCCCTAATCACGTCCGGACTCCCAATCACAGGGTAATCTCTATACTGGAGCAACTCAGTGCAGAGACATTCAACAGGTAATCCTTTCATTTTCGAAAATACCCGGTCTTCAACCACCGTCTTCAAATGCAATCCCATTTCATCGTATCATTATTTGGAATGGGTTTTATGACTCATTGTCCTCTCCCAGCTAATCCGAATAATGAGCGCTTATTTTAAAAAAATAAGTGGATACATTCAGATCTAAATTAAGTCACAACAAATTTTCCATTTTTTTTAAACAAAAGATCCATCACTAAGAATCGATGTGGTTTTCGGATAACCATTTGGAATCCGACCCCCGATCGCAATTCAAATGCCGTCTTAAAGGCCAATATTGATAGTCGGTTATTTAACTATCAATTAAATCCATAAACAACCACCAAATTTAAATAATTTTTCCAAAATTATTTATTTCAAAATATCTTCGCAAGATATATTTTCACACTTCAACCCTTTGAAAACAATTTTCAAATCACTTTCCTCTCGTGGAATAAATTTCCAAATATTGTTAATTTCCACTGAAATTTGCCAAGTCCGAACACTTTAAAATAATTTAAATCACTTATCCAAATATATACTTGGAAACACTTAAAATAAAAATTATTTTAAAACATTTACTTTAAAATATTAGTTATGACTTTTATACTAATATCTCAGGTAAAACTTAAGCCCCAAACTAGTTTTTAAAATAATATTTCTGGATAGAGCATAATTATTTAAATAACCATCTTCTAAATCAAATACTAGTTAAATCTTTAAAATAATCACTTCTATAATTAACCTAGTAAATATTTACTTTAAAAATTAAAAAGACAATTTAAGAAAATAATTTCTCCAAAAACATTCTTTTTTAAACCAACTTTAGAACTTTTAATTGATACTTAAAAGCAACTTTGAAAACATACTAGGCTTTCCAGGGAAAATACACTTTCCATTCCAAAATAATCCATTTAAATGAATTAATAAATCCTTCTTGATTTATTCTCAATTTACATCCCAAATTCTGTAAATTTCATTTCCACACTTTTAAAAATAAAGCAATATTTATTTTTAAACAAATTACCCATTTCTTTATAAATTCCCATTGTGAATTTATATCTCCAACTATCCATTGATATACAATTTTCAAATCGATTTTCAAAATTTACTTTCAAACACTAAATCAATTTCCAAATCTATTTCTAAAAATTTACTTTCAAACGCCAAATCAATTTCTATATCAATTTTCCAAAAATTTACTCCATTTAAAACTTATTCCTTTACTTACACAAATTTATTTCAAAACCTAATAAACCAATATTCACATCTATTTTTATGATTTAAATTCCATTTAAATCAGAAAAACCAATTTCATACATGATTTTAAAATTCCCCCTTTTATTTCTCCCAAACTATTTAAAATCCGAATTTTAAATAAATTCTTTAACTTTTAAAAAATATTACTCAAAATCCATTCATTTCCATATATTAAATTCTTTTCCCTATACTTGAAATTTATTCAATAGGATTTCAAAAATCAACCTTTATCTTTTCCAAGTTCCTTCTTTTAAATTAATCCAATTCTCAAAATTATTTTACTTAAAATTCCCTACTTTAATTTCCTTCCAAAAATAATTGTTTTTATATATTCTAGTATTTTAAAAATAGCAGAATATATTTGGCCAAACCATTGCCTTCAATAATTTCAATTATCAATATAATCAATCATAGTTTATCAAAAAATCATATCACAGCATATGAAATAAATTTAAACAATTTGAGGAATCCAGTTGGATCCTTCCAACCTGTTTCCCTATATCCACAGATGTTAGCACAACAACTGAAATACCAATCCCGCTTCAAGGCGGGATATCGCGATATAAGGGGTCATCCGCTATTATGCGGGACACATAGGGTCTCATCCGCTATATAATGCGGGAAATCAATCACTCCAATATATATATACACACACACTACTATATATAATACCATCCAATAGATAAATTATCAAATTCATCCAAGCACACCCAATAATTTAAATTTATTCATTTAAATTAACTAGAAAAACCAATTTGAGTGAGAAGATCTCACTTTTACGTTTTGTTTTTGCAATCCGACCCAAACCAATTGTTTTCTTCACGATTCCAGACCTTGTATAAACATTTATACAATTTATTAATATTCGAAATAATCGAATAATCAATTTCCTTTTAAAAAATTAAATTACCTAATAATTTGATTTTAAACTAATTTTACTTTTTAATAAAATATTTTAGCAACTTAAAATAATTGAATAAGTTAACTAAATAAATTAATCACATAAATACATTATTTCAAATTAACTAGTAGGTGAAAATATTTATTTCCTTTTGAAACTACCCATATATATATGCTTATAAAAATAAATTTATAGATCTAAAAATCTAATCTTATATAACTTAAACCCTTAAAAATTTCTGTTATACATACATACACACACACACACATATATATATATTTAAATCAAAACCACAAATATATTTATATCAAAATAAACTATAGATTTCAATAATGAACTTCCAATACTTTAAATTTCCTATTTTTTATCTATACATGTATATATATCTCTCTGTAAATGGCAAGACAGAACTTCCTCATTGTTCACATAATAAAAATCTGATTTCTTTCTACATTTTAAAATTTTCCATATTCACAAATCTTATCTATTTTAAGTTATATATATTTTCCCAAATTATATATGTATATATATATACACACACACATACATACTAACTAAATCAAAATTAATTGAAAGCAAAAATTCGATCAACACCCTCACCTACTGCCACTATCCAGCTGCTCCTCACTGATTCGTCAGCGTTTGCTCCGATCTCGAGATCGCCGCCGCCTACAAGCACTGAGTCAAATCGCGACCAAGCCTTTGCCTAAATCTTAAGCTCCATGCCCGATGGCGTACCCACCAAAGTCGCATGCACACCCTCAACTGCCTCGAACCTTGGGTCTAGTAATCACGACCCATCTCGACCCGAGATTTGAAATTGCGCCAAATCTATTTTCGATTCTTGAAATCGAATACGAAGATGGCGTGCTGCTACGATCGATCGCCATTAAATCTTGGGCTTTCGATTTCGCTTATCATTTTTCGATTTTGAGATGTAATATTTTGATCTTGGAATTTGGTCACCGCGGCCATGATTTAAACTAGAAAAGGAATTTGCGGTTAAAATTTGGAGGCCGTGATCTTTTTTTAAAAAGACGAATGGCTTCGGCCATTTTTATTTAAAGCTTTCGATTGGAATTTCTGAGTAAAGAGGGAAGAGATAATTTTTTTTTATTTACCTGATTTTTTTTCTTTTGCGTAATCAATATTTTAAAAACAAACGCGTGTTAATATGAAGGGCACATGTTTGAAAAAGGCAACCAAGTGTTGAATTTGCCGATTGAATGTGAATATATATATATATATATATATATATATATTCAATTTAAATTCAAATTCAAATCGTCTCGATTCCGCAACTCAAATTCCCGATCTCCAATTGAGGCATGCCGCTAGGTGTTTGTAATGTTAAACACCTATTCTGAACACAATGGAAAAGTTTTCAAGGCCTAATTGGATCGTATGGAGAAGATAGCTTTTTGGACCAGTTATTGAACTGAATTTTTGATATAAATTCAACGTGTTTGTCTACCATACGATCACACGACAACTCCAAACGCAACAAAAATTGAAATCCAAAAATAAAATACCATTACGGCTCTAATGGAACTGGTTTCGTCGAATTTCGAGACTGTTCCTCGGAAGGCTATTTTTAAATATCTATTTAAATGATAAAATTTCAAACTGAATAAAACAGTTTTAAATTCAACTTTTAAAAGTTCTATTATCTCTAGTATTGTCAATATAAATTTTACAAGCCTTTGAAATATATTTAACAAGCCTAAAACTCAGGATTTAATATTTTACCCAATCTTTAATAATTAAATTTAACAATTTAATTGCCAAATAAATAGAGATTTTTGAAATTCAAGCAGAAACTAACTTTTAAATATTAGAAATCAATTAAATATCCAATTTCAAACGTCCAAAATTCTGGTGTAACAGCCCGGAAATTTCGATGCCGAAAATTCAGATAGTTAGGAAAAGAGGAAAAGTGGAAGAAGAAGAAACAGAAACAAGTCACAGAAACCTCACATTCGCAACAGATCAAAATATAATATCACATAAATAACAGTTTTACAAAGGAGAACTGTATCAGTACACTTATATTTTTTATACATCAGAGTTACAGCCATTACACAACACTGGATAATTTAAAACAACATGTTCTAGATATACAACAATATATCGCAGCGGAAACATTCCACACGTTCCTGCCATCCAGCTCGCTTCCTGAGCTCCAGAACGTCCTTACCTGAAAATCTGTAATACTCGGTCTGACCCGAGCATTACATCAAGTAACAACTGGTCCAGGCTGGAAACCAGCGTGAGTAAACCTATCTAACATGGAATACAACAGCATAGACTTACATAAAACCCGTGGTAACTTGTATGAATTTTACAAAATCACAGGTTTGGTATAGACAACACTTTATTACACAAATCAATTTCTAAATACCATATTTAGATTAAATGGTCCAATTCACTTAAATTATCCCATTCCAGCTTATTAATTTCACATATTAATCTATAAAGAATCGAAGTGGTTTCGGATATTAACTAATACCCGACTTCGGTCTCTTCAAATCCAATGTCATCTTAACCCAAGTTCTTCAAGTGAACACAATTTACTTTTAAACACTGGATGTCACTTTACGCAGCATTTCAACATAGAATCCACCTTACCAGTGTCCACCAAAACATATCATATCACAAGCAATTCATATCAGAGATATTAACCAATCCAAGGCACTTATCATCATTCAATCATCATTCATAAGAATGATTGATCACTTTCATTAATTACATTAATTAATGATTCTCTAATTACTTTCATTAGTAAATTATTCTTAAATTTCATTAAATAATTAACTTTAACTTAATTACATTCATAAATCAACCTTGATTAATCATAATCAGTAATTAACTTTCCTTAATTACTTCATCAATTAAACCAACTCCTTGATTAATTATATAGATTAGTCCTTCAATTACACTGAGTAATCATCACTTAATTTCTTCCACCATGTAATTATCATTTAGTTACTTCTCATCAAGTAATTTCCTTTTAATCAATTCATCCAGAAATTATTCATTAATTACTTCACTAAGTAATTACACCTCGTTAATTACCTTAAGTAATTGTACATAACCCAACATCAAAAGATTACCTTTAATTAAACTTAATTAATTAACTAAAATTAACCTCATTAACTTAATTAATTACACTAAGTAATTAATTCCTTTAATTACTTCATTAAGTAATTATTCACTATTCACCTCTCTAAAGTAATTTCTCTTTAAGTAATTATCCATTATTTACTTATAGTAAGTAAATATATTTTATAAATTTCATTCAGTAATTATGCTTTAATCCATTTCACAAGTGATTATTCTTAATTAATCTAGCATTAATTATTCTCATAAATAAATAAATTAACCTCCTTAAATCAATTATTTTATCTAAATTACTCAACCTTAATTAATTTGAAAGATGAGTCATTTACTTTAATCACATTCTTAACTATATTCAGAATGAAATAAACTTTGGAATTGATTATCCTTAACTTAAAGCAATAAATTTAATTAAAAATTGAAACACTAAATCTTTTAATTAAAATACTTAATTATCTGATTTATCTTAAAAACATCTTTAAGTATTAGCTTAATTAATTAAAACTTAAAATAAATTTTAACTTAAACTATCAAACATTAATTAATTCACCATTACTTAAAATAGTTTAAGATAATTAGTTTAAAATTCTAACCTGTCAATCTTCTAATATTTGCCCGAAGCAACTCCCATGTTAACTCTAACCAAACCCGAGCGAAATCACAAGCCCAAAACTTGTTCTTCCCTCAGTACTTCCAACCATATACTCTACAACACACACGCGAGGCCAATGCGAACAACAACTCGGGTCAAACACCAACTTCCTCGAGCCTTCTCCCACGAAAACCCCTTCTTCCCCAAAGCCTTAGATACACAAACAAAACCGTGCACATGCACCGACGATCGGAGCAACTTCGACCAACCTCGATTACTCCACCAAGTCATCCTCGAACGCCTCGGCCTATACGAACCTCCATATTTCCTCGACGATCATCAGAAGCGAAAATGACCCATTGAAGCACGAAAGACTCAAACCACGACGAACAATTCGCCTCGCACCACCATGCCTCATTCACCAGAGTCATTTCTATCCTGCACATACCTTCGCCATACGGTCAACTTCATCCTCCCCAATCCTGGCCTGACTCGACGCCGTCTCGTCACCGTGCCAACCATTCAAACATCAACGTCCAGAACCCACACTAAACCCTAATTCAACTAATCGCCGTCGCTACGGTGATCAATCCTCCCTCCAGACATTTTTCCCAACCTCCCCGATCGCCAAGCTAGCTTTGACAAAAACCCTAACCGCCCTCGAGTCCTATGACCACTAGAAATGACTAAAAACCATTTTATGATTATCTAAGAAATGCACATCCAAAACTCTACTAAAAATTATGATTTTTATTTTAAAAATCCTAATTCGAATAGGGAATTCAGGTTGTATACTTGAATTTACAAATCATTGCACTTGATTTCAACCCATTTCTAAATTTCCACTGTTATTTTTCAATTTCCAGTAAATTTTTAATTCATTTAATTAAAAAATTTAAAACTTAATTATGTTTAAACAATCAACTATGTTTGGGAACTCAATTCCAAACAATGATCAGATAAGATGATTTTGAATTTAAGGATTTTGTTTACTCTCAGAACTTAGGAAACAGAGAAGAACTGGCATCCAACATATACAGATAAAATACAATCATATATTCAAAGATCCATACTTATATATACACATGCAAACACAAATCTAACCCAAGAATCACATGCATAGTTTTAGATTTACTTAAGCTTAAAAAAATATGTTTACTCACCTGCAGTTTCTTGAACAGAGCACAGGTTTGATATATATTTTTCTCTCTCTACTTTTCTAGAGCATGATGTTGAGATAAATTGCTGCTGCTTGATTATGATCTGAGATGATCTTGTTTTAACTTTCAGGCTTGAATTTATTTTCAGATTGAATATAGTTGAGTTGTTCTATGCTTGATCTTTAGATTGAAAACTTGAAGCAAAAAAACTGTTTTTGTTTTGATTTAAATCTTCTCTTAGTTTTGGTTTTAGTAGATGATGTAAGAAAGGATTGAGAAGTGAAAATGAATATACTTTTTATTATTTACATATTATTTCAAATAAAAAAAAACCTAGCCACTTGTCTTTTGCATGATCCTTGTCTCACAAATGTCTAATGCATATGTTTAATATTTACACTACTAAATTTTGTATGAATATATTACCTTTTAAATAATTTAAATATATTTTAAAATTAATTTCCTAAATTCATAAATGCATAACTTAATTTATATAAATGAAATCCCTTAGTAGAAAATAATATAAAATAACCACCTTCTAAATCATATTTAACATATTTTAAATCGAGAATAAAATTAAGACATATATCTATTCTTTGAATTTCAAATTTAATTTCAAATTTAAATTCAAATTCAATTTCAATTATTAAAATCCAATTTAAAATTAACTCAAATATATATTTTAAACAAACACAAATTCAATTTGTAAGTAATAATTTTATTTAAAATCTATATAATATATATAAACAACACATTATCATTATTATTTTAAAAATAACAATCTTGCCAATTTTAAATAATTTACAAAGGAGATTATCACATTTATTTTTTAAAGTAGTATATTTTAATAGTTAAATTAGAAAATTTCAAATTATGTTATGTCCAAAAATCCGGGTTATCACATTCCTCCCCCCTTTGAATTTTTTCGTCCTCGAAAAGGAACGAAATCAGAATTTATTCAATATTTAAAATCAAATAAATTTTCTTTGATCATTTCCAAAACACTTTTAAAATCTACATAATATTATAAAATAGTTTTATAAGAATATCATTTTATAACTTGATGTTTTAACAAGTCCGTCCTCGTTCTCACAGAAATTCGGTCATACATTGATCAGGCGTAAGACTGAAAATCTCTAAGTACTTGGTAAACCCGTTTTCAACACCCAATGAAAATGCTTGAAAAATATTTTTATTGAAAATATCGAAAACATTTTTGAAAATAGAGGAAATATCTTGGTGAGAATGCTCTGAAAATCATCACCCCCATCCATGGTCGCAGTTAACCCGATGGTTACGTTGCCGTCCCGGCAAAATCCATAGATAACTGTAGGCCTCCGCGCCCTTCAATTACGCCATGGAACCCACAACAGATCGCAGTTACATTTCAGGGTTATGTTGCCATCACAGCAAAAGTCTAAGTAACCGTAGGCATCAGCCCTCGATTTTCATTGCCAAAATGAATCTTCTCTACTCCCACATAGGTCACAGTCTACCGATGTAAAATCAAACGTAGACCATTGGCTCTCAGCGGCACACACGACTTTAGCTATGTTACCATAGGTTGCAGTCTACTGATATAAAATCAAGCGTAGAATTTTGGCTCTCAGCGGAACACACGACTTTTGCTATGTTACCATAGGTTGCAGTCTACCGATATATAATCAAACGTAGACTGTTGGCTCTCAACGGCACACACGACTTCCGCTATGGTCTGTAATAGATCGTAGTGACATCGAGTTACATTGTCGTCACAACATAACCCAAATGCCTCTGTAGGCATCAATGCCCACAACTTCCACTATACACTACACAAAATTCTCAGGAACTAGTTTTGTCCGGACTCCTCACAGGATCAATTTTAGAATCTCCCCCTTTGAGGCTCAAGGCAGTGCCAACCTATGGCACTCTTGAGAAGTTCATTGCAAGGGAGCGCCTTTTTCTACAGAGCCATTTTCAAAACACTTTATACTATACACATATAGTATCTTCAAATCATACACCTAGTATGAATCCCATATAAATCTCCTTTCTCAAAATCGATTATTCCAAAATCGATAATTCTCAAATTAGGCTTTCCAAATTCCAATATTGATTTTTCCCAAAAATCAAAATCCTTTCCAAATTCATAGGTTCCCGAAACCTTTTCCCTAATCCTCATAAGATCCTTTATATATAAATAGATATATCATTTCAAACTTGTATAAAACTCCTTTTATACTTCTAATATTTTCATAACCCTTTTTCTGTCTATAGATTCAACAAGTGGAGATTTATCTTATATAACAAAGATATATAACTTTGTTTATTCAAATCAAATATTCAAATTTGATTACTCTTTACAAAAACACTTACCATATCATTTACTTCCATAAAGTAAATTTTTATCATGGAAATATCCAGTTTCCACTTTACTTCATCATATATTTCACAACTTTCATTTCAAAAACCATTTCACATTTCTTATCCACAAATTCCCAGTATCAATTTCATTCAAATCCATACGATGCACACATATCATTCGTATGCTAAATCAATCTGATCGCTCACTCGATCACACAATTTCACTTCCGAACTAGTATCGTCCACCCGACTTCCTAGTGCGGACTCAGATCTGGTTTCGTGATCAGAAATCGTTTTTCTCCTTGCATAGTCATAACTATGATAGAGAATATCCAAAACCAATCAACAATCCATATCCAGGTTCGCCGTCGAAAATCGAGTGAAAAATCCCAACTCGGATCGATAAACTATCTCGAAATTCTGTACTCGAATCTGGATCAAATCACTATGCGAATAGAATAATATACGTACATCCTACGTACTTATCTTTATTGATTATTAGCCAAATCCATCTCCTTTTCTATTCACATTCCTTTTAATTTCTATTTACTTAATTCACGCTTGCATCAATCCCAATTGGATTATCACCTCAATCTTTATCTTAAATGGATATTTAATTTATAAACAGTCTATACTCTAACCAGCTTAAATTTAGAAAATAGCTTGAAAAGTTAAAAATAGATAAGTAGTTGAAAAATAATTATTAGTTTGTAAAATAGCTGTAAAAAAGTTAAGTAATTGTAAAATAGTTGGAAAATAGTCAAATAGTCATAATTTTTTTTTAATAATTGTAAAACAGTTGTAAAATAGTAATTAGTTATAAAGTAGTTGAAAAATAAGAATTACTTTATAAAACAGTTGAAAAATTGTTAAATAGTTCCAAAAATAATTGTAAAACAAGTATAAGATAGTTCTAGGTTTAAAAAGAAAAGTTGTACAGTAAATAGATTTGGAAAAATAGATTTATATTAAAACAATTTATTTTGAAAATAGTCCAGAGTCAAACTGTTCAATTTCCAAACTCCATAATCAATTCAATTTACATTTCCACTTCCATTTAAATTGACTCAATTCCAATAACTTCAATTTCCATTAAAATTAATTTAACTCCAATTCAAGTTGAATTAATCCTCAATTTCTTTCCTAAATTCAAATCAAATTCCATTTGAATTTAAAACCTATTTAACTTTAATTACAATCCAAATTATTCAAATCTATTTGGACTAATTTCAAATTCAACCAATTTCAATTCATACCAATTCCAGTTTGAATTAGTCCCAATTCCCATTTGAATTTGCACTCATTCAACTTCAATTTCATTTTAAATTAATCCAATTCAAATTTTCCATTTGAATTTCTAAACCTATCCATCTTTAATCACAATTCCAATTAATTTAGGTCAAATTCAATTTGAACTAATTAGTTTCAAATTTAAGATTTAAACCATTTAATTCTAAATCCAAATTCCATTTTACCCTATTTCAAAGTTCAAATAATAATTCAAACCCTTTTTAAACAACTAAATCTTTGAAATTCAATTTATTACCAAATTTCAATTTTGAAACCAAACCTTTGAAGTTTTAGCTTAAACATTCAAATCTTGAGTCCAAAGTGATCCCATATCCTTAATTTCAAACTTAACTTTAATTTTCCTTTTATCTCAATAATGGATATATTACCACAATCCATTTCTTCATTTATTTAAACAAATCCAATTCATAGTTTAAAGATTATTAATAACAACAGGATGGTATCATTCCAATTATTTTAAAACAT
Source organism: Allium cepa (assembly GCA_030765085.1). NCBI lineage: Eukaryota > Viridiplantae > Streptophyta > Magnoliopsida > Asparagales > Amaryllidaceae > Allium > Allium cepa. The sequence continues at coordinate 942,390,496 of CM060945.1, read as the reverse complement.
TCATCCATTTTCAATTTCCAGATCTGAATCCCATTTTGAGATCACACAAACTTCCAATTCAAATCAACCATTTAAATTTCCAATAAAATCCCAATTTCATCTTGAAATTTTCAATTCAGGCTGTTTATTAACTTATTTAACATCTTCCAAGTTAAATTCAATTAATCTCATCAACCTTACCCAATTTGAATCCTTACTTCAAATTTCTATCAATATTCTTTCTTACTTATAAGTTCAAAGACTTATTATAGGTTTTCATATCACTTTCCAAGCAAAAACTTAAACTCAACACTTAGAATTTATTCCAAATCTTCTTCGATATTATGTATATCTCCCATATGTATATATTTCCTTTGCACACCAAGTTATACTTAAATACTAAACCACCTTGGTTTTAATTCAAATCAATTTCTTTTAAATTTTTCAAACAACTCTTGTTTGAAACTGGACCCTTTTATCCAAATGAATTAAATAATACTATTTATTATTCCTTATCACTTTGAAACAATTTTCAAACTTCTAGATCCAGATTTAAAACTTCACAATTTAGATCATCTGCAATTTTAATTTATAAGTCAAACTTACCTAAATGTTTTACTTCCCTACAACATTTCATTATTATCTTATTCTGAAATCACTTTTACAAATTCAGGATTTTAATTTCAGTTTGAATCCTTTTCAAACTTATCTTCATTCAATTTTAGTTTGGTTGTATTACTATCACCACCTAATTCTCATTACTTTATTTAATTCCAATGATTCAACAACCAATTCCTTTAATATATTCAATAATTAGAAAAATTATTTCTTTATATATCAAAAGATAAACTTATACAAAATCATTTCTAAAATTATTTAAAATCTATATATAAGAAAATAACAAGTGCGCTCTCTTATATATAAATATATATGTATACACTCAACTCATTCTAGGGTACCATTGACCCTCCCTAATGAGTAAACCCATCAGAGTCAAGGCTCTCGCTTAACCTTCTGCTCTGATACCAAATGTAACGACCCAAAAATTTCAACCCCGAAAATTTTAGATAGTTAGAAAAGAAGAAAAGAGAAAGAAGAAGAAACATAAACAAGTCCCAGAAACCTCACATTCGCAGCAGATCAAAATATAATATCACATAAAGAACCGTTTTACAAAGGAGAACTGTATCAGTACACTTATATTTTATATACATCAGAGTTACAACCGATACATAACACTGGACAATTTAAAACAACATGTTCTAGATATACAACAATATATCACAGTGGAAACACTCCATATATTCCTGCCATCCAGCTCGCCTCCTGAGCTCCAGAACGTCCTTACCTGAAAATTTGTAATACTCGGTCTGACCTGAGCATTACATTAAGTAACGCATGGGTCAGGCTGGGAATCAGTGTAAGTAAACCCATCTTACATGGAATACAACGGCATAAACTTACATAAAATCCAGGGTAACTTGTATCAATTTTACAAATTCACAGGTTTGGTATAGACGACACTTTATTACACACATCAATTTTTAAGTACCAAATTTAGATTGAATGTTCGAGTTCACTTAAATTATCCCATTCCAGCTTATTAATTTCACATATTAATCTATAAAGAATCGAAGTGGTTTCGAATATTAACTAATACCCGACTCCGGTCTCTTCGAATCCAATGTCATCTTAACCCAAGTTATTCAAGTGAACACAATTTACTTTTAAACACTGGATGTCACTTTACACAACATTTGAACATAGAATCCATATTATCACTGTCCACCCAAACATATCATATCACAAAGCAATTCATAGCAGAGATATTAACCAATCCAAGGCACTTATCATCATTCAATCATCATTCATAAGCAAGATTGATCACTTTCATTAATTACATTAATTAATGATTCTCTAATTACTTTCATTAGTAAATTATTCTTAAATTTCATTAAATAACTAACCTTTAACTTAATTACATTCATAAATCAACCTTGATTAATCATAATCAGTAATTAACTTTCCTTAATTACTTCATCAATTAAACCAACTCCTTGATTAATTATATAGATTAATCCTTCAATTACATCGAGAAATCATCACTTAATTTCTTCCACCATGTAATTATCATTTAGTTACTTCTCATCAAGTAATTTCCTTTTAATCAATTCATCCAGTAATTATTCATTAATTACTTCACTAAGTAATTACACCTCATTAATTACCTTAAGTAATTGTACATAACCCAACATCAAAAGATTACCTTTAATTAATTAAACTTAATTAATTAACTAAAATTAACCTTATTAACTTAATTTATTACACTAAGTAATTAATTCCTTTAATTACTTCATTAAGTAATTATTCACTATTCACCTCTAGCTAAAGTAATTTCTCTTTAAGTAATTATCCATTAATTACTTATACTAAGTAAATATATTTTATAAATTTCATTCAGCAATTATGCTTTAATCCATTTCACAAGTGATTATTCTTAATTAATTTAGCATTAATTATTCTCATAAATAAATTAATTAACCTCCTTAAATCAATTATATAATCTAAATTACTCAACCTTAACTAATTTGAAAATGAGTCATTTACCTTAATCACATTCTTAACTATATTCAGAATGAAATAAACTTTGGAATTGATTATCCTTAACTTAAAGCAATAAGTTTAATTAAAAATTAAAACGCTACTGTCTTCGATTAAGACTTCAGATCTGACTCGTGGCTCTGCTGCGCTTTTGGGGCTCGCGGTTACGAATCGAGTATGTGATTTGCATCACACTGTGCTTGAAATGCCTTTGCCATTGTCGGGTGTTACGTCAGTTAACAAACCTCCGGTCTCGTCTTCACCAACGGTACTTGGTCCGTTACCTAAATCTGGTACGTCCTCTCTAACTAAGTTTTTAGCTTCTTCACCTTCTAATGCTTGGACGTCGAAGGCTGTGGGTCTTCCAGTTGTTTCTGGCACTGGGTTGGATGTTGGAAGTATATCTGCAGATAGTACTGGGACAGTTAAGTGTGTGCAATATCCTGTTGATAGTGCGAATGTTAATAGTACTGTTTTGGTGACAAATGAATGTTTGGTTGTTGATGATAACAGTGTTGATGCTGTAATGAAATGTAAGACTAATTCTGGGAATAAACTGGGTAGCACGTCTTCTGTTTGTTGTATTGCCAATGTCGTTGATCCAATGAATGATGGTTCTCTTGATCATTCGCTTGTCCATCCTCTGTCTCGGCCTGCAACCAAATGGACTTCTTTGTTTTACAAGCTCCCAAGTAATGTGGGTATTCACTCTCCTCGTCGTTTTGAAGTAGTTGAGAACGACGGAGTAATGGTTCCTCCAGTGGAAGTGATTGATGCTGGGGTGGATTTTTGGAAAGACCATTTGGTTGGTTTCTTTCTTGATTCTAATCCTCCCTATAACGTAGTAAAGTCGAGGTGCAATATGGTGTGGAAGCCTAGAGGTGGTTTGTCTGTTCACTATGATAATGAAATGTTTTTCTTTAAGTTTACGCGAAGTGATGAAAGGCAACATATTCTGGAAGCAAACCCTCTCCTTATTGGTGGAAAACCGTTCATTATCACTACTTGGAGTCCTTCTGTGTGGATCGTGCGAAGGAACAAGTTTTATCTATTCCTGTCTGGGCCCATTTTTCTCATATTCCTTCTGTTCTCCAGCCTCTTATTGGGATAGACTGGCTTGCTGGACTAGTTGGTAAGGTGATATGTTATGATACTAATACTGTGGCCAGAAAGAAGCTTGTATACGCCAAAGCTCTAATTGAGATCACTCCTGACAAACCTTTGCCGTTGGTTTTAAAGGTCAAATTAGCTGAGAAACATGTAGCTGAGGTCAGAGTTCGCTATAGTTGGAAACCGGAGATTTGCTCTTCTTGTCAGTCTTTTGGTCATTGTGCTGAAGCCTGTCCTGGTCTGGTTGTCCCTTTTGTTGACCGGACGCCTCTTCCTCGTCCTCCTGTCCGTAAGTGGGTTCGGAAGGTTGCTGCTCCAGATCATGCTCCTCCTGATCCCTCTTCTGTTCCGCATCTAGCTCCTGATTTTGTCCCTCCTTTTGTGGTGTCCCTCCTTTTGTGGAGCCTCCTGTTGTCCCATTGGTTTGCGTTGCTCCTTCTGGTTCTGTGCCTGCTCTAGCCCCTTCCTCTGCGTCTCCTCCTTCTTCCCTGGAGGTGGAACCTTCTACTACTGCTTCTGATATCATATCCTGGTACTCGGATGAGCGTGCTTGGGTACACTCTCCTTCTGATATGAGATATTTGCCTGAAAGGGACATTTTTTATGCTTTTATTTCTGAGATTGGTGGCGAGAGTCGATATCTTATGTATCGTATTGTGGGAGATGGATTGTGCCTCATTTCTGATGGTGAGTTAGGGGAAGAGAACAAAAGTCATTTTTTTGATGTCACTTGGGATAGGAAATTTATTTACTCGCCTGGTTCTGTTGGGTTTGATCCATGTTTGGCAGTTCTCTTCTCAAGGTTTTCGCATGTTCTTGGTCCTAGTGCGGATGATGGACGACATTGTTCTTCATCTTCTGTGGAAGATTAGTTTTTTTCTGTATTAGTAGCTTAGGCTTTCTTGTCTAACTCCTGTTCTTTAAACTTTTCTCCAACTTAGTTGCTCTGTGCATGTGCAGAGCACCTGTTCTCCCATTTTTATATACAGTGGCACGGCCCACTATAAAGCCGGCTAGCTTTGCTAAAAAAAATTAAAACGCTAAATCTTTTAATTAAAATACTTAATTATCTAATTTATCTTAAAAACATCTTTAAGTATTAACTTAATTAATTAAAACTTAAAATAAATTTTAACTTAAACTATCAAACATTAATTAATTCATCATTACTTAAAATAGTTTAAGATAATTAGTTTAAAATTCTACCCTGTTAATCTTCTAATATTTGCCCGAGGCAACTCCCGTGTTAACTCTAACAAAACCCAAGCAAAATTACAAGCCCAAAACTTGTTCTTCCCTCAGCACTTCCAACTTTATACTCTACAGCACACATGCGAGGCCAACAGGAACAACAACTCGGATCAAACACCAACTTCCTCGAGCCTTCTCCCACGAAAACCCCTTCTTCCCCAAAGCTTCAAATACACAAACAAAACCGTGCATATGCACCGAAGATCGAAGCAACTCCGACCAACCTTGATTACTCCACCAAGTCATCCTCGAACGCCTCGGCCTATACGAACCTCCAGATTTCCTCGACGATCATCGAAAGCGAAAACGACCCATTGAAGCACGAAAGACTCAAACCACGACAAACAATTCGCCTCGCACCACCATGCCTCGTTCACCAAAGTCACTTCTATCCTGCACATATCTTCGCCATATGGTCAAATTCATCCTCCCCGATCCTGGCATGACTCGACGTCGTCTCGTCACCGTGCCAGCCATTCAAAAATCAAGTTGAAGATAAATTGCTACTTTTCTGGAGCATGATGTTGATATAAGTTGCTGCTGCTTGATTATGATCTGAGATGATCTTGTTTTAACTTTCAGGCTTGAATTTGTTTTCAAATTGAATATAATCGAGTTGTTCTATGCTTGATCATTAGATTGAAAACTTGAAGAAAAAAAACCGTTGTTGTTTTGATTTAAATCTTCTTTTAGTTTTGGTTTTAGTAGATGATGCAAGACAAGGTTGAGAAGAGAAAATGAATATACTTTTTATTATTTACATATTATTTCAAATAAAAAAAAACTAAGCCACTTGTCTTTTTGCGTGATCCTTGTCTTTCAAATGTCTAGTGCATATGTTTAATATTTACACTAGTAAATTTTGCATGAATATATTACTTTTTAAATGATTTAAATAGCTTTTAAAATTAATTTCCTAAATTAATATATGCATAACTTAATTTATATAAATGAAATCCCTTAGTAGAAAATAATATAAAATAACCACCATCTAAATCACATTTAACATATTTTAAATCCAGAATAAAATTAAGACATATATATATATCTATTCTTTGAATTTCAAATTTAAATCCAAACTCAATTTCAATTTCAATTTTTAAAATCCAATTTAAAATTAACTCAAATATATATTTTAAACAAACACAAATTCAATTTGTATGTAATAATTTTATTTAAAATCTATATAATATATATAAACAACACATTATCATTACTATTTTAAAAATAACAATCTTGCCAATTTTAAATAATTTACAAAGGAGATTATCACATTTATTTGTTAAATAAGTATATTTCAATAGTTAAACCAGAAAATTTCAAATTATCTTATGTCCAAAAATCCAGGTTATCACATCTGGGTCGTTATATTCTTCCCCCTTAAAAGAATTTCATCCCCGAAATTACTAGTTAAGAAGAATGATCCATAACTCATTAACTATTTTCCCAAAACCAAACAGTTTTAACAACTTGGCAAAACAAATCTTTTTATTAAAGACCGACTATCACTTCTACAAGCTTTCCAAAATCTGCCATAGTTTTCAAACAGCATTATTTACTGAACAATTCAAATTTAAATTTAAAACCAAATTGTAAATTATCAAACAATTTCTAACTCCCTAAATTTTTGTAAAAGTTCGCCAGCGTCTCCTTTGCACGGCTAGCTCGATATGACTACAAAATCCACTTCGGCCCCCTAGATTTCAAAAAGAAAACAAAAGGCCAAGTGGCTAGACCAGAAAATCATTAAATTTCATACAGAAATTTAAATACATACCTTTTGACGAGAAATTTCATTTGTCTTCTGAAATCAAAGATCCTAATTTTCTTTGTTTTTAAATCACCTGTATATCCTACTAGAAATAATGTCCATTTACAACATTCAAAATCATTTTATATATTTCTTTACAAAAGTTTCAACATCTATTTCATTCAAGTCCGTACGATGCACATATATCATTCGTACGCAATATCAAATTCGATCGCTCACTCGATCACACAATTTCACTTCCGAACTAGTATCGTCCACCCGACTCCCTAGTGCGGACTCAGATATGGTTTCTTTATCAGCAACCGTCATTCTCCTTGCATAGTCCTAAACTATGATAGAGAATTTCCAGAATCAACCAAAAATCCATATCCAGGGTTCGCCGTCGAAAATCGAGCGAAAAATCCCAATTCGGATTGATATAACTATCTCGAAATTATATGCTTGAAATTGGATCAAATTTCTATGCGAATAAAATAATATACATACATCCTGCGTATTTATTTCAATTTTATTAGCTATATCAATTCTCTTTTATTCATATTTATATTGATCTTTATCCACTTATTCACAATCATCATTTCACAACTTCCAATTTAACCTTCACTCAATTATTAACTTTGTATATTTCCAGTACCAAAATTACTTAAGAATTTTGACATTTATTACTTAAGTTCAATGCAAATATTCCATATACTTCTTATTTTGATTCCCTCTTTATCGCTTTATTTCCAAGTTAAATTTCAAATCTCAATAAAAAGTTTATTTCCAAACTTTTACTTCTTTTAGTTCCCTTGAACAAATTTTACAATTTCAATTTACTTAACACAATTCAAAATGAATTCGAATATTTAGTCTAAGTTCCATTTACTTACAATTTAATTTTAATTCCAATATCCAGTTTTCAATTTTATTTACTTGAATTTCAGTTTCATTTGAATCCATATCATCATTTTATTTCACTCAAATTTTCAATCTCATTCTGAATTCAATTTTTTTATTTTATCTTCAGTTCTTTATTTATTTCCAAATCGAATTAAATATTGAATTCTATTCATCCTTTCTCAACCCTTATAAGTTTTTAAACTTATAAATATTCCATAACAATTTTTAAATAAGATTCCAGAGTTTAAATAATTACTTAAGTATTTCAAAAATCATTTTTGAAATCAATTATATGAAAAATCAAATTATTTCAAAATCAAACTCAATTTCGCAAATATTACCAATTCAAAACATTCGAGTAGCAATTTCTCTCCTGGAAACTCGAAAATGAACACCGATGATGTCGCGATCATCGGTAGAATTATTTTCCAGCGATTGAAAAGAGTTTAGTGCTTTCATCCCTTTAAAAATATTTTTCAAATATTTTTAAATTCCAAATCCCACCAGATTTTTATCCAATTCAAAAATATTTCCCAAATAATTTCACCATTATTTTCCAAAACCTTTTGAAATTCATTTCCAAACTCAAAAGGAATTTAATCTTTTGAAATTCCAATCCCAAATCCTTTTAATCCTTATAAAAAATTACTCCGGATCTTATTTCAATTTTATAAATCACATTTATATTTCACATTTCAAATTCCATTTTGTTATCTGAATTTATATCCTTAACCTTTGCTTATAATTTTAAATTTCTAGTTCGATTTCCACACAATAATGATAATTGTTTAATATTATCACTTCCTAATAATCAAGCAACCATATACTATAATAATTTCTGTAAAATTATTTCTTTTATATACAAAAATAATTTGGGTAAAATTATTTCATTGACCCTATTTTAAAACAATACCGTGTCGGTTTATCTTGTTTAAGAGTTTAGAAACCACTGTCGATACAGTTGACCAGACTACACCGACCAGAATCTATAAACACTCAACCGATAATTCAACACAATATAAAAACAATTTTTATATTCACTAACAACTTTGCGCTCATATATATTAATACACTCGAACTCATTCTAGAGTACTACAGACTCTATTTCTAATGAGTAATCCCCACCAGAGCCAAGGTTCTCGCTTAACCAATTGCTCTGATACCACTCCGCAATGACCCATTTTTCGACGCCCGAAAATCGACATCAATACGTCCACTATTTTAAATGCTGAACAATCAAATGCCGGAAAACCGGACCGTTAGGGTTAAAGAAGAAGAAAGTAGAAGAAGAGATAGAAACAATATCAGAAACTCACAATCGCAGCGGAACAATATATAATAGATAAATGACTAATCTTTAAAACAAAGAATTATATCTGTTTATGCATTACATCATCAGAGTCAAATACAACACAACAACATAATACAACATCATATAGGCGTGATAGTCTCTCCATCCAGCTTGTCTCCTGATCTCCATAGCATACTTCCTGACTTTGCTCCAGAACTACTGATAACCTGACTCTAGGCTGCCCGTGTGGAAAATTATGGGCACCCAAAGTTTAGAAAGGGAACAATAAACTCCGAGTCAGTCATGGGACTAGTGTGAGATCTTAAAACAGTTATTTGCATAAATGAAAAGGAAAAGAAATCCGTTCATGCTATTGGAAAATGAAACTACCATAAGGCCTCCTGCCACACATACAACGCAATCGCACACTTGGCGAAGATTTCTCATTATAGCAGTCAAACATGCTTGATACATGAAAATCCTTTTGATATTATTATTAGTGCATAGGGTGGAAAACATTTCAAAAGTATAGTATTAATCTTAGCTAGCATAGGTACCATTATATTATGCCTACTATAGCTACCACCTGAGGTGACAGGTTCTACAACCGAAATCGTAAAGGGCTCGTATTGTTTTGTTTGGATTTCCAATAAATGGTCATGGCTAAGGAACTTCCTTTCCGAAAGGGTACACCTCTTGGGGGACTCTCTAAGAACCTAACCGGATCCCTGCCAACACAAGGCCGGATTACCTCTGTAACTAGGTAACTAACTGTCACGAGTATGCCATCCCCCCGGTCGTAACCGACCTTTACCGAGGTGCCTCAACAACCAACAACCACATAAGTAAAACAATCTGGGCTCCACATCAGAATATCACTTTTTATCCACATAAGTTAAATATCTGGGCTCCATACTAGATACCACTTTTTATCCAGAAGGAAATGCACATACCTTGAGGGGCTCGACTCCTATAATCTTGCTGCATCTTTACCTGTTTCAACCATTTCTAGGGTGTGAGGTTTGACGAAGTCTCGTCCCACAAAGCTTCTCTTTTTACAAAAGCATGCTTCGATCAACCAGTGATCAACACTTAGCATGCCACATTACCAAATTGGAAATATATCACTAGTAACAATCAACTACATAACCTCTAAGCTCGTACGTCTCAGAGGAGGATGTTAAGCTAAGGGAATAAATTCTCCGGCACCAAACGAAAATGTATTTGATAGACACTAGCTTTATATCTTAAAGTGTAATGTTAGACATACATCCGTACAAGTACATCCTGGGTTTGAATGGAACCGAAGGCACTTCGTCCTATTAAGGAAAAAATCCTTGAAAATCCGGATATCCCCTAATCAGGTCTGGAGTTCCCATCACATAGGTGTAATCTCTATACTGGAGCAACTCAGTGCAAAGACATTCGACAGGTAATCCTTTCGTTTTTGAAAATACCCAATCTTCAACCACCGTCTTCAAATGAAGTCCCATTTCATCGTATCATTATTCAGAATGAGTTTTATGACTCAATGTCCTCTCTCGGCTAATCCGAATAATGAGCGCTTATTTAAAAAAAATAAATGGGTACATTCAGATCTAAATTAAGTCACAACAAATTTTCTATTGTTTCTTTTAAACAAAAGATCCATCACTAAGATTCGATGTGGTTTTCGGATAACCATTTGGAATCCGACCCCCGGTCGCATCGAAATTCAAATGTTGTCTTAAAGGCCAATATTGATAGTCGGTTATTTAACTATCAATTAACATCCATAAACAACCACCAAATTTAAATAATTTTCCTAAAATTATTTATTTCAAAATATCTTCGCAAGATATATTTTCACACTTCAACCCTTTGAAAACAATTTTCAAATCACTTTTCTCTCACGGAATAAATTTCCAAATATTGTTTATTTCCACTGAAAATTTGCCAAGTCCGAATACTTTAAAATAATTTAAATCACTTATCCAAATATATACTTGGAAACGCCTAAAGTAAAAACTATTTTAAAACATTTATTTTAAAATATTAGTTATGAATTTTATACTAATATCTCGGGCAAAGCTTAAGCCCCAAACTAATTTTTAAAATAATTTTTTTGGATAGAGTATAATTATTTAAATAACCATCTTCTAAATCAAATACTAGTTAAATCTTTAAAATAATCTCTTTTATAATTAACTTAGTAAATATTTAATTTAAAAATTAAAAAGACAATTTAAGAAAATAATTTCTTCAAAAACATTCTTTTTAAACCCAACTTTAGAACTTTTAGTTTATACTTAAAAGCTACTTTGAAAACATACTCGGCTTTCCAGGGAAAGTACACTTTCCATTCCAAAATAATCCATTTAAATGAATTAATAAATCCTTCTCGATTTATTCTCAATTTAAATCCCAAATTCATAAATTTTCTTTCCACACTTCTAAAAATAAACCAATTTATTTTTAAACAAATATCCCATTCCTTTATAAACTCCCATTGTGAATTTATATTTCCAACTATCCACTGATTTACAATTTTCAAATCGATTTCCAAATCTATTTTCAAAAATTTACTTTCAAACACCAAATCAATTTCCAAATCGATTTTCCAAAAATTTACTCCATTTAAAAATTATTCCTTTACTTATCCAAATTTATTTCAAAACCCATTAAACTAATATTCACACCTTTTATGTTTTAAATCCCATTTAAATCAGAAAAATCAATTTCATACTTGATTTCAAATTCCCCCTTTTATTTCTCCCAAATGATTTAAAATCCGAATTTTAAATAAATTCTTCAACTTTTAAACAATATTACTCAAAATCCATTCATTTCCATTTATGAAAATCTTTTCCCCATACTTGGAATTTATTCAATAGGATTTCAAAAATCAACCTTTATCTTTTACAAGTTCCTTCTTTTAAATTTATCCAATTCTTAAAGTCATTTTAGTTAAAATTCCCTACTTTAATTTCCTTCCAAAAATCAATTTTTTTAATATATTTTGGTATTTTAAAAAATACTAGAATATATTCGGCCAAACCATAGCCTTCAATAATTTCAATTATCAATATAATCAATCACACTTTATCAACAAATCACATCATAGCATATGAAATAAATTCAAACAATTTAAGGAATCCACTTGGATCCCTCCAACCTGTTTCCCTGCATCCACGGATGTTAGCACAAAAAATTAAATACCTATCCCGCTTCAAGGCGGGATATCACAGTATAAGGGGTCATGCGCTATTATGCGGGGCGCGTAGGGTCTCATCCGCTATATAATGCGGGAAATCAATCACTTTAATACACACACATACACACTCTACTATATATAATACCACCCAATAGATAAATTATCAAATTCATCCAAGAATATCCAATAATTTAAATTTATTCATTTAAATTAACTAGGCAAACTAATTTGAGTAAGAAGATCTCACGTTTGCCTTTTGTTTTTGCATTCCGGCCCAAACCAATTGTTTTCTTCACGATTCCAGACCTTGTATAAATATTTTTACAATTTATTAATATTCGAAATAATCAAATAATCAATTTCCTTTTGATTTTTTTTAATTAACTAACAATTTGATTTTAAACTAATTTTCCTTTTTAATAAAATATTTTAGCAACTTCAAATAATTAAATAAGTTAATTAAATAAATTAATCACCTAAATACATTATTTTAAGTTAACTAGTAGGTGAAAATATTTATTTCCTTTTGAAACTACCCTTATATATATGCTTAAAAAAATAAATTTATAGATCTAAAAATCGAATCTTATATAATTTAAACCCTTAAAAATTTCTGTTATACATACATACATACATACACACACACACACACACACATATATATATATATACACACACACACACACACATATATTTCCTTAAATCAAAACCACAAATATGTATTTATCAAAATAAACTATAGATTTCAAAAATGAACTTCCAATTCTTTAAATTTCCTATTTTTTTTATCTATACATGTATATATCTCTTTGAATGGCAAGACAGAACTTCCTCATTGTTCACATAAAAAAATCTGATTTCTTTCAACATTTTAAAATTTTCCATTTTCACAAATCTTCTCTGTTTTAAGTTATATATATATTTTCCCAAATTATATATATGTGTGTGTATATATATACATAGATATACATACTAACTAAATCAAAATTAATTGAAAGCAAAACTTCGATCAACACCCTCAACTGCTACCACCATCCACGCTGTTCCTCACCGATTCGCCAACGTTTGCACGGAGCTCGAGATCGTCGCCGCCTTCGAGCACTGAATCAAATCACAACCAAGCTTCTGCCCCAATCTCAAGCTCCATGCCCGAGCGCGCACCCACCAAAGTCGCATGCACACCCTCAACTGTGTAAGCGTCATTTTGTTTCTATTTTCTCCTCTTTCTTTGCGTACTGATTAGAATAGATTAAACATGAATATGGATTAAATAATTAATAATACTGAAATGAAGGAAATAAGATGTAAAGTAATAAAAATTTGAGTAATGGAATTATTGTAATAAATTACTTTAAAATGATAAAAGTTAATTAATCTAATAACTGGATTTGGGAGCAGCTAAAAGATTAATTGGTTAGTTTATAGGATACATTTCTATAATATTTAAAAGCCAACAATGAACGTAATTGCCAGAATAAATGAAAGAAAAAGAGAATTAGTGTAAAAATAGAAAAACCACTGTATTTTATACTAATCTAAAATAGTAAAAGAAATATCTAATAGTTATGGATTATTGTTTATAGTATTATTTAATATTAAAATATGGAAATGGATTTTTAAAATATAGTTTTCATAATCAGCCAAATAAAATATAATTCTTTCTTTAATAGAAGATAATAAAGCAAACTATGACATGAATCAAGTAAATTATTAGATAAGAACTTGAAGCTGTAAACGATAATGAACCTAGGTCTACGTTCACCGCGTAGACTATTTAAGAAGATAGTTATTATGATAAATGAATTATATAATATAAAAAATTAAAGAATATTCTATATCATAATAAAAGAAGGCAGATTAGAACAGAAAAGAAATGCTGGAATTATGTATGGACTATAAAAGAAGGGAAAATGACAATTACAAGTATAATTATAACATAGGTTATAAATAAGTAATAAGAACGAAAAAGCTTATATTGAGACTTTGAATAAATTAATAAGCAATAATAGTGGTAGAAGCTTATTCAAATAATTTTTATTAAAGTCAATAAGCAAATAAAGCAGGAATGATAAAAAGGCTTATTTTAATGAACCTAAGATTTATATTAAGTTAAATAAGCAAGCATTCCAATAGCATTCCCTCCTAAATAAATGGAAATCTCACAATAGATAGAGGTTAGACGAGGGCAAGAATATGCTAATTTGGGTAAATAAGTAGCCAACAGAATAAGAAAAGTAAACTAAACACAAATTAAAAGGTTAAACTTAGGGTCTAATAAAAGAGTGAGATGCGTTTGGAGTAGCCCAAAGGATGAAGAGCCTAAGAAGCAGTCCATCATAGATTTTAGCATAGGAGAAGCATGTCCAGCTTAGTTATTTAGGGCTAGAAGGAAGTGCGAGACTTCAACGGTATTTGAGGATACTCTAGGATGGCCCTTTGGGTAGGCCTAACGAAGCTGCATCCCCAATGGCAGGTCTGTAGGAGTTCCATCAAGATAGTATGCCTTGACTGCATTTGTATTGTAGGCCTAACGAAGCAGACCTTTGTAGGCAGTCAGAAGGGCTTGGTGTTCGGAATAGGATATTCATATGTCCAGTACTTGCAAGTAAGTTTAAGGAAAGTTGCACACGAATATCGACCAGCATCAAGACTAAGAGCGATTTCGGGAAAGACTAGAGTTAAATCATCAGGCCAATGATTCTTTCACTATCGAGACATTGAATGAGGGGCTCCGCCATTTGTATGTTAGATTGTTTGTAGAAGGGCACGACCATTTAGCTCTTTATAAGTCTTTCGGTTAGTTGAGGGGTGGATGCATAGGGCCATAACCACAATGAAAAAGAGACAGACTAACTAGAATATCTGTATTGTAGGCCTAACGAAGCAGTCCTTTACAGATATGGAAAATCCCCAACTTAATTCCATATAAGGTAGACCTTGTTGGTGGGATTCAAATAATAGGCAGAACGATTACGTAGTCCTCAATGTACGCACTGGATGGTACGTTGTGGATGTCCGAGCACTGGCATAGAATAGTGCGGTCGCAATTTATGTTTTCATAGTAAGTAGTGGAACATCTGTGTTGTAGGCCTTACGAAGTAGTCCTTTATAGATGTAGCTACGGAATGCTCGTGGAGCAAGACGATGGAGTATCTGTATTTTAGGCCTTATAAAGCAGTCCTTTATATATATAGTTACAGAGCAAGACGATGGAACATCTCTACTGTAGGCCGTACGAAGCAGTCCTTTACAGATGTTGTTACAGAACACTCTCGAAGCAATATGATGGAGCCCTTTTCGAGGAGGATACGAAAGGTAAGTGGTACCTAGGACCAAAATGGTCTTTGGGAATATAGCTACACACACACACACACACACACACACATATATGTATATTAGTTATTGGGTTTTAATCTACTATGGAGTAGATGGGCATGGTTCACGAACAGAGGCAAGAGTATTCTAACCTAATGAACCTAATATAAGAGCAAATGGAAATAAAATGATATATGCAGAATTAAGCCTAGAAGTATATAATTTATTCATTCACCAGAACTTTTGTTCTAACTCCATCCTCGTAACATCCTATAGGTTAGGTAGATGGCAAAGACTTCCCAGCTTTAAGACATTTGTTTATAAAGTGTTATTATGTTGGTGATTATTTACTTACTATTATATTTTAGTCAATTCCACTGTGAGATATTTAATTGAGCTTTGATATATTTTTCTTTGTCTATTTGCAAGATACCAGATTCCCAACTCGGGTTTCACAGGGCTTGGGTTTTAGCATTTTTGCAAAAAATCTGGACCCACTGGAATTCGAGTTGTTATAGATTGTTAACTTTCCTTCTTAATAATAGATCTAGTTAGTTTGATTACCACAAAAGAAGAAAACAAAAGGACAAGAGAGAATTAAAATGAAATAGATAAGGTAATAGATAAGGGCAAGATAGGAATAAGATATATTCATATACTCTAAACTCTCAGGTCACTTTATTTTACACATTCACTAAATAAAACTAAACCAAGAAAAGGCAGGCCACTATTAGGATAAAGCAAGAGAATAAAAAATCAATAGGAAGAAAGCTTAATCAATCTAATTCAAGATGCAAATCTCAAAATCCTTAATAACAAGCTAAAGGTGAATAATAGGTTACATATCATATTTTCTTATTTTCGGTTATGGTTGAGGTTCGAAATTATTTTGCATATGTTTTGATTGTTTAAAAAGAGATATATTCCTGTTGATGATTTATGCCATTTCTTATAGATTTTATGATAAGGTTTAACTTGAGAAACCAATAAATGAAATCCAAATGCCGATTTTGATATAAGGTCAGAAATATTATTTTAGGGTTGGAATTCAAGTTTCATAATTTTCTAAATTAATGTGGATTTATGATGAATTTTCTAGTGAAGAAAATTTTTAATTGGGTCTAAAATTAGTTACAGTTATTTTATATTGGCTTTGGGTCATAAATTTTTATATGTTGGAAAACATATTAAATTAATTTATGGATTTTTGGAGAATTTTCCTAAGTGTTGTAATAAGTATATAAAATTATTTAAGGTATGAGACTTAAATGTTTTATATGTTTATAAAAGGAGAAGGCGCAATTTGTAAATTTTTTAAATTATTAATCTTAGAAATTTGGCATCAGTTTTAGAAAAGATTTTGAAAAAGAAATAAGCAACCAATCACATGTTGACAAAAATGCAGATTAATTGAAAAGAAATTACTTATAAAGCCAAAAATTAGTTTTATAAGGTTTTTACTGTTTCACCACTTTTGGAAACTACCTTTCAACCGCATACTTCCGCCTCCAACCAGTTCGAAACCAATACTCGTGGTGTCAAAGACTTGGTACATAGTGGATTGGACATAGGCAAAAGGTATATTTGAAACAAGGCTTTCGAAGGGGTCGAGACCTTGTTTTGCTTTCAAAAGGAATGCCGCTTGCTTTGCTTTCGAAAAGAATGCTTTCAAATGAGATAGCTTTCGAACTGGTCAAGACTTTTGAAAGAAAAGAGCTTTCGAAAGACGTTGTCGCCTTTGTTTTAAGAAAATGCTTTCGAAGGGGTTGATACCCCTGCTATTGCATTCTATCTTTCGAAGCAACGCCTTCGAAATGGTTCTTTCGCTTTAAACCCTGAGCCGCTTCTCCAATGCTTTCAAAGGGATTGGTTTCGACACCATCCACTTCTTTTACTTAGGAAATTGCTTTCAAAGGAGTTGCTTTTGACCTAGTTCTCTTAAGACCCTTTCTGAGATTTTGAAAGTTAACCTAAAAGTTTTGAAAGCAATGCTTTTAAAGGGTCTTGAAAGGTTTTTCACATGTTTTCACTTGAACCTAATGCTTTCGATAGGTTTAATTTAAGAAAAGGCATAATGCTTTCGAAAGGTATATAACAAAGGTTTCATAGGGGTGGTTTCCAATGTTTTCGAAAGGTTTACCTTAGTCTTGAAATGGAGGGTTTTCAATGTTTTCGAAAGGCATATTTAAAGCATTTTGAAAAGAGGATGTCTAAGATTTTATAAAGCTTTCGAAAGGATACATTCAATGTTTTCGAAAGGTCTATTGTAAATGGTTTTGAAAGGTATGTTTTGGCCTTGTGGCCTAAGATTATAAAGTAAAGTAGTTTACTGTATTAAAAGGGGTACTTTAATGGTTTTGAAAGGGGTACTTTCAATGGTTTTGAAAGGGGTACTTTCAAAGGTTCTGAAGAGATTGTTTAAACGTTTTAAACAAAGGTTTTCGAATGTTTTCATCAAAAATTATTTTGTGTAAAGTACCTATAACATGGCAAAGTGATTTGAGTAAAGAATAGAGTACATTTTTCTTGTTTAAGTATGATTTATAGGGTTAAATCAAATTTGAAAGAAATGATTTCAATGAAATTTTGATGAGGTAGTTGACCCTAAGTAAATGACTCAGGTATTAGAATACTAGAGGGGACTGGTATAGGGTCGTACCCTATACATTAGCTATAGCTCCTAGCTAATTTAGTCCAAAATTCAAATGTGTAGGGCTTTGTCAAAGGTAAGACTAAATTGATGTTACATACAGAAAGGAATATATAGAGTAAAGATTGGTTATTGCTGAGCCCGCAAACCGTTAGGATCAGTTGACCCGGGGATAAGTAAGTTAGGGACAGACCGTCTAGGAGTGTGTCTAACAGAAGTTAGACTATTTGTTTCTTTTTTCTGGTAGGCCCGAGTCAGCCAAAGGTTAGTAGTTAGCCAAACAAAACTGTAGCGTTCAGACAGATAGTCCATTGATTACCTGATTTGTATGCATACATGATATTATTATTATTGCTTTAACTAATTTTGTTGCAAGATTTTGATTTGCAAAAGATATGTTTTGAAAAGGGACATTAGTGGGGTAAAACCCGTTCTATTAAGCGGTGTGGTCTCACTTAAAATTAATAAACCAAGAGGTATGGTATTATTGACACTGGGCTTGATGTCTGACTGTAAATTTATGTTTTCCCGTTAAATTCTCGAGGGCTCAGAATATGATTTGAGTAGGTTGAGAGTTGAGAATTTATAGGTTTTGGTAGGCGGACAAATAAAGCTTCTAAAGATGTGCAGGAGGCATGGATAGCTATTTAGGAGTTGTTATTTTTATTTCCGCTATGATGTATTAAGTCTGTTATGTCTGTTTAGTACTCTGATCATCCAAAGGGGCATCTTCATATGCTGCTCTTAGCGTATTTTGTAATAATTATATTTGATCAAAACTTGGGAAACGTTTGGGATTATATAATGGAAGCTGAAACATGTTTTTAAAATATAATCAATAAAGCTGCTATTTTTGAAATTTGTGATTTTGCTTCATATTCATGTGTTTCTGATACTATGGATACCATTAACATTACCGTATTTTGTCATCGGAAGTTAGTACTATAGATGACTGCAGCATCTGTGGCGCTTAGCTTTGGGCCTCAAGATAGGGGATGTTACATAAATGCATGGCACAGAATGTGTACATAGTACACTTTATGTTAACCCTTCTAATAAATTGAATTACCCATTTAAACCAAGTTAAATATATGCATATTTAACTCAGTTAATAATGGTAATTTAAAAAATTAAATCATATATATGCATATACATAATAATTATATATAATTATATATATATATATATATATATATTTGGATTTCGACTAGTCGGAAGTAGGTGAAATAGGTGGATTTCAAAAAGAATATTCATATTTTGGATCTGTAATGCCTATAAAATCTAAAGGTTGATTCAACCTAGTTATTTTAAATCAAATCATAATTTATTTTATATTTCTAATTTAGTGAATTTAGTTAAATATTTTTTACATAGTTTATGAGTACATCATTATGTACCCATGTATGTATAATGTACATGCGCAGCATAGCAGAGGGTGTACACAGTTAAATACACACATAGATAGATGCTAGGATTTACATATACTGATATATAATTAGCACTATATATATATAGTGTGTGTGTATGTGTATGTCATTGACCATAGATAATATTTTATTTAATGAGAAAATGTATGCATAATCAAATAGAATATAATTTTTTATAATATTATACATATCATTTAGAAAATATCATATAAGAATTTAACTAAGTTTTCATTTCAAATTTGAATTTTAAGTAAATATTAATTGGAACTAGTAAACAAGTTTAAATTTGAAATAAGATTTGAGATCCAAATTTAAAATTTACTATGTATCTTGAAATTTGAATTTATATAATTTTATAAAAGATATATACAAATGTAAAAAACTTATAATATTCCGAAACTAATATTATTAGTAATAAATCAATGTAAATATGAATTTAAACTCATGATAAATATAAATATTATAATTATAATGTATATATATATATATGTATATTATTTCGGTCGATTTTTCACTTAGTAGGCCAAAAGCAATTTTTAAAAATATATGTATAAGTTTAATTCCAAAATTAGTTTTATTACGACACAACATATTTAATTATATACATGCATTATAAATATAGTTTCAATTAAATTTTATATATTATTAAAGAAAAATAAGCATGTGTTTATATACAAAATTTATGTACGTATTCTTTTATTTGAATTTAATGTATATGTAAATAAAGAAATAAAAATATAAACAAATTTTTAAACAAAAACTATATTTTGCATCAACACTTATATGTATTAGGTTCAATTTACAAAGTCAATACATAATCGAATAATTAAAATGGCATATCAATAGATTTTGGCAATGATATAGACTAGGTGGAGTTATGTCTACATTAACATACATTCAATATCATACAAAAATATTATATATATATATATATATCTGTATGTATGCATGTATATTTAATTATAAACAAGAGATATGTCTATTGATATGTGCCTACAATTCACTTTGATCTAAGCAGTATCCTTAGATCTCTTTGATTTGCACCCTTTGTTGCAAATACAGTCTTGCAAACACCGCACCTATTTGGTAAATATTGATTGGAGTTGAATGAAGTAGAAATGAAGGTGAGTTGGGATTTTTATTTTTGGCCAGAGATGGAAGAGGAGAAAGAAAATGCTAAATGAAAAGAGGAGCCTTTAGTTCAAATTTATATTGGAAGTTAGAGAAAAAATATCCATATATTTTTCTCTTAAAAATTAGAATGCTCAAAACCCCTTCTTAACCCCTCTTTAGGCCGACCAAAGTAAGGGTTCATAATGGATGAAAAACCATACCAAACACATTAGTAGTTTATTTAAGTTAAATCCAGTTTAAATCCTTATCGATATTGTATACCAGTACGTGCATATATTACTTTATATATGCACCCAATATCAGCACCCCAAACAATTCTAGAGGTTGGTTAATTTTACTAAGTACACCCATACAATAAATACAATAATAATTAATATTTCATAAATATTAATCAGTTTAATTAAATTATAATTATTATAAACCAATTAAATCAAGCGGTGTTTCGGAGACCGAATCGATTCGGTAGTGTGACTCACAAGTGTGAATTTATCTAACGATTAACATTTGAACATTTTAAATACTAATGCTCACACATCATCTTTGCCAATGGTTCGATAGTTTGACTTAATCCATCACTTATAAATATCGTTGGTGAAATCCAATTTTACAAATTCTAGTGTTACCGTTTAGTAACCATTATTCACACCAATCCTCTTTGTCAACACTATACCACTTTAGGACTTGTGGAGTTTGGTTTTGGTCATAATTCCAATATAATCATATTTAACTTGGTCAGTGCATAAATCCATAGTTCGATTATAAATTTATTATTAGCCATACTGCTCTGACTAGAGATTTTGACTTTGAGTTCACCACAGTTGATCGTAATACTGACCTCATACAATTGAAGAGACAAATTCTCCATTGAATAGTATTTCGCTTCCAATGCTTCAACTCAGACCCAACTATAGTCATTCAATGGACACCATGCTATGATTATAGTCCAAATTGACTATAATCAAAGTTGATTTTCCACATTTGAGTTCAATGGTATTCTTAAGTTGAGAAAACTATTTAATATCGTCATTTCGATACTTCCTATTTGACCTAGTTGTTATTAACCAACAAGAAATTCTCAGATGAGTTATAATATAATTATCCAATAGTTGTTAGTACATAACCTCATGGTTCCCCCAACTTCCATTAGTAATACACTGCCAAACAAAGAGCATTACATACTCTAGCCTTAACGAAGGTATCAATATCCTTTCTCGAAACATCTTGACGATTAACATTTAAAATAATATATTATTTATTCTTATGGTAATGTTCTCATGATTACAACTCCTTGTAATTGCTATTACATAACATATTATTTAAGGATATTCTATTAAACATATTTAAATAATTATTAATTTATATATCATAATACAATAAATATATAATAGAAAAAACACCTTTTATTTCAAATATGATTTTACTACAGAGTTAATAATTTATAATAAGTTGTAAAATTGCTCATAAGGCATAGCCCTAACTCTACCATATACATATATACTTCATAAAAAAATAATTATACACATATACATACGTACATATATATATATATATATATATATATATATACATATTGACTATATAACAATTTATGATAATTATACATTATCATATCATAGCTTTTGGGTCCAACATTAGAACTCACTATTATGTGACTTATAAGTATGACTTCGATCCTCAATATTATTTAAATTATGTAAGTATAAAAGACTATGTCGATATTGCTGAAGTATAGTAAAGATCACAATGTCATACTTTTATCAATATTCTAGGTGAAGTCTTACTTTACAATCATTTTAAAGTTGCACCCTTATGCAATGAAGTTTATGCACATTCGTCTCTTAGCTAAAACTAAATCACTTAGACATCTATGATTAAGTCATCTATCAAAATCTTAGTAATGTTTTTATTCCATTGTGAAATTAAGCTCCTAAGTAACTTACTTTAATTGATAACAGTTACTGACTAACCAAATTTACTCTTGCCTAAGACATCTGACTTTGAGTCCAATATGTTGACATTGACCTTCTATATCCAAGGGGCTCTCTTGAGAGTGTTTTACTTTGAGTATCTAATCCCATACCCAATTATAATCTTAATACGAACTCATGTCATGTAATTTACCATGATAAAAGTACGGGCTCGATAAAAAAGATTCATAATACTGTTAAGTCAAACGATAACTACATAACATCACATGAGATCCTTTTTGACTTAGATATATCTAACCTATAAGATAAGATGTGTGATTAGTTATATAGTTGATTCATAAAAGAACAAGTGAGTAACCTCTTGGTGTCTTGAAAAGTCATGTGTAAAACATCATCTGTAACATCCCTCACTTGGAGGTCCAAAACTAACAGCTACGGATGCTGCAGTCATCTATTGTTATTAATCTTCAGCGACCAAATACGGTAATGTTAGATACATTGGTATAACAAAAAATATGGAAAAATTTTAAAATCACTAAACAACTTTCTTATTCCATTTCAAAATATTTCAAATTCGTTACATAATACAAGATTTGAGAACCACGTTCAGAGAAAATATAATTTTTACAACATACGCCAAGAGCGATAAATGAAGATGCCCTCTTGGATGATCAGAATATATTTATATCTAGGCAATGAAACAACTTTGCCTTTACAACAAAACACGGTGGAATCGAATTAGAAAAGAACTCCTACTAGCTCGCTTGCCCCCTACACGTCTTCGGAAGCTTATTCGTCTAAAGAGGTACATGAAAACCTCAACTATCAAACTACTTAAAGTTAATTGAGCACCCGAGAGTTTAAAGGGAAAACATAAACTTCAGTCAGACATAAATCTTGGTCTGAATAATAACCTACCATCTCAAACCATTTAGATATCTAGTGAGACCATGTCGCTTAGCAAAATGGATTTTCCCCTCACTAGTATCTTATCCAAAACTTTATAAAAACCATATACTACGATGCTGCATCTATAGTGGTTAAAACATAACGATTCAAAATATTATGATGATATGCAAACAAGTAAATCGATTCTGCATTATCCATCTCCATTCATTTTGACTATCTGTTTTAGTTATAGTTTTTAGGGCCACTACTAACCTATTAGTTTTCATGGGCTTACTAATAACCTATTTAAAACTTATGGACTCCCCGTCCGATTTCATATTTTTCATGGGATCACTAAGAACCTATTGGCCCATGCCAATAACTTTATTATTTCATGGGTTCTTCCTGAATCTATTGGTATCTTCAATAACTTCCCTCATATCCTACTTTTCATGGGTTGACTAGGAACCTATTGACTACTGTGAATAACCTATCCAGATATAGTTTTCATGGGTTCACTGCAAACCTATTGGCCCCTGCCAATAGGTCTTTCTAAACATAATTTTCATAGGTTTACTGTGAACCTATCTATCATACACCTTCTATAATCAGTATTTAGGCATCCTATATTCTGGTATTCCTGACCTCCTGGATGCAATTCTACTCATTCAGGAGTTAACTCAATTTGTATTCACCACTGGGTCAACCTAACTGGTTATTCTGCCTTTTCTCCCCAAAATACAATTACAGGTCCATTATAATGTGAATATATATATACGTACATGCATATACATACATACACATACATACATACAAATATATATATATATATATATATATATTAGAAGAAACAAACATAATAGCACCAACGTCTTTGGTTTAATATCCTTGAAATCATTTTCATATGAAACATGGTTAACCCCTTCAACCTATTATTTTATCAAGGAAGGCTTCTTCAAAAACCCTATACTTTAAATTCATTTTAAAACTCCTTTATTTAAACCTTGGTATTTCCTTTAATAATGAGATTGGGTTCTTTGTTTTGAAAACCAAGGCTTTCAAAACCTTAAACTTTTACTTTCGAAACCATTGGATAACTTCCTTCGAGAGCATTTAAATTTTCTTTTCAAAACACAAAGCATATGCCTTTCGAAATACTTTAAAACATCCCGTTCGAAACTCTTAAAACATAACTTTCGAAAGTAATAAAGTATTACTTATTAACTCTTAGAAGCATAGTTTCGAAACCATTGAAAGAACCTCTTTCGAAACCATTGGGTTTATTCTAAAAATATATTTTGGGTCAAAGTGAATACAAATGAAAGTACCCCTTTTGAAACTATTATACTTCAAATGAAAACCACCTTTCTAGTAAATGACTTCGATCCATTCAAAAGGATAAGGTCGGCAGCAAGGTTTCGATTGGGTTGAAACTACCCCTTTCGAAAGCATTGAATTAAAACAAGGCAACTCATTCAAAAGCACTCTTTTCGAAATAAAAAGGCGGCAACATTTTTGAAAGCTATTTAAATGGGTTTCGACGCCTTCGAAAGAATCCTTTTTAAAGCAAGCAAGTGCATATCTTTGAAGAGTAAACAAAGGCTTCGACCCACTTCAAAAGCAAGGTTTTGACTACATACCATCCACCTTTCTCCAATCCACTATGTACCAATTTATTGATAGCTTGTGTATTGGTTTCGACTTGGTTGATGCGAAAGTATAGGGTCGAAAGGTAGCGTTTGAAAGAGGCAAAACATAATTTGGGTAAAGACTGTTTTAATGCCTTTTTAAGTAATTATTTTTTAACTAGCCTCCCTATTTTTAAACATTTAATTGGTTGCCATAACTTTTCAAATTCTTTCCAAAATAAAATTTCCGCAATTATTTCAGATCTAATTAAAATAATTTAGCAAATAAGCCCTTCCTTAAGCTAAAATAATCAAACATTTAATCCTTTATCTATAATTTAATTTAATTTCCATAGTAAACTACTTAGGAAAATATCATAAAAAATCACTTTTAATATGTTATCTAACATATATAAATTTTAGACCCAAATTCTTTATAACATAGCCGAAAATAGTTTAAACCTAATTGTTCATATTTTCCATTGGAAATCCATAATAAATTTTCCATAGCTTGGAAAAGTATAAATTTAAAAACCAACTCTAAAATAATGTTTTACATAACATATAATTCCTCATGGCAATTGGAAATCCAAAAAACATGATTTTTGCCTAAAATCAAATTGAACCTTTATCAAACAATCTTGTTTGAATCTAATGCATCATAAAATCAATGCATATCATCATTCAAATCATCACACATGGTTTAAACATAAAATCCAAAATCAAATGATCTTAAATACAAAAATAGAGATGGTTTGATTATTATTCACCTTGATTAAGATAATAAATTTGAGATTTGATCCTTGATTAATTCCCCTAGTTTGATTCCTTAGCTTTGGATAAATTTCTCTCCTCTTTCTCCTAAATAATGTCCGGCTTGAGCTTTAGGTTTTAGGTATTTTTTGTGTTTTGCAAAATGAACGTGAAAAGGAAATTATATGAGAATTTTAAGGTAATAGGATTATGGTGCGGTAATTTTCTATTAAGGCCTTTGCGTTAATTGTTTTCTAATTAATTAACATATTAAGCCTTTCATAGCCCATTTATTTAATTAAGCACAACCTCTAGTTAAATTTTCAAGCCTCAATCCCTTTATCACTATAATATTTACATATTCTATTAAATTTATCTAATTAAATCTTCTAGATAATGTTATTAAAAATTAGAGGTGTTACAGGCTCCCATCCTTAAAGAATTTTATCCTCGAAATTCAGTAAGGACTAAATATTAAGCATAGAAATCATCTGTAACAACTCCTAACAACCAGACAAGCCTACTTGACTAGAAATAGTCTATATAAAGCTAATATAGAATATACCCTCATAGCAGATCAGAATAAGTAACTCTAATCCTATCTTCTGTCTCTCACATATAGTCCTTCTCGTTGTTTCCCCACTAAACTTTTACCAACTCGACTTTCTTATTCCTTAACCTTTTCTCATCTCTCGCTACAACCCGAACTGGATGTCTAACAAAAGTAAAATTTGGTTCTGTTATTAACTTTTCCAACCTTGTCTGAGGAATAGTACTCTCTAGATCATGCATGTACTTGTGAAGATGAGACACATGAAACACATTATGGACACCTGCCATACTGCTCAGCCATTCTACTCTTTATGCGAGCTTCCCGATCCTCTCTATAACTTGGAACGGACCAATATATCTTAGTGCCAATTTCCCTGACTTTCCAAATCACACCACACCCTTTATCAGTTATATCTTTACGAAAACCTTATCTCCAACTGAGAATTCTAGGTCCTTGCGCCACTTCTCTGCGTTACTCTTCTATCTGGATTAAGCTTCCTTCATCCTTTCTTGAATCAACTCAATCTTCTTTGTCACCTCTCTAACCAGATCTAGACCAAAGACTAATCTGTCTCGAACCTCCAACCAACATTCTGTTGATTTGCATGCCATTCCATACAAAGCTTCAAAAAGCACCATTCCTATGCTAGTCTGCTAACTATTATTATAGTAAAACTCCACTAAATGGAGGTGATCTTCCCAAGAGCCAACAAATCCAATGCACAGGCTCTCGATAAATCCTCGAGTACCTTATTGACTCTCTCTATTTGTCTATCCGTCTAAGGGTGATATGCAGTACTCATCTTGAGCTTAGTGCATAATACATCC
Source organism: Allium cepa (assembly GCA_030765085.1). Taxonomy (NCBI): domain Eukaryota; kingdom Viridiplantae; phylum Streptophyta; class Magnoliopsida; order Asparagales; family Amaryllidaceae; genus Allium; species Allium cepa. The sequence goes on along the minus strand of CM060945.1, from coordinate 942,363,315 downwards.
TATAGACACTTCCAAAATTCATTAGTGAACAAAGCATCTCTATCACTGACTATACTACAAGGAATTCCATGCAGTATGTAACGACCCACCTTTTTGTTTAGTTTAAATCGACAATAAACCACACATGTCGGTTCCAAACCATTCAAAAGGGAGGATTGTTATAAGGTAAATTAAAAAAAGAGGAAATAAAGAAAATGGAAGATAGAATCTCACAGCGGAATGACAAAAATATAATAATCAAATAAATAGTTCGTGAAGCTGTTTTACAAATACATTTGATTACACTTTACAATACAATCAGAGTTATACGTACAATAGGAATAAATAAATAATGCAGCGGAACAATATGATGTAGTGGAATAAATATAACAAATAGATAATACACTAAGTCTTCGTTTTCGGCCTCTAGAAAAATAGTCTTTAATACACTGAAAAGCTTAGACTGACCCAGTGTAATGAAAAGACAAAACACTCAAGTCAAAACTAAAAGATCTTATGTAAGTTAAATCAACAATAAATAAATATGAGTGTATCGGCTTCAGAGATGTTTACGGGATTTTACATCTCCTATCTAGTGTCTAACATGCGTGCAATAACTTAAGAGATGTTCGGGATTACCATCTCTTAAGGATCCGTCAAACAATCTACTATGTAGTACAATACGCTATTATAATATGTCTACAGTAAAGTAAAGTATTAAAATAGCGTTAAGACGTTACCCATATCCCCTTAACACATTTTATATAAATGTTGTAGTCTATACAGTTGGTAAACTCCACCGCAAACTGGTGGGCTATCAGGGAGCACTCCATCGGTACGATAGAAACCAAACTCATAATGGGCACAATAAGGCATGTGACAAGGCACGCAAGGCAATGCCAAGATATGATACTACCATTTTGCGGATCCGGACTGGTGGTAATACATAGCAGCTACTACCACCCACCTCGGAATACACTCCCACAATCAAATCGAAGGGTGTCCACCAAATCAATCACAAATTCATAATATGGTAACAAAGAAACATGTCTTATCGGAGGTGCGACTTTACTTGGCCCGTTGTGGCTCCTATTTTAGTCGCATCAAGCTGACTCAAGGGAGTCAGGGCTATGTTAATACCTCATAGAGAATCGTTCGCCAAACCATCCTACTTCAATTCTAGAATCTCCACCATGTGCACAGTTGTTAAAGTGGTTTTCGGTGTTGGCAGAGAGTATGACAATATCCGATCTCGATCTCTTTAATAACCAAAAGCTTATTACACACCAGATGGTTCTTTTACATTTCCAAAACCATTTAATATTGATACCAAAATATCATATTTTCAAAAATCATATCACTTTCGAAATCATATTCACTTTTGCGATCATATTTTCAAAATAGGTTAAACCCTCATTTCAAAATCATCATATTTACTCAAAATATGTCATTTCACTAGAAAATATCATTCAAATTCCAACGTAAATTATAACATTAATTTAACCATTTCGCTTTCAAATTAAGGATTTAAATATAACAGTCCAACCTCGCATCGTTTTATTTTTAGAAAATAGTTTAAATAGTTTTAAAATAGTTTGAGATAGATTAAATAGATTAAATAGTTTAAAATGAATTAAAATAGTTTAGAACAGATAAAATAGTTTAAAAATAGATTTAATATAAAATGGTTTGATTATTGAAAATGGTATATATAGAAATAGTTGGAAATCTAAATAAATCAGAATTAAAATGTACTATATCTTTAAACAGTTTATATTAAAATAATCAATTTGGAAATAATATCAAATTAAACTATTTCTTCCATTTCAACCAATCTGGACTACATCCAGATTTCAAATCAACAAACTCCATTTTTATTTCAATTCAAATTCCCATAAAAATTATTTCAATTTTTCGATTTCAAATCCATGTTTTAACTATAATTTTAAACCGCTTAAAATTCCTTTTATATTTCAAAGTATAAAATATTCAAATGCTATGATAACTCAATTTTTGATAAATTCATTTATATTCAGAATCAACTTTAAAATTTCAAATTAAATTCTTTGAACAATTCCTTCAAAACAAATTCCAATTTTAACATTTTAAAACTTGTATTTGAAAAGTAATTCAGTTTATATAAATCAAATTTTATCTCATAGTATCATTTAACTGAATTCAAAACTTAAGAATTTAAAGCCATTTAATTTAACAAATCCGGTGTCCGTATATAATTTTCTACCCTATGGTCATGTGATATAAATATATGTCATTTCAACCTGCAATAATATAAAATTTACTGGTATATATCATTTCCACCCACAATCCTGAATTAAAATCCAAAATCCATAAAATCGCTCTAGTCTATCATTTTAGTCCGTAACGATTTTCTCCTTAATCTATAGAACGTTCAGATATGTATCATTTCAACCCATAGTGATTTTTCTATAGATAACTAAGGGAACTTGTAGTGTCATAACAACATAAATATAACATCCAATCATCCAATATCAATAATCAAACATCCATCATAATCATTACTCAAATAAATAAATAAATAACCACCATTGACCGATTATCAACAATAGGTATTCAATTCACAATTAAATTCGATATTAAATTAAATGACGATAAAATGCAATAAAATTCATATTTAACCGTAATGACTATTTAAATATACCAAACATCAACCAATTAATTTCTAATCATATCATAAGTTTATTTTAACTAACATAAGATAATATAGTAGTTGTGAATGTGTCAACACACTCACCTTTGATTTCAAATCGATTTGAAATCCAAAATAAGACCCAAAATTCAACAGTCTAAGAATTCATCCACACCATATCTATAATGTATAGCATTCCGATACGATCCCAACGAAACAAACCTCGTGCAAATCCGAGCATGTATTTAAAAATTATGATAATTAGAAGATAACCGATTTAAAATTAAAATAAATAAATAAAAGAAGAGAGAAAGCTCACACGTCAGCACACCCCCTATGTTCCAAACTCTAGAACATATCTTTGTTCTCAATCTCATACAGCATGGCATGGCCACCCCTAGAGATCCCCAATCGCACGCCACCACGGCCGACCGCTCTACCTCCGACACCTCCAGAACGCTGCACCACCCCCTTGCGACCCTCCAGATCATCAAAGCTACCCCGATCGACACTAGAGCGACCAAAACAAATGCAAACACCTTCGAAAATATAACTCTAATCGAATTGTTGAGGCCCATCTAACCATCCGTTCATCAAATAAATCATACTGATGCGATCCCCTTGCCACTCTCCACAACCATGTATCCTCCAATCAACAATCCATCGTCGATGATCAAACCCTAAACGGATGGCCGAGAATGATTTGGCCAATTCCGGACAAACCAAAACCCAAATGCAAAAAAAACGGTAGATTTGATTTTCGCTTATCGGGAGCTTTCCAACGATATATAATATGATAGGGTTTGGAGAGTTTGATTTTTTTGAAATTAATTTTCATTAAAAATTGAATTGGTATTTAGGGTTTCATACTTTGTTGTTTGAGAAGGAGGAACTGAAAAAAGTAAAAATATGCGCGCAATAAGAAATGAGAAACAATTAGGGTTTATAACAGCCTATATATAGGCAGAGCTGAAATAGAAAGGATGGACCAGATCGATTTGGATTAAAACGAAAACAATGACCCGAAAAGACCATTTCGTTCACGAAACGAAAATGAGTCATCCAATATATCAAAATAGATGTTTTTGATATTTTTGAATTCAATGGAATAGGCTTCAAGTCCTAATTCCATCATATGAGGAAGTTAGATTTTAAAATTAGCTTATTTCAATTGAATTAAATTAAATTGATTTCTACGCATTTCGAGTCTGTACGATCAAATAACAAGTCTGATCGCTACGAAACTTGAAATCCTACAATAGTTCACTGTTATGGATCCAATGAAACTAGCTTCGTCAAAATCCGAGATAGTGTCCAAAATGACTACTTTCACGCTAGTTTAATAAATTATTATTAAATTAATTAAATCACTTTTCAAATTCCAATTTAATAACTAACAAATTTTATCATTTTTGATTAATTAGCAATTTAAAATCTTTTCAAGCAAATTTCCATATCAATTCAATGTTATATATTATACTTATTACGGTGTTTAGTTTCAATTGTAATAAATTTATTAATTAAAATTTAAAATCGAATAAATTAATTTATTTTGATTTCGATCTTATTATTCGATCAATCATTACTTTATAGACATAATCAACTTTGGTTTACAATTTATTACATTAATACTCTAGAATTATCATATTAATTCATATTTAGTACAATTTGTAATATTTCAATTGTATATAATTTTTATCGATTTCCACATTAATTTACTGGATTATATAACCAATAGATAATTGAAGCAATTTCTATACATTACTAATTCAAACACATTCCCAAGCTTATTATTTACAAATCAAACTAATCAATTCACATACTACTAATCATTCTACATTACCCAATTTCAATTAATTACGTATAATTTCTCTTTTTATTACAACATTTGGTTTATCTACTATTTACAATTTATAACCAAATTTATATTTACAATCATTTCAATTAATTGAAATTGTATTAAAGTAGTTATCCATTACCTTACATGAACATTATTACATTTCATTGTTGTTACATTTTCTTATTAATAAACCTTAAATTTTAATCAAAACATTAGATTCAAAACTTGTTTAATTAATAAATTTAATTATCGAAAATTATGGGTCGTTACACTCTCCCCCACTCAAAAATTTACATCCTCGAAAAGGAAAAAGAAGAAATTAAGAAATTAATATATTTTATTCAAAGTATTAAATTTATAACAATTAATTACATAATTTTAAATAATTTAAATTAAATATATTAACTTATAAACAATTAGATCCTTTTATATTCAAGTCTAATAAAAGTTTGAAATACATTTCCACTTTCACAAAAAATTCTAAGTCCAAAATTCACAGAATATTTCGACATAATCTCCTTTGTACGAAGAGGTTCGGGATAAAAAATAATATCAATAATAACCATATATATATATATATCATATTTCAAAACAAAATATTCCAACCACGGGAGAACAACATAACATCGCTGTAAAACCGTAATCTGAAAACCTAATAATTTGTCGAGCAAACAACGCTTTATTTTTGAAACCAAAAGTAGTAGTAATTGCTTCCATAACCTGTTTTTCACTTATGTAATCCAAAGAAGTTAATAATTATATAAATGAGAAATTTAAGCTGTTTTAACTGGTAACAAAACAATCAACAAAACATAACAATAGCCACATGCAAACAAAACAGTACAAACATCATATTCAAGAAAGAAATCAATCATCCATCCATAGAAACCAAACTAATGGTTTGTGCATGTTAAAACACTTTTCATCGTACACGGGTGATGAATAAACTATCAAGTGGACCTTACGCTCAACAGCCTTAGATAATTACTTAATATATTATTTATACAATCTTATAAAATTAGAAGTATCGTTTCCCAAACATCCCATAAGCCAAAAAACCAAGAATTTCAAGCATCATTTAAGTTTGTTCTTATTAATTTCCTCTCACATCATTGTTTACTTTTTATTTATTTTCGTATATTTATGTAATATCTTTTTTCCATTCATTTACATTCTTTTACTTACATAAGTTATTACAATTAAAATATTTTAATCCTCCAAAATCAATTCTCAAAATATTATGTAAGTGTCGTAGCAAATTTAATTCATAGTTATTATTTACTTTGATTTCCATTTATTGTCAATATTCATTTGTAAATTAACTCATACTTAAAATTTCAAAAAAAAAATTCTTTCATATTTATTTCCTTCATTTACAGCATTATTGAATACAAAATCTATTTCTAAATCATATTAGCATTTTCTAAAGTTATAATCATTCGAATAGTATAGTAATCACTTTTACTACTCATATTAATTATAAATAATTTCAAGCATTAACTTAAGATTTTATAATTTTTTTAAACATCTTTATTCTTTATTTATAGACATAATTTCATTGAAAACTTCCATTACTTAAGTTTTACTTGTATACTATTCTATTACATATTCCTATTAACACAATAACTTTTTAGACATTTCTGGTAAGTTATGCGTGTGTGTGTGTGTGTTTCAGAATATAATTGAATGTCACACAAGTTTATCTTATTCAATTTAGTTAACAAAATGTTCAATAATTACATCACCTAAATTTTCATATCTTTTAATTTATATGTTACAATTCTCTAATTTCTTTACAATTTCATTAATCACTTAGATCTTAATTTTTTCTCATTTTAGAAGTTTTCAATTATTAAAATAGTTAAGATTTCATTTCACTATAATAACTAAAATCCCTAATTTATAGAACTTATGAACTAAGTGTCGGGTTCATTTCAAATCATCTAAAATAATATATATTTACTCATAGCTTTTGTATATCCAGTCATATTTAGAAATTAAAGATTAAGATTTGTTTATCAAAACAAATGTGTAGTAAATCTACTATAGTGGCCTTTCTACTTTGAAACTCGAAAATGAACATCGATGATGCGTGCACTCATTACCGAAATTATTTTCCAACAACAAAAGAGGCAAGTACAGAACTTATTTTCTTCTAAAATTCGTTTAAAACATTTCTTTCAAATCGCATTAAAAATATTTATACTTGGAAATACTTTCAAATAATACTAGTATTATATTCCAAAATCTTTTGAAAACAAATTTCAAAATCCCAGTAATAAGTTCTCAAATTTCAATTTTTATTTACTTTACTTATAAATCCTATTCTACAATCAATATTTATAAAATTTCTCTACCTAACAAACAACATATCACATCCAAATATATCATATATAAAATTTATTATTTTATATTCAAAATATAATATTAGGTAAAATTATTTCATTTACCTATATTTCAAAACAATATTGTGTTGGTCTGCCCTATTAACTGTTTAGAAATCCCTATCAATGCCATAGCGTCTTATGTACCGACCAGAATGTATAAATACTAAACAGAACAAATTAACACAATATAAAAACATTTTTACAACACTAATAAATATGCTCTCTCATATATACACTAAACCAACTCATTCTAGGGTATCACTATCCTATTTCTAATGAGTCAGATCCCATAAAGCTAAGGTTATCGCTAAACCTCGCTCTGATAGCAAATGTAACCACCCACCTTTTTTGATAGTTTAAATCAACAATAAACCACATATGCCGATTACAAACCATTCAAAAGGGATGATTATTATGGAGGCAATTAAGAATAGAAGAGGAAAGAAAGAAGACAAAACGCAGAATCTCACAGTGGAATAGCAAAATATAATAATCAGATAAACAGTTCATGAAGCTGTTTTACAAATATATTTGATTACACTTTACAATACAATCAGAGATATACATATAAAAGGAATAAATAAATAATGCAGTGGAATAAATATAATAAATAGATAATATACTAAGTCTTCCTCTTCGTCCTCTAGAAAAATAGTCTTTAATACACTAAAAAGCTCAGACTAATCTGAGCGTAATGAAAAGACAAAACACTTGAGTTAGAACTAAAAGATCTTATGTAAGTTAAATCAACAGTAAATAAATATGAGTGTATCATCTTCAGAGATGTTTGTGGGATTTTACATCTCCTATCCAGTGTCTAACATGCATGCAATAACTTAAGAGATGTTCGGTATTACCATCTCTTAAGGATCTGTTAAACTATCTACTATGTAGTACAATACACTATTATAATACGTCTACAATAAAGTAAAGTATTAAAATATCATTACGGCGTTACCCATATCTCCTTTAACACATTTTATATAGATATCGTAGTCTATAAAGTACTTTAAACTCTACCGTAAACTGGTAGGCTATCAGGGAGCACTGCATAGGTATGACACAAACCAAACTCATAATGGGCATGATAAGGCATGTGACAAGGCACACGAGGCAATCCGCAGGGTAGGATACGGCCGTTTTGTGGATCCGGACAGGTGGTAACGCATAGCAGCTATTACTACCTACCTCGAAATAAACTCTCATAATCAAATCGAGGGGTGGTCACCAAATCAATCATAAAGTCATAATATAGTATCAAAGAAGCATGTCCAATTGGAGGTGTGACCTCACATGGCTTGGCGTGGCTCTTGTTTAGTCACATCAAGCTGACTCGAGGGAGATAGGGCAACGTTAACACCTCATATAGAATCGTTTGCTAAACCATCCAACTTCATTCTGGAATATCCACCATGTGCATAGTGGTTAAAGTGGTTTTCGGTATTGGCAGAGAGTGTGCCAATATTCGATCTCAGTCTCTTTAACAACCACACGCTTATTACACATCGGATGGTTCATTTACATTTCCAAAACCATTTCATATTGATATCGAAATATCATATTCTCAAAAATCATATCACTTTCGAAATCATATTCACTTTCGCAATCATATTTTCAAAATAGGTTAAACCTTCATTTCAAAATCATTATATTTACTCAAAACATGTCATTTCACTAGAAAATATCATTTCAAATTCCAATGTAAGTTATAACATTCATTCAACCATTTGCTTTCAAATCAAGGATTTCAATATAACAATGCAACCTTGCATCATTTTATTTTTAGAAAATAGTTTAGATGGTTTTATAATAGTTTAAAATAGTTTAAATTACTTTTAAATAGTTTAAATAGTTTAGATAGTTAAAATGGTTTTAAAATATTTAAAATAGATTAAATAGACTAAAATAGATTAAATAGTTTAAAATGAAATAAATAGTTTAATATAGTTTTAATAGTTTAATATAAAACAGTTTGATTATTGAAAATGGTTTATATAGAAATAGTTAGAAATCTAAATAAATTAGAATTTAAAAATAATATATCTTTAAACAGTTTATATTAACAATTTGGAAATAATGTCAAATTAAACTTTTTCTTCCATTTTAACCAATCTGGACTATATCCAGATTTCAAATCAAAAAAATCCATATTTATTTCAATTCAAATTCCCATAAAAATCATTTCATTTTATGGATTTCAAATCCATGTTTGAACTACAATTTTAAACCACTTCAAATTCCTCTTAGATTTCAACGTTTAAAATATTCAAATGCTAAGATGACTAAATTTTTGATAAATTCATTTATATTTCAAAATCAACTTTAAAATTTCAAATTAAATTTTTAAACAATTCCTTTAAATAAATTCCAATTTCAACATTTTAAAACTTGGATTTGAAAAATAATTCAGTTTATATAAATAAAATTTTATCTCATAATATCATTTAACTGAATTCAAAATTTAAGAATTTAAAGTCACTTAATTTAACCCATCCGGTGTTCGTATATAGTTTCCTACCCTATGGTCACATGATACAGATATATGTCATTTCAACCCGCAATAATTTTAAAATTTACGGGTTATATCATTCCAACCCACAATACTGAATTAAAATTCCAAATCCATAAAATCGCTCGAGTCTATCATTTTAATCCATAATGATTTTTTCCTAATTTATAGATCGTTCAGATATGTATCATTTTGACCCATAGTGATTTTCCTCTCGATAACTAAGGGAACTTGCAGTGTTATAACAACATAAATATAACATCCAGTCATCTAATATCAATAATCAAACATCCATCACAATCATCAATCAAATCAATAAATAAATAACCACCATTGACCGATCATCAACAATAGGTATTCAATTGACAATTAAATTCAATATTAAATTAAATGATGATAAAATGCAATAAAATTCATATTTAATCGGAATGACTATTTAAATATACCAAACATCATCCAATCAATTTCTAATCACATCATAAATTTAACTTAACTAACATAAGATAATGTAGTAGTTGTGAGTGGGTCAACACACTCACCTTTGATTTCAAATCGATTTGAAATCCAATATAAGGCCCAAAATTCAACAGTCTCAGAATTTGCATAAACTTATTCCATACTATCCGGAATTTCGATACTATCCCAATGAAATAAACAGCGTGCAAAACCGAGCATGTATGTAAAAGTTATGATAATTAGAATATAAATGATTTAAAGTCAAAATAAATAAATAAATAAAAGAAGAGAAAAAGCTCACACGTCTGTACACTCCCTACGTTCCAAACCCTAGATCATATCTTTGTCCTCGAACTCGTACAGCACGACATGGCCGCACTAGAAATCTCCAATCACACGCCATCACGGCCGACCGCTCCACCTCCGACCCCTCCAGAACGCTGCGCCACCCCCTTCTGACCCTCCAGATCACTGAAGCTCCTCCCGATCGACACTAGATCAACCAAAACAAATCCATCCGCCATCGAAAATCTAACCCTAATCGAATTGTCGAGGCTCATCTGACCGTCCATTTATCAAACAAATCATATTGATGCGATCCCCTCGCCACTGTCCACAACCCTAAATCCTCCAATCGATGATCCATCGTCGATGATCAAACCCCAAACAGATGGTCGAGAATGATTTGGCCAATTTTGAACAAACCAAAACCCAATTGCAAAAACGAACAACATATTTGAGTTGCACTCATCGAGAGCTTTTCAATGATATATAATATGATAAAGCTGCGATGCCCCATTAGAAATCAATGAAAATATTTGCTTAGCTCATCGGCATATACGACCCGAAGGTCAAAACGATCAAACAGACAAGTCAGAAATTAACCAAAAAGATAAACGCACGTGTCCTATACCACTTGTTTTACTCAATCGTTTAATTCTCCTTCCCACACACTCGAATAGTGCAAAAACGTGTATTTTATATAGAAAATAATTTGTTTGAGAAAACAAGCTTTCGAAACCATTTTTGGAAAATAATCTTTGAAATTCTATTATTATGGAGAATATATAGTTTTATAGCTTGAAAATAATTTAAAAATATTATATAGGGTTTGGAGAGTTTGATTTTTTTGAAATTGATTTTGATTTGAAATTGAATTGGGATTTTGGGTTTCATATTCTATCGTTTGAGAAGGAGGAACTGGTAAAAGTAATAGTACGTACAAAATAATAAATTAGAAACAATTAGGGCTTACAACAACCTATATATAGGCAGAGCTGAAATAGAAAGTATGAACCGGATCGATTTGGATTGAAACGATAATAATGACCCGAAAAGCTCGTTTCATTCCCGAAACAAAAATGAGTCATCCTATATATCAAATAGATGTTTTTGATATTTTTAAATTCAATGGAGCAGGTTTCAAATCCTAATTCCATTGTATGAAGAAGTTAGCTTTTAAAATCAGCTTATTTCAATTGAATTCAACTAAATTGATTTCTACGCGTTTTGAGTCCGTACGATCAAACGACAAGTTTGATCGCTATGAAACTTGAAATGCTACGATAATTTACCATTACGGATCCGATGAAACAGGTTTCGTCGAAATCCAAGACAGTGGCCAAAATGGCTACTTCCATGCTAACTTAATAAATTATTATTAAATTAATTAAATCACTTTTCAAATTCAAATTTAATAACTAACAAATTTTATCATTTTTTATCACTTAGTAATTTATAATAGTTTAATGAAAATTTCCATATCAATTCAATGTTAAATATTACAGTAATTGCAGTGTTTAGTTTCAACTGTAATAAATTTATTAATTAAAATTTAAAATCCCAATAAATTTATTTATCTTGATTTCGATCTTATTATTTAATCAATCATTACTTTATGGACATAGTTAACATTTGTTTACCATTTATTACATTAATACTCTATAATTATTGTATTAATTCATATTAATTCATATTAACTGCAATATTAAATTAGATTAATTGCAATATTTCAATTGTAATTTTTATCGATTTCCATATTAATTTATTGGATTTTATAACTAGAAGATAATTGAAGCAATTACTATACATTACTAATTCAGATACATTCCCAAGCCAATCATTCTATATTACCCAATTTCAATTAATTACGTATAATTTCTCTTTTTATTACAACATTTGGTTTATTTACTATTTACAATTTATAACATAATTTTATATTTACAATCATTTCAATTAATTGAAATTGCATTAAAGTAGTTATCCGTTACCTTACATTAACATTATTACATTTTATTCTAGTAAGATTTTCTTATAAATAAATCTTAAAATTTTATTTTTTCATAACATTAGATTCGAAAGCTTATTTAATTAATAAATTTCATTATCAAAAATTACGGGTCATCACACAGTCTAACTATGTTCTTCATGAATAACTTAGCTAAAATATGTGTTGTCTTGGTTGACTTAACTTGAATAAAATGGGCACTCTTGGTAAACCTATCCACTATGACCCATATACTTTCATTTTCTCTATTTAATTTGGCAACCCGTCTATAAAATCCATGGATATCAATCCCATTTCCAAACTGGTACCTCCAAAGGTTGAAGCAACCCACTTGACTTCTGATGTTCGGTGTTCACTTGTTGACAGTTCGCACACTGCCTAACCCATAAGCCAACATCTCTCTTCATACCTTCCCAATAGAAGCTCCTTTTTATATCTTGATACATATTGGTTCCTCCATGATGAATCGTAAATTTGGATTGATGACATTCTCCAGAAACTTCTTTTATTAAATCCTTAACATTCAAAAGACACAGCCGTCCCTTCTTCCTTAACCATCCTAAACCATCCTCTTTGGTCAACATATTTCTTAATGTACTTAATCATACTAGACACACAATCTTGTACTATGATTCCTTTCCCATATTCGACATTAATTCTTTGAACTCTCGTATCATGCAGGATTAGATATTTCACCATCCTACAATCATACTGGACACACCTTTCTTAGCCAATCTTTTATGATTCAAATTAATTAGTATGTCATTTTCAAGAAACAATTTCTTGCAAATTGATTAAGTATATTAGGTTATAATTGGATATGTTCTTATACTTATTAGAATTCTTTAACATATTTATCTAATAAGGTTTCCACTAGACTTCACACATGTTCCCAAAACCTATGTAAGTTGTGAGAATTCTCAAAATCTTAATTTTAGGACCCATTTATCATTTATCTACAACCTTGAATGTTCTTAACAAATTGTGGTATCCTTAAATGGTGAATAACACAGTATTAGTTATATCATATATAACTTCTAAGATTATAATCATTGTTCCTAATCATCATTGTGACCTTGGTTGCGACCAAAAAGTAAAAGCATACATTAGAAGTTTGTTACCTATCATTTTGTGATGCGTAAGTACAAGTATATGACCAATGAGTGTGCTCAACAAAGTCATGCAATTTGTTTTACCCATCTAGAGACACAGAAGGCTTCTCTAGAGGATATAGACAGCTTGAATGTGCTCAACTACCATCTATATACCATGGTACATTGATTTGTATAGAAATGATAGAGAGCTACCTTCATATACAAATTCATAATTTGTATAGAGGAATTTGAGAGTTATTGAAAATAAGGAAATTTAAGTACGTAACATCCTAGGACATATCATAACTTGATAGGACATACACACCATTATATCTTAATGAGTTTATTATTTCCTATTATTTGGTATAATTTTTACTTATTTAAATAATTTAGTTTAGTTAACTAAGTTATAACTTTTGTTACCCATTTTTTATTTTAATTTTTTTTAACATATATGCATAACATTTTAGCATAATTCTTTTAAACTTAAAAAAATTGAATTGAATTTTTTTTTGGCAAAGCCAGCCAGTTTTATAGTGGACTGTCCACTTTTTATTACGTACGTAATAAAAACATGAAGTACAGGAGTAAGGTAGAGACACCCTAACTGCTAAAAGAAGGTAAAAATTACAGCACAGGAGTGTGACAGACTTGTCACAGCTACAATAATAAAATCACAAGACTAAGACTCCTCCGAAGAGGTAGTAACACCAACTACAGAATCCACTTGGGAAGAATCCGGAGATACATTCCCAAGAAGACCAATAAAGGGGAGAAATAGAAGAGAAGGATCATAGATCTCAACATCAGAATAGTATATGAAGGAACGATCCCAGGTAGTATCGCATAATAGAATTTAACTCCGCATACGTACCATCCAAATCAAGAACCAAGGAATCACCAGACTGTGAATAAAAAAGGCGTCGAAGGTCCAAAGGATCAGCAGAAACATATCTAAAATAGGTGGCATCCACAGGGTTGAAACACAGATCAGAACATCGTTCAACCCAACAACTCTCAGATGTAGCCCAAACTACAGGCAACTGAGGCAGAACAAGATCCAGGACATCAATGGTATCCACAAAAACATCAGCAGGAATTATGCATGCATGAGGGGATGCAGGTCGAGCGAGAGACGTGGAAGGACCAGGGTCAGATAGAGGAACTACAAGAGGAGGAGAATCTAGAGAGACCTTGGGAACCCACTTCCTGAGCGGAGGCCGAGGCAGAGGAATCTTAAGCGCAGCAGCGGTGACAACAGAATGGGAGCAGGCAGAAGCTAAGTGGCCAAAGGAATGGCAGGAGGTACAAATGTCTGGAACCCAACCATAATGTACATGAACATCCACAACATGGCCAACAGCAAGTTGAACTGGAATAGAGGAAGGGAGAGGCTTAAGGGGGGTGATCTCAATCAGAGCCTTAGCGTATACCAGCTTATCACGAGCAACCGTATTAGCGTCAAAACATTTCAATTTACCAACATTGCACGCAAGCCAATTCAATCCAAGTAGAGGCTGAAATGCAGAAGGAATTAGAGAAAAATAAACCCAAACGGGGATAGATAGAACTTGTTCACGAGCACTTGCAACCGTTGGGGACCAGGGAGTAATGATAAATGGTTTCCCATCAAAAAAAGAAGGCTCGGCCTCAAGGACACGACGGCGATCCGCAAAGGAGTGAACAATAGGTAATACATAGAGTCAACCAGCTTAACACGAAGGTTACCACGTAGCCTCCAAGCCTTACGACAAACTGCAGACGCATCATGTAAGCGATGATTAGGATCTGAAAAGAAACCAACTAAATATTCCGACCAATAGTCCAAACCGGCTTGCATGACATTAGGTTGAGGGATCATCACTCCATTTTCCTCAACGATGTCAAATTCAACTGGTTCATAAACACCCGCGTTACGAGGCAGAGATGAAAAATGCGATGACCATGTTATGGAACCAGGAGGGGTAGGCGCAGCAGGTTGAACCACATCCGCAAGAGGACTACCAACAGAGGCCGCAAGACCGGCTGGGGGAGAGGCCTCAAGCAACATATCACCAGAATTCAAGACACTACAATTGGAAACATCCTTCCCTTCAGTAATTTGACAAACACCAGAAGTCAATGCACTGCGATTGGAGACATTCTTCACTTCAGAATTTTGACAAACACTTGGCGTGCATCGTGCAAAACACATAGGATTTGCAATAGCAGGACTCAATACACAACCAGCAACACCTATAACCGCACCATTAGAACCAGAGTCGTTATTATCATTAACACGCGAATGCATAGGACCACAAACAGATCGACACACATCACCGATCAAAGATATCGACAACTCAGGACGCAAGGAAATGCACTCAATAGGAGCTCGGTTGGTGTACTTAGCTGTAGACAGAGGAAGAGGTGGATACTCGATATCAGAAAGCAATGGAGGAAAAGAGGTCGAGGACGCAAATTGGTTAACCTTAAAACACCTGCCAGAACGAGTGGAAGAGGGTGAGGTGGAAGAAGGAACGGAGAGGAGCGGAAGAAGAGGAGGAGAGCTAGGCATTGAAACGAATGGGAGGGAGAACGTGGTGGGAGGGAAAGGGCACTGGGAACAACAGAGATGTAGAAGTCAGAACCTGAAGCAATCGGGAGGTCGCCATTAAAGCAATCGGGAGGTCTCCATTTTTATTAGTGATAACAATTGAATTTAATTTTAGTTTAGTGATAACAATTTATAATTTATTCATTTTTTAATTTAAACTATTTAAATTTTTATTTTAAGTTCAAACAATTTGAATTTAATTCTACAACATTTAAATTAAAAAATAAATAAATTTGTATTTGATTAAATTTTAACACAATTTTAAATTTATATTTGTATCTATTATAAATATCAATTCAAATTTCAGTTATTTTAAAATTTGTATTTAACATTTACAAATTCAGATTTAAAACAATTTTCAAATTTGATTCTTATTCGGTTCAAATTCATATTTGCATCAACCTAGGACACGTACAATTTAGGCATCACACTTAGGACATACCTTATAGACAAACAACCTAAATAAGTTAGTAAGGGCCCAAAGTAAGGTAGTTTATCGTTCGTCAGAACATTCCTTAATTAGAGTACTTCTAATGACCCACCTTTTATGATGTTCTAAATATATGTTGATTAACACATGTGCTTTAAAGTGCCATATTAGGCATACCATTGGGTTAATTTAAACAAGCATTAAATTTTGTCGTGACCTCTACGCATCACCGATAGAGGAAAGAATAATATAATATAATGAGTGTACTAATGCATGAAGGCATGATCACTGCACCAAAGCATACTGATCAGATGCTCAAAGGAAAGATAGATTTCATATATATTATATGGATGTCAAACTAATAAACTCGTAACAAAAATAGTTCAATTTACATAGAATCCATAAATATAGAGTTGTAAATTCATACATTAAGTAAAATATGCAATCACATACACGAATAGAATATCTAATGCACGAATAGAATATCTAATACATATAATCATATATGTGCTAAATGTATATAAATAAGAAATACCTCCATGTCTCCAAAGAGTCCAACTATCTAGCTATCATGCCCTAAAATAAATCCATCACTCAAATTACTCATAGGAGTAACCAAAGTTTCCCATATAGGGAAAAAAGAGATAAAACAAGAATCAATCATAGGTCTGGTAATAACCAGCCTTATAAAATTATAGTTGAATACTTATATATACATCCTAACATGCATTGGGTCTACATGAAAATATTACAAGTTAAAACAATACCTGTCCTAACAATATAGGGTAGTAGCAACATAATAGACGAGTGGAGGAGTAATACGGCACTCTATTTTCAAAGGTGTCCTATTTCTCCCAATCTTGGTCAAACTGCTAATGTAAAGTAACTATAGCGATTCTACAATGCAATACATAAGCATTCCTATAACAAATCATCATGCAAATTGTATATGAGTAGCACCCTAAGTTAATGCTATTTGAATATCTAAAATGGATATCCATGTGATGAATTTCTATTAGCTACCTAAAGAGACCTACTTGGGATCAACCCATTCTATTGCCTTCGAGTCAGTATTTTGTGCTATTGACTCATGTTGTACCCATTTCAACACTTAAAGCTATGGATAGTACATGACTTACTCTAGAAAGGCATCCTAATCCCTTTGTGCATCTACTTTAGGATCACATATGCATGTCATGCTCACTCTCATAATAAAACGGTTTTCATTCACTAGTCTCATATCCCTTCCAATCGCCCCTAATTAGAATATCGAACTCGTACGTAGCCGCTAAATACTTTGTATGCATCCACACAAACATATACACTACTTATAAGTATTTTTTTCCTCACATGAATCATCGAAACAACAAACAATCTTCGATATCCTTGGCCCCACTTCGCTTCACCATTCAAAGGGATTTCCTTTGCTACTCTTATATACGCCTACACACATGCGTATAATCCCATATACATATAATACCACTTACAACCAATTTAGCATCACGAATTCAATAAATCAACATTAAACCATTCAACATTAAAATAAATCAACGTTTCACATATCGAAAATCTAATAAATACAATTAATCACACATAATGAAATCAATAAAACCAATGAAACCATATATTCAATCATTAAACAACTCCAAAATCCAACTTCAACTAATCCAACAAATCATATAACCATGTAACTACATATACATATACTTACACAAATAAATGCCTATAACACCTAGGAAATAATAAAAAAGTAAATAATAAATAAAAGGCAAAATGACAATTTTACTAAACGAGGACAAATTTGAATTTTTGTAGATGAATTAATTAAGAAATGGAACTTTCATCGTTGTGTAGAGCATAATTTTCTAGTCAAATTTCATTACAAAAACATTAAAAATAGAAGCAAGGAGTGTTAGTTGTAAACAAAAGAATAAATTAAGCTGGAATGGACTAGTAAGGTTTCATGAACCATTAGTGTCAAATAATGTGTTTTTAAACAGTTTTAACTCAGAAGAGAGGTACATTCATTTCATTTTTTCATCCTCTTTCCTCTCTACAAATGAAACCCTAAATCCAAAATTCAAAATCAAAATTTAAAACATTAAATCTCAACCAACCAAATAAAATTCTAAATAGATTAGAATGAAGAGAAATATTCAAAGATACTAAAAGATAGGCAATTCATAGAGTATGAAAGATAAGATTGATCCGGAATGAAGAAGACAAAGGGGATTTCTAGGCTAACTTGGTTAATTTATGAGTGGGATTTAATTTTCTTACTATATGGTCCTAATCATGATTCTAATTCATTAATCGATTTTCTATATTAGATAAATGGATAAAGTTTCTATGGATAATCTATAGATACATGTTATATTGAAATATGGAATAGAATTTTGGCTTAGAGATAGAAATTAGCCACTAGAGATGAATAAAAGCCTAAATCATGAATTGGGAAAGAAGATGATTTTGAAGCCAAAGATATATGTATATATGTATGTATGTTTTGTTAACTAACAATGTTAAGATGATGAAAGATGTCTGATGTCTGTTGATGAATGTGAAATGATGTTATGAAAAATAAATGTTAAGAATAGTTACATTAATATATGTGTAGCTAACCATGAATGATTGCTAAATGGTATGGTATATATGGCGTATGGTCGTTGCCTCTTTTTCATAAGCTATGTGGGGAAGCATGGCCGTTGTCTTAACGGTACATGATTGGTGTACATTATATGGTTACTGCCCGATTAACAGGTTGTGTGGTGTATACAACATACGATCATTGCCAAAAAGATCGATTGGGAATGTTGATTGTTTATATAGTTTCTTCTATTACTTATAAGTCGTTGTGAACATACAATAATGTATAGAATAGTTAGAATTGACATATGATGGAAGTAAACTATAACATCAGAACAAATACTATAAAAGGAAAAAAGTAACATTAGCTTTCTGTAATGTCTTATGTTTGACACCTTCGATATTACAAATTTTCATATATACAATAGGTCGATAAGAGTAAGAAAATATTAGACGTGAACGGATCCAATGGTGAACACTAAATCTGCATAGATTATTTATTTATTTGCTATCTACTATTTAGTATTTTGTATTACATAATACCATATATTTTGAAGTGTTATTTGAACCAATGTAGTGATATTTATGGTGATTTCCAGTTTATTTCACACATTTATGGTATATGTTCTATTATATTTTATTCCTTCCATTATACATTTAGACAGTATAGTTAAAGCAGATAGCTCTATATACTTTTTATATCACATCTTACACTAATGGTCCACCGTTTACGGTCCTTGGAATCTAAGCGTCAAGTCGGGTTTAGAATCAGAGGGTTATAAATGGCAGGTTGTTACATTTGGTATCAGAGCTTAGGTTACTCGGTTCGTACAGGTTAAGATGGTATTGAGAGAGCAACCTTGTGTGTATGTGTGCATATTAATAGGAAAATAAAGTATATGCACACACCACTTTATTTCCAATCATATCTACTATCTTAGAAAGTTTCAAATGAATCCCATTTTCAAACAGTTGGGATGGACATCAATATTGGATCAGGCATGTGGATGCAACTGCAAAGATTCTTAATGTAAACATTCCACTTTGGTTTCATTGGTATCTTTAGGCTAGAGAAAAAGCCAATCATAAACTCGAGGCGCCCATCCAATAATCATAAAGAGTAGCCCCTACTAATTATCCTACCACTGACATTGCTAATCTTCGCAGAGATTTGAGTATGTTTGGAAAGCACTATGTTGGGACTGGGTAATGTTGTTAGAAGCTACCTTGCTTCTTAGCATTTGCAAGCGATGCTTTACATTGGAGAGATGTTGTAGTAGCAGAGACCAGTGGAAAGGATAATAACTTAGGGTGATTTAGGCATTAGAAGCTAAGTTCTTGTCTATAGCCAAGAAAAGAGTTCAGTTGGAGATGATTATACATCTTTAACAAGGGGATATGTCTATTAAGGGGCATGTGAAACAATTTAATGAGATAGGCAAGTTTGGTTATACCTTGTGAATAATCTTGGAAAGAAGGTTATGAAGTTTGCCAAGGGGATAAGGCGACCACTTCGGGATTTGGCTCTAGTCACATTCCTATAGGTGCTACATATTAGAGTCTAGTGGAGATGACATTATTAACTACCATTCCATAGATGTAGCTAAGGAGGAGCAAAAGAAGGAGGTCAATAGTTAAAATTGGTTAAAGAGGGCACTATGTTGGGAGTAAGTAGAGCACAAGGAAAGTTCAAAAGAAAGCAGCTGCTATGTAATAAATGCAATAAGAAAGGACATGTTTCCAATAGTTGAATAACTACCATGGGATGGAATAAGTGCCTTAATTGCAACTATGTTGGAAAATGAAGCACCAATGTTCCACTTTGGGATATATAGAACTAGTCATACAAGCTTATGCACTTGAGGGGGTATCTACTGTTGCCAAACCACCAGCAGCAGTAGATAAAGGAAAGAAGGTTATTGTGGATGGTATGCTACTTATTTTTAGTTTTCCCATTCACACGATATCTATACTGGAGCATCTTATGACATCATATCTAGTAGACCAGTAGATGATTTTCTATTAAAGACTCATATTGTTCATGATTCTATAATAGTTTCATATCCTATTAGGGATCGACCTACTTATCTATGAATCGTCAAACATTGAACTTAGTTATATGTGGTGGGGAATTCCTTTATGATGTATATATACTTAGCTACTCGTGGTATGGACTGATATTAAGAAAGGACTAGATGCCGCTTTATGTGGTAGTGTAACATCCCTATTCCGTGGTCCGAAAATAAGCGCTATTAATATTGCAATCATCAATAGTATTATTCTTCGGTGACAAAATGAGATCAGCTAATAGTATCATTAAGATTAAAGCATACAAATACGTAAATTTTACAAAACACATATTCTGTTAATCAATTTCCATATTCATTACATAATCCCAAAACCTTGCCCAGGTTTAGATAAAATATAACTATGACAAAATACTCCAAGAGCGACATATGAAGATGCCCATTTGGTTGACAAGAGTTTACTACTAGTAAATATACAACTTCTTCATTTACATACATTCAGGAAAAATGATAACACAATGGACATAAATTGACTCTTATATATCTAGCTATACTTCCTGCACTTCTTCAAAAGCTTTATTCATCAAACCTAAAACCTAGAAATCTTACTCTCGAACTACTTAAATGAGTACCTCAGAGTTAAATAAGAAAAACAAAAAACCTGGGTCAGATAAAAAATCTGGTATGAATAATAAAATGCCATATCAATAATAAATGTATAGTGAGACCACGACGCTGAGCGAGGGTATTCCCTTTGCTAGTATCATCTGATTATATGTCTATCACAATCATGCATCTACAATCACAATGGTTACAGAAACACAAGATAATTATATGCATGCATGCTACAAGGATAATCTTGGGCGATCTGTCTCAATTAACCGACTATCTGTCTCTACTTCATAATTTTCCCATGGTTACTACAAACCTATACAGCTGACTCGGACCTACCAAATATACCATTAGGAGTAAAATAGAGTTTCCATCCCAAACACAATCATTTGAGCGTTTGCCTGACTATTTGTCAATCTCATAGTTTTGCTAGTCTCACTATGAACCTAGTGATTTTACAGGCAGACCAATAACATACCAAAGTTATATTCCTTTCTGTGCATGTATCTACTTTTAGTTTTACCATTAACAAAGCCCTATGCACTGGAATTATGTATGAATATCAACTATGGACTAATAACTAAAATATAGGGCACCACCCTACACTAGTTCCATTATTTATTTTTCTATTCTCTAATCCTTGAGTCAATTTATCCTTTCACAATTTATCTAATAGCGATAAGAACAATAATTTCACTAGTAAAGCTCTGGTCTGAATACCCTCTTTATTTCCCTAAAAACATAATTCTTTATTAATTATTTAACCCTTGAAATTATACTTAGAAACTAGGAAATTATAGCCCTTTACTTTATCCAAAATTTTATGCCAAGATATGTGCTTTTATAAAATAGCTTTCATTAGCTTTGAAATCAATTTGAGGGCGTGCACCTCTAAAATCTTAGGCTAGAAAGCCATATATAATAAAACCATTTCAATTGATAAAATGCGGCATTAATATCATCGACATAGGTTATCATACCCCTTCTATATCGAAATCATGTTAAACCATCTGATTTAATAAAGCATAAGGCTATAAGACCAAAATCATTTGTGTCACATAACATAAATATAAAGGTTGCCGACTAGAAGCACCATAGTCTTTAGTTTTCATAGTATAAAGCTTTAAAATATGGGAATGCTGACATTGATGACCTTCTGCATTAATATCATATAATCATTAATATCATTGATGTGAATATAGAAAATAGGCGGCATCATTGCCATTTATTTCTATGACGACCAATCTTTTTGGACAGTTTAAATCGACTATAAACCATACACGTCTAACTCAAACTATTCAAAAGGGAAGATTGTCAATGAGGTAAATAAGAAAATAAGAGAAAAGAAGGAAAAACAAACATAGAATCTTACAGCGGACTGACAAAATATAATAATCAAATAAACAGTTCATGAAGCCGTTTTACAATATACATTTGATTACACAATTTTACAACATAATCAGAGTATGATAACAACATACCTGTAATGATGCAGTGGAATAATATGAATAATATAATATAAAAATTCCGTCTTCATCCTCCAAAAATATTTTCTTCAAACACCGAAATGCTTAGGCTGACCCAAGCATAATGAAAAGACAAAACACTCGGATCAGAACTAAAATATTCTCATGTAAGTCAAATCAATATCACATGGAAAATTAGTGTAATGGTGTCAGAGATGTTATGAGGTTTTTATCTCCTATCTAGTGTATAACGTGAGTACAATAACTTAAGATATGTTAAGGGATTTTTCCATCTCTTAAGGATCCTTCAAACTATTTATATGTAGTAGTATACGTTATATATGTAGTGTCTATCAGTAAAGTATAATATTGAAAATAGCGTTAGGGCATTACCCATATCCCCCTTAAAATATTTTATATAAGCATCGTAGTCTATACTGTACTATAAACTCCATCGTAAACTAGTGGGCTATCAGGGAGCATACTATACGTACGACATAAACCAAAATCGTAGTGGGATCGATAAGAACAACATGACAAGGCACACGAGGCAATGCCCAGGGTAGGATTCTACCGTTTTGTGGAACCAGGATGGTGGTAACGCATAGCCACAGCCACCGTCCAGCTCAAAACAACACTCCCACAATCAAATCGAAGGTGGCCACCAATCAATCACAAAGAATAGATATCGTATCAAAGAAGTATGTCCGATCGGAGGAGAGACCTCACTTGGCTTGGTTATGGCTCTTGTTTCAGTCATATAATTATGACCTGAAGTTCAAGGCTGCGTTTTGGATTCTCCCCCACGTGCACAGTTGTTAAAGTGGTTTCAGAATTAGCATGGAGTACGACACTATCCGACCCCGGTCTCTTTAACGAACAACCGCTTATTTCACACCGTGGTAAAAAATAAATCCAAAAACAGTTTATACCTTCATATCAAGATATCCATAAACTTATTCCAAAAGTATAAATATATTCATAAATACCGAGGAAGATTTTCTTTAAATCAATTTCAAAAATAATTTATAAATCTCTCTAAAACCATTTACAAACTATTTATATGCTTTCGAACCATTTATAAAGCAATTTATAATTTCCAAAATAGTTTACAACTCTTCCCCTTTTCATAAACTTCTACGCAAATTCCTTTAAAATGCTTCAAAATCACTTTATACAAGTTTTATAAAACCCTTTATAAAATCCTTTAAAACCTTTATAACTCCTTTAGGAAACCATATAAAATCCATTATAAAAATATTTTATAAAACTCCTTTTATAAAATCCATTATAAAATCTCTTACAAAAACTTTTATAAATTCCTAACAAAACCTTTTAGAAATTCTAAAATCTTTTACAAAAATCTTTTATCTATTAAAGTTACTATAAAAATCTATATTTATTATATTAAATTCAAATTTTAAATATATCTTTTAAACTTATATTGAATATTTTATTAAATTAAAATTTTAAAATGCTTTTATTATATTAGATTATTTAAAATATATATATTGAAACTAAATAAAATTATAAGATGAAATCTTAAAATTTAAATTTTAAAAACTTATATTAACTAAAATATAAATTTTAAATAAAATATTTAAATTTTAAAAATCAAAATTTTTAAATCAAAACATACTTTACAATGGTAGAAAATAAATTAAAACCAACCAATAGTGTCCGTATATAATTTTCTATCCTATGGTCAAGTGATCGGTTAAATTAAATTTTAATTTTAGGGATGAATATATATCATTTCAATCCAAAATAGGTGTCATAGGTATATATCATTTCGACATATTTCTTAATTTATTAAATTTCAGATTTATTTCATGTCGTAACATCTAGGGTGAATAACAAGAATAAATCAGCATAAAACATCTAGGGTGAATAACAGGAATCGATCAGCATAAACAAACATCCAAACTTATAAAATATCAATCATTTGGCATCCATCACAATCAACATCCAAAAATGTCACATATCATAAAAGATTACTAGTTATAAATTCTCTGGTGTTTAACTAGGAAATTAATCAATTTAAATGTCAATTAAAATTTTAGTTTAAATTGATCTGTCAAATTAAATTACACCATCGATGCAATTCAACATAAATGTCAATTTTAAACCACTAAACAACAATCAATAAATTTAAATCACTTCATAATTTCAATTTAACGGATATCAAAATATTTTAGTATTTCGTGAGTGGTTGGAACACTCACCTTTGATTTTTAGTCGAATTAAAATCCAAAAGATCATCCAAATTTGAATAGTCCCAGAATTCAACCAAACCAGTTCCGTGTTGTCCAGAATTTCGATACGATCCTAATGGAAGAAACCACGTCCAAATCCGAGTTCGTATGCAAAAGTTATGTGTGTTAGAATGTTTGAAAATTTAAATTTTAAAATAAAATAAAATAAATAGCATAATCGTAATTAACGTTACCTTCTAACCCTAACAGCAAAACCGAACACGAACCCTACCTAATTGTGGCCACCAACATTCACATCCAAAACGCCCCACCTACAACCAGCATTGCCACGATCTAACGACGTTGCCGCCCAGGCCACCTCTGGCCGACCCCATAGCCAACGCACGCAAGCCCCAGGTTCACCAGAGGTGGAACACCACTGCTCACCTTATTCCTCGATTCTTGCAAAATTTGACGTCTTCGAGCAAAACGAACCCCGTGGATGAGTGCCGCTCGACGCCCTCTACACGCCTACGCTTCCCAATCGTCGATTGGTCGACGATCTACCGTTGATCGCGAAACCCTAATTTGAATGGCCAAAACTATTTCGTCTAATTTTGGAAAAATGGAGACACTAATTGAAAAAATTTATAGAGAGATTATGTTCGTCGAGAGCTTCGCGATGATATATAATTCGACAGGGTTTGTGGAGTTTGACTTTTCGATTTGATTTGGGATTGAAGTTAGGGTTTTGAAATTTCTGGCACAGAGAAGCAGGAACAAATGAGAAATAGAATTGTACATATAGGAAAAGAATAAAAGAATGATAGGGCTTCAGGAAAAATCTATTTATATAGACAGAGATGGATAAGAATTGTAACGACCCTGAATTTCTGACCCAATTTAAAATTTTAAATCCTTTATTTTAATATAAAAATTTGAAATTTATATACGATCTCAATTAACATCCAAACTTCGTTTATAAGATGCGTCCAGTTAGTTATGGATATAGAAAAAGTTTCGTCACAAAATATTGTAGTAAATTTCGTTCGCGTTTTTATTGAATATCAGGTCATTTTAAACCGCGGAAAATTTATCTTTCGAATCCAAATATTTTTACATAGTAATGTTGTAAAAATATATCTGATTAAGACGATGCAATTCGTTTCATCTAATTCCATCGCCGCCTTCTTCATTTAAATTGTTTTGCCGAACGAATAATTTATTCGGTGTAAAATTCAAGTTTTTATAAAACTATCGTATTGCAATTATGTGTGTACCGTTGGAAGCGTCTCATCGCGCTGACC
This sequence comes from Allium cepa, assembly GCA_030765085.1. NCBI lineage: Eukaryota > Viridiplantae > Streptophyta > Magnoliopsida > Asparagales > Amaryllidaceae > Allium > Allium cepa. The sequence goes on along the minus strand of CM060945.1, from coordinate 942,336,879 downwards.
AAAATGGTATATTCGTTTGTGCAAATCGAAGCCCGACGTAAATCGTCGCGTTAATTTAACCGTTCCAAGTGGACCGGTTAAACCATTTTCAGCCCAGAAATATGCAGCCCATATCCATTTAGTTTGAAAATAAAATATGTGCCGGCGCATTAATTTGAGTTGTTGTGAGATGTTAGTTGTAGCTTGGGAATAGGAAGGACGTTTCGGGTTTCAAAACAATATTTATTACTGACTTGAAAATTATAAAATTTAAAAGAAACAAACGTACTCTTTCATTTACAAACTTCTCCAGGTAAGAAAACAATTCACCCTCTTCTCCTCACCTCTATTCATTCTCTTTTCTTTATGTTTCTTCACTGTTATATAAAAAAAGGTTTTTAAATTAAAAGAAAACTGTACAACAGAAAGTGAACCAGCAAATGAATGCACGATCTCCTTCATGCTCTTCACCGCCCTCCTCTCCATTGTTCATGCGCCTCACCCACCCTTCACCTGAAACCAACACCATCCAGTCATCTCCACCTACGCGCGCACCACGCCCAGTCACTGCAAGTTCGCCCTCCACCACTCACCGGAATGCACGCGCAAGACACAACACATCTCATCCAATGACCGTACCTCCACCACTTCGCTCCTTCTTTGCGTAGACCGAGCCACCTCCTCCTTACGTGCGCCTCTCTACCCTAAATTCGACATCCACTGAACTCCAAGCGCACCACCCCGAAGCTCCAACCACTGCCTCTTTCAGATCGTATATTTTTTTCCGAGCCCCTCTACTATCCAGTCACCACCAAGCTCTGGCCGCGCAACCCTCCAACCACCGAAACCCTGTCCAGATCCCTCATGCCACCACCCTGTCCCATGCGTGTGTGCTGCATGTGTTTGGAGTGTGTGTGTTGTGTGTGTACAAAAATGTGTACATGCAGTGAATACGAGATGTGTACATGCGTGAGAAAATGAAGTGCAGGCTTGCATTTATGAATTGGAAGTCTCGGTTTTGTTTTAATAAAAAAAAGAAAATGGATGAAGTGAAGTGTGTGATGCAGTATGCATGGGTGAAGGGGATAACATGTGCTCGACGCAACAGTTTTGTTTATAAAAAAAATGATGAATGAAGAGACAGTGTACTGTTGCTTTCTGCAATAGTAGCCGTGTACTGTCGCTTTCAATTGTTGCTAAAAAGAACATTTACACGGCATCTATTTTGTTACCAAAATATAGAACCGTTTCCCTTCTCTGTTGTATGCAGAAGCAACCGGTTGAGTTTCATTTACAGCAGCATAAAATTTCTAAGCTTTCTTTCTTTTCTTCGTCATTGGTAAGCGCATCTATATAATTTTATAAATTATGTATGAACGTTCATTTGAATTAATATCGTCTTTCTTTTTTCGATAATTGTAGTGTTCCATTGTTCGTGTTGTAGCGATTCCATTCGTTCTTCTTCGTACTTCGCTGTCAATTTCTCTAACCACGGAAGGTGAATTAAATTTCATGACTTACATTCTTATACAAGTTTGATTGATAAATCATTGTCGTGTGATGTAGAAATTGGACGTAAAATTGTTAATGTTTGAAGTGATAAATAATATGCAATTGAATTTGATGTAGGATAGTTAACAACTTAAAATTCATATTTGTGTTGAATTTGATTAGTTAAATTTGTATAATATGACCCCCTTTAAATGTTAAATTAATAGACACATTGAAATTTGGTTAATTACACCTTGAACCATATGTTGTATAAATTGATGCAGTATAAAATTGAATAATGAATATCAAGTGAAGAACCATATAAATATTAGTGTAATAATCTTTAATATACATTAAATGATCGTGTAGATTCTAGAAATAATTATATTAATTTGCACAAACAACAAATGTAAATTAATACGATTATTTCGGGATTATTTAAATAAGTTATTAGGTTGTTATTGATGGTTGCTATTTCTTATTTATTTACTTTGACACCATCCCAGTTATCACACTGCAAGTTCCCTTTGCTATGCTTTGATTTTTGAGTTGAAATGGAATCGGGTTGAAATGATAAATACCTTAATAAAACTTTGACTTAGGATAGAGAATTAAATAAGCCCGATCGGTCAATAATTTGATTTAAAAATAAAATAAATATTTTATTCGAATAAACAATAAGGTTTTTGAAATGTGGAATTTGAATTTTATCGAAAGGAAATGTTAATATTTAATAATCCGAAACAAAATATTAACATAGTAGTTGATGAAAGAACATTGTTTTAAATTTAATTATTTAATAATTAAGTTTGAAATTATTTAATAATTAAGTTTGAAATTATTTAATAATTAAGTTTTGAAATTATTTAATAATTAAATAAGATTAATTTATTTAATAATTAAATAAGATTAAATTCTTTAAGAAGTGAAATTGAACTTCTTGCATAAGTGAAATTGAGTTTCTTTGTTAATTGAGTTTTGAAATTTGTAACTAAGTAAATAAATAAGTGAAATTGGATTTCTTTAACAAGAATAAAATGTGATTTGTTGAAATTAATGTAAGACTTGTAATTTAAAGAATTTGATTTGACGAATTTAATTTAATTCAATTTGTAAGTTTTGATATAATGGAGATGAACTTAAGTAATTGATTTAATGAATTGGAAAATAAATAGAAATTGTTTTGAATGATAAGTTAACTTAACGAATATTGAATAAAATCGATCAATGAATTTAAATGTTAAACTAAATTTAGTTAAATGATTACGAAACGAAACTTATACAAGAATTTAAATGAATATTTGAATTGTTTTAAATCAAAATTTGAAGTTGAATTATAGAATTTTTGAAATGGTAATTTAGAATTTTTGAAATGTAAACTATGGAAATTGATATTGAAAGACAAATGAAATGTTGGTTTACAAATTCTAAGTAAGATTGAAACCGATTTGGTTTTTAAAATTTATTAAACGACCAATCGGTGTAATAATTATGAAAGTTATTAAAGAAACCGCAATCGGTTAGGGTAATACTCACTGTCCAAACCGAATACCACTTTAATAACTATACGCGGAGTGTGATATAGAATGAAGTGGTTGAAATGATGTACGTTGACGATTGAAGAAAGAGAACGACAATGGATGACCTTGACACTTGTGTCAAATTGGAAATGACTAAACCAGGAGCCGTGCCGGGCTAAATGGGGTTAGCTACCTCGAGAGAACACACTTCTTCGTAAACTACTCATTACTTGTTATTGATTGGTGCACACCCTTGAATTGGAGTGTTGTTTCACGGTGTTGCGATCATTGCGGCGATGCGTTCTCACCAGTCCGGATCAGGCAAACGTAGTTTCACTACCTTGGGTATTGCCTCATGTGCCTTGTCATACTTGTATCCTTATATACGTGACCACTACGAATTTGTTTTGTATTATACCTACGAGTACTCCCTGATATCCCACTAGTTTACGGTCGAGTTTACAGTGCTGTATAGGCTATAATGCTATATAAATGTGTTAAGGGGAACAATGGTAACGCCTTAACACTATTTTGATATTTTATTTTACTGTTAGGCATTATCTACTTATCATACACTACTATGTATAGATAGTTTAACGGATCCTGAAAGATGTTATTCCATTCATCTTTGAGTTATTGTTATTTCAATTTGAACCATATTACCTGTATAAGAATATATGTCCTGACTCAAATGTTTGTTAGTGCTTATGCTTGGGTCAGTCTAAGGATTTATGTTGCTGTGCTACTTGGAAGCTGAAGGCTTGAAGACTATCATTTATCTTTATCTTATCAGTATTGCTCTTTCCTATTTGGATATTATCGGTCATCTATGTTGTTCTATTTCATTTACTTGAGACATTGTTGTATTTTCTTAGTAGCATCATGAGCTAGTTTTATGACTATGTTGTAATTCCGCTGCACTTTTCTGTTATGTTATTTCTGTGATTCTGTGATGATTCTCATTTAAATATATACTTCGATAATAATTCGTGTTTTGTATTATTTAAGTTGACATGTGTGGATTATTGTCAATTTAAATGGTACAAATATATGGGTTGTTACAGTTGGTATCAGAGCTTTGGTTCCCGAAAACCTTAGCCTGTGGAGTTTTAAAGCTCATTAGAGATAGGTTAACTATACCATAGAATGAGGAGAATCATTTCAGAATCCATATCCTTTGATTCTATCCTTCTTATTGAATTCGTTGACTAGAATTCCTTAAGTTCTATAAATCTCTATCTTTGATTCTAACATCGTTTTTGGTATTCCAGGATGAGTACCAGAAGGAATGCTAGAGGCAGAGGTAGAGGAACTGCTCCCGAACCACATGCTCCAGCTCCCGCAGTCAAGTTTTCCACTCTAAGCAAGGAATACACCCAGCTTGGCGGTGTCAAATTCTCTGGATCTGAGAGCATCATTGAAGCACAACAGTGGCTGAAAAGTCTGGAAAGGATCTTCACTGGCCTTGAGAATACTGACGCACAGAAGCGTAAATTGGCCGCTTGGCAGCTTCAGGATGCGGCACATGATTGGTGGTAGTTAGTCATCTCCCGTACTGACGAATAACTGTCACCTGGGCTCAGTTAAGGTAGAAATATAACTAAAATTTCATCCAAATAAATTCCTTCTATCTCGTCAAATTTTGACTCATCTTTGTATCACTAGTAAATAGGGATTTCTTTACAGCTCAGTGGATGCCAGCAACCGGAAAGGCCCAGCTTTATCGATCATTTATGGACCTCAAGCAGGGCAATATGACTTTCTCCGAGTATGAAAGAAAGTTTAACGAACTCTCCATGTTCGGACCTGGCTTGATTGATACACCACTGCTGAAGAATGAGAAATTCATCCATGGAGCACGTCCAGAGTATTACGAACTCCTCACAGCTCATGTTCATGGCACTTTCACCGAGTTGATGGATTTTTCTCTTAGGTATGAGGGAAAGCCAAAGGGAACATCAATCACCAAGGCTCCAGTTACTCAGCCATCCTCTAGTCAGACTGGGAAGAGGAAGCCAAATTTTGAGCAACAGAAGAAGAACTGGCAGAAGAAATCCGAGCTTGGCTATTCTCAGAAAAGCCCATTGACATATCCTCTATCACCTGCTTCAACTGCAATCAGAAAGGACATTATGCCAGTAGTTGCCCATCCCCAAGGGGTGCAGATATTCCGCCACCGGCTCAGATGGCCAAGAGAGACGTTTGTCACATTTGCTTACAACCAGGACATTTTAAGAAGGACTACCCTACCCAGAAGAGGGGCACTCCATCTGGAGTTTTTGCTATTATCACACCTACCTCGGAAGTTCAGGATGACGAAGGTACATTGCAGAGTACTTTTATGTTGCATACTTTACCTATTAGAGTTCTATTTGACACCGGAGAAATACATAGTTTCATGTCTATTGATTTATGTAATAAACTTGGATTGGATCCTATCCTTGCATCTACCTTCTTATGTGTATCAAACCCAACTGGAGGACCCGCTAACCTCAAAAGGGTATGCAAATATGTCATGCTTATGTATGGCATGCATCGTTTCACTTGGGATTTCTTTGTACTTGGATTCAAGGCATTCGATATCCTATTAGGTGTTGATTGGCTACGAAAGTTCGAAGCCGTTATCTCTTGCAAAGCTCGAACCATCTTTCTAATTGAAGACAAGAGTATACCTTTAGTTATTAAAGGTAAATCGCCTCAAGATTGTGCTAGGAGGTTTATATTCTCTCTTGACTCCCATCCGAATTCCAGTTGTTCAACTCTTTTCTGATGTGTTTAGAGAAGTCAATTCTCTACCACCTCCGTGGGAAATCGAATTCCGCATTGATCTTATACCTGGTGCTCGACTAGTAGTTCTCCCTCTCAGGAGAATGGCTCCTAAAGAGAAGGTAGAATTGAATGTTCAAATTGAAGATTTATTTGCTAAAGGCTTGATTCGGTGAAGTTATTCAGAATGGGGTGCTGCGATTGTATTCGTCACAAAGTCTGATGGTTCTCTTAGAATGTGTGTGGACTATAGAGAGCTAGACAAGCTCACACACAAGAACAGATATCCAATGCCCCGCATCAACGATCCATTCGACCAGCTCCATGGAGCTAAAGTTTTCTCCCAACTCGATCTGGCTACAGGCTTCCACCAACTCAGAATCGCTGAGGAGAGTATTCCTAAACAGCATTCCACACTAAAAATGGTTTCTTTGAATGGCTGGTTATGCCATTCAGTCTTACTAATGCTCCATCTTATTTCGTCGACTTGATGAATAGAGTTTTCCGTGTTGTTCTTAACAAGTTTGTTCTTGTTTTCATTGATGATATTCTCGTCTTCTCTAAAGATGAGAAAGAGCATAGGTCATATTTGGCTTTTGTTCTTGAAACTCTTCGCAGTCATTAGCTTAAAGCCAAGTTTTCAAAATGCCACTTTTGGAGAGATGAAGTTCGATTTCTTGGCCATATTGTCTCGGAGAATGGGATTTCAATCGATCCAGCTAAGATCGCCGTAATCAATGTAAGTTCTATCCTTACGTGTCAATTCTATCTAAACATCTTATCTCCATCTAAACTCAAATCCCTTGAATTTGTAGGATTGGGAGACTCCCAAAACTCCTACAGATATTCGCAGTTTCTTGGGCTTAGCGGCTATTGTCGCAGATTTATAAAAAACTTTGCTTGTATTGTCGCACCACTTACTGCACTGACCAGAAAGAACGTAAAATTTAATTGGTGTGAAAAGTGTGAAGCAGCATTCAATGAGTTGAAGCGAAGGCTGACTTCTGCCCCAGTTCTTACAGTTATTGACGGTAGCGAAAGATTGACCGTCTATACTGATGCCTGCCGTGATGGATTAGGAGCAGTTTGAATGCAAAAAGGAAAGGTTATTGCCTATGTGGGTCATCAGTTAAAGACCCATGAAGCAAATTGCGCAACTCATAATTTAGAGATTCTTGCGGTTGTATTTGCTCTAAAACTATGGAGGCACTATCTATTGGGAACCAAATTCGAATTATTCACAGACTACAAGTCATTGAGATATATTTTCTCACAAAAGGATTTGAATTAGAGACAAGTCCGACGGCTCGAATTCTTAGCTGCATATGATCTTGATATTAACTACACTCCAGGGAGAGCAAACGCTGTAGCCGATGCTTTGAGCAGAAACCAAGAAATGGCATGTTGTAATCTTGTTGAAGGAATGTTATTCCAACTCATTGTCTCCCCAGCTCTTATGGATCGCATTATAGCCAAGCAATACGAGGACACTTTGCTCTATCGCATCAAAGAAATAGTTCTCGAAAGATTCAGAAATGCTATCAGTAAGATGGGTGCACAAGTTGATAGTAATGGAGTCTTGAGAATTGACAATCGTATTTGTGTTCCCAATGTTGATGGTCTAAGACAAGAGGTGCTGAGGGAAAACCGTCAATCTTCGCTTTCATTTCATCCCGGAGTCACAAAGATATATGTATCAAAATATGAAGAAGTTATATTGGTGGAGTGGGATGAAGCAGGATATTTCTACCTATGTTAGTAGATGCAGAACTTGTCAACAAGTTAAGGCTGATCACCGGAAGACGGCAGGATTGCTACAACCTCTAGAGATTCCATGTTGGAAGTGGACGAAGATTTCTATGGACTTTATTGATGGGCTACAAAGAACCAGAAAGGGTAACAAAAGTATTTGGGTTATTGTCGATAGACTGATGAAATCCGCTCATTTTATTCCAGTCAAGGCCACTCGTACTGCTTCGAGTTTGGCCGAGATGTACATGAGAGAAGTTGTTAAACTTCATGGTGTACCATCTAGTATTGTATGCGATAAGATCCTATTTTCACTAGTAAACTCTGGAAAACATTTCAGGATACTTTGAGCACCAAATTGAATCTGAGCACAGCCTATCATCCTCAGACAGATGGCCAAACTGAGAGCGTGAATTAGATTTTGGAAGACCTTCTCTGAGCTTGTATTATAGACTTTGGTGGATCCTGGGAAGACCACCTCCATTTGGTTGAATTCACTTATAATAATAGTCATCAGGTAAAGGAATCAAATTTCAAATTTGAATAAGTATATTTGAATTGAAATTAATTATCTTTAATAAAACCAGGCAAGCATTGGTATGGCACCGTTCGAAGCTTTATACAGACAGCCATGCAAATCACCAGCTTGTTGGTTCGAGTCTGGAGACTGATTAGTGCTTGGCCCAGAAATAATTATGGAAGCTTCCGAGAAAGTTGAAGAAATCAGGAAGAAGATAAAGACGGCACAGAATAGAAAGAAGTGCTATGCTAACAGAAGGAGGAGAGATCTCGAATTTAGTGTAGGAGACGAAGTATTTTTGAAAGTTCGCCTTTGAAGAATGTTATTCGATTTGGAAGAAAAGGAAAGTTTGTTCCCAGATTTGTTGGTCCGTTTAAGATTACGGAAAGGGTTGGAACATTGGCCTATAGAATTGCCTTACCAGAAAAGTTTGCCGGTGTGCACAATGTGTTCCACGTCTCACATCTTCGTAAAGTTGTGCGCGATCCATCTATGACCATTCCCACTGCTCAGTTGGAAGAGTTAGTTATTGAGCCTGACTTGACTATTGAGCAAAAGCCACTTCGGATAGTCGATCGTGAGACGAAGCAACTTAGAAGGAAGTCAGTCAATCTCATCAAAGTCCAATGGAGTGCAGATGAGCGAGATTGCACATGGAAAATTGAGGATAGTATTCGAGATTCAAACCCCGAATTACTAATTTCAGGTATGATTCAATTTTCTTAAAACTACCTTGAATTTTCTACTTGTTACTTTCCTACTTCTCCCGTCTCGTTCCTTTTCGAGGACGAAAAGTTTTGAGTAGGGGAGATTGTAACGACCCTGAATTTCCGACCCAATTTAAAATTTTAAATCCATTATTTTAATATAAAAATTTGAAATTTATAAACGATCTCAATTAACGTCCAAACTTCGTTTATAAGATGTGTCCAGTTAGTTATGGATATAGAAAAAGTATCGTCGCAAAATATTGCAGTACATTTCATTCGCGTTTTTATTGAATACCAGCTCATTTTAAACTGTGAAAAATTTATCTTTCGAATCCAAATATTTTTACACAGTAATGCTGTAAAAATTTATCTGATCAAGACGGTGCAATTCGTTTCGTCTAATTCCATGGTCGCCTTCTTCATTTAAATTTTTTTGCCAAACGAACAATTTATTCGACGTAAAATTCGAGTTTTATAAAACCGTCGTATCGCAATTATCTATGTACCGTTGGAAGCGTATCGTCGTGCTGACCAAAACAGTATATTTATTTGTGCAAATCGAAGTCCGACGTAAATCGTCGTGTTAATTTAACCATTCCAGGCGGACCGGTTAAACCATTCTCAGCCCAGAAATATTCAGCCCATATCCATTTAATTTGAAAATAAAATATGTGCTGGCGCATTTATTTGAGTGGTTGGGAGATGTTAGTTGTAGCTTGAGAATAGGAAGGACGTTTCGAGGTTCAAAACAATATTTATTACTGACTTGAAAATTATAAAATTTAAAAGAAACAAACGTACTGTTTCATTTACAAACTTCTCCAAGTAAGAAAACAATCCACCCTCTTCTCCTCACCTCTATTCTTTCTCTTTTCTTTATGTTCCTTCACTGTTATACAAAAAAAATGGGTTTGTAAAGTAAAAGAAAACTGTAAAACAGAAAGTGAACCAGCAAATGAAGGCACGATCTCCTTCATGCTCTTCACCGCCCTCCCCTCCATTGTTCATGCGTCGCACCCACCCTTCACCTGAAACCGCCACCGTCCAGTCATCTCCACCTACGCATGCACGCGCGCACCACGCCCAGTCACCGCAAGTTTTCCCCCACCACTCATCGGAATGCACATGCAAGACACAACACCTCTCACCCAATGACCGTACTTCCACCACTTCGCTCCTCCCTTGCGCAGACCGAGCCACCTCCCCTTTACGCGCGCCTCTCCACCGTAAGTTCGCCATCAACTGAATTCCAAGCGCAGCACCCTGAAGCTCCAACCACTGCCTCTTTTAGATCGCATATTTTTTTTCCGAGCACCTCCACTGTCCAGTCACCACCAAGTTCTGGCCGCGCAACCCTCTAGCCACCGAAACCTTGTCCAGATCCCTCACGCCACCACCCTGTCCCATGCGTGTGTGCTTGCATGTGTTTGGAGTGTGTGTGCTGTGTGTGTACAAAAACGTGTACATGCAGTGAATACGAGATGTGTACGTGCGTGAGAAAATGAAGTGCAGGCTTGCATTTATGAATTAGAAGTCTCGGCTTTGTTTTATAAAAAAAAGAAATTGGATGAAGTGAAGCGTGCGATGCAGTATGCATGGGTGAAGGGGATAATATGCGCTCGGCGCAACAGTTTTGTTTATAAAAAAATGATGAATGAAGAGATAGTGTACTATTGCTTTGTACAATAGTAACAGTGTACTATCGCTTTCAATTGTTACTAAAAAGAACATTTGCGCAGCATCTATTTTGTTACTGAAATATAGTAACCGTTTCTCTTCTCTGTTGTATGCAGAAGCAACCGGTTGATTTCATTTGCACCAACATCAAATTTCTCTGCTTTCGTTCTTTTCTTCGTCATTGGTAAGCGCATCTATATAATTTTATAAATTATATATGAACGTTCATTTGAATTAATATCGTCTTTCTTTTGTCGACAATTGCAGTGTTCCATTGTTCGTATTGTACCGATTCCATTCGTGCTTCTTCGTACTTCGCTGTCAATTTCTCTAACCACAGAAGTGAATTAAATTTCACGACTTATATTCTTATACAAGTTTGATTGATAAATGATTGTTGTGTGATGTTGAAATTAGACTTAAAATTGTTAATGTTTGAAGTGATAAATAATATGCAATTGAATTTGATGTAGGATAGTTAACAATTTAAAATTGATATATGTGTTGAATTTAATTAGTTAAATTTATATAATATGACCCCCTTTAAATGTTAAATTAATTGACACGTAGAAATTTGGTTAATTACACATTGAACCATTGAATGTATGTTGTATAAATTGATGCAGTATAAAATTGAATAATGAATATCAAGTGAAGAACCGTATAAATATTAGTGTAATAATCTTTAATCTACATGAAATGATAATGTAGATTCTAAAAATAATTATATTAATTTGCATAAACAAAAAATGTAAATTAATATGATTATTTCGGGATTATTTAAATAAATTATTGGATTGTTATTGATGGTTACTATTGCTTGTTTATTTACTTTGACACCATCCTAGTTATCACACTGCAAGTTCCCTTTGCTATGCTTTGATTTTTGAATTGAAATGGAATCGGGTTGAAATGATAAATACCCAAATAAAACTTTGACTTAGGATAGAGAATTAAATAAGCCCGATTGGTCAATAATTTGATTTAAAAATAAAATAAAGATTTTATTCGAATAAACAATAAGATTTTCGAAATGAAATTGGAATTTGAATTTTATTGAAAGGAAATGTTAATTTTTAATAATCTGAAACAAAATATTAACATAGTAGTTGATGAAAGAACGTTGTTTTAAATTTAACTATTTAATAATTAAGTTTGAAATTATTTAATAATTAAGTTTGAAATTATTTAATAATTAAGTTTTGAAATTATTTAATAATTAAGTTTTGAAATTATTTAATAATTATGTTTTGAAATTATTTAATAATTAAATAAGATTGATTTATTTAATAATTAAATAAGATTGAATTCTTTAATAAGTGAAATTGAACTTCTTGCATAAGTGAAATTGAGTTTCTTTATTAATTGAATTTTGAAATTTGTAACTAAGTAAATAAATAAGTAAAATTGGATTTCTTTAACAAGAAATAAAATGTGATTTGTTCAAATTAATGTAAGACTTGTAATTTAAAGAATTTGATTTGACGAATTTAATAATTCAATTTGTAAGTTTTGATATAATGGAGATGAACTTAAGTAATTAATTTAATGAATTGGAAAATAAATAGAAATTGTTTTGAGTGATAAATTAACTTAACGAATATTGAATAAAATCGATCAATGAATTTAAATGTTAAATTAAATATAGTTAAATGATTACGAAACGAAACTTATATAAGAATTTAAATGAATATTTGAATTGTTTTAAATCAAAATTTGAAGTTGAATTATAGAATTTTTGAAATGGTAATTTGGAAGTTTTGAAACGTAAACTATGGAAATTGATATTGAAAGACAAATGAAATGTTGGTTTACAAATTCTAAGTAAGATTGAAATTGATTTGGTTTTTAAAATTTATTAAACGACCAATCGGCCTAATAATTACGAAAGTTATTAAAGAAACCGAAATCGGTTAGGGACATACTCACTGTCTAAACCGATTACCACTTTAATAACTATACGTAGAGTGTGATCCAAAGAAGTGGTTGGAATGATGTACGTTGACGATTGAAGAAAGAGAACGATAATGGATGGCCTTGACACTTGTGCCAAATTGGAAATGACTAAAACAGGAGCCGTGCCGGGCAAAATGGGGTTAGCTACCTCGAGCGAACACACTTCTTCTTAAACTAATCATTACTTGTTATTGATTGGTGAACACCCTTGAATTGGAGTGTTGTTTTACGGTGTTGCGATTGTTGCGATGATGCATTCTCACCAGTCCGGATCAGGCAAACGGTAGTTTCACTACCTTGGGTATTGCCTCATGTGCCTTGTCATACTTATATCCCTATATACGCGACCACTACGAATTTGTTTCGTTTTATACCTATGGAGTACTCCCTGATATCCCACTAGTTTACGGTGGATTTTACAGTGCTGTATAGACTATAATGCTATATAAATGTGTTAAGGGGAATAATGATAACGCCTTAACACTATTTTGATATTTTAATTTACTGTTAGGTATTATCTACTTATCGTATACTACTATGTATAGATAGTTTAACGGATCCTGAAAGATGTTATTCCATTCATCTTTGAGTTATTGTTATTTCAATTTGAAACATATTATTTGTATAAGAATATATGTCCTGACTCGAGTGTTTGTTTGTGCTTATGCTCAGGTTAGTCTGAGGATTTCTGTTGTTGTGCAGCTTGGAAGCTGAAGGCTTGAAGACTGTCATTTATCTTTATCTTATCAGTATTGCACTTTCCTATTTGGATATTATCGGTATCCTATGTTGTTCTATTTCATTTACTTGAGACATTGTTGTATTTTCTTAATAGCCTCATGAACTACTATTATGACTATGTTGTAATTCCGCTACACTATTCTGTTATGTTATTTCTGTGATGATTCTCATATATATATACACACACACACACTCCATTAATAATTCGTGTTTTGTATTATTTAAGTTGACATGTATGGATTATTGTCAATTTAAATGCTACAAATATATGGGTTGTTACAGAATGGATAGAACATGTCGAATGGGTTGAAGCGCTAACACAGACCTAAAAGGTCCGTTTCTTTCCGAAAATGAAAATACGTCATCCAATATATCGAAATATATGTTTTTAATATTTTTAAATTCAATGAAACTAGTTTCAAATTCTAATTCCATTGTATATAGGAGTTAGCATTTAAAATCAAATTATATTCATTTACATTCTTTTAATTAATTTCTACGCGTTTCGATCCCGTATAATCAAACGATAAATCTGATCGCTACGAAACTTGAAATGCTATAATAATTCACTATTATGGATCGGATGAAACTGGTTTCATCGAAATCTAAGATAGTGGCCAAAACGCTAATTTTGCAAGTTAATTAAATAAATTATTACTTTAAAATCTATTTAATCACTTGTAAACTCAAATTTAATAGTTAACAATTTTCATCATTCTTGGTTACAGAGAAATTACTAATATTTTAAAAATTATAACTTCCTTGTTAAATCCAACATTTGATTATTTCATTAATTTCAACGTTCAATTTCAACTGAAATAAAACCATTAATTATAATTTAAATTCCAAATAATTTCTTTTATTTTGATTTAAACTCTTATCTTAAATCAGTTATTACCTTATGAACATAATTAACATTAGTTTACATTTTATTTCACTCAACCTCCACAGTTAGCATCTTTTCTTATATTAACTATAATATTTCAATTACACTAATTTCTATTTATTTCCAAATTAATTTCAACTGATTTAATTAATGAGATGATAATAAATCAGTTGTTATACATTAATAATTCATATTATTAACTTATTGTTTACAAACTAGGATTACAAAAATTACGTACAACTAATTGATTTCACATTCTATACTAAAACCTAATTCAATTAAATACATATTATTTCTCTTTTTAATAACATATAATTTATTTCTTAATAACCTGCAATTATTGTCATTAATTTAAGTTACATCAAACAGTTGTCCATTTCATTCAATCAACACTATTAAGTTATATTCTAATAAAAAATTTCCCATTAACAAGTTATAAAATTTAATTCCTTACAGCATTAAATTTCAAAAATCTCATTAAATGTACTATTTTAATTATCAAAAATACGGGTCATTATAATCTCCCCCACTCGGAACTTTTCGTGCCTGAAAAGAAAAAAGAAAGAATCAAGAGGTTTGATATATTTTTATTCAAAAAAATCAATTTATAAACAATTAATTAAATATTCAAGTTTAACAAAAAATTTAAACTAACTCAACTTCTACAAAAAAAATTCTAAGTCATAAAGTTATGAATTTTTTTAGCAGAGTCTTCTTTGCGCGGACAGGTTCGGAAAAATAATAATATTAATAATTACAATATATATATGTATATATCATATTTCAAAAATAAAACATCCCAAACCATGGGAAAACAATAAAATATCACTTCAAAACCGTAATCCGAACACGTACCTATTTGTCGGGGAAACAAACTTTATTTATGAAACCATAAGCAGTAGTTATTGCTTCCATAAACCTGTATTTCACTTACATAATCCAAAAATTTAAAATTAAGTAAAAAGAATAATGTTTTAGTTGTTTCAATCAATTTCACAAGCAACACAACATATATAATAATCATATGCAACCAAAGAATCCATCACACACCACGGCAATCAAAAACAAATGTTTTGTTTAGGTTCAGACACTTTGCATCGTATAAGGGTGATAAGTAAACTAACAAGTGTACCTTACGCTCAACATCCTTGGATAATAACTTAATAGATTATTCACATAACCTTAAACAATTTGAAGTATGATTTCCTAAACATCCCAAAAGCCAGACAGTGAATTTTAAATTATATTTAAGTTTATTCTATTGGTTTCCTTTCACATTATTTACCTTTTATTTACTTCATTTCTCATTCTTTCATTTACTTGCATAAAATTTTTCATTCAACATTTAAAATCATCAATGAATCCATTATTAAAGTATTACATACATTTTATTGCAGTTAATTCACATTTATTATTTACTTATAACCTTGATTTCCATTTTAATATTAATATTCATCAATGAATTAATTCGGTCATTTTCTTGAGTTTATAATCATTTACTTAAACAGTATTCACTTTTACTATTTAATTTAATTACTAGCATTTCAAAATATTAACTTATGTTTAAACCATTTCTTGTATATCATAATTCTTATTTGTAGACATAACTCAATTACTTAAGTTTTACTTGTATAAAATTCTAATACATATTCATATTAACTTTACAACTTTTTTTAAATGTTTCTGGTAAGTTTTAATATGCTTTTTTCGAATGCAATTGAGTGTTATACAAATTTATCTTATTCATTTTAGTTAACAAAAATCTTCAATAGTTTACATCTTCTTAATTTCATTACCCTTTAATTTACAAGTGACAAATCTCCAATTTCTTTAAAGTTTCATTAAATAATTAGCTCCCAATTTCTTATTTCTCATTTTAAAGGTTTCCAACTATTAAAATAGTCAAAATTTCATTTCATTACAATAATTGAAATCCCTAACTTATAGAAACTTAAGAACTAAATATTGGGTATCCTTTCCAATTATCTTGAAATAAAATATACTTATATTCTTTGTATACCGAATCATACTTAGAAAATGTAGAATTAAGATATTTTTTTATCAGAACAAAAGTGTAGCAAAGCTACTTTAGTGGTCTTCCCATTTTGAAACTCGAAAATGAACATCGATGATGTCGCGATCATCACCAAAATTATTTTCCAACGACAGAAGAGGGGAGTGCAAAACCTATTTTCTTTTCAAATCCTTTTAAAACACTTCTTTCAAATCTTATTGAAAAATTTTCTATCCCAAAATACTTCAAAATAATACTAATGTCATTTTTCTCAAATCTTTGAAAACCAAATTTAAACACCGGTATTCAAGTTCTCAATATCCAATTACATTCGTTTTATTTATAAATCATAATTAATACTATATCTATAAAATTACATTTTTCTATAACATACAGTAGTTAATGGTTTTAAGAACCATGACTAACCAAATAATAAATAAAAATAATTGAATATTATCATTTCCTAACAAACAACACAACAAAAATAAAAAAATTAATTTATTAAAAATTATATATATACATACATATACATACACAAATAATTATACTACTAGGTAAAATTATTTCATATGCCTATTTTTCAAATACAATATTATGACGGTTTGCCCTATTAAGTGTTTTATGTACCGACTAGAATTTATAAATACTAAACAGAACATATTAACACAATATAAATTTTTTTTTATAGCATTAACAAATATGCTCTCTCATATATATACACTCAGAACCATTTTAACGCATCATTAACCCTATCTCTAATGAGTAAAACTCCAAACAGGCTAAGGTATCTATAAAAAAATGCTCTGATACCAACTGTGACGATTCACCTTTTTGGACGGTTTAAATCGATAATAAACCACATACGTCTAAATCAAATCATTCAAAAAGGTGGATTGTCAATAGGGTAAATAAGAAAATAAGATAAAAGAAGAAGAAAAACACAGATTCTCACAACGGAATGACGAAATATAATAATCAAATAAACGTTTCATGAAGCTTTTTTAGAGTATACATTTGATTACACAATTTTTACAACATAATCAAAGTACGACAACAACATACCAATAATGATGCAGCGGAATAATACGAATAATGTAATGCAACAAATTCTGCATTCGTCCTCTTGAAATAATGTCTTCGAATACGGAAATGCTCAGGCTGACTCGAGTATAATGAAAAGAAATAACACTTGGATCAGAACGAAAATATTCTCATGTAAGTCAAATCAATATCATGTGGAAAATGAGTGTAATGGCGTCAGAGATATTATGGAGTTCTCATCTCCTATCCGGTGTATAATGTGAGTACAATAACTTAAGAGATGTTACAGGATTTTTCCATCTCTACGGATTCGCCAAACTATCTATATGTAATAGTGTATGCTATATATGTAGTATCTATCAGTAAAGTATAATACTGAAAATAACATTAAGGTGTTAGCCATATCCCCCTTAATACATTTTATATAAGCATCGTAGTCTGTACAGTATTGCAAACTCCATCGTAAACCGGCGGGCTACTAAGCGTGAGAAATGCGGGTTACGGATCTTAAGGCTAGGATTAACACTAGAGGAGGGGGTGAATAGTGTTAATAAAGAATTACTAAATCAATTTGAGTTTATGTTAATTTAGACACCGATGTATGCAATATACAGACATAAATATGATCATAGAAACAAACACGGATGCAGAAATAAAATAAAAGCAGTAAAAGAAAGAAAACATCGGATTTTATACTGGTTCGGAGTTACCCTACATCCAGTCCCGCAACACAAGTACGGATTTCCTTTCAAAAGAAATTGTAAAATTACACCCTCAGTTTCAAGGCTACGAGGTACACCCTCCAGAATTTCTATCCTCTGGGTAGAGATACTTGATTTCCGGGCCACAAGTTCACCCAATTGATTTACCAAGGCTACAATCACACCTTTTCTCTTTTGATTGATTTTCAAGGCTACAATAACACCTTTTCTCTTTTGATTGATTACAAAAAGCCTATAACTCTGAATAGCACTGAGAACCTTGTAAAGATAGTGATAGAGAATCAAACAAGAAGTAATCAAGTTCGATTCAATGTTGATTTCGGCAGAGTAATGATAAGAATATGTATTAAGAAATGTAGAAGAAGAAGAAGAGGAGTGAAAAATCAAAAAATCTGAAATAAAATTCGTTGAAACAAACCCCTATTTATAGAAGAACAACAGCCATGTCCATTCATGAAGAGTTATGGCGAATAGACAATTCTTTTGAAATTTGAATTTTGAACTCAGCTGACACCATGACATGGTTACCCTACGCATGTCGACATCCCAAAGCAATTTTTGGTGATTGATTTTCTTTGAAAATAACCTTTATCTTATATTAAAACTATTTTAAACTTTACAAATATACTTGACTATAGTTAAAATTCATAAGTAAATATAGAGAATAATATATATATATATTTTAATTATAATTTTATATTTAAATCTAAGTATAAATATTTAAAAGTTAAATATATTATATTAAAAGATAGTTTAAAATCAGGAGTAATTTGACTTTGAAATTAAAGATAGTTTTGAGGCTAAAATTATTTAAAATCAGGATAGAGGGTTTTGATGTTTTTAAAAGGAAAGTTTTGAAATCATTTTGAAAACAAGATAATTTGGTAAAATCATTTTGAATAAAAATTTAGTGGATACAAAACAATATTCCACTAGATTTTTCGTAGGTTCCATCCTACTTTGGGTTCCATCCCTTTAACAGGCTCGAAGTGGATTCCATTCCACGAATAAATTGGATTTTAAGATGCCAGTGCTTTTCTATGAGTTTTAACAAAATTCCTAATAAAAATACTTAACCTTGAAATCTTGAACTCTTGATAATCTTGATACTCATGAGTCTTCTATCTTGATATCTTGAATCTCTATAATGTACAGTCTTCATTCTTGGTACCTGCATGGTTAAATCCTGCACATACATATATATCTAAACTTATAATGTCAGTATTTATATTTTATAATCTATTTTAAGTTTGTTGTCATCAAAACCATCACCTCACGGACTAACACTAAGGAGCACTCCATAAATACGACACAAACCAAAATCATAGTGGGCTCGATAAGGATAATATGACAAGGCACGCGAGGCAATTCCCAGGGTAGGAATCTACTGTTTTGCGGAACTAGGTTAGTTGTAACGCATAGCTGCAGCTACCGCTACTACAAAAAAAATCTACCTTTGGTTGCAATTATTGGCGGCGTTTGTAGTGCAAGTGCAACAAATACTACTTTTTCCATTTTTTAGGGTTGCCGCCTTACCTACACCGATACAAAACTTGTCAAGCTTTTTCCTCCTATTTCCCTCCATGGCCTTCTTTTTCCCTCCAATGGTAAACTTTTTCCCTCTTTCAACAAAATTTCCCTCCTCTCGCTCATTTCAATCGTCCTATCCACAACCGCACCATCGCTGCATGCTACTTCAAATCAGATAATCGCTGTTCACGCCCTCCGCTTCGTCCTCTTAATCTCCTCTCCACTTTGTTCACGCTCTGAATTTAGAAATTAGGTAATCGCTTTTACTTACAGAATTAGTGATTATTATGCTGAACAGTAAGAATATGTTGTTAGATAAAGCTGTTAGGTATGGTTTGCGGAATTCACAAATGTGACGACCCGACTTTCTTACCCCAGAAAATCGCATCATCTTTAAGAAAGAAAGGGATAGAAAAGAGAATAGAAAGAAGAGAGGAAAGAAACAACACATCAGAATCTAACAACAGAACGAATAAATTATATTAATAACATAAATATTACATAGTTTACAACCATTATCAGAGTACACAGATATACAACACATACTAGATAGTTATAAACACCTGTCTAGTTATACAACTCAATACAATAACTCAGAGAACACATAGCGGAAAACTATATATATCTACACGCAGAAGCCTCCTGCTCCATTGCTCCTCCACAATTCGTCAAAGCTAACCTGAATCCTAACTTGAATTCCCTTGACTACTCATAAAAATTTGAGTACCCAAGAGTTTATGAAAAACAAAAATAAACTCTGGGTCAGACATGGGTCTGGTGTGAGTAACAGGTTAAAGTTGCTTAACTTTTAAAAACCTTTTGAAAAGAAAGGTATCACGTAAGACTTCCCACACATAAACATGGAAAAGTTTTTACCTTACGCTAACCAAAACATTTGATAGGAAATCCGATGATATTATAATAGTGTCTAGGGTTTTCAAATAAATAAGAAATAGCCGACATTATTACATGATTAAATTCCAGCTATTAGCCACAAAAGTGGGTAATACAATCAAAACCGTTGGCACTTATTGGATTTTGGATTCCATACAATGGTAGGGCTACTGGGGTACCGTCTGTCACGGTACGTGGCCTAGATCAACGTACCAAGGATCACGCCCGACCCCCTGCAACACAAAGCCGGACCCATTCCTTACTAAATAGTTTCGAACAAGACAACCCCGTGGTTGTAGCTAGCAACCACCCACACAGCCGAATATAAAGGGAGTTCTAGACAGGGGTAAATCTTGCTCTC
This sequence comes from Allium cepa, assembly GCA_030765085.1. Taxonomy (NCBI): domain Eukaryota; kingdom Viridiplantae; phylum Streptophyta; class Magnoliopsida; order Asparagales; family Amaryllidaceae; genus Allium; species Allium cepa. The sequence continues at coordinate 942,316,322 of CM060945.1, read as the reverse complement.
CAGTGGGTGCGACCCACGAAGCCTTGCTGCACCTCCCATGTTTTAGCCATTCCCGGTTGATGAGGCTTGAGGCTACGATTACCTTTATAGGACATATCACTTAGAATGCTCATCGTCCACCTGACGATGTTTTGAAAGCATTCAATCCATACAAGTTCGTTCCGGGTTCGAACGAAACCGAAGGCATTATCTCGTTACACTCATTTTGGAATCACCCTCAGAGTTAACGACGATAACCCTTGCACTCTGAACCACCATCTCGAATCTATAAGTACTATTCCGTCAAACTCATTACGGAATCACCCATAGAGTTATACTGACTCATAGTCCTTACACCTCGAGTCCTCACAAAGCTCCACTTTGATTCACGACCTAACGTTATTTGGAATCGATGTGGTTTTCGGATATCCAAATATGGAAACCCGATCTCGGTCTCATCGAAAACCAAAGCGTGTCTTTTAGGTCCAAGTTGTTTTAAAGTTTTTAAAACAATTCAATACAGAATCTATATGCACACAGATAGATAACTCACAAATCATAACTGATAATCAACACTTTCAAATAACAGGTAATTCATATCATCAATATCACATAGATATTCCATATAATACCATCACAATAGATAACCTGTGTTATCATCACAATACAATCAAACATCCATACCACACAATAATATTTATCTCATTACTGAGATCACAAAACATCCAAGACAATCAATGACACCCATTCATACATAAGCAATGATTTACTTATCACAATATAATTAATTTAAAATGAATTAAATTAACTATCTCTATTTCTAATTAATTTAAAATGAATTAAATTAATCACTTCATCTTTAATTAATTTAAGATCAATTAAATTAATTACTTCATCAATATATCTTACGTACTCAATCATTTAATTCATTACAATCAATTAATCATTCATTATTAATCACCTTAATTAATCACCCTTGATTAATTACCCTTAATTACACTTATGTAGTTATCCTTAATTACTTTCACAAAATTAATTATTCACAACCAAACAGTAATTAACCCTTAATTACTCAATTAATTAATTAACTATAATTAATTAACTTAATTCTTAATTAATTACATTAATTAATTTCCTTTAATTACCTATTATTGATTAATTAATCATAATTAATCAACTTTAATTACATCATTAATTATAATAATTAGTGATCCCCTTTTTATTAATTACCGTAAGTAATTAACTTATAATTATTAATCATCATCACAGATTAATTACATTTAGTAATTAACTAACTTAATTACTATATTAAACAAATTAATTATTCTTTAATTTATTACTTAATTAATCCCTTGATTAATCTCTAAGTAATTTAAATCTAAATTACCTCACACTTAAACATCTCCACTTAATTACAATCATGTAATTATTAAACAATTACTTAACTGAGTAATTTCCAAATGATTAATTACATAAAGTAATTACTTATAAAAACCAAAGTGTTTAGAATTAATTAAACTTAATTAATTAAAATAAACAATTATATTAAATTAAATTAATTACATTAAGTAATTAATTTCTTAATTACTTTATCAAGTAATTATACTCAAACTATTCATAATTGATTAATATTAAATTAATTAATCTAATTAATTATAAAAATTAACCATATTAATTAATTGTTAAATAATCCTGGTTAATGACCTTCATTAACCATTCTTTAATTATTTTTATTAAGTAATTAACTTAAATTAATTACAAATTAAATTATCTTTAATCATTAATTAAAGTTAATTATTAAATTAATTAACCTTAATTTAAAACTTAATTACATAATTATTAATATTCATCATTAATTAATAATTTAATTAATGATCTTAATTATAAATTGATTAATCACTAATAATTTATTAATTCCAAATTCCATTAATTAATTAAATTAATTAATTAATATTAATTACCTTATTAATTAATTCTAAAACATTAATCTTAATTTAAATTTCAAGGTAAAACATAACTTAATTATGTTTAAAACAATTTAATTCAAAACAAAGTACTTATGAAATTACCTTTAAATTTCAATTTAAAGTCAAGTTTAAATAGAATAATTTTAAACTTATCAAAGTTTTAAATAATTTAAACTTTTTAAATTTCAAGACAAAACAAAAGTTTGTCTTAAAATGAAATCATAAAATTTGAAGTTAAATTCATTTCAAAGTTTTAGAAATTTTCAACTCATTCTTAGTTTAAACTTTCAAATTAAATCTTCTATTTAAATTTAAAACTGAACTTTATTTTTAAATTTAGATTTCCAGATTTCAAATTAATCTTTAAATCTTACTCACATTTTAAAAACCTTAATATTTGAAGTTTTAAACTATTTACCAAAATGAAATAGTTAATTAAGATAAATTTGAAACTTTTATTTTATTTTAAAAACTGGGATTTAAATTCAAATTAGAAATTCAAACTTGAATTAAATTTTAAACCTAAACCTTGCTTAAAACCTAAAACTACAGATTTTAAAATTCTTAAAACCCAGATTTAAAAAAACAGTTTCTTTCTGAAACCTGGAAACTACAGAGCACATCCCGAGACTCCCCTAATTTTACTTCGAGTTTCATGCTGCTCTACTTCGAGTTATTCTCCCATTTACTTCGAGTAAAACCCTTCAACCTTCCCATGTAACATCCAAACCCAATACATCACCAAAATCTTCATCACCGTGCATATGCACGGCGACCATCACTCTGACGATCGACAGTGTCGATCAAACCTCAACCAATAACTCATCCATCCACTAACATCATCATCAGATTGAACAGATAAACAAGAATTTCAAAATTTAGTTCTCAAACCCCAAATTCAAAACCTGGAAAAGTATTACAGGTTTCTGCTTAAACCTGTCAACGTCCATTCGAAGTCGCTCCGACCACCAGAGGTCCACCCATTCCAACCTCGAACTCCTTCATACACCTACTACATTTTCCCCAAGTACCAGAATACTCGATCCATCCAACACTTCTCACTGACCCAATCTTTAACCCCTGTCCAAAACTAGGGTTTAAACACAAAAACCCCAACTGCAACCAATCTTGCAAATTTTAATTACTTCTCTGATTTTTCTAAGGATCTATGATCCTTACTTAATAACTCAGAAGAGTTTTGAGTTTCCACAAATATCAGATTTCAAGAATTAGCTCAAAATCAATTTTTTTTTCTCAAGAACAAACTGTAAATGGAACATACACAAAAAAAATACTAATGCTAGATTTAAAAATCTGTTTCCAGTAAATGTTTTTAGTTTATGAAACTGGTTTTCAATATTAATATGATTTGTTTTGATAGAAATAAACATACATGATGTTGTCTCTGTTTCCAAGGTCAATACCCATATTTTCTTTCATGATTATTTTTTATATTAACTTAAGGAAAAACAACTATGCTTTATAATTTTGTTTATATCAGGAAATAATTCAAGTGGTAGGTATTCAAACAAAATTGTGGTTGTCTGGAAAATCAAAAGAAACAGAACAGGAAATTGAAAAAAAACAACATGCACATCATTTATAATCATATCAACAGTTATCTATAACATCAGTAAATAGCTATTCCATTTCAATAACTAGCATGCAACCTATTTAAAATTTTAAAGTTAAAAGTTACTCACCTTAAAACAATGCAGAGTTCTGTTTTGATCCTCTGAATTTTGTAGAAATAAAATATGCAGGCTAGACTCTTTTATACTTCATGTTGAATTTGATATGCAGGTTTGCCTATGTTTCCTGACTCAAATGCTGGCATGCAGATGTAGATGATGCAGTTGCTAACTCCCCAAAATACATGCAGATGCTATCACTCCCAGTTTTAAACAGAGTGTAGAAAAATGCAGGCTCTTCTCTTTCTTTCTTTTTTTCTTAAAAAAAAGGTGACATGCAGATCAATGCATATTTGAATTTTGCAGACTTCTTTTGATTTTGAGATGAAGGTGGGTTTGATTTTGAAGAGGTGGAGTATGCAGATGTTTAAACATGGTTTAGATTATGCAGATTTGTGGATTTTTTTTTTTTAAGGAAATGCATATTTGAACAGGGTTGTATGTATGAAGTAAGTGAGTTTTTGATCTTTGTTTTGATTAAAGAAATGAGAAGAATATGCAAGCTAAACTAAATGTATTTTAGATTTAATAAAAGAAAAGAAAAATTTTAAACTAAATTTTAACACTTGTCCATTTTTTACAACACTTGTCAAAAGAATGCATATGAATCTAACACTTGTTTCTCTTTTAAAAGTAATTTGTTTTTAATTTACAAACTAGAGTGTGCATTAACTAAATTTAACTTGTTGATTTATATTAAAATATGTGTATGAATTTATAAATGAAAACAAACCATGTTTACAAAACTTACACAAACAAAAATTAAAACAATTAAACAATTTAAAATTTATACTTTTGAACTTAAATTCAAACTAAATTCAAGAATCAATTATTTTCAAATCAAGTTATAAATATAAATTCAATTTGAAATAAAAATTACAAATTTTATTCAAAACTTATTTATAAAGTCAATACAATATCAATATTGTTTTTATAACTCTCTTATTATTAAATTAAAATCATTTTACAAGAGATTATATTTTTATAAATAAAATATCCATTTTATTAAGCCATAAAACCATTTGTTGAATTTATTCTAAATTTAAAACTTAATCTAATTTAATTTAAACATTTAAATATTTTTCTTATCAATTTTAAAAATCATATATTTATTTATGAAATAGTCTTTGAAAACTCAATACTAATTTAAAACAAAATTTTCCCAAATTAAAATGTCTATATTAGAATTTTAAAACATGATTAAATTATTAAATTAAACCAAAATCATTTATTTAATTTTGAAAAGCTTAAATATTAAATAAAACAAATTTTCCAAATTACTACAAATATTAAACTAGAAAATATGCTTTATTTATTAAAATTAAAACAATACTAAACTATTTAAAAATATAAACCATATATTTATATTGTAAATAGAAATCAATTTATTATATTTTAAAAGATAAAATAACCAATTTAAATATTTATTAAAGAAGATTATTAAATTTATTTGAATAATTATTAACAGATTATCAATATCAATTTAATTTTTAACTACAGATTATTAAATTGATATTGTTAAAAATTCCGGGATATTACAATCCTTCCCCCTTAAAAGAATTTCGTCCTCGAAATTTAAAACAAAGGTAATTTAATAATCTCATTAAATTTTAATTTTAAAACTCAAGCATATTTCAAACATATGCTAACAACCATAGCAATCAATTCAACCAATCAAACAAATCTAATTATCCAAACAAAATTCTGGATAAAATTTTATCGAGTTTCCCCAGGTGTATATATATATACTGGGATACTCGCTCTAAAGAATCCAAACAAACAATACTATGAAGCAACAAAACTCCTATACAACTATATCTAGAACACTAGACAAGATATCAGACTACAAACGAGTCTGACTCAACAACCAAAACTTCAGAACTGCTGGTTCCACAACCAGAGATAGATCATACACATATTTCCTCAGAGATACGTGAAACTCATCGAATCCCAGTTATCCAAAATGGCAATTCAATCCTGTAGATCAATCACTTAATCTCCTAGATTACAGAAAAGATCCAAAACACTTCAGAGCTAGCCTCTCAGACTTACCCAAACTTATAGCTCACTTAAAATCAGAGAAAACTTATCCAAAATTAAAACTTCGTCTTCAGAGTCCAAATCCCTCCGACTCTTATCCACAAAATCTCTTCGGATAATCCTGGGCTGAATACTACCCTACTTATCAGCTCAACCTTCGCTGATGTCTCTAGAAACAAACTAGACCAATCAACTCAACAAAATGATCTCCTCAAAATCAACCAAAACCAAGAACCCAAACTCCACTCCTCAACATCAGAATCAACCCACTTCTCCTGTCCAGGAAAAGAAAAGCAGATACACTTCCAAACTGCTTCCTCTGCTCAACTCTGATCCGAAGTAGAAGAAAATGCTGAAGAAGAACGCAAGCACAAACAGGACAACACGCCCCAGAGATATGATTCAGCAAATCGATAAGAAACTTTCAGATGTTCCTCCAAAACTCCGAGCTGCTACACCAACTCAATCTCTTATAACCTTTCTCCTATAAAGCTGGACCACCGGTACCACTCCTGGAATTCCAGTCGATAAGAAAGCTCAATCTCCAGATGCGAACAAAACTCAAACTTCCTGAAGATATCCAGAAAAACTCAGATAATTCAAGAGAACACTCGAACAATCGCAAGTCACTTTTGCGACCAACCCAAACCAAATTCAAGAAAAACTGTTCTCCCTTAACCAAATAAAACAGCTTAAACTTCACTAGCCAATCCTCCCAAAAACGGGTTCACTCAACTGCTTCTGAACTCCACTCTAGAAAAACTGCTAAGCCAGAAGATCTCTTGCCAACACTGAGAACACTCCAAGCTACACTGCTGCCACAGATGCCAAAGAATTCCAAAACAAAGCTCTTCGAGAAACTCAAACCTCAAAGCAAACAGAAACTCCAGTTGAACACAGCCACAACACCTAAACAGACTCACCTCCTTAACTTGTTCCAAAGAAAACATCTTCCGGAACGTCCATAGTCACTGCATCTCATCACGCAGCTACTACTTCCTAAGGTATCAAAATACCATCGCTCACTTTTGCCCAGACTACAGATCCAAACTCTACTCACCAACTTCAGAAATGAACTCCGAATCTTAACAGGTTTCCTTCAGAGATCAAGACGTTCTTCATCCTTAAAGAACTCACTCGAGACGGTATTAGGTCTACAGTCTCGACAGATACACTTCCAACCTCGAACATCAGACTCCAACCAATGGTAGTCGTGTTACACACACTACTACCCCATCTACCTTTATAACTTATATTGGAAAACCTGAACTGGTAACCCAACAGATAGGTAGAAATATATATATATATATATATATATATATATATATATATTAAAAATTACAAATACGCTTTCTCAAGAAAGACACCACTACAGAGCCTAGGTATTCCCTCAACCTAATACTCTGATACCAAGTAAGATAGTCTAGGCTTTGCAACCATCAACAGCGGCTCACTCGACTGGTAGGCTTTTCAACCATTCCAGCCCCGCCGTGGCTCCCATTGGTAACTCGGGTTTGCTTTTACGGCCAGCCTCTTGACTCGCAACCAACCCCGCAAAACCTTATACTATCCCCGGGGGCATGTAGGGGTAAGAGTCTCCCGTTCGCCACCTAACGCAAAGCGAAAACCCCCTATCACGCTATACTGTAGCAAACCCGATCCCGGTCTCATCGAAAACCAAAGAGTGTCTTTTAGGTCCAAGTTGTTTTAAAGTTTTTAAAACAATTCAATACAGAATCTATTTACACACAGATAGATAACTCACAAATCATAACTGATAATCAACACTTTCAAATAACAGGTAATTCATATCATCAATATCACATAGATATTCCATATAATACCATCACAATAGATAACCTATGTTATCATCACAATACAATCAAACATCCATACCACACAATAATATTCATCTCATTACTGAGATCACAAAACATCCAAGACAATCAATGACACCCATTCATACATAAGCAATGATTTACTTATCACAATATAATTAATTTAAAATGAATTAAATTAACTGTCTCTATTTCTAATTAATTTAAATGAATTAAATTAATCACTTCATCTTTAATTAATTTAAGATAAATTAAATTAATTACTTCATCAATATATCTTACTTACTCAATCATTTAATTGATTATAATCAATTAATCATTCATTATTAATCACCTTAATTAATCACCCTTGATTAATTACCCTTAATTACACTTATGTAATTATCCTTAATTAATTTCACAAAATTAATTATTTACAACCAAACAGTAATTAACCCTTAATTACTCAATTAATTAATTAACTATAATTAATTAACTTAATTCTAATTAATTTCCTTTAATTACCTATTATTGATTAATTAATCATAATTAATCAACTTTAATTACATCATTAATTATAATAATTAATGATCCCCTTTTTATTAAGAAGTAATTAACTTATAATTATTAATCATCATCACAGATTAGTTACATTTAGTAATTAACTAACTTAATTACTATATTAAACAAATTAATTATTCTTTAATTTATTACTTAATTAATCCCTTGATTAATTTCTAAGTAATTTAAATCTAAATTACCTCACACTTAAACATCTCTACTTAATTACAATCATGTAATTATTAAACAATTACTTAATTGAGTAATTTCCAAATCATTAATTACATAAAGTAATTATTTATAAAAACCCAAGTGTTTAGAATTAATTAAACTTAATAATTAAAATAAACAATCATATTAAATTAAATTAATTACATTAAGTAACTAATTTCTTAATTACTTTATCAAGCAATTATACTCAAACCATTCATAAATGATTAATATTAAATTAATTAATCTAATTAATTATAAAAATTAACCATATTAATTAGTTGTTAAATAATCCTGGTTAATGACCTTTATTAACCATTCTTTAATTATTTTTATTAAGTAATTAACTTAAATTAATTACAAATTAAATTATCTTTAATCATTAATTGAAGTTAATTATTAAATTAATTGACCTTAATTTAAAACTTAATTACATAATTATTAATATTCATCATTAATTAATAATTTAATTAATGATCTTAATTATAAATTGATTAATCATTAATCAATTATTAATTCCAAATTCCATTAATTAATTAAGTTTATTAATAAATCTTAATTACCTTATTAATTAATTCTAAAACATTAATCTTAATTTAAATTTCAAGATAAAACATAACTTAAGTATGTTTAAAACAATTTAATTCAAAACAAAGTACTTATGAAATTACCTTTAAATTTCAATTTAAATTCAAGTTTAAATAGAATAATTTTGAACTTATCAAAGTTTTAAATAATTTAAAACTTTTTAAATTTCAATACAAAACAAAAGTTTGTCTTAAAATGAAATCATAAAATTTGAAGTTAAATTCATTTCAAAGTTTTAGAAATTTTCAACTCATTCTTAGTTTAAACTTTCAAATTAAATCTTCTATTTAAATTTAAAACTGAACTTTATTTTTAAATTTAGATTTCCAGATTTCAAATTAATCTTTAAATCTTACTCACATTTTAAAAACCTTAATATTTAAAGTTTTAAACTATTTACCAAAATGAAATAGTTAACTACGATAAATTTTGAAACTTTTATTTTATTTTAAAAACTGGGATTTAAATTAAAATTAGAAATTCAAACTTGAATTAAATTTTAAACCTAAACCTTGCTTAAAACCTAAAACTACAGATTTTAAAATTCTAAAAACCCAGATTTAAAAAAAACAGTTTCTTTCTGAAACCTGGAAACTGCAGAGCACATCCCGAGACTCCCCTAATTTTACTTCGAGTTTCATGCTGCTCTACTTCGAGTTATTCTCCCATTTACTTCGAGTAAAACCCTTCAACCTTCCCCTGTAACATCCAAACCCAATACATCACCAAAATCTTCATCGCCGTGCATATGCACGGCGACCACCACTCTGCCGATCGACAATGTCGATCAAACCTCAACCAATAACTCATCCATCCACTAACATCATCATCAGATTAAACAGATAAACAAGAATTTCAAAATTTAGTTCTGAAACCCCAAATTCAAAACCTGGAAAAGTATTACAGGTTTCTGCTCAAACCTGTCAACGTCCATTCCAAGTCGCTCCGACCACCAGAGGTCCACCCATTCCAACCTCGAACTCCTTCATACACCTACTACACATTCCCCAAGTACCAGAATACTCGATCCATCCAACAATTCTCACTGACCCAATCTTTAATCCCTGTCCAAAACTAGGGTTTAAACACAAAAATCCCAACTGCAACCAATCTAGCAAATTTAAATTACTTCTCTGTTTTTTCTAAGGATCTATGATCCTTACGTAATAACTTAGAAGAGTTTTCACAAATATCAGATTTCAAGAATTTGCTCAAAATCAATTTTTTTTCAAGAACAAACTGTAAATGGAACATACACAAAAAATACTAATACTAGATTTAAAAATCTATTTCCAGTAAATGTTTTTAGTTTATGAAACTGGTTTTCAATATTAATATGATTTGTTTTGATAGAAATAAACATACATGATGTTGTCTTCTGTTTCCAGGGTCAATACCCATATTTTCTTTCTTGAATTGTATTTTTTTTTATTAACTTAAGGAAAAACAACTTTGCTTTATAATTTTGTTTATATCAGGAAATAATTCAAGTGGTAGGTATTCAAACAAAATTGTGGTTGTCTGGAAAATCAAAAGAAAACAGAACAGGAAATTGAAAAAAAACAACATGCACATCATTTATAATCATATCAACAGTTATCTATAAATGTATGCAGATGTTTGAACATGGTTTAGATTATGCAGATTTGTGGATTTTTTTTTAAGTAAATGTAGATTTGAACAGGGTTGTATGTATGAAGTAAGTGAGTTTTTGATCTTTGTTTTGATTAAAGAAATGAGAAGAATATGCAAGCTAAACTAAATGTATTTCATATTTTATAAAAGAAAAATTTAAAACTAAATTTTAACACTTGTCCATTTTTTTACAACACTTGTCAAAAGAATGCATATGAATCTAACACTTGTTTCTCTTTTAAAAGTAATTTGTTTTTAATTTACAAACTAGAGTGTGCATTAACTAAATTTAACTTGTTGATTTATTTTAAAATATGTGTATGAATTTATAAATGAAAACAAACCATGTTTACAAAACTTACACAAACAAAAATTAAAACAATTAAACAATTTAAAATTTATACTTTTGAACTTAAATTCAAACTAAATTCAAGAATCAATTATTTTCAAATCAAGTTATAAATATAAATTCAATTTGAAATAAAAATTACAAATTTTATTCAAAACTTATTTATAAAGTCAATACAATATCAATATTGTTTTTATAACTCTCTTATTATTAAATTAAAATCATTTTACAAGAGATTATATTTTTATAAATAAAATATCCATTTTATTAAGCCATAAAACCATCTGTTGAATTTATTCTAAATTTAAAACTCAATCCAATTTAATTTAAACATTTAAATATTTTTCTTATCAATTTTAAAAATCATATATTTATTTATGAAATAGTCTTTGAAAACTCAATACTAATTTAAAACAAAATTTTCCCAAATTAAAATGTCTATATTAGAATTTTAAAACATGATTTAATTATTAAATTAAACCAAAATCATTTATTTAATTTTGAAAAGCTTAAATATTAAATAAAACAAATTTTCCAAATTACTACAAATATTAAACTAGAAAATATGCTTTATTTATTAAAATTAAAACAATACTAAACTATTTAAAAATATAAACCATATATTTATATTGTAAATAGAAATCAATTTATTATATTTTAAAAGAGAAATAACCAATTTAAATGTTTATTAAAGAAGATTATTAAATTTATTTGAATAATTATTAACAGATTATCAATACCAATTTAATTTTTAACTACAGATTATTAAATTGATATTGTTAAATCTCCGGGATATTACAATAAAGCTTTTAGGTATGGTTGCTAAAATTTCTATGGTTTGAAATTACAATATGCTTCTGCTTCAAAGTAAGTTGTTTGTAGTTTAATACTGTTGTATCATTAATCAATTAATAGTTACACAAGGGTATACTTGATGTGAAAATTAATTGTATCATTAATTAATTTATTAAGGATATACTGGATGTGAAAATGACAAGGCTCTTTCTATATATCTGATTTTGATTTAACTTAATCTGGATATGCTAATGTGTTAGGCCCTTGTTATTTCGCCATATTTCTCGTCATCTTGAAAGTCGGTTTTCTGGTTCAAAACTAAGATGATGATAGAATCCTAGTTGTTTTCTCGTATAGTTTGACTTTTTTTAATTCTCAAATTTATAGAAATCTAAACATAACTATATATTGAGTTGACATCCGAATCAAAGTAAAAAGGCTGTAAGTACACTCAAACACAATATTCTTGAAGAGAAAGTTTGTCCAAGCAGATAATAATATGAACAATGTAAATATAAAGTATGCATGAGGAAGTAAACAAAAATTAAAAGAAAACTAAAAGAGAATGCCTTTTAATTTGGAATGAATAAACTAAATAAAAAGTAGCAATTGTTCTATACTGAACGGCCTCATTCTTCTTGAATTCATATACTGATTCTCTTAGTATTTTGTTGCAGATCGCAGCCAGAATATTATGTAACCATGTTCTAGCAGTCCATTGTTACTAAAAGTTTCTATGTATAATTGTCAATAAATTTCTGAAATGACATCCAAAGTTGGTATAAAACAAATTAGAAATTTTAATTTAATGCATACTTTGTTGAATAACTCAATGTTTGTATGTTTATTTCACTTGCTTTCAGTTGTCCTAATTTTTAGGATAGTGGATTTGTTTTTTAGCCAATAAGACTTATGTTTAACGATTCTATAGGTGTAAGTGTAGGTGTGAGGAGCATATTTTCATGAATTGGCTCATTATATGTTTGCCTATATAAAGGATTTACTGTTTGATGAATAAATATAAAGAAATAATTTCTTTCTATGTTCAATACTGTTCCTATTTGATCCCACTATTAAGAACCATCAAATAATTCCCAAATAGATTAATTTTCATCCTACTTCCAAAATATGGATAAACGAAAAAGCGTTAGCGGCTGCAACTGTAGCGCATGACTTCATACTAGCTGCAACTGTAAAATTTGAGAATAAAAGCAAAAACTTATAAAACTATCATAATACAATTTTAGTTTGTGTATTGATATATCCAACCTTATGTCATCATTTGCTTACATAATAATACGTTCTAGTTAAGTTACCATTATATAGTTATGGTCATATATGTTATAGCTTCCATGGAAAGCTTTGCTTTGTAATTGACATTGGACTATTCAGCCCTACAAATTTAAACAATTAACTTGCACATGAGAAATTTTTATTCAAAATTCATGGACTAATTCTTATATTTTTGGCAGGCGGAAATCCTTTGTATGTTCTTTTATGTTTTTGGCTAACTAGTATTGGTGCAGGTCTTCTAAAGTCTGAAGAGATATTGGAAGTAGCAGCTAGAGTTCAAATTTCAAATGATATCGAATTTGAAGAGGAAAGCTTTCTTGCGTTGGTGACTACTGCAAAGGAGGTATCGCTTAATCACTCTTCATAAAATTGTTAGTCTTTACCAGTAAAGTAGTTTATGTGAGCTATGAAGAAAGCACTGTAGCATTATGGTTGGAAATAAACTTCATGCAATTGTGCAATTAAGATTTCCTACTAAATTTCTGTGCGATTACAAACAGTATGCTCTCAGCACTCGTGGAAGGAAAATTTTTATAATTTTCTAATGCTCAAATGCTTATTACCGACATCAATTTAATATGTGCTTTGGCACATGCATGCGTGTAAAGAAATATATTTAATCATGAATTCAAAAATGAATAGCTAATTTTGCATATAGTATTGACTACTATTAGATTCAAAAAAAAATTATATAAGCATTATGTATATTTAAAATGATTTAAAAAATATTGCATTCTAAACCAAAAAAATTATGAGATATAATATTATATTACAGTGCAAAAATTCAATTTTCATATACACAAAATATAGTTAAATAGTATGGAAATATGAAAAAATGATATAATTCAAAGGTATTTTTTATGAAATCAATTCAATTTACTATTTTTAACGAATTTAATATTTAAAAAGTAACTGTTCTGGAAGAATATCAAAATTAGATAAAAGCTAACATTAAAAATTCAAAAAATATGTTAAAATACTATAAAAATACATATTAACTTAAATACTTAAAATCATCGACTAATATTGGATATCCTTTATTTTTTTAGAATAATGATTTGAGCAATGCATAGTTTGAAGTAATTTCATGATTAGAAAAGAATTATACATATATTTGTAACTTGTAAGTAATTTCATGATTCTGAGCTCCTTTTTCCATGAAGTATTTCATTTAAAATTGTATAATAATGGTATAACATGAATATTTAGTTTGAAGCAGCTTTTAAACTTCCTAATACTAAAATATACATATATTGAAAATTTAAGATTTTGCCACCAAAAAATTATGGCTAAGATTAGTTAACCATAAACCATCTTAAATAGTGAAGATAATTAGTTAAATAATTATAATATCAAACGTAATGTATAAATGCAAAACAAATCCGTGAAAATACTTATGCTTCGTTATTTTTTAATCCAAAAAAGGTAATTGAAATGTTTTTGTTTACTCCAATAAACTTTAATGTAAAATGTAGAACAATTTTTAGTAAGGATACATACATATGAAACATTAGTATGAAAGAACATGCCTTTAAATTAAGGTTCTATCTATGACTAGATTGTGCATATCGATTACCAAATTTCAAAAAAGAAAAAATAAGGATAAATTTATATTTTAATCGTGTATAGCTTGTATATTGCCGAGCTACCTGTGATGCAATCACAATTGCATTCCATCTGCCAAATGACTCATGTGTATTGCCATCACAGTAGCACTCTACAATCATCACTACAGTGCACATGAACGTTATATTGGATAGGTAAGGGTAGCACAAGAATGATCCCTAAACTGAATTGTAGAGGACATTGCTTAAGTTAAGCTACAATCTTCTTTTCTGGTGCAAAAAATTCATACAGTTTTCATTTTCTTTCTTGTTTTGATCTTCCTTAGCATGTATTTGTTCAAGTAATGCTAAAATCTTGTATTAGACGGTCACACATCTGATGTGTGTGAACTAATAATACATAAAAATAAGGAATTTGAACAGTGCATTTTGGCCTTCATAAGTAGAAGAATGCCAGACTTATGAGAGTGTTAACAATTTACCCGACTCTTTAAAAAATGATGGAATTAAGATTTTCATATCTTTATCCTAATCAATATATACAAAATGTAAAGAATATTGATATATCTAAAGTTATTATTTATAGATTTCATTTTCCCGCCACCTTTAAAGTGTCTTATGCAGTAGATACGTTTCATTCATGATATCTATCTTATGTCTTGATATATCTCAAATTGTCATAAGCTATAAAATACGTTTCATTCATGATATCAACTGCTTACGTTACTACTCGTAATTGCAAGCTATCAAGAAATACTCTGGGCAGTAGATAAAAAAGAAATGTAGAAGTCCATTTGTTTTTTAGTTTATGAGATATTGTAATTGACAGTTGTGCACAAGTCCATTTGTTTTTTAGTTAAGCCTATAGCCAATAATAGTTTGTTTACTTGAAAAAATGTACTAAATAAACCTAAGGACACCATGCATAAACATCAATCATTTTTCGTTTTAATGCATATGCATTGCATATTAGTTCATTTGTTCTCTATTTTGATGAACAAATATTTGTTTAAAAACCGATTTTGTTGTTGGTTTGGGTGTTTTTGGGTGTAACATTGGTTTTTCATTTTTTTGATACAAAAAAATGAATTTTACAAAACAGCTATTATGAATGGTGGAGACTGAATTTGTTATATATATTTAAATAGTGCACCTATGATCTTAAGATTACTGCAGGATAATGAAACACTGTATGAGATATCACATGTACAACTCTGCATTTTTGGAATTTAATTAGAATCATATTGCATATAGGGAACAAGTTTACATGGAAATGTCCTTCTAAACTGCAGTATATCTACTTAGCATAACGTCGTAACAAACTAAAATGTTATGGATCCTAGAAATATGGAGAAGACCCTATAATAAAGACTGTCATTAGTGCATTGTAAAAGATAAAATCAGTGAGCATCATTTCTCTCTATATTTCCTCGTACCTTTCCTAGTGCAGTATTAGCTATGGTGTTTGTCATACATACTAGATTATACAGCTTTGGAAAAACCTAGTTAACTGGATCAGAAAATGAGAGTAGTTTTGCAGTTCGCGGAGCAATCAGGCAATTAATAATACTTGCTAGCTGCTAGTTTTTTCTAGTAATGTTAAAAATAATATATTGTGCATTTTAGTGCCCATCTTATTCTTGTATACAATATGTCTGCTAAATATATTTGTTCAGGAACAATACAACTAAATATTTGGTTTTGTATTGTAACGAACTAACAATCATTTCCAAATGCTGCCGTTGTTAATCATTCTGAGGTCAGAATAAACATCATGCTTCAGGAAACAAAACAAATTGTATTGAAGAAGATTTAAATGGGAATCATATTGCTTATCCAAAGAAGGCAACCTCCACTCTGATTACTTTGCAATGAATCAAACTTTTATTGAAATGGGAATTTGTTACATAGTAATGGTCGATATCTGAAATAGATAACATAACTTCTGAATCACATGGGTAGTGGTTGAAGCCAAATGATTGCAATGACAATAGCAATAGGATGAATAACGAACTTAAAGAACTGTAATTGATGAACTGCTATGTGGTGAACTTAACTTAAGATGTACTGCTATGTGACAAAGTAAGTAATTTTACTAATGGATAATTTTATGTTGTACTGCTATGTGGTGAACTTAACTTAAGATGTTTCTTTAAATATATTTTTTGTTTACCTTAGCATTAAAATACATATAATTATATTAGATAATTGTGCTGAACATATTGCTTTAAATTTTTTGGTTTTGTCTAGAAACTAAATTAAGATGAATTTAGTGACTGAATTAGGTTGTTTTATATAACATCCCGGAATTTTCGATCTCGAAAATTCCAGATAGTAAGGGAAAACAAGAAAGAGATAGAAGAAAAGAAGAACATAAACACCAATATCTCACATTCGCAGCGGATAAAATATAATAACAAGTGATAACAGTTATACAAAGGAAAACTGTATTTGTCAGATTTACACTTTAATACATCAGAGTTACAACATACACAAACACTGGACAGATATAATTCACATGTCCCAGATAAACTACAATATCACAGCGGATACACTCCATACGTTTCTACTATCTAGCTCGCCTCCTGAGCTCTAGAACGTCCTTACTTGAAAATCAGTAATACTCGGTCTGACCCGAGCATTATATTAAAGTAACACCTGGGTCAGGCTGAAATCCAGCATGAGTAAACCTATCTAACATGGAATACAAAGGCACTAAAATAAAAAACCGGGTAACTCATATCAGTTCACAAATTCACAATTTGATATAGACATCACTAATTTCATACATCAATATTTATGTTCCAAACTTAGATTAAATGGTCCAATTCGCTTATATCATTCCATTCCAGCGTATTGATTTCATATCAAATCTACAAAGAATTATAGAAGATTTCAAATTGAAGTGGTTTCGGGTATGTACTAATACCCAACCCCGGTCTCTTCGAATTTAATATCATTTCTAAACCAAGTTGTTAAGTTTTAAACAATGCAACTCATATTCAGGATATCGTATCAGATAACAATTCATCTTCGATTGATAGCTCACAATATTACTGTTTAACCTATTATATCACAACATATACAAATTTCCTATCAAAGACATCAACAACCCATGTAATCCAATATCATTCAACCATCCATAAGTAAGATATTTAAGTCTAACAATTCCTAATTAATTTAATTAATCACCAATTAAATTAATTATTATTTTTCTATATTTTTTTTCACTTGGATTTACCTTAATCTTGCTTACTTAACATTAATTTATTACAACAAATAATTAAACATCTTTTATTTATTTTTCTCAATTTACCATCCTTGATTAAACATTCTCTAATTACATTAAGTAACTAGCCCTGAATTAATTACATAAATTAATTATTCTTTAATTATTCACTTTAATTATTCTCATCAATTAATTGATGATCCTCTAATTTCTTTCATGGATTACTCTTAAAATTAATCACATTCAGTATTAACTATCCTTTAATTACATACTTTAATAAATCATTTAATTAATTACACTGAGTAATCCTTTCTTAACTACTTACTATGAATTAGTTATTCAACTTAGGTTAATTACAAACCATTTGTTATTAAATTAATTAACCATTCTTAATTAACCAACTAATTCATAAATAAATTCTTAATTAATCCTTAATTACTTAATATTTAGTTAATTGCACTTACTAATTATCTTACTTAATCAGTCAGTTAACCTTAATTACATTGATCAATTTAACCTAATTAACTAACATAAATTAATTACATCGATTAATTAATCTAAATTAATTAACCTTAATCACATCGCTTAATTAAGTTTATAAAACAAACAATTATTAACTTTAATATAATCTTCTCAACTTTAATTATCAAACATTAATAAATTAATTATTCCTTAAAATAGTTTCAAAGATAATTAAATTTGAACTTAACTAGTTCAACTTAAAAACTTAAGGATTAAACATCATCTTGAGGAAATCCTGGTTTACTTCGAACGGGTACCGAGACCCTTCAACCTATTCTCGAGCTCCTCCCTCTTCTTCTTGAAATCTTATACTTTAAACATAAAACTGTAAAAATAACTTTCCCTGCAACAACACGAAGCAACACTCTAGTATACCCTACCCTTTACACGAGCTTCTACCCGATGAAAACACCACAACCAAACTGACACACTGAACACTCGCGTGCACGTGCAAAGTTCATCGACGGCATTCCGAGCACCACTGCATCCTTCCACACATCACCACTGATCTACCCGATCCACCAAGCTACCCTGATCAAAGAAAATGCCACAGTATCAAAATCGAACGTGATCGAAGACCCAGCGACTAAACTGGTCACCCAAAACATCTTCGCCTTCCCACCACCAGTCACCAGAAACCCCATCATCCTGATCCTATCTTTGCCATAGACTAAGGCTTCCCCTCCGACCACCCTTACGAGGTCCGATGCTTTGTCGACATCCAACCCACCACAAACTATAGACAACCAAAATGGGATCCTGAACCCTAACTCTACCCATTGCCGTCGGATCGATGGCTGATAAAATCATCGATCATTTTTTTCCGGTTCGTCAACCCTTCCCCTCCCTCTGGCAATAAAATCGAGCTTCAACTTGTCGTAGATCAATGGTAATCGTCGATATTCCCAAAATCAAATAATCCCAAATTTATCGGTAATTACAATTCTAGAAATCACGAAATCCATATTAAAATTCATGATTTATAACTACAAACCCGTTTATGGATTCCAAACATGAAATAAAGTTGTTTGATTTTGCTCTAAATTTCAAAGTTTCACTATAACCATTGTTTTAGAGATAAATGCTCAATCTTTTAAATTCGAAATCATTTTAAAAATGATGTTACCTTATTTTAAAACATTTACTCCTCAGAAATCCAAGTCTAAATTGATTTCAAATGGAAGATAGGAATTTTGTTTGAAGTTTTGAGGCTCTGATTATAACAGAGACAAGATATAGACACAGTCATATACATCCTTATATATATATATACAGGCAAATTCAATCATATTTTCAGAAAAGAATTATTCATGCATACATACTTCATCATATCCATATAAATTTATCACATGCACCAGATTCAAACTATTTTTTTAGTATAAGTTTACTCAACTGACAGTTTGAAGAGATGCTAAAATTGGAGAGTTTGAAAAAAAATGCTTTGCAACTGGAAGACTTTAAACTGCAGTGATTTTTAAAACTGAATTTGCTGAGTTGCTTTAAGCTTTGAATTTTGATCGTTCTTGTTAACTCAGTGGATCTGAGGTTGCAGATTTCCAGGTCTGAGATTAACTTGGCTAGAAGATTTGATCTTCTTTTGAACTTTGAATTCGCAAGAAGATGACTTGAATTTTGATTTAGTTTTTACTGAATTTGTTTACAGGTTTTGGTAATGGTTTATTTCTTTTGTTTTAGAAAATGAGAGGGAAAAAAATGAATGAAGATGAAGATGTAAAGTTATATAGATTTATTTTTTTATTAAAATTAAAGAAAATAAAATGAAAATGTGACACTTGTCACTAAACTCATTTAATTTATTAACACATGTGTTTAGGACTGACATAAGTTACATGTAGTTTTCATGCAAAAATAGATTTTTAAAAGCTTTCAAAATTAATTTTCCAATTTATAAATACATATTCGATTTATATAAATAAATCTCTTTAAAAAGAAATTAATATAAAACAATTTTATATTCTGACTAAAATCATAAAAATACACTTTAAACCAAAGTATGATTTAAGATATAAATAACTATCCTTTGAATTTAAATTTAAATATTCAATTTCAAATTAAATTTAAAAATCAATTTGACATATACATATAATTTTAACAAATCCAATTTCCATTTGTATATAATAATTCTATTTAAAATCAAAACTTTTGGAATTTAAGTATTAATTTTGAGAATTCAAATTACCTAAATTTAAATTCAAATTCAATTTAAAATCAACATAAAAACAAATACAAATTCAATTTGAAATAATAATTCTATTTAAAATCTGTTTATATATATATATATATAAACAATCATTATTATTTGTGTTGAAATAAGTAACAATTTTACTAATTTTAAATAATTTATAGAAGAGATTATCACATTTGAATTTGCTTGAAATTTTTTGGAATATCACAAATATCCCTTGTTTTCAAATTTATTCACATATCCATATACCTTTTATTATCAAAATTCATATCTTTTCAATATATAAACCAAGTAATTATTCAACTTTCAGATGTTTAAAAATACGGGTTATCACATTCCTCACCCTTAGAATCATTTCATCCTCGAAAAGGAACGAAGCCAAAATTTATTAAAATGATTATTATCAGAAAAGTTACTCTTTGATAAAAAATTTAAGACACTTTAAAATATTATAAAGTAGTTTTTTTAAAGATACTTTTATAATTCGATGTCTCAACCAATCCATCATTGTTCTCACAGAAATTCGGTCACACGTTGATCAGGCATAAGACTGAAAATCTATAAGTACTTGGTAAACCTATTTCCAACACCTAGTGAAAATACTTGAAAAATAATTTTATTGAAAATACAGAAAACATTTTGAAAATAGAGAAAATATCTTTGGTGAAAATGCTTTGGAAATAATCACCCTCATCCATGGTCGCAGTTAATCCGATGGTTATGTTGCCGTCCCAGCAAAATCCATAGATAACTGTAGGCCTTTGTGCCCCTCGATTACGCCATGGAACCCGCTACAGATCGCAGCTACAACCGTGGTTACGTTGCGATCACAGCAAAAACCCATATAACTGTAGGCCTCAACGCCCTCGAATTTTGCTCCCAAAAGAATGAAACTTCTCCACTCCCACATAGGTCGTAGTCTACCAATTTAAAATCAAACTTAGACTGTTAGCTCTCAGCAGCACACACGACTTTCGCTATGACACCATAGGTCACAGTCTACCGATACAAAATCAAATGTAGACTGTTGGCTCTCAATAGCACACCGACTTTCGCTATGGTATGCAGTAGATTGTAGTGACACCATGTTACACTGTCGTCATAGTATAACCCAAATGCCTCTGTAGGCATTAGCGCCCTCGACTTTCGCTACACACTACACATAATCCTCAGTAACTAGTTTGTCCGGACTCCTCACATGATCAACTTTAGAGCCTCCCCCTCTTTGAGGCTCAAGGAAGTACCAACCTATAGTACTCCTGAGAAGTTCATTCAAGGGAGCGCCTTTTTCTCCAGAGCCATTTTCAAAACACTTTATACTATACACATATAGTATCTTCCAAATCATACACCTAGTATGAATCCCGTATAAATCTCCTTTCTCAAAATCGATTATCCCAAAATCGATAATTCTCAACTAGGCTTTTCAAATTTCCAAAAATGTTTTTTTTTCTTTAAAAATCAAAAGCCTTTCCAAGTCCAAAGGTTCCAAACCTTTTCCCAAAATCATTCTCATAAGATCCTTTATATATATACATATATACATATAAATATATATATATATATATATATATAACCTTGAAAAATCTTGGGATCATTTCAAACTTGTATAAAACCCTTTTTATACTTCAAATATTTTCAAAACCCTTTTGTTCTAGCTATAGATTAAACAAGGGAGCTTATCATATATAACAAAGATACATAACTTTGTTTATGCCAAATCAAATATTCAAATTTGATTACTCTTTACAAAACCACTTACCATATTACTTACTTCCATAAAATAAATTTCTATTATAGAAATATCCAATTACCCCTTTATTTTATCATATATCTCGTAGAATATACTTTTCATTTCAAAAACCATTCCACATTTCTTATCCACAAATTCCCATTATGAATTTCATTCAAACTCGTACAATGTACACATATCATCCGTATGCTATACCAATCCGATCGCTCACTCGATCACACAATTTCATTTTCGAACTAGTATTGTCCACCCAACTTTCTAGTGCGGACTCAGGTCTGGTTTCTTGACCAGAAACCGTCATTCTCCTTGCATAGCCATAACTATAATAGAGAATATCCAAAACCAATCAACAATCCATATCCAGATCCGCCGTCGAAAATCGAGTGAAAAATCCTAACTCGGAACCATATAACTATCTTGAAATTCTGTGCTCGAATCTGGATCAAATCACTATACAAATAGAATAATATACGTACATCCTACGTATTTATCTTTATTGATTATTAACCAAATCAATTCTCTTTTCTATTCGCATTCACTTACTCACAATTGCTTAAATCCTCATTTGGATTATCATCTCAATTCTTATCTCAAATGGATATTTAATCATAAATAGTTTGAACTCTGTCCAGTTTAAATTTAAAAAAAAAATATAGGTTGAAAAATTAAGAATAGATAAGTAGTTGAAAAATAATTATTACTTTGAAAATAGATGTAAAATAGTTAAGTAATTGTAAAATAGTCGGAAAATAGTCAAATAGTTATAGAAATTTTAGATAATTGCAAAATAGTTGTAAAATAGTAATTAGTTATAAAGTACTTGAAAAAATAGTAATTAGTTTATAAAACAGTTGTAAAATAGTTAAATAGTTCCAAAAATAATTGTAAAACAAGTATAAGATAGTTTTCGGTTTAAAAAAGAAAAGTTGTATAGTAAATAGTTTGGAAAAATAGATATATATTAAAACAATTTATTTTGAAAATAGTCCAGAGACAAACTTTTCAATTCCGAACCTCCACTTCCAATCAATTCAATTTAAATTTCTACTTCCATTTAAATTGACTTAGTTCCAATTTAAATAACTTCAATTTCCATTGAAATTGATTTAACCCCAATTCAAGTTGAATTAATCCTCAATTTCTTTTCTAAATTCAAATCAAATTCCATTTGAATTTACTTATTCAACTTTAATCACAATTTCAATTAATTCAAATAAATTTCAAGTTGAACCAATTTCAATTCATATCAATTCCAGTTTGAATTAATCCCAATTCCCATTTGAATTTGAACTCATTCAACTTCAATTTCATTTCAAATTAACCCAATTCAAATTTTCCATTTGAATTTTTAAACTTATCCATCTTCAATCACAATTCCAATTAATTCAAATCAAATTCATTTTGATCTAATTCAATTCAAATTTCAAATTTAAACCATCCCGAATTATATAAATTCGAGTTAAATTTTTAAATGTTGATTTAATCCTTTAAATCAAATCAACTAATATCTTTAAACCATTTATTCTGAATTCAAATTCCATTTTTAACTTATTTCAAAGTTCAAATAATAATTCAAATTCTTTTTAGACAACTAAATTTTTGAAATTCAATTTATCATCAAATTTCAATTTTGAAACCAAACCTTTGAAGTTTTATCATAAACATTCAAATCCTAAGTCCAAAATGATTTCATTTTATCTTAATAATGGATATATTACCACACCCCGTTTCTTTATTCATTTGAACAAATCTAATTTCAGCTTAAAGATTATTAATAACAACAGGATGGTATTATTCAAATTACTTAAAACATCCATCCATTTTCAATTTCCAAACCTCCAACAAATTTTGAGATCATACAAACTCCCAATTCAAATTAACCATTTAACTTCCCAAGTTAAATCTCAAATTTCATCTTGAAATTTCCAAATTAGGTTGTTCATTCAAACTTATTTAACTTCCTCCAAGTTAAATTAAATTTACTTAATCCAGTCAACTTTACACAATTTGAATTCTCATTCAAATTTTAAACTTTAGATTAATAATCTTTCCATTTAAGTTGAAAAACTTACTTCACTTTAGGTTTCACATCACATCCAAGGAAAACTCAAAACTCAACCTTAGAGTTTATTTCCAACATATTTATTTCCTTTACACACAAAGTTATGCTTAAATTTTAAACCACCTTTGGTTTTTAAATTCAAAACAAATTCTTTTAAATTTTTAAACAACTCTTGTTTGAAACAAGACCCTTCATTCAAATATATTAGAAAAAATTATTTATTATTTCTTCATTACTTTGAAATAATTTTCAAATTCTTGACCTAGCTTTAAAACTTCACAATTCAGATCATCTTCAATTTCAATTTATAAGTCATACTTGCCTAAAACTTCCCTAAAACATTTCATTTTTCTTACTCATTAATACCCATTTATTATTAAACACAACAATCATTTATGATAATAACCAAGATTATCATATCTGGAAACCATTCATTATCATCTTATTCTAAAACTCTTCCCTAAATTCAAGATTTTAATTTCAGTTTGAATCCATTTCAAACTTTTCTTTATTCAATTTAAATTTGCTTTTATTTCTATTACCACTTAATTCTTATTATAACTTTTAATTTAATTAATATAACAACCAATTACCTTAATATTTATTAGAAAGAAATATTGCTTTATATATCAAAATATATTCCTATATGAAATCATTTAAAATCTTTATATAAGAAAATAACAAGTACGCTCTCATATATATATATATATATACACTCAACTCATTCTAGGGTACCATTTGTTATCCTACCTTTTTGTCAAGGCTGGAATATCAACAAATTGGCAAGGGAGAATGGATATCAGGATTGGAGATCGATTGGAAACAAGGCTGCAATCGATGTCGTTAAAATTTGTCCAAGCCCCGATCAGGATGGAATCAATTGGAAGTGATGAACCGGTTTAGGAGAGGCTACGTTTCAAATTTCAGGTCAATCAGAGTTCGTACGCTCGAGATATGGATGGATCAAGGTATGTGAATGTTGGTTCGAGTCGATACATTTCGTATCAATGATCAAGCAAGGTTTCGAATCGATACCGTTCATATCGATCGGCAATGGTTCGAATCAGTGGCTTTCGTATCGATCAACATGGATTCAACACGATGGTTTCGCATCGGTCAGGATGGAAAGAGGTGGCACATCTCGAATCAATGCTCTCGTATCGATAGTAGAAGGATTTGGCACTTTCGTATCCATGGGAGGCTATCGGAGTTCGTATCCATCAGGTAAAGCTTAGTTCGTATCTATCAGGTAAAGCCTCGCTCGTATCCATCAGGTAAGGCTTCGTTCGTATCCATCATTGTGTCTAGTTTTGTACCCATCTGTTGGCCCTTCGTGCGCTTTTCGTATCGATCAATAATTCACCACTTCGTATCGGTCGGCTCATAGATCAATACGAAACACATTCCTGGAATCAATACGAGAAAGAACATGAAGTATCGATGTGAGCAATTGAGTACGAACGTAATTGCAAAGCAGTGGACCCGAATGAGCGCGAAGCGTTGATGCGTGCATAGATCGACCACGATTCAAGGAAGGAAGCGATCAAAACGACGAGGAAACAGGATCGAGCCTTGGAAGTAGTGCCACGTCATCGATGCACACGTGCTGGGGATTGACGCGGAGGGACATCGATACGAATTGATCGGTGCGAACCGGACGACATTGAGAAACCGCAATTCGTATCGATCATATCTTGAGTTCTACAAGTCCAAATGCTACGAAATTTTCACAGAAGCTTACGTACAAGCCAAAGAACATTCCTGCCAAGTTTCAGCTCGATTGGATCAATTTCTGATCGATACGAAATTGATTCGTATCGATCACAGATCGAGTCGAAACTTGGTAGGGTCGGTCGCGTGGGCCCATTCACGTGCCAAAAGGAGTCTTCCGAAGTTTGAGCGAGATATCAGCCTCCTACACCTATAAATAGCTCCCTGAAGCCTACAGAAAAGGGATCTTTTGGCTATGCAACGTTCAGACTCTGCTGGATTCAATTCTACACCTTACCATCGCTATTGTACTCAAATTACTTCATTGTAATCGCTGTAATCATCTGTAACCAGCAAGGATAATCAATAAAAGATAAAACTTTGAAGTGGACGTAGGCCGGAGATAGCCAAACCACTATAAATCTTGCGTTTCTGATTGTTATTTCTGAATTGCTGTACTTAGTATTGCTTAGATCTGAGATTTGTGTTTGGGATATTGCTGATCTATATTCATAGTTTGGTGCTTTCACGATACTTGGGGTTTGTGACCAATTTTGGCGCAAACACTTTGGTACTTTTACTGAGAAAGACTAGCACCTGCTACATCAAATTGATGTTCAGATTTGAAAAGCGCGAAGAGTTTAGATTTGAAAGATAATGACTCGACAGACAAGCACAAGACAAAGGGATGAGAGAAGCCAATAGGAAGGAAGTTAAGAAGCTTCCTTCAGAGCTGGAGAAGGACAAGCTTCGATCTACATCACCAAGGATGAGATGGAAGCTATGGCCAATTCATTGCAAGAGAGATCGTTGAAGAGTCAACAAGACATGATGCAGACTTTCTTTGAACAAATGAGAGCTGCAGGAACACAAAACCTTAGACCGACTACAGTGACTGCGAATGTGAAACAAGGAAATAGGGTCGCGAAACCCAATGGAGGACAGAATACAGAACCAAAGTGCAATCAACAAAGGCTTGGGGGCAGGCCCGCAGGATCTGACACTGGAAGTCCTATGGATGGAGCTCAACAGGCTAGAGGGAGCGCTAACATTAGTGAACCGCATGAGGTGTATGTACCAGAATTCCTTCGGGGGCATGGGGGGAACCTTTGATAGATAATGCTAGATTAGCTGAGATTATTAGGAGAAATATGCATGGAGGTTTGACCAATAGAGATTTGGAAGGAGTGAACAAGAGTCCGTTTACACGGGAAATCAGGATAGCTCGAAATCCGCCTGATTTCAAGCTACCTAGCATGGAAGTGTACAATGGAAAGGCTGATCCAACAGATTATCTGATGAGATACACTAGACACACGGAAGTGCTGGGGGCATCGGAGGAAGTTTATGGCCCGATGTTTCCCTCTGTACTTGACAGATATAGCCGCAATGTGGTTTAGGCAACTGGAGGAAGGATCTATCAGAACATGGATGGAGTTGGTGGATAGGTTTTTGAGGCAATTTCAGGTTCACATTAAGAGGCCTACAAACGTGATGACGCTAACGTCGGTAAAGCAAAGGACGAACGAATCACTTAGAGCTTTTCTGACTCGGTTCAATGCGGTGGTTGCTTCGGTGGATCGGCCGGATCCATCGATGGTTTTGATGGCGGCGGTATCAGGAGTCAGAGAGGATTCGGATTTCAAGGTATCTTTAATACGAGACCCACCACTGGATCTCGGGGAATTCTTTCATGAAGCTGAAAGGTTCCTTCGGCAAGAAGACGCATGTACGGACTTAAAGTTAAAGGAAGTGAATGCGACTGAGGATGGAGGACCATCTAGCGGAGGCTCGGATAAAAATAAAGGAAAAAGGAAGCTGGATGACGATTTAGGAAAAGCCAGGAAGCGATGGAAGGATTCAAAGTTTTCCACCTACACAGGACTAAACGAGACGCTGGAGCGGATATACATGAAAACCCGGAATCGCCTTCCTACCGAAGGCCAGCTAGGAGAGAACCGTCTGAACGGGAGAGGGCCTCGGGAAGGCACTGTCTCTTCCACGATTTGGACGGGCATGATACCAACAGCTGCAGGCACTTAAAGGACATAATTGAGGAGCATGTGAGGAATGGAAAATTGAGGTAGTATTTTGGGGCACGGAATACAGCGGTGGAGCAGGAGAAACCGCCGTCTACCTCAAACCATGATGGTGTGAGGCCCAGGAATGATGGTCGATTGGTTATCAATTGACTGGGATAATATGAAATAAGTAACAAGCTACTGGCAAATGGCAAAGTCATTTACACATGTATGGGGACGGAGATAGCCCCTAGGCATGCTCTAAATGATGATTGACCATGATGCCATGGTTTGTGAAATCTGTCTTTTGTTTTCGAATTGGACACTTATCTTTCTGGTTTGGTTTTGGAGTTTGGTTTGAACTCCTAGTTTTGTTTGCTTTCTAGCTTGGATTCTTGTTTGGATGATTGTTTTCTGTTTTGGATGTTGATTCGGATTTATGGTTTTCTGATTTGATTTGAATTTTGGATTGGATTTTTATCTGGTTTTTGGTAAATGGTCTTCAGGTATGTATTATATCTGGCAAGGGGTAAGTCTCTTCGTCCACATGTGGCGAATTGGCTTATTCAGGTCATTGAGTATGGACTATGCTCAACAAGGGTCTGGAGTGACCAGGATTCGGCCTAGGACTTAGGCCCCATGTAATCGATTATTGTTCCAGGTCGCTGAGTATGGACTGTGCTCAGCAAGGGTCCGGAGAGACCATGATTCGGCCTAGGATTTAGGCCCCACATTATTGGCTACTGATTCAGATCGTCGAGTATGGACTATGCTTGACAAGGGTCCGGAGCGACCAGGATTCGGCTTAGGACTTAAGCCATCACATTGTACAACGTCCAGGGACACTGGACCATGGTCGTCAAGTGTGGATCACGCTTGGCAAGAACCCAACGAGGTTACGAATTTGGATATCGACCCGAAGAGGTCCTGAATTCGATTCTTGGCTATGGACTTCGAATATCGGATTTGGAACTATTCAAAACATGCCTTATTATCACAAGGCATGTTTTGAGGGACAAATGTTATCCCAACTTTTGGTTAAGGCTGGAATATCAACAAATTGGCAAGGGAGAATGGATATCAGGATTGGAGATCGATTGGAAACAAGGCTGCAATCGATGTCATTAAAATTTGTCCAAGCCTCGATCAAGACAGAATTAATTAGAAGTGATGAACTGGGTTAGGAGAGGCTACGTTTCAAATTTCAGGTCAATCAAAGTTCGTATGCTCGAGATATGGATGGATCAAGGTATGTGAATGTTGGTTCGAGTCGATACATTTCGTATCAATCATCAAGCAAGGTTTCGAATCGATACCGTTCGTATCAATCGACAGTAGTTCGAATCAGTGGCTTTCGTATCGATCAACATGGATTCGACACGATGGCTTCGCATCGGTCAAGATGGAAAGAGGTAGCACATCATGAATCAATGCTCTCGTATCGATAGTAGAAGGATTTGGCACTTTCGTATCCATGGGAGGCTATCGGAGTTTATATCCATCGGGTAAAGCTTAGTTCGTATCTATCAGGTAAAGCCTCGCTCGTATCCATCAGGTAAGGCTTCGTTCATATCCATCATTGTGTCTAGTTTCGTACCCATCTGTTGGCCCTTCGTGCGCTTTTCATATCGATCAATAATTCACCACTTCGTATCGGTCGGCTCATAGATTAATACGAAATACATTCCTGGAATCGATACGAGAAAGAACATGAAGTATCAATGCGAGCAATTGAGTACGAACGTAATTGCGAAGCAGTGGACATGAACGAGCGTGAATCGTGGATGCGCGCATAGATCGACCATGATTCAAGGAAGGAAGCGATCAAAACGGCGAGGAAACTGGATCGAGCCTTGGAAGTAGCGCCACGTCATCGATGCGCACGTGTTGGGGATTGACGCGGAGGGACATCGATATGAATTTATCGGTGCGAACCAGACGGCATTAAGAAACCGCAATTCGTATCGATCATATCTTGAGTTCTACAAGTCCAAATGCTATGAAATTTTCACAGGAGCTTACGTACAAGCCAAAGAACATTCCTGCCAAGTTTCAGCTCGATTGGATCAATTTCTGATCGATATGAAATTGATTTGTATTGATCACAGATCGAGTCGAAACTTGGTGGGGTCGGTCGCATGGGCCCACTCACGTGCCAGAAGGAGTCTTCCGAAGTATGAGCACGATATCAGCCTCCTACACCTATAAGACTCTGCCGGATTCAATTCTACACCTTACCATCGCTGTTGTACTCAAATTACTTCATTGTAATCGTTGTAATCATCTGTATCCGGCAAGGATAATCAATAAAAGATAAAACTTTGAAGTGGACGTAGGCCGGAGATAGCCGAACCACTATAAATCTTGTGTTTCTGGTTGTTATTTCTGAATTGCTGTACTTAGTATTGCTTAGATCTGAGATTTGTGTTTGGGATATTGCTGATCTATATTCATAGTTTGGTGCTTTCACGATACTTGAGGTTTGTGTCCAATTTTGGGGCAATCACCATTGACCCTATCCTTAATGAGTAATCCCACCAGAGCCAAGGTTCCCACTTAACCTTCAGCTCTGATACCAAATGTAACGACCCGGAATTTTCGATCTCGAAAATTCCAGATAGTTAAGGAAAAGAAGAAAGAGATAGAAGAAAAAAAGAGCAGATACACCAACATCTCACATTCACAGCGAATAAAATATAATAACAAATGATAATAGTTATACAAAGGAAAACTGTATTTGTCAAATTTACACTTTAATACATCGGAGTTACAACATACACAAACACTGGACAGATACAATTCACATGTCCCAGATAAACTACAATATCACAGCGGATACACTCCATACGTTTCTACCATCTAGCTCGCCTTCTAAGCTCCAGAACGTCCTTACTTGAAAATTAGTAATACTCGGTTTGACCCGAGTATTACATGAAAGTAACACCCGGGTCAGGCTGGAAACCAACGTGAGTAAACCCATCTAACATGGAATACAAAGGCACTTAAATAAAAACCTCGAGTAACTCGTATCATTCTACAAATTCACAATTTGATATAGACATCACTAATTTCACACATCAGTATCTAAGTACCAAACTTAGATTAAATGGTCTAATTCACTTAATTCATTCTATTCCAGCTTATTGATTTCATA
Organism: Allium cepa; assembly: GCA_030765085.1. NCBI lineage: Eukaryota > Viridiplantae > Streptophyta > Magnoliopsida > Asparagales > Amaryllidaceae > Allium > Allium cepa. Next base: position 942,285,175 of record CM060945.1, on the reverse strand, counting down.
TCAAATTTACAAAGAATTATAGAAGATTTCAAATCAAAGTGGTTTTGGGTATGTGCTAATACCCGACCTCGGTCTCTTCGAATTCAATATCATTTCTAAACCAAGTTGTTAAGTTTTAAATCATACAATTCATATTCAGAATATCATATCACATAACAATTCATCTTCGATGGATAGCTCATAATATTACTGTTTAACCTATTATATGACAGCATATACGAATTGCCTATCAAAGATATCAACAACCCATGTAATCCAATATTATTCAATCACCCATACGAAAGATATTTGAGTCTAACACTTCCTAATTAACTTAAGTAATCACCAATTAAATTAATTATTATTTTCCTATATTTTTTCACTTGGATTTACCTTAATCTTACTCACTTAACATTAATTTATTACAAAAAATAATTAAACATCTTTTAATTATTTTTTTCAATTTACCATCCTTGATTAAACATTCTCTAATTACATTAAGTAATTAGCCCTGAATTCATTACATAAATTAATTATTCTTTAATTATTCACTTTAATTATTCTCATCAATTAATTGATGATCCTCTAATTTCTTTCATGGATTACTCTTAAAATTAATCACATTCAGGATTAACTTTCCTTTAATTACATTCTTTAATGAATCATTTAATTAATTACACTAAGTAATCCTTTCTTAATTACTTACTATGAATTAGTCGTTCAACTTAGGTTATGTACAAACCATTTGTTATTAAATTAATTAACCATTCTTAATTAACCAACAAATTCATAAATAAATTCTTAATTAATCATTAATTACTTAATATTTAGTTAATTACACTTACTAATTATCTTACTTAATCGGTCAATTCACCTTAATTACATTGATCAATTTAACCTAATTAACTAACATAAAGTAATTACATTGATTAATTAATCTAAATTAATTAACCTTAATCACATCGCTTAATTAAGTTTATAAAACAAACAAGTATTAACTTTAATGTAATCTTCTGAACTTTAATTATCAAACACTAATAAATCACTTATTCCTTAAAATAGTTTCAAATATAATTAAATTTAAACTTAACTAGTTCAACTTAAAAACTTGAGGATTAAACATCATCCCGAGGAAATCCTGGTTCACTTCGAACGGGTACCGAGACCTTTCAACCGATTCTCGAGTCCTCCCTCTTCTTCTTGAAATCTTGTACTTTAAATTTGAAAGTATAAAAATAACTTTCCCTGCAACAACACGAAGCAACACTCCAGTATTCCCCACCCTTTACACGAGCTTCTACCCAATGAAAACACCACAACCAAACTGACACACTGAACACTCGCGTGCATGTGCACAGTTCGTCGAAGGCATTCCGACCACCACTGCTACCTTCCACACATCACCACTGATCTACCTGATCCATCAAGCTACCCTGATCAAAGAAAATGCCACGGTATCAAAACCGAACGTGATCGAAGACCCATCGACTAAATTGGTCACCCAAAACATCCTCGCCTTCCCACCACCAATCACTAGAAACCCCATCATCCTTATCATATCTTTGCCACAGATTAAGGCTTCCCCTCCGACCACCCTTACGAGGTCTGATGCTTTGTCGACATCCAACCCACCTCAAACCCATAGACAACCAAAACAGGATCCTAAACCCTAACTCTACCCATTGCCGTCGCCTCGATGGCTGACAAAATCATCGATCATTTATTTCCGGTTCGTTAACCATTCCCCTCCCTCTGGTAATAAAATCGAGCTTCAACTTGTCGTAGATCAATGATAATTGTCGATATTCCCAAAATCAAACAATCCCAAATTTCCCGGCAATTACAATTCTAAAAATCATGAAATCTATATTAAATTCATGATTTATAACTACAAACCCGTTTATGGATTCCAAACATGAAATAAAGATGTTTGATTTTTCTCTAAATTTCAAAGTTTCACTGTAACCTTTGTTTTACAGATAAATGCTCAATCGTTTAAATTCGAAATCATTTTAAAATAATATTATCTTATTTTGAAACATTTACTCCTCAGAAATCCAAGTCTAAATTGATTTCAAATGGAAGATAGGATTTTTTTTGAAGTTTTGAGGCTCTGATTATAACGTAGACAAGATATAGACACAGTCATATACATCCTTATATATATAGGAAAATTCAATAATATTTTCAGAAAAGAATTATTCATATATACTTACTTCATCATTTCCATATAAATTTATCACATGCACCAGATTCAAACTATATTTTTTTAGTATAAGTGTACTCACCTGACAGTTTGAAGAGATGCTAAAACTGGAGAGTTTGAAAAAAATGCTTTGCAACCGAAAGACTTTGAACTGTAGTGATTTTTAAAACTGAATTTGCTGAGTTGCTTTAAGCTTTGAATTTTGATTTGTTCTTGTTAACTGAGTGGATCTGAGGTTGCAGATTTACAGGTCTGAGATTAACTTGGCTAGAACATTTGATCTTCTTTTGAACTTTGAATTTGCAAGAAGATGACTTGAATCTTGATTTAGTTTTTACTGAATTTGTTTCAGGTTTTGGTAATGGTTTATTTCTTTTGTTTTTAGAAATTGAGAGGGAAAAAAATGAATGAAGATGAAGAAGTAAAGTTATATAGATTTAATTTTTTTATTAAAATTGAAGAAACTAAAATAAAAATGTGACAGTTGTCACTAAACTCATTTAATTTATTATCACATGTATTTAGGAGTGATCATAAGTTAAAACATGTAGTTTTCACGCAAAAACAGATTTTTAAAAGCTTTTAAAATTATTTTTCCAATTTATAAATACATATTTGATTTATATAAATAAATCTCTTTAAAATGAAATTAATATAAAACAATCTTATATTCTAAATAAAATCATAAAAGTATTCTTTAAAACTAAAGTATGATTTAAGATATAAACAACTATCCTTTGAATTTCAATTTAAATATTCAATTTCAAATTAAATTTAAAAAATCAATTTGATATATACATATAATTTGAACAAATCCAATTTCCATTTGTATATAATAATTCTATTTAAAATCAAAACTTTTGGAATTTAAGTATTAATATTGAGAATTCAAATTACCCAAATTCAAATTCAAATTAAATTTAAAATCAACACAAAAATAAATACAAATTCAATTTGGAATAATAATTCTATTTAAAATCTGTTTTGAAATAAGTAATTTATTGAAGAGATTATCACATTTGAATTTGCTTGAAATTTTCTGGAATATCATAGATATCCTTTGTTTTCTAATTTATTTACATATCCAGATACCTTTTATTATCAAAATTCTTATCTGTTCAATCTATAAACTAGATAATTATTCAACTATCAGATGTTGAAAAATCTGGGTTAGCACCTTTTATCATAAATCATAGAACTAAACGCTTTATGATTAATGTTTGTTGTGAAGGTTTTACTTATTTTCCATTATTACATCTCATGCTGATTTTCTTCCTCTAATGCCCCAAAAAAATGTTTCATTTTTATTCAATAAACTCGGTTTGTTTGTTAATATTTTTTTATTATTTTATGTATATATTTGATAAGGCCACTTTATGAACTTGCATTTGGTCCATTGTCACATCGAAATGGCCTTGGTATTAGAGCAGTCATGCAGAGGAAGGAATTTAGGTATATGCAAAGAAATAACATGATTTTGAGTGTTGGGTTACATGCTTTAAAAATTGTAGAGAGATCGATGTTATATTTCTTGATATTGCATGATGTAGATACTATAACATTCTGCTTTTTTAATGACAGTGGTCTGTAGGGCTGTATTATTTTGGATAAAAGTATTAATGCCACCTTAACTAAAATTCAAACTTCAAATTACTATATTTAAAAGTTTTTTTATACTCACCATGACGAATCTAACAGACATTCTTGTAACTTTATTTTAAGATTATGTTAAGAAGACTTCATGCGTGAGTGTAACTCTTATTTTTCTTTTTTACAGCGAATCAAGTGACTCCGAAGAAGAGTATGCAGCTATTTCTTTGTACTTTAATGTAAAGAAATTTCCTACGCATGAATATCATAGAAATGTCTCATATTGTAACAAGTTTAACTTAAAGGAGGGTGGAAGTTATATGACCATAAAACATGCAATTTGTAGATTTGTTTATAGTTTCTGTAGCAGTGATGAAGATCAAAGATCTTCGTACTCGTGAGATGGCCAGGCATAACCATTCTTGTCAATGCGAGACCTCCTCTTATTTATGGTACTCTTATGTATTTATTTTGTAAAAAATTATAATTATTTCTAAGCCTGTAAAGGTTTGATTTCAGATAATTTTGACTATATTTTTGGCCTCTGGTATTGGTTTCGTACAGCTAAACATGAAGCTTGAATTGCTGACAAAGATATATTGAATTCTTCTCTGATTCTATAGCTAAGTGGACAGTTGTAAGTGATTTATTTTGGAAAATTTGATATTTGTTAATTATGATATCATTATAACTTCTAAATTGCAATTTTATTTTCCGTATTGAAAAAATTGGAAAAATCCCTTAGTAATAGTATGTTATGATTTCAACAACAATGGCAAGCATGAACTGATGGGGTGATGAGTTTGACTTTGTTAGATGGATGAATAACAAATATTTGCAGGCTTATAATGTTATTTTATTTCAATATATGCAGAAAATTGTGAAGGCGTTTGCACAGCTAGAAAAACTGCACCAAACTGGAGGGCGTTGAACATTTATTTTTTCCAGCAACTCCCAAACAAACGAAACCAAACAAGGTCAGGCTTAAATTTCAAAAGTTTCATGACAACTCAAAACTTATCGACTTACAATTGCAGAAGCGATCAAAATTAATATGGTCTACGGTCACTATTCTTTTGAGCTAGTTGTTTCAAAAATTGAATTTGATGCCTGACAATCATAATTGTTTATTTATCCACCCCATCTCCATTTTAATGAATGATATTTTTGTAGATAACATTTTCACTAGTGGGTATGCATTTACTCAAATGGATATGAGCACATAATTCTCATTTTAAGAAAATGTCTCTAGTAGCACCTCACATAATAGCACCTCACACAAATTAAGAGAATGGATAGGATGAGATTTATGGCTCTTACATTCCAAGTGATTTTAATTTGAATAGTTTTTAGTTTGTCTTAAAAATAATGCTCAATGCTCATATAATGTAGAACTCCACGCTCAACGAAATCTTACCATGAGATCGTGGGCTAAATATGTATTTGTATTAATTTTTATACATCAGTAATATCACTAAGATGATCACGATAATTAGTTTTAGTACCAGGTATTATTTTTATGTGACTCCTTATGCAGATTTTTAAAAGTCAATTAATTATTGATAGTTTTACGGAGAGCAGAAGGTTAACTTTATGATTGCAATAGATTTTACAAGTATCCTTGCAAACTGTAAAGTTTGCTTCCTATTATTTTTAATATACAGTCATATAATCATACTTATCATGTTACCAGCATCAAATGGTAACCCCCACCTCCTGGATTCCTTGCATTACATTGATCCATCTGGTCGTCCAAATGCTTATCAAAGTTTGAGCGAACATTCAGTTCATATAAGCCGCTGTCAAAAATCTCTTTTTATCTTTCTCATAATTTTAATAATTTCACAGGCAACGCTAAAAGTTGGTGAGGTTTTACGAGTTTATGACACTGATAAATTTTTTCCTGTATAGGTTTTGGAGCAAGGTCAATTGATGGTCTTGTATCTCATTGCTTTAATTTGAATGGCAACACAACCTATTCTGAGGTGAACTTTCCCGTTAGCCTGTAGTATTCAAATTTTCAATGACGTCATATTAATTTTTTTTCTGAGATATTTATGTTGCGGCTTAGTGTTAGTACAAGGCACGTTTAATAACTATCAATGCTGTTATTTTAGGTAAAGCATTTTTATTTTTGGTCCATTAAGTTAGACGAGATCATGGATCACATTTAATTTAGTTATACCTATATGCACACCTGTGCATGATGTGGATATGCAATATAATGTGGAAAATGGAGAGTACTTGTGTAATTTTGTTGAAACAACAAACACTAGTGAATCCTAAACAGTCAATTTTCTTTATTAATATAAAAATATATAATTAAAGATGTATAGGGGCATTGATATCATTTCACAAGAGTACGATTGAAAATGTGGTCTACTTTTAGTCATTAAGCGTAGTTATATACGTAAGGACATATATGGGTATTGATGTCATTTTATGTCATGATAAGAGCTGATCATTGCACATTGTCTCCCTCCTTATGTTTAAGTTTAAGTTAATCAAAAAATAAGTTATGAAATTCTAAGTTTAAGCAATTGAGTTAATTTATAAGTTTAATAATGATAATAATATTAAATAATGATTTGCATAAATCAACTAAGTTTTATACAAAAATTAACTAATTGTTATATAATTAACAAGTTTATAATAGTAGTAGTAGTAGTAGTAGTAATAATAAATTAACTAAGTTTATGAAAAATTTATAAGTTTGAGATAATTTATAAAATTATCCAAGTTAATAAATTTAAGTTTGAGATAATTTATAAGTTTAAGTTAATTAAAATATAAGTCCTGACATTTAAGTTCTACTAATTGAGATAATTTATAAGATTGAGCTAATATAAACAAATTTATAAATAAGTTAACCAAACTTTATAAAAATTTAACTATTTGTATAAAAATTAACCAAATAGTAAAATAAATAGCTGCATGGTGGCATATTGAAAAAAATCATAGCAACTATTGTACACTGAGCTCTAGAATACAACATTCAAATTGCTATTATGCGAAGTTACATTAGTATGTTCTATTGTTTTAATTGACTGTTATTGTCTGCAGACTGCAAGGTTGTCGCCTGTTTCGTACAAAAAGATGATTACTTTTAGGAGAATAAAGGTTGACACGCTATGCCAGGTTCTTATTGTATTATAACTTTATTTTTCTTCCTCCTTGATGGGTCTGCCTTGACGAACTAGGTTGCACCAAGATATGCAATTTCAGTTCTAAATAAATACTTTTTATCCTCCACTTGCATTTTCATTTGTTTATTTTATTTTGTTTCTAGTATTTCAGTTGTATAAAATTCTCTACGTATGGATTTTATGTTAATTTTGGTCTTGAAACTACTATATTTATGCACTAGTTGTGCGACTATGTATGGTTATGTACTACTTCTGTATCAATGTATGGTAATGTACTACTTGTATTTATGGTAGTTCATTTGTACATGTATTTTTTGTTTATTATTGAACTATTTATTATTACTCTTTAATATAAATTATGAATAAAGTGAAGTGGAGAGTGAACGAGCTAGCAGAATGTGAGAAATAGACAAAGAAAAGCAAAAATATTTAGTGGCATTTATCAAACGCTACGAAAAAAATATGATGGCAGAAAAAACACAACGAAAAAATATTGTTGCGGAGAAATATATATCGTGGCATATAATAAACGCAGCTATAAGGTTTGGGTTTAAGTTTTAACCCAAACATCACTTTTGGTGGCGTTTCAACATGCTACAAAAAAGATTTACGGTGGCGTTTTTTTGCTGCCGCAATAAGGCACATTATAACGGCGTTTAAAAAAACGCAATCAATAATATTAGTTTTTTAGTTGCATGTCGTATGGCGGCATTCTCTAAAATGCCACCATAAGTTATGGTTGCCTTTTTTATGCACCACCAAAAGTACTTTTTGGTGTAGTGCTCCCACCTCAAAACAACACTCCCATTATCAAATCGAAGGTGGCCACCAATCAATCATAAAGCAACAGATATGGTATCGAACAAGTATGTCCAATCGGATGAGCGACCTCACTTGGCCTGGTTAAGGCTCCTTTTTTATTCATATAATTATGACTTGAAGGTTAAGGCTGTGTTCTTACCTCATTCCAGTTGGCATACGCCAAACCATCCTACTTCATTCTGGAGATTCTCCACCATGTGCATAGTTGTTAAAGTGGTTTCGGAATTGGCAGAGAGTATGACAATATCCGACCTGGTTTTCTTTAATATCCAACCCCTTATTTCACACCGTGGTCAGAAAAAGAAATCCGAAAACAATTTATACCTTCGTATCAAGATATCCATATGTTTATTCCAAAAGTATAAGTATATTCATAAACACGAGGAAAACTTTCTTTCAGTCAATTTCGAAAATAATTTATAAATTTCTCTTTAACCATTTATAAACTATTTATACGCTTTAGAACCATTTATAAAGCTATTAATAAATTCCAAACCAGTTTACAACTCTTCCCCTTTTCGTAAACTTCTACGAAAATTCCCTTAAAACGCTTCGAAATCCTTTTTGTACAAGTTATTTTATAAAACCCTTTATAATTTTTTTTTATAAAATCCATTATAAAATCTCTTACAAAAACTTTTATAAATTCTTTACAAAACCTTTTACAAACTCTAAAATCTTTACAAAAATCTTTTATCTATTAAAGTTATTATAAAAATATATATTTATTATCTTAAAATAATTTTTTAAATAATTTTTTTAAATCTAAACTAAATATTTTATTAAATTAAATTTTTAAAGTGTTTTTATTATATTACATTATTCAAATTATATATATAAAAACTAAATTAAATTATAAGTTAAAATCTTAAAATTTAGATTATTAAAACTTAAATTAATTAAAATATAAATTTTAAATATAATATTTAAATTTCAAATTTAAAAATCAAAACATACTTTACAATTTTAGAAAATAATTTAAAATTGACTGACGGTGTCCGCATATAATTCTCAATCCTATGGCCAAGTGATCAGTTAAATTAAATTTTAGTTTTAATATCGGGGATGGATACATATCATTTCAATCACAATCAGGTGTCATAGTATATATCATTTCAACCTATTTCTTAAATTATTAATTTTTAGTTTTATTTGATGCCCATAATATCGAGGGTGTATAAGAAGAATGAATCGGCATAAAACATCTAGGGTGAATAACAGGAATAGATCAACATAAACAAACATCCAAACATCTAACATATCAATCATTAGGCATCCATCATAATCAACATAAAACAATTCACATATCATAGCAGATTACTATTTATAAATTCTTGGGTGTTTAATTAGCAAATTAAATTCCAATTTCAACTTAAATGTCAATTTCAATTCCAGTTTAAATTCAAATGTCAAATTAAATTACACTATCGATGCAATTCAATATAAATGTCAATTTTAAACAATTAAACAACAATCAATAAATTTAATCACTTCATGATTTCAATTTAACGGACATCAAAATATTTTAGTATTTCATGAGTGGTTTCAACACTCACCTTTGGTATTTAGTCGAATTAAAATCTAAAAGAACTCCCAAATTTGAATAGTTTTAGAATTCAATCAAACAAGTTCCATGTTGTCCGTAATTTCGATAGATCTCAATGGAAGAAACCGCGTCCAAATTCGAGTTTGTATGCAAAAGTTATGTGTGTTACAATATTTGAAAATATAAATTTTAAAATAAAATAAGTAAAGGGAATAAACGTAATTAACGTTACCTTCTAACCCTAACAGCAAAACCGAGCATGAACCCTACCCAATTATAGCCACCAACGTTTGCATACAAAATGCACAACCTACGACCAGCATCGCCTTGATCTGACAACGTTACCGCCAAGGCAACCTCTGGCCGACCCTATAGCCTACGCACGCGAACCCTAGGTTCACCAGAGGCGGAACACCACCACTCCCCTTATTCCTCGATTCTCGTGAAATTCCACGTCTTAGAGCAGAAAGAACCCCGTGGATGAGTTCTGCTCAATGCCCTCTACACGCCTACGCTTTCCGATCATCGATTGGTCGACGATCCACCGCTGATCGTGAAATCCTAATTTGAATGGCCTAAATTATTTCGCTTATTTCTGAAAAAATGGAGACTCCACTTGAAAAAAAAATTTCAGAGAGATTACGTTCGTCGAGAGCTTCATGATGATATATAATTCGATAGGGTTTGAGGAGTTTGAATTTTTGATTTGATTTGGGATTGAATTTAGGGTTTTGAAATTTCTGGCATTGAGAAGGGGAACAGATGAGAAATAGAATTGTACGTGCAGGAAAAGAATAAAAGACTACTAGGGTTTCAGGAAAAATATGTTTATATAGACATAGATGGATAAGAATGGATGAAACAGATCGAATGGGTCGAAGAGCTAATACAGACCCAAAAGGCCCGTTTCTTTCCCAAAGCGAAAGTAGGCCATCCAATAAATCGAAATATAGGTTTTTTGATATTTTTAAATTCAACGAAACTAGTTTCAAACTCTAATTCAATGGTATATAAAAGTTAGCATTTAAAATCAAATTATATTCATTTACATTTTTTCCCATTAAGAAGTCATAAAATTTAATTCCTCAAAATATTAAGTTCAAAAAATCTCATTAAATGTAATATTTTAATTATAAAAAATACTAGTCATTACAATATCAACGTAGAAAGTAAGGTTTATATACAACAATGTTGCCTAAAGTAGTAATGCTGAAACTATATATATGTGACACCATGCCCTTTAATATCAACGTTAAAAATGCGGCATTGCTACCACTTTATGTAGGAATGAAGATATGCGACATCATTTGGGCTATAAATATTGATATCAGTATAAAAATGTGGTATTCTACTTTAAGGAGTTGATATTGAAAACAAGCGACATTGTTTAAAACCATGGTGAAAACATGCGGCATTACTATAGCCGATATAAAATAGGTAGCATTGTTACCATAATACCTTTATCTTTAAAGGTGTACTAACGGCATTACCATAGACGATACAAACTATGCCTCATTGATAGCTACGACATAGATGGACATCGACATTGATTAATAATGCCATGATAATCTCGTGATTAATAAAATAACTGTTTTATTTCTATAAAAAATAATTTCTTTTCACCAACTCCAATCTTTGGACAAATCGCTATTGCATAGTAAACTTCTTTGCCAAATCCTTTTTAGAAAATTACTATAGATCAAAATAATCATTCCCGAATAACTTGCAAACCATTAATTTTATAGTAATATTTTAATATAATCATCAAGCTTTTTTAGCATAATGAATTCATAACATATCATAAACACATGGAAAAAATTCCAAAAATAACAATAAATCAGCATTAACATATTCTTTAACATATAAAATTTTAGGACCAAAAACATTGTTTAATTATTTTTAATAATTAAAACCTGAAATAAATCATTTTCCTCACTTAGGAAATTCATAATATATTTATACTTGCTTGAAAAATTATGAAATTAAAAACCCACAATAATGTTTCTAACATCCTATCCACATTTCAAGTCAATTAGATATCGTAAACTAGGTTTCACTCTTAAAACCTATTAAATATTTCCATAATAAATCTAATAAATTATCAAAAATAATATAATCATCATTCATTCACATGGTGTATAACAATCATAAGATTTGGGTTTAATCATAAAACCGAAAATAAAAAAGCATACTTGAGATAGATAATCATTATTTACCTTGATTAGATAAAGAGAGTTAAGGTTTTGAGTTGATTAAATTCCTCTTTAGATTTCCTTAGCTTTCTTCTCTTGGTTTCTCCCAGTAATGGTCGGCCTTGTCTTTGCTCTAGTTTGTATGAATGAAATATGAATGAGGATAATGAGAGGGAAGTGTTTATGTTAGGAAATTATGCTTATTCCTATTTTGCGCCTTACATTATTCCTCAGTTAAGTTTTAAACATCCTTATTAGTTCATTAATTAAGGCATAACCTATTAATTTATCAAATCTCATTCTCTTTATCACCATATATTTTTTATTTGATTTATCTAATTAAATGTCCTAAATGACATGAATCAAATTAGAGGTGTTCGAGATTCCTCTCCTTAAAGAATTTTACCCTTAAAATTACGATAAGGTGCATATCATCAAACATAGTCATATACATAAAACATACCATCAAAATAAATCTGGATTAGTTTATCTAATCATGTCCACTATTTTCTAAGTATAGTCTTTCTCATTGTCACTCCACTGGACCATTATTAGTCTGATTGTCTTGTTCCTTAACTTCTTCTCATCCTCAACCACAACACAGACTGGTTGTCTAATAATAGACATGTTCAAGTCCGCTACTAAGTCTTCTAATGCAGACATAGTATAGTAGTCTTTGGATCACGAACACACTTCCTAAGCTGAGAAACATGAAAAACATTGTGGACTCCTACTAAACTGCTCAGTAACTATATCCGATAAGCGAGTTTTCCGATCCTTTCAATGGTCCAACAAATATAGGTGCTAATATTCCTGAATTTCCAAATCGTACCACACCCTTCATCGGTGATATACAAAAACATGATCTCCAACTGAAAAATCTAAGTCGTTATGCCTCTTATCTGCGTAAAGTTTCTACCTCGTCTAAGCTTCCCTCATCCTAGTCTAGATTAACACAATCTTTTCTGTGGCTTCTCTTAAAGTATCTGGACCAAGAACTAATCTATCTCTAGTCTCTAACCAACATACGGGAGATTTACATAGCCTTCCATATAGAGCTCCAAAAGGTTCCATCCCTATACCAGTTTGATAACTATTGTTATAAGAAATTCAACTAAGTGAAGGTGGTCTTCCTATAATCCTCCAAAATCTAATACATAGGCTCTTAACAAATCTTCCAAGATTTTGTTAACCCTTTTCGTCTTTCCATCTATCTATGGATGGTAAGCGGTACTCATCTTGGGCTTGGTGCCCATAACCTCTTACAGACTCATCTAGAATTCATCAGTCAATAAAGAATCTCTATCACTTATTATACTACTAGGAATCCTATGCAGTCTAATAATGTTCTACATAAACAACTTAGCTAATACAGGTGTCGTCCTTGTCGAATTAATGGGAATGAAGTGTGCACTCTTAGTTAGTCTATCCACTATAACCCAACTACTATCATTTCCCCTACTCGACCTTGGTATTCCTTTAATAAAATCCATGGATATAGAATCTCATTTCAAAACCGATATATTTAATGGCAGAAGAGAACCACGTGGCTTATGATGCTCGGCTTTCACTTGCTGGCAATTTGCGCAATTCTTTACCCATAAGCCTACTTCCTTTTCATACCTTCACATAAGAGACTCCTCTTCATATTCTGATACATCTTAGTTCCTCTACGATGATAGTTGTAACGATCCTGAATTTTGAACAATTTAAAAATGAAGATATTTAATTAATTTTAAATATTTGAGATAATTTTAAATTGAATTCCAATAAAACTATGAAGTTGACGATTAAATTTTTGAATTTAATCTATTTAAAGTTGAATAGAAATTTGAATTTAACCTTGAAGTTGAAATTGAATATTGAAGTTGTATCTAAAATTCGAGCTAATGACTTAGAAAAAGAATTTAGGTATAAGAATTATTATTTATGAAAATTAATAAATTTGTAGTTAGTTTCAATAACATTTTTCATTTATTTAAATAAAATAGAATAAGATTTTAAATCAATATAAAATCAATAAATAAATATACATAGTAAAAATTCAAACAACATATTTATAAAACATTGAAAAATATAATGTAATTACATTTGAGAAAAATTTAACAAGATAATTTTAAAACAAAACTAATTGAATTTAAATTGAAAGAAAAAAGAAAGAGAAAAAGATAAAAAGTAAATAAAATAAAAAAATAAATAAAATAATAGGTATACACTACCTTACCACAGACCAGATCCATTTTTCACGCCGTGTTCCATGCCGTAAACCATACCCTAAATCACGTTCTCTTCTCCCATAAAACACGACACCCTTCCCCTATCATTTCATTTTCATACGAAAGAAAAAAAAAAAGAAACGAGATAAAAATGGCGGCCGTATTCTCCTCTTCGTCTTCCTTCAGAAATTAGGGATTTGCGAATTTGGAGCTTCGATTCGTCTCTCGTTCGCCTTCACAAAATTGGGGGCTTCGACCTTGTTTAGATTGTGCTGTGCTCAGTACTCTTCGGCTGTTTCGATTATTAAAGGTGAGTTTTTTTTTTACTCACGATTGATTTTAAATCAAGTATTTGAATTTGATTGAATTGAATGCTTGCTTGCATGCTATGAATTGGTGTTATTTGGCTTCCATTTGCTCGGTTAATTTGCATGTATGGTTGTTGGGGTTATTTACTATCGTTTGCTCTGATAATTCGATATTAAACTGTTGAGGACAGATACTCTGTGTAATTTGTTTTTTTTTTTTAAAAAAAAAACAGATGCTGTAAATTTTGATTTTAAACTGTTAAGAACAGCTGTTAGTTGAAATTTATTTATAAATTGATATGAACAGATATTTTGTGAATATATGTTTTAAATTGATAAGAACAGATACTATGCACATTTTGTGAATTTATGTTTTAAATTGATAAGAACAGATACTATGCACATTTTGTGAATTTATGTTTTAAATTGATAAGAACAGATGCTTTGTGAATTTTTGTTTTTAAATCAGGTATATTTTTACCTGACTCTGATTATGTTTTAACCCCAAGTGGTACTCGGGTGATTATGTTTTTGACTCGGAGCATCAGGTTTAAAACTTGAAGTAAATGGTGGGGTATCTCTTGTTTATGATACAGGGTTTTAAAATAGAGAAGTTGTAGTTTCCATGGTTAATGAAATTCATGATACATGCATTGCTGTTGTCTCTTTGCTTTGGTGGCACTGAACTTGAGTTGTCTTCATTTGTGTCACTTAACTAGTTCTGGGTACATTGCATATATCGCTTGCTTTTGGCTTGAAGTTGCATCAATACACATATGCCACTGTCTGTTTCTGGTCTCTGATCATTGCTTGGTCATCTTGGTGAGCAATTGGTCTGAGCTGCATTGTTCCATGTACACTGTTTTGTATCATCCTTAGTTTTGTTTCTGCACCATGTTGCATCTGTCTTGCCTTCGACTGTTTGCAACTGTGTCTTTTGATTGTTCTCTGTTCTCTGTAACTCGAAGCGGTGAGGATATTTTCCCGAAGTAAATTTTAAGCTTGCTCGAGTAAACTTTGTTTCAGGTCTGCATATAGGAAACAGAATTGTTTCCAGTTTATTTTAAAACAGTGTTGAAGTGATAAATGGAAATGTAAACTTGGAATTTTGAAACTGAATTTAAGTTGAATTCAAATAAGTTTGAATTCTGTTGTCTTTTGAAATGGTTTAAATTCAGGGAATCTCAAAGTTTGATTTTTCTTAATAAAACAGAAACTGTTTCTGTTTCATATGTAAGAGTAAAATTTAAATTGAAGGTGGAGATTTAAACTTCAGTTTTTAAATATAGGTTTAAATTGAATTGTTTGAATGAATTGCATTTTAAAAATTCTGACCTTGTTGCCTTTGTTCATTTGCTGGTTAGCTGCATTGATTTGCATTTGTGTACTGGGTCTTTGATTGGTCTGCACTTGCATGTGAACTTGATATTTCAGTCTCTGGCTTTGTATCATGATACACTTGCCATTTACATTTCATATGCTCGCAACTTTGTATCATTCTTGAGCTCAAGTTGCTCCCCATTCACTGTTGCATATTGTTCATCAGTCTTCATACCCATTATTGCACGTATTAAGTATTTCATGCCTGATGTGTTTCAGTCTTCATATCCATTGTTGTTTGCATACCTGATATGTTTCAGTCTTCAAGCATGTTGCAGTTTGTAATGTTTGGTCACTGACCTTCTTGTATTCATGTGCCACTGAGTTTGAGCATTTGTACATATGTGCTCACTGTTGTATTTACTTGCATTGTACTTGGGGATTGCATGTTGCTGCTGCATGTTTGTTTGCTACTGTGTCGTCTCTGATGTTGTTTCATTTGTGCACTAATTCAATGCTTAGTGCATTGTGCACCTGTTTTGGACTTGCAGTTTGAATTGCGTTGAGTTGAGTCGAGTTTGCAGTGATTTGTCCGATTTGCGCTTGCACACGTGTTGGCGAGGCAGTGCACATGTGTGCAAAGTATACGTGTGTACTGCAGCCACACGGGATTGACAGAGAATAAAAATTTGAAGTTGTTAATATAAAAATCCATAATAGATTTTAAATTGATTTATGTGATTCGTCATCTCTGTTACCATTTTATTCAGTTCATTACAAATTTATTTACTTGAGTTAAGATTAATCCTGACTCGAGTGTTTTGTGTTTTGCAATTAACGCTCGGGTCAGACCGAGTATTTTTACAGCTTGAAAATTTTCAGGCCGCGAAGCAGGAGAGAGGGGATTTCGGCATTCACTAAAGTTTTAAAGAGATTTTTCTTGTATTTAATAAAAGATATATTCCGCTGTATAAAAATTTAATGCATTGTACAAACTCTGTATATAAAAGAAAAATTCATTTATGAATAATATTATGATTATTCTGTGATTCTGTGGCTGATTCTGTTTAAACTTTATAAACTGAACAACAATCCGTCATTTTGAACGTTTCGAGTTGGTTTAATTACCGACTAGAGGCGGTCAGAGCGGCGGGTCGTTACAAAAGTGGTATCAAAGCTTTGGTTTACACAAAGCTCAGTTTATGATGTTTAATACGAATAGTTACTAGAACCACTATAAAGAAAGTGCTTTTCAAATTTAAAGAAGTATGAAATTGTTTTCTTTAAAGTAAAAGGTATTTTGAAAGATAGAATTATTTTGAAATTTCCCCTCTCTAAATGTGAGTGTGCGATAGTTTATTTTCGGTGAGGTCTTCTTAGATTTGAGTTTCGATCGTTCGGAAACTCATTATTGAATTATTGAGATCTATGAAAAATGACATATGAGTTAAGTGAACTAGTGAATTAATGAATTGGTTTAAATTGGTTTAAATCAAATATTTTGAATATTTCGAGTAATAATTGTGAAATAAAATGATATGTTAATTTGGTTATAATCAAACGGATTATTGAACTATAACTTGAGAATTTGACTCTGAATTCTTTTGAAATTGATTTCAAACGTTGTGAAGAACGATTTAGTAAATAAATGAATTATAAGTGTTTAACTTATAATATGGATTTTGGGTATATAACTGAGTTATATAAATTGAATTGAATTGAATCAATAAGAAGATTTATAAATTGAAGTTTTATAAATAGAAAAGGAATTTATGAAGATTGTTTATAAATTCAAAATCAATTGAATTTGGTAAGTAAATTGTTATAGCTTATTAAAGGAGATATATCCACGATTTTGGACAGTGGGTAATCCTTTAAAAATGAAAATAAGTTGTAGAAATGATGAAATTGGTTGACAAAGTATATTCACGATTTTGGACAGTGAATATATTAGTGAATAAAATAGATATGTTTTAGAGAGAATGATTGAATAATCCAACCTCTGCTAATAAAAAAATGCAAATATTGATAGGAAACTTCGAAAACACCTTGTTAATTATAATGGCGAAAACCGAAGCACAAAAAGCAGCACGCCGTGAACGAAGAGCAATTGCTCGTAAAGAAGCAGAAGCGAGACGTGCGGAAATTGAAAGGAGATTCACTGAAAGGCAAGCACCTGGTCCATATGATGAGGTTATTTGCTATCGATGTCATAAAAAGGGACATTATGCCCTTAAGTGCCGAGAGAGGAGAAAGAAAAGGAATGTGGATGACCGGTTCACTCGTCCGGAGATTGTGTGTTTTAAATGTCAGGAGAGAGGGCATTTTCTTAGCCATTGCCCTAAAGTGAAAAAGAAAAAGTGCGTACTCAATTTACCCGTCGATAGATTGACAATCTGCTACCATTGTCGTCAGACTGGACATATAGCCAGAAACTGCACCGAAAGACAACAGGGAGAGCAAGCTATAGCCCGACCAGCTAGAGCGAAAAGTGCTAAGGTGATAGATAAGGATGGAAACATCTCATATTATTGCAATAACTGTAAGGAATGGGGACATGTGGATTTTGAATGTGTTAATTCTCCTTTAACACAACATGAAATAGTGTCATCCGAAGATGAAAGTTTGGCAAGAATGCATACTACGGGACAAGAAGTCGTTAGTCCTTAATTATTCTGAATCTTAAACCAATCGACATATTTTGTAATGCTATCTTTTGTAATCCACAATCTTCTGTGTACGTTTTTTTTTAAAGTATTAAGCTATGTAAAATTTTGTACGGAGGAAATATTTTAATGAAATAGCATTTTGGGAAGTGATATTATGAAATG
The DNA here is from genome assembly GCA_030765085.1 of Allium cepa. Lineage (NCBI taxonomy): Eukaryota > Viridiplantae > Streptophyta > Magnoliopsida > Asparagales > Amaryllidaceae > Allium > Allium cepa. Next base: position 942,267,019 of record CM060945.1, on the reverse strand, counting down.
AAATTTAATTGTTGATTTAACTGTAGGAATCAAACTAATTTTGATGTGAAGTTTATATTTCAAGTTTAGACTAATGTCTAAAATGATTAATGTGGAAATATGAATTTAATGGAACTAAATCAATGAATGATTTACTAAAGAACTAGTTGACTATTTTTTTGAAATAGAAAGTAAATGCAAAGTTCAAATAGAATTTAAATTTCAAATTTGAAGTTGTCAACATGATAATCCATTATAGGTTTAAATAGATTCAGTGATGAATTTGAATTTAAACGTGCGGAAAATTAAATTAAGTGGAAAACTTAATATTGAAAAGTTGAAATCGGTTTAAAACTGATATTGTGAAAGGTATGAGGAATTCAAACTTTAAATTAAGTTGAAATTGAAAAGGTTAATGGTTTTAAAGATGTTTTAAAATGCATTAACTATCGAATACATAGATTTCGACATTCAATTGTTGAAATAGACGTTTTCGAGAAAATTAAGGAAATGGTGGACTATAACACTGTTGTTATAGTAAATGGTTTCCGGAAGGAAATGTTGTTTATAGTATTGGGATTTATATATCTATCTTAAATCCGAATCCCTATACTAGTGATTTTGAGTTGTCGTAACGATGTTTTACGTAACATTCGTTTTAACTCAAATAAATGTGTTTAAAAGAATGATTTCCTTAAAGAAAGAAATATATACTTAATTTTGATTCAAGTATATCGAATATTTTCAAAGTGTTGAAAATGAATGAATTTGTGAATTACTTATTATTGAATAAGTATGGAAATGTTTTCCAATATGAAATGAAAGGTTTGAAATTTTATCTTTTAAAGATAAATTGAGAAATGAATATTTGAAATTAGTTTCAAATGGCTAAGTGTGAAAATTATATATCTTGTAAAGATATTATTTTGAGAAATTTGAACGATTAGTTCAACTTGGAAATTTTTCAAAGATTGAATCTTGAGTTAAATTGAGTTTAACTTTGACACCAAAAACAATATAAGTTCAACTTTGAATTTTGGATAGTCGATTGGGATTGTATGTCTAACATTGTGAATTGATGACATATCATTTGATCTCTATTAAATATATATCTGTGGTGGCGGAGAATTTATTCTTTTAGCTTAACACCCTTCTCTGAGACGTACGAGCTTAGAGGTTATATATCGATAGACATCAATTATGTGTTGAGAATTGACGATGTAACGTGAAATCCAAATCGAATGTGAAGTCGATAATGAATTGGATTATGAATGTGAATTAGGTTTGAGATAACCTTAAATTTTCAAATCGATTTAGAGGAAAATTTTAAACGTGATGGAAAATTGGAATCCTCTATTTGTAGTGAATGTGAAATGAGTTTTCGTAACTTATATATGTGAATATAAGCGAAAACTATCAGTTTAGAAAGTCATTATTATGAAAGTCCTGTGTAAGTTTACATAGGTATGATAAGTACGAAATGTGAAATGAAGTACTATATGTATATGACATATGTTTTCTAAAAACTGAGGATATGGAAATGTACCTTCCATTTATTATGTGTGAAAGTGATTGGAACTCAGTGGAGTGTCCATTGTGAATCGTAGCTACGTAGAATTCCATTAGTGGAATGTCCAATGGGACTGATTTGATATCCCCCACGATGGATCATCGTGTTTGGGATTATGTGATTGATGCTGGCGTAATTCGTGGGGCGTGATGCCTACAGTTACAAGCGATTCCACTGAGATAGTGGCGCAACCGCCGAGTAAACTGCGATCTGGGAACCGAAGCGTAATTCGAGGGGCGTGATGCCTAAGGCTACGAGCGATTCTACTGAGATAGTAGCGTAATCGCCGTGTGGACCGCGATCTAAGGCGATAACCATGGCGAAATTCAGGAGTGATGAGAAATCTGAGATTACAAGCGATTCTACTGAGATAGTAGCGAAACCGCCGGGTAAACTGTGATCCATGGGGGAACGGACTTTCCATATCCATTTTTAAAAGATTTTTAAAAAGTATTTTCACTGGGAGTTGAAGCAAGTATGTTTAGTACTTGGAGATTTTTAGTCTTGCGCCTGGCCAGCGTATGCCTAAAGTCTGTGAGAACGACGATGGACTTGTTAAACTTTGAGTTATCAAGTATTTTCAAAACTTTGAATAGAAAATCAATAATCTGAAATTAGAATTACATAATTCTAACTTAATAAATTAAGGAAGAAGATCTTTAAAATATCTTGAAAGTCCACAGCTTTTGGATAAGATGTATTATGCAAATATTTAGCATGAAAGATTTCAAGTTTAAAAAAATCTGAGTTTTGTAAGCCAAAAATTTGATAAAAGACTTTTGTGTCTTGATTATTGAAATTGATGAACAAAACTAGTGAAATGAAATAAGTGGAATGAATCCTATATTTATTTATGAGTTTGAAACTTGGTAAAATTGTGTAGGATATAAATATCGGTGAGATTTTAGCAATCGTTTTTCCTAACTTATAATTTCGGGACGAAATTCTTTTAAGTAGGGGAGATTGTAACGATCCTGAATTTTGAACAATTTAAAAATGAAGATATTTAATTAATTTTAAATATTTGAGATAATTTTAAATTGAATTCCAATAAAACTATGAAGTTGACGATTAAATTTTTGAATTTAATCTATTTAAAGTTGAATAGAAATTTGAATTTAACCATGAAGTTGAAATTGAATATTGAAGTTGTATCTAAAATTCGAGCTAATGACTTAGAAAAAGAATTTAGGTATAAGAATTATTATTTATGAAAATTAATAAATTTGTAGTTAGTTTCAATAACATTTTTCATTTATTTAAATAAAATAGAATAAGATTTTAAATCAATATAAAATCAATAAATAAATATACATAGTAAAAATTCAAACAACATATTTATAAAACTTTGAAAAATATAATGTAATTACATTTGAGAAAAATTTAACAAGATAATTGTAAAACAAAACTAATTGAATTTAAATTGAAAGAAAAAAGAAAGAGAAAAAGATAAAAAGTAAATAAAATAAAAAAATAAATAAAATAATAGGTATACACTACCTTACCACAGACCAGATCCATTTTTCACGCCGTGTTCCATGCCGTAAACCATACCCTAAATCACGTTCTCTTCTCCCATAAAACACGACACCCTTCCCCTATCATTTCATTTTCATACGAAAGAAAAAAAAAAAAGAAACGAAATAAAAATGGCGGCCGTATTCTCCTCTTCGTCTTCCTTCAGAAATTAAGGATTTGCGAATTTGGAGCTTCGATTCGTCTCTCGTTCGCCTTCACAAAATTGGGGGCTTCGACCTTGTTTAGATTGTGCTGTGCTCAGTACTCTTGGCTGTTTCGATTATTAAAGGTGAGTTTTTTTTTTTACTCACGATTGATTTTAAATCAAGTATTTGAATTTGATTGAATTGAATGCTTGGTTGCATGCTATGAATTGGTGTTATTTGGCTTCCATTTGCTCGGTTAATTTGCATGTATGGTTGTTGGGGTTATTTACTATCGTTTGCTCTGGTAATTCGATATTAAACTGTTGAGGACAGATACTCTGTGTAATTTGTTTTTTTTTAAAAAAAAAAACAGATGCTATAAATTTTGATTTTAAACTGTTAAGAACAGCTGTTACTTGAAATTTATTTATAAATTGATATGAACAGATATTTTGTGAATATATGTTTTAAATTGATAAGAACAGATACTATGCACATTTTGTGAATTTATGTTTTAAATTGATAAGAACAGATACTATGCACATTTTGTGAATTTATGTTTTAAATTGATAAGAACAGATGCTTTGTGAATTTTTGTTTTTAAATCAGGTATATTTTTACCTGACTCTGATTATGTTTTAACCCCAAGTGGTACTCGGGTGATTATGTTTTTGACTCGGAGCATCAGGTTTAAAACTTGAAGTAAATGGTGGGGTATCTCTTGTTTATGATACAGGGTTTTAAAATAGAGAAGTTGCAGTTTCCATGGTTAATGAAATTCATGATACATGCATTGCTGTTGTCTCTTTGCTTTGGTGGCACTGAACTTGAGTTGTCTTCATTTGTGTCACTTAACTAGTTCTGGGTACATTGCATATATCGCTTGCTTTTGGCTTGAAGTTGCATCAATACACATATGCCACTGTATGTTTCTGGTCTCTGATCATTGCTTGGTCATCTTGGTGAGCAATTGGTATGAGCTGCATTGTTCCATGTACACTGTTTTGTATCATCCTTAGTTTTGTTTCTGCACCATGTTGCATCTGTCTTGCCTTCGACTGTTTGCAACTGTGTCTTTTGATTGTTCTCTGTTCTCTGTAACTCGAAGCGGTGAGGATATTTTCCCGAAGTAAATTTTAAGCTTGCTCGAGTAAACTTTGTTTCAGGTCTGCATATAGGAAACATAATTGTTTCCAGTTTATTTTAAAATAGTGTTGAAGTGATAAATGGAAATGTAAACTTGGAATTTTGAAACTGAATTTAAGTTGAATTCAAATAAGTTTGAATTCTGTTGTCTTTTGAAATGGTTTAAATTCAGGGAATCTCAAAGTTTGATTTTTCTTAATAAAACAGAAACTGTTTCTGTTTCATATGTAAGAGTAAAATTTAAATTGAAGGTGGAGATTTAAACTTCAGTTTTTAAATATAGGTTTAAATTGAATTGTTTGAATGAATTGCATTTTAAAAATTCTGACCTTGTTGCCTTTGTTCATTTGCTGGTTAGCTGCATTGATTTGCATTTGTGTACTGGGTCTTTGATTGGTCTGCACTTGCATGTGAACTTGATATTTCAGTCTCTGGCTTTGTATCATGATACACTTGTCATTTACATTTCATATGCTCGCAACTTTGTATCATTCTTGAGCTCAAGTTGCTCCCCATTCACTGTTGCATATTGTTCATCAGTCTTCATACCCATTATTGCACGTATTAAGTATTTCATGCCTGATGTGTTTCAGTCTTCATATCCATTGTTGTTTGCATACCTGATATGTTTCAGTCTTCAAGCATGTTGCAGTTTGTAATGTTTGGTCACTGACCTTCTTGTATTCATGTGCCACTGAGTTTGAGCATTTGTACATATGTGCTCACTGTTGTATTTACTTGCATTGTACTTGGGGATTGCATGTTGCTGCTGCATGTTTGTTTGCTACTGTGTCGTCTCTGATGTTGTTTCATTTGTGCACTAATTCAATGCTTAGTGCATTGTGCACCTGTTTTGGACTTGCAGTTTGAATTGCGTTGAGTTGAGTCGAGTTTGCAGTGATTTGTTCGATTTGCGCTTGCACACGTGTTGGCGAGGCAGTGCACATGTGTGCAAAGTATACGTGTGTACTGCAGCCACACGGGATTGACAGAGAATAAAAATTTGAAGTTGTTAATATAAAAATCCATAATAGATTTTAAATTGATTTATGTGATTCGTCATCTCTGTTACCATTTTATTCAGTTCATTACAAATTTATTTACTTGAGTTAAGATTAATCCTGACTCGAGTGTTTTGTGTTTTGCAATTAACGCTCGGGTCAGACCGAGTATTTTTACAGCTTGAAGATTTTCAGGCCGCGAAGCAGGAGAGAGGGGATTTCGGCATTCACTAAAGTTTTAAAGAGATTTTTCTTGTATTTAATAAAAGATATATTCCGCTGTATAAAAATTTAATGCATTGTACAAACTCTGTATATAAAAGAAAAATTCATTTATGAATAATATTATGATTATTCTGTGATTCTGTGGCTGATTCTGTTTAAACTTTATAAACTGAACAACAATCCGTCATTTTGAACGTTTCGAGTTGGTTTAATTACCGACTAGAGGCGGTCAGAGCGGCGGGTCGTTACAATAGTAAACTTTGATCGATGACACTTCCTAAGAACTTCCTTCCTTAGGTCATCAATATCTGGAACACACAATCGTCCCTTCTTTCTCAACCATCCACTCTGATCAAGAATAAATTCCTTTAAATCATCAATCATGGTTCTGCCTTCGAATCTTCTAATCAATTCAGCTAATCACCGATAATCTCTCCGACTAGAAGAAATCCTCTCGATCATTACTGGTCAAACTTCTAAATAAGATATCATTGCAGTATTTTGATTGGACCTAACTGTCGATCCTAACTATAAACTACAAGTAGTCAATGCCTCTAAATCTTTCCATTATACCAACATAGCTAACACCACAATCTGATGTTTTCTGCTAAGTGCATGAGCCACTTTATTTCCTTTCTTTGGCATATACTCAATACTAAAATCATAAGCTGCTATAAACTCTAGCCACCTCTGTTGTCTTATACTCAACTCCTTCAGAGAGACTAAATACCACAAGAACTAATGATTCATATTCAACTCAAATCTTTCTCCCAAAATATAGTGTCTCCACACCTATTACCACTGCCAACTCCAAATAGTGAGTCAGATACCTAATTTTATGTGGTCCGAGCTGTCGAGAAACATAAGCAATCACTTTAGAACTTTGCATCAAAACATCTCCTCATCTTGCTCCATGTGCATCTATATACACCACCAAATCTTGATTACCGTCTGGTACAAACTAACACGGGCGCAATGGTCAATAAATGTTTTAGCTTCAGGAATACCTCCTTACATTTATCGGTCCAAACATACTTCACGTCCTTCCTTGTTAGTTTAGTCATCGGTGCTGCTATACGAGAGAAATCCTTGATGAATCTCCAGTAATAGCAAGCTAATCCAAAAAACTCTTTATTTTGGTCACTGTCTCAGGTCCCTTCCAATTATTAACAACCTCAATATTAGCCGGATCTACCGACAACCCTTTTTTTAAAACTATATGACCAAGGAACTTCATTTCTTTCTTCCAAAAATGACACTTCGTAAACTACGCTTGTAGTTGATGCTGCCTTAATGTCTCAAGCACCTTTCTAAGTCGAATCTCATGACTCTCCCTCATCCTTAGAATATATCAAAATTCCACCAATAAACACCAACACAACCCTATCCAAGTGCTTTCAAAAAATTTGATTCATTAAGTCCACAAAGAAAGCAAGCGCGTTAGGCAACCCGAATGGCATTACTAACCAATCGTAGGAATACATCTTGTTCGGAATGTCGCCAAATGAATATTGTCCTCCACCATGTTTAGTTGATGGAATGTTATCGCCATGTCCAATTGAAAAAAAATACTTTGGCTCCACTCAACTGATCAAATCAATCATCGATTCTCCAGAAAGGATGTCTATTTCTTTATTGTCTTCTCATTCAACTTATGATAGTCAATGCACAATCTCAATGACCTGACCAGTTTCTTCGCGAACTCCGCGGCCGCTCCCTAAGACAAATTTATTTCTAATGAAATTATTTCCTTCTAAGTCCACCAGTTGCAACTTTAACTTCTTCATCTCAGTAAGAGTCATTATGCTAGGTGTTTTACTTACGGGTTTAGCTCTAGGTACAAGATCTATTTGAAACTCAATAGCTCATTTCGGTGGTAGTCCTGCCGTAGGCTCAAAAACATCTGTAAATTCTCTAACGATAAAAACTCAATTCAACTCGTCTTCCTTCATTACACCTAATAAAGCACAAACATCAAAATTCGAGTTCTCTACTGAGTATATAATTAGATTGATATTATTATGGTGCCTTAGTGATATTTTCCTATCTTGGCAAAATATCCTAACACCATATTTTCTTAAACAATCCATACCCAGTATAATTCCAAAGCCCTCAAACACATACCAACCGTAGGCAAACAAATGACCTAACACCTCAAACTCTAAATGGTCACATCTCATCCCAAGAGTCGCATAGCCTCCTATTGGATTCACAACCCTTAAGGAAGTAACAAGATGTGATGGTTCTAAACTAAGCTTATCTACTAAACAATGAAAGATAAAAGAATGTGATGCACTGGTATCAAACAATACTCTAACAAGTATGCCATGAATCAAAAGCGTACCTCCCATCACAACCTTCGCTTTCTCCTCCATTGTTAGTCTCGAAGTAGATGGTTTCAAAAAAAAACTTTTTGTTTCTCAACCTTAGCTAGTTCTCTGCATTTATTCTTGTAATGCTCTATCTAGTCAAAGTTAAAACACTTGATGTTCTTCCTTCCAATGACCTTCTTTCCATCACTAGAATGACACTCATTGGCAAAGTGCATTTCTTGTCACACTTGTAGCAAACAACATTAGCTTTCCTTACTTGGAAGAACCTTCCTTCCAATCTCTCTTTTTCTGAAAGAACTTCCTTTTCTGACTTTGATCACCCTAAGCCTCTAGCGGCTTGTTATTACTTAACAACACAAGCGTCTGTTCATTCCTTAGTGTTATCTCCACTACTACATCACAAGGGTCTTTAAGATGTTGCAATGTTGCTCTAACGAACTCTGGTTTCACCATCTAATGAACTTTTCATTCCTCTTGATTAATGCATCCACGGTGGGATATCCATATCTTGATAGCTCCTTAAACCTAGTCGTGTACGTAGGCACAGATATATCACCTTGTTCCAACTTAGCAAACTTTCTATGCAAAGTCGACTTGGCTATCACAGACATGAATCTCTCCTCAAATCTCCTTCTGAAATCCACCTAGTCAGGTTCTCTTTTAGTACTCCTACAGTTACATCGTTCTAGCACTATAATGCATGTCCTTGCAATTGCCTAGAAGCTAATCTCTTCTGCTGCTCATCATTCAGACCTAAATTAGCAAAAATCCTTTTATAATGAAGCATCTAATTCTCTATTTCAATGGCATCCTCGGTTCTAATAAATGGCTTTCCTCCAAGTCTTGCATAATCCTAACTCAAAACAGCATAGTTGTTGAAAACCAGAACTTTAGGATTTTCTCCTCCAGTATTACCACCAACTAATCTAGCTGTAACTTCAGCTTGCATTATGTTGAAAGAACTGGTATATGGCTCCCATGTCTGCCGATGGTGATCCAGCACCCACATTAGCAGCTGTTTGTCAATCCGGATTCCTTCTGTTATTAGGCCTAACATTTCCATTGGTTGTGGTGCTTCCTCTATCGAGATTCGCTCTTTCATTTCCTGCGTTTGTATCTTACACTCCTTAAATCTGCATTCAAACATTAATATGATATGGAAGAACGGTCCAAGAGAGAAGGAAGAATAGAGGTAAGATATATACTTATGTATAGCAAATACAAGTACATTACTATAGCATTGTCTCATAACCCAACCTTATTCTTTGATTCATTTGGATTATATTTTCAGAAACTCTTTTAAATTAAAAATTCTTTTAGATTTGCATAAATCTTTGCTCTGATAACAACTTGTAACATCCTCCATTCTAAGGCTTGAAAATAAGCACTACTGGTGCTGCAGTCATCAATAGCATTATTCTCCGGTGTCAAATGAGATCAGATTAATAGCGTAATTAAGATCATAGCATAGGAATAAAAAGTTTTCCTAAACACATTTTACATTAATTAATTTTCATATTCATTACATAATCCCAAAAATTTCCAAGTTTATATAAAATATAATTATTATAAAATACTCCAAAAGCAACATAAGAGGATTCCCCCTTAGTTGATCAGAGTTTACGACTAGACAGATACAACTTTTGCATTTACATACATTCAAACAAAATGATAATACAACTGATATAAATATACTCCTATATAGTTAGCTTTATCTCCTATGTGTCTTCAGAAGCTTTATTCGCCAAACCTAAAAACTGGAAACCTTACTCTCAAACTACTCAAATGGGTACCCCAGAGTTAAAGGGGAAAACATAAACTTTGGGTCAGACAAAAAGTCTGGTGTGAATAATAATATGCCTCTTCGTAATAGATATCTAGTGAGACCGCACTGCTGAGCAAAAACGGATTTTCCCCTCACTAGTATCTTCTGATAATATATCTATCACAGCCATGCTCTTGCAATCACAATAGTTGCATAAATACAAGATAATTAAATGCATGCATGCTACATGGGTAATCCTAACTAATCTATTTAATTAACTGATTGTTTGTCTCTACTTCATAGTTTTCCCAAGGTTATTACTAACCTATACAACTGACTCGAGCCTACCAGATATACCAAAATTCTCCAACTTACCGTTAGGTGTAAACTGGAATGTCAGTCCCAAACACAATCATCTGAGTATTTACCAGACTGTCTATCAATCTCATAATTTTGCTAAACTCGCTATGAACTAATGGTTTTACAAGCCAACCAATAACCTACCTAAGTTATATTCCTTTCTATGTGTAACCCACTTTTAGTTTTACCCTTATCAAGGCCCTATGCACTAGAATTAGGGACTAATATCAACTAGGGCGAACATTTGTGGTATAGGGTGCTATCCTACACCGGTTCCAATATTTGGTTTTCTATTTTTTAATCCTTTAGTCAATCCTTCCTACCGCAATGTATTTAATGGTAATAAGAAAAATGATTTCACTAGTAAAATTTTGGGCTAAATACCCGCTTTATTTCCTTGAAAACATAATTTTTTATTAATGATTTAACCCTTGAAATCATACTTAGAAATAAGGAAACAATAGCCCTTTACTTTACCCAAAATTTCATGCTAAGATTATGCTTTTATAAAATAGTTCTCATTAGCTTCAAAATCAATTTGAGGTCATCGCACCTCTAAAACATTAGGCTATATAGCCATATACAATGAAACCATCTAAATTGATAAAGTGCATCATTAATATCCCTAGCATAGGTTATCACACCACTTCTATATCGAAATGAAGTTAAAGCATCTGATTTAATAAAGCATAAGGCCATAAGGAAAATATAATTTATGTCACATAACATAAATATAAAGGTTGCCGACTATAAGCAACATAGTCTTTCTTTGTGTAGTATAAAGCATTAAAATATGGGAATGCCGACATTGATGACCTTTGGCATCAATATCATAGAATCATTAATATCATTTATGTCAATATAAAAAATAGGCGGCAACATTGCAATTTATACCAATGTAGAAATAAGGTTTATATGCGACATTCATCCCTAAAGTAATAATGCCAAAATTATATATATGCAGCATCATGCCCTTTAACACCGATGTCAAAACGCGGCATTATTGCCTCTTTATATAGGAGTGAAGATATGCGGCATCATTGCCACTATAAATATTAATGCCACTATAAAATTTATGGCATCATAGTTTTAAGGAGTTGATATTAAAAACAAGCGGTATTATTTAAAACCATAGTGAAAACTTAAGGAATTACTATAGCCGATATAAAATATGCGGCACTATTGCTATAATACCTTTATCTTTAAAAAATACTGGCGGCATTAACGTAGCCGATATAAAATTTGCAGCATTGATAGCTACGACATAGATGGACCGGAATTGACTAATAACACTGTGGCAATCTCGCTATTAATATATAAACTATTTTATTTCTATAAAAAACAATTTATTTTTACCAACTTCAATCCTTTGTCAAATTGCTATTGGATAATAAACTTTTTTATCAAATCCTTTATAGAAAACTGCTATAGTTTAGAATTATCATTCCCAAACTAATTTTCAAAACATTAATTTTATATTACTATTTCAATAAAATTATTAAGCTTTTCCAGCCTAATAAATTCGTAATAAACCATAAGTACTTAGGAAAAATCATCAAAAATCATAATAAATTAGCATTAACATTTTCCTTGACATATAAAAATTTTGGGACCAAAAATATTATTTAACTATTTTTAAGAACTAAAGCCCGAAATAAATCATTTTCCTCCATTAGAAAATTCACAAAATATATATATTTGCTTGGAAAAATATGAAATTAATAACCCACTTCTAAAATAATGTTTATAACATCATGTCCAAATTTCTAATCGACTGGATGTTGTAAACTAGATTAAAAGCTTTTAAATAATTCCATAATAAGTCCGATAAATTACCAAAAAGCATATAATCATCATTCATTCACAATATGGCATAATAACAATCATAAGCTCCGAGTTTAATCAAATACCAAAAATAAACAAGCATACTTAAGATAGATAATCATTATTCACCTTTATTAGGTAAAGAGAGTTGAGATTTGAGTTGATTAAATTCCTCCTTAGCTTTCTCCTTATATTTCCTTAGCTTTCTTCTCTTAGTTTCTCCTAGCAATGGCCAGCCTTATCTTTGCTTTAGTTTGTATGAATGAAATGAGAATGAGGATAATAGGAGAGAACGGTTTATGTTAGGAAATAAGGCTTATTCCTATTTTAGCCCTCACATTATTCCTCCTTCTTATTTAAGCTTCAAAAATCCTTATTAGGTCATGATTAAGGCACGGCCTATTTACTTATCAAATCTCATTCTCCTTATTACTATACATATTTTATTTATCTAACCCTAAGTAATGTTAATCAAAACTAAGGGCATTATTGGTAGCGTTGGATTATAATAGTAGGATGATTAGGATGTAGAGGAGTAGTAGGCATGACTTAGATGTATATTTGAGCCATATAGCTCATTTATATCGAGTTATTTGTATATTCTAAACATATTGTGTGACGCCCCACCCCAAGACCTACATTAACAAAGAGTATTACTGGGTAATACTGTCCACTAATGCGGAGAATATGGCTGGTTAGGAGCGACCATCTGTAGCCTTGTCGTAAATATCTATTGAATACGTCGACAAATGCTATATATTTTTTCTCTATCTCAAGTGGGTCAACATATCCAATAAATAGTTAATACAAAGCCATAGGTGGCTATAGGATCTATTAGAACAAAATACAACAACTCGAATGCAAAACACATCACAGAACAATAGATCATCACATATATATATATATATACACACACACACACACACACACACATACATACATACATATACATATACATATACAGATACATCACAGAGTATACAAAAAGATACATGTCAAGCGGTATAGTGACCACAAAATACAAGCGAGTCAAAATAATATACATATCAAAGTAGCAAACAAAAAGGACTACACAAAAAGCTATAATAAAAAGAGCTAGCAGAATAGTCCATGCAGAAGCAGAATAGAACAAGTCGAAATATACCCAACCTAAAACACCTTGGTCCGATTCAGTATAAATACATAGGTCATTCTAGCTAAACAAATCAGTTTACAAGGATAAGCGATAATATTAGCATAAAGATAAAGTGATTATATTCCCAAGTGAGAAGGGACAATCTAAAGTGTATGGTTACATCAAGTGATAATATGGTATCACTACACAAACATACAATCTCAAAAGAGATAAAACAATTAATAAAACGCTAAATGTAGCAAGCGTCATATCATCGGCATATCACAAATCATCAATAAAGGTTTATGGAAAATTATAGCTCCTAAAAAGGAGAAATCCCAAACCCGCTGTAACGGCAATCTCAAAAGAAACTCAAATAAATCACCAACTCCAAATGCGCCATAAGGAAAATATATCTCCAAATAGGAGATTAAAATATCAAATATATACCATATCAGCAATCTCAATGAAATGCCAGTGTAGCCAACTCAAATCTTAAAGATAGAACTCACAAGAGTTCAAATTCCCATAAGGTAATCACTATATATATATATATCCTAAACGACTCGATTGGTCGACAATAAAAAGGGCATACGCTTGGGAAATCACAAACATTAGTGAAATCCTCTCAAAGATATAGCACGCCAAGTACTATTCTCTCAAATAAGGCGCCACGTCTCTTATACAAACGTCTCGAATAACAAATAAATACGTCCCTTAGACAAACATCCCGAAGGACAAATACATCGCAATGACAAACATCTCTTAGACAAGCATCCCGAAGGACAAATGACCCGAAGGTCCAGTACTGGCAAATACTTCTCTTAGACAAATGTGTCACAAACTTTCGGATAGGAACCCGAACAGTATTAACGTGTGTCCTATACCACACGTTCGCACTAAATGGTTTACTAACTGCTAGTAAATTTCAAAGTCAAATCAGTAAAAAGTTTACCTTGTTTTTCGATAAACTCGACCCGAAGGTTAAAATGATCAAATGGACAAGTCGAGAATTAACCGATAAAATAAATGCACGTGTCCTATACCATGTGCTTTACCAAACCATTTAATTCTCCTTCTCATTCGTTCGAAATGTGCAAGAACGTGCAATTTATATATAAAATAATTTACTTTGGAAAACAAGCTTTGAAAAAAAATTCAAAATCAAATTTGAAAACCCTATTTGAAAATTTCTCTTATTATAGAGAAAACATAGATTTTACACTTGAAAATACTTTAAGATATCATATAACAATTACTTTGAAATGCCCATTAATTTTAAAAATCATTTCAAAAAGATTTGGAGAAGACCGTGCTCGAAAACGAATAAAAACAAGGAAAATAATTCAAATTCAAATTAAATTCAAAATAATTTAAAATAATTCAAAATTTGAATTTCAAAATCTCCTAAATTTAGCTAGTCTATTGATAGAATCATGACCTATAATCATCATCAAAATCAACTCGAAATTTGCATCAAAATGAGTGACAAAACGATCGTAATTCCAAGGAAAAAGTCGCAAAATATGCTAAAGGTATACGAAAACAAGGCCACAATGCACGCACCTAGGTTAACGAGGGGACCGACGTAGCCCAGTAGCAAGGTCGACTTCCTGGTCAACCTGGAGGGTGCTGGGTTAACCTGCCTGTCGACCCAAGCTACAGACTCTTCTCCAGGTTGTTTTCCAGCCTTGTATTGATTTTCCAAGGAGAATTTGACATAGCAAATGACCAAAATTTACAACGAAAATTTACAGAGATGAAGTTCAACATTCAAGCTACCGAATGCAAGAAATTCGACGGCATTTGGTTGCTAGAATCACAAGATATAAGGGTTAAAAAATGCAACAGAAACTGATTATAAACAAGGAAAAAACTAGCTACAGAAAACTATAGACATAAGTAAATTATTTACAGATTCAAGCACTAACACTTTTGTTTTGGCTAGTTTGTGAGTTTATACAACTCACCTTGCTGATTTGTTGCAAAAGCTCGGATTATAGCAGCAAGGAGGTAGCTTTGCTTAAGATTAGAAGCCTTTAGAACTTATAGAAAGCAAATACAGAACATGCAAATAAATATACGGTAAAAATTAGTAAACCATTTACTGTAAAAGAATTTGGTGATGAAATTCAGTAGTTTAGAGGGGATTACCTTAGATTTATCGCTAGCTTGCAAAAAATTGGAATTTGGTGAGCTTTAATTGAGAAATTAGCTTGAATTTTAAGAAATGGGTAAAGTGTTCATTGACTTTTGTTTTTATGCTGAAGGAGGAAGAAGATAACGTGAAATGAACATACAGCTAATCACTATTTCTCATTTCTTAAATGGTTAAAGGTTAATAGGCCTAGTTGGGTTCAAAAATTTAAAGAAATAAATGGCTTAAGGTTTAAATCAATACTTAACAAATTAATGTGTACATATCACATATATACATTAATAAAAATGCATATCTCTCAAGTTTCACATAAGAAAAACGTGAAAACTTTTATACATATAAAATAAAATATTTTCTATCATTTAAAAAGATTAATTTATATTTTTAAAACATTTTTATTATTAGAATCTTTAATTTAACAAATATATGCCATTTACTCAAATAAATGAATAAAACATTGTTTTTAACTTCTAAAATTCCACAAAATTTATTTTCTCTCTTAGAAAAATATTTCAAACCATTTCAAAACATTATTTATAGCCAGAACTTATTTTTAACCCAATTTTACCTTTTTATTTCAATAACCACCTTTAAATTAAAATACTTCTCTTTAAAATTATTAAGAGAAGTAAATGAACAATAATTGATACAACTATTGCATTTCCACTTAAATAATATCATATTCCATTTATTTTCTCAATTTAAAGCTTGGAACTTTATTTTCTCTAAAAAAAATAAAGCTTGGAACTTTATTTTCTCAATTTAATTCCATTTTTATTGTTTATTCCAAATAAATAATTTAATTCCTCCAATTTTACTTTAATTTACAATATTAAATTATAATTATCATTATAATTCAATATTGAAAGGTAATTTCCAAGCCAGGGTTGTTATATATTGCATGATGAGTTCATCCCAGTACTTTAGATTCCTATTAGAACTTAGAATTTTGATGTTTTTATTGTGACAACTATGTAAGAAAATATTGTATACCATATTAGCAGGAGAAGATACAATGTTACTCAAGAAATAGTCTAGCAGATTGCAGACCAAATTGCAGACAGAAGCTTCAATAATACATTTAGGCCACGGTCTAAGTCTAGTAGTTAATACATGTTAAAATCTCTCCAAAGTGGTATATACACGCACACATAATCTAACTTTTTTTTCAAAAAATAGTTCATATGCTAAAATTTCACAACGTGATTCATTTACAAATAGTTTTTGAAAAAAATCTTTGATATGGAAAAAAAATAAGCCATTCTGCCGGTTGAAGCATGAAGTTCAGTTGACTAAATGATTACGCACGTGTACAACAAATATTAAATATTCAGATGGCTGAACTATTTGTTTCAACCGGTTGAATTGCATGATTCTTGCTCTCTGATTTGATTTTCAATCGATTCGACTGGCTAAATTATTCCACTCAAATGGCCAAATCATCGTATAGGCTATATTTTGCAAAGACACTTCACTTCAGCAAATAGAAAAAATCTTGATTCAAGAGTTGCTTCTGTATCTTTTGATCGCTACTTTTCACGAATGATTGCAACTCTCAATCACTATATATAGCCATGAAATCAACTGTTTTAATCGCTTAATTATGATTCTTTTTCTCATTCTTATTATCTAAACAATCTTGCCATTTACATTCAACACTTTCATTCTAATCACTTGTTTATTCAAGCAAATCTCATTAGTGATTAAATAAACATCCTATCTTCATGAATTACACTATATACCACAAACGAGAAGATTATAGGTAGGTTGTATGTTATTGACTTATCAGTGCTATTCAAGAGCATGCTCAGTTAGAAGAAATTCTATTGTTTGTATTAAAAATCCTATTCGGTTGCTCGGGCAGTTAAAGTCCTATTCAATTGTTTATGCAGTTGAAGTCCTGTTCGGTTGCTCAAGCGGCGTAATACCTTTTCCTCTGGGTAATGAGGGTTTATAGTTGAATTCTAAAAGGAATATGGGAATGGACGTAGAATGGGAAGTTAGTATAAAAATCTCTGGTGTTATTTACTTTATTATTCACTTTTACATTTATATTCTACAACTAGTAGATAACTTAGTTAATATTCCATATTATATGATCCTCGGTCACTTTCATTTGATATCAGAGCATTGGTCATCATATAACCATAACATAGTTATTTGATATTCAGTTAATATGGAAAATAACTAGCACAAGTTCTACTGAATGACAATCCACTACACGACCACCACTATTTAATGGTTTGAATTACAACTATTAGTCAACTCGCATGAGTATTTATATGCAAGAAAATGGATATGATACTTAGGATATCACTCAAAATGAATATACTATACCTACTATACTATATGCACAATGGTCAAACACAAAAAATATATGCTACTTTAAATGCAAAAGCCATGAATATGTTATTTTGTGCTTTAGATAAGAATGAATTTAATAGAATTAGTATTTGTAAAACTGTTTATGACATCTGGCAAACTCATAAAGTTACACATGAAGGAACAAAAAAAATTAAACAAAGCAAGATTTCTATGCTTAAAAATTAGTTCCAAAATTTCAAAGTGAAACCAGCTGAAACTATAAATGATATGTATTCTAGATTTCAAAACATATATCATTCAATATTAGCATTAAGAGTAAAATATACTAATTTTTATATTGTTAACAAGCTAACGATATTTCAACCATCAAATCTGAAGAGTTAATAGGAAATCTCATGTCGTATGAAGTAAATTTGCAGGCAAAACGAGATCAAGCCTAAGGTAGAAAGAGTATAACTTTTCAAGCTGAATAAGAAGATTCAGACTTAGATGAAGATGACATGGCATTTATAGCCAAGAATTTCAGAAAGCTTTTGAAATTTAGAAAGAACAAGAAATTTGGAAACAACAAAGGAGGCAATACCAATAAACCATCAGCTTCAAATCTCGAGTGTTATGAATGTTATAATGAGGGTCACATAAAGATGGACAATATTGATCGAAAGAAAGATAGATACAATAATAAAAAGGATAGGTATAAAAAGATGCAAGCATTCTCTGTTACATAGGATGATTCAGAATCGTCTTCATCATCAGATAGTGACACGGACAATGATTCTGAACAAGAAAATGTCTACTTTATGGCTTCAACTAACGATGTAAGTGATCTAACTTTTGACGATTTAATAGATGTAAACTCAGAGCTATTGGATAAACTAAAAAAAATTAAAATAAACTATAAAGACGCCTTAGAAAAACTAAATAAAAGTGAAATAGAAGTTGATATGCTCAGAGATGAAAATAAAATCCTAAAAGAAGAACTTCTTAAAACACTAGAATCTTTGTCTAATGTATCCTCTCAACTCATTATGCCATCAAATGAAATTGAAGTTCAAAAATAAAAGAATATGACATTAGCTTAAGAAAATCATGATTTAATATCAAATGTCAAAATTCTTGAATTAAACAATACCAATCCCAAAACTGAGTTAGAAAACATTACTAAAAATGTATCTAACTTTAATAAAGGTAGAGAAAATCTTTCTAAGATTATTAATAACTCTCAAAGTACTTTTAATAAGAAAGGGCTAGGAGATACAAATTCCTCAAAAACTAGTTCAAAGAGGAATAATCCACCGTATAAAAATTTCAATATACATAAGAATTTTATAAAAGAAAAACAAAAACCAAAGGTTTTAACTCAAAAGAAGGTTATCGACAACAATAACACTATAAAAATTTGGATTGATTTGGAGCTGCTAGAAATTTTGGGTAAAATTAAACATTCGAAATAAAACGCTGCAACAGCGAAAGCAATCAAAGTGAGTACAACTCACTCTTTCTGACTCGTTTATATTTTTATATAAGTGAGGATAAATTTATTTTGTGTTGATTAATGGTTGTTTGAGTGATATATGATATATTATGTATATATTGATTGGTTTGGATATTTTTCCACATATTTTAGCGAATGAGACCTTATACGTTCCCGTGTATGAGCGAATGACCTTTTGTACATGCATCTGCCTCGAAGCAGACATTGTACATATTTTCTCATACGTATATTTATTGCAGGTGACAAGTTGGAGGGATCCAACTGGATTCCTCACTAGTGTTGATGCTTATTTACCGACATTGTTATACATGCTGTTATCATGTGATGTATGATGTTTGGATGCTATGATTGATGTGAATTACCTTATTTAGTGATGTTGCAGCATTAGGCCATATTTTTGAAATTTTAAAATATTAAACTGATGATTTCAAATTTAAAAAGGATTTCAAAGTGATTTTGAAATTATATGTTTTATTAATTTTTGAATTGTTAAGGAAATGAAATTATTTTAAATAAATAAAAATTTATAGTTTTTATGTTATAAAAGTTATGGTTTTGTGAAATATACTTAAATTTGATTTTTGAAATATGGAGTTAACCCTTTTTTAAAATAAGTTAAATGAGAATTTTGAATTTATTATAAATGGATTATATATATAAGCTTTATAAAATTTGACATTTTATAAATAACAGTAATGGAATTATAAAGAAGTTTTATAAGTGTTAAAATATTTATAAGTAAATAAACTTATAATTGGTTTTTGAGATATAAATGAGATTGGTTAATAAAGGAATCTTACGTATTGAAGTTTTTATAAAATCTAAATGGAACATATAAACATTGTTTTATAAATCTGAAATCAACTTATTTTGATAAGTTAAATGTGAAAGTTTTTAAAGGAATTATATTTATGATTTTGGACAGTGAATAATCCTTTAAATTAAATGTGTAGAAGCAATGAATCTGGTATGAGAATTATATTCAAGTATCTGGACAGTGAATAATTCTTTTAAATAAAATGGATATTTTCAGAAAGTGATATTATAAAATGAAGTTTGAATGGTTTGAAAATAAAGTAAACTGTGAATTCGCTTATTATTAAAGCAAGTATATGGAAATGTTTTTCAAATAGGAAATATTGAAATGGTTTTGAGAATATATCTTTTTAAAGATTATTTGAAGTGAATATTTGAAAAGTGATTTAATTAATATAAAAATTAATTAAAAGGGCCTAGTGATTGCCTATGGTGCTAAATATTTGTTTGTTGCTTTGATAGTTATATAACAAATTATCAAATTTGGCCATTTTAGTTCCTCGAATTTATGTGGTAACTATTTAGTCGTACACTTAGTACATAACTAACCATGTAGGCTTGATTATCGTTTGTGTTGAAAATGTTGATTCATGTAGTGTGGAGTGATTACTCCAATCTATCGAGCTTCCTTCTTGACCGAAGGATAGTTGAAAGTAGGGGACGTGGTCAGTCTATGAGACTTAGTTTCCATGTGAGGTTGAGAAACGCTTTTGCGTTGTTGGTGTGAAGAGACCAGGATCATATTTATCTGAAAACCACTTCGAACCAATGTATATGTGTTCGATTGTGCAGGTTGTTAATGATACTGGTATTTAGATTTTCATAGTGAAGGACTGCTTGTTGATCCTTTGGGGTTAAAATCCCAATATACATCTAGTAGCAGTAGTCTCTTCGTTATGAAATATCCAATGCAAGGACTATTCTCTATAATCCTAGGGATTTCCCGACAAGATGTGGTAGGAAAGTACCGTCGGTTTGCCTTGTTCCTGGACAGCTTGTATGGATGAGTGTTTGTGCATTTACATGATTACGTAGATTAGTTTTTACAAATGTACATCAGTGGTGCGGAGAAGGAAAATTCTCTTAGCTTAACACCCTCCTTAAGATGTACGAGCTCAAGGGTTGTAATTTTATGGAAGGCAATTAGTAGTCAATACGGAAATGGCAATATGGCACTCCAAGTGACGTGATATGTGAGATGTGAAAGGTAATCATTATCTCCGGCCTCCTCAATAGGAAATGACCGAAACAAGATTAGATGCGGCAAGGCTAAGTGGGTCATTCCTAATTAGGATGCGATCATCCCATTCTAGATATATTTCTTCTCGTTACGACATTCAAGATGTAAATTAATGTGGTTTGTATGCTATGAGGGCCCTCGGAATGGTCGGCAACGACCGGGGGATGATATATTCGATACTATAATTATAGAGGTAGGCCAGTCTTGTGTTGGTAGAGGATCCTTTGTGATGGTTCTCGGAACATTCTTCTAGAGATGTACTGCCGAAAGGTATTCCCTTCAACTAGTCATTTGTACGGAAATCCAAACTCCACCACATGCCTACCATTTTGATTTTATTACCCAATTTGGCCTATATGCTGGAATTTAATCAATGTAACAATTTCGGCTATGATTAATATTATTTGTGCAATAAACACTATTATAGTACAACATGATTTGATATGAAATGTTTTGGTTATCGTAAGGTAAAAACATGTCCATGGTTATGTGTGGGCGTGTCTTATGAGACACTTTTGTTTTGTAAAGGAAAGTATGGTGATTTCATAAATTTATTTGAGTGCATTTCTCATGCAGGTTTACCAGACTGATTTAGGCATTCTTCCCTTTCAATGCTCGGGTCAGACCGAGTATATTTACAGGTTTAGATTTCATGCTTTCGTAGCTTCAGCAAGCGAGCTGGAGATCTTCATGTCGTATACCCGTATTTGTTTATTTTCTGCTACTTTGTTATTTGAATTATTGGCAATTCTAAGGACAAGTTATTATAACTATCCAGGTTGATGATTCGTGATTGATTGTTGTACTCTGATGGATGTATGTATATGTATTACAGTTTCTGTTTTGTAAAGATCATTGATATGATATTGTATGTTTTCCGCTGCGATGTGAGATTTTGTATTGTTCTATTTGGTTCTCCCTTCTCTCTTTCCTCTCTTCTCTTCTTCTCTTTACTTTTATTTCTCATGATTTTTCCGTCAGTCTGTGCTTCTTGGATCAGACATGTGTGGCTTATTGTCGATTCAACGGGCACAGATTTGCCGGTCATCATAAAAGCTTGGGCTTGGGCCAAAAGAAAAATATTAAGATGGGTAAATTTATTTGTATTTTCCTATCCTATACAAATTAAATTCTATTAAATAAAATACAAATCTCTATTAAACAATTATTTTCCTTCCAAACTGATATTATACATTAATTTCATCACTTTTATAACATCATTTTTACATTGCAACTTACTTAGATTTAATTATCGCATTTTCACAAATTAAATCCTTTTATTAAGATAATTTCAAACTCCATTTTCAAACAAATCTCCAAAATGCAAATTAATTAATT
This sequence comes from Allium cepa, assembly GCA_030765085.1. Classification (NCBI taxonomy): domain Eukaryota; kingdom Viridiplantae; phylum Streptophyta; class Magnoliopsida; order Asparagales; family Amaryllidaceae; genus Allium; species Allium cepa. Next base: position 942,244,666 of record CM060945.1, on the reverse strand, counting down.
AAATTTCTATTATTAACTTTAATTTATTTACTACTTAAAAATTCAAATTTTTACAAATGTTATAGAGTTAAACTATCTATCATAATGTTAAGTCCAATGGGGAGGTCGGCACTAACATTTAAGTCAAATGCTACAGAGTTAAACTGTCCATTCCAACGTCAAGTCCAAGGGTAAGACCAGCATTAGCATTCGTCAAATGACTTATGCTAGGATCCATGAAGAGGTTCGTGTGCTGTTCGAGATGCTAGAATACATGTAGAGATTTGTGATCTGAGCAAGTGATGATGATTCGTGTGAGGTATGTTGAATGTGATTTCACAATTGGGAATGACCGAAAGCAGAGTTAGATGTGTGGCCGTGGATTTAGCTAATCCAAGGGTACATCAACTCCAAACATCTATAGATGCTTTCGGTCGTTTCTCGCACGAGTTCTTGGTACTCGGTATCGCATGTACGGGCATGTACCATCTATGTTTACTTTTTTGATATATTTTACCTAGAGATATACGTGGTCCTAGATGATGGCTTCTGACCCTTTTTAGAAGGCCGACCTCCATAAGAAGATCTCCATGGAAATCCATATGCAAATGTACCTTAGCGATTTTAGTTGTATTTCTAATATTGTTGTGTTTTTAGATGCCAGCAGCATAACTTTTTTTTTTTATAATCTACACCCTAGAAATTATTTATTATATCACCATACGTACTTATTAAATAGGTTTGGTTTTTTTTAAGAGGAAAACCGTTCCCGTAATTCGAGTAGTCTCGAAAGATATTGTTATATATTGATTGCATATTTCTTGAGTTTCTCATACTAGACTTATGTCTAACTTGTGGTTTTATCTTTCCCTAAATTCGGCGGGCACTCTTTTAAGCATGCTGAAAAAAGCAGGTTTTTGTTGATATTCTTTGGAGCTTAAGGAGACAAGCTGGATAACTTCACCTACCATAATATTTTATTTCTACCGCACTAATATTATGTATAGATCAATATTTGTAAGGACGAGCTCTTATAACTATCTAGGATGATGATAGTGCTGAGGATTGTAACTTTGTAATGTTATGTATCTCAAAGTGATAGTTTGTACTATCTTTTGATATTATTTGTGAAGACAACATTTGGAAGATTCAAATGTTTTGTTCTCTTCTTTCTTGTTTGTTTTCTCTTTCTTTTTGTTTACCCTAATAATTTGTCCTTTTGGCACTTGAGTGCTCGACATGCAAATACCATGGATGTATAAGTGTCGACATTTGGGGGTCTAAAAAGCAAATAGTTATATATATACGTATATATGATGTCAATATTACCACTTATATGTGTGTATGCATTTGAAAACAAACCTATATAATAAAATTAGATATCCATAAAATAGGTGAATTATTGGTGTTTAAGAGAAGATGGGAATTAAAATATATATATTGGATCTAGATCAAGTTAAATATGAATTTAGATTGGAAGAAAATGCAACATCACCAATTGATTTCACCTTTCTCTTTTACAAACATCTAACTAATACCATGTCCATTCTTTAAAGAAAAAGATTCTATACTATCCATAATCAAAGTTATCTTAACTTCAATATTTTAAATCTTTAATATTAGACAAAAACCTATGTAAACAAGATCATTTAAAAGATTGTCATAATCAATACATTACTTTAACAACATGATAGGTTAATTAAAACATTTCACATACACATACATATATATAAATATAAATATTATAATTTATATTTTGAATTTTAAATACATATATTTGAATAAAAAGTAAAATATTGAATATATTAATTTGAAAATGAAATAATAACCAAAAATTTAACCTAACATCGATTTACTATTTTAAATAACATTAAGAAGAATATATATACATGTACGTATGTATGTATATACACATACAATTCAATTAACTAAATATCTAATCTATGATTGCAAATAAATTAAATTTTGAAAACATATGAAAATTTTATTATAACAAATCAAATTTACATTATTAAATAGTTTTAGATTCAACGAATAACAACAATATACAGATTTAAAATCAACATAAAATTGATTTTATTTTTAAAAGACAACACACAAATGTTATTAGATTAAGTCCAATAAGTGGCAACTTAATATAAACATAGGTCAAGGTTAAATATCATGAATGGATGAAATAAAAAGGAATTGAACTTGAGAGAATCTTGCCCATCATAACACCTTGATTTGCAAATCAACTCCTATATCACTTAAATCGTCATCCAATCTTGCTAGAATTGAATGAATCACATGATTAAATTTGGTATTTTTATTTTATTTTTTATTTTAATTTTTTGCCTTATGTAGAAATGGAAGTGGTGACCATATGTAACAACCCAGAAATTCATAATTTCAGAATTTTTTTTGGAATATTTTATTTAAACATAAATGATAATGTTTTGAACAATAAATAATATTGGTAATTTTAGTTTGAATAAATATATAAAAAAATATATGCATTGGAAAATATATCGATAAAATGACCAACAACTATTTTATTAATAAGCAGCTCTTAGATCATCCAACATCATGCATGGATCTCCATACATAAACTCATTTATATACATGAGCAAGAATATGTAATAAAATTATTTATTTTATTTTAGAAAATAAAATCTGTGACGACCCATCTTTCGAAAGGTTTAAATCGACAATAATCCACACATGTCCAACTTAAACAATTCAGAACATATATAATCATTGGGTTATTAAGAAAAATAAGAAAAGAAGGAGAAAACAAACACAGAATCTCATACCGGAATGAGAAAATATATATAATAAACAAATAAACAGTTCATGAAGCTGTTTATATTATACATTTAATTATAATTTATACAACGTTTATTAGAGTTATATACATATAGCAAAACAATATAATAATGCAACATAACAACATGATACACGGACTAAATAGTAAGAATATACCAAATCTTCGTCTTTGTCCTCTAGAGAATAATCTTTAATATGCTGTAAAACTTAAGATTGACCCGAGCATAATGAAAAGACAAAACACTTGAGTTAAGACTAAAATATTCTTATATGAGTCAAATCGATATTGCATATAACATAAGTGTCGTGGCGTCAGAGATATTTACGAGGTTTCACATCTCTTATCCGGTGTATAATGTGCATGCAATAACTCAAGAGATATTATAGGATTTTCTATCTCTTAAGGATCCGTCAAATTATCTATATATAGTAGAATATGCTATATATATAATGTCTAATCAGTAAAATAAATATTTTTCTTAGTGTTAAGGCTTACATTAATCTCCGTTAACGCATTTTTAAGCATTGGCATACATTTTGCGTTTGACACAACCGGTAGCACGTCAGGAGTCAGTGATGCACCGTGATACAACAACACTAAAACAAAATTGCAGGTGTCTCCTATAGGGATAGAAGTATGACAAGGCACGTGAGGCAATATGTAAGGTAGGATACTACCGGTTCGGGCCGTAGGGCTGGTGGTAACGCATCGTGGCCACGACCGCCCACCACGTCCATCCATCTCATATCGAGTCAAAGGGAGGCTATCCCAAATCAATGTGCACCAATTGAAACCAACAACAAGAGTAATAATATGGACCGAGTCCAAGAAAACCAAAGAAGGATGTCCACTGGGCGTAATTAACCCACTTGGTCATGTCAAGTCGTCCTGTTTTAGTCATTCCAAATTGGCACAAGTGCCGGAGTCATTCCAATTTGAATAAATTTCAATTCAATTCTCAATTTTAAACCATTTCGATTTATATAAATTCGAGTTCAATTTCAAAATATCGATCTAAATCACTTAAATTAAATTTAACTTGAATATTCAATTTAAGATTCAAATCTTCAAAATAAATCAATTCCTAGCTAACTTTTGAAATGTCGTTTTAAATTACGTTCACTTAGCAATATTTCAAAGTTTGAATAAAAATCCAAATCCTTTATAACAAATCAATTTCCGAACTCAAATCATATTTTAATTATAGGTTTAAAATCTCAAATTTCATTTTTTAAACAATCCGTTAACACATTTTAATTCCACATTTCGAGCTCAAGTTTAAAAATAATTTGAATTCCATAAATTCGATTTTTTTACTTCTTTGAATCAAATCATTTAAATAATTTCAAATCAAAAATTTTAAAATCATTTGATTTATCCAATCCGGTGTCCGTACATAATTTTCTACCCTAAGGCCAAGTGAATCAATTATTTCAATTTAATTTCAGGGATGGATATATGTCATTTCAATCCAAATTAAAGTGTCATAGGTATATATCATTTCAACCTATCTCTTAACTTACTCGAAATAATTCAATTAACAGTTTGATATACTGTCAGTAATATACAGGATGATAACAGGATATATAAAAATAAATAACATCCAAATCATCTAAAATCTCAACCAATTAGAATTCATCACAAACAATCATCCAAATAGTCAATAAATCACATAAATTAACCAAATAGCAATAATCGGAAATTTTATTAGCAGTTTAGTTCTAATTTCCATTTAACTGCTAATTCAGAATTTCTAACATATAAATTTCCATGTCGGCTAAACTTAACAAACATTAATCAATAAACGATTATCAATTTAACGAACATAAAAACATTTTTGTACTTCATGAGCATTATAAAACACTCACCTTTTTATTTGAACTGAAAATATTTTCAGGTTCAAATAAATACCACTTCTAGTCCAAGCAATAGGCGACGACGATACGATCAAAATGTGACTCCTTTCACCCGGAACGGATCTCGTATGGAAAAAAAATGGATAAATAACCTTTGATTTTATTAGCTAATTAAATAATTTAATAAAAAAAGTTAATTACCTTCTAATAAAAATTAGCTGCTCTAATCACTCTTCTCAAAAATCAGGCCGCGCTTCACGCGAAACCCCTTTAATGCCGATCGACTAAAACACCACCACTCTCCCCTCGTGTTCGCTCTCCAATACCCCACGTATGGGAATGCATGCTCCTACCATCCAAGTCCCGTCTCCACATTGGCGCGTCGCTCCAGCAGTCGTCACATGCACACGTTTCATCTTCTCAGAGGTCAAAGTCGCGATTGTCGTTTTTTTATTGAATCGCGACCACTCAGCCAAGCGGCTGCCAACCTACCCGCATCGTCCCAAGCAGGTTGCCCAGACCAAAAACGCGGATCCCCAAACCCTAGCACTGCTATCGACCCTTCCCCTAAGCCACGCTGCATGCTCCCATTGTGCCATCTCCCACGATATTCCCCTTTGCGCCATGCACGTACGAGCACCTCAAGCTACTGTTGATTGTTTTTTCTTTTTTTCATTATTTCTTCGATTTGTAGTTGGATTAAAAAGGAGAAAGAGGGGAAAGGTACATTGAAAAAGAAAGGAAGGGAATGTCAAGAGCAGGTGGGGTGTGTTTTATGCATGGGATGTTGGAAGAAAGGAAAGTCAATATATATTATTTAATTAGAAAATATCTCGCTTGATGGCATGTAAAATTTTCAAACTCCAAACGAAGCTGGCCGCCTAGCTTCTTTATGTTTTACCTGCATTATGAACACAATGGAACTAGTCTCAAGACCGAATTCGATAGTATTCAGAAGATAGCATTTCAAAATCAATTAATTTTAATCCAATTCCTTAAATTAATTTCTACCCGTTTCAAGCTCGCACGACCAAACGGCAAGACCGATCGCTACGAAACTTGAAATCCTATAATAATTCACTATTATGGATCCGATGAAATCCGTTTCATCAAAATCAGAGACATTGGCCAAAATGACTAATTTTACTCGTCAAGTAAAACAAGTAATTTCCAAAATTTAATTTAATCTCTTTAAAGTCAATTTTAAAAGTTAACAATCTTCATTCATATTTAAACAAAATTTAAATAAATTTTTGATACCATTTTCATTCATATAAATTCATAATTCAATTATTTGGATAATTTTCAATATTAAATTTAAACAATTTAATTATCCAATAAATGAATATAATTGAAATATAAGTCATTTAACTTAAAAAGTTTGCTTTTAAAACAAATTCAAATAATAAAAAACTATTTCCATTTCATAGCAATTCAACATTATTATTCAATACAAGTTATTGATTACAGCATATTAAATACATAGAATTTTATTTCAATACTTGTTATCGCCAAAATCTTTGAAATTAGTTATTTCAAAATTTTATTCAAGTTCATATTCAATAACATACATAAATAAAATGTTAAATTTTGCTTTTAATCATTTTAATTCAATAATTATATTAAATTTAAAAAACTAAAATAGTTAAAAATACGGGTCGTTACATTCTCCTCTACTCCAAATTTTTCATCCTCAAAAAGCGATTAAGTACAGAATTTAACATTTGATATATTTTATTCAAAACAATCAACTTATAAAATATTAAAATCTTATCTACAAAACCAATACTACTCTCACTACGCCACTTCGATATCGGTTTTACGGAAATTACAATCTATTTTAAACAACAAGCTATAAAGTTTTAAAACTTCAAAAAAATTCTAACACCTGGATTTACGAAAAATTTCGACAAAGTCTCATTTGCACGACTCGATGTGAATTTTTTTTACAATATAATATATAACCTAAATATATATATATATATATATATATATATCAAATTTACACCTCATCTCAATGATGAGGCATCCCGAAGTGAAAAATATATAAAAGCGTGATATGTAATCCATGATATGTACCTTATTATTATTAATACGAGAGAGTTCGCTCATATTAAGCAAGCAAAAGCATATAAAAACCCGCGCATACATCCAAACGGTCTTCTTATGTACCTACCTTAACTCATTTTAGAATATTAGTCACTTATAAAGATGTAGAAAGCACATATGAGTTTAATAACCTATAAAACATGCATTCTGAATCCAAATCATAAGCACGAGCACAAATACACAGCGTACAACAATCATATGCAATCCAAATAGCCAAAATAATGATTAAAGATAAAAGAAATCACTCAACCATCAATATTCATCCAATTAAACCAAATAACCCATAACTATGTTAACTTACATTATTCAATATCAATATTTAATTTATACACTTCATTTCTTGTTAACAACAAATTTTTATTAACATTTAATCGGTTTGCTTCAAAAAATTTCACATCTATTCAATTTATTCAATTCAATTTGTTAAATTTCAGTTGTTTTATTTTACGTTTAACACAATTCATATAAATTTATTTATGAGCCATTTTATAAAATTAATTCATTTAACCTTATTTAAATTAAGTTTATTTCGCTGTCACTTAGTATATTCTTTTTAACACCAATATCATTTATAAACCATTTCATAAAACCATTTAAATTTACTATAAACATTTTCAAAAATGCAACTCAAGTTTATTATTATTTCACAGCTTAAGTTCATATTAATTCATCTATTCACTTCATTAGTTTATTATTAACTTTACTTAAGTAAATTTTGTTTTATAATTCAAATTCATATTAATAAAATTTTCCTTTCTTACAAGCAATTCTATTCAACTTATTCTTAAGATAACTTCAATTTACAATTTATTCCATTAACTTATTTCATATTCAATTAGTTACAATTCAATTTTATTGAAATTCATTCTATTTGCATTTAATTTATTTACATCAATTTTAAATCAAATTAAATTAATCATATAAATTTACTTACACTCATTTATTTTTATTCAATTTCTTTCACAATTCAAATTGCATTTCATTTTTTAATCCAAGTTCATATTCATACTATTAATTTATTTATAGTTTAAGTGGAATTAATTCACTTTGCTAATTCATCCAGTTCCACTCAAATCCAATTCAATCCGTTTAATCCTTATTAAGTTAAATTTATTTCATTTAATCCATAACCCATTTTATTTAACTCTATTTTAAATTTTTTGTTCTTATCATTCACTTTCAACAAATTTAAATTTGTTTTACCTTGATATTTCTCAAACCTTTAAGTTATATAAACGTATTCGTTTAAAACTTCATTTTATTATTTTATTTAATTCATTTCAAATCCAATTTATTTTTGTTTGACCTTTCTTGAGTTAAACTATATTTTATTTACTTCATTCCACTAACTTACTTTATTTAACATTCCTTATGTTAATTATTTTATTTCATTTCTCAAATTCATTTTTTTATTTGCTTAATCAAAATGTTCAATGGTTTTAAAATTTAATTTTACTTTCATGTTCAAATCTATAAGTTATAAACATATTTTTATCCATGTTATTTCTAATTATAAGTTCAAACTGTTTTCATATATTTATCAAATCGTACTTGAAATTTTTTTCATAATCTAAACTTGTTTTAACAAAAAATAAATTTCTTTTGGTAGCAATTCTCACTTAGAAACTCGAAAATGAATACTGGCGATGCTGTAGTCAGCCTCAGAATTATTTTCCAACGACCAAAATGAGTTCAATGCTTCTATTTCTTTCAAAATATTTTTCTAGTCTAAACTCTTCCAAATAATATTATCATTAATTTTTGAAGGCTTTGAAAACAAATTAGCAACGGGATTTAAATTCTAAAATACTCAATTTTTAAATCGTTTTATTTATAATATAGCTTATACAAATTTTATTACCTTAGTACCAAAAATTTCATTAATTTACATCTTTGTTATTTTAAATAATTTTTATTATAATCAGATTTCAATTCAATTTAATTATCGAACACTTCATAACACTTCGTGAAATGGAGTTTATAAGGTTTTCATTTTTAAATTTAATTCAACCAATAAACAATCATAATTAAATATTATCATCTCCTAACAACTAACATTCATTGATAATTATATAGGCTAATGAAACTTACAATTTTATATATAAAATACAATTTAGGTAAAATTATTTCATTTATCTGATTTTAAAATAGTATTATGTCGACTTGCCTCGTTTAAGTGTTTAAAAACCACTATCGATAACATGGCGTCTCACGCACCGACCAGAATTTATATAAAACTAAACGGATATGTAAATATAATATAAAACATTTTATAACACTAACAAGTATGCACTTTCATATATACACACACACACACACACACACACACACACACACACACTCAAACAGACTTATTCTAGGGTATTACTACCCTATCTCTAATGAGTGAAACCCCACAAAGCTAAGGTTATCACTTAAAGCAAATCCTTGATACCATCTGTGACAAGCCACATTTCAAAAGGTTTAAATCGACAATAATCCACACATATCCAACTTAAACAATCCGGAACATAGATGATCATTGGGGTTAATTAAGAAAAATAAAAAAAGAAGGAGAAAACAAACATAGAATCTCACAGCGGAATGACAAAATATAATAATCAAACAAACAGTTCATGAAGCTGTTTAGATTATACATTTGATTATAATTTATACAACATTTATCAGAGTTATATACATACAACAGAACAATATAATAATGCAGCATTACAACATGATGCATAGAATAAATAGTAATAATATACCAAATCTTCACCTTCGTTGTAACGACCCAGAATTTGACCATCTCAAAATATAACATTTAAAGTGATTTTAATTGTAAAATATATAACATTTTATGATTCAAATAATATTAGATAGGATTCGGAAATAGAAAATAAACAAAAATAGTAACATTTGCTTATACCAATAAAAGTGACAAAATGCTGATTTTAGAAAATTAAGTTTCGATGGGTAAATAAATTATTTTAATTAATTTATAAGAGTTTATATTTTTAAATAACATTGTATAAAATTATTTTCGAATTTGGTTTACATAAATAATTAGTTTAACTAAAATGTCAAAATGTGACCGTAAAAATTTTTGTCCGATTTAAAGTTGTCGCAAAGTCGTTGCACCTTTATTTTCTCGTATATGAACATATATTCAAATAGTATAAGTATTAATTAAGTTACTAATCAAGTTTACTTTTACTAAACATACTTAGAATATTCTAGAATATAGTTAACCAAAAGTAAGCATAAAAGGACAAAAAGAGTTTTAAAAGTCAAAAAGTAAACATCAAATCAAGCAAACATAATTATTACTTTTTTCACTTAGTACTTAAGTAAGTAATGATTTGAAATGTGATGTTAAGTTTTAATTTTCTTAAAGTATAAGAAAATGAAAATGGTATTTTAGTCTTTTTATAAAATATTAATTTAATACAAAACTTTTTCTATAAATAGCTATTCACGTTCTTCACTTTTTACACAACTTCTTCTTTATTTCTTAAGCTTTTCTTCCACTCTTTAATGGCTTCTTTCCATAATTAAATAATTTCAAAATATTTTCAAAAATAAAACAAAGAAAAATATCAACAAAACTCTGCCCGAACCACCTCAAAACTCCTCTATTTTTCTTCATCCACTCATGGCCCTAGCCTCCACCATCGAACCAAGGCCAAACACTCCTAGCCTCACCCAAGCCAAGTCGAGCCATTCGATTCCATGTGCGCAAAGATTTGTGAGCAAAAAACAACGAGTAGCGAAGCTATAGTCGATTTTCCATTCGCCAAAACCAAACAAAGGGATAACTCCCATTTATATGCATATATTTTGTTGTGATGTTGTGATATGTTTGTTTGAATGTTTGATTATGATATTGATTTTCATTTGTCATTTATTACGTGTGAATATTGAAACAAATCACGATATACAAGATATTGATTCATACGGAAAACACTACCCAAAATAAATTGAAAAGTGATTTGGAATCATTTAATGCCTTTTAAAATGATTAAATTTTAAAATGATTAAAATGTATTAGAAATGTTTTATAAACATATAAACTTGTTTTAACAAAGTTGGAATGAAAAACTTGAAATAAGTCAAAACTAGGCGTGTCGTGCAACGGTAGTTCATGATTTTGCGCCGAAAAGTTTAAGTAAGTATACGGAATGAAATTTAGCTCGAAATTCTTTGATATAAAATTTTTCGGACTATTATATCCATATCTTTCAAAAAAAAATCAAGATTTCACTAAGTAGATTTTAAAATATGTCCAAAATAATTTTCCAGAAAAATCGTGCTTTTGCATTAACGTGACCAAAGTTTAAAATTGACATTTTAAATATTTTAAAAATATGGAATAAATTATAAAAATCTTTAAATTGTTTTAAAAGTAATTTAAGTTGAGAATATGAATTTCTAAATGATATAAAAGTCGTTTTGAGGAATATAGCTTTTTAAAACACTATTTGCAACAATTTTTTCGCAACGCTTTTCTGTAACTTGAAATAAAGGATGAAACTTGACAATTCTTTCCCAATTCCTTCGTAAAAATTTTGGGTAAATAATAAAGTATTTCAAAAAGAGATTTGAACAATTTAAAATTACTTAAAAGATTTAAAAAGGGAAAATGAGTATGCAGAAACGACTAGTATATTATCCCACCCATGAGAGCTAAATAGTAAAACAAGGTGTGCAACTAAGGTAGGAATGGAGCAACCAGTGCCCTGAACTTACTTGGCCTTTGCTTTATCTTTTAGATGAGGGGTGGAACAGATCGAACGGAAATTTCGGATGCTCAACTTGGATTTTATAGAAATAATCATCTTATACTCATTATTAGAATCAAAAGAGGGAACTTATCCTATTCATGGAATTTAAAAGGTCAGCTCACTTTTATTCCATCCATAGAACTCGTTGAATATGGAAGTTAATACTGAATAAATATAGGGTGTTTCTTATAATCCTATTTTCTTAAAAGATGCTCTTTAAAAATGATTTGAGAAATATACAAAAGAGAGGTTTAAGTGATTCCTTAAAGAAGAAGATTTTTAAAATATTTATCCCTTGAAGATTTTTTGGTAAATAAAAATGAATGAATCAAAAAACAATCATCTAATTACATCATTTTTATTGATGATTGGATTTCGAAGGAAACGAGATCGGATTTGCGTGATTCCTATCCGAAAACCACATCGAACCAATTTACGTTTTCGACGATTGAAGATGTTTGAAGACGTAGATATTGTGACGTATAATAACGATGGACTACTTGTTGATTAATTAGGGATAAAATCCCGATTTTCTTTTTGTAGCAGTGGTCTCTTTGTTATGAAAAATCTCAGAACCCCAAGGGCTTCTCGCCTACTAATGGCCGAGGAAAGTCCTTTGGTTTTGTACTGTCCTATATGAACTTGTATGGATGTATGTCTGACCTTGCATTCCAAATCACAATGAGTGATCTCTATAAAATTATATCAATAGGTGATAGAGAAGACGCCTTCTCTTAGCTTAACACCCTTTCTAAAACATACGAGCTCGAGAAGTTATACGTTTTGTAGAAATCAGTCATGTGCATATGGAATCGAAATATGGCACTGAAAGTGAAAGAAGATGTGCTATGTGAAAAGGTAATCATTTACCTCGGGCCTCTTCATCTGGAAATGACAAAAACAATGTAGAAGCAGCAAGGCTAAGTGGGTCACTTCAGATTAAGAGATGTCATCATCCTTCTAGATTACACTACACATGTCTAAGTATGTGGTTAATGTAGACTCGGGATCCCGTTAATGGTCGGTATAGACCGGGGTGATGACATATTCAATACTATCCAACGTGAGGGGTAGGCCAGTCTTTTGTTGGTTTAGGCACCGAGTATCTCGACCCTAGGTGCATCCCTCTAGAGGTGTACTGTCGGAAGGTAGTCCCTTACCTTATCATTTGTATGGAAACCCATTCTCCAAAAAGTTCCCGTATGATTTTAGTTGTAGAAATCCTTGTATTACAAGGTGATATGCTGGAATTCAATAACGTAACAATTTCGGCTAAGGTTAATTAGTTTATCTGAAAATGTTTTTCAAAGAATGTCAATAAAAATAACATCCCTTTATTTCTTGTAATAATGATTTTGGTTATGATAAGGTAAAAACCCATTTCGTTTTTATGTGTGGCGTGGTCTTATTAGATACCTTTTTATTTTCAAACATTTTATTTTGAGTTCTCACACCAGTCCCATGACTGACCTGGATTTTCTTTTCTTTTCCCTTTAAACCCTAGGTGCCTTATTTTTTCGGGCAGCCAAGTAGTTTGGAAAGTTTGGAGCATTTTGGAATGGAGCATGGAGCCGGAGCATTTTGAATCATTTGTAGAATCCACCTATTTATTTCGCCGTGGTACGTATTAGGTAGTAACCGGCATATGTAAGGATAGGCAGTTATAACTAATCCTGCTGGATTTATATTAACTCTGATGGAGTAATTTGAAGTTATGATATGTATGATTATGAGTTGAATACGATGTGAGATTTTATTATTGTCTTGTATTATATCATTATTTTTTCTTTACCCCATGATAATCTGTCTCTCCGGTACTTAGATTTATGGCACTTGAATTCCAATAATCTATTAGTGTCGATTTCTGAGTATCGAGGAGGTGGGTCGTCTCATTTGGTATCAGAGCTTATGCTTCAGCGAATACCTAAGTCTTGATGAGGTTAACTCATTAGATATAGGATTAGTAATTCCCTAGAATGAGTTTAATCTAAGAGAGTATATTGGAAATTTTTATCTGCATACGTATATTTGAGTGATCGATACTTAAAAACATATTCCCTAAGATAATCTCGTCAACGTTTTCTAAAAAGACATCTTGCTATACTCAAGTAGTAGGAAATGAATACTAAGAAGGGAAGAGAAAGGGAAACAAAGGGGCAGTTCCAGTACAAACTCCGGTTAACCTGGCAACTTTCTGCCTAACTTATACCAATGTAGGTGGGAAACCATTCAAAGGTACATAATCAATTAATGAAGTTAAGAGTTGGCTCCTCTCGTGTGAGAGAATTTTTAAAGGATTAGAAATAAAGGATGAGCCAAAGCGCTTCTTGGTGTCTTGGCAATTGCAAGATGCAGCTTCTGCTTGGTAGGAGTCAATTACTATCAATGAACCAGAAGATGATATTTCGTGGGAAAGACTTAAGAAGGTTTTTGAAGAATCATACCTACCAGATGCTGGGAAGTCCTCTCTCTATAAAAGTTTTATGGATCTAAAGCAAGGAGAAATGTAAGTGGAAGAATACTTGAGGAAGTTTGGTAAATTATCTCTCTTTGGGCCTGATTAATAGATCCTCCACTTAAGAAGAATGAAATGTTTGTAGCTGGGATGAGAAAAGAGTTTCATGAAAGGATGACTGCTCACCTTAAGGGATCATTCATGAACCTAGTAGATATGGTTTGCGATATGAAATTATTGATAAAGAGAAGCCATATGAAATTATTGATAAAGAGAAGCCAACATCTGTACTGAATATTATTAACAGCGGCACCTATCCCAATGAGAAGGAATTCAATCCAGGGGAAAAGAAGCAACAAGGAAGGAAGAAGAGAAAGGATTCAAAGGGTGTCACTGGTGGACATTGTAGGAATAAAGGGCGTATTGCTGAGAATTGTAGAAAGAAGCAGTAGGAAAAAACTATTTTGACACTCTGTTCTAATTGCCACCAACAAGGGCATATGATGATGGGCTGTCCATTTATAGAGACAATCCGGTCAGTTAAGGCCTATGCCATGAAAGCAGAACAATTAACTTTGAAAGAAACCAAAGGAAGAAGAGTTCTGGAGGGTGCTATTTGTGTTGAGGGTATTATAGTTAAAGTATTATTTGATACTGGAATTTCTCATAGTTTTATTTCCACAGAATTGGTTAAAAAATTAGAGCTTACCACAAAAATAGTAGATACCCTTATCTGTGTGTTAAATCCCCTCGGCGGTACAGCAAACCTTTATATGATCTGTGAGGATGTCCAAGTTACCTATCTTTCCCATTATCTTTTATGTGACATGTTTATCCTTGATTTTAATGGATTTGAAGTTTTGCTCGGTATTGACTAGCTATCCAAGTATGAAGTTGTCCTTGATTGCGTTAGGAGGACAGTATTGGTGATGAAAAAGTTAGGGAAGATGGTTGAAATATGTTGTAAGGAGCCTGGTTCGGTAAGGGATAGTTTCCAGTATGCACTTGATTCACCCCAAGGAAATTTAGAGACTTACCGAGAATTAAGAAGTTTTCAGATGTTTTTGAAGAGGAAAAAAGTTTGCTCCCGCATCGGAAATTGAGTTTCGTATCGATTCAATTCCCGATGCAAGACCCATTGTTCACCAAAAGCGAAGAATGACTCCCAGAGAGGTAGATGAATTGAGGTAACAAACCGACGAATTGTTGGAGAAGGGATTGATAAGACCAAGTCACTCAAACTGGGAAGCAGCAGTTGTTTCTTTGCCAAGTCCAATGGCTCCCTAAGGCTATGTGTAGACTATCAAGACCTGAATAAGAAAACAATTAAGAACAAGTATCATCTTCCCCCTATAGATGACTTGTTTGATCAACTTCATGGTGCTCGGATATTTTCAAAAATGGATCTGGCCTCAGGATTCCATCTACTTAGAATTGCAGAAGACTGCATTCATTTAACTGCATTTAGAATTCCAGATTTCATCTATGAATGGTTAGTTATTCCTATTCAGTTAACTGATTCCCCTTCTTATTTTGTAGATCTCATAAATATAGTATTCAAAGATATGCTTAATAAATTCGTGTTAGTCTTTATAGACGTTATTCTTATATTTTCAAAGACTGAAGAGGAACATGAAAGGCATCTAGAGATTGTACTAGAAATATTAAGAAGGAATGTGCTTTAAAGCCAAGTTTTCAAAGTGCCATTTTTGGAAAAAAGAAATAAGATTTCTAGGTCATGTATTATCAGGAGAAGGAGTTTTGGTTGATCTACGGAAAGTTGTAGCAGTCCAAGATTGGAAGATGCCACAAACTTCAAAAGATATCCGTAGCTTTTTAGAATTAGCAGGATATTACCGGAGGTTCATCCAGGACTTCTCAAAATTTTCCTTCCATCTTACAAGGTTAACAAATAAGAATGTTAAATTTGAATGGACACCGAAAAGTGAAGAAGCATTTGATGAGGTGAAGAAAAGGTTGACTAGCGCTCCAGTCTTAGCAATAGCTGATAGAAGTGGTGGTTTAACCGTTTGTACTGATGCTTATGGAGAAGGAGTAGGCGCGGTGCTAATGCAACACGGGAAGGTTATTGCTTAGGCAAGTAGGCAGCTAAAGACTCATGAGAAGAATTATGCAACGCACGGCTTGGAGTTATTAGCCATTTTGTTCGCATTAAAAGTATAGAGGCATTAGTTGCTAGGTAAGAATTCTTCCTAGTTTATTTTAATAAACTTTGTTTGACCTTGGTAAATAATATTCCCTCTTTAAATAGGTGAAACATTTGAGCTCTTCACAGATCACAAATCTTTGAAACATCTTTTCACCCAGAAGGACTTAAATATAAGGCAACAACGTTGAATAGAATTTCTCTCATGTGATCTTGATATCTTATACATGCCCAGGAAAGCCAACGTAGTAGCAGATGCATTGAGCAGGAAGTATGTTGTTATTTCTTATCTGGTAGCAACTCCAACTGTTTTAAGAAAAAATATCAACAAACCAAAGGAAGATACGTTTTTGAGAAAAATTTATAAGAACTTGCATAAAGAGCAGAACTCAAGCTTTGAAATAGACAATCATGGAATATTGCAATTGAAGGGGCGAATTTGTGTTCCGAATGTTGGAAGCCTTAAACAGGAGGTATTAGCTGAATGCCACAAATCCAAAATCAACATCCATCCGGGGATTCACAAAATGCACCAAGACATGAAGTGCACATTTTGGTGGAAAAGTATGAAAAGGGACATTTCCATTTATGTTAGCAGATGCGCAAATTGTCAACAGATCAAAAGTGACCAACAAAAAGTTGTAGGGCTACTCCAACTTCTTAAAATTCCAACTTGGAAATAGGACCAAATATCACTGGATTTCATCGATGGCTTGCCTCATATAAGAAAGGAAAACGAAGTCATTTGGGTTATCATAGATCGATTAACTAAAAGTATAAACTTCATCCCAGTAAAGCCAACATGAACTGCTGCAAGCCTTGCTGAGATATATATAAAGGAAATTATCCAATTGCATGCAGTTCCAAGTATTATATAGGCAATCGGGATCCAATCTTCACTAGCCAGTTCTGAGAAGCATTATAAACAGCTTTGGGAAAGAAGTTGAATATTACCACAACATATCATCCCCAGACTAATGGACAAACTAAAAGGGTAAATCGAGTACTAGAAGATCTCCTGAGAGCATGCATCTTAGATTTTGGAGATTCTTGGCAAAATTATCTTCACCTTATGGAATTCTTCTATAATAATAGTTATGTGGCTAGTATTGGCATGGCACCATATGAAGCTTTGTATGATCGTCCATGTAGATCCCCAGCATGTTGGATCGAGACTGGTGATCGATTAGTACATGTCGGATCGAGAATCATCAGAGAAAGTAGACACGATTAGAAAGAAGATTGAAGAAGCCCAGAGTAGGCAAAAGAATTATGCAGATAAGAGGCAAAGAGATTTGTAATTCTCAGTTGGAGATTTTTTATTTTTGAAAGTCTCTCTAATGAGAGGAGTGGTAAGATTTGGATGGGTTGGAAAGTTAGCACTTTGATATATTACCTTTTCCCGTTCTCAAGCGGATCGACCCACTAGCCTATCGAGTACAATTGCCAGAAAGATTGTCAGGTGTGCACAATATTTTCACGTATCTTATTTACGGAAGCATGTGCATGATCAAAAACATATTACAGAAACAACTGCCCTATAAGATTTAAAAGTTGAACCCAATTTGGTAGTTATTAGACACCTGTTCGAATCATTGATCACAATGAAAAGCGATTGAGAAGGAAGATTGTAAGGTTCGTTAAAGTTCAATGGAGTGGAGATGCAAAAGATTTCACCTGGGAAACAGAAGAAAGAATGAGAAAGGCATATCCTGAATTTAGGATTGATGTATAGGCTGTATCTATCGACATAGTGTACTCACCGCTTATGGTGTAGTCACTTATTCGTACTCTTGTATATTTATTCCATCTTTCAAATAAATTTCCTTTTTCGTGCAAGCTTCGTCCTTAATTTCGGGGACAAAATTCTTTTCAGAGAGTAAGAATCAAACAACCCAGAATTTGACCATCCCAAAATATAACATTTAAAGTGATTTTAAATATAAAATATATAAAATTTTAAGATTCAAATAATATTAGATAGAATTTGGAAATAGAAATATACACAAAAATAGTAACATTTGCTTATACCGACAAAAGTGACAAAATGTTGATTTTAGAAAAGTAAGTTTCGATGGTTGAATAAATTATTTTAATTAATTTATAAGCGTTGATATTTTTAAATAACGTTGTACAAATTTATTTTCAAATTTGTATTACATAAATAAATAGTTTAACTAAAATGTCAAAATATGACTGTAAAAGATTTTGTTGAAAATCAACGTTTTGTCGATTTAAAGTTGTCGCAACGTCTTTGCACCTTTATTTTCTCATATATGAACATATATTCAAATAGCATAAGTATTAATTAAGTTAATAATCAAGTTTACTTTTACTAAACATACATAGAGTATTCTAGAATATAAATAACATAAAATACGCATAAAAAGACAAAAAGAGTTTTAAAGTCAAAAAGTAAACATCAAATGAAGCAAACATAATTATTACTTTCTTCACTTAATGCTCAAGTTAAAATGACATAAAGTAATGATTTGAAATGTGGTGTTAAGTTTTAGTTTGCTTAAAGTATAAGAATGTGGTATTTTGGTCGTTTTACAAAATGTTATTTAATGCAAAACTTTTTCTATAAATATCTATCCACTTTCTTCACTTGTTATGCAACTTCTTCTTCCTTTCTTAAGTTTTTCTTCCAATCTTTATTGGCTCCTTTCCATAATTAAATAATGTCAAAATATTTTCAAAAATAAAAAAAAGAAAAATATCAACAAAACTCCTCCTAAACTGCCTCAAAACTCCTCCACTCACGGCCCTAGCCTCCACCATCAAACCAAGACCGAACACTCCTAGCCTCACCCAAACCAAGTTGAGCCATTTTAGTTCAAGTGCGCAAAGATTTGTCAGAGAAAAACAATGAGTAGCGAAACTATAACCGATTTTCCATTCGCCTAAACCAAACAAAGTGAGAACTCCTATTTATATGTATACATTTATTTATGAGGTTGCGTATGTTTGTTTGGATGCTTGATTATGATATTGATTTTCATATGTTGTTTATTCATGTAAATATTGAAACAAGTCACGATATAACCGACGTAGATTCATATGGAAAACACTTTTCAAAATAAATTGAAAAGTGATATGGAATCATTTAATGCCTTTTAAAATGATTAAAAATGTATTAGAAACTTTTTATAAACATATAAACTTGTTTTAACAAAGTTTGAATGAAAAACTTAAATCAGTCAAAACTAGGCGCATCGCGCAACCGTAGCTAGCGATTTAGCATCGAAACCTTTAATAAGTATATGGAATGGAATTTGGCTCGGAATTCTTCGAGATAATTTTTTTTCTAGACTACTACATCCATATCTTTCGAAAAAAATCAAGATTTTATTAATTAGATTTTAAAATATGTCCAAAATAATTTTTCAAAAAAAATCGCGCTTTTGCAATAACGTGACCAAAGATTAAAATTGATATTTTAAATGTTTTAAAAATATGAAATAAATTCTAAAAATCTTTTAAATTATTTTAAAAGTAATTTAAGTTGAAAATATGGAATTCTAAATGATATAAAAGTCGTTTGGAAGAATATAGCTTTTAAAACAGTGTTTGCAACAATTTTTTCACAACGCTTTTCTATAACTTTTGAAATACAGGTTGAAAGTTAAAAATTCGTTCCCATATTCTTCGTAAACATTTTTAAGTAAAAAATAAAGTATTTTTATAATTACTTAAAAGATTTAAAAAGGGAAAATGAGTATGCGAAAACGACTAGTACATTTATCCCGCCCGTGAGAGCTGAATGGTAAAACAAGGTGTGTAACTAAGGTTGGAAATGGAGCAACCAGTGCCCTGAATTTACCTAGCCTTCACTTTATCTTTTAGACGATGGGTGGAACAGATCGATGGGAAAGCTCAGATGCTCTGCTTGTATTTTATAGAAATAATCTTCTTGTACTCATTATTAAAATCCGAAGAGGGAACTTGTCTTATTCGTGGAATTTAAAAGGTGATCTCACCATTATTCCACCCATAGCACTTATTGAATAAGAAAGTTGATATTGAATAAATATAGAGTGACTCCTATAATCCTATTTTCTCAAAAGATACTCTTTAAAAGTGTTTTGAGAAATATTCAAAAGAGAGGTTTAAATGATTCCATATTTAAAGAAAAATATTTTGAAAATATATTTCTCTCGAAGATATTTTGGTAAAGAAAAATGAATGAATCGAAAAAAAATCATCTAATTACATCATTTTTTTATTAATGATTGGATTTCGAAGGAACTGGGGTCGGATTTTGATGATTCCTATCCAAAAACCACTTCGAACCAATTTACGTGTTCGAAAAATGAAGATTTTTAAAGATGGGGATATTGAGGAATAATAATGAGGGGATATTTGTTGATGAATTAGGGATAAAATACCGATTTACTATTCGTAACAGTGGTCTCTTTGTTATAAAAAAATCTCAAAACCACAAGGGTTTCTCGCCTAGTAATGACTGAGTAAAGTACCTACGGTTTCGTTCAGTCCCAAAATGAACTTGTATAGATGAATGTCTGACCTTGCATTCTAAATCACAATCAGTGATCTCTATAAAAGTATATCAGTCGGTGGCAGAGAAGTCACCTTATCTTAGCTTAACACCCTATCCTGAGACATACGAGCTTAGGAAGCTTTACGTTTATAGAAATTAGTTATGTGAATGTGTAATGGCATTATGGCATTCAAAGTGAAAGACGATGTCCTATGTGAAAAGGTAATTGTTAACCTCAGGCCTCATCAGCCGGAAATGACAAAACAAGGTAGAAGCAGCAAGGCTAAGTGAGTCGCTCCTAATTTGGAGATGTAATCATCCTTCTAGATTACTCTACACATGTCAAAGTATGTGGTGATAATATGACTTAGGATCCCGTTAATGATAGGTAACGACCAGTATGATGACATATTCGGTACTATCCAGCGTGAGGGGTAGGCTTGTTTTGTGTTGGTATAGGCACCGAGTATCTCAACCTTAGGTGCATCGCTTTAGAGGTGTACTGTCGAAAGGTGGTGCCTTACCTTGTCATTTTTATGGAAACCCATTCTCCAATAAGTACCTGTGCGATTTTAGTTGTAGAAAGCCTTGTATTAAAAGGTAGTATGCTAGAATTTAATAATGTAACAATTTCGGCTAAGATTAATAAGTTTATTTGGAAATGTTTTTCAAAGAATGTCATTAAAAATAATACCCTTAATTTAACGTAATAAAGATTTTGGTTATCACAAGGTAAAAAGCCGTTCTGTGTTTATGTATGGCGTTGTCTTATGAGATACCGTTTTGTTTTCAAACACCGTATTTTGTGTTCTCACACCGATCCCATGACTGACCCGGAGTTTATTTTATTTTCTTTTAAACTCCGGGAGGCCTATTTTTCTGGGTAGCTAAGTAGTCAGGAAAGTTTAGAGCATTTTGGAATGGAGCCTGGAGCATTTTGGATCTTTTGTAGAAGCAACCTATTTATTCCGCTGTTTTATGTTTAGGTAGTTATCAGCATATGTAAGGTCGTCTCATTCGTCCTCCAGAGAATAATCTTTAATACGCAGTAAAACTTAGGACCGCCCCAAGCATAATGAAAAGATAAAACACTCGAGTCAGGACTAAAATGTTCTAATGTGAGTCAAATCGAAATCGCATATAACATGAGTGTCGTGGCATCGGAGATGTTTTCAGGGTTTCATATCTTCTATCCAGTGTATAAAGTACGTGCAATAACTCAAGAGATATTATAAGATTTTCTATATCTTAAGGATCTGTCAAATAATTTATATAGTGAATATGCTACATATATGATGTTTAATTGGTAAAATAAATATTTTTCGCAGCGTTAAGGCTTTACATTAATCCCCCTTAACACCTTTTTAAGCATTGGCATACAGCTTGCATTTGACACAACCAGTAGCATGTCGGTAGTCAGTGATGCACCGTGATATGACAATACTAAAAAAAACTGATGGGTGTCGTATAGGGATAAAAGTATGACAAGGCACGTGAGACAATTTCCAAGGTATGATACTACCAGTTCGGGTTACAGGGCTGGTGGTAATGCACCATAGCCACAACCGCCCACTGCGTCCATCCATCCCATATCAAGTCAAAGGGAGGCTATCCCAAATCAAGGTGAACCAATCAAAACCAACAATAAGAGTAATAATATGGACTGAGTCCAAGAAAATCGAAGAAAGGATGTCCGCTAGGGGTAATTAGCCCATTTGGCCCTGTCAAGCCTCCTGTTTTAGTCATTTCAAATTGGCACAAGTGTCAGGGTCTATCCATCATCGTTCTCTTTCTTCAAATTCAGGAAACGATGCCAAATCCAACCACTTCGCTCTAGAGTCTCCTCCACATACGCAGTTGTTAAAGTGGTTTCCAATATTGAAAGAGAGTATGACAATAAGAGGCCCCGGTCTCTTTAATAACCAAACGCTGTTTTACACACCGGTTGGTACTTTTATATTTCAAAAAAAATTCGTACTTGATATCAAAATATCATATTCGATTCAAAATCAAATTCATTTCGAAATCATCATATTTACTCAAAATATTCCATTTCACTTCAAAATCATTTTCACCTCAATATCTTGAAGTCGCTTTCAAATCTGTTTCGAATTTCAATTCAGGTTATAACGTCATTTTAACCCAATTCATATTTAAATCAACGATTTAAATATAAATAATTCCCACTTTGGCCAGTTTGAATTTTAGAAAATAGTTTGAAATATTTTAAGTAGTTTTAAAAAGTTAAATTAGTTTGATAGGAAATAGTTTAATAAAATGGTTTATATATTAAAAACGATTTATATAGGAAATAATTAGAAAATCAACATAATTTGAATATTTAAAAGGTAGATTTTTAAACAGTATATATTAAAATAATTTGTTTAAAATAGTTTCAAACCGATCCAATTTCAAATTTTCCAACTCAATCCAATTTCCATTTCCATCTCCATTTAAATTAATTCCACTCCGATAATATCAAAATTTTCAAAATTTAATTTAATCACTTTAAATTCAATTTTCAAAGTTAAAAATCTTAATTCATATTTAAACAAAATTTAAATCAATTTTCGCTGCCATTTTCGTTCATATTAAATGTAGAATTCAATTATTCAGATAATTTCAAATATTAAATTTAAACAATTTAATTATATAATAAATCGTTATAATTGAAATATAAGTCATTTAACTTATAAAATTTAATTTTAAACAAATTCAAATAATAAAAAAACTATTTCCATTGCATAGTAATTCAACATTATTATTCAATTCACGTTATTGATTACAACACATTAATTACATAGAATTTCATTTCAGCACTTGTTATCGCCAAAATCTTCGAAATTAGTTATTTCTAAATTTTATTCAAGTTCATATTCAATAACTTACATAAATAAAAAATTAAATTTTACTTCTAACTGTTTTAATTCAATAATTATATTAAATTTAAAA
Source organism: Allium cepa (assembly GCA_030765085.1). Taxonomy (NCBI): domain Eukaryota; kingdom Viridiplantae; phylum Streptophyta; class Magnoliopsida; order Asparagales; family Amaryllidaceae; genus Allium; species Allium cepa. Next base: position 942,221,075 of record CM060945.1, on the reverse strand, counting down.
ATTTAAAATAGTTAAAAATACGGGTCGTTACAAAATCTTTTTATGACATCATCAATGATATCACTATTTTGAAATAAATAATTTTTGAATTTAAATTGAATATATATAATTTAATAACTATTTTAATTATCAAATAATCCTTTTATTTATTATATAATGATATAAATATTATTATTAAACTTTGTTTACAAATATATATATATATATATATATATATATATAACAAGAAGTGAAAATATGAACGGAATCCGTAACGCTTCAACGTAGAAAAGTTGTGCCACGTTGCAAATCATTTGAGATATACAAATGCACACATACATGTACCTACACATGGACACATTCACATGCACATGAACACATATATGCATACAAATATGCTTATACATATACATATATATATATCACAAAATATCCAAGACATTTTCATAAAGCTTAACACTTAAGTAAACCAAAGTCAACTTCTTTTACCTAAAGTACAAGTACATGGGTACAAACACATGTCGGAGATCGACCGTGGATAATGACATGAGAGGAGGGAGTGTGATGAGCAAATGGTGATGTGTTTGTGTGGAAATACAATGATATTTTCCTCCTTACTTTTGCCTATAAATAGCACCCACCTCTCTTCACTTCATTCGCACTTCTTCGTTCTAAAATTCCTAAGCTTCTTCACTTCTTAAACTCTACACTAATGGCTTCTTTCCCAAAGAAAGTTATGTCAAAAGTCATGTCAAAAAGAAATTAAACTTATAATAAGTATATATTATCAAAACTCTTCAAAAACAAAGAAAATCCACTTCTTTCTCACCTTTAAACCCACGGCCAAACCACAACCCAAGGCCGAGCCCACCTCCATTAGCAAGTATAGGGCGAGCCATCCCAAAGTTCCAAGGCTCAGTTCCATAGAATCCAATACAATGGTAGTGGAGCTATAGCCATTTTAAAATTAGTCTGATCGAAAATCAAGTGAGAAACTGTTCCAAATTTATTTTATAAAAACAATGATGTCAAATGATTATTATGGTTATTTACTATGTTTGATCAACAAGTTTGGATGTTGATTATGCAATTTTGATGAAGAAATGATTCAAGTTTAATACATGTTGAATATCACAAAGGAAATCACTTTTCTTTAATAAATGAAATGGTGTACATGAGATTGTTAAGCCTCTTTAATTGGGTTAAAATGATTTATAACTGTTTTATAAATACTAAAATCATATTCTATGAAGTTTTGTGAAGTTATCAAAGTTGAGTCAAAAATATGTGCTTCGTCTAACGGTAGTTCGCGAATTCACGCCGTAGAAAATTAAATCCATTTATACGATGGAATTGGAGTAGGAATTCTTTGTACTAAGAATTTTCCAAACTCTTATAACCATATTTTTCAAAAAAATAAAAGGATCACGATTTAATTTTGTTGATTTTGAAATATGAGCAAATTAAAATTTCAAAATTGTCGCGGTTGGGCAGTTCGGAAACCAAAGCAATAAATTGTTCATAAATTATATTTTTAGTTCTTTAAAAATATGGAATAAATGCTATAAATATTCTAAATTTTTTAAATGAGATTCGAGTTATAGAAATAGATTTTTAAATGATAAAAATGTTGTTTTGATCAAATAAGCTTTGAAAACACTATTCGCAGCACTTTTTGCAGCACTTTTTGTAGCACTTTTAATAACTTTTGAAATATGGCTTTAAACTTAAGTATTCTTTACAAAATCTTTTATAAATGTTTTTAAATAAATAATTAAGTATTTTAAAAATGATTCTAAGGTTTTATAATTTATTTTAAAAAGTTTAAATAAATTATTTAAAGAAAAGCTATTAAAATCAAGTGATATAATCATAGCTCTAAAAGCCGACAAGTAGACTGGATTTTTCAATTCGTGAGATCTGTATATGAGGTGGTTGAACTAAAGGAATGTTCAAGAGCAATCGGTGTCCTGTCTTACCTAGCATTTTTCCAAGATGAAGAATTGATAAGGTCGAAACGTCGGAAATGAGGCCAGTATAAAAGGTTTAACTTTCCAAATTTAATACAACTTGGATTGTATAGAAATAATCTTCTTATATTTGGTATTAAATTACAACCCGTACTATCCATATGAATTCAAAACGTGATTTCACTATTATTCAATGGATAGTAAATGTTGAGTATGGAAATTGATTTTGGGTAGAATAAGTATAATTTCTATCGACCCTTTTTACTCAATAAATTTTTGCAATATGATTTATGAGAAATGATTTGATTTGATATTTCCAAAGTTAAAGAGAGGTTTAATGATTCCGTATATACTAAAAAGAAATATTTTAAAGAAATATATCTTTAGATGATATTTATGGTGAAAGGTAAGTAATTAGTATAATGATAAGCACCTATTTATTTAACATCTTTTTATCGATAGTTGGTCCAAAGGAAGCAGAATCTAATTTGAGCGATTCTTAGCCGAATACCACTTCGAACCAATTTACGTATTCGAAGTGAAGACTAGGAATAATAATAAATAAATGAATGGCTGCTTGTCACTGACCCTTGAGGGAAATTTCCCATATCATTTATATGTGACAGTAGTACCTTTATTTGATCTTTGATGCAAAGGCTACTCCTTAATAATCCTAGGGATGATTCCCAACAGAATGTGATAAGAGAGTTCCTTTGATTTTTCATGTTCCTGGACAATGGATGAATGTTCGACATTATATTTCTCTCATACTCGTACATTGATTTTTACGAACGTACAAATGTTTGGCGGTGTAGGAAGTAACTCTACTATACATAACACCCTTCTTTGAGACGGACGTGCTCAGCGGTTGTACAGTTATAGGACTCAACATTGGTTGATGGAATTAGCAATTTGGCATCCAAAGTGGAATGTTCTATATGAAAGGTAATCATTACCTCGGGCCTCATCACCCAGAAATGGCCTAAACATGGCATGCCATAAGGCTATGTGGTTAGAAATCATTAGGGCATGGTCATCATCTTTCTATATTGCTCTATATATGTTGAGTATGTTATGTATGCGATGGAATCATGGATAGGTTGGTTACGACCGGGTTGATGTCATATTCGATTCTATCTGCCACCAGATGGGTCTGTGGGTAAGCCGGTCATGCCAAGTGCAGAGGTTTTAAAGTTGTTGATCCTTAATGCATCCCTCTAGAGATGTACTGTACGAAAGGTAGTTCCTTATCTGCTATTGTATGGAAATCCATACTCTAATAAGTGCCATTCGGACTTGATTATAGAACCTATTATGCTGGAATTTAATCAGTGTAACAATTTTGGCAAGATTATATAAGTTTACTTGAATAGTGTTTTAAAAAAGTCATTAGAAATAATATCATCCGATTTTGCATAAAAACGATTTGGTTATCATAAGGTAAAAACCCGTTCCGTGTTTATGTGTAGCGTGATCATATGAGATATCCTTTGTTTTCAAATATCCATAATTTGAGTTTCTCACACCAGTCTCATAACTGACCCAGAGTTTATTTTCTTTTCCCCTTAAACTCTGGGTGCCCTATTATTTTGGACAGCCAGGTAGTTAGGTAACCTGGAACATTTTGGATGGAGCATGTAGTTTGGTCCTCTGTAGAAAGTCATCTAATTCAATTTTTGGCGTATTTTTTTATGTATCTACGGGCACTTATAGGGATAGGAAATTATAACTATCTTACTTGGATTAGGACCTACTAGAATTCTGACGGAGCAATTTGAAGTAACTGCATATACCACTCATACGTATAATTAAATGTTGAATACGATGTAAGATTCTATTCTGCTTTGTCTTCTATCTTTATTTTCTTTATCCCATGATAATCTGCCTCTCCAGCACTTGGATTTACAGCATGTGAATACCGAGAATGTATTAATGTCGATTTCCAAGGGTCGAGGAGGTAGGTCATCACATTTGGTATCAAATCTTTTGGTTGAGTGAATACCTAAGCCTAGATAGGGTCAACTCATTAGAGATAAGGTTAGTAATGCCCTAGAATGAGTTAGTTAGAGAGAGGATTTATTTAAAATTATATCCTAATAAGTATGCTCAAGTTTATTCAAATTCCCTAAGATAATTTCATCTATATTTCTAAAGATGTTTCCTTACAATATGCAAATAGTAAGAGATGAGTTATAGAAGAGGACGAAGGGGTGATAGCAACACTATGGGTGTCAACGGTTGATTAAATGCTATAGTAATTGAGGAAGTGGTAATCCCTGTATTGCCTAGGATTAACTTTGCTTCTCCATGCAAAGATTAAACCAGTTTGAGTGGTAAACCATTCAAAGGAATAAAGTCCATTATTGAAGTTCAGGTTTGGATCCGCTCTTGTGAAAGAATTTTTTAAAGGATTGAATATCGAAAATGAGTAGAAAAGGTTCTTAGCTTCTTGGCGGTTACAAGAAGGGGCTCTAGCATGGTGGGAGTCAATAACTATAAATGATTCAGAAGACAATTTCTCATAGGACCGGTTTAAGGAAGTCTTGGAAGAACAATATATGCCAGCTGCAGGAAAATCCCGCCTTTATTGGAATTTTATGGATTTAAAACTAGAAAGGATATCGATAGAAGAATATGCCAACAAACTCAGTGAATTGTCCAATTTTGGGTCGGGTCTAATAGTCTTTCCTTTAAAGAAAAACTGAAATGTTTAACGATAGATTTAAGGGCCGGTATTAGGATAGGATGGCCAGTCATGTAAAGGGAACCTTTGTTGATTTGGTAGAAATGTGTTTTCGATATGAAACTCTAAACAAAAAGAATCCGCCCACAACTCAAAGCAGCAAAAAATAACTTGAAGAAGCGGAAGTTCAACCATTCTAGGAAGTGCAACAACCTAGAAATTAAGCTATAATAATTGATTAAAGAATTAATGAAATGATAAAATAACTTTGTGAAGTTATTAGAATTGAGCCAATGAAGTTGCAGCATTGTGTCCGTGGTAATTTTCTAGTCAATTTCCATATGTAGAACATCAGAATCTGAGTTAATATGGGAGAGTTACAAATTAAAAAAGAAAATGGAAAAAAAAAATTAATTGGGTTAGGTCGACCGAGAGACCGACCTAACCGTGCCCTAAGTCGACCGGCTGGTGGACATAATGGAAGGGGTGGTCGACCGCCCGCTCGACCCACCTTGGGTTATGGATGAAGGAAATTTTCCTTCATCCATTAACATTCGACAGCGAATTTTAGTCATCATTTGCATTCTTTCAGGTCAACTGGTCCTTCCATTATGGCATCCTACGATTCCCATTCAGCCTATGACGTGGTTGCATCCTATTCAATCTCCAAATCTAATGGTTTGAGATCTACTTCTGCCCCTATAAATAAGACCCTAGGCCTAACACTTTTTCTCATTCTATATTTTCTCCGCTTGGGTTCTCCTTTTCAAAAAGGACCCTAAAAGGAATAATTTTTCAAGGAGAGGATTAATCTCTCTAATAAAAATATTTTAATACCCTCAAGTGGATCCAGGAAGGCCAAATGGGAAGAGCTTAGGACCACAGGTGAGTGATTGTAATTATTTTAGATTTCTTTAAGTAATTTAAAATAATAGGGTTTTCAATAGTTGTTGTTTTACTATGATTTTTAGAATAACCATTTTAGTAGTTTATTTACAGTTTTTAGAATTATTTTCATTCTATTTCTTTTAGCTATTCTTTTCAGTTAATTTTAATTTATTTCTGTTAATTATAGCTTTTCCATTTATTTATAGTTTATTTACAATATTTTAATTTATTTACTATTATTTATGCGTTATTTACATCTTTTTCCTACGCTTTGTATTTTCTTCTATTTTCAATTTTCTTTTATTTCTCCTTCTTCTTCGCGTATGGATTAGAATAGATTAAACACGAATATGAATTAAATTTATAAGAATACTGAAATAATGGAAGATAAGATGTAAATTGTAAAGCTGTAATAAAAATTGAATTAAAACTGAAATTGAGCCTAATTATGATATTGATGTTAGAGTTGGACTATTAAAGATAATGGCATAGTTATAACTTAGAATTATAACTAAAAAGAGTATAAGATGAAAGAAGCTTATTTTTACACTTAGACCTTGGGTTAAGTAATAAGCATGATTATAACGTAGGTTATAATAAGAAATAGAACAAAGTGAGGTTTATTTTAAGACTTAGGATAAATTAATAAGAATATATAGTAAGAACAAATGTAAAGGCTTATTTAAATAATTTGCCTAGTTAACAAGCAAAGAATTAAAGTAGGACCTGTACCAAATAACATTCCCCAATTTCTATGGACCTGGTGTTTACATAACCCTAAAGTGAAATGAGGTGTTTTACATAACCCTGAAGTGAGACGAGGTGTCTCACATAATCTTGAAGTGAGACAAGAGGCACGCTTATGTTAATAACGGTAGTAAATGGTCAATAAGTAGAAGTCCAAATCATGGGGATTTGGGCAAAGGGCGCAACTAGATATTGTTTGGATGACGGGCCAATACCAACAACATTTCCCCTATTATTGAACACAGTGTTTCACATAACCCTGAAGTGAAACGAGGTGTATAACATAACCTTGAAGTAAGACGAGGTATCTCACATAATCCTGAAGTGAGACGAGAGGAAAGCTAAATAGTCAATAAGTAGAAGTCCAAATCATGGGGATTTGGGCAAGAGGCACAACTAGATATTGTTTGGATGACGGGCTAGTACCAACAGCATTTCACCTATTATTTCTATGGACATGGTGTTTCACATAGCCCTAAAATGAAACGAGGTGTCTCATATAACCCTGAATTAAGAAGAGGTGTCTCACGTAATCCTGAAGTGAGACGAGAGGTATGCTTATGCTGGAGCTCGAGGTACTAAGAAGACCCAATAGGTGGAACAACATGTAACATGAGCACGGTGGCGGTTATGTGTGCAACTTCCATTTGGGTGCTCAGTAATCGTTATGAGTTCTAAGCGTTTAGTGTGTGCATTCCATAAGCACCAATGTTTACTGTGTAAGGAACTTTAATGTCCGGTCTGTAGTAGATTTTATGGAGTAGCAGGCCGATCAAAGGGTAGTAATAGGAATTCAGCCTAATCTAAGCAACTATCAAAAACAAGTGCAAACAATCAAAGTTAATCAATTATGTTGATATAGTTAATTCATATTTATTTCCAGCTTATTCCTTCTCTCTATTTCCTTTGTTTCCTTTTATATACTAGAACTATTGTAAAGTCTATTACTTTTACTTTACTTAAAGATTTTAGTAATTCATACCATTCACCAAACTTTCAGTCCGACCCACTCCTCCATTTTCCCCTTTCCCCCCATAGGCCATCAAGGGCGAGTGAGGTAGATTTGTGGGTTCAAGAAGGTTGCAGCTACTGAGATTCTTTCATGTATTTCTCTTCTTTATTTTCAGCTTTTTCTTATGTTATTGGCACTATTTGAGGGATGATTTGTACTCATATTTTATGGAGACTATGGGTTTTAATTTCGCAAGACAAGTATGGATATTTTGAGAAATAGTATGTATTTGGTATTTAGTGATTTATTTGATTTATAAAGTAATTCTAAGGTTTTTTAAATAAATTATTATTATTATAATTGTTTCTGTTGTTTACATATATTTTTGTCTTGTGAATCTTAGTCCCTGCTAGTTTTAGTTAAATCAATAATGCTTCATGTCATTTAGTGTGTCCCTTTAGGTATACTAAAGGGTGTGGGGTGTTATAGGAAGAAGCCATGGCAATGCAAGCCAGAAGGTGGTCCACAAGAAAGCAATTTGAAGGATATTACTTGTTATAATTGCCAACAGAAGGGTCATTTTGCCACTACCTATAAGAATCCTAAGGCTCAAGATAGGAATTGCTACAATTTTCACAAACCAGGGTATCTGAAGAAGGATTGCCCACTGATAAAGAAAGGAGAACAAGTCTGAGCTTTTGCCTTTAAAGATGAACCCTCAGCATCGACCGACGTGTAGGGAAAGAGAGTTTATGAAGATAATATTTACATGAATGAAAATCTAGTTAGCGTATTATTTGTTATTGGTACTTCTTATAGTTTTATTTCTAAAGACTTAGTTGATAAATTAAAACTTTCCAAAAAAATATTACATCACTCTATATATATCTCTAACCTCATAGGTGGTAAAACTAATCTCGACATAGTTTATGAAAATGTATAGGTTGCCTAGCAATACCAAAAACTTTCATGTAACCTAATATTCCTTGATTTAATTGGATTTGAGATTATACTCGGTATGGATTGGTTGTCTGAATATAAGGTTGTTCCTGATTGTGTTAAAAGGATAGTGCATTTGGAAAATAAAAGAGGTGAAACTTTTGAAATAATGTGTGAAGAATCAAGTCTAGTAATAGATATTTTTATGTATACCTAAATTCAATTCATAAACATATACAAGAAATACCAATTTTTAAGGAATTTTCCAATGTTTTTGGGGATGTTAAAAGTTTACCCCCGCATAGGGTAATTGAGTTTCGAATCGAATTGACTTCCTATGCGAGGTCTGTTTTTCATTCATCTTGAAAAATGCCCCCAAGGTAGTAAATGAATTAAGAAATAAAATGGATGAATTTTTAAAGAAAGGACTATTTGGACAAAGTCACTCAAGTTGGAGCTCAGCAGAAGTTTTTATTGCAAGGTACAACGTCTACCTAAGACTTTGTGTAGACTATCGAGACCTAAATAAGCAAACGTTTAAGAACAAGTATTCTCTACCTTGTATTGATGACTTGTTTATTCGAATTCTTGGTGCTCAAATATGTTCCAAAATGGACCTAGCTACAGGATTCCATTAATTAAGGATATTAGAAGATTGCATTCCTTTAACTATATGCAGAGGACCAAATGATTTCTACAAGTGGTTGGTTATGCCTTCTGGACTAACCAATGCACCCGCTTATTTATGGACCTTGTGAATAGATTATTCGGAGATATGCTCCACAAGTTTATGTTGGTTTTTATTGATGATATTCTTATATATTCAAAGACCGACCAAGAATACAAAAGGCACTTAAAGATTGTACTAGAAATATTAAGAAGGAATGTGCTCAAGCCTAAGTTTTCAAAATGCCATTTCTTTGAAGAAAAAGTAAGGTTCCTTGGACATGTTGTGTCAAAGGAAGGAATCTCGGTTGATCATGGGAAAATTATAGCCATTCTAGATTGGAAGCAACTCTGAGGGATATTCGTGACTTCTTAGGAATGGTAGGATACTATTGGAGATTTATTTAGAACTTCTCCAAAATTTATCATCACTTAGTGAAGTTGACTATGAAGGATGTTAAAATTGTATGGATGCCGAAATGTGAAGAAGCATTCCAGGAACTTTAACCGTTTATACTGATGCTTGTGGTGAAGGAGTGGGAATGGTATTGATGCAACATGGAGAGGTTATCGCATATGCTAGTAGGCAGTTAAAGACGCATGAGCGAAATTATAAATACATGACTTAGAACTATTAGTCATTGTGTGCGCACTAAAGATTTGAAGACATTATTTACTGAGTAAGAATGTCTCATAGTTTATTTTGATAAACTTTGTTTGACCTTGGTAAATAATTTTCCTTCTTTAAATAGGAGAGAAGTTCAAACTCTTCACAGATCACAAATTTTTGAAGTATCTTTTCACTTAGAAGGACTTGAATATAAGACATCGGCATTGGCTAGAATTTCTCGCATCATATGATTTAGATATTCTATATACGCCAAGAAAAGCCAATGTGGTAGCGGATGGATTAAGCAGAAAGCATGTCGTTATAGATTATTTGATAATACATCAAACTTTGATTAATTGTGTAAAAGAGAATCATCTTAGAGATTAGTTTATTCCAAAGATGGTCAAAATAGTGGAGAAAAACACAGTACCAAAAAGATGGATAGGATTCAAGGTAGATGAAGAAGGAATATTAAGGATGAATGGAAGAGTATGCATCCCAAATGCCGACGGGATAAGACAAGAATTTTTAATAGAATGTCACAATTCTCGACTTTTAATACATTCCGGAGTTACCAAAATGTGTCGAGATATGAAGAGGACTTTTTGGTGGGATGGTATGAAGAGGGATATCTCTATCCATACTAGCAAATGTGCAAACTATCAACAGATCAAAAGCGATTAGTAAAGGACTACTGGACTACTCCAACTTCTTGAAATATCAACTTGTAAATAGAACCAAATATCGATTGATTTCATCGACGACTCATCTCAAAATAGAAAGAGAAATGAAGGCATTTGGGTTATCATAGATCGATTGATCAAAGGCGCACATTTTAACCCAGTAAAGTCATCGAGAAAAGCTGTCTATCTTATAGAAATATACATGAGGGAAATAGTTTGATTACATGGTGTCCCAAGCAGTATAGTCAATGATCGAGAGCCAATCTTTACCAATAAGTTCTAGGAGGCATTACAAACAGCTTTAGTAACAAAGCTGCGTATAAGCACTACATACCATCTCCAAACTGATGGAAAAACTTAAAGGGTGAATCGAGTTTTGGAAGATCTTCTGAGACCATGTATCTTAGATTTCGGAGGTTCATGGTCATTTTGTGAAATTTTCCTACAATAACAGCCATTAGGCAAGTATTGACATGTCACCGTACGAAGCTTTGTGGTCATCCATGCAAACCCCCAGCATGTTGGATTGAAATCGAAGATCGGTTAGTATTTGGTCCTGATATGATTCGAGAAGCCTCGAAAATGGTAGAATTAATCAAAAAGAAGATGAAAGAAGCCTAGGGTAGGCAGAAAATTATGCCGATCAAAGGCGTAGAAATTTATAATTTTCAGTTGGAGATTTTATATTCTTCAAAGTCTCTCTGATGAGAGGAGTGTTAAGATTTGGTTGGGCAGGGAAGTTACACCTCGATTTATTGGACCTTTTTCCATTTTTAAGCGGATTAGCCGATTAGCTTATTGTGTGGAATTGCCCAAAAGGTTGTCTAGTGTGCACAATGTCTTTCACATATCCCATCTACGGAAATATGTGCATAATCCAGAAAAGATTACAGAAACAACTGCCCGGGAAAATTTAAAAGTAGAACTAAATTTGGCAGTTGTCAAACGACCATTTTGAATCGTGGATCATGATAAGAAGCGACTAAGAAGGAAGGTGGTAAGATTGGTCAAAGTTCAATATAGTGGTGATACCAAAGGCTGCACATGGGAAACAGAAGATAAAATGAAGAAAGATATCCTAGGTTAGGATTCATGAATAGTTGCATGTTGTATCGAGATAGTGTACTCACCACCTTTGGTGTGGTCACTTATCATATCTTTTATATATTTCCATTGCCAAATATAAATTCCTTTCTGAGTCAATTTCTTCTTATCCTTAATTTCGAGAACAGAATTCTTTAAAGGAGGAAGTATGTAATGACCCGCTAATTCATCGTTTTAGAAGTTTTTTGAAATATTAAAATATAGGTTTTTTTAACATAAATGATAAAATTTTGAACAATAAATAATATTGGTAATCTTATTTTGAATAAATATTTACAAAAATATATACTTTGAAAGATATATCGATAAAATGACCGAAAACTATTTCGTCAATAAACAGTTCTTGGACCAGAGCTGGATACATACACTCATTTCTATACATATGAGTGGGAATATTAATAAAATTATTATTTTTATTTTTGTGAACAAAATCTCTATATGACATCATCTATGACATCACTATTTTTAAATAAATGGTTTTTGAATTTAAATTGCGTTTAAATTATTTAATAATTATTTTAACTATTAAATAAGTCCTTTTAATTATTATATAATGATAGAAATATTATTATCAAACTTTTTTTACATACATACATATATATATATATATTAAATAGGAAACTAAAATATAATCATAAATCGAAATCGAAATTCGTAACGATTCAACGTAGAAATGTTGTGCAACATTGGGAATCATTTGAGATATACATATGCACACATACATGTACATATAGATGAACACATTCACATGCACATGAACACACACATATATACATATAAGCTTACACATTTAAACATATATATTACAAAATATCCAAGATATTTTCCTAAAACTTAAGACTTAAGCAAACCAAAGTTAACCTCTTTTAACCAAAGTACAAGCATATGGGTAAGCACATATGGGTGGAGTTCGGTTGTGGATAATGACATGAAAGGGCAGAGTGGTGATGAGCAAATGGTGATGTGTTTGTATGAAAGTATCATAATATTTTCCTACTTATGTTTGCCAATAAATAGCGCTACCTCTCTCACTTTATTCATGCTTCTTCTTTATAAAATTCCTAAAGCTTCTTCTTCTTAAACTCTACATTAATGGATTCTTGCCTAAAGAAAGTTATGTCAAATATCATGACAAAAAGAAATACACTCCTTTCTTACCTCTAAACCCATAGCCACACCATCCACCACCTAAGGCTGAGCCCACCTCCATTAACAAGCATTGGCCGAGCCTTTCCAAAGGTCCAAGGCTCAATTCCATAGACTTCTGGGCGATCGAAGCGAAGCTATAGTCGTTTTAAGTTAGTCCGATCGAAAATCAATTGAGAATTTATTTCATAAATATGATGATGTGATATGGTATATATGGTTGTTTACTATGTTTGATCATCAAGTTTGGATGTTGATTATATGGTTATTTTGCTGTTGAAATGATTCGCGTTTAATACACATCGAATATCATAAAGGAAATCTCTTTCCTTTAATAAATGATATGGTGTATATGAGATTGTCAAACCTCTTTAAAATGGTCTAAAATATTTATATATGTTTTTATAAATACTAAAATCCGATTTGGTGAAGTTTTGACAAGTTATGAAAATCGAGTGAAAAATAGGTGCGTCGCGTGATGGTTGTTTGCGATTTCACGCCGTAAAAAGTTAAATCCATTTATTCGATGGAACCCGAGTCAGAATCTTTTGTAGTAAGAATTTTCCAAACTCTTATAATCATAGTTTTAAAACAATAGAAAAAAAATCAAGATTTCGTTTAGTAGATTTTGAAGTATGAGAAAAACATATTTTCAAAATAATCACGGTTTGGCAGTTCGAAAACGAAAGCGATAAATTCTTTATAAATGATATTTTAATTTTTTTAAACTTTGGAATAAATCTATAAATATTTTAAAAGAGATTTGAGACATAAAAATGGATTCCTAAGTGACAGAAAAGTTGTTTTGATCAAAAAAGCTTTAAAAACACTATTCGCAGCACTTTTAATTACTTTTGAAATATGGCTTTAAACTTAATTATTCGTTCCCAAATATGTTATAAATGTTTTAAAATGAATAATTAACTGTTCTAAATAGGATTTTAAATTTTTATAATTTATTTTAAAAGGCTTAAATAAATGATTTAAATAAAAGTTGTCAAAATAAAGTGATTTAATCTTGGCTCTAAAACCCGACGGTTAGACTGGATTTTTTTATTTGTGGGATTCGGATGTGAGGTGCTTAAACTAAGGGGATATTTAAGAGCAATTAGTGCCCTGGCTCACCTGGACTTTTTCTTGGGTGAATAGATAAGGTCGTAAAGTCAGAAACGGGGTAAGTATAAAAGATTTAGTTTTCCAAATTTAATACAACATGAATTGCATAGAAATAACCTTCTTATACTTAGTATTAAATTCCACGGTGGGAACCTGTACTATCCGTGTAAATTTAAAAGACCGTTATTTGATGGATGGTAAATTTGAACATGGTAGATATTGAGTACACTTAGTATAATTTCTATCGACCCTTTTTACTCAATAAGTTTTTCCAATATAATTAATGAGAAATGATTTTAATTTGGTGTTCCAAAGTTAAAAAGTGGTTTAATGATTCTGTACGTATCGAAAATATATGTTTTAAAGATATATATATCTCTAGAAGATATTTTTGATAAAAATTAAGTAATTAATTAAATGATAAGCACCTATTTGCTTTACATCTTTTTATCGATAGTTGGTTCGAATGAACTGGGATCGAATTTAAGTGATTCTTATCCAAAAACCACTTCGAACCAATTTACTTGTTCGAAGTGAAGAGTTGAATGATAATAAATAAATGAAGGGCTGCTTATCATTGCCCCCCGGGGGAAATTTTGCATATCATTTATAGGTGGCCATAGTATCTTCATTTGATCTTCGATGCAAGTGCTACTCGCTACTAATCCTAAGGATGATTCCTGACAGGATGTGGTAGGAGATTTCCTTTGGTTTGTCCTATTCTTGGATAACTTATATGGATGAATGTCCGACATTGCTTTTCGAACATACTTGCATCTATATCCCTTCCTCCCTTTCTAATAGGGCTGGCTGCATCGTTCCGTCACATGGATCATTATTTCAAAATGTCCATTAAGAAATTAGCAATATTTAAAACTCATTTAAATATATACCAATATCTTATATTGATAATTGTATATATAATATTATATACACCAAATAATTATTAGAAACACCTAACACATCAAATAAATTAATAATAAATATTTCTTAAATATAAGTTAGTTCAATTAATTTATAATACTTTATAAACTAATTAAACTGTGTGGTTTTTCAAAGAATTCACTAATATGATGTATGATTTAGAGGTGTGAATTCAATTAACAATTAATATTGATAATTTCAAATATTAACATTCATACATCACTTAGCGAGTGGTGTGATAGTCTAGCTGAATGAAACATTTACAGACCTTTTAAGTAAAAAACTTATTTTATATTATCTTATATCGTACCAATAGTGATAATAATTTACACACGTTCCTTTTGTTAACTCTATATTACATGCGGTTATATGGAATTAGTTATTGGTCAGAACTCTAATATTATGCACATTCAATTCGGTCGTCGATAGACAAAGTCCTTGGTCCAATAATAACATTTACTATTTACCGTTCTATTTTGGCCAAAGATTTTGATTTTGAGTTGACTAAAGTTGACCATGATGCTAATTTTATATAAATAAGGAGATAAATTCTTTATTGAATAGTGCTTAAGTTCAAATGCTTCGCCTCAAACCTAACTGTGGTTGCCCGATGGATCACCAAGCCATGATTTTACTATAACCAGAGTGGAGTACTCACATTTAAGTCCTATTGTATTCTAAAATCAAGGGAACCGTGTAACATCCTCATATTGATATTTCGTATTTAACCTAGTTGTTATCAACCAATAACAAACACTCAAACAAATCATTCCATAGTTATCCAATAACTATGAGTGGTAACCCTTTTGTACCCCAGCAACTATTTGTAATACATTTCACAACATTTGGAGAAGGTTACACACTCTAGTCTCAATGGATGTATCGATACATTTCTCGAATCATTTTGATAAGGAATATTTAAAACAAATTATTTTTTTATTGTGATTAATTACTCATGAGTGCAACTATTAGAAAATTCAATCACATATCATTTCACTTAAGGATTTTATTATTAATATACTTTAAATTTATAACTTAATCACTTATATCACAATATAATAAAGTATATAACAGAAATCAAATACCTTTATTATACACAAGATTGACTATAGAGTCAGATATATGTAACAAATTACATAATTACCCTTGTCAAACCATTAACTCTTTCAATATCCCACTTGCACTTAGGCCAATTATGGAATCCTTGTCTCACTCCTCCTAATAGTTCAGAACTGATCGAGCTAGCTAGTCCCTTAGTGAATGGACCTGCTATATTATTTTACTATCTACTCTCTCAATCGTTGATAAATTGCATTTATTATGTGAAACTTTAAGTGGATGTGTCTTGTCATCTTATGAGCCTTAATTTTTTTACGATCTATATCACGACATTGTTTTCAAAAATCAATGTCATAGGATTCTCAACTTTTGGTATCATGCTTATCTTAGTTATAAATTTGTTCACTTATGAATGCTGCTTATATTACAATGTTATTCAAAGCGATGTACTTAGCCTTTTGATTGAATTAGCAAGAACCTCTTATTGGAACATTTCAAATGTAAATCTCCTTAGCTAAGGTTGAACATGAATTTAGGATTGAAATACTATATTCGAGATCACTTATGAAGTTCGAGCTTGAGCACTCCTTCAAAAGGAGTTCACTGTTTCCATAAAGAATTATCTAGTATTTCGTGAATAACTGAGAATACTTAACTACAATTTAGCAGTATTAATTCAGATTTGATATTCGCTCAATGCACCAAGTACACAAGCGAAATGTGATTAGAGAACATATCATATATGTTAATTCCTACTGCTGATGCATTGCGAATCCATCTAATATGCTCCATATAGTATAATGTATATGTATATAATTTGAAGCAATCCAGCATTCTTTTGTATAGATTATAAAATATTTCTTTTTCAAATCCTATATTGAGAATTTAACACCCGAACTAAAGCTAATTTTAATATAGGAACTTTGTTAACAATTTGTAGTATGTTGTTTACTTAGAGTTTGAGAAATATTTTAGTACTTCTTAAAATTCTTTGTTACGAACACACGCTTCCTCTTCATTTCGAATAAAAATTAAACTATTTTATTTTTCTTTTAAAATATTTGCTTAATTCTTTTGTTTGTCAAATGATATTGTCATATCTGTTCTAGGATCTTATCTAACACTTACAAACTCAGTCATCACTCCCCCTGATGTCATGACTTTTCGGTAATCATGTGTAAATGATCTAATCTAAACCGTTATTAGAACGTCCAACAAAGATGTACCTAAATTCAAAGTTAAATTGGGCAATAATTCGCAAATAGAATACGAATTACCTTAAGCATGTTGATTGATGTATTTGTTAGTCTAATTCCAACAACTAAAATTTATGAGGTTATTCTTCATTAATGATGCTTAGTATATTACAACTGCATTGGCCTTGCTTTTTAAAACACGTCTATACTGATGAATCGTATACCTTCACGTACAACTATCAAAATCATATTTTGATAATACATTTGTAATCTATTTCAGATTTATGCATTGTGCCATATGGTAGAGTTTATACTCTTTATGGCTTATTGATAACTGAGGGAATTGTTATCATTACTAATTTATTTTCTCGACATTGATAAGAAACTCATAATGTCTTGTTAACGTAACAACCCAAAAAATTGAACTATAATAATTAATTAATGAATTAAATAAATGGTTGTAAAATTATAAGAATTGAGCTACAGAAGTTACACCATTGTGTACATGGTAATTTTCTAGTCATTTTCCATATATAGAACGTCAGAATCCGAGCTAATACGAGCAAGTTATGAATAAAAAAATTAAAGGAAATAATAATACTAATAATATGGGCTAGGTCGACTGGCCATCGACCTAGGAACCAGGGCGGTTGACCGTCCGATCGACCCGCTTCACCTTTTCAATGAACTAAAGTTCGTTTCATTCGTTCGAACATTATACGCATCATTTGCATTCTTTTAGCCAATCTGGTCCTTCCGTTCTTGCATCTGATGGCTCCTATTCAACCTATGACGTGGTTGCATCCTATTCAGTTCTCAAATCCAACGGTCCGAGATCCACTTCTATAGCTATAAATAGAACCCTAGGCCTAACATTTTTTCTCATTCTAGATTTTCTCTGCTTGGGTTCACCTTTTCAAGAATGACCCTAAAAGGAATAATTTTCCAAGGAGAAAGTCTTTTTAATAAAAATATTTTAATACCCTCAAGTGGATCCGGGAAGATCAAAAGGGAAGAGCGTAGGACCACAAGTGAGTGACTGTAATTATTTAGATTTTAAAGCAATTAAAAATAATAGGGTTTCCAATAGTTGTAGTTTTACTACGATTTTTGGAATAACCATTTTAGTAGTTTATTTATAGTTTTTAGAATTATTTTCAATTTATTTCTTTTAGCTATTCTTTTAAGTTGATTTTAGTTTATTTCTGTTAATTATAGCTTTTCCATTTAATTACAGTTTATTTACAGTATTCTAATTTATTTACTGTTATATATGCGTTGCTTACATCCTTTTTCTATGCTTTGGATTTTCTTCTATTTTCAGTTTTCTTTTATTTCTCCTTCTTTTTGAATACAGATTAGAATAGATTAAACGCGATATAGATTAAAATGATAACAATACCGAAATAATGGAAGATAAGATGTAAATTTTAAAGACTGTAACAAAAATGGAATTAAGATTGAAATTGAGCCTAATTATGATATTAATGTTCGAATTTGACTAATTAAATATAATTGGCCTAGTTATAACTTAGAATTATAGTTAAAAAGAGTATAAGATGAAAGAAGCTTATTTTTACACATAGACCTTGGGTTAAGCAATAAGCATGATTATAACATAGGATATAATAAGAAATAGAAAAGAATGAGCTTATTTTAAGACTTAGGATAAACTAATAAGCAAAGATAGTAGAGATAAATTGTAAAGGCTTATTTAAATAATTTATATAAGTTTATAAGCAAGGATGAAAGTAGGACCTATAGAAAAAAGCATTCCCTATTAGACAAAATGGTAGTCTCACACTAGCCTGAAGTGTGTTGAGGGCACGCTTATGCTAATAATGGTAGTAATTGGTCAATAGATGTCCAAGTCACTGAGGATTTGGACAAGGGGTGCAAAGAAATATTATTTGGATGACGGGCCAGCACCATCAGCATTTCCCCTATTTTTTTATGGACACAGTGTTTCTGTAATCCTAAAGTGAGACGAGGGGCACGCTTATGCTGGAGGACGGGTGATAAGAAGACCCAATAGGTGGAGCAACAAGTAGCATGACCATGGTGGAAGTTACGCATGCGACTTCCATTTCCATGCTCAGTAATCGCTATGAGTTCCAAGCGCTTAAATATGTATGCCTTCCATATGCACCATTGCCTTCTATGTAGGGAGCTATATAACATCTAGTCCACAATAAATACTTTGTGCGTCTTTCATAGACACCATTGTACATTTTGCGTCATTCGTAGATGTCATTGCCTTATATATAGAAAGTTATATAGCATCTAGTCCACAGTAAGGTCTATGGAGTAGCAGGTCGATCAAATGGTAGAATTAGGATTTCATCCTAATTATAGGATTAGAAATTCAGCCTAATCAAAGCAGTTAACAAAGACAAGTGCAAAAAATCAAAGTTAACCAATTGTGTTAATTTAGCTAAATTGTATTTATTTCTAGCTTATTCCTTCTCTTTATTTCCTTTCTTTCGTTTTATATGCTAGAAATGTTGTAAAGTCTATTACTTTTACTTTGCTTAAGGATTCTAGTAATTACTATCATTCACCAGACTTTTACTCTGACCCACTCCTCTATTTTCACATTTTTCCCGCATAGGCAATCAAGGGCAAAGAAGATACATCGCATCTTCTTAAAGACTTAGAGATCCTATCATGTATTCGTTCTTTTTATTTCCAGCCTTTTGTCCTTTTATTGTACGGCTGCTGTATTGAGGGAAAGTTTTTGTTTGTACTCTGGTTTTTCTTATGAGACTGATATTTTATTTTTATAAGACAATTGTATTTGGCATTTAGAACATATACAGTTTGTATAAAGTATTTATGAAGTATTAATTTCTAAAATCACTTGTTGTTTTTAATTACTTCCGCTTATCTATCTATTTTGTCTTGTGAATCTTAGTCTCTGCTAGCTTTAGTTATATCTATAATGCACCATATCTTTTACCGTGTTCTTTTGGGTATACTAAGGGGTGTGGGGTCTTTTAGTTGGTATCAGAGCCTAAGATTACAGGATTCCTAAAACTGTATTTTAAAAGTAAATTATCTTTCAAAAAACTTACTTTAAAGCATTTTTCAGAAAAGAACTCTTAAAAATAGTTTTTAAGTATATAAGAGTTTTTATAAAAATCCCCTCAAAAGTCCAGTTCAATCTTCCTTCAATTTTTTCCTAAACTCACTTTTTCTTTGCTTAGAATGGCGAATGCCCCTAATCTTTCCAAGGGCATTCCTGTCCCAGGCTGGTTTCGTAGGCATCTACAAGCCATGACTCCAAAGGTGAAGGGCCAAGCGCCTAATCTAGCACCAGCAGGTGGGAATCCCATCAACCCATCTGCAGTAGTTAATTTCTCTAAGCTTTATAAGGACTTTGCGAATTTGGTTAGAAAGAATTTTTCTGGTACAAATACTTTTGTGGTGGCTCAGGCTTGGCGACATAACATGGAGAAGATATTCGGACTATTGGGATTGGATGATCAGCAGCGGGTTAAGCTAGAATCTTGGGAGCTGAAAGAGGAGGCTTCGTATTGGTGAGAAGTTATAAAGTTAGAAGGAAGGGAAGTCACTTGGAATGGATTTTGCAAGCGATTTGATAGGAAGTTTTTATCTCAAGAAAAAGAGAGTGCTCAGTTGGAACGGTTTATTGGCTTGAAGCAAGGGAGCTCATCTGTAAAGAAGTACATCAATCAATTTAACGAATTATCGTGGTATAGAATGGAGTTGGTAAATACACCGCACAAGAAGGCTATGAAGTTTATGAAGCGATTGAATCAACCCCTTCAAGGGTTATTGCTGACTAACGTGCCAATGGGAGCTACTTATGAGTTGTTGGTAGAGATGGTGCTTATGCCTGATGTAGTCTACGTGGGAGAGTTCAAAGAGGTTATTGTTAAGATGGAAGGTCCAAAGAAGAAATGGTGGAATAGTAATAAATAGAAGAAGAAAGGTGGAGGCCCTATAAACCAAACCAAGAAGGTTATAAAGTGCTATGCTTGCGGACATCCTGTTATATGAGTAGGAATTGTCCCCAAAGAGTGGGGAAGGGACGAGTGCACCAACAGCGCAGATTCAGGCGTTAGACGTAGCACCTTTAGGCAGTGTTTCAAATAGAGGTAGGAAAGTCACTGTTGAAGGTTTGATTTCTATTTCGGATTTTCCCATTCAGACTCTTTTCGATTCTGGAGCATCACACTGTTACATCTCTAGTTCTTTGGAAGATTGTTGGCCCTTAGACATCTCTTTAGTAGTAGACCCCATTTTTGTTTCAAAACCCCGTAGGAGGATCGACACACTTGTTTGTGGTTTGTAGGGGATTGAAAAAATTTATCCTTGGCGTAGAATTTGACTGTAACGCCTATGTATTGGGATTTTCGGTGTATGGGATGATTTTGGGAATGGATTGGCTATCTACATATGGAGATATATTAGATTGCCAGAGGAGAGTCGTTAGGCTAGAGACATGTAGCGGTAGGACTATCAAGGTTCCTTGCGACTCGCAAGGGTTAGTTATGTCGAGCTTCCTTTATTCCTTCGATTCATCAACATCAGGGCTAGATCAATTCTTGTCGTTAGAGATTTTCTAGATAACTTTGGGGAGGTTAGGGGACTAACTCCTAAGAGAGAGATTGACTTTAGGATTTACTTGACGAATAATGCTAAGCCAGTGGCATTACCTATTAGGCATATGGAACCTAGGGAGAGGAAGGAATTGAGCAATCAAATTTGTGAGCTTTTGGAGTAGGGTTTCATAAGAAGGAGCATAACGGAGTGGAGAGCGCCAGTCGTCTTTGCTACCAAGGCAGATGGTTCTCTTCGACTTTGCATGGTCTATAGGAAATTAAATAAGTTCACAAAGAAGAACAGTTATCCACTCCCTTGGAAAGATGACCTTTTTGACTAGTTATTTCGCTCTTCGGTATTCTCTCAGCTTGACTTAGCCATGGGATTCCATCAGCTTTGGGTCGCCAATGATAGCATTGGTAAGACTGCGTTTATGCCTTTTGCGCTAACCAATGCCCTAGCCTATTTTCTTGATTTGATGAGCCATGTTTTTAGAGACATCCTAAATAAGTTTATGAGGGTATTCGTGGATGACATATTAGTGTTTTCCAAGAGAATGGAGGAGCATGTTGTTCATCTCGGGGAGGTTCTTCATACACCTCGCATTCTTTAGTTAAAAGAAAAGTTCTTGAAGTATCGCTTTTGACACAAGGAAGTGTGTTTCTTAGGGCATAGAGAAGGTCTACACATGGAAGGAGCTTGATAAAAGGTTTTGTATATTTGGGCTCGGATTATGAAAATCCAAAGAGTGGTAGGCAAAGATTGGGGTTGTACAATAGAAAAGGAGGTAGCCATGTGTAGATAATTGCAGAAATTATATTTGTTTAATATAAGTGGATTTAACGATAGCACCTTAGAATAAATATGAGCTAGAAACAAAATAAACAAGAAAAGAAAAAATTTAAATTGGTTTTTATATGATATAAATTTTGTTAAAAGTGAAATTCTTTTTGAAGAAGTATAGAACATGCATAACTCACTAGTTTCTTTGTAAATAAATAGAGATTTTAGATATAAAAACCTAAAATGTATTAAGTATCAAAAACATAGATTACAACATTTATTGTTGTTACAGACGTTTTCGTAGGAAATAAAGGGAGCATAGACTATAACACTATTATAATAGTAGGTGACTCCCAAAGTACATGCTTTTAGATAGTATATGAGATTTACTAATATTTATTTAAATCCATACACTAGTATTTTTGGGTTGCAATAACGGTGTTTTACGCAACAACTATTTTAACCCAAATAAAAATGTATTAAAAAAGAAGATAATTTCTAAGAGTAGAAATAAAGTGATTTGTAAAGTACACTTACTATTTTAATAAGTATAAGAAAATGTTTTCTAGTTATGGATATATTAAAATAGTTTTGAAGATGAGTTTTCTGAAAAGAAAAAGTTAGATATTAGAAGATGTCCATTGTAAGAAAATATAATTTAAACATACGTTAATCTATTGGAACAAAATGAATAATGATAAAAATTCTATGAAACTAAATTATAAATACAGATGTTTTGTGCAAGTTATAAGGAATACGTGAAAGAGGTATACAAGGTATGGAAAGCACCATATTTTGCATAGCCTATTTCGAAAAATATAAAATAAGTTCCTTGTAATTTTACATAAACATAAAATCCTCTTTTAAAAGATTCATAGAAGGTTTTACCATTAATAGTTTCTCATAAGAGAAAGTAGTTCCAATATATTAGGGTATACAACTGTTAGGTGTAATAAGAAGATGTTTAAAGCTATTTTAAAGGATAATGGTTTGGTGAAAAAGTAAATAAGTTTTTGAAATGAAAAACTCAATAAAAGTATAACTTGAATTTTTTATAGAAAACTAAAAAGGTCTTTAAAAGAAAATGAGGAATAAGTTTTGGACTTAAAAAAATTTCCCTCTAGGTTTGGGAAATAATGTAAATTCAAAAAGCTGTAAAGATGCAAGTCTAGAAAGATAAGATTTTAAGTAACCTAGTATTTTTGAATTTAATAGAAACTTAAAGATAACACTTTTAAAGATAAAGGTTTTGAGATTTAATGTTTTAAAATTTAGAAACCTTAATTTTTAAAATGGAACTATACCAAACTCCTAAATGTGGAGTAGATATGAATCATTTCCTAGGTATAAAATGTAAGGCTATAAAGGAGACAGCGGGGATTACTTATAGAAGTAATAGTGGAAGTTTCCGTAAAGTGTACAAGACACTAGTGAGAACCTAGGAATAATGAATCATGTTAATAGATGGAAGAAAAGTAATAATAGTGAAATTCGAAAGATTGTAAGGCACACATGGCTGAGGACATGTATTTTTTATTTTGAAGAAACTTGGGAAAAGCATCCTCCTTTGTGGAATTCTCACATGATAGTAGTTTTCAAGCTAGCATTAGAGTGGCACCTTTCGAAGCTCTTTATGGAAGACCACGCAAGTCGCTTTCATGTTGGATAGAGTCTACAAAGTTAAAAAAGACTACGGAGAAGACTAAATTTGATTTGGAGAAAATTTGTATCGCCTATTCGCATTTCTTTGATAGTAATTTTTCGAATTTCCTATTTTCCATCTTTAGTTTTGAATAGGTTCTTTCCTTTATTATCCTTTGGTACGGTAGAACTTAGGATTTAACCTATGGATGGTAGGATTTGATGTAAATATGCTATTAGAACATGTTATGAATGATGGATGAAAGTGGTTGCAAGTGTTTGCTAGTGGATGGTAATGGATGCATATACTTACAATAGGCACTATTATATCTTACGGATCGGCCTAACTAGGACATTAGAGCATATGCATATGGATGTGTGCGCATTTGCAATTTTATTTGTCTTCATGGTTGCTATAAATGGATGTTTATCACACGGTTGTTGCATTTGGATGATGAATGTAGCACGCATATAGAACTATTAGTTATTATTAGGAATTTTTTCATTCATTTGGATACATAGCGCGGGCATTATTGCATAAAAGGAGGTCAACTGAATCAGTGGACCGCATAATCTTTTGCATTAGTTAGGGACATCAATACTACACTAATTGCATAAGTATCATAAATTGCATTAGAAAAACTAAAGAACAATGAATGAATGGATGATGGTTGAGTAGTTGGTTGTAGAACTTGGATGAAGACATTAGTTCATCTTTTATCCTTAGAGATTTCGAGGACGAAATCGCTTAAGGAGAAGAGAACGTAACAACTAAGAAAATTAAACTATAATAATTAATTAATGAATTAAATAATTAAATAACTTTGTGAAATTATCATAATTGAGCTACATGAGTTGCACCATTATGTCCATGGTAATTTTCTAGTCAATTTCCATATATAGAACGTCAGAATCCGAGCTAATAAGAGAAAGTTGCGAATTAAACAAAATAAAGAAGAAGAAAAATAATATGGGTTAGGTCGACCGGCCGGTCAACCTAGGTACCAAGGCGGTCAATCGCCTTGTGGACCCACCTCACCTTTTGAACGAATGAAAGTTTGTTTCGTTCGTTCGAACGTTATATGCGTCATTTGCATTCTTTTTGCCAATCCGGTCCTTCCGGTCTTGCATTCGACGGCTCCTAATCAGCCTATGACGTGGTTGCATCCTGTTCAATCCTCAAATCTAATGGTCCGTGATCCACTTCTATACCTATAAACGGAACCCTAAGCCTAAAACTTTTTATCATTCTAGATTTTCTCCGCTTGGATTCACCTTTTCAAGAAGGCCAAAAAGAAATAATTTTTCAAGGAGATAATCTTTTTAATAAAAATATTTTAATACCCTCAAGTGGATCCGGGAAGACCAAAGGGGAAGAGCTTTAAGACCACAAGTGAGTGATTGTAATTATTTAGATTTTTAAGTAATTTAAAATAATAAGGTTTCCAATAGTTGTAGTTTTACTATGATTTTTGGAATAACCATTTTAGTAGTTTATTTACAGTTTTTAGAATTATTTTTAGTCTATTTCTTTTAGCTATTCTTTTCAGTTGATTTTAGTTTATTTCTGTTAATTATAGCTTTTCCATGTGATTACAGTTTATTTACTATATCTTAATTTATTTACTATTATTTATGCATTATTTACACCTTTTTCCTACGCTTTGGATTTTCTTCTATTTCCAGTTTTCTTTTATTTCTCCTTCTTCTTCGTGTATCGATTAGCATAGATTAAAACGAATATGGATTAAAATTATAAGAATACTGAAATAATGGAAGATAAGATGCAAAATTGTAATAACTGTAATAAATACAGAATTAAGATTGAAATTGAGCCTAATTATGATATTAATGTTATAATTTGACTGATTAAAGATAATTGGCCTAGTTGTAACTTAGAATTATAATTAAAAAGAGTATAAGATGAAAGAAGCTTATTTTTACACTTAGACCTTGGGTTAAGTAATAGGCATGATTATAACGTGGTTATAATAAGAAATAGAGCAGAATAGGGCTTATTTTAAGACTTAGGATAAATTAATAAGCAAAGATAGTAGAGATAAATTGTAAAAGCTTATTTGAATAATTTATCTAAGTTAATAAGCAAAGATGAAAGTAGGACCTGTACCAAAAAGCATTCCCTATTAGATAAAATGGTAGTCTCACATCAGCCTGAAGTGAGATGAGGGCATGCTTATGCTAATAATGGTAGTAATTGGTCAAATAGAAGTCCAAATCATGGGAGATTTGGATAAGGGGCGCAACTAGATATTATTTGGATGATGGGCCAGCACCAACAACATTTCCCTTATTTTTTTATGGACGCGTTGTTTTACATAATCCTGAAGTGAGACGAAAGGCACGCTTATGCTAGACCACAAGTGATAAGAAGACCCAATAGGTGGAGCAACATGTAGCATGAGCATGGTGGCAGTTACTACATGCGACTTCCATTTTGGTGCTCAGTAATCGCTATGAGTTCCAAGTGCTTAAGTATGAGTGCCTTCCGTACGCACCATTGCCTTTTGTGTAGAGAGCTATATAACGTCTGTCCACAATAAATACTTTATGAATCTTTCGTAGACACCATTGTGCTTTGTGCATCTTTCGTAGATGCCACTACCTTATGTGTAGGGAGTTATATAGCATCTAGTTCACAGTAAGGTCTATGGAGTAGCAGGCCGATTAAAGGGTAGAATTAGGATTTCGGCCTACTTATAGGATTAGGAATTCATCCTGTTAACCCGCCTTTTATCAAGGCCGTAAATAGGAGGATTCAACCTAAACAATTCCACGACTATCGAGGCTAAAATATGATGGATTCAGTTTAGAGGGATGGAGTTCATTTGGATGTGCCGCTTGGCATTGTGATGAGGATATGCTGCTTGTCATTGAGGCAAGGTTATGCCGCTCGGCATTGTGGTGAGCTTATGCCACTCGGCATTGGTTGTGTGGGTAGCCGCTTAACATTGTGGTGAGGTTACTCCGCTCGGCATTGTGGTGAGGTTATGCAGCTCGGCATTATGGTGAGGGTATGCCGCTCGGCATTGTGGTGAGGCTATATGTTTGCACCAAAAATGGTCACAAACCCCAATATCGTGAAAGCACCCGTATATGAATACAAATCAGCAATATTCAACACAAATCTCAAATCTAAGCAATATCAAGCACAGCAATTCAGCAATAACAACCAGAAACACAGGATTTATAGTGGTTCGGCGATCTAGCCTATGTCCACTATGAAGCTTATGATTTTATTTATTCACTTGATGCTTTCAATCCGTTACAGCGGATTACAGTAAGTTATCGCTCTGATATTTGAATACAGCGGTGATAAAATGATGTAGAATTGAATCCGACAGAGTCTGGGCATCCAATGGCCGAAGATCCCTTTTCTGTAGGCTCCAGGGTGCTATTTATAAACGTAGGAGGCTGAAATCGCGCTCAAACTTCGGGAGACATTTTCTGGCACGTGAGTGGGCCCACGCGACCGACCCCACCAAGTTTCGACTCGATCTTTGATCGATACGAAATGATTCGTATCCATCAAAAATTGATCCAATCGAGTTGAAACTTGGAAGGAACATTCTTTACCTTGTATGGAAGATGCTGTGAAAATTTCGTCGCATTTGGATCTGTGGTTTGGGAGATATGATCGATACGAGTTAGAGTTTCTGGGTTGGCTGTTCACTTCGAGTCGATCACTTCGAATCCATGTATTCGAATCGATGGACACACGTGTTTTTGAGACAACGTGGCGCGCACTGCTTAGATCGATCCACTCCTTATGTCGAGTTGACCACTTCGCATCCATGAATTTCGCCTCGTTTGTATCGAATACTGTTATCCAGTTTGAATCAATCAACTCCGTGCATTTCGTATCAACTTTCAACGTCTAGTTCGAATTGAGATAAGCGGCTTAGCTCGTATCGATGGTGATGTCTCCATTCAATGGATGCGATTTTGATGGATACGAACCGAAGCTGCCTGATGGATTCGAATGAACACCTCGTTCATCGATTTGAACTAATCATTGGTCGACCGATAAGAAGTTCATGGATGCGAAGACCTGGCCATTTCGATCGATACGAAGCCGATGGATAAGAACCGAGGCATGGTGATGGATACGTGCCTATCAGTACGAAGTGTGGTCTACTGATGGATACGAAACAGTGCTCTAGGATGGATACGAACGATGGATTCGAACTTCTCTAAACTCAATGGATACGAACATACTGAGGCGATGCCAGCCCGATGGATACGAACCCGATGGATTCGAAATGGACATCTCCTCAACTATTTGATGGATACGAACATCGTATTTTTGCTAAATTGCATCGATCATATCTCGTTCATACGAACTCCGATTAACCTGAAATTTGAAACACTGGCTTTTATGATCTTGCTTGTCATGTCTGGTCAATTGTGGCCCGATCCGGACTTGGATAAAATTCATCAATATCCATAGCGAAGCAATGTATAACCAATCTTTGAGATGAGCTGTCTTTTGTTTTCGATCGATCTTTTGGTATCACGGGCTTTGCCAAAAAGCGGGATAACACTATACCGCTCAGCATTGTGGTGAGGCTATGCCGCTCGGCCTTGAGGTGAGGTTACGCCGCTCGGCCTTGAGGTGAGGTTACGCCGCGCGGCCTTGTGGTGAGGCTAGAGGCTATGCCGCTCGGCATTGTGGTGAGGGTATGCCGCTCGGCATTATGGTGAGGTAGCCGCTTGGCATTGTGGTGAGGTATGCCGCTTGGCATTGTGGTGATGCTATGTCGCTCGACATTGAGGTGAGGCTATGCCGCTCGGCATTGTGGTGAGGTTATGCTGCTCAGCATGGTACTTCGGTCAGGGTCGCACATCATTGGCGGCTTGGCATGGGTTGCTCGGCATGGTACTTCGGTCAGGGTCGCTCGACATTTAGGTGGTTCGACACTGGATGCTGGCTCGACATTTAGGTGGTTTTGCACTCGATGGTGGCTCGTCATTTGGGTGGTTCGGCGCTCGATGGTGGCTTGGCATTTGGGTGGCTCGGCCCTTAATGGTGGCTTGGCATTTGGGTGGCTCGGCCCTTAATGGTGGCTTGGCATTTGGGTGGATCAGCACTCGAAGGTGGATCATGTTACTTCGAGTCGCTGAGCATATCACTTTGGAGCAGTACCATGGTTACTTCAGGTTGGCCTATGTAGGACTTGGGGTCGGTTTAGGTGAAGGGTGTGAACTCGACCGAAGTCTTAATGGGCCTGTATCACATGAGAAGCCCAACTACCTAGTTTTGCCTATAAATACAACACGTAGAGCTTCTGAAAAAGGGATCTTCTTCCAGCTCTCTGACTTTCTATTTTCTAAGGCTAAGCTTACTCTGCCATTTTGTAACTGTAACCGATTCTTACATCAATAAAAAGTAAATTTCTAGAGTGGACATAGGCCGAAGTTAGCCGAACCACTATAAAATCTGTTGTTCTTTACTGCTTTCATTTTAATTTTGACTGCTCTTCACATTATTACTCTCCAATAAATTCTACCTGTGAGTTGTGAATGGTATTTGGTGCTTTCGCTTGGATTTGGGTGTTAGTGACCATTTTTGACGTTAATATTTTGGTGCTTTCACTGAGAAGGCAAGCAATCGGGAATTTTGGAGCTAGGAACTTGGATTCTAGAAGGCAATGGCTAGGCCATCGACAAGGAGGCAAGTGACGGAAAGAATCAATCAGGAGGGAAGTCAAGAGGCCTCCTCTGAAGCTGGAGCAGGTCAAACATCCATCTTTATCACTAGGGACGAGATGTAGACGATGCTGAAAAGGCAGGAAGACATGATACAGAATCTACATCGACAGGTTGGACATGTTGGAGCACAAAGTCAAGTAAATGGACTAGCCGCGGCTGCTGGCATTACATAACAAGGAACCAGAGCTATAGAAGTCTCTAGAGGTCAACACCAGAACCAGGCTAGAGGGATTCAAGGAAATCAGCAAAGGCTCGGGGGCAGAGCTCCAGGATTGGACATTGGGAGTGCGGTGAATGAAGCTCATCAAGCAGGGACCAACGTGAACGTAAATGACCAACATGAAGAGTACTACCCGGGGTACCCCCCAGGACATGGGGGCAAGGAAGAGATGCAAATAGGGGACTACCTCTGGATGGAGATGAGCGGATGGCTGGATTAATTAGAAGGATTATGAGAGGAGGATTGTCAAGCGGAGGCTTAAAGGAAGTTTGCCAGAGTCTGTTCACTCCGAATATCAGAAATGTAAGGAATCCTCCAAAGTTCTAGTTACCCATGCTGGATCCTTACGATGGGAAATCAGACCCAACCATACTTATTACTAGATATATCAGGCATATGGAAGTGCTGGGGGCATCCGAGGAAGTAATGGCACGATGCTTCCCTCTATATCTAACAGACTTGGCTGTGCTTTGGTTCACACAACTAGAGAATGGATTATTCAAAACATGGGGTTGCGGAAGGCACATAGTTTAAGGATTCTTTGGCAAGAGATCCACCAAAAGACCCTAGAGAATTCTATCATGAAGCTGAAAGGTTCATTCAGCTAGAGGATTCATGTGCCGAAAGGCAAGAAATAAACGCCGTGCAAGGCGAAGGAACCTCCAAGGAACAAACTGGAATAGACAAGGGAAAGCGGAAATAGGATAACAGATACAATGGTCCTGACAAACAGAAGAAATTCCGAGAACCCAGATTCAAACAATACGCTGACTTGATGGCAAACCTGGAATGGATTTACACGGAAACTCGGGGGCACCTCCGCTATCGAAAACCACCCAGGAGAGATCCCATGGAACGGGAATGTAGAAGTGGAAAGTATTGTCTATTCCATAAGCTGGAAGGGCATGCTACTGACGAATGCCGCCATTTGAAGGATGAGGTGGACCGCCATTTGAAGGATGAGGTGGAAGAGAATGTTAGAAATGGTATATTGCCACAGGATGTGAGAAATAGGACAGCGGCCATAGGACCTGAACAATTCCGCCTCCACCTAACAGAACTAATCCAGGATCGAGATCACGACTCGTCATCAATTGGTCATAATAGCAAGGGCCAAGTTCAGGGCTTGAACTTTGATTAATTATAAAACCAAATTCTTAGATTTTATTTCAATATATAAAACGACTATTCTGCTTACACATGTACGAGAACCAAAGAGATCCCCAGGCATGCTTTGAGATGGTAATAAACCTCTTTGCCCAAAGAGGCAGTATCAAGATTTTTCCTTTGTTTGTGATTGGACATTTAGAATTTGAATTTAATAAATGAACTTGAATTTCGTAAAATAAACCTTTGAATGGAGAGTTAAAGGATAAATATTGGAAGTCAATTTGAAATTAATCGCTTTATGACCCGGCCCGGAGAGACGGGATCCGGAGTGCAAGAAGTAAGTTGCTTCGCCGGAGAGCGACGGGATCAACTTACTTAACGTCATTCCCCATTCACCGATGAGTGATTGGATCGGGGTTCGATAAGAGCCGAAGTGGCTGTGATCGGCCTAGGATTTAGGATATGGCATCGCTTAACGTTGAGAGACACTGAATCAGAGTGCAGGGAGTGACGCTGCTTCGTCGGAGAGCGACAGGACCGGCTCACTCAACACTATTTCCCCTTCGTCGGAGATTGACAGGATAGGATCCAGTAAGAGCCCGGAGAGGCTATGATCGGTCTACGATGACCAAGACATCGCTGTATGCTCTCGATGGGGCCAGAGTGCAAGGGATAGAAAGCAGCACCGGCGCACGACAGGATCTTTCTATTCGATCGGTAAGTTTGGAATGGACTTAGCAAGGGTCCGAAGTGGCCATCAATGGTCCAGAGAGGCCATAGGATTGGATTATTGATTTCCATAAGTTGGAATGGATACTGATCCGGCTTCGAACAACCACGTACTTGATTGAGAATACTATAGCTATGGACAAAACATGGACTTCGGATATGGGATTGAGACTGCTCAAAACACACCTTCTCATAGCAAGACATGTTTTAGGGGGCAAATGTTAACCCGTCTTTTATTAAGGCCGTAAACAAACGGATTCAACCTAAACAACTTCACGACTATCGAGGCTGAAATATGATGGATTCGATTTAAAGGGATGGAGTTCCCTGGATGTGCCGCTCGACATTGTAGGGAGGATATGCCTCTCGGCATTGAGGCGAGGTTATGTATGCCGCTCGGCATTGAGGTGAGGTATGCTGCTTGGCATTGAGGTGAGGCTATGCCGCTCGGCATTGTGGTGAGGGTATGCCGCTCGGCATTGTGGTGAGGCTATGTCGCTCGGCATTGTGGTGAGGGTATGCCGCTCGGCATTGAGGTGAGGGTATGTCGCTCGGTAGTGCGGTGAGGCCATGCTGCTCGGCATTGAGGTGAGGTTATGCCGCTCGGCATTGTGGTGAGGTTATGCCGCTCGGCATGGTACTTCGGTCAGGGTTGCTGGACATTGACGGCGCGGCATGGGTCGCTCGGCATGGTACTTCGGTCAGGGTCGCTCGGCATTTAGGTGGTTTGGCACTCGATGGTGGCTCGGCATTTGGGTGGTTCGGCACTCGATGGTGGCTCGGCATTTGGGTGGTTCGATGCTCGATGGTGGGCCGACATTTGGGTTGTTCGGCACTCGATGGTGGCTCGACATTTGGGTGGTTCGACACTCGAAGGTGGATCATGTTACTTCGAGTTGCTGAGAATATCACTTCAGGGCAGTTCCATGGTTACTTCAGGTTGGCCTATGGAGGTCTTTGGGTCGGTTGAGGTGAAGGGTTTGAACTCGACCAGAGTCTTAATGGGCCTGTATCACTTGAGAAGCCCAACTACCTGGTTTTGCCTATAAATACAACACGTAGGGCTTCTGAAAAAGGCATCTTCTTCTGGCTCTCCGACTTTCTATTTTCTAAGGATATGGTTACTCTACCATTTTGTAATTTAAACTAATTCTTACATCAATAAAAAGTAAATTTCTGGACTGGACGTAGGCCGCAATTAGCCGAACCACTATAAAATCTGTTGTTCTTTACTGCTTTCATTTTAATTTGACTGCTTTTCACATTATTACTCTCCACATAAATTCTATCTGTGAGTTGTGACTGGTATTTGGTGCTTTCGCTTGGATTTGGGTGTTAGTGACCATTTTTGACGCTAACACATCCTAATCAAAGTAGCTAAAAAGATAATTGAAAAAAAACAAAGTTAATCAATTATGTTAATTTAATTAAATCGTATTTCCAGCTTACTCCTCCTCTCTATTTTCTTTCTTTCCTTTTATATGCTAGAACTGTTGTAAGGTCTATTACTTTGCTTAAGATTCTAGTAATTACTATCATTCACCAGACTTTTAGTCTGACCCACTCCCCTATTTTCCCCTTTCCCCTCACAGACAATCAGGGGAAAGGAAGATAGACCGTAGCTTCTTGATGAATTTTGAATAGAATATTAAGTTTTGGGAATTTTTTTTATGGATTTGGAATAAAAGAAATCAATTTGAATATTACAAAACATTATTTAAAAGTGGTATTTAATTATAGAAAATTATGAAATGGTTATTATAAGTAATAATTGGTTTTACAAGCTATTTTTATAGTTTTAAAATATAGGGATGAGTTTTTGAAAGTTATTTATGATTATCAAAATTCTTATTTAGATTCATAAAAGGTTGAAAAATAATTATTTTAACAATTTAAAAAATATATATCTATGTATGTATGCGTGTATTAAATATATTTATATTTCTTTTTAAACAAATCTATGTTTTATAGTTATTTTATTTCTATGTAATGAGAAATATAAAAAAATAGATTAGTAATATCGTCTGGCATGAGACTTTTAGTAATACTTTTTTGGATATTCCTTCGACTTGTTATATAGAATATTATGAGTGTAATTTACAGGCATTTAGTAAATGTTCGAGGAACACCGGGTGGCATAGGATGCTTGAACTGATACTTGTTTGATTACTCTCTATAAGTAGATGTCACTCAGTTGGATTAAGTCTATTAGGTATTATATTTATGGTGATGGGAACTAAGATTGAGCAGGCTGAGAGGCATAAGTGTGTCTTTTTTGTGCATACTCCTATTACATGATGAGAAGTAAACCAGATTAGCTACTATCCATCCTTGCGGCATAATTACAGGTTTTCTCCTATAAATCTGTGATACACCTTTTGATGTATATGGCTTAGAGCCATTGCTCTCGAGTCACATAGGCAAGTAGTCAGTTAACATTGGGGCACTTGTAGGGTCATGAACATTGTATACTATTTTCTTGCAATTGATGGATATTAGGTCACGATGGTTGTCGAGGTAACTAGGAGTATCAATAAAAGCA
Source organism: Allium cepa (assembly GCA_030765085.1). Taxonomy (NCBI): domain Eukaryota; kingdom Viridiplantae; phylum Streptophyta; class Magnoliopsida; order Asparagales; family Amaryllidaceae; genus Allium; species Allium cepa. Next base: position 942,187,089 of record CM060945.1, on the reverse strand, counting down.
TGTAAGGAAGGATCCTAAAGCAGGATAGGGATAATTATAGACACATACTTATTCACCTATATGGGATAATTATATATACTATCGAAAACCGATTGGTTCATTTGTTGAGGCCGATGCCAAAATAGTTATTTATGATTCCGACTGCATATAGGACTGAAAATCCAATTGACTACCTACGATATTGAAAGTTGTGTACGATATTAGAGGTATAAGAGCCCGTATGATTATTCCATTTATGGAGGGCTAAGTTGATTACTATGAGGTTGCTAGTCTAGATTATCATGGCGTGATTGTAGATCTCTTTGATTATTCATTGGTCCGTGTGTCCATGTAGTTGTGTGACCCTATACACATTAATTATATTGCTATTGAGGATAGATAGAGATGATGAGGTCATTGAGTTAGCCCCTGTGCTTATCTTTTTCCTATTTATCCGAGGGATGACTCAGGCTACCGCAGGTATACTATATTTATATTTCTTGTATGTTTTGTTTGAATGATTGTTTGTTTATTTTTATAGGTGTCGAGTATGATGAAACTTGGGTATGTCTACTTTACGATTATCTGGGAGACACTCATGGGCATTACTAAGAGCATGTCCTAAGTTGTTACTGATCTCTTTTATTGGTAGATAGTTAGACAAATGTATATACACGCTTAGCATTATGTACTTTGTTATGTAGTTATGTTATTTGCTTGTCCATAGTAGTTTTATGATGTGATGTTAAATTTGCGATTTACTGGCATGTGCAGCTTAGACATAGTTTGACCTGTATGTTATTTATGTATTACTCGGGTTAATGGAAGACATTTTAGGTTCAGGGTCAAGATGACCACTATGTGGACGTCGGGCATAGATGGAGGATATAGCATTATATATAAAAATCATTATGTATTGAGTCGTCTCTTGTATGTATAGCACTGAGTTGAATATTGGGCATACATTGTATCTGTTTTCGAGATTGTGGGATTTTGACCTATTTATACCTGCTTAGACGTGTGTTTATTCCTATTATATATTATCTGTACATTTTATGACTTGTGTTCTCTGATATTTATTTTATATTGTGTATTGTTCTATCCTAAAAACGAACATGTTTATTGCTTTGTGCCGATACCGTGTACGTGTAAGTAAGTTGATATTTATGATTTGAATACGTACTAATGTTAGTCGAAAGAAGTATTCATGTGTAACAGCCCAATATCGCCTTATTCTCAATATGATTAGATAGTATTAGCTTGTAATACTCCTTAGTTGTACGGGTATAAGGGTAGGGTGTTACATTTGGTATTAGAGCAGGTTTAGAACAATATAGAGTGTAAAAGACGTAATTCTTGACCTTAGATAAGACTTTGAGTCCCTTTCCCCTTGGGTGTGTTGGGTAGTTACTATGTAGAAAGGGATAGTAGGAGTATATGTATGTATTTATTATACGGTGATTACTGAGGTAATCATCGAGGGACGTATTTGTATTTTCTTGCTATATAATGTTTTTCACTTCTACTATTAATGTTGTAAATCTTTGTATAAGACAAAGAGTAGTTCATAAAAGTGTGAAGGTAGAAGTTGCAGCTCCTACTTGTAGTATCGGCTTTATTGACGAATATTAGACCTTCGTGTGGCTTTGAATAATATAATCTGATTTTTTAAGGATCAGAGTGCATAGCGAAATTTGATGGATCACTTTCCACTGAAGAGCATTGTCATTTTATTGTTTGATTAGTTAATCAGTGCTTTAATTCTTTATGTGATTGCATCAATTAATGGATGCTTTGTTTGGGGATCCATCTTGAGTGTGATATTCAGTAAGAGAACTCAAGGCATGTGTCGCCTAAGTTTTGATATTTTTAACCTAGTGGTGTCTTCGATCGTGAAATCACCGTAAGGAATAATGGAAATCAATTTCACATAAAATAAACCAATTTATTTTCAGGTAAACTTTTAAAATGTGATTAAAATAACTATGAATTTTTTTGTTTTATGGATGGTTGACTAGTGATGTTTGAATTTTTATAAGTAAAATATTTTAATTGCATTCTTATAAATTAATTGTAAGTGCTTTAAAGGAAGTAAGTATATTTTGTATTAAGAACTTTTTCGATTAAAGGTATAAATTCTAAATGACATTAGAAATGTTTTAAATTTGTAAACAATTATTTTATATTGGAGATATTTTAAAATATATAAAGATATTTATTTGAAGAAATTTTTGAAAATGATTTTGTGTTAATTTGCGCATTGGGTGCTTTAAGAATTCTGGTTGATATGCCCGATCAACATTATCTATGGGGATTCCTAAACATTAGAATGAGATATATGGACACAAAAGTTATAAAATATTTTGGAAAGCGTTGGATTTTTTTGTAAAGTTTTGAGAAGTGATATAATACTTTGAAAAGATGTAAAATATTTTGACCTCTGTTGAAATCAATATTCTCAATGGATATTTTGAAGGAAGTTATATTTGATGTTTTGAATATTTGAATGATACGTAGATTCTTTTGAGATAAGCAAAGTGTTTAGAAACTAGAGAATTATTGTTTTGAAAAAATAGATAATTTGAAGGGAAATATATGTAATATTTAGTGACACACCATAATTTATACCCAATACAAATTATGAATATTCGAAAGGAAAGCTCCTTGGATTGTAATTCCAAGACCTATTAATTTTTTTCTACCAAGAGCTTTAGCGCCAGGATCAATATCTGAGAACTAGAAATCCAAGAGCAAGAGAAAAGATTTCGATTAAGATCAAGAAAATTGTCAAATTAAGACAATAAGCTTCGCCGAGATCGACAACTACCAAGACTAAAGACATTTCAATGAGTATCAACAATCATCGACTTAGATAGCCCTAGAAACAAAATCAACGACCAAGACAAACCAAAGAAATCGAAGGAACTATATATAAAAGTGCACATCATCAATCCATGTCAAAGTACTCACAACGAGATAATGTTAAGTGTTTGAATCCGAGCAACCTACAGCAAGGCAAGTCATCAATCCACATGAAAGCCCCTGCACCAATGGGATTTGTTATAAATAGAGGACCACGCGCTGCTAAGAAAGGGTTGACTGGAGATTTTCTAACATTCTACAATTATTCCATATTCCTTTCTCTATTTAGAAAGCTTTAATCAAAAGATCATTAATGGCAGACTTGTAATAGAAGTACTTGTACATCAAATTAAGGAATAAAAGCTTATGGCAGAACCTTCAAAGTGGACGTAGGGATCTCATTCCCGAACTACTACAAATCCCATGTCTCCTTGTCTTTCAGTGCTTATCATCTGCATAGTTTTGACGTTCATTCAATTTATCTGCATCCTTTCTGAATAAGATTCCGAAAGCTTTGGAGTGTTACTGAGATGAAAAATATATCTAACATTTTTGGCACTAGAAGGAGGTCCTCTAACCTTCGGTCTTTCTAATCCAGCGAGCTCAGCATAAACTCAGAATCTTCCTCTCCGAAGACACCTCCTCCCCCACCCAAGATGAAGGAATCGAAGAACTGCACACAAATAAAGAAAATCCAACGGACCAAACAAATTAAACTGTTAATGAGGAAACTGCTGCCCCAGTCCTCACTGAAAGAGAGTTTCAACAAATGATGTGAAGTTCGTTTCTGACTCAGCGCATTGCCTAAACAACTACCAAAACATAGTTAAGAACCCTTTTGCTCTTTATCTCAAGAATGCAGGGGAAATGTATCAAAGGTTAGTTAACCAAACGTTTACCAGGTGGATATGTCAAAATGTAGAGGTATATGTTGATGACATGTTGGTCAAACCCAAACGATTAAAGAATCATGTCTCGGATTTAGCTGAAATGTTCGATGTCCTTTGAAAGTACCAAATGAAGCTAACAATGAAAAATATACCTTCGAAGTATAATCCGAAAAATTCCTAAGTTTCATAGTAAGTGCTAGAGGAATCAAAATGTTGGGATCAGATAATAGCTATAACAAATATGAAGGCTCCAACTAATAGAAAGGAGTTAATGAGTTTAAACAGAAAGATCTCCATCCTGAACAGGTTCATAAGTCGATCAATCGACAAAGTGTTCCCTTCTTTGACCCCTTAAAGAAGCATGTTACTTTCAAATGGACAGACAAATGGTAGAAGGCATTCGAGGACCGACAAAAGCATTTAAGTTCTCTTCCAGTATTATCAAAGTCAATATATGGAGAAGCTCTTTCCTTTATTTGGTCGCCTTGGGCCAAACCATAAGTTCAACCTTAGTTAGAGATAATGACGGAATCTAGAGATCGATATACTATGTAAGCAAAAGGCTAGGTCCATTTGAGAAGCACTACCCAGCAATTGAAAACTCACTTATAGCTTGGTATTTACAGCAAGGAAACTTCGGCTATATTTCCAAGCCCATCCTATTAAAGTCCTTACAAATCAACTGCTTCGGTAATTTTTTTGGTAAACTAAAAACCGTGGGGAGATTAATTAAATGGGAAATACAAGTCAGCCGGTATGGGATATCTTATGTGCCTAGGACAACAATCTAGGGTCAAGCGCTAGCCTACTTCATTATCGAATGCTCTTGTTTCGGAGTCGAAACTAGAAAAGAAGATAGCAAGGGTAAACACCTCTCTTCGCAAATTTATGAAGATGTAGACTCAAATAATCAAGGGGTAGGTATCAGTTATACCTTGGTAACCCCAGATAATCATCAGATTTCTACGTGATTAAGCTCACCTTTTCGATAACCAATAATACCGCAAAATATGAATCCCTATTCGCTGGATTAAGAATGGAAATTTCCACCATGATTTCATAGATTCGGATATATAGTGATCCCCAGATAGTAGTTAAAAAAATTATTCGTCACTACCAGGCCTGAGACCCTAGGTTAACCTTATATATTAAATAGGTAAAGCGGCTTCTTGAAGCCTACGAGAGTTATCACACAGAAAACATTCCAAGGGACCAAAACATTAGGGCCAATGCCTAAGCAAAATATGCAAGCTTGAAGGATGTAAGAGAGTTCAATTTCATTCTAGTCGAGATCTTAGAGAAATCTAGCATACAAGTACCAAAAACGTAACCCAAGCTTAGGCTGCTCGAGGTGAATCTATAACCCTACTAATAAATGAGGAAAATTGGATTTAACCTAAGATATTCTACATTCGGCTTCCACTAAAATGAGATGAATCAGAAAAAATGCACCAAGGTTCTGCATCATATGTGGAGTACTCTATATGATGGGATTCTTAACTCCGTACTCTTGATGTGTAACCATCTTGTAATGTAACAGTTATTGAAAAAAGCCCATGATGGAATTTATGGGACCATTGTGGAGGTTTGAAGTTGACAAAGAAAATACTCAGGCAAGGCTTCTATTGGCCGACACTGAATCAATACACATTGGAATTTTTTGAAGAAATGTGACAAGTGTAGTTTTATGAAAAGGTGTCGAGAAATCCTCCCAATGAGTAAGCCCCAATGATGAGTCCATGGACCTTTGATATCTGGGGCGCGATCTCATTGGTCCTTTTCCAATTGCTAAAGGTGGAACAAAATATGCTATAGTTGTTATCAACTACTTTACAATGTGGGTTAAGGTAGAACCTTTAGCTACCATAACCTCTCATCGGGTAATAAAGTTTGTGATAAGGAATATTGTATCCAGATTCGGCCTTCCATATAAAATCATTATGGACAAGGGTCTTAATTCAAGAGCCTAGAATTTGCAGAGTATTTCCAAGATCATGGTACCATCAAGAGTTTTTCTTTACTAGCCCATCCACAAGCAAATGGAGCTGTAGAAGCAGCTAACAAAACTATCAAAGCCCGTTTGAAGAAAAGATTGAACAAAGCTAAAGGCAATTGGGAAGATGAATTGCCTTTCGTTTTATGGGCATATAGGATAAGCTCTAAGACCTCAAATGGACAAACTCCTTTCTCCCTAGTCTACGGCTTTGAAGCTATGCTCCTACTTGAGCTAGAAATTACATCTTACTGAAGGTTTTATTACAATATGCAGTAGAATGTAGAACTCTAAAAGGAGTCATTGGACTTGTTACCCGAACTAAGGGACCAAACTACTTTGAGAATAGCAGAATATGTTCGAAGGATGATCCAATACTATAATCTGAAAGTTCGAACTAGAAAATTTGAGAAATGGGACCTCGTCCTCCCAATGATAATGCCAAACACCAAGGATACGGTAGATGGACCTCTCGGTCCAAATTGAGATGGACACTTGACAATTGATGGTGCCATCTCTCTAGGAACATATAGATTTAACTGGCTAGATTGCAATATAATACCTCAGACTTGGAATGTTGAGCTAAAACACTATCATAGTATGAGGTTGATGCTTGAGTAAACGTTTTATCGATAGTTTGAGACAATGATTAATATTTCAGCCGTATTGGGTGTACGACACAAAACATCAATCTTATTAAGTATTAAGCACTTCAAATATTGAATCAAAATGTTTTAGTTGTGATTATTATCATGATCAAGCATTATCATGCAATTTCCAAATACATCAAAATATTTTAGCCGTGATTATTGACGTAATCACGCAATATCACGCAGCTTCCAAAAATGCATTAAAATGTTTTAGTCATGATTATTACCATGATCTAGTAATATCATGCAACTTTCAAAAATACATCAAAACATTTTAGTCATGGTACTACTGTGATAAAGTAGCATCATGCAAGATTCAAAGCCATGCTTTTGCCTCCGGCCAAGTTAATTATGTCGCCTTACAACAATCACTTAGTTTCACCAAGTAAACGATTTTGCCTTATGGAAATTACTTAGTTTCACGAAGAAAATGATTTTTCCTTAAGGCAATTACTTAGTTTCACCAAGAAAATGATTTTGTATCACTGCAATTACTTAGTTTCATCAAGCAGTTGATTTTTCTTGACCGCAATTACTTAGTTTCACCAAGTAAATGATTTTCCCTTACGGTAATTACATAGCTTCACTAAGTAAATGATTTCGCTTCATGGAAATTAGTTAGTTTCACCAAGTAAATGATTTCACCTCATGCAATTAAAATGACTCGCAAATTAATCACTTCAATTTTTTTTAAAATATTCAAATATAAGATTTTTTTTAACATAAATGATAATTTTTTGAACAATAAATAATATTGGTAATCTTATCTTAATAAATCTTCAGAAAAATATATACCTTTGAAGATATATTGATAAAATGATCGAAAACCGTTTTATTAATAAACAGCTCTTAGACCATCCGACATCATGCACAGAGCTGGCTATACATATCCATTTATATATATATGAGTGAGAATATGTAATAAATTTATTTATTTTATTTTTGAAAATAAAATCTCTTTATGACATCATCAATGATATCACTATATTAGAATAAATGATTTTTGAAATTAAATTAAGTTTAAATGATATAATATTATTTTAATTATTAAATAAGCCCTTATAATTATTATACAATGATAGAAAATTTATTATTAATGTTTTTTTACAAATATATATATATATATATATATATATATATATTGAATAAGAAGTGTAAATATGTTTGGTTATCGAAATTGGAATCCATAATGATTCAACGTAGAAAAGTTTTGCAACATTGTGAATCATTTGAGATATACATATGAAAACATACATGTACATATACATGAGCACATATACATATACAAGTATACTTATACAATTACATACACACACACACATCTATTAAAAAATATCTATGATATTTTCCTGAAACCTAACCCTTAAGTATAACCAAATTCAACATCTTACATCTTAAGTACAAGCACATGACCACACATATGGGGGCATGCTCGGACGAGAATGATAAAGGAAGAGGGGGGAGTAGTGATGATGACATAGTGATGTGTTTGCATGAAAATATCATGATATTTCCATCCTTACATTTGCCTATAAATAGCACCCACCCATCTTCACTTAATTTACACCTCTTCATCATAAAATTCTTAAGCTCTTCACCTTCTTCTTTTCTACACTAATGGATTCCATAGACTAAGAAAGAAAACATTGCAAAATCAAAATAAAGTTATGCAAAAATCAATCAAAATCTATACCAATTCAAATCGAAGTTCAAGCTAGTGATCTCTTCCTTCTCCTCCACCTAGGCAGTGTGAAACCAATCCCTCCACCACCATTTTCCAAACAAGGACAAGTCCTTCCAAGCCTCCAAAACTAAGGATGAACCCCCTAGGAGCAATTGTACTAGTAGTCATGAGCTCCGATTTCGAGGTAGCGGAGCTATAACTGTTTTAATGTTAGTCCGATCGAAAATCAAGTGAGAAAATATATACATAAAATGATGTGATATGATTGCTATGGATGTTTACTATGCTATGATCATCATGATTGGTTGTATTAATATAGTTTTTTAATTGTGTAGACACGTCACGTTAAATACATGTTGATATTACACAAGGAAATCTTTTGGAATCAAGTTATAAAAGTTATGTTGAACCATTAAATCCCTTTAAAATGGTTTATAAATGTTTTAAAACCCTAAAACCTAATTTGGTGAAGTTTGGACAAGTTATGAAAGTTGAGTCAAAAATAGACACGTCGCATAACGGCAGTTCGTGATTTCGCACCTTATAAAGTTAAATCCATTTACGCAATTGATTCTTAATTGAAATTATTTATAATAAGAATTTTCTGAACTCTTATAATCATCGTTTTCAAACAAAAGAAAAGGATTAAGATTTTGTTTAGGAGGTTTTGAAATATGAGCAAATCAAATTTTCAAAATAGTCATGGTTTGGCAGTTCAGAAACCTAAGCGATAAATCCTTTATAAATGATATTTTTAATTCTTTAAAAACATAGACTAAATTCTAAAAATAATTGAAAATGTTCTAAAAGAGATTTGAGTTATAAAAATGAATTTCTAAATGATCAAAAAGCTGTTTTGATCAAATAAGCCTTAAAAGCACTATTCGCAGCACTTTTAATGACTTTTGAAATATGGTTTTAAACTTAAGTATTCTTTCCAAATTTTTATAAATGTTTTCAAATAAATAATTATGTATTTTAAATATGATTTGAACGTTTTATATTTTATTTTAAAAGAGTTTAAATAAATGATTTAAAGCAAAGCTGTTATAATTACGTGATTTAATCTTGTCTTTAACCGCCGAGGAGTAGACTGGATTTTTAAATACTCATGAGATATGGATATGCGGTGCTTAAACAAAGGGGATGTTCAAGAGCAACCGGTGCCCTAACTTACCTAGCCTATTTCCTGAGCGAGGAATATATATGGCTGAAATGTCAGAAACGAGGCAAGTATAAAAGATTTAATTTTTTCAAATTTAATGCAACTTGGATTGTATTGAAATAATCTTCTTATACTTGGTATTAAAGTCCAATGAGGGAATTTGTTCTATCCCTATGAATTAAAAAGGTGATTTAACCATTGTTCGATGGATAGTAAAGGTTGAATGCAGAAATTGATGTTGAGTAGAATTACTATAATTTCTATCGACCCTTTTTACTCAAAAAGATTTTGCAATGTGATTTATGAGAAACAATTTTGATTTGGTAGTTTCAAATTTAAAGAAAGATTTGATAATTTCATATATGCGAGGAAAGAATATGGCTTACAAATTTATATCTTTAAAAGAGATAAATTATTTGATAAATGATATCAATAAATGAAATGATAATCACCTTTAAACCTTAACATCTTTTTATCGATGATTGGTTCGAAGGAACCAGGGTCGATTTTGGGTAATCCATATCAAAAAACCACATCAAACACAATTATCAGTTTGAAATTCATTCTTGGATCTTCGTATGCAAGGACTACTCGCTACTAATCTTAGGGTTAATTCCTGATAAGATGTGGTAGGAGGGTACCTTCGATTTATCTTGTTCCCAGAAAACTTATATGGACGAATGTCTGACATTGCATTTCTAAGATCACACTGCGTTGATCTTTACAAATGTACATATATTTGGTGGTGTAGGAGATAAATCTTATGCCTAACACCTTTCTATTATGTACGAGCTCGGATGTTGTACTTTTGTTGAAATCAATAGGGCATTGTTGGAAATGGCAATGTGGCATTTTAAGTGAAAATGTTCTAAGAAAGGAGTTGCAAGGCGCAGAAGCAGTAGCAAGGAACCGTCTCTCCTATGGTTCAAAAGTGTATTTGTTACAATTGCCATCAGCCGGGACACTAGAAAAACAAGTTCCCATTAATGAAGAAGGGAGAACATATCAAATTTTGTGCTATAAAGAATGAGCCTTCAACCTCTAAAGATGTGAAGGGCAAGAGAGTCCTAGAAGGTAATTTTTGTGTTAATGATATTTCAGTTGGAGTATTATTTGATACTAGGGCTTCCCATAGTTCTATTGCTAAGAAATTGGTTAATAAGTTAAATCTTACACCAGAAATAGTAGAGACCCCTATCCGCGTATCTAATTCCATAAGTGATACGTCCAATCTTTGTACGATCTATGTAAATGTGCAAGTTACCTACCAAACTACCAATTCTTATGCAACCTTTTTATCCTTTTCATTGGGTTTGATATTTTTATCGGATTGGATTAGCTGTCCAAATATAGCGATATTCTAGACTGCAACAATTGAATGATTATGTTAAAAGCCATGACCCAAAGGGTGTTTGATCAAATAATATGTGAAGGACCTAGTCCAGTAAGAGACAGCTTCATGTATGCATTAGATTCATCTCAAATGAACTTGGAAAGAATATCGATTGCTAAAGAATTTCAAGATATTTTCTAGGAAGTAAAAGTTTGCCCCGGCATCGGGAAATTGAATTCCTTATTGACTTAATCTCTAATGCTAGACCCATTATTCATCATATTTGTAGGATGCGTCCAAAAGTGAAGATTAAGTTGGAAAAACAAAAATATGAATTATTGAGGAAAAAATGGGTTAATTAGACCAAGTTGCTCAAGTTGGGGCGTATTTGTGGTTTTTGTGGCAATGTCCGATGGCTCCCATAGACTGTGAGTACACTAACTAGACCTAAATAAGCAAACAATTAAAAACAAGTATCCTCTACTGACTACAGGAAAAATGACCTTTCGTAGCGTTTTATAAATGTTGTAACATACTTTAACAGTGTTACGAAGATCGCTGTCTAACAACATGCTGTAATAGGGCCAAGATATATTACAAGATTTTAAAAATGCTGCCACAAAAGCAAAGTATTGCAGCGTTTCTGTTTTTACAGCGTTTTTGTAACCGTTGTGATATGTCCTTACCCATTGCTTCTTATCCTATTAGACAGCCTTCATAGAAACACTGTGAAAGTGTTTCACGACATTTTGTAAATGTTGTAGACTAGATTTTATCTACGTAAAGTAAGCACTGTGTATGGCTTTGTATTTTACAGCGTTTTCCTTGTAGCCTAAGTAGTAATTTATTTTCCGCGTTTTTCACTTTCACAGCTCCTATAAAACATTGTTATATATCAGATTACCACAGTTTTCTTCCTCCTGTCTATAGCCATCTGAAATTCACTGTACTCTTTCCACATTACAAACAACTCCCACCACCTATAAAATTTTATATCTAATAACATTAGTTAATTAAAACAATAGAAATAAATATAATCTTCACATATTATATTAAACATAACTAAAAGTTGCACCAACTTCATACACAAAATAAGCAATAATCAACATTTCATACATAACGTTGTAAGAAAATATGACAGTAACATGCTTTTACAGAAATAGCATATTAATTGAAACAGAATATGAGTTGTGTAGAGTCCAGGCTAGTCCTCTTCAACAATTCATTGTCCATTGGGTCAACCAAATTACATGAGCATGCTCACTTTGAAACTGCTAAAATTAAAAAAAAAACATGTTAATAGTTAGTTCATGCATAAAAATACAACATAACTGAACATTTCATTTCTATTGTCTATCTGATTGACCATTGGTACAAAATAACTCTGCTCAATTTAGTAAGGTTGCAAGCATTATGCACTATCAGTAATCCAAACAGAGAAGTGTCTGTTCTTGAGGTTTGCATTCCTCTGGGTGAAATAATTAAATAGAAGAATAATGCACCAAGAAAAATAACACATTCAAGAGAGGTTATCATGCCCTAATCAATTTGAACTACTCCTGCCTTTTGGCATCCTTTCGATTTTCGAACACTATGACAAAAAAAGATTTTAGACATTTCTTGTGCTCGACTTCCTTTATTTACTTTGGGAACCATAAGCGCTCCTCCATGATTAAGATAACTCCATAACACAACTATTGAATCTTTTAATCCATGTCTGTCTGTTTAAACTAACCAAAATTTTACAACAAAACCATACTGGCAAAATGTTATATAATCCTTATCACATTCGACCAGTCAACAGGTTAGTTCAAATTTGCAGTAATAAAAAAAGGTTAAACGCTCGCATTTCATTCTTCTTATTTTGCAAGTCTTTTAAATGCAAAAATGAGTAGATAATTGTCTTGTTGTTGTTGAAATAATTCTTCAATAGCCCATACAATCATATCCTATTAGTCATACAATCCCTATGCTCTACCACAATCATCTCACCAACCATCATCTATACATTGCATTTACAATTTTCATTAAAAAAATTACTGGTACAATTCATACTACTTTTTACCTCCTCTGCTTTCAATTTACATTGCATTTGCCGTTTCCTGTTTTATGTTATAGTTTTAATGCATTACACTACATTTTATGTTCATTTGAATTTGCATTTGATTTTATTGGTATAGTTACAATTCATTACAAAAAAATGGTTTCATTTTAGTTTGTAGTTGAGTTGGATTTACATTCATACAACAATATCAAATCCCCAAACGATTTGCATTTTTTGTTTACATTTGATTTTCTGTTCACAACCCACAGCTACCACTTCAGTGTATACCTTTTTTTAATTCCTAAACTCGTCTCATGTTCTGTCACATTCTCCATTAATCACCGACTTGCAATACACTTTAAGTTCATTTTGTTTTGAAGTTTTATAGCATCAAGCCATGAAAAATATATTCTAAGTTGTAGATATAAGCATAGCAAATTATATCGCAAGAGAAAAAAGATAATTCATACTTACTTGAAATTGATTCGGTTATAATATTTGCGGAAGGCCAAGCTATAATAGAACCAAGTGCATCTTCAATAAACTCAAAATAAGAAGTAGGTCTCCACAAAGGTGCGTTTGGAACTTTAATAACATCTACCCAAACTTTGACTGCATTTTCTCCTAGTGGAACAAAACGGACCAATGCTTTAGGGTCGGCTGAAGACACGCACCTTCGTCAATTACTTCTTTGGCTTCATGAACGCCGATCAACTAGCATTTAATATCTGTCTTGGAATTTGCGCTCTGCAACGCAACAAATGAAATCGTTTAAATCGGTTTTGGAAATAGAAGTGATCCTAAAAATAAAAGATTGTCAATGCATATGTTTGAATAAATTAGTACATAAAGTATACACATTACCATTGGAGATAATACAACATTTGTCGTACGAGTAGATGTTGTAGCATTAACATTCTCAACAATACATTTGTTTCTGGCTAAGCTATTTTGCTACCAATAGCTTCTCCAACATATGTCATACCAGCTGGTGGTCTCCACAAGAATGCATTTGATTTTTTTGCCTTATCAATCAAAATAAGCATGGTAGATGGTCCAAGAGGAATATTATTCACAAGCATACTTGGATCACTAGAGTAAAACCTTCCTTCAGCAACTAATTCTTTACTACCAATCCAATCAGACAACTTGCATTTGATATTTGTACTACTACTAGTACTCTATAAAAACAAATTAGTACATATGAAAACAAAATAAAGTATAAATTTTGCATATCAAATCATAAAGGTTCCGAATAAATAAATAAATAAATAAATTTACCATAATGTCATCTTTTTCAGAGTAAACCATCGTGTGCAAAACAACTCTATCAGCCGGCCATGCTACTATCTCATCCTTAACTTCTCTAATATGTGAGAACATCCTAGGTGTAGACCTCCATAAAAAATCATCCAATTTCTTTGGGATAACTATTAAAATTTTCATGGCTTTCGGTCTAAGAGGAATGTTATGTACAAGCTCTTCCGGGTTAGTTGAAAGAACTCTTCCTTCGGTAACTATTTCATCTATCCCAGTCCAATCAAATAAATCACATTTGGCTGTTGTTTTGTCATACTTGTTCTAAAATTAATAAAAAACAATAATGCTAAGTACTTAACTAAAATCCAAATTCAAATGACGTCACACGAATATATAAATAACTTTTACCACTTGTCATGCATACTCATCTTCGTTCCATCTTGGTTGCTGGATTAGTTGTGTACATTCATTTAAGCAAACAATAAATAAGTACATAATAATGGAAAGCAAAAAGCACAACAAAGAAGTGGAAATTGAAAAGCAGGTGCAAAATTAGACCAACGATCAGATATGTCTCTATATTATTGAAGATGAATTCAATGCTCCAAAATAAATTTATTTTATTGAGTATGTACCAAACTTAAAATGGACATTCCTTAACATATACTTTAGGTGAATCACAGATCAGAAGCAGATATATGGACTAATTTTTATGTACCAAATTTGAATAAAACCACCGATCAAGGTTGAAAATATTTAAAACAAAATAGCATGCAGAACATGTACAGTTAAAAACTAACTAAAAGAGCATATGTGCTTCTATTTAAGCATAAATCCTACCGATTTTGTAGCATTTGAACCATCTTCTTCAAATCGTCAACTCTATTTTGAAGCTGGTTTTTTTTATTAGCTTGTGACATAATAAGCTTGGTGTAGGTCATACTTCTTCCCATTCCTCTTAATCGTCCAGGTCTATCTTTTCCCAACACTACTGAAAGAGCATCTTCCCTCACGTTAGTTTTGGAGCTGGATTGCGATTCACTCCCAGTTTTTTTAATATTCTCCTGTAAATGGTAACATGTATTATAATTTCCAAAATTATCACTGTCAAATGTGATTTGGTAGTAATCAAACTGAAACCAAAACGCATACAATTGTATCTTTAACGACCAAGCTCACTGGTTTGCCATTTTTCGAGTGCGAGATCTAATCCAAACATGAGCTCTAGAAATGAAAGAGGGATTGGAACTCTCTTTTTTCTACAATAACAAAAATTGAATAAAACGATTGTCATAACTATAGAAATAGATGACATGACAAGTACAAATATTTAAAGAAAAATTCTCACCATATCTGCAACTAAACGAGCCATTCCCTTATGGCTGTATGTGTGTGGTACTTGCTTGTGCCTAAGAGCTTTGTATATGTCACTTTTTATATGAAATGAAAAAATTAAATCACATTAAATAATTAATTCATTCATTAAAAAAGGACCAATTAGATGTAATTTACCTTCAATTTTGAACTAGTTTTCAAGCTGATAAAATCATTCGACTCCGTCATACTTCCAATATTATCTGGTTTCAGTCGAAGCCTTTCCACCTCAGACTTTGCTTTTATTAATTGATTAACTACTCTACATTTTGAGCACCTAAAGATACACGCCATTTGCTAAAATATACGGACCTTTTTCCATTCCTCACCCAACTTAAATTTAACCTATAACAATTTGGAAACCAAAAACAAAGTAAGCACGTATATTTATACACACATAAAATATATAAGCATGCATATCATATTACAGTGTACATGGATACATTCGTATTACTACATGTACACTGTACAAATTTATTCCAAATAAATATTTCAATCATTTTGCAATAATATATCAATGGTTATATACGAAAAAATATGATACAATATTAAAATTTACAATAATATTTCCATCATTTTGCTAGTACTACACTACCTTCATGATTTCAACCTGGTTCATAGCTCATAGAGAGGAATAGACACATTCAGGAAACAACTGAATAATTACACACACCTTGTTATGAAAGATAATATAATAATTGTCACGTATGCAATCCCATAATGATTACATTAAAGATGAACGCAACTTACTAATGTAGTGTTTTACACAAATTAACATAAAAGTAATTCGCCCCACCTTATATTATTACTGCTTTTGTATTTCAGTAATTGGTCAAAAATAAACCACTTATAGTATTTACTATGTGTGCAATAGTAATTGGTCAAAAATAACCACATTGTCTATTAAAATTAACAGTTTATTACATGATAATGTATTTACTATGTGTGCAATATTTATGCAGACTATGTGTTACTGACTCTTGCACAATACAATAATATAAAGGAGAACTGGGCTACCTTGTTGTTGATACGCCTCTTGGGACTGGTGACATTCAACTCACATTGTTGCCAGGTTTATTATATATTTTTTGAAATATAAGAGTAAATATCTTATGTTTTCACTGTTTTCTCGTATTAATTTTATTCAAATATTTTCAGGTTGTCCATTGACAGCTGCAGTCATAGTTACCACCCCTCAGAAGCTAGCTTTCATTGACTTTGCAAAAGGAGTTCGTATGTTTTCCAAACTTAAGGATTTTTTTTGAGAAAAAAATCCTTAGTTATAGCAATTTCGAAACAATGCATGTTTTACCAGTTTTATTTTGATATTGATTTTTTTTCTTCTGAAGGTTCCTTTTAGTAAAATAATAATAATAACAATGAATTTACTATTTCGAAACAAGACTAAGTATTTGTTTGGGTCGAATTACCAAACAATGGCCATTGGATATTTTTTAGGTTGCTTCATTGATTAGCACAAGAAAGTCTTTCAAAAAATGCCTTATGCTCGATTCATTGGTCACTTAATACTTTTGGATACTATATTTCATGGGAATGTGTAATAATTTAACTATAATACCAAAGACTGCCATATTTATGTCTCTAACTAAAGAAGAGTTTAAGAATGAACCAGTATCATAAAATGTAATCGGTCTTGATTTGCCATAAATATGGTGATGTTGGGAGAAAAACGAGTCCTTGTACGGAAGTCTATAGGGAGCTGGGTTTTTACATATAAAAAAATTACATTTATATTAAGTTTTATTTTTGAATTATCTCTCATTGTTTCATTACCAAACTATGCAAGGTCGAGTAAATGAAGAAATACAAAAGTTGTGCCAAGTAGAAGTAATTGGTCATACTCTGGCATCACTCTAGATTTCATCATACCAAAATCAATGGCCATACTCTAATGCTCACTATATCAATATTTTTACTCAATATCAAATCGAAAAAGAATGCATCAAATATAATATTCAACTTACATTTCAAAAATATACATGAATGCAATCCCATAAAATAGCTTTCAACTCATCACCCAGTCGTCTCCAATCAGTAAGCATAACTAGAACATAAACTGGGAGGTTGGGCCATAACACACCCATTACCCATATTACCACAATATACGGTTTTGAGTATATTAACAACAACAGCTCCTTTATACTTCATTTCTTTCTAGCTAGAAACACAGAGGTGAAGGAAATGTATGTAGTGCTATACAAGCTAATATACATGAGAAGGTGAACATTTGAACAGGAAGGTAGTTATTTAATTCTGGAAATAATTTGTTAAATGAACAATTAAATGCATGAATAAAAGATAATAATAAAACATTATGAAAAATAAAGGTTTCTCTGATAAGAGTTCTAATGACTAACCAATCTGCATTTTGTATTCTTTTGGGATGATAACTGGTATCTAGATTTTCAAATCAAGTACTCTAGAATAACCCTTTAAAGGCCTTAGCATTTTATCACTTACCAGTTTGTTGAAGAAGATAACAATTATCGTTATCTTAGACAAAAGGCATGAAATTATTAGTAGAGTCAGGTATGCATATTGTTAACAAGGCAAAAAACACAAAAACTCAAGATAATCAATGATAAAGAGTGTGGCAAATATAAAAACTCAAAATTGTACATAAAATTTAATAACCATTGCTTACATTTTTGCATTAATTAACAATTTTTTTTTTACCTATGCACTACTCCTAAAAAACAACACATTTCTTGTTTATATCTTAGTTTATTACTGTTTGACAACTTTAACAATAAACAGAAGGATCCAAAGTGAAATCCTGGTTAGATTGCACATGTATTATCTGCTCGTTGAGATTGATAACATAGTCATGTAATAGGGTATTGACATTTTTTATAAACTTTGCATTAGGAATATAAATAAACAGATAAGCTGAATGAAAATGCAATACAAGGAATAAATTATGATGTATTTTCACAGGTAAAGTAGCGAGAGGGCAGTTGCTCAGAGAACATAATATATATTGAATTCACAGGAACCTAAATTAAATATACATGAAAATAGAAGTATCAAGTATAGCATCCCGCCTTTTTGGATAGTTTAAGCAGACACACATGTCGACTCAAACCAGACAGAAGGGCGGATTTATTGGGTAAATAAGAAAAAAATAGAGAAAAAAACAAAATAGAATCCTGCAACGAAATGATAAAATATAATAATCAAATAACAGTTCATGAAGTTGTTTACAAAACATTTGATTATACTTATATAACACGGAATCAGAGTTACACATATCAGAGATAAACAAATAACGATGCAGCGGAACAGTGTGATGCAGTGGAATAATATAGTAAATAATAATAATAAAATCTTCGTCTTCGTCCTCCAAAAATAAGGTCTTCAAATCCTGAAATGCTCAGGCTTACCTAAGCGAATTGAAAAGACAAAACACTCGAGTCAGAACTAAAAGATCTTATGTAAGTTAAATCAATGGTAAATAAATATGAGCGGAATGGCGTCAGAGATGTTTATGGGTTTGACATCTCTTATCCAATGTCTAGCGTGAGTGCAATAACTTAAGGTATGCTCGGGATTCACACCTCCTAAGGATTCGTTAAACTATCTACTATGTAGTAATATACGCTATTATAACAATGTCTATAGTAAAGTATACTATTAAAATAGCGTTAAGGCGTTTCCTCCTTAACACATTTTATAATGTCAACAGTTTATACAGTACCTTAACTCCTCATAAACTGGGGCCGCTAGAGGATGCCCCATAGGTACGATTAAAACAAACTCGTAGAAGGCATGCTAGGGTAGATGACACGACACAACTAGGAAATGCTAGGTTAGATATACCAATTACACTTCCGTACTGTTGGTAATGCATAGCTGCAATTACCACCTAACTCAAAACACACTCCCGAGTAAAAATCAAAGAGTGGCCACCAAATAAATCACAAAGTCAGAATATAGTATCGACGGAGTGTGCCTGATCGGAGGAATGACCTCACTTGTGTAGGATCTAGATTAACCCTAGAGGGGGGGTGAATAGGGTTATAGCAAATTTTCTCGAATTAAACACAGAAATATAATTGCAGAAATAAATATGCTGAAAAGTAAATCACACACAAAATTTACCCAGCTTCGGCAACCCCTGCCTACTGCTGCATTCCCAGATTTCTATTAGAATTAAACAGTATCACGCTTACAAACACTCTACTAGACTTGCAGACCCTTTTGCTCCCGCTCACAAACACTCTACTAGACTCGCACACCCAGCTCCCGCCTATAGAGTTTCGCTCACTCGCAAACACTGCTCCCGCCTATAGAGCTTTGCAAACTCACACACCCTGCTCACTGAACTAATTCTAAATAGACAATCTGACACTACCTAATGCCTAGGTGGTGATTTACAAATTCTTCGACTCGAAAAAAGAAAAACAACTTCAAAAATAAAACAGGAGCAAAAATTAAAATACGGACTTGAATGCGTAATTTTTGCTCAATTAAAAAATAAGAAAAAAACCCTCCAAAAAATTAAACCCTAAATAAGAGATTAATTCCCCTTTAATAATAAAGAAGGCCGGCCCCTTTATCTTTCAACCCGTTCTCTTTTCCTCTTTCTACTGTAACAATGATGGCCGATTTCTTTGTCGAATTAGGGCTTCGGCTTCTTTCGAATTAGGGCTTCGGCTTCTTTCGAATTAGGGCTTCGGCTCTGGATAATTGATACTCTTTGCTCGTGCTCGTTCTCTGATGTTTCGCGACTTGTTCTCTGATGATTCGCAACTTTGAGACTGTGAATTGTTCGCAGCTGCTTCTTTTGATGACCGAGTTTGTTAAATTGGTATGTATTACTTTCGTTTGCTGGTTTGATTGTTTGCCTTTTTCTCTTGATAACTCGATGCCGATGATGCACTCTTGGGTTTGATATTTATATGAATTCGAATCAATTGATTCGTTCGTATTCACTTGCGACTTCATCACTTTCCTAATTTGTTGCAACTTGATACGCACGGCTTCTATTCTGTAGCGTTCGATTGCCTTGAGTCACACGGCTTTAAATCTTTCCTCTTTTGATATCTCTGACCATTTCAAAAAATAATGATACGAATTTTATATTCATTGAATTCTGACTTCGGCCACATCTCTGCACTGTTGAATCTCGTGGTCATCATGTCTTTGTCTCTGGCCCTCTTTTTCTGGTTGGTTTAACATGATCTTCGAATTAGCATTTTTGGCTACCTGAATTTTACTTTAGCATTGCATGATGTTGTCTGATTATTTGTTCATATGATTCCATGTATTACTGACTCATGTGTTTCACATTTTAACTCTTGATATCACTGTTGTATACATGCATTCCGGTAGCATGGTCGTTGTTCATCTTGTAGTCTTCTTGACGTTGCCACTGTGTTGCATTTGCATCACTGCAAAACTCCATTGCTGTGTTGCTCACTGATGCATTGTTGTAACTGTTATATTGATGCATTCATTGTAGCTTGTTTTGTTTAGTTCCTGTGTTTGGTCACTGATGCATTACTGTAGTGGTCTTTGTTGTTTGCATTGTCTTCTGTCCATGCTTGCCCAGTTTACACAGATGCTCCACTTGTTTATTTTGTTCAAGTGTACTACTGCAGTTTGCATTTGGTCTTGATCGTGTATATTCTCGAGTTGGTTGTGCACTGTTGATTAGTTGATCTGAATTATTTGACTTGTACATGCTGTAGTGTCTGGTCTTTTCATTCATGTTGCAACTGCACTTTGATGGCTGTTCATTTGTATTCTGGTCAGTGGTGTTCATTGTAGTTGCACTGCAGTTTCATTATGACTGTGACTCCATGACTTGATCTTTGTTGAACTGGTTTTGTTTGGTCAATGCATTTACCTCAAATGTTTCACTCTGATATATATATATATATATACGCATTTGCCACTGAACTTGATTCATGCAGTCATCATTAGCTCGTGTGCTTCCAGTGTTGCCACTGTGTTTGTTTGCATAGCTGAACTTGAGTTGTCTGCTCTATGTTGTCACTTGATCATGTTGCTGTTGCTATGCAGTTGCTATGGTCTCTGTTCTTACTGTTACTTACTTTGTGCATTGCCTTACTGACTCGATTCATTTCATGTTTGTTGCCACTTTACCTTGTATCACTGCTTCCATTTTGACTTGGACTTTGTTGAACATGTCATCTTCACTCTGTTCTCTTCATGCCTGACTTGATGTTGCATACATGTTTGTTGCAGTCCCTTTTTGCTGTTGCTATCCACATTGAACTGCCTTTGATGCACTTTTGATTTGTCAAAGCTCTGCATTTTTCATGTTGCCTTGTGCTGAACCCAGTTTTAAAACTCGGGTTTGACCTTGAGCTCGTGTCGTGATTTTCAATATATTGCATATGAGTTGATTTTTGAGATTTCTTTATGGCCTTTGGGATTTGCACTTGCACACTTGCTCTTGTTGGCTGCGTACACGAGTTGGCGAGGCAGTGCACACGTGTATGAATGTACACGTGTGTATTGCAGCCACTTATGATTACCTGTCCCTGTAATATCTATGTGCACGACTTTGTGATGAAATCAAGTGTGAATGATGACGAACAATCCAAATAACTGAGGCAAATCATATTTTCAAAAATCGTATTTCATTTTATATTGCAAAAATATTTCTTTTTCAATTTTACTGCGTTAGTGAATATTTTTGCAGATTGCTCAGATGCTGGATTCAAACTGGAATGCAGTTGAAGACAAAATACGAGTGTGAGTGATATGTAGTGAGGTTATCAACGTAAAAATATTTGTGATGTAATCGTGATGTAATCAAAAGTATATATGTATAGTGAGAGCATGAATTTGTAATATTCAAAATTGTAATAAATATTTGTTTGAATAAAATTTCTGTTTGAATTCAAAATCTGTGTAACTTGTTCTGTTTGAATTTAAATTCAAATTCTGTGTAATTTATTTTATTCAACAAATATTTATTTAATCTATGAAAAAACAAAATAGTACATTACTAAATACATTTAAATGAATATATATGTTTATTATCATCAAACAAAAACATATAAGCGCATATTCAACAATCTCCCCCTTTTGATGATAACAAACATATATTTAAGATTTTGTACATGTGTTAAATGTATTTGATCAATGATATACTTTAATTGCTCCCCCTATTTAAATGCTTCCTCTCTACATGATGCTCCCCCTACATATATGCATACAAATAGAAATATATTCAAATGACCCTAGATGCATAGGGAAAAATTATTTGACCTTTGCTTGATTCTATTTGACAAAATCTTAACTTTTCTCTCCCTCTTTTGTTATCAGCAAAAGAATAATAGTTTTAGAGAAAAATAGAGATTAAGTGATCAATATTAATCCAACATTAAACTCAAATTGAATATAAATATTAAACTTCAATAAGAATCAAACAAAAACCATAACTACCCTTGTTAGGCGCATATTCCACTTTTAGAAATGAATGAAAGTGATGTTCTCATATAAAATCATACAGTTGAATCTTCTTGTGGCACATTTATATCAGGAATTTGAATATCTACTAATCATGCATAACCGTAGGACTTTTAAATGAGATTAGTAGTATTCCAATTTAATTTTAAAAATGAAATCAAGTATCTTCTAACCACGCATGACCGTGAGGACTTTTAAATGGGATTAGAATCAACTTGTCTATTTAAGCAATTAATTTTGATATGCGTTCCATACATGCATAACCGTAAGGACTTTTAAATGAGCATGAAAGCACATAATCAAAAATCCAAGTAATTCACCCATGCATAACCGTGAGGACTTTTAAATGAGAGTGAATACTCTGGATATTTATTTATTTATTTATTATTTTATTTTTATAAAAAAATGTGACATGAAGAACAAATGATTCCTGATTATAGTACCACATATCGACAAACTATATTGAATATTTGATAAACCATGGTCGATAGAAATAATGATAGATATAGAAATGGTTATGGAATCTTTACCCAACAAAAAGTTTTATAATTCTTGTTTTAATTCCTAAAGAAATTTTCAAAATATACTCTCTTGAGTAATGTATGTTAAATATCAACACTTATCACTTTTTCAATCACTATTTATCTTTTTGATAATTAGTAGGGAGTCGGATTAGTCAAAATTTGTCATTTAAAATCAAATAAAAATAACTAATATGAAAATATGGTCAAACAATTATTTTCTCGAAGGGATTATATAAGAAAATAATTTCTGCTATTTGAAAATTATTTAAAGTGAACAATATGCAGAAATTTTCTTTGAAAAATGATGCAGCAAATGAATGTTTCACAATAAATCACGTTCAACTCGTAAGTTTTCTATCAACTAGATTACCAGTATGAACTGCATCTGAATTTCTTTTTCAATCCAAAATATCACTAACTGGATTTGGTAAACCAGATATGAAGTGTGCATCAAAAAATTTCAAACCCAATTTTAGCAACAATTTAAATGACATTCTTTGGATTTTGAATTGAAGCCATGTTCACACTCAAACAAATATCATGGTGCTAATTTCAGAAACCATAGGATAAACAATTATATTCATGAGTAATCAACAGTCAGTCAACATCATAATTATTTCAAAAACAATTTCTTGAAGTTTCAACAATTTCTTAAAATCCTTTTTCACATGAATTTGAAATCGTGCAAATTTACAAGCAGTGACCAAAATGTCAAAATATATCTAAGTGTAGCATGAGTAATCAAGGATCAATAAAATACCATCATTTGACCAAACATATTAAGTTCAATGATGAAAGAATGGTTGGTCTACTTTTAAGCACAAATCAAAGTAAGAACAAGTCAAAGGAAAAATCATATCAATAAGTCAGAATTAAAGACATCACATCATTATCGCAATTTTGGCTGATTTAATTCAGAATATGGTGTAGATTATCACATTTAATATACCTTCACCTGTTTTACCTTTACGATAATTTCTCGTGATTGCCCATTGTGATTCTGTCACCTTTATACTAGGCTAAGGAACTTTGCTATGTTGCCCGTTGTGTTTTTGGAACAGCCAAAATCCAGAGAACACCGTTGTTGTTCCTTAGCCTGCCACCACACCTACACGATGAAAGATTTTTGTGACCTATTTCTAGGTCCATGATTGTTAGTGGCAGAAGCATTATGAATAAACAAACCCTTTGGAACCCAAACTTGTTTAGTCCTTTTATTCTTGTTCCAATAGACATGAAATTTGTTTGTGGAATTCTTAGGAACCCAAACTTGTATAAATTTTGTGTTCTTGTTCCTATGACTACAATTTTCAACATGATGTCCAATTATTTCACATCTATCAAAGACACTCTTCCCTTTTGTATTATCCTCAGCTTGTGTTTTCCCAAAACCAAGTCCTTTTCTGTTGTTAGCAAAAATTTGATTTCCCAATAGCATGTTGAAAGATTTTTCGCCTCTTGAAAAGTTATTCAAAGATTTCTCAAGATTTTGGACTTTGGTTTTTAGTGTTGTATTTTCAGTGACAAGTGAGGTGCATCGATTTATAAAATCCTTTTTCCTAGTGTCGATGGTTTCCTTAAGATTCAAGTTTTCTTTTTCAAGATTCTCAGAGTTTTTCTTAAGTCTTGTCAATTCTGAATCTAAAACTTTACATCTTTTACATTCTAGGTTTTGAATATTTTCAAGTTCAGTTTCTAACCTAAATTTTTTACGAGCAAGTTCTCTCCTATCAGTTTTCAGTTTTTCAATTTTAGATTCAAAAGCATCAACTACTTTAGTGAGATCAAGACACATAAAAACAAGATCTCTATAGGAATACTCACCTGCCTCACTAGATTCCTCAGAGCTTGAATCTGAATCTGATTTCGCCATAAGACACAAGTTAGCCTCCGCTGAGCTGCTATCCGAAACTTCTTCTCCTTCTTCATCATCCCAAGTCGCTGAAAATACCTTCTTCGTCTTTTTCTTTCCTTTGTTGTTTTTGAGAAGTGGGCATTTTTGTATGAAGTGTCCGTGCTTCTTGCAGTTAAAGCACAACGGTTCATTATCGGAATTGTCAGAATCTTTTGGCCTATTACATTTGTTTTCTTCTTGCGTGGCTTGAATCTCGACCATTTTCTAAGATTATTGACAGCCATTGCAAGCTCTTCAATTGGATCTTCTCCTTCTTCATCGCGTTCTTCTTTGCTCTTTAAGGCAATCGTCTTTTTCTTTGGTTCGGAGTTGTTGCGTTCTTCCTTTGCTTTTAGCTCAAGCTCATATGTCATCAAGTTTCCAATCAACTCCTCCATGCTTAGCTTACTCAGATCTTTCGATTCTTGGATTGCCGTGACTTTTGCCTCAAAGTTCATTGGTAAGACTCGTAGTATCTTCCGCACAAGCTCTACCTCAGTGAAGACCTTCCCAAGCGCTCTAGCGTTGTATACCAAGGTTGAAAAGCGTCCAAACATGTCCTTTATGCTCTCGCCTTTGTCCATCACAAAGTTCTCATATTCATTGCTGAATAGGGCTAGACGAGACTCCTTGACTTGAGAAGTTCCTTCGTGTGTCACCTCCAAAGTGTGCCATATTTCCTGTGCTGTTGTACAATGAGAAATTCTATTAAATTCATTTTTATCAAGAGCACATATCAAAGCATTCATGGCTTTAGCATTTATCGTTTTCAATCTCTTATCGTTAGCATCCCACCTATCCTTAGGTTTAGGAATCTCAGTATCACCAACGATTATAGTGGAAGGTTTATAGCCAGTTTCAATAATATCCCAAACATCATAATCAACGGAACTAAGGTAAATACTCATCCTAACTTTCCAATAAGCATAATCATTCCCGTTAAACATGGGTGGCCTAACAATAGATTGCCCCTCAGAAAAAGCATTATTTGATGAATTCATGACTCCAGAGTTAAATAAAAATACCAGGCTCTGATACCACTTGTAGGATCTAGATTAACCCTAGAGGTTGGGGGGGTGAATAGGGTTATAGCAAATTTTCTCGAATTAAACACAGAAATATAATTGCAGAAATAAATATGCTGAAAAGTAAATCACACACAAAATTTACCCAGCTTCGGCAACCCCTGCCTACTGCTGCATTCCCAGATTTCTATTAGAATTAAACAGTATCACGCTTACAAACACTCTGCCAGACTTGCAGACCCTTTTGCTCCCGCTCACAAACACTCTACTAGACTCGCACACCCTGCTCCCGCCTATAGAGTTTCGTTCACTCGCAAACACTGCTCCCGCCTATAGAGCTTTGCAAACTCGCACACCCTGCTCACTGAACTAATTCTAAATAGACAATCTGACACTACCTAATCCCTAGGTGGTGATTTACAAATTCTTCGACTCGAAAAAAGAAAAACAACTTCAAAAATAAAACAAGAGCAAAAATTAAAATACGGACTTGAATGCGTAATTTTTGCTCAATTAAAAAATAAGAAAAAAACCCTCCAAAAAATTAAACCCTAAATAAGAGATTAATTCCCCTTTAATAATAAAGAAGGCCGGCCCCTTTATCTTTTAACCCGTTCTCTTTTCCTCTTTCTACTGTAAACAATGATGGCCGATTTCTTTGTCGAATTAGGGCTTCGGCTCTGGATAATAGATACTCTTTGCTCGTGCTCGTTCTTTGATGTTTCGCGACTTGTTCTCTGATGATTCGCAACTTTGAGACTGTGAATTGTTCGCAGCTGCTTCTTTTGATGACTGAGTTTGTTAAATTGGTATGTATTACTTTCGTTTGCTGGTTTGATTGTTTGCCTTTTTCTCTTGATAACTCGATGCCGATGATGCACTCTTGGGTTTGATATTTATATGAATTCGAATCAATTGATTCGTTCGTATTCACTTGCGACTTCATCACTTTCCTAATTTGTTGCAACTTGATACGCACGGCTTCTATTCTGTAGCGTTCGATTGCCTTGAGTCACACGGCTTTAAATCTTTCCTCTTTTTGATATCTCTGACCATTTCAAAAAATAATGATACGAATTTTATATTCATTGAATTCTGACTTCGGCCCCATCTCTGCACTGTTGAATCTCGTGGTCATCATGTCTTTGTCTCTGGCCATCTTTTTCTGTTTGGTTTAACATGATCTTCGAATTAGCATTTTTAGCTACCTGAATTTTACTTTAGCATTGCATGATGTTGTCTGATTATTTGTTCATATGATTCCATGTATTACTGACTCATGTGTTTCACATTTTAACTCTTGATATCACTGCTGTATACATGCATTCCGGTAGCATGGTCGTTGTTCATCTTGTAGTCTTCTTGACGTTGCCACTGTGTTGCATTTGCATCACTGTAAAACTCCATTGCTGTGTTGCTCACTGATGCATTGTTGTAACTGGTTTATTGATGCATTCATTGTAGCTTGTTTTGTTTAGTTCCTGTGTTTGGTCACTGATGCATTACTGTAGTGGTCTTTGTTGTTTGCATTGTCTTCTGTCCATGCTTGCCCAGTTTACACAGATGCTCCACTTGTTTATTTTGTTCAAGTGTACTACTGCAGTTTGCATTTGGTCTTGATCGTGTATATTCTCGAGTTGGTTGTGCACTGTTGATTAGTTGATCTGAATTATTTGACTTGTACATGCTGTACTGTCTGGTCTTTTCATTCATATTGCAACTGCACTTTGATGGCTGTTCATTTGTATTCTGGTCAGTGGTGTTCATTGTAGTTGCACTGCAGTTTCATTATGACTGCGACTCCATGACTTGATCTTTGTTGAACTGGTTTTGTTTGGTCAATGCATTTACCTCAAATGTTTCACTCTGATATATATATATGCATTTGCCACTGAACTTGATTCATGTAGTCATCATTAGCTCGTGTGCTTCCAGTGTTGCCACTGTGTTTGTTTGCATAGCTGAACTTGAGTTGTCTGCTCTATGTTGTCACTTGATCTTGTTGCTGTTGCTATGCAGTTGCTATGGTCTCTGTTCTTACTGTTACTTACTTTGTGCATTGCCTTACTGACTCGATTCATTTCATGTTTGTTGCCACTTTACCTTGTATCACTGCTTCCATTTTGACTTGGTCTTTGTTGAACATGTCATCTTCACTCTGTTCTCTTCATGCCTGACTTGATGCTGCATACATGTTTGTTGCAGTCCCTTTTTGCTGTTGCTATCCACATTGAACCGCCTTTGATGCACTTTTGATTTGTCAAAGCTCTGCATTTTTCATGTTGCCTTGTGTTGAACCCAGTTTTAAAACTCGGGTTTGACCTTGAGCTCGTGTCGTGATTTTCAATATATTGCATATGAGTTGATTTTTGAGATTTCTTTGTGGTCTTTGGGATTTGCACTTGCACACTTTCTTTTGTTGGCTGCGTACACGAGTTGGCGAGGCAGTGCACACGTGTACGAATGTACACGTGTGTATTGCAGCCACTTATGATTACCTGTCCCTGTAATATCTATGTGCACGACTTTGTGATGAAATCAAGTGTGAATGATGACGAACAACCCAAATAACTGAGGCAAATCATATTTTCAAAAATCGTATTTCATTTTATATTGCAAAAATATTTCTTTTTCAATTTTACTGCGTTAGTGAATATTTTTGCAGATTGCTCAGATGCTGGATTCAAACTGGAATGCAGTTGAAGACAAAATACGAGTGTGAGTGATATGTAGTGAGGTTATCAATGTAAAAATATTTGTGATGTAATCGTGATGTAATCAAAAGTGTATATGTATAGTGAGAGCATGAATTTGTACTATTCAAGATTGTAATAAATATTTGTTTGATAAAAATTTCTGTTTGAATTCAAAATCTGTGTAACTTGTTCTGTTTGAATTCAAATTCAAATTCTGTGTAATTTATTTTATTCAACAAATATTTATTTAATGTAACGATCCAGAATTTTTGATAACTTGAATTTGAATATTTAATTAATTTTTAATATTAATAAGTGGAATTTTTAAGTCGAATAATTTATTTTTCGAATATTGGATTTAATGGGATAATTAAATCGATGATTTAATAGTGAAATTCCAAAAATCATTAAATATTGGGTTAAATGTGATTGAAAATGATTTGGAAAATTTTGTTTTATCATATTAAAGTTATAGAAATGTTTTAGAACTTTTAAAACTGAATTTGGAATTTATTTGTGAAAATTGGATATTTTAATATTTAATTATCGACTGAAAAATAGCCAATTTTTGAACAGTCTCAGAATTGAACGAAACGAGTTTCATTGGATCCGTAATAGTTATTTATTATCGGATTTCAATTTTCGTAGCAATCGGAGTTGTCATTTGACCGTGGCAGCTCGAAACGCATCGATATCGTTTTAATTTTAATTCGGCGAGTTAAAATAGCCATTTTTCAAACGGTCTCGGATTTCGACGAAACCAGTTTCATCGGATCCGTAATGTGATATTATTGTAAGATTTCAAATTTCAAGTCAATCGGATATATCGTTTGTCCGGTACAAGCCAAAACGCCTAGAAATCGTTTAAATCGGTTTTAATTTAAATTGATCGTTTAATTCCATATCTCACACATACGATCGAATTAGCTTACGAAACCTGTTCCATTGCGTCCGGAACGCGAAAAAACCTTAGGATCGCCTGTCGGAACGTGAGAATTGGAGGTCGTTTGCATAAGTTGTTAAATTGGAAATTTTATTATTAAAATAATATTAACAACATATATATTAACATTTTTATCACTAAACCCTAGTCCATCACAAGCCAGCCGCCACCAATAGAGTTAATGGCTGAAAGCCCTTTTCAATCTTCTTCAATTCTTGATCAATCCACCAACAATTAGAAGAAAGTGTCAACTACAAATTTGTAGAGCATGGCGAGGCGAATACATCCAACGGTGGATCTGGCGAATCGTCGCCATTTGGATGAGATAATGAGCCGCGTTTCCCTGATGTTGCGCACGTTTCTCAAGGAGGAGGAGGGGGCCGAGCTCCATGGAACTCTGGGCGCAGGTGGAGTGGTCGATGGCCTTCGATATGGCACTCCCTGATCGTGTTTTCGTGCATCGTGGTGGTCGTGGCCTTTAACCCTAGTTTTTGGTTCATGGGTTTGCTTGCGTTCAACATCCTGTAGCCGTGCGCGTGAAGGTAGAGAGGGAGAGGGAGAAGTGGAGATGTGCGGCCAGGATCTGAAGGTTGAAAATTTTGAAATTAAAATGTAAATTAATTTTAGTTCAAATCGTATAACTTTAAACTGCGATATCTTTTTGCTGCGAGGTCCAATTTGGGCGAATCAAAGTGCGTTGGGATCATATGGTCGTGCTCTTCGCAATGCAACCAGTTTGGAGTCGATTGGAGCTCGTTTGAATTTCGGGTAGAATTAAACGTTCGTTTAATTTTATTCGAAACGAACGCCGAAACAGAAATAAAATCAAGGTGAGAACTCCTCACTCAATCGAACAGTTTGGTTTAAAATTTTAAATAGTTAATGTTGATTGATGATTGCCG
This sequence comes from Allium cepa, assembly GCA_030765085.1. Classification (NCBI taxonomy): domain Eukaryota; kingdom Viridiplantae; phylum Streptophyta; class Magnoliopsida; order Asparagales; family Amaryllidaceae; genus Allium; species Allium cepa. The sequence continues at coordinate 942,156,404 of CM060945.1, read as the reverse complement.
TTTGATTGTGGTAGTAGATATAGTAGGATATATACTATATATAGCAATATATATATATATTGGCATATGTATATATTGGATTTGATTTCCCGCCTCGTATAGCGGATGAGACCCTATTGCGCCGTTAGTAAGCGGATAATATTTTATAAATCCCATATACCGCGATATTCCACCTTGAAGTGGAATTGGTATTGTGCTAATGTCTGTGGATGCAGGGAAACAGGTTGGAGGGATCCAACTGGATTCCTCGCAAATATTTATTTGTTTATAAATATTGTGTTGATTGTTAACTATCATATCGATATATGATGTTTATTCCCGTGATTGACCATTTGATGCGGTTGCATCATCGGATTCATTTTAAAAAGTTAAAAATAACGATTTTGAATTTAAAAGGATTTTTAAGTAATTTTTCAAGTATATGTTTTTATTAAATTTTTGAACTTGATTCATTTTAAATAAATTAAGATTTTAAATACTAAAGTTATAAAACTATGATTTTTATGAAATATAACCAAAAGGAAAATTTTAAAATAAATAGATTTATAAAATAGTTAAATTGGGTTTTTGGGTAATTTTTATTAATAGTTTATGTAAAAGATTTTATAAATTGATATCTATAAATTTAAAATTTTTGGAATTATAAGACGAGTTATTAAGTGTTAAAATGAAGTATAAAAATGGATTTCATTTAAACTATAGTTTTATAAATTATGAAAGTTATGAAATGAATTGATGTTGAAAATAAAAGTTTATAAGTAATTAACTTATAAAATGGCTTTGGGCATTTAAAAGGGGATTTTTTATAGAAATTGTTAATAAAGGAGGTTTTTATAAGTTGAAAACTATTATAAAAGGTGAGAAATCTTATCAGTAATAAGATTAACAATTTGTGAAGTTTTAAAAGGAACGACTTGGTAAATAAATAATATTTTAAATATTTGACTTATAATACAAACTTTTGGTATAGAAATTGGGTTCATAAATTGAATTGGCTTAATAAAAGAGATTTCTAAACCGAAGTTATTAATAGAAATAGAATTTATAAACGTTGTTTATAAATTTGAAATCAATGTAATTTGGTAAATTGAATTTAGAATTTGTTAAAGGAGTTATATTCACTCTTTTAAACGATGAATATATTATTAAGTCAAATGGGCATGTTTTGGGAGAAGAATGTTTTAAAGGAAATTTTAAAACGATTTAAAGATGCTTTAAAATGCATTAAGTATCGAAAACTTGGATTTCAACATTCATTGTTGAAATAAACGTTTTCGAGAAATAGAAGGAAATGAACACGTAGATTTCAACATTCATTGTTGAAATAGGCGTTTTCGAGAAAATAAGGAAATGGTGGACTATAACACTGTTGTTATAGTAAATGGTTTCCAAATGGAAATATTTTGTGTAGTATTGGAATTTATGTTTCTATTTTTATTTTGAATCCCTATTCTAGTGATTTTGGGTTGTCGTAACGATGTTTTACGTAACATTCGTTTTAACCCAAATAAAAGTGAATAAAAGAATGTTTGAAGAATGAAATATATACTTAACTAGGGTTTAAGTATGGTGGATATTCTCGAATTGTTGAAAATAAATAAAATTGTGGATTACTTATTATTATATAAGTATGGAAATGCTTTTCAAATATAAATGGAACGTTTTTGAGGATTCATCTTTTAAAGGTAAATTGAAAGCAAATATTTGAAATCGATTTGTAAATCGTATATCAGTAGATATTTGGAATTTAAATTCACTATGGAATTTATAAAGGAAAGGAAATTTGTTAAAAATAAATATTGATTTATTTTGAAGTATGGAAATGAATTTACGAATTTGGAACGTAAATTTAAAATAAATCGGTAAAGACTTATTTGATGATTTGAAATTTGTTTTCAAAGGGTATAAAGGATGAAAAGTAATTTGAAATTGGTTTTCAAATGGTTGAAGTGTGAAATTATATCGTGTAAAGATATTTTGGTAAACAAATAATTTGGGCAATTATTTGGAAGGTGTGTGTATAGATATCTTGTGAAGATATTTTTGGGATTAAATAATTTTGGAAAATTATTTGGAATCTGATGATGTGGCGCATCTTTATTGATAGTTAAATAACCGACTATCAGTATTTACCCTTGGATGGTAATTGTTGTGATTGTTTGAAATTGAATGCTACACTTATTTTTGAAATAAGCGCTCGCTATTCGGTTTAGCCGGGAGAGGACCTATGTGTCGTATATCCCATTCCGAATATGTGATTCGTCGTTATGGATAGCATTTGAAGACCGGTGTTGAAGACCGGGTATTTGTGAAAACGATAGGATGACCTATCGATTGTCTCTGCATCGTTAGCTACGGTATGGAGATTTCCTTTGTGATGGGAAATTTTATCGGGATTGTGAATACCCGGATTTGCAAGGGCTTCTTTGGAAGTGCCTTCGGTTCTGTTCGAACCCGGAACAGACTTGTATGGTTACGTGTCTGACATTATATTTTGAGAATTAGAGCCGATTTCTTTCAAATACATTTCTGTTGGTGGCGGAGAATTTATTCTCTTAGCTTAACACCCTTCTCTGAGACGTACGAGCTCAGAGGTTATGTAGTTGAAGGTTATCAGCGATATATTCCCAATCTGGTAATGTGACATGCTGAGTGCTGCTGTGTGATGATCATTGGTTGGTCATTTGTGATATGATCATTTGTTTGATCATTTATCTTTGTGATCATTGCTTTGGTCATCTGTTGACCCAAAGCATGGCTTTGTTGCACAAAGCGTAGCTTTGTGGACGAGACTTCGTCAGGACCTCACTCCCCGGAAATGGTCGAAACAGGAATATGCGGCAAGGTTATGAGGGTCGCTCCCTTTAGGGTATGTCATTTCCTTCTGGAAAAGGGTGGTATCATGGTATGGAGCCCAGATACTTACTCATGTTGATACACTATATCTATTACTGTGTGGTGTTGTTGGATCGAGCGCTCGGATAAAGGTCCCAAAGGACCGGGGGATGACATATTCGTGTAGTAGTTACCTAGTTACAGAGGTAACCCGGCCTTGTGTTGGCAGAGATCTAACCGTAACGTTAGTTTCTCGGGACGTCCCGCCAGAGGCGATCCCATGTGGCAGTAGGAAGTTCCTTAGCCTGACCATTTGTTGGAAATCCATTCATCCAATACGCGCCTTGTACGGTTTTAGTTGTATTACCTGCCATTTACTTATGGTGGCGCCCCACTGTTTAGATGGTAGCTATAGTAGGCATACGATACTGGTCGTATGTTGGCTAGGATTTATATTCTACTTTCGAAACTGTTTTCTACACTATGCACTAATAATAATATCAAAATGATTTAAATTTTGCGTAGTAAGCATCTTTGACTATCATAAGGAGAAATCTCCTCCAATTCTGCGTTTGCATTGTGTGTGTGGCGGGAGGCCTTATGGTAGTTTCATTTTCAAAAAGCATTGCGGATTTCAAAATTTAAATTTTCTTGTTGCTTGTTTAAAGATAAACTGTTTTGAGTTCTCACACCAGTCCCATGACTGACCTGGAGTTTATTGTTCCTTTCCTAAACTCTGGGTGCCCACTATTTTCCACACGGGCAGTCTAGAGTTAGGTTATCAGGTTATTCTGGATTCGAGAGTTGCCGTGCAGATTTGGAGGCGAGCTTGGATAGCGTAGTCTATTATCTATTGTATATAGTATTCTTTCCGCTGTTTTATTGTTGTACACTCTGATGATATGATGTATTGTGATGTATGTATAAAATGTATAGTTCTTTTGTTTAAATGATTATTCATTTATCTATTATATGTTGTTCCGCTGCGATTGTGAGATTCTGATATTGTCTTCATGTTCTGTTGGTTGTTTCTGTTTCTTCTCTCTTTTCTCTCTTCTTCTACCTCTTTCTTCTTCTTAAACCCTAAAGATTCGGAAGTTCGTTCCTCTTTGGCTGGATTGTGGTGGAATGTTGCCAGCTCAAGGAAGTACGGATTTTCGGTTCTTTACATTTGGTATCAAAGCATGTGGTTAAGCGACAACCATGGTTCTGTTGGGTATTACTCATTAGAGATAGAGTCAGTAGTACTCTAGAATGAGTGTGAGTGTAATAATAGATATGAGCGCGTATTTGTTAGTGAATATAAAATTGTTTTATATTGTGATGATTGGTTTATTGAGTGGCATATGAACCTTCGTCGGCACAGTCTGTACAACTGGATCGAAGGGGTTTCTAAACACTTGAATAGAACAATTCGACACGATATTGTTTTAAATTGGGTAAATGAAATAATTTTACCTTGACTATATTTTCTATATAAGAAAATAATTTTTTCAAGAATTATTGAAGTGTGTGTATAATTGATTGTTTGATTGTTTGAAATATAAATATATATAAGTTAATTAAAAGTTGTTTGAATAAGTTAAATGAAAGCAACAATTGTAAAAGAATAATAGTATAACCAATGAATTATAAGTATGAAGTTATAATTAGAATGATTTACAATTGTGAAATAATCTTATATATACATAAGAAGTGAAATTTTATAAGTAAGATTATAGATGTAATTTATAAATAAAAGGAAATTTTGAAAGAATATTTAGCATTGATTTCACTATTGTTACTGGGAAATAATAAGGATGATGACTGCAGCATCATCAGTATCATTTTCGAGTTTCTATGTGATGGATTTGCTACAATAATGAATTTAAAATTGAAGCTTTGTTGTAATAAACAAATTTGACATTAAGATTCAACTTGAAGTTGATAAATATAAGTGAAAAAAAAAATTAATAATATGAGTTGGAAGTTGTATAATAAGTTGTATAACTTATAGAATGAGAAAATGTAAGTGAAACCAATTATTGAAGTGGTTAAGAAATTAAGTTAAGTAAAATGAAATACAAATTTGATTGTAGATATGAATTTGACTTAAGTAAAAGTTAAATAGAATTTACTTTAGAATTGGAAACCGAATTGGATTGATAAGTGGAAATTTAAGTTTATTTGAACAAATGATGTTAAATGGAATAGAATTTGAAATAAATTAGGAGAATACTTAAGTTGAATAGTGGAAGTAAATGTAAATGAAGTTGAATGGAATATGACTTGAATAATGTTGAAAGAATTGATGTTGATATCAAAATAAAATGAATAAAGTGAACTAATGAAATCGTTAAATGATGTGAACTTGAGTTATATAAATGAAGTCCAATTTTATTTGTAAAAAGAATTAGCAATTGAATTAAAGAATGGATTGAAAATTAATCAATCGAATGTAAATAAGTTGATATGAAATGAAATATGTAAGTGTAAATTCATTTGAAAATAGTTGAATAATTGAATGGAAATCAATTGAGTGTTAAAACCAATTAGAATTGAAAGGGTTGAACCAAATTGAATGTAAGTAAAATAAATAAATTTGGTTGTATTGGATATACATTGGTTGTTATTTGCTTGTTGGTTGATTGTATGTAAATTCATTAAGTGTTAATGAAATTGAATTAGCGCAATTGAAAGTTATGTAATTGAATTCAAATTGAAAGTGAAGTAAACAAATTTGAATATGAATTGAATTCGATCCAATTTGGAAATAAACTAATGTGAATTTAATTAGTGAATGTAAACTAATTTGGAAACGAATGAAAATGAAGATGTAACTTCAATAGTAAAGCTAAAGTGGGATAAGAAGTAAGTATCGAAATTTTGTAAATGAATTTGGCAAAATAGTTTGAATGTTGGAATTGGATACTACTACTAGCAGAATATACAGGTATATAATGGAATTGGGATTTGATTTTGAAGTTAAAAAATTGAATTGCTCGACAAAAAGGTACGTATTTCAATTTTAGTATGAGATTTGATGATTTCCTTCTCCAGCCACTTGGCTTTCTCTTTTCTTTTTGATTCTGAGGGGCCGTGGTGCCATTTTGTAGTCGTACCGATCGAGCCGCGAAAAGGAGACGCTGGCGAAATTTTTCGAAAATTTAGGGAGTTAGAAAATTTTTGAGAAAATTTTGAAAGTTTGAAATTTGAATTTAAATTTAAATTGTTAAGTAAACAATGTTGTTTGAAACCTATAATTGAAGTTAGAAAGCTAATTGAAATGATAGTAAATCTTTAATAAAAAGATTGGTGTTAGAAGGTTGATAAAACTATTAGTTTTGGAAAAATAATAAACGGATTATGAATTATTCTCCTTAACTTGCAATTTCGAGGACGAAATTCTTTTAAGGGGGGAAGATTGTAACGACCCAGAATTTTTGATAACTTGAATTTGAATATTTAATTAATTTTTAATATTAATAAGTGGAATTTTTAAGTCGAATAATTTATTTTTCAAATATTGGATTTAATGGGATAATTAAATCGATGATTTAATAGTGAAATTCCAAAAATAATTAAATATTGGGTTAAATGTGATTGAAAATGATTTGGAAAATTTTGTTTTATCATATTAAAGTTATAGAAATGTTTTAGAACTTTTAAAACTGAATTTGGAATTTATTTGTGAAAATTGGATATTTTAATATTTAATTATCGACTGAAAAATAGCCAATTTTTGAACAGTCTCAGAATTGAACGAAACGAGTTTCATTGGATCCGTAATAGTTAGTTATTATCGGATTTCAATTTTCGTAGCAATCGGAGTTGTCGTTTGACCGTGGCAGCTCGAAACGCATCGATATCGTTTTAATTTTAATTCGGCGAGTTAAAATAGCCATTTTTCAAACGGTCTCGGATTTCGACGAAACTAGTTTCATCGGATCCGTAATGTGATATTATTGTAAGATTTCAAATTTCAAGTCAATCGGATATATCGTTTGTCCGGTACAAGCCAAAACGCCTAGAAATCGTTTAAATCGGTTTTAATTTAAATTGATCGTTTAATTCCATATCTCACACATACGATCGAATTAGCTTACGAAACCTGTTCCATTGCGTCCGGAACGCGAAAAAACCTTAGGATCGCCTGTCGAAACGTGAGAATTGGAGGTCGTTTGCATAAGTTGTTAAATTGGAAATTTTATTATTAAACTAATATTAACAACATATATATTAACATTTTTATCACTAAACCCTAGTCCATCACAAGCCAGCCGCCACCAATAGAGTTAATGGCTGAAAACCCTTTTCAATCTTCTTTAATTCTTGATCAATCCACCAACAATTAGAAGAAAGTGTCAACTACAAATTTGTAGAGCATGGCGAGGCGAATACATCCAACGGTGGATCTGGCGAATCGTCGCCATTTGGATGAGATAATGAGCCGCGTTTCCCTGATGTTGCGCACGTTTCTCAAGGAGGAGGAGGGGGCCGAGCTCCATGGAACTCTGGGCGCAGGTGGAGTGGTCGATGGCCTTCGATATGGCACTCCCTGATCGTGTTTTCGTGCATCGTGGTGGTCGTGGCCTTTAACCCTAGTTTTTGGTTCATGGGTTTGCTTGCGTTCAACATCCTGTAGCCGTGCGCGTGAAGGTAGAGAGGGAGAGGGAGAAGTGGAGATGTGCGGCCAGGATCTGAAGGTTGAAAATTTTGAAATTAAAATGTAAATTAATTTTAGTTCAAATCGTATAACTTTAAACTGCGATATCTTTTTGCTGCGAGGTCCAATTTGGGCGAATCAAAGTGCGTTGGGATCGTATGGTCGTGCTCTTCGCAATGCAACCAGTTTGGAGTCGATTGGAGCTCGTTTGAATTTCGGGTAGAATTAAACGTTCGTTTAATTTTATTCGAAACGAACGCCGAAACAGAAATAAAATCAAGGTGAGAACTCCTCACTCAATCGAACAGTTTGGTTTAAAATTTTAAATAGTTAATGTTGATTGATGATTGCCGTTTGATTGTGGTAGTAGATATAGTAGGATATATACTATATATAGCAATATATATATATTGGCATATGTATATATTGGATTTGATTTCCCGCCTCGTATAGCGGATGAGACCCTATTGCGCCGTTAGTAAGCGGATAATATTTTATAAATCCCATATACCGCGATATTCCATCTTGAAGTGGAATTGGTATTGTGCTAATGTCTGTGGATGCAGGGAAACAGGTTGGAGGGATCCAACTGGATTCCTCGCAAATATTTATTTGTTTATAAATATTGTGTTGATTGTTAACTATCATATCGATATATGATGTTTATTCCCGTGATTGACCATTTGATGCGGTTGCATCATCGGATTCATTTTAATAAGTTAAAAATAACGATTTTGAATTTAAAAGGACTTTTAAGTAATTTTTCAAGTATATGTTTTTATTAAATTTTTGAACTTGATTCATTTTAAATAAATTAAGATTTTAAATACTAAAGTTATAAAACTATGATTTTTATGAAATATAACCAAAAGGAAAATTTTAAAATAAATAGATTTATAAAATAGTTAAATTGGGTTTTTGGGTAATTTTTATTAATAGTTTATGTAAAAGATTTTATAAATTGATATCTATAAATTTAAAAAATTTGGAATTATAAGACGAGTTATTAAGTGTTAAAATGAAGTATAAAAATGGATTTCATTTAAACTATAGTTTTATAAATTATGAAAGTTATGAAATGAATTGATGTTGAAAATAAAAGTTTATAAGTAATTAACTTATAAAATGGCTTTGGGCATTAAAAAGGGGATTTTTATAGAAATTGTTAATAAAGGAGGTTTTTATAAGTTGAAAACTATTATAAAAGGTGAGAAATCTTATCAGTAATAAGATTAACAATTTGTGAAGTTTTAAAAGGAACGACTTGGTAAATAAATAATATTTTAAGTATTTGACTTATAATACGAACTTTTGGTATAGAAATTGGGTTCATAAATTGAATTGGCTTAATAAAAGAGATTTCTAAACCGAAGTTATTAATAGAAATAGAATTTATAAACGTTGTTTATAAATTTGAAATCAATGTAATTTGGTAAATTGAATTTAGAATTTGTTAAAGGAGTTATATTCACTCTTTTAAACGATGAATATATTATTAAGTCAAATGGGCATGTTTTGGGAGAAGAATGTTTTAAAGGAAATTTTAAAACGATTTAAAGATGCTTTAAAATGCATTAAGTATCGAAAACTTGGATTTCAACATTCATTGTTGAAATAAACGTTTTCGAGAAATAGAAGGAAATGAACACGTAGATTTCAACATTCATTGTTGAAATAGGCGTTTTCGAGAAAATAAGGAAATGGTGGACTATAACACTGTTGTTATAGTAAATGGTTTCCAAATGGAAATATTTTGTGTAGTATTGGAATTTATGTTTCTATTTTTATTTTGAATCCCTATTCTAGTGATTTTGGGTTGTCGTAACGATGTTTTACGTAACATTCGTTTTAACCCAAATAAAAGTGAATAAAAGAATGTTTGAAGAATGAAATATATACTTAACTAGGGTTTAAGTATGGTGGATATTCTCGAATTGTTGAAAATAAATAAAATTGTGGATTACTTATTATTATATAAGTATGGAAATGCTTTTCAAATATAAATGGAACGTTTTTGAGGATTCATCTTTTAAAGGTAAATTGAAAGCAAATATTTGAAATCGATTTGTAAATCGTATATCAGTAGATATTTGGAATTTAAATTCACTATGGAATTTATAAAGGAAAGGAAATTTGTTAAAAATAAATATTGATTTATTTTGAAGTATGGAAATGAATTTACGAATTTGGAACGTAAATTTAAAATAAATCGGTAAAGACTTATTTGATGATTTGAAATTTGTTTTCAAAGGGTATAAAGAATGAAAAGTAATTTGAAATTGGTTTTCAAATGGTTGAAGTGTGAAATTATATCGTGTAAAGATATTTTGGTAAACAAATAATTTGGGCAATTATTTGGAAGGTGTGTGTATAGATATCTTGTGAAGATATTTTTGGGATTAAATAATTTTGGAAAATAATTTGGAATCTGATGATGTGGCGCATCTTTATTGATAGTTAAATAACCGACTATCAGTATTTACCCTTGGATGGTAATTGTTGTGATTGTTTGAAATTGAATGCTACACTTATTTTTGAAATAAGCGCTCGCTATTCGGTTTAGCCGGGAGAGGACCTTTGTGTCGTATATCCCATTCCGAATATGTGATTCGTCGTTATGGATAGCATTTGAAGACCGGTGTTGAAGACCGGGTATTTGTGAAAACGATAGGATGACCTATCGATTGTCTCTGCATCGTTAGCTACGGTATGGAGATTTCCTTTGTGATGGGAACTTTTATCGGGATTGTGAATACCCGGATTTGCAAGGGCTTCTTTGGAAGTGCCTTCGGTTCTGTTCGAACCCGAAACAGACTTGTATGGTTACGTGTCTGACATTATATTTTGAGAATTAAAGCCGATTTCTTTCAAATACATTTCTGTTGGTGGCGGAGAATTTATTCTCTTAGCTTAACACCCTTTTCTGAGACGTACGAGCTCAGAGGTTATGTAGTTGAAGGTTATCAGCGATATATTCCCAATCTGGTAATGTGACATGCTGAGTGCTGCTGTGTGATGATCATTGGTTGGTCATTTGTGATATGATCATTTGTTTGATCATTTATCTTTGTGATCATTGCTTTGGTCATCTGTTGACCCAAAGCATGGCTTTGTTGCACAAAGCGTAGCTTTGTGGACGAGACTTCGTCAGGACCTCACTCCCCGAAAATGGTCGAAACAGGAATATGCGGCAAGGTTATGAGGGTCGCTCCCTTTAGGGTATGTCATTTCCTTCTGGAAAAGGGTGGTATCATGGTATGGAGCCCAGATACTTACTCATGTTGATACACTATATCTATTACTGTGTGGTGTTGTTGGATCGAGCGCTCGGATAAAGGTCCCAAAGGACCGGGGGATGACATATTCATGTAGTAGTTACCTAGTTACAGAGGTAACCCGGCCTTGTGTTGGCAGAGATCTAACCGTAACGTTAGTTTCTCGGGACGTCCCGCCAGAGGCGATCCCATGTGGCAGTAGGAAGTTCCTTAGCCTGACCATTTGTTGGAAATCCATTCATCCAATACGCGCCTTGTACGGTTTTAGTTGTATTACCTGCCATTTACTTATGGTGGCGCCCCACTGTTTAGATGGTAGCTATAGTAGGCATACGATACTGGTCGTATGTTGGCTAGGATTTATATTCTACTTTCGAAACTGTTTTCTACACTATGCACTAATAATAATATCAAAATGATTTAAATTTTGCGTAGTAAGCATCTTTGACTATCATAAGGAGAAATCTCCTCCAATTCTGCGTTTGCATTGTGTGTGTGGCGGGAGGCCTTATGGTAGTTTCATTTTCAAAAAGCATTGCGGATTTCAAAATTTAAATTTTCTTGTTGCTTGTTTAAAGATAAACTGTTTTGAGTTCTCACACCAGTCCCATGACTGACCTGGAGTTTATTGTTCCTTTCCTAAACTCTGGGTGCCCACTATTTTCCACACGGGCAGTCTAGAGTTAGGTTATCAGGTTATTCTGGATTCGAGAGTTGCCGTGCAGATTTGGAGGCGAGCTTGGATAGCGTAGTCTATTATCTATTGTATATAGTATTCTTTCCGATGTTTTATTGTTGTACACTCTGATGATATGATGTATTGTGATGTATGTATAAAATGTATAGTTCTTTTGTTTAAATGATTATTCATTTATCTATTATATGTTGTTCCGCTGCGATTGTGAGATTCTGATATTGTCTTCATGTTCTGTTGGTTGTTTCTGTTTCTTCTCTCTTTTCTCTCTTCTTCTACCTCTTTCTTCTTCTTAAACCCTAAAGATTCGGAAGTTCGTTCCTCTTTGGCTGGATTGTGGTGGAATGTTGCCAGCTCAAGGAAGTACGGATTTTCGGTTCTTTACATTTAATATATGAAAAAACAAAATAGTACATTACTAAATACATTTAAATGAATATATATATGTTTATTATCATCAAACAAAAACATATAAGCGCATAACAACTTGGCCCGTCAATTGCTTCTGTTTTATTCACCTTTAGCCATCTCATGGGAGTCGGGTCCATGTATATACCTCGTATAGGATCGTCGCCACCATCCTACTTCATTTTGGAATCTCCACCTCGTACATAGTTGTCAATGTGGTTTTCGATATTGGTAGAGAGTATGACAATATCCGATCCCAGTCTCTTTAACAAGCAATCGCTTATTACACACCAGATGGTTCTTTTACATTTCCAAAATCATTTCATAGTTGATATCGAAATATCATATTCCATTCAAATCATATCACTTTCGAAATCATTACTTAATTTCGAAATCATATTCACCTTTAAAATCATAGTTCGAAATAATATTTCCTTTCAAAGGTCGTATTTCCAAAATAGGTTAAACTCTAATTTTAAAATGTCATATTAAACCAAATATGTTATTTAAATCCCAACTTAGGTTATAACATCATTAACCATATTCCCTTAAAAATCGAGAATTTTGAATATAAACCCATCCCTTTTACTTAGTTTGGAAATTGGAAAGAAAATAGTTTAAATAATTATAAATAGTTAACATAGATTTAAAATAGATTAAATATAATTAAATAGATTAAATAGCTTTAAAATAGATTTATTATAATTAATATAAGTTAAAACAAGTTAATTAGTTTAAAAAATTAAATGGTTTAAAATAGGTTAAAATGATTTAATACAATTATTACAAGTTAAAATAGTTTAATACTTTGAAAATCTTAATAATTAGTAATTTTGAAATAATATATATTTTTAAAACAGTTTACATCAAAACATGAATTTGGAATTAATATCAATTTAAAAATATTTATTTCATTTCAAAGAAATCTGACCATTTCAATTTAATTTCTTAAAACAATACCTTTAAGCCAATTCACATTTCAACACAAAACTTGATTTTTCAAAAATACTTCAATTTATACAAATCAAATGTTACTTCAAAACATCATTTAATTCCATTCAAAAATTAATGATTTTAAAATCATTTAACTTAACCAATCCGGTGTCCGTATATATTTCTCTACCCTAGGTCAAGTGTTACAGATATTTATCATTTCAATCTGCAATTTAAAATTTTATGGTTATAACATTTCAACCCACAATCCCGAAATAAATAACTCCATAAAATCGGCCAAGTCTATCATTTCAACTCATAACGATTTTTCCTCAATCTATAGATCATTTGGGTATGTATCATTTTTACCCATAGTGAACTTGCAGTTTATAACGATATAAAATACAACATCCATTCATCCAATATTAACAATCAACATCCATCACAATCATCATCCATAACAATCAATAAATATCCATATAGAACTGATAATCAATAACAGGTATTTAACTGGCAGTTTATATTCAATAATAAATTAAATAATGATTTAATTCAAATAATTTCAAATTAACTGAGATGTTGATTTAAAACGTAACAAACAGCCATAAATAAATTTCTAATTACATCATAACTAACATAAGAAATTTTAGAAGTTATGACTGGGTTAAAACATTCACCTTTGAATTTATATTGAATTTAAATCCAATTTAAGCCTACAATTCAAACAGTCTCCGAATTCATCCAAATTAGCGTCAAAGTATCTAGAATTTCGATACGATCCCAGCGGAACAAACCGCGCATAAATTGGACCTCGTATGTAAAAGTTTTTATTTCTTTCCATATTAAATTAACAAAACTCATTAATTTAATAATTTAAATTGTGATATCCTAGAATTTCGAGGGATTCAAAATGTGATAATCTCTTATTAAATTAATTAAAATTGGTAAAATTGTTATTTATTTCAATCAATAAATGATAATGTGATGTTTAAATATACGTATAAATGGATTTCAAAATAGAATTATTATTTTTGAATTAATAAGGTATTTGTTTATATATATAATGGAGATTGATTTTGAAAATAGATTTTTAAATAAAGTTATTATTTTCAAATTTAATTTGTGTTTGTTTAAGATTAATATATATTTGAATTGATTTTAAATAGAATTTTTCTTTTGAATTTGAATTTAGATTTAAATTTGAATTTAAATAGATATATGTCTTGAAAATTATTTTCGATATAAAATATATGAATAAGTTTTATTTAAAATAAGATTTATTTTCCTTAAAAGAATATTATTTATGTAAATTTGAAAAGTGTTTAATAGAAAATAAATACAAAAAGTTTTATATTAACATTTTAAAATGGATTAAATATATTTTATATGATTTTATTTAAATTATAATTGGTTTATATTCTATTTTCTTTAAAGGTTTTACTTATATAAATTTTTAGAAAGCATTTATCAATTTACAAAAGGTATTTATTAATTAAGAAATAAATATAAAAGCTTTTAATATCATTTTTAAATAAATAAGAAAATTGCTTATTACGAGTGTAACTTTTAAAACTAAGATAAATACATGTGTTATATAATTAATAATGGGTAATGACAAGTGTTGGCATTTGAAACAAGTGTCAAAATTAATTTTTTTTTCTTAATTTTAAAATAAATCCTAATTTTCATTATATAGACATATATCTTCTTTTTCTCATTTTTTTTAATCTTCTCAACATCTAAGAACTCAACCTTGTTAAATTATTTTTCTAAAAACCAGAAAATGATCAAAGATCAAACTTGAAAACTAATCAGTAAAAATTCTTCAAACCTAAAAATAATTCCTCAAACCAAAACACAGACCCTGTAATCACCTCCTCAAACCAAAATCAAACAATTCAACCCTGTAAAATTATTTCCCCCTCAAGCCTGTAAACAATCTTTTTCAAATCAAAAACCCTGCAACCTGGAAGTACAGTATCAAGTCTGTAGCCATTTTTCCTATCTGATATTTGCAAGCAACCCTGTATTCTTTCCAAAAAGTAGTAGCTAAAGCAATTCAAAGCTTCCATTCTCAAAATCCAAGCAATATTACGAAGTTCCAGTGTTTAAATCAAATGTTGTAACCAAAGTTTTTCTATGTTAAAGTAATTCCTTCAATAATGCAAAATTTCAGGTTTTCAGAAGCTTCAACTTGCATCAATCAAAGTCTAAGCACATCTGTTCAAAGTATCTTCTTCAGATTTTCAAGTCTTCTAGTTTTCAAATTCTAGAAATCAAGCCTCTGCTCTTTAATCAGTGAGTAAACATCTACTTAAAAACTTAAGTAAATTATAAGTTGTTGCTTGTGAAAATTTATGAGATTGATGATGCTTGCCTATGAATATTTAAGTGGTAGTTTTGTACGAAATTTGAAGTATAGGGTTATGATACAGTTGTGCATGTATGGAAATGTTTTGTTCTTCCCTATTCTAGATACAGGGTTTAAAATCTAGGCCAAAATTTAAATTCTTTTTATCTGTTCATTGATAAACTTTGTATTAAAAACAAATTAGTTAAGTTTAAACTTAATCTAAGATATAAAAATATGAACAAACATTTAAATTTGGAAAATTTCTTGCATTTGGAAATAACAGTAGCAACCTTGTTAACATGATAAAATCAAGTGTTAAATTAAGTTGATTCAAGTATATATCTTGAATTGGCTTAGGAAATCATGATTTTTAAAAAGAAAATCATAAATTTGAACACTGAATTGAATGAGCAATTTAAGATTGAATGAATTGGGTTTCTGAGCATTTTCTGATGGCCATAAGGTCTAGGGTGGTCGGGATTTTGGGTGGAGGTAGAGGAAGGATCATGGGATTCGGCAAAATTGGCTGGAGGGATGCTTGATCGCCGTGGCGTTGACGGCGAAGATATTTAGTTTTTAACCCTAATTTTGGTTGAGATGGAATATTGGATCTCTTCTTCCTCGATGGTGTATCGAGTTCGATGGGACTTTGGGGATGGATTCGTGGATGGTCAGAGATGCCGTGGCCGAAAGTGCGGTGACTCTGGTGGTCGGAGGTGAGATGTTCGAGGGGAATTCTGGTGTTGGTCTGTGTTCCAGTTTCTACTACCTTGCTCGATTTTGATTTGAAGCTTGGACTTGTGTTTGGATGATCAGGAACCGAAGCCAATGTGACGGCCGTGGTGTCGGAGGCTATAGCGGTGGTCATCGTCGTCGCAGGCAGTTGTGCAGGTGCACAGGGATGTTTGGTGATTGTTGATGGGGTTGGGTTTTTGGCTCGAAGAGGAAATTGAGTTTTTGAGGGTTGACTCTAGTTTGAACTAAAGTAGAATTTAGGTGTTAAAGGGCTTCAGGTTTATAAACTTAAAAATTTAATCTAAATTTTTAAAATGGGTAGAAAAAGTGGTGAACTCGGGGATAGACCGAGTGGCCTTCGGGTAAAACCCGAAGCAACAGTTTGAACAGTTTTTTTTTTAAATCAATGTTTTGAAATTTAAAGTTAAATCTAGTTTAAACTTTTATATAAACTTACTTTATATATAATAATTATTTCTTTAACAATTGGTCATGAAGTTTTAAAAGTTATTTAAATTAAATTTTGTTAAATTAAGTTTAAAGTGATTTTAAAACTTAAATTTTAAATGAAAGTTTAAGATTTTTATAAAAGCAAGTTTTAAAATACAAATTGAAATTAGCTTTTAAAACTTCTACTTGATATGTTTTAAGTTTTTTAAGGAAGTTAAGTTTGTTAATTTTAAATTATCAAGTTAAATGGTATCTTATTTCAAATCTTAATTAAATGATTTAATTAAGTTTGGTCAATTATAATGATAAAATGTTTTAAAAATGTTAATGGTAATTAAGGTATTCATAAGATAACGTTTTATCTTAAGATGATTAAGGTTATAATGTCTTGAGATTAATTAGTTTAATAAAGGGAATTTAGTATAATTAATTTGATTAATTAATTATAAAGGATTAATTAAGTAATTAATTAAGAGTAACTAATTGGTTTAATTAATTAGTAATTATGGGTTATAAATTAATTGGTTTAAGGTTAATTAATTGTAATTAAGGATTATTAATTAAAGACTGTTAATTAATGATCAGAGATTAATTAATTGATTAATTGAGTAATTAAGAATGAATTAATCAAGTAACTGAGATTTGATTAATTTAGTAATTAGAGAGTTGTTAATTAAGTAATTAAAGGTTACTTAACTAGTAATTAAGAAGTACTTAATATGTGACTATGTTTTATTAATTAATAATTAGATTTTATTAATTAATACTTAAAAGATGATTAATCTATAATTAAAGATTAATTAATTAATTAATCAGAGGGTAATCAAGGATTAATCAAGGGTAATTAAGGAATAATCAATTGGTGATTAAGGATTAATTAATTTGTAATTAAGGTTGTTAATTAATAATTAAGTTTTATTAATCAATAATTAAAGGATAATTAAAGGATAATTAATTGGTTAATTAATGATTGATTAATTAATTATAAGAGTAATTATGGATTAATTAATTTATCTTGAGAGATATTGATTAATACTTAAGGTTATTAATCAATAGTTAATTCATAATTAATCAGTTAATCAAAGGTTAATTAATTGATTATAAAAGTAAATAAGGATTGATTACTTGGTATTGAAGGAGATTAATTAATAATTAAGGTTTATTAATTGATAATTAAAGGATAATTAATCTGTGATTAAAGATTAATTAATTGATTGATAAGGTAATAAAGGAGTCATTAATTTATTTATTTGTAATAAATTAATGACTGTTTGAGCATGATTAGGTGATTAATTCTTAAGTAATTAATTTAATTCAAGTTGATTAAATTAATTTTGATATGGATTAATAATTCCTGTTTATGGATGATTGTTTGTGTAGAATGTCTGAATTGGATGATATTTATTGGATGATATCTATTGGATGATATCTATGGGATGATATGTTGTGATATTCTGTGATATGATATTAGATATATCAGTAATAAATGTGTCTTATTTATTTGTGTTAATTGCTATGTTAATTCAAAGTATTGAATTGTATTGAATTATTTAAACTTCAAAACAACTTGGCCTCTAAAATACGTTTGGATTTCGCTGAGACCGAGATCGAGTATCAAATTTGATTATCCGAAAACCACATCGATCCAAGTTAAACGTTAGGTCGTGAATTCAAGTGAAGATCAAGTTGAAGACTCGAAGTGTAAGAACTATTTGTCGTTAACTCTGAGGATGATTCCAATACGAGTATAAGGGAGATAGTGCTTTCAGGTTTGAGATGGAGTTTCAGACTGCAAGGGTTATTGTCGTTAACTTTGAGGGTGATTCCAAAATGAGTGTAATGAGATTATGCCTTCGATTTCGTTCGAACCCGAAACGAACTTGTATGGATTGAATGCTTTTAGAACATTGTCAGGTGGATGATGGGCATTCTAAGATAGATGTGTTCTGTAAAGGTAATCGTAGCCTCAAGCCTCATCAATCGGGAATGGCTAAATCAGGAGAGATGCTGCAAGGCTAAGTGAGTCACGCTCAAGTAGGACAAGAGCTTCCCCTATCTAGATGTCCCTTTTTATTCGGCTGTGTGGGCAGTTTGATCTGCAACCAACTGCGGGGTTGTCTTGTTCGGGACTATCTTGTAAGGGATGATTCCGGCTTTGTAGGGGGTCGAGAGTGATCCTCGGTACGTTGATCTAGGCCACATACTGTGACGGACAGTACCCTAGTAGCCCTGCCATTGATGGAAACCCATTCTTCCTACGTGCTCTTACGGTTTTGATTGTATAACCCACTTTGTGGCTAGTATGATGGAATTTAATCATGTAACAATTTTAGTTATTTCTTATTTATTTGAAAACCTTAGACCTAATTATAATTACACTGGGTTTCCTATCAATTGTTTTGGTTAGCGTAAGGTAAAAACTTACCCATGTTTATGGTAGGAAGTCTTATGTGATACCTTTGTTTTCAAGTGATTTTAAAAGTTAAATAACTTTAAACCGTTTACTCACACAGACCCATGACCCGAAGTTTATTTCTATTTTTCTTAAACTCTTTGGTACTCAAATTTTTATGAGTAGCCAAGTGATCAGGTTTTGGCTTGACGAATATTGGATAGCTTAGAGTAGGAGTCCAGATGTGGCTATATCTATCTGTTTCCGTTGTGGTGTCTTTATCTGTTGTACCTTGAATGTAATGGGTTAAACAGGTCTTTATAATGGTCTAATGTGAAATATTGTTGTAATCTATGTAATTCTGATGAATTAACTATGTAATACCTATGTGATATATTATATTGTTCCGATTCCGCTGTGAGCTTCTGATATTGTTAAGTTCTTTCTTCTATCTATTCTATTTCTACCTCTTTCTTTCTTATTGATGATACGTCTTTCTGTGGAATGAAAGGCAGGTCGTCACAGTTGGTATCAGAGCATAGGTTGAGATAATACCTAGGCTCTAGAGTGGTATCTATCTTAAGAGCGCGTATTTGTAATTTTTGTATAATTATATATCAATCTAAATTTGTTGGGTATCTGTTTGGATTTCCAACATGAGTTCTAGATAAGATTTATCTTTCTCTTTGTTTGGTTGACCGTCCTATCTTTGTATCTAATCCTATAGGCAGAGTAACTAAGTTTGATAAGTCTGTCGAGACTTCCTTATCTTCCCCATAGTTTTCTTGCGACCCATCAGTATTGGATCTCGAAGGGTTTGATCTTATTCTGGATAAGGATTGGATGGATAGTATAAGATTGTTTCTTTGCAGACTATGTTCGGAAGAATCGCAAAAGTGACTTGTGATATTTTCGGAGTTCTTTGAAGCATCTATTGCTTGGAAGCGATGCATCTCCAAAAGGCATAGAGTCCATCAAAGTGGTTACAGATTTTTCAGATGTTTCCCTGGGAGTGAATGTTTGTCCTCATTGAAAGATAGAGTTTCGGATCATCTCAGTTCTGGAGCAGTCCCTGTTGTTCAGCTTAGTAGAAGGATGACGCCAAAGAGAAAGAAGAGTTGGTGTAGCAGACCTAAGATTTCTTTTAGGAGGCATTTTGTTTCTAGTGAGGGAATTTCTGTAGATCCAGCCAAGGTAGCTACTATTTAGGAGAGGAGGCATCCGCAGTTTTTTGGATTTGGCAGGGTTCTACAGGAAGTTTATCAAGGATATTTTTTTAGGATTTCTTCGCACTAAACCAAGTTGAGAAGGGAGGGAGAAATGTTAAGTGGACCCGAGTGTGAAGGGGATTTCTTGGATTTGAAGGCAAGGTCGGCTAGTGTGCTTGTTCTAGCTATTTCTCATGACAAGAGTAAGTTTGAGGTCTACTCAGACATTGTGTGTACCTGTTATGGATGGATCGAGTCAAGAATGGTCAGAGTTCCAGTTTTTTTTTTGATGGCCAAGGAACTTTGGGATCATCGGAAGGATTTGTGTTTCGAATATCTAGGATTTGAGGCAAGGAGTTCTGTCAGAGAGTCTTCTGGTGGAAGGGCATGAAGAAGGATATAACTGCTTTCGTCAAGGGATGTGCGATCTGTCAGTAGGTGAAGGTGATCAGCAGAAGACCGCAAGTTTGTTTCAACCTTTGAAGTTCCAAAGTGGAAGTGAGAAATGATTTCTTTGGAATTCATCGACGGTTTGCCAAGAACCAAAGAGGGAAACAATGGAATATGGGTAATTGAAGACCGGCTAATTAAGAGCACCCATCTTATTCCAGTCAAGGCAACCCGTACTACAGCATTTTTGGATGAGTATTTCTTGAAGGAGTTTGTCCGACTGCTTGGTGTTTCAGTCAGCATTGTTAGCGACCGTGATCCTATATTCTCCAGCATATTTTGGGAGGCTTTGTGATCAGCATTGGGTTCGAGTTTGAGTTTGGATTCAGTCTATCATTCCCAAATCGACAGTTAGATGGAAGGGTTGAATAGAATTTTTGAGGTTGTTCTAAGAGCTTGTGTTTTGGATTTTGATGGGTCTTGGAGGACCATCTACATTGAATGGAATTCTTGTATAGTTAGCAGGCGAGTATCTAGATGGCACCCTTTGGAGTTTTGTATGGAAGACCTGGAAGTTTCCTTTTCTGTTGGGTAGAGTCGAGAGATGATCTAGTTCTTGGTCCAGATTTGATCCGAGAGGCATCTGTGAAGGTGGAGCTTATCTAGAAGAGTTTGAGAGCAGCGTAGGATTGTCAAAAGGATATGGGACAAGAGAAAAAGGCAATTGGATTTGAGATTGGAGATTTAGTCTTTGTCAAAGTTTCCCGATTTTAAAGGCGGTATCTGATTTGGAGAGAAGGGAAATTTCCCCAAGATATATTGGTCCGTTCCGAGTGTTCGAGAGGATTCATGTTGGGGCCTACAAGATTGAATTGCCAGTTCGGATGGCTGGAACTCACAATTTTTTTCCTGTATCTCATCTGAGGAAGTACGTGAATGATCCATCTTAGTGGGATCTGTAGTTCAGATGGATCTGGTGGTTGTGCTGGTTTTCAGTATGGTCTGATATCTATTTCAGATTTTTGGATCGGAGTAAGAGGAAGCTCTTGATCATAGTGGTATAGCTAGTTAAGGTTCTGTAGAGTAAGGATGCCAGAGTTTGTCTTGAGAAACTCTGGATAGTTTTAGGAAGGCTTATCCGGATCTGTGTCTGGATAGCTAGAGTTATTTATTCAAATAGATTGTTTGTTCAAATAAACTGTTTGTTTGAATGAAATTGTTGTTTGGTTGATAGTTTATGATTGATTTGGATGCTTGGATTGTTGAAATGAAATAAAAAGAATTAATTATCTTTGTTTTAAATTTCGAGGGTGAAATTCTTTAAAGTGGGGAGGAATGTGATATCCTGAAATTTCGAGGGATTTAAAATGTGATATTCTCGTATTAAATTAATTAAAATTGGTAAAATTGTTATTTATTTCAATCAATAAATGATAATGTGATGTTTAAATATAGGTATAAATGGATTTTAAAATAGAATTATTAATTTTGAATTAATAAGGTGTTTGTTTATATATATATATAATGGAGATTGATTTTAAAAATAATTTTTTAAATAAAGTTATTTTCAAATTTAATTTGTGTTTGTTTAAAATTATTATATATTTGAATTGATTTTAAATAGGTTT
This sequence comes from Allium cepa, assembly GCA_030765085.1. Lineage (NCBI taxonomy): Eukaryota > Viridiplantae > Streptophyta > Magnoliopsida > Asparagales > Amaryllidaceae > Allium > Allium cepa. The sequence goes on along the minus strand of CM060945.1, from coordinate 942,134,458 downwards.
TTTTTAATTTGAATTTAGATTTAAATTTGAATTTAAATAGATATATATATCTTGAAGATTATTTTGGATATAAAATATATGAATAAGTTTTTATTTAAATTAAGATTTATTTTCCTTAAAAGAATATTATTTATATAAATTTGGAAAGTGTTTCTTTAATAGTAAATAAATACAAAAGGTTTTATATTAACATTTTAAAATGGATTAAATATATTTTATATGATTTTATTTAAATTATAATCGGTTTATATTCTATTTTCTTAAAGGTTTTATTTATATAAAATTTTAGAAAGCAAATATCAATTTACGAAAGGTATTTATTAATTAAGAAATTAATATAAAAGATTTTAATATCATTTTTAAATAAATAAGAAAATTGCTTATTACAAGTGTAACTTTTAAAACTAAGATAAATACATGTGTTGTATAATTAATAATGGGTAATGACAAGTGTTGGCATTTGAAACAAGTGTAAATTAATTTTTATTTCCTTAATTCTGAAATAAATCCTAATTTTCATTATATAAACATATATCTTCTTTTTCTCATTCTTTTATTACCTTCTCAATATCTAAGAACTCAACCTTGTTAAACTATTTTTCTAAAAACCAGAAAATGATCAAAGATCAAACTTGAAAACAAATTATTAAAAATTCCTCAAACCTGAAAACAATTCCTCAAACCAAAACACAGACCCTGTAATCACCTCCTCAAACCAAAATCAAACAATTCAACCCTGTAAAATTATTTCCCCCTCAAGCCTGTAAACAATCTTTTCAAATCAAAAATCCTACAACCTGGAAGTACAGTGTCAAGTCTGTAGCCATTTTTCCTATCCGAGATTTGCAAGCCACCCTATATTCTTTCCAAAAAGCAGTAGCTAAAGCAATTCAAAGCTTCCAGTCTCAAAATCCAAGCAATATCATGAAGTTCTAGTGTTTAAATCAAATGCTGTAACCAAAGTTTTTCTGTGTTAAAGTATTTCCTTCAACAATGCAAAATTTCAAGTTTTCAAAAGCTTCAACTTGCATCAGTCAAAGTCTCAGCATGTCTATTTCAAAGTATCTTCTTCAAATTTTCAAGTCTTGTAGTTTTCAAATTCTAGAAATCAAGCCTCTGCTCTTTAATTAGTGAGTAAACATCTACTTAAAAACTTAAGTAAATTATAATCTGTTGCTTGTGAAAATTTCTGAGATTATTGATGCTTTCCTGTGAATATTTAAGTGGTAGTTTTGTATGCAATTTGAAGTATATGGTTATGATAAAATTGTGCATGTCTGGAAATGTTTTGTTCTTCCCTGTTCTGGACACAGGGCTTAAAATCTAGGTCAAAATTTAAATTCTTTTTATCTGTTCAATGATAAACTTTGTATTTCAAACAAATTAGTTAAGTTTAAACTTAATCTAAGATATAAAAATACGAACAAACATTTAAGTTTGGAAAATTGATGGCATCTAGAAATAACAGTAGCAATCTTGTTAACATGATAAAATCAAGTGTTAAATTAAGTTGATTCAAGTATATATCTTGAATTGTCTTAGGAAATCATGTTTTTTAAAAAGAAAACCATAAATTTTAACATTCAATTGAATGAGCAATTTAAGATTGACTGGAGTTGGGTTTTTGAGCATTTGCTGATGGCCATAAGGTCTAGGGTGATCGAGATCTTGGGTGGAGGTAGAGGAAGGATCAGGGAATTCGACAAAATTGGCTGGAGGATGCTTAATCGCCGTGGCGTCGACGGCGAAGAGATTTATTTTTAACCCTAATTTTGGTCGAGATGGAAAATTGGATCTCTTCTTCCTCTCTGGTGTATCGAGTTCGATAGGACTTTGGGGAGGGGTGCGTGGATGGTCAAAGATGTCGTGGCCGAAAGTGTGGTGACTCTGGTGGTCGGAGGTGAGATGTTCGAAGGGAATTCTGGTGTTGGTTTGTGTTCCAGTTTCTACTACCTTGCTCGATTTTGATTTGAAGCTTGGACTTGTGTTCGGATGATCGAGAACCGATGCCAAGGTAATGGTCGTGGTGTCGGAGGCTACGGCGGTGGTCATCGTCATCGTAGTCAGTTTGCAGGTGCACAGGAATGTTTGGTGATTGTTGATGGGTTTGGGTTTTTGGCTAGAAGAGAAGATCGAGTTTTTGAGGGTGTGACTCGAGTTTGAACTCGAGTAAAATTTAGATGTTAAAGAGCTTCAGGTTTATAAACGTAAAATTTTCTAATTTTTTAAAATGGGTAGAAAAATGGTGAACTTGGGGATAGACCCGGGTGGCCTTCGGGTAAAACCCGAAGCAACAGTTTGAACAGTTTTAAAATATTTTTAAAACCAATGTTTTGAAATTTAAAGTTAAATATAGTTTAAACTTTTATATAAACTTACTTTATGTATAATAATTATTTCTTCAACAATTGGTTATGAAGTTTTTAAAGTTGTTTAAATTAAATTTTGTTAAATTAAGTTTAAAGTGATTTTAAAACTTAAATTTTAAATGAAAGTTTAAGATTTTTATAAAAGCAAGTTTTAAAATACAAATTGAAATTAGCTTTTAAAACTTCTACTTGATAATGTTTTAAGCTATTTAAGGATGTTAAGTTTGTTAATTTTTAATCATCAAGTTAAATTGTTTTCTTGTTTCAAATCTTAATTATAATGATAAAATGTTTTAAGAATGTTAATGGTAATTAAGGTATTTATAAGATAATGTTTTATCTTAAGATGATTAAGGTTATAATGTCTTGAGATTAATTAGTTTAATAAAGGGAATTAAATATAATTAATTAATTTGATTAATTAATTATAAAGGATTAATTAAGTAATTAATTTAGAGTAATTAATTAGTTTAATTAATATACAATTAAGGGTTATAAATTAATTAATTTAAGGTTAATTAATTGTAATTAAGAATTATTAATTAAAGATTTTTAATTAATGGTCAGAGATTAATTAATTGAGTAATTAAGAATGAATTAATCAAGTAATTAAGATTTGATTAATTTAGTAATTAGAGAGTTGTTAATTAAGTAATTAAAGGTTACTTAACTAGTAATTAAGAAGTACTTAATATGTGACTATGTTTTATTAATTAATAATTAGATTTTATTAATTAATACTTAAAAGACGATTAATCTATAATTAAAGATTAATTAATTAATTAATCAGAGGGTAATCAAGGATTAATCAAGGGTAATTAAGGAATAATCAATTGGTGATTAAGGATTAATTAATTTGTAAGTAAGGTTGTTAATTAATAATTAAATGATAATTAATTGGTTAATTAATGATTGATTAATTAAATAATTATAAGAGTAATTATGGATTAATTAATTTGTCTTGAGAGATACTGGTTAATAATTAAGGTTATTAGTCAATAGTTAATGGATAATTAATCAGTTAATTAAAGGTTAATTAATTGATTATAAAAGTAATTAAGGATTGATTACTTGGTATTGATGGAGATTAATTAATAATTAAGGTTTATCAATTGATAATTAATGGATAATTAATCTGTGACTAAAGATTAATTAATTGATTGATAAGGTAATCAAGGAGTGATTATTAATTTGTTTGTAATTAATTAATGATTGTTTGAGCAAGATTAGGTGATTAATTCTTAAGTAATTAATTTAATTTGAGTTGATTTAATTAATTATGATATGGATTAATATTTCCTATTTATGGATGATTGTTTGTGTAGAATGTCTGAATTGGATGATATCTATTGGATGATATGTTGTGATATTAGATATATCAGTAATAAATGTGTGATATTTATCTGTGTTAATTGCTATGTGAATTCAAAGTATTGAATTGTGTTGAATTATTTAAACATTAAAATAACCTGGCCTTTAAGATACGTTTGGATTTCGATGAGACCGGGATCGGGAATCAAATTCAATTATCCAAAAACCACATCGATCCAAGTTAAACGTTAGGTCGTGAATTCAAGTGAAGATCAAGTTGAAGACTCGAAGTGTAAGAACTATTCGTCGTTAACTCTTAGGGTGATTCCAATACGAGTATAACGGAGACAGTGCTTTTAGGTTCGAGATGGAGTTCAGAGTGCAAGGGTTATTGTCGTTAACTCTAAGGGTGATTCCAAAATGAGTGTAACGAGATAATGCCTTCTGTTTCGTTCGAACCCGGGGTGAACTTGTACGGATTGAATGCTTTCAGAACATCGTCAGGTGGACGATGAGCATTCTAAGATAGATGCATTCTATAAAGGTAATCATAGCCTCAAGCGTCATCAACCGGGAATGGCTAAAACAGGGGAGATACAGCAAGGCTAAATGAGTCGCGCTCAAGTAGGACAAGAGCTTCCACTCTCTAGATGTCCCTTTTTATTCGGTTGAGTGGGCAGTTGGATCTGCAGCCAACTGTGGGGTTGTCTTGTTTGGGACTATCCAGTAAGGGATGGTTCTAGCCTTATGTTGCAAGGGGTCGGGAGTGATCCTCGGTACGTTGATCTAGGCCACGTACTGTGACGGACGGTACCCCAGCAGCCCTGCCATTGATGGATGCCCAATTTTCCTATATGCCCTTATGGTTTTGATTGTATAACCCACTTTGTGGCTAGTATGCTGGAATTTAATCATGTAACAGTTCTTGCAATTTCTTATTTATTTGAAAACCCTAGACCCTATTATAATATCACTGGATTTCCTATCAAATGTTTTGGTTAGCGTAAGATAAAAACTTACCAATGTATATGTTTGGGAAGTCTTACGTGATACTTTTGTTTTCGAATGATTTTAAAAGTTAAACAATTTTAAATCGTTTACTCACACCAGACCCATGTCTGACTCAGAGTTTATTTATGTTTTTCTTTAATTCTTGGGTACATAAATTTTTATGAGTAGCCAAGTGATCAGGTTTTGGCTTGACGAATATTGGATAGCTTGGAGCTGGAGTCCAGATGTAGCTATATCTATCTGTTTCAACTGTGGTGTCTTTGTCTGTTGTACCTTGAATGTAATGGATTAGACAGATCTTTATAACTATCTAATGTGAAATATTGTTGTAATCTGTGTAACTCTGATGAATTGACTTTGTAATATCTTTGTGATATATTATATTTTGTTCCGATTCCGTTGTGAGATTCGGACATTGTTAAGTTCTTTCTTCTATCTATTCTATTTCTACCTCTTTCTTTCTTATTGATGATATATCTTTCTGTGGAATGAAAGGAGGGTCGTCACATAAATAGTCTTTACAGGTCGTTACATCAAGTGTTCGTGTTGCTCGTAATATTTGAGAAAATGGAAACATCACATGTTCCGTATACACCCTTAGCTGCCATAGAGAACTTGATTTGAATTTTGGATGATCCTTAATAGCACTTAGTTGACTAATTGTATGCATAATGTATGATCTTTTTAAGTTAGATTTCTCATCAGCTGACTGTAAGATCTTTAGCTTGTACAAGTTTTTTGATATATAATTAAATACTCAGAAGTATATATATTTGGTTTTATTTTGTACAATATTGAAATTCTGTTTTCAGTCTTAATTACCTCAATTCATGTTTCAATTGATTTTTTCTAAATATTCAAAATCTGATTCCTGAAATCATTGTACTCAGTGCGATTTCCAACTGTTATGTTTCGGGTTGGTGGCATGATACTTTCTTCAATGATTCACAGTGTACATTTTAGTTTAATTAAGTTGTTCACCTCACTAACTCACATTCATTCACTATTATATGTTGTTATATATAAACTTGATGTTGTGTAACAAAATGCAAGCATATGACATTATCCCAAGAATTCATGCCATAGACAATCAAATATCACCAGTTGAATAGATAAGGATTAGTAGGATAACCTCCAATAGATAGTAAAAACAAGTCACTGCATACATATTAATTAACGAAAGAAGGTAGATATTAAAATCCAATACAATTAAACCACTCAAGTATGCCTTCACAATCTTCCCTAAAATAACTAACATCCTCAATGAAATCATCAACATCCATGTCAATTTCTTCATAATTCTCCATACAAAGCAAACTTCCTCAAATGATTCATCTATATCTATCTCATGAAAGCTTCTTGATGGTGCCTTCATCACAACATACTAATTGGAGGAATCATCTTCTCTTGAATAAAAATTTTGTTTTGCTTGAGATTCAAGGATATACGGATCTTTTAAAAATGAAGCTTGGTTTTGATGTAAGTTGACAAGGGTGAATCCAGCTTCTACCCTCACATCAATTCCTATGTTTTCCCAATGACACTTAAAGACAGGAACATAAAAAACATGATAGTCTAACGAAATTATATCAGTCAATATCCCATAATAAGTAACAGCATCAACTACTTGAGAAGTATCTTTTGCGCTTGCTCTACACATAGTAGTCGCATCATAAGTGACTCCACTATTTATAGTTTCTCTCTCAATATCCTTTGTATGGAAACGTTGTTCATTAATGATATATCCTGTATAGGACAATGCGCTGCTCCTCGGACCATATGCAATCCATTTTAACATTGTGTCATGATCCTTTGAATCAATAGGTATCTAAAAAAGCTATTTAAAATGAATCACGATAATAATAAATATAAAGTTAAGGAGAAATATTTCAAAATTTAACTCACCTTCTTTTTGATCCAATTAGCAAAGTTATTTGTAAGGGTTTTCCAAAGTAAAGTTGCATTTTTTCCATGCGCTTGTTTGACTGTTGTAACTCCTCCAAATGCAAACTATTGTAGAACAAAAAAATACTAAATTGTGTTTGTTGTTACAAATAGTTTAAAATGGTAATAACAAACTGTAATATTGCTTACTCTAAAAATGGTTCCACCATAGTCATATTCGTTAATACAGCCAAATGTGTAGTTTGTTTCTCATTGGTGGACAATGTAACCGTTTTGCAAGCTGAAATTGGTCGTCCTTCGAGTATGGAACCATTTTCATAATCTTCATTTCAAGCTTCCTTCCCCTCTATTTGTATTGATTTCTTAAAAAAATCACTAAAATATTTCATGTATTCTTCTACAAGATAGGATTCTGCAATACAACCCTCGAGGCGTGCATAATTTCTTAAATAATGTTTAAATGTCTTCATATATCTTTCAAAAAGGGTACATCCAACGAAAATGAACCAGCCCACACAATCGTGCTTCCCTTCCAAAATGAATGGGCAAGTGTATCATTATATCAAAGAAAGAAGGTGGAAAATATCTTTCAATTTCACATAAAATTAGAATAACTTATCATTAAGTTGTTGTAGTTTTTCTGTATCATGAACATGCTGACATAATTTATTAAAGAAGAACATAAATGTATTATTGCCCTTCTTGGCTTCTTCGGCAACAATCTTCTTATTGCAACTGGTAATTACTGTTGCATTAGAACATGATAGTCGTGTGATTTCAAGCCACTAATTTTACAATCCTCCAACGATACGGTACTTTTAAAATTTGAGCAATAACTATAAGGTCCATCGAAATCATATAACTTTTGGCATAATGTTTTTTTCTCGAAATTGGACAATGTATATGCAGCTGATGGAAGATATGTTCTTTTCCCACGAGATTGTGCATAAAGGCCATATCGAATTCTCCAATCTTCCAAATCTTTTCTAGAATTAATTCTGTCTTTTAATTTGTTATCATGCAACATTGTCGCTATTATGCTTTCACCAACATTTTTTATATGCATTACGTCTAAATTATGACGCATTGGAAGTTCCTACAAAAATCAATATGGTTACTTATTAGTATATATATTTTATTCATTTATTGAAAAATAATATCACTAACCTCCCAATATGATAAATCAAAGAAGATTGATCGTTTTTTCCACCTTAATATTTCTACTTTTGTAGGATTATCACCTTCTTTAATAGCAGGATTTTTTTCTTTTCCTACTGTGATGCTTTTTAGTTGATTTCTTTTTACCCTTCCCTTTCTTGCTTTTATTACCTTCATTTGTAATTTCTTTTCCAAAATTATTTGGAATTTTTTTCAAAATAACAGAGATGTTTCTTCCGGTCAAAATTCTAGGCCTACAACCATTTTCTATAGTGTTATCAAACTAGGATTTTTGTTTTCTCAACGAATTCGAAGGTGGTAAAAAATTTCTATGATCCATATAGACATTCTTTCGACTATGCTTCAACTATCAATGATGAGTGTTAACACCGCATAATGGACAGGCTTTTTTTACCCTTCACACAACATCCGGCCAGATTACCATATGCTGGAAAGTCATTTATCATCCATAGAAAAATTGCTCTCATATTAAAAAGAGATCTACTAAATGCATCATAAGTCTGAATTCCACTAATCCATAAGTGTTGCAGGTCTTCTACCAATGGCGCCAAATATATATCTATATCATTTCCCGGTTGCTTTTGACCATGAATCAACAATTTTAGCACGATATTTTCTATTTTCATGCATAACATTTGCAAGAGATTATATGTCACTAGCATCACAGGCCAACAACTATATTTAGAACTCAATGTTAAAAATGTATTTAAACCATCAGTAGTAAGGCCAAGCCTTAGATTGTGTGGATCAGCTGCGAACGATTCCCATTTCTCATCTACCACATTCCATGTTATAGAATCAATAGGATGATGCATTTTCCCATCATTACTTTTGTTGCTAAATTTCCATCTTAAATCTTCTGTCATCTTTTGAGATCTAAACATTCTTCTAAATCTTGGAATGATTGGAAAATATCTTAAAATTTTAATTGGAATGCCATGCTTGATTTCATTTGTACGTCCGTTCCTTTTCCATCTCGAAAACCCACATTTTGGACAACTATCCAAATTTTTGTACTCTTTTCTAAAAAGATAACAATCATTTTGACAAGCATGAATTTTCTCAAAACCCATATTGAATACTTTAAGAAATTTTTTCACCTCGTATAAAGTCTTAGGGAGTACGTTATTCTTTGGCAACAATAGTTGTTGCACATTTAGAGGTTTATTAAATCCATTATTGGACAACCCGATCTCACATTTTATATTGTATAAGGCAATAATGGAAGATAATTTTGTTTGATCAGTGCAATCAGGATACAACAGGGTTTCTGTATCCTCCAAGTTTTTTAATAAATCTTCCTCTCGTTTCTGTGCACTGTCTTCATCTTTATCATCATCGGAATATGTATGATCGATGAAATCTTCATCTTCAAATGAATGGTTTTGAGTAAATCTCATCTGACTTAATATTTTTTCTCATAGTTATTTGTTTTCCATGATTATACCACCTACCACCCTTGTATACTGGACCCATTCCTCGTATAATCAAATGCTCAACAGCAATCTTTCCATAATAATGACTAAGATTTTGACAATTTGAGCAAGGACATAAAATCTTTTCTGGATTTCTTGAATTTCTCCAAGCTGCATGCACAAACTTCCAAGCTCCTTTCTCATACTCACTACTAGTTCTATGAATAAAATGAAACAACTATTAACTTCAAAATATATGATTTAACTCTCAAAATATCTTTAAGTGTTACATAGTTACCTGTGTAAATGCACCTAATTTTTATCCATCGCCAACCAACACGTAAGGAAGCAAATTTCTAATTTGAAGTTATAATCGGTTATTAAATGCAAGCAAAATAACAACCAACTATAACCGGTAATTTTGAAGAAAGTCATAATTGGAGAAATGAGATATGAATGAACAATGACAACAAATCCTTTAGATACGAGATTTACTCAAAAAAGTCATAATTGATTTCAAAGATGGTTGTCATATTATTTTATCGTGTGCTATTTTGGCTAATAATTATAATGTTCAAAAAAATACTTCAAATATATATATATATATTGGAGAAAATGAGCACAAATACCGGTAATAAAATATTGTGTCTGCCTACATGCTTTTACATGTAGAGTAAATGCGGTTGAGTTTGCTAAAAATGAATTTAGATTAAGCAATGTAATTTTGCATTAGGGGGAACTTGTAGTGTGTAACTCCCAGCAAAGACAAACGACTAATGATAATACTGTTCGTTATTCTGAATGATTTTAATGCATGACTGACAACTCAATAGTGTTTTTTTTGTAAAAAATGTCGAAGGTGAGAAGTTGCACGAACATTTATCTATCTTTACAAGTCACATCTCAAGTTTAAAACTAGCTATCAATCAAATTATCCCTTTAATTTATCTTTATTTTTTTGTCTTCGAGCTTTCACGGAAGGATAATCATGTTTTATTAAACGTACACAAATTGGAATGTAACTTTTATATAATGCCTTAGTTATATTCAGATTTAACTTCAGTTATACAATTTTTTTTACTGCTTTTTAGATTCATTTTCAACGGCTTTTAATGTTAATTAGTTAATTTTTATTCCTGAATGGTGAGAGCATTAATGAGAGACAGAGGACCTGCTTCATACCACGTTCAATTTACATTATATTACAGATGGCTATGGATCAGCATTGTACCAGTTCTAGCATAACACAAAGTAGTCTTTTATTTACTATTAATTTGCATATATAGCTATGAATCAACTTTTTTAATATGGATGCACACAAGTGTTTTAATCCTTTTAATGATCTCAGTCACAAATCCAACAAATACAAGTTGCCAAATCTGATTACCTGCATGCTCATTATTCATAGTTCATGTATCAACCATCCAATTTGCTACCACAATTAGACAAGCTTTGAAAATCAATGCTTAATTTCTAGTTATTCACATTGTAATCTGGTAGGACGAAGATGGGAAAAATATTTAAGAATTTTTAGTATTTGATAAAATTGCTTAACTTATAACTATGAAAATATGATAATTATTGGTGCAACTTTTGGTTTCCAGTAGAGGATTCAAGGTAAAGTGTTTGTTTTGGCCATTTATTCTTTGTTTCTTGCATATACTAGGACAGCATTGTCTTGAAACCACCCAATAGGTGTAGGTTACAGTAAAACTTTGATCATTTTTCTTTGTTATTTGGATATTAGTAGACCATGGTATTGTATAATTCCCTAACGTTTTATAGAACCTGAAATTTAACTAAATTTTTAAAAATTTTATTTGTAGTTACCTGAGTAATCCAATGATTGTTTAGAATAATATTATGAACATGGTAATAGTGTACATGAAATCAATAGCTGTTTGAGTGGTCTATGCTATTATTTATGCGTGAGGTGAACAATATAGCATGAATATTTTAATTTGTGCTCTGATCTGAGCTTCAAACTGAAATTATGTTCGTATTTTGTTAGTTAATCCAACCTGAATTGACTGAAAATATAATTGTGGATTAACTTAATAACATCAAAATGTGGATTAACTTGCTAAACAAGTGGATACAAATAAAATTACCCATAATAATTCTATTGAATTACTTTTGTACTCTTATATATAGTAGATTAAAAAAGAAAGTTATTGGGTTGCTGATATAGATTGGTTAAACCACATTAAGATCTTGTTTACTTTTTATTGCATTAATAATTTTTGTTTGATTGGCTTGATATAGATAAATAACACGTTAAAGTTGACCTAATGGTTTCTACAGCAGCTGCTATGTACTGCTCCTAAAAATTAAACTTGTTTATGTAAGTATACGAATATATGTTTAGAAAACTCTAGACAAATTTTAACTATTTAAACTTTAGATTATCCGTTCACTATGTGTAGTTACTTCAGCTACATGTTTCCAAACGTTATCAGGTTGATGTTAAGTTTATGGTCAGCTATTCTTGCACATATTGCTTCAAAAATACTGTTGCTAACATGATTAAACCGTCGTTAGATGTTTGGTCATGCCTTGCTGTCTCTAAAAAATCTTTTCTAAAAGCATCCAGATAGTAGTATTACTAATAAACATTTATATTCAATAATACATCCATAGAAATATCATATGAATATTACATCCTAAAATGATGATATGAGATAGGATAGCAGGCATATTGACTTGAATGTTCTAAAATATGAGGTAAATGTACTATATGTTTTACTTTACTGCATATACAATGGACAGATTGGAAATAACATATTTATGGTTTCTATTATAAACCATTTGCAGTACATGAAACTCATTATTAAAATTTTCATTTCCTTTCTTCTTCTTTTAAACATACAAATTTTATCTGCTCAATAAAGCATTTATTGGTCCCTTATTATTTTCTATTTACTTTTTTGAATTACTGCATCAAATCGATATATCTCACCTTTTTTAGTTGCAACTTCATGGAAAATCGAAAAATTACTTCATAACCCTAATTGTTTCAGCACAAATACCATAGAGGATATTAGAACTTTAGAAGATAATCAAATCATGATACCTTTTGATACCGATGGTGAGAAGATGAACAAAGTGGTTGTTTCGATGAACGATGATGAATAAGAAGATGAGAGCGGCTTGTATTGATGTGCGAGAAGATGAACGAGCTGATAAATTGAAAGCGTGAGGCGATTTTGCAGAGGAGAACAGATTTGGGTATAGATGATTTTTTATGAGGGAAATGATAAAAAAAAGAGGAATGAAGCTATTTGCAGGAAGAAGATAAGAAGAACGAAAAAGTAATGGCCAAAAATTTTTCCCTCCGCCAAATAAACATTTACGCAGCGTTTCATTTTTTATATTTAATATAATTAGAAACGTAAAATTGAAGGATAACATCCTTCTAAATTAAACGCGGTTATATAGAGCTGCAAAAGACCATTTTTCTTGTAGTGATCCTTTATTGACGACTTGTTTGATCAATTACATGGTGCTCGGGTGTCCTCAAAACTGGGTCTAGCTAACAGATTCCATCAGTAGAGAACAGTAGAAGATTGCATTCCCTTGACTGCATTCTTAGGGCCAGATAGTTTCTATGAATGGTTGGTTATGCCTTTTGGACTAACCAATGCATCCTCCTATTTTGTGCACCTTATGAATACAGTATTGAGAGACGTACAACAAATTTGTGTTGGTTTTTATTGATGATATTCTCATATATTCGAAAGGGGCGTGTTGGAGATTGTTTTGGAGATATTGAGAAGGAACGTGTTGAAAGAAAATTTTCAAAATGTCGTTTCTGGGAAAAGATGTAAGATTTCTGGGACGTATTGTGTAGAGGAATGATGTTTCAGTAGACACAGGAAAAATCTCAGCTATACAAGATTAGAGACAACCACAAACTTCGAAGGGCATCCGTAGCTTCTTGGGACTAGCTGAATATTAGCAGAGGTTTAATCAAGAATTCTCCAAAATTTTCTCTCACTTAACAAAGCTGACAATAAAGGAAGCTAAGTTTGAGTGGACGTAGAAATATGAAGAAGCATCTTGGGAACTCAAGAAGAGGTTAACTAGTGCTTTTGTATTAGCTATTGCGGATGAAAGGGGCGATTTAACTGTGTATACTAATGCTTGTGGGGAAGGAGTAGTTGCAGTTTCGATGTAGCATGGAAAGGTCATCGCATATGCAAGCAGACAACTGAAGATCCATGAAAGTAATTATGTGACACATGACATGGAGCTATAGTCATGGGTTGGCATTAAAAATGTGGAGACATTATTTGCCGGGTAAGAATTCTTTAGGTTTAAACTAATAAACTTTAATTAACCTTGGAAAATAATATTCCTTCTTTAAATAGGTGAAAAGTTTGATCTCTTCACGGACCATGCACTTTAAAATATCATTTCACTCAAAAGGACTTGAATAAAAGACAACAACTTTGGCTAGAATTCCTCACATCATATGACTTGGATATTTTATATACATCAGGAAAAGCCATGCTGTGGTAGATGCGGTAAGTAGAAAGCATGCCATTATAGCTCATTAGTGGTGCATCCAATAGTGATTTGTTGCATAAAGGAGAATCGACTCAAGGATCCAATTATTGCAAGGATAGCTAGGGAAGTAGAGGAGAATGTGATACCAGGAAGATGGATAGGATTCAAAGTGGATAAGCAAGGAATTATAAGAATGAATGGAAGGATATGCATTCCCATTGTTGATGGGATTAGATAGGAATCTTTAACCAAATTTCATAATTCTTCGCTCACAATAAACTCCAAGTTACTAAGATAAATAGAGATATGAAAAAGAATTTCTGGCAGGGTGGTATAAAGAGAGACATTTCCATCCATGAGAGTATATGTGCAAATTGTCAGAATATCACGAGTGATCAGCAAGAGGTTGTTGGACTACTCCAACCACTCAAGATTCCAAAGTGGAAATTGGACCAAATATCGATGGATTTCACCATTGGCTTGCCTTGGTCAGGGAAACGGAATGAAGGTGTACGGTTATCATTGATAGATTGATTAAATGCGCACACTTCATCCTAGAAAAGCCCACAAGAATAGCCTTAAGCTTAGCTAAGATATATATGAGGGAGATTGTCTAACTACATGGAGTTCCAACTAGCATCATAAGCGATCGAGATCCAATCTTTACCAATCAGTTCCCAAAAGCCTTGCAGACAGCTCTGGGAACGAAGCTGGATACAAGCATCGCATACCACCCCAGATTGATGAGCAAACCGAAAGAGCAAACAGAATACTGGAGGAACTTCTAAGAGCATGTGTATTAGACCTTGGAGGTTCGTGGGAAAACCACTTTCATTTGGTAGAGTTCTCTCATAATAACAGCTATCAAGCTAGTATTAATACGGCACCTTATAAAGCCTTGTAGGGTCGCTCATGTAGATCCCCAACATGTTGGATCGAAACTCGAGATTGGTTAGTACTTGGTCATATCATGATCTAAGAAGCTTCAGAAAAAGTAGGTATGAGCAGGAAGAAACTGAAAGAAGCATAGAGCAGACATAAGAGTTACACCAATCAAAGGCGTAGAAATTTAGAATTCTTGGTTGGAGACAAGGTATTTCTGAAGATCTCCCCGATGATGGGAGTCGTGAGAATTGAAATAACCTACAAGCTATCTCCTCGATATATTGGACCTTTTCCCGTTCCAAAGAGGACTGGCCTATTAGCCTATCGAGTAGACCTACCATAGAGGTTGTCGGGCTTACACAATGTGTTTCGTGTATCTCGTTTACGTAAGTATGTGTATGATCTGGAACAGATTATTGAAATAGCTGCCCAAGAAGATTTAGAAGTGGAGCCCAAATTAATAGTTGTCAGACAACCCAGTAGAATTGTGGAACGTGATGAGATGCGATTAAGGAAAAGGGTTGTGTAATTAGTTAAAGTTCAATGGACCGGTGATGCTAATGATTGTACATGGAAAACAGAGGATAGGATAAAGAAGGCATATCTAGAGTTTAGGATGGATGTATAAATTGTATATATTGTATTGCGTTAGTACACTCACCGCCTGTGGTGTAGTCACTTATCATAGCTTTGTATATATTTCATCATATATGATATATTCCTTTTGAGTTATCTTTTTTTGATATTTAATTTTGAGGATCAAATTCTTTTAAGGAGGGAAGTCTGTAATGACCCGTAAATTCATCAGTTCATAAATTTTTTGAAATATACAAATATAATATTTTTTAACATAAATGATAATGTTTTGAACAATAAATAATATTGTTAATCTTATTTTGAATAAATATTTAAAAAAATATATACTTTGGAAGATATATTAATAAAATGGCCGAAAACTGTTTTATCAATAAATAGTTCTTAATTTATCAATAAACTGCTCTAACACCATCTGACTCGTGCATGGAGCTGGATACATACACTCATTTATATATATGAGTGAGAATATGTAATAAAATTATTTATTTTAGTTTTGAAAATAAAATCTCTTTATGACATCATCAATTTATCACTATTTTGGAATAAATGATTTTTGAATTTAAATTAAGTTTAAATGATTTAATAATTATTTTAATTATTAAATAAGACTTTCTAAATATTATACAATGATAGTAATATTATAATCAAATTTTGTGTACAAAGATATATATATACATATATACATATATACATATATACATACATACATATATATATATATATATATATATATATTAAATATGAAGTGAAAATATGACCAGAAATCAAAATGGGAATCCGTAACGATTCAACGTGGAAAAATTGAGCAACATTGTGAATCATTTGATATATATATATATATATATATATATATATATATATATATATATATATATATATAATTATATAAGTATATTTACATGTGTATCATGAACACATATACACATGTAAATATACTTATACAATTATATATATATATATATATATATATTAGAAAATATCTAAGATATTTTCCTTAAAATCAACCCTTAGGTAAAACCAAAACCAACATCTTACATCCTAAGTAAGCACAAGCACATGGCCACACACATAAGGGGAATACTTAGCCAAGAATGATGAAGGGAGAGGGGGGAGTGGTGGTGACTAAATGGCGATGTGTTTGTATGCAAATATCATAATATTTCCATCCTTACATTTGCCTATAAATGGAACCCACCTAAATTCACTTAATTTCACGCCGTAGAAATTTAAATTTATTTATACAATGCATTCGGAGTCAGAATAAGAATATTTCAAACTCTTATAATCATAGTATTCAAACAAAAGGAAACGGTCAAGATCTGTTTAGTGGACATGGAAATATGAGCAAACCATGTTTTCAAAATAGTCGCAGTTTGGCAGTTCGGAAACAAAAGTGATAAATTCTTTATAAATGATATTTTTAATTCTTTAAAAATATGGAATAAATTCTAAAAATAATTTAAAATGTTTTGAAAGAGATTTGAGTTATAAAAAAGGATTTCTAAATGAACGAAAAGTTGATTAAATCAAGTAAGCCTTAAAAGCACTCGCAGCACTTTTTGTAGCATTTTTAATAACCTTTGAAATATGGCTTTAAACTTAAGTATTATTTCCAAAATATTTTATAAATGATTTCACGTTAATAATTAAGTATTTTAAAGATGATTTGAAGCACTAATTTTTCGGGCAGCCATGTAGTTAGGTAACTTCGAGCATTTTGGAAAGAGCATGGAGCATAAAGACTAGAGGGTACTTTTGTCAATAGTGATATGTTTCAAACTTCCATTGTATCATGTAGTATGCATTTCGTATCTACTAACCTTTGTAAGAATACATAGTTATAACTGTCCCTAATGGGTTAGTACTTGTCGTAACTCTGATGAATCACTTGGAGTGATTGTATGTACCTCCATATATATAATTAATGAAAATGTGAGATGTTATTGTTCTATCTTCTATCTTTATTTCTTTCATAAACCCCTGATTATCTACCTCTCCAGCACTTGAATTTGCAGCATGTGAATACCGAGAATGTATTAGACCTTTGTGGGTCAAAAAGGCGGGTCATCGCTGTAATACTTAGTTTTGCCAAGAAAATGATTTTTCCTTATTGAAATTATTTTGTTTCGTAATTGGAAAGATTTCCAAAATGAGTAATAGGTAGGGTAGATTCCTAAGGAGATTGGTAAGTGGGTAGATCCTCAAAAAAGGTTAATAAGTTGGGTAGATTCCTTAAAAGATTAGTAAGATTGGGTAGATTCTTAAAGAAATTAGTAAAATGGGTAGATTCTCAAAAAGATTAATTAGTTGCGTAGATACCTAAAGAGATTAGTTGGTTGGGTAAATTACTAAAAGATTAGTTTGATTAGGTAGCTTCCCAAAGAGATTAGAAAACTGGCTAGATTCCCGAAAAGATTAATTAGTAAGGTAGATTTCCCAAAGAGATAAGCTAGCTGGGTAGATTCCCAAAGGGATCAATAAGTTGGGTAGATTCCCAAAAATAGTAGTAAGATTGGGTAAATTCTTAAAGAGATTAGAAAATTGGGAAGATTTCCATAAAGTTTAAAAAGTTGGGTAGATTCCCAAAAGAATAGTAAGATCGGGTAGATTCCCAAAGAGATTAGAAAATTGGGTAAATTCCTAAAAAGATTAATAAGTTGGGTAGATTCCAAAAAGATAAGTAAGATTGGGTAGATTCCCAAAGAGATTAGAAAATTGGGTAGATTCGTAAAAAGATTAATAAGTTGGGTAGATTTTCAAAGAGATTAGAAAATTCGGTAGATTACCAAAAGGATTAATAAGTTGGGTAGATTCCTAAAAGATTAGAGAGATTGGGTAGTTCCCAAAGAGATTTAAAAATTGGGTAGATTTCTAGTATAGTGAGCCATTGTCCAGAAAAACCATGTGTTGGGTAGATCCTTAATAATAGTGAGTCACGATTGATTGTGTCGTGCATAGAGTGTAAGACTCGGAATTTCACTGCTTTGATTTACGAATATTTAATTAATTTTAAATATTAAAATAAATGGTTTTATAATGAAAATAAAACTTTTTTTAATAATAAATAATGATGGTGAAATAGTTTTCAAAATTGGTTTACAAAAACATATAATTCGATGAAAAATAGAAAATGTGTCTAGAAATTGTTTTTCGAATTTTAGATGTTTCATCGTATAAAAGTTGTGTGAAATGATGTGTACACATTTATTTACATATAAATATTCAAATATATGAAATTTTGTAAACATGTATTATTTATTCAATTAGGGTTAAATGTAATTAATTAAGTTAAGAAAATGATGATGTAACACTTTGACAACTATAATAAAGAAATAAAAGAAAATGTCACATTAGGGGGACATGAATTGACATAATGGCAACTTGAGTATTTTGAGTATTAAATGAATGCTGGAGCATGTCATTGAAGGGGGACAAGTTAGGTGACGTGGCAAGCATGAAGAGGAGTGCATGGCACAATGGCAATTAGGTAATTTGACTTGTTCACATAATATATATACTCATTTTCTCATTTTATTATCATTTATAATTTATTCAAACTCTCTTCTTCTTCATTTTAGACTCTAATGACCTTTAATGGCTTCCATAGCATTTTAAGGTTTTATATTTTCAAGTTTAAACTTTTTAAAATATTTTAAGCTTAGCTTCAAAGTCATTCTTTTCCATTCAAATTCCCCCATTTTTATCCCAATTTCATTCGGCTATAACTTCATATATACTCCACCAAATTAAGATTTTACTTTTTTCAAACCATGTACACTTCGAATGGCGACAACCTTTTATTTTACAATTTTTTCTGATTTTGTGCTTAGATGCTCCAAAAATTCATTTTTTGCAAAAGTTTTTTTGAACCTAGATTTTGATGTCCGAAAATACCCCTCAATGTTTTGGACTTACCTTCCTCAAATTTAACCTTTTCTAGTAATTCTTTTTTTAAATGATAGAGGGAAGAATAGTATAAAACTTTTCTTTTGACCACTTTTCCAAAATCCAAGAGAAAACGGTCCAAAAGTCAAGTGCAAAATGATCCAATTTCGAGAAGGATTTGTGGTTTTCGAAGCTTTTTGAGCGCTAAAGTATTTCAAGCTTTCAAAACCTTTGGTGAGTAATCTTCTTAACTTTTTGGAAAGAAATTACTTATGTATGTGTTGGTTATAAAAGTTGTGATTTTTTATTATGTTTGTTGATGATATGATTTGGTGTATATGAACATGAATATGTTACGTGTGTTAATCTTGTCTAGAAGCTAAAGCAAGTTAGTATGTAAAATAATTAGTAAAGTAAAATTACGGGTATTCATAGTGATAGTCGTTATAGATGTTGTTGTGCTTTAAAAATCTGATATTTGAAGATTTTGGTTTTTTAAAACTTAAAAGTGTTTGTAAATGTTTTATAAACTTAATATTAATGTTTTGGGAAGTTAATTATGTTTTTAATAATTAATTTTTAATCAATTAAATTTTAGAAATTAAAAATAGTTAAGGATTAGACAAGAATTATTAACTTTTATTAGTTAAAGATTAGTTGTTAATTAATTATGTTTTAAAGTTAAGATTTATTTTACTTTATTATTCATTTAGTTTAATTATGAGTTAAGTATATGATTTGTTCTTAATTAATTATTATTTTCTATATAAGATTAATTATTAATCAAGTGTTAATTATTTTTAAATTATAAATTAATTAAGGTTTTAAAATAAAAATAATTATTTATTAAATGTTAATGTAACGGCCCGACTTTCTTACCACAGAAAATCACATCATTTTTAAGAAAGAAAGGGATAGAAAAGAGAAAAGAAAGAAGAGAAGAAAGAAACAACATCAGAATCTAAACAGCGGAACGAATTAATTATATTTATAACACAAACAATACATAGTTACAACCAGTATCAGAGTTACATAGATTTCACAAACACATACTAGACAGTTATAAACACCTGTCTAGCTATACAATTCAATATACAATACAACACAGAGATACCGACACAGTGGAATTCTATATAACTACAACGCAGAAGCCTCCTGATCCATTTGCTCCTCCATAATTCGTCAAAGCCAACCTGAATCCCTTGGCTACTCGTAAAAATTTGAGTACCCAAGAGTTCAAGAAAACAGAATAAACTTCGGGTCAGACATGGGTCTGGTGTGAGTAACAGGTTAAAGTTGCTTAACTTTCAAAAACCTTTTGAAAAGAAAAGTATCACGTAAGACTTTCCACACATAAACATGGAAAAGTTTTTACCTTACGCTAACCAAAAAATTTGATAGGAAATCCGATGATATTATAATAGTGTCTAGGGTTTTCAAATAAATAAAATAGCCGAAATTGTTACATTATTAAATTCTAGCTACTAGCCACAAAAGTGGGTAATACAATCAAAACTGTTGGCACTTATTGGATTTTGGATTCCATACAATGGCAGGGCTACTGGGGTACCGCCCGTCACAGTACGTGGCCTAGATCACCGTACCGAGGAGTACGGCCGCTCCCCTGCAACACAAGGTCGGACCCATTCCTTACTGAACAGTTCCGAACAAGATAACCCCTACGGTTGGAGCTCAAAACCATCCATACAGCCGAAATAAAAACGGACCTCTTGATAGGGTAAATCTCACTCTTAAGTGGGGGCTACCCACTAAGCCTTGCTGCACCTACCCTGTTTTAGCCATTCTCGGTTGATGAGGCTTGAGGTTACGATAACTTTAGTGAACACAACACTTAGAATGCTCATCGTCCACCTGACGATGTTCTGAAAGCATTCAATCCATACAAGTTCGTTCCAGGTTCGAACGAAACCGAAGGCATTACCTCGTTACACTAATTTTGGAATCACCCTCAGAGTTATCGACGATAACCCTTGCACTCTGTACCACCATCTCGAACCTATAAGTACTATTCCGTCAACTCATTATGGAATCACCCACAGAGTTATGCTGACGTATAGTCCTTACACCTCGTGTCTTCACAAAGCTCCACTTTGATTCACGACCAAACGTTTAATTGGAATCGATGTGGTTTTCGAATATCCAAATATGGAACTCGATCCCGGTCTCACCGAAATCCAAAGCGTTTCTTTTAGGTCCAAGTTGTTTAAGGTTTAAAAAAATTCAATTATCTATATACACATAGATAGTTAACTCACAAACTACAACTGATAATCAACATTATCAAATAACAGGTAATCCACATTATCAATATCAAAATAGATAATCCATATATCACCATCACAATAGATAATCTAAGTTATCATCACAAAGCAACCATGCATTCATACTACACAATAATACTTATCTCATTTCTGAGATCTCAAAGCATCCAAGACAAACAATGTCATCCATACATACATACGCAATGATTTTCTCATCACAATATAATTAATTTAAAACGAATTAAATTAAATATCTCCATCTCTAATTAATTTAAAATGAATTAAACTAATTACTTTATCTTTAATTAATTTAAAATAAATTAAATTAATTACTTCATCAATATATATTTTGCTTACTCAATCATTTAATTGATTACAATCACTTAATCATTCATTTTTAATTACCTTAATTAATCACTCTTGATTAATTATCCTTAATTACAATCATGTAATTATCCTTAATTAATTTCACAAACTAATTATTCTCAACCAAATAGTAATTAACCTTTAATTACTTCAATTAATTAATTAACTATAATTAATTACCTTAAACCTTAATTAATTACATTAATTAATTACCTTTAGTTACTTATTATTGATTAATTAATCATAATTATTCATCTTTAATTACATCATCAACTATAATAATTAATGATCCTTAATTATACTTAATTAATTACTTTAAGTAATTAACTTATAATTATTAATCATCACAGACTAATTACATTTAGTAATTAACTAGCTTAATTACTATATTAAAACAAATTAGTTCTCCTTTAATTAATTTCTTAATCAGTTCCTTGATTAATTACAATTAATTTAATCAAATTACTTCATACTTAAACAACTCCACTTAATTACAACTTGTAATTATTAATCAATTACTTAACTAAGTAAATTTCAATTCATTAATTACATATAGTAAATATTTTTTTAAAACCCAAGTGTTTAAGATTAATTAAACTTAATTAACTAAAATAAACAATCACATTTAACTTAATTAATTGCCTTAAGTAATTTATTTCTTAATCACTTCATCAAGTAATTATACTCAAACCATTCACAATTGAATATTATTAAATCAATTAATCTAATTAATTATTAAAAATTAACCATATTAATTAATTATTAAATAATCCTCATTAATGACCTTCATTAACCATTTTCTAATTATTTCATTAAGTAATTAACTTAGATTAATTACAATTTAAATGATCTTTAATTATCCATTAATTAAAGTCTAATTATTTAATTAGTTAACCTTAATTTAAAATTTAATTACATAATTAATAATTCATAAATCATTAATTTAAAAATCTAATTAATGATCTTAATTAATCATTAATCAATTTTAATTATTCCTTAATCAATAATCAATTAAATTTACTAACTATTCCTTAATTACCTTGTTAATTAAATAAATTTCCAAAACATTAATCTTAATTATTTTAAGATAAAACATTTCTAAATTTTGCTTTAAAAACAAAATTTATTTAAAACAAAGTACTTTTGAAAATTACCTTTAAATTCCATTTAAATACAAGTTTTAAAATAAGAATAACTTAAACTTATCAAAGTCTGAATAATTTAAAACTTTTAAAAATTTCAAGACAAAACAAAAGTTTGTCTTAAAAATGAAATCATAAAATTCGAAGTTAAATTCATTCCAAAGTTTCAATAATTTCAATTTATATTTAGTTTAAATCTTTCAAATTTAAACCTTCTTTAAATTTTCAAACTGAAATTCACTTTTAAATTTCCAGATTTTAAACTTCATTTAAACTTGCTCTTATTTAAACAAGAACTTCAAATTTCTAAAAGTTCAACTACTATTAACAAATTAAAATATTTAATTAAATTAAATATTTTTAAAACTTTATCTAAAATCCGAGATTTTACATTTGAATTTAAATTCAAAAATTCAAACTTGAATTTGAATTTGATTTAAACTTTCCTTACAAATAAAACTACAGATTTAAAAAAAAAAATCAAACAGAAACTACAGGTTTCTGTAAACCTGAAAAACTCAGAGCAATCCCGAGAACCCCAAAAAACACTTCGAGTTTTATGCCATTTTCCCCGAGACTATTGCTCAACAACTTCGAGTCAAACAATGACTTACCCGAGACACTTCTCTGCTAAACCAAACATCACCGGTAACTCATCGCCGTGCATATGCACGATGACTCCGGCCATCATTGGTCGCCGCCGAGGATCTCAACAACACAGAGGATGACACCGCAACCCTCCACAATCATCAAATCGAACCACCATCCCCTAAATCAAATTTGAGCTCTAAAAACCCAAACCTGGAAAATGTTACAGGTTTCTGCTCAAAACCTGTCAACGACGAATGCTCGCCACTCCGACCATCTGAGTTTCCCCCATTCCGGCCTTGAACTCAACCACACACCATCTACCGATCCTCAAAAGATCAAAGCACTCGATCCATCCTTCTCCTCAAACTGACCCAATTCTTAAACCCATTCAAAACTAGGGTTCAAAAAAATAAATTCAAACTGCACCTTCCTTACATAATTTCAAAATCACTAATGATTTTTACAAGAATCTATAAACCTTCCTCTACAACTCAGAAGAATCCCGAGTTTTCTCAAGTCACAGATCACAAGAAATTGCACAAATTTCATTTTCAGTTCAAGTACTAACTGCTACTTAAACTAAACTCTAAAAATCCTAATACTTGATTTAAAAATCAAGTTTCAGTTAATGTTTTTAGTTTATGAAACTGAATTTCAATATTAAAACGATTGGGTTTTGATCAAGAACAACATGCAATGGTGTTTCCTGTGTTTACAGAGACAACACTGTTTTTATTTTTATTTTTACTTACTTAAATTATTAGTATTGACCTAGAAAATCAAACATCTTTGCTTTATACACCTCCTTGTGTCAGTAACTAAATTAAAAGTCAAGTGTTCAAATGAAAATTGTGTCAGGCAAATCAATAAAACAGAATAGGTAATTAAACAACACATGCACACTTAACATCATCACATCAGATTTTCTCAAACAATACTTATTTATATCAATTATTCTGGCATGCAACCTATTTTAGTTTTTAAAGTTAAAAAGTTACTCACCTTTTCCTTAAAAAGATGCAGACCCTCTGTTTTGACCTCTTTTGAATTTTGCAGAAATAAGAATGCAGGCATGCTTCTTCTTTTAAAAATTTTAGTTGCAAGCCTTGATGAAATCTGCAATGCTCATGATCCCTGACTCTAATTGCTAGCATGCAGATGCCTCTTTTTCTTTCCATATTGCAGAAAAATAATGCAGGCTTTTTGATTTCAAAAGAATGAATGCAGTTGTGATTCCAGAAACAAGAATGCAGTTGTATGCAAGGCCTATTTGATTTTGAGGATGTTGAATTTCTTGAGAGGAAGGTTTGCATGTTGAATTTATAAACTGATTTTGGAAGTGGTGTTTGAAGTTTTCTTTTGAATATGCAAGGTTTGTGAACAGAATGCAGGGTTCTATTTCCAGGTTTTGAGTATGTTGAATATGCAAATTTTGGTGAATCAATGCAGATTGATGTTTGAATTTGAGGAAGTGCAGATCCATTTGATTTTGAGATGAAGATGGTTTTGATTTTTGAGGACGTGTTTCTGATTTTAGAATTTTGCAGTTTCTTTTCTTTTGATTAAGGAAATGAAAAAAAAACATGAATGAAAGAAAATGCAGGTTTATATAAATGAATTTTCAGATTTGATAAAATAAAAGAAAAATTAAAACAATGATTTACACTTGTCCAAATTTATACATTTGTCAATTTGTTATGTTAGTTTTTGAACACATGTTAAATGAATGTTAAAGAATGAAACACTTGTTTCTTTGAAATAATTAGTACTTAATTTACAAACTAATGTATGTGTTAACCAAATTTTAATTTGTTAGTTTTTATTTAAATATGTGTATAAATTTATAAAAGAAATAAAACAAATCATGTTTATAAAATAAAACCTATACATATAGAAATTAAAACAATTAATATTTATACTTTGGAATTTAAATTCAAAATCAAATATTTTCAAATCAAGTTATGTATAGAAATTTAATTTAAAATAACAGTTGTAAAATTTATTCAAATTCTATTTAAAAAGACAACACACTATTAATATTGTTTTTATAAATGACTCATTATTAAAATAAGATCATTCTAAAAGAAATTATATTTTTATCAATAAATTATTTATTTTATTAAGCCATAAAACCATTTTGTTAATTCATTCTAAATTTAGAACTCAAGCCAAATCATTTTTAAAACATTTAATATTTTTCTTATCAATTTTAAAATTATATATTTATTTATGAAATAGTTTTAAAAACTCAATACTAATTTAAAACAAAATTTTCCAAATTAAAATGTCTATATATTAGAATTTTAAAACAGGATTCACTTACTAAATTTAAACCAAAATCATTTATTCAATAACTTTGAAAAGCTAATAAAAACAAATTTTCCAAATTACTGCAAATATTAAAACTAGAAAATATGCTTTACTTATTAAAATTAAAACAATTCTAATCTACTCAGAATATAAACCATATATTTATATTGTAAATAGAAATCAATTTATTATTATTAAAATATAAAATAACCAATTGAATATTTATTAAAGAAGATTATTAAATCTATTTGAATTATTATTAAAAAAATATCAATATCAATTTAATTTTTAATAACAGATTATTAAATTGATATTGTTAAAAATTCCGGGATATTACAATCCTTCCCCCTTGAAAGAATTTCGTCCCCGAAATTTAAAACAAAGGTAATTTAATAATCTCATCCAAGATTTATTTTAAAACACATGCATATATCAAATATATGCTAACAACCATAGCAACCAATTCAACCAATCAAACAAATCTAATTATCCAGACAAATTCTGGATAGAATTTCTTCGAGTTTCCCGAAGTATATATATACCGAGATACTCGCTCTAGAGAATCCAAACAATCAATACTATGAAGCTCCAAAACTCCTATTCATCTATATCTACAACACTAGGCAAGATATCAGACTACAAACGAATCTGACTCAACAACCAAAACTTCCAAACTGCTGGTTCCACACCCAGAGATAGATCATACACGTACCCCCTCAGAGATACGTGAAGCTCATCGAATCCCAGTTATCCAAACTGGCAATTCAATCCTGTAGATCAATCACTTATTCTCCAAGATTAAAGAAAAGATCCAAAATACTTCAGAGCTAACTTTCCAGTTTTACTCAAACTTATAGCTCACTTTTGATCGGAGAAAACTTATCCAAATCAAATCTCTAACTTCAGAGTCCAAATTCCTTCGTCTCAAATCCACAAAATCTTCGGGCGATCCTGAGCTGCCCATAATTTTACTGATCTGCTCAACCTTCGCTGATGCTTCTAGAAACAAACTAGACCAATCAACTCAACAAAATGATCTCCTCAAGATCAACCAAAACCAAGAACTCAAATCGCACTCCTCGACATCAGAAGACAACAACTCACTTCTCCTGTCCGGGAAAAGAAAAGCAGATGCACTTCCAAACTGCATCCGCTGCTCAACTCTGATCCGAAGTAGAAGAGAATGCTTGAAGAAGAACACAAGCACAAACAGGACAACACACCCAGAGATATGGTTTAACAAATCCATAAGAAAAATGCAGAAGTTCCTCCAAAACTCTGAGCTGCTACACCAACTCAATACTCCTGGAACCATTCTTCTATTAAGCTGAACCACCGGTACCACTCCTGGAATTCCAGTCGATAAGAAAGCTCAATATCCAGATGCGGACAAAACTCTGACTTTCTGAAGACATTCGAAAAAATCAGATAACCGAAGAGAACATTCAAACAATCGCAAGTCACTTTTGCGATCCACCAAACCAAATCCAAGAAAAACTGTTCTCCCTTAACCAAACAGAACAGCTTAAACTTATTTAGCCAACCCATCGAAGAAACGGGTCTACTTAACTGCTTCTGAACTCCACTCCAGAAAAACTGCTAAGCCAAAAGACCTCTTGCCAACACCGAGAACACTCCAAGCTGCATTGCTGCCACAGATGCCAAAGAATTCCAAATCAAAGTTCTTTGAGAAACTCGGACTTCAAACCAAACAAAAACACCAGCTGAACATAGCCACAACACTGAAGCAGATTCACCTCCTTAACTTGTTCCAAAGAAAACATCTTCGGGAATATCCATGGTTACTGCATCTCATCACACAGCTACTACTACCTGATGTATCAAAATAACATCACTCGCTTATGCTCAATCAACAGATCCAAACTCTATTCATCCAACTTCAGAAATGAACTCCGAACCTTAACAGGTTTCCTTCAGAGATCAATGAAATCCTTCATCACTACAGAACCCACTCGAGACGGTATTAGGTCTACAGTCTCGACAGTTACACTTCCAACCTCAAATATTCAAACTCCAACCAGTGGTAGTCGTGTTACACCTACCACTACCTCATCTACCTTTATAACTTATATTGGAAAACCTGAATAGGTAACCCAACAGATAGGCAGAAATATATATATATATATATATATATATATATATATATATATCTTAAAGTTACAAATACGCTCTCTCAAGATAGACACCACTACAGAGCCTAGGTATTCACTCAACCTAATGCTCTGATACCACTGTAATGACCCGACTTTCTTACCACAGAAAATCACATCATTTTTAAGAAAGAAAGGGATAGAAAAGAGAAAGGAAAGAAGAGAAGAAAGAAACAACATCAGAATCTAAACAGCGGAACGAGTAAATTATATTAATAACATAAACATTACATAGTTTACAACCACTATGAGAGTTACACAGATTTCACAAACACATACTAGACAGTTATAGACACCTGTCTAGCTATACAATTCAATATACAATACAACACAGAGATACCAACACAGCGGAATTCTATATAACTACAACGCAGAAGCCTCCTGCTGCATTTTCTCCTCCATAATTTGTCAAAGCCAACCTGAATCCCTTGGCTACTCGTAAAAATTTGAGTACCAAGAGTTTAAGAAAACAGAATAAACTCCGGGTCAGACATGGGTCTGGTGTGAGTAACAGGTTAAAGTTGCTTAACTTTCAAAAACCTTTTGAAAAGAAAAGTATCACATATGACTTTCCACACATAAACATGGAAAAGTTTTTACCTTACGCTAACCAAAACATTTGATAGGAAATCCGATGATATTATAATAGTGTCTAGGGTTTTCAAATAAATAAAATAGCCGAAATTGTTACATTATTAAATTCCAGCTACCAGCCAAAAAAGTGGGTAATACAATCAAAACCGTTGGCACTTATTGGATTTTGGATTCCATATAATGGCATGGCTACTGGGGTACCGCCCGTCACAGTACATGGCCTAGATCACCGTACCGAGGAGTACACCGCTCCCCTGTAACACAAGGCCGGACCCATTCCTTACTGAACAGTTCCGAACAAGATAACCCCGACGGTTGGAGTTCAAAGCCGTCCACACAGCCGAAATAAAAAGGGACCTCTAGACATGGGTAAATCTCACTCTCAAGTGGAGGCTACCCACGAAACCTTGCTGCACCTCCCCTGTTTTAGCCATTCCCAGTTGATGAGGCTTGAGGTTACGATTACCTTTAGTGAACACATCACTTAGAGTGCTCATCGTCCACCTGACGACGTTCTGAAAGCATTCAATCCATACCAGTTCATTCCAAGTTCGAATGAAACCGAAGGCATTATCTCGTTACACTCATTTTGGAATCACCCTCAGAGTTATCGACGATAACCCTTGCACTCTGAACCACCATCTCGAACCTATAAGTACTATTCCGTCAACTCATTACGGAATCACCCACAGAGTTATACTGACGTATAGTCCTTACACCTCGTGTCTTCACAAAGCTCCACTTTGATTCACGACCTAACGTTTAATTGGAATTGATGTGGTTTTCGGATATCCAAATATGGAACCCGATCCCGGTCTCATCGAAATCCAAAGCATGTCTTTTAGGTCCAAGTTGTTTAAGGTTTAAAAAAATTCAGTTATCTATATACACACAAATAGATAACTCACAAACTACAATTGATAATCAACATTATCAAATATCAGGTAATCCACATTATCAATATCAAAATAGATAATCCATATATCACCATCACAATAGACAATCTAAGTTATCATCACAATGCAACCAAGCATTCATACTACATAATAATACTTATCCCATTTCTGAGATCTCAAAGCATTCAAGACAAACAATGTCATCCAAACATACATAAGCAATGATTTTCTCATCACAATATAATTAATTTAAAACGAATTAAATTAACAATCACCATCTATAATTAATTTAAAATGAATTAAACTAATTACTTTATCTTTAATTAATTTAAAATAAATTAAGTTAATTACTTCATCAATATATATTTTGCTTACTTAGTCATTTAATTGATTACAATCAATTAATCATTCATTTTTAATTACCTTAATTAATCACTCTTGATTAATTATCCTTAATTATAATCATGTAATTATCCTTAATTAATTTCACAAATTAATTATTCTCAACCAAACAGTAATTAACCTTTAATTACTTCAATTAATTAATTAACTACAATTAATTACCTTAAACCTTAATTAATTACATTAATTAATTACTTTTAATTACTTATTATTGATTAATTAATCATAATTAATCATCTTTAATTACATCATTAATTATAATAATTAATGACCCTTAATTATACTTAATTAATTACCTTAATTAATTATTATAATTATTAATCATCACAGACTAATTACATTTAGTAATTAACTAGCTTAATTACTATATTAAAACAAATTAGTTCTCCTTTAATTAATTTCTTAATTAATTCCTTGATTAATTACAAGTAATTTAATCCAAATTACTTCATACTTAAACGTCTCCGCTTAATTACAACCTGTAATTATTAATCAATTACTTAACTAAGTAAATTTCAATTCATTAATTACATACAGTAAATTTTTTTTTAAAACCAAAGTGTTTAAAATTAATTAAACTTAATTAATTAAAATAAACAATCACATTTAACTTAATTAATTACCTTAAGTAATTTATTTCTTAATTACTTCATTAAGTAATTATACTCAAACCATTCGCAATTGAATATTATTAAATCAATTAATCTAATTAATTATTAAAAATTAACCATATTAATTAATTATTAAATAATCCTGATTAATGACCTTCATTAACCATTTTCTGATTATTTCATTAAGTAATTAACTTAGATTAATTACAATTTAAATGATCTTTAATTATCCATTAATTAAAGTCTAATTATTTAATTAATTAACCTTAATTTAAAATTTAATTACATAATTAATAATTCATAAATCATTAATTTAAAAATCTAATTAATGATCTTAATTAATCATTAATCAATTTTAACTATTCCTTAATCAATAATTAATTAAATTAACTAACTATTCCTTAATTACCTTGTTAATTAAATAAATTTCCAAAACATTAATCTTAATTAATTTAAGATAAAACATTTATAAATTTTGTTTGAAAAACAAAATTTATTTTAAACAAAGTACTTTCGAAAATTACGTTTAAATTCCATTTAAATACAAGTTTTAAAATAAGAATAATTTAAACTTATCAAAGTTTGAATAATTTAAAACTTTTAAAAATTTCAAGACAAAACAAAAGTTTGTCTTAAAAATGAAATTATAAAATTCGAAGTTAAATTCATTCCAAAGTTTCAATAATTTCAATTTATATTTAGTTTAAATCTTTCAAATTTAAACCTTCTTTTAAATTTTCAAACTGAAATTCAATTTTAAATTTTCAGATTTTAAACTTCATTTAAACTTGTTCTTGTTTAAACAAGAACTTAAAATTTCAAAAAAGTTCAACTACTATTAACAAAGTAAAATATTTAATTAAATTAAATATTTTTAAAACTTTATTTAAAATCTGAGATTTTAAATTTGAATTTAAATTCAAAAATTCAAACTTGAATTTGAATTTGATTTCAACTTTCCTTACAAATAAAACTACAGATTTAAAAAAATCAAACAGAAACTACAGGTTTCTGTAAACCTGAAAAACTCAGAGCAATCCCGAGAACCCCAAAAACCACATCTAGTTTTATGCCATTTTCCCCGAGACTATTGCTCAACAACTTCGAGTCAAACAATGACTTACCCGAGACACTTCTCTGCTAAACCAAACATCACCGGTAACTCATCGCCGTGCATATGCACGATGACTCCGGCCATCATTGGTCGCCGCCGAGGATCTCAACAACACAGAGGATGACACCGCAACCCTCCACAATCATCAAATCGAACCACCATCCCCTAAATCAAATTTGAGCTCTAAAAACCCAAACCTGGAAAATGTTACAGGTTTCTGCTCAAAACCTGTCAACGACGAATGCTCGCCACTCCGACCATCTGAGTTTCCCCCATTCCGGCCTTGAACTCAACCACACACCATCTACCGATCCTCAAAAGATCAAAGCACTCGATCCATCCTTCTCCTCAAACCAACCCAATTCTTAAACCCATTCAAAACTAGGGTTCAAAAAAATAAATTCAAACTGCACATTCCTTACTTAATTTCAACATCACTAATGATTTTTACAAGAATCTATAAACCTTCCTCTACAACTCAGAAGAATCCCAAGTTTTCTCAAGTCACAGATCACAAGAAATTGCACAAATTTCATTTTCTGTTCAAGTACTAACTGCTACTTAAACTAAACTCTAAAAATCCTAATACTTGATTTAAAAATCAAGTTTCAGTTAATGTTTTTAGTTTATGAAACTGAATTTCAATATTCAAATGATTTGGTTTTGATCAAGATCAACATGGAATGGTGTTTCCTGTGTTTACCGAGACAACACTGTTTTTATTTTTATTTTTACTTACGTAAATTATTAGTATTGACCTAGAAAATCAAACATCATTGCTTTATCACCTCCTTATGTCAGTAACTAAATTAAAAGTCAAATGTTCAAATGAAAATTGTGTCATCTGCTTTGACCTCTTTTGAATTTTGCAGAAATAAGAATGCAGGCATGCTTCTTCTTTTAAAAATTTTAGTTGCAAGCCTTGATGAAATCTGAAATGCTTATGATCCCTGACTCTAATTACTAGCATGCAGATGCCTCTTTTTCTTTCCAGATTGCAGAAAAATAATGCAGGCTTTTTGAATTCAAAAGAATTAATGCAGTTGCGATTCTAGAAACAAGAATGGAGTTGTATGCAAGGCCTATTTGATTTTGAGGATGTTGAATTTCATGAGAGGAAGGTTCGCATGTTGAATTTATAAACTGATTTTGGAAGTGGTGTTTGAAGTTTTCTTTTGAATATGCAAGGTTTATGAACAGAATGCAGGGTTCCATTTCCAGGTTTTGAGTATGTTGAATATGCAAATTTTGGTTAATCAATGCAGATTGATGTTTGAATTTGAGGAAGTGCAGACCTATTTGATTTTTAGATGAAGATGGGTTTGATTTTTGAGGAAGTGTTTCTGATATTATAATTTTGCAGTTTCTTTTCTTTTGATTAAGGAAATGAAAAAAAAAACATGAATGAAAGAAAATGCACGGTTATATAAATGAATTTTCAGATTTGATAAAATAAAATAAAATTAAAACAATGATTTACACTTGTCCAAATTTATACATTTGTCAATTTGTTATGTTAGTTTTTGAACACATGTTAAATGAATGTTAAAGAATGAAACACTTGTTTCTTTAAAATAATTAGTACTTAATTTACAAACTAATGTATGTGTTAACCAAATTTTAATTTGTTAGTTTTATTTAAATATGTGTATAAATTTATAAAAGAAATAAAACAAATCATGTTTATAAAATAAAACCTATACATATAGAAACTAAAACAATTAATATTTATACTTTGGAATTTAAATTCAAATTAAATTCAAAATCAAATATTTTCAAACCAAGTTATGTATATAAATTTAATTTAAAATAACAGTTGTAAATTTTATTCAAAATCTATTTAAAAAGACAACACACTATTAATATTGTTTTTATAAATGACTCATTATTAAAATAAGATCATTCTAAAAGAAATTATATTTTTATCAATAAATTATTTATTTTATTAAGCCATAAAACCTTTTTGTTAATTCATTCTAAATTTAGAACTCAAGCCAAATCATTTTTAAAACATTTAATATTTTTCTTATCAATTTTAAAATTATATATTTATTTATGAAATAGTTTTAAAAACTCAATACTAATTTAAAACAACATTTCCCAAATTAAAATGTCTATATATTAGAATTTTAAAACATGATTCACTTATTAAATTTAAACCAAAACCATTTATTCAATAACTTTGAAAAGCTAATAAAAACAAATTTTCCAAATTACTGCAAAAACTAGAAAATATGTGTTACTTATTAAAATTAAAATAATGCTAATCTACTTAGAATATAAACCATATATTTATATTGTAAATAGAAATCAATTTATTATTATTAAAAGATAAAATAACCAATTGAATATTTATTAAAGAAGATTATTAAATCTATTTGAATTATTATTAACAAAATATCAATATCAATTTAATTTTTAATACAGGTTATTAAATTTAATTTTTGATACAGTTAATTTATTATTTAAGTTTTAATTAAGGATTATTTAATTATTTATTTGATATTAATTATTATTTAATTATTAATGAAGGTTAAAATTATTAGTTAATAATTAATGAAGGATTAATTAAGGTTTAATTATTTATTTAATAATTAATTATTGTTTAATTATTTATTTAAGGTTTAATTATTTATTTATTTAAACTAATTTAAGATTTAATTAAGGTTGATTAGGATTTAATAAGGATTTAATTTATAATTAATGAAAAGATAGTGAGGATCGTGCTATGTGGAATTTATACTATACTAGTGCAGAAATTAACTAAGATACTATAGCAATGTGCATAAGTAAAATAAAACATCAGGAATTTTTATATTGGATCAGAGCACCGTCCTACGTCTAGTCCTAGACTCCTTCTAGAATTTCACTAAAACAACAACCCTCACTTAACCCGGAGTAACAGGTCTATACAACCCATGAACAACCTAACAGGGACCAAAGCAGCAGAACAGGATTTTGCCTCAACAGCCGAAGAGGAGTTTACACGCCTGAACAGCAGAACAGTACATCAACAAATACAAAATATTGTTTTGACTTTGTGTGTTCTAATAACACGAATTTGTCAATTATAGTACACGCTTCCTATAATCTTCTCCTTTATGATATATATATGTATATATATGAATACGTGAAGAATAAGGAAGTAATAGTATGAATTTGTATGAAATTAATGCACAAGAGTATCATAATCAAATAATATGATAGTAAAGTAAAAATAGATTGAATTAAGTTATGGAAAACATGATTCTCATGTGTTTATATAGATTATAAATAGGTGCATATGTTCGTGAAGAGTTATCATGAAGATATATGGTCATTTCTATTGAAATGAAGAATGCATCTCTTGACGAATGGAAGTGCTTATTTGAAATATAACCGTTATAGATATTTAGACTTCTGAATCGAATAATTCAGACTTATGAAATTGCACGAGCTCAAACCAGAAAGAAAATAGGCTAAAATAACCATTTTCGGACGTCTGAAACGAAAACTCAGACGTCTGAATATTGTACTAAACGATATTCATTTTTTCAGATTCAGACATCTGATTTGGTACATTCAGGCGTCTAAATGTAGACTAAAAATGAGAATATGCAAAGCTAATGAAATGAAAAAAATGTCAAGATATATATCATACAGGAGAGATTTTAACATGAATAAACTCTAGACACAGACTCGATTCATACTTATATAAGATTTGAAGCTCATTTGAATGCAGTCTTCGATTAATTCATGTAAAAACAAGTTAGTATATAATAATGACTTGTATAGTTGTCATAATCAAAATATCATAATTATGAAATATCGTAAATACGAAGTTTCAACATTCTCCCCCTTTCTGACGATGACAACTATAAGTATATACACAATATGAACATATATAAATAGGAAATAGAATTATATGCACTCCCTCTTACTATAAGCTCCCCCTGTCGATGGTAGTTTTTAAACTTCTTCTCCCCCTTTGACATCGACAAAAAAGGAAACATAATATATATGAAATACTCACATATCATATGAACCACAGTGAGCAAGAATAGCATAGATAATGTAGAATAGTTAACATACTACATTATTCCAAAAGAGACATATAAGTTTAATTTTACAAACCAACATAGCAAGTATGAGATCACCACATAAATACATACACAACAAAAAGCATGTAACTACGAATGTTTTGAGATAAGAAAACAACCATACCACTACCTTAAAACTTTTCGCTTGACTCATCATCACTTTCTTCTTCATCGTCATTGTTATTATTATCATTGGTGCCGGAGCTAGAGGACCATTGAAAAGGAGATGGATCAAAAGCTTCGGTAGAAGTCGAGGAAGAGCAACCAATACGTTCCCATATTTTATTGAGAAAACCACGAATAGAGTTGAACCTTCTATTAGTTTGCCTCTCAAACTTATCCACTTTATTCTTAAGCTTGGCTTGATTTTGGTAAAGAGTAACCAAAGCTTATCGTGGGGTAGAGTCAAGATTTAGAATTTCCATTTCATCATCATCTTCCTCTTGTACTTATGT
This sequence comes from Allium cepa, assembly GCA_030765085.1. Classification (NCBI taxonomy): domain Eukaryota; kingdom Viridiplantae; phylum Streptophyta; class Magnoliopsida; order Asparagales; family Amaryllidaceae; genus Allium; species Allium cepa. The sequence goes on along the minus strand of CM060945.1, from coordinate 942,098,379 downwards.
AGCAACAAGGTGATGATGTTGAGGAGGTTGAGGATGATTTTGATCATGGTTGGCGGCCCATTCTTGGAATGATATAAAGATAGACATTGTGGACGTTTCGGTAAGTTCATAAGTCCCAAGGTTTTGGATCCAAGCTCCTTAATTGTTGAAAATTCGGATTCAGGAAAAGAAATACCATAGTTTTGGAGAATTTTCATTATATAAGCGCCACAGTGAAATGTTTTATAATGACGACGACTATTCACATCCATAAACTCTACTATAATGACACGGCCCCAATCCATGGATTGTCCAGAGTATATAGCATAGAGAGCTTGAAAGTGGCGCTTATTAACAACTTCATAGCTACTGGTTCGAGGTAAAACAGAGCGAATCAAAGCTCTATGAATGATATGGGCTTGTGGCCGAAGTTGAATAGAGGTGAGTTTAGTAATATCATCAGAAAGAAAGCGATGAGAAACTTCATCTCGTTCGTCCAAGGATAGAGAGACCTCAATATCATCTAAATCGGTTCCGGTTGAAGGACATCGAAGGATTTCTCCAAGACGAACAAGTGGAAGGTAAATCTTAGTACCATAAACTATGGTTCAAATACAATCTTGACGATTGCGAGGATGGTGATGATCCAAATTCATGTTTGCATAAAAAAGCTTGACCAATAGATGATTAATCTTTACATTATTGGTAGTAAATGAAAGTAGAGATTCTAGCCCATTAGAGCAAGCTATTTGTCAAATTTGATAAGGCTCAAATTCTTCAAATTTCATGAAGGCACCGGGAAAGAAGTTGGATCTTTCCATTTGAGCAAAACGTCGTTTTGCCTCGTCATTCCAAAGCCATTGATGAATGTTAGGAGCAGATGAGGAAGTTAAAGCCCTAGATCTATTTGGTTATGGAGCCATTTGTGAAGATTTGATGATAAAGATTAAATTTTTAAGAATAAAAATGGTGTATGGTGAAGTAAAGAGATCTGGTTTGTTGGAAATGGAGTATAGAGGAGGATCCTAACGTTTTAAAGATGGTAGGTGGGGAGATAAAATGTTAAAAAGCACCTAAATTTTGAATCGACGGAACCATTCAAACGTCTGGATTTGGTATTTCAGACGTCTGAAATCAAATTTTTTAAACAAAACGCAAATAGTTTATTTTTGGGCATATTCATACGTCTGTTTTTGGTGTTTCAGACGTTTGAATCTGAAGTCAAAAATATTTATTTGACAATATTCAAACGTCTGTTTTAACTATTTCAGACGTCTGAATTTCAGGAAAAATTGTATTCTTGAGAATAAATATATTTATTAAAAAAAGAAAATACAAAAGTTGTTTATTAAAAACATACAATTATAAACATAGAACAACATGTAGAATCAATTGACGATTTTGTGTCTACGAAGAGGAAGTCGATTTTCTAGGAGTCTTAGGCTCTTCTGGTTCCATCTTCATCTTTCCCTTAGATTATTCCAAACAATTCCAATTACTGCCACGTTCCCATGAATTTGGTGATACATGAGGATGTTGCGGTGTCTGATTCCATGAATTGTGATGGGAAGATGCTGTAGGTTGATGAACATTAGATGTAGATGAACCGTAGATTTTTCAACCAAGGTTCTCCAGAAAGTTAAGACATTGTGAATTAACTTTTTGCTCATAGTACATTTCTCGTTGAAGTCCTAAAGATTCCCGTTAATAATGATAAATATCATCAATGTTTTGTTTTGTTTGTGGAGAACCGAAGAACAAGAAACGACGAGCTTTCTTCTTTTTGGGAGTATGACGGGTATTATTATTCGGAGATACATACCGGGCAGGTTCATAGCAGGTGGTTGGTGTGGGTAAATCGAAAGAATAGGCTGATGATGGTGTAGAAAACTCTATAGAAGAAGGTTCTTCTGAAGTAGAGCCATTTGACACCATAGAATAAAAGAAAATTGCGCATAATTCGGAAAGAAACATGGTTTTGTTAACAGTTGAAGATAGAATTACAAGATAGGGAAGCTGATATGGGAAAAAATATAGAGAAAGGCAAATTTTATAGGTGAGAAGAAAAGATATATTGGAAAGTAAACTGGTGGATGAGAGTTAATGATAAATAAGCTCCAAAGATTTAAAAATAGAAAAAAAATATGGACAATTTCTTTGCAGGAAATGAATGGTTAAAAAATGTAAAGGGAATTCATAATGTAGCTTGTAAAGTTGGAACATAAATAATATTAATCTTGTACTTAAGGTCATGCAGAAATAGTATGCTAGTAATAATATATCTTGGAAAATCAAATTATAAGTTTTTAAACGAGACAATTCCGAGTTCTCGTCTTAGTTTTATAAAAATATTTTCAAGAAGTGGTTTCGTAAAAATATCAGCCAATTGATTTTCGAATGAAACAAAATCTAAATTTATTATTCCTTTTTCAATACAATCACCAAGAAAATGATGACGAATATCAATATATTTCGTTCGTGAATGATTGACTGGATTTTTTGATAAATTAATAGCACTCGAGTTATCATAATATAATGTTGAATTTGTTGAATTTATATCAAAATCTCTAAGTGTCTGTTGCATGTAGATAACTTGAGCACAAGCCAAGCAGCAGAGATATATTTTGCTTCACATATAGAAAGTGAAACACAGTTTTGTTTCTTACCAAACCAAGAAACTAACGATTTTCCAATAAAATGGCACGTACTGCTGGTACTTTTACTACCTGCCCGAGATCCATCGAAATCAGCATCACTATATGGTACTAATTCGAAAGGACACTCTTTTGGATAGAAAATCCAAAGTCCTTGGTATTACTAAGATAACATAATATACGTTTGACTGCTCTTAAATGTGATTCCTTCGGATTGGCTTAAAATCTAGCACATAAACAAACACTCATCATTATGTAAGGACGACTGGCCGTTAAATATAGTAATGAATCAATCATACTTCGGTATAATTTTTGGTCAATACTTTTATCATTTTCATCTTTATCGAGATGTGTGGTTGTACTCATAGGATTCGGTTTGGTAGAAGTATTTTCCATTCCGAAGCGTTTGATTGAATTATTACAATATTTCTCTTGATTAATAAAAATACCATTTTGTAATTGTTTGATTTGTAGCCAAGAAAATGTGATAGTTCTCCCATGTGGGACATTTCAAATTCTTTGGTCATAATATCAGAGAAGTCCTGGCATAATTTTTCATTGGTAGAATCAAAAATGATGTCATCAACATAAATTTGAACAATTAAAATATCCCTTTTTGAATGTTTAATAAAAAGTGTTTGATCAACCTTTCCAATTTGAAATCCAGATGATAGTAAATAGCTCTTAAGCCGTTCGGACCAAGCACGTGGTGCTTGTTTCAAACTGTATAGAGCTTTCTTAAGTTTATAAACATGGTCTGCATATTTCTCATGGATAAATAAAGGAGGTTGTTCAACGTACATGTTTTCTTTTATATAACCATTCAGAAAAGCACTTTTAACGTCCATTTGATAAAGTTTGAAATTATGAAAACATGCATAGGCCAATAAAATACGTATTGCTTCTAATCTAGCGACAGGAGCAAACGTTTCTTCGTAGCCAATTCCTTCCTCTTGATTATAACCTTGAACGACTAACCTTGCTTTATTTCTGGTGATGTTACCTTGTTCATCCGCCTTGTGTTTATAGACCCATTTTGTACCAATAACAGTTCGATCACTTGGTCTAGGAACTAACTTCCAAACTTCATTGCGTTTAAACTAGTTTAGCTCTTCTTGCATTGCAATTATCCATTAGTCTCCAATAACATTTTGAACAGGATGATCCCATAATATTTTTGGTGGAGATCTTAACTCATTGTTGTTATGAATAACGTTTTCATCTTCTCTAGAATTATCAATTATGTTTTTCATTATTTTCAAAATTTATATTGTCAATATTTCTGATATTATCTGGAAGTTCTTCATCACCTCTTATACTTGGTTTTGTAGAAAATTTTCATTAAAAGATACATGAAGAGTTTATTCAACAGTATTATTTCTTTTATTAAACACATGATAAGCTTTGCTTCGATCTGAATATCCTAAAAAGATACCTTCGTCGGATTTCGCATTGAATTTGCCAAGCTGATCTTTGGTATTTAATATAAAACATTTTTATCCAAAAATTTAAAATAGGAAATATTTGGTTTTCTTCCATGAAAAAGTTCATATGAAGTATTTTTGGTAAGAGGTCGTATAAAAACACGATTCAAAACATAACAAGTAGTTGCTACAGCTTCTGCCTAGAAATGTTTTGGAAGTGTGCTTCCATTTAACAAAGTTCTTGCACATTCTTGTAATGTTCTATTTTTCCGTTCTACAACTCCATTTTGTTGTGGAGTTCCAGGAAATGAGAAATTGTGAAAAAATCCCTTCTTTTCATAGAAATGTTCAAAAGCTTCGTTTTCGAACTCTCCTCCATGATAACTTATAATATTCTTTATTTTTAATCCTTTCAAATTTTGGATTCTTTTGACAAAAACTTTAAAATGATCAAAAGTATCACTTTTATTTTTCATAAATATGGTCCAAGTATATCTAGAAAAGCCATCTACAATTACAAACACATATCTATTGTGATTTATGGATTGTACTTGAGTAGGTCCAAATAAATCCATGTGAAGTAATTCAAGTGGTTGTAATTTAGAAATAAATTTGTTAGATTTAAAAGATGATTTAGTTAACTTTCCTAATTGACATGCATCAAAAATATGATCAATTTTAAAGTTCATTTTGGTTATCCTTTGACTAAATCATTTTTGAAAGTTTGTTTATAGCTTTGAAGTTAATATGACAGAATCTCTTGTGCCATAACAAAGAATCATTTTCTTTGGCTATTAAGCATGTATCTGAGTTATGATTAATTTTCATATTCTGTTTCTATCTCTATTACCTTCAAAGATAAGATTTTTATTGTGATCATAAATACTACACTTATCCTCAGAAAATGAGATTTTGAAACCTTTGTCACACAATTGGCTAATACTTAACAAATTAGGCTTCAAGTTTTTGACAAGTAAAACATTGGAAATGAGAGGTAAATTAGATATACCTTAATTGCTCACATTGCCTTTGCGATGATATAACTTTTGGAATTGTCTCCAAATGTGACAGAACCTCCATCTGAATATGTGATATTTGTTTACATATTTTTGTCTCTTGTCATGTGTTTTGAGCAACCATTGTCGAGTATCCACTTTCCTCTTTTCTTAAGTAGGACCTGCAAAAAATAAAAGAATAACATTGGCACCCGTTTTAATAGGGTCCTAAGAGTTAACTCTTAGGAAACCAAACCCAAGAGGGTTTAGTATTCCCTTTATATAAATAATTTTTATTTTTATGAACATTTCTCGTAAAGGACTCAATATATTTATTCCTAATCAAACTGTTGTTTATTTTAGGAACCCATATTTTTATGGTTTTTGAGTTTGATTCCTTTTTGGTTGAACTATGGTAGACTTAGGTTTCGAAATATTTCTCTTTTCTTGCTTAATTTTTTTGGTGGAGCTACAGAATTCTTAGTATAACCTTGTCCTTTCTTATTGAGACAGACTGAGAAGTTTCAATAATTTTTGATAAGTTTTCTTTGCCTTTATTAAAGTTAGACACATTTTTAATAATGCTTTCTAACATTGTTTTAAGGCTAGTATTGTCTAGTTCAATCATTTTGATCTTGGTTTTTAGCTCATGATTTTCAAAGATAAAAGCATCATTCTTTTCCTTTTGAGTTTCAATTTCTTGACTCAATAAGGTAAGATGAGGGTTATCATTAGAAAAAGTATCTTGAAGTTTTCCAAGTTCTTCTTCTAATATCTGCTTTTCATCATTAAGAATATCTCTCTCGCATTCTGCTTTTCTCTGATTTTCTAGAGCCTCTTTATATTTTCTTTTGAGACTTTTTAAAGTATCTAATAATTCAAAATTTATTTCAATCATGTCATCAAAAGTAAGATCATTTACCTCATTCTCTGTAGCCATGAAGTAGACATTTGCTTGTCATTTTCTCTATCATTGCTACTTTCAGAAGACAAAGACTCTAAGTCATTCCATGTCACCGAAAATGCCTTCTTTTTGAATTTTTCCTTTCTATATTTATTTTGTTTTCCATTCCTTTATTCTGGACAGACTTTTTGCATATTACCCTTCATATGGCAATTAAAGCATTCTAGTACTGAGGATGATGGCATATTGTTGAAGTTTCTTTTGCCATTATTTCGTTTTCCTTTTCTGTACTTCAAAAACTTTTTAAAGTTTTTAGCACTGAATGCTAAGTCTTCTTCATCTGAATCTAATTCTTATTTTCTACATGAAATGCCATATTCTTTTTGTCTTGTGCTTGTACTCTTTTAGCATGCAAATTCACTCCGTATGACGTTAGATTTCCTATTAACTCTTCTGGCTTCATATTAGAAAGATCATTTGCTTTTTCAATGGCTAAGACCTTTCTAACCCATTCATCCGTTAAAGAGTTTAGAATTTTTGATACAATATCAAAATCAGTAAATCTTTCTCCTAGTCCTAATAGAGAGTGATAAATATCTTGAAATCTAGAGTACATATAATTAATAGACTCATCATGTTTCATTCTAAAATGTTGTAATTGAGTTTTCAAAATAGAAATTTTGCTTTGTTTAACCTTGTTAGTACCTTCATGTGTAACTTTTAGTTTTCTCCGTATCTGATAAGCATCTTGTACACATAGTAACTTGGATAAATTCATTTTTATCTAACGCACAGAACAACATATTCATTGCTTTAGCATTAGTAGTAGCATCTTGTTTTTGTGCAGTTGTCCATGTAGAATATTCAGTAGTAGGTGCAGTATATTTTGATTGTGTAACATTCCATGCATCAAAACTATTTGCTTGCATCTAAATACGCATTCGTGTTGCCCAATAGTTGTAATTCATGCCATTGAATAGTGGAGGTCATGCAGTAGATTGACCTTCAGTAAAACTAGTGTTAGTGACAGTGCTTGTGTTGGAGTTGTTTTAAATATTAGAAAAATATCAAATAACTGTGTAACGGTTATAAGATGCCTGCTCTGATACCAAATGAAAAGGCAGTGTAGATCGTGCTATATGAAATTTATACTATACTAGTGCGGAAATAAACTAAGATACTGTAGCAATGTGAATAAGTAAAATAAAACACCAGGAATTTTTGTACTGGTTCGGAGCACCGTCCTACGACCACTCCCATACACCATCTGGAATTTCACTAAAACAACAACCCTCGTTTAACCCGAAGGAACTGGTCTATACAACTCCTGAACAGTCGAACAGTAACCTGAGCAGCAGAACATGATTTCGCCTCAACAGCCGAAGAGCAGTTTACACGCTTGAACAGTAGAACAGAACTTCAACAAATACAAAAAATTGTTTTGACTTTGTATGTTCTAATAACACGAATTTGTCAATTATAGTACACCCTTCCTATAATTTTCTCCTTATGATATATATATATATATATATATATATATATATATATATATATATATATATATGAATACGTGAAGAATAAGGAAGTAATAGAATGAATTTGTATGAAATTGAACGCACAAGAGTATTAGAATCAAAGAATATGAGAGTAGAGTAAGAATATATTCAATTAAGTTATGGAAAACATGATTCTAATGTTTTTATATAGATTATAAATAGGTGCATATGTTCATGAAGAGTTATCATGAAGAGATATGGTCATTTCTATTGAAATGAAGAATGCATCTCTTCACGAATAGAAGTGCCTATTTGAAAATATAGTCGTTATAGATATTCAGACATTGAAATTGCACGAGCTCAAACCAGCAAGAAAATAGGCTAAAAATAACCATTTTCAGATGTCTGAAATGAACAACCCCGACGTCTAAATATTGCACTAAACAATATTCATTTTTTCAGATTCAGACGTCTGATTTGGTACATTCAGACGTCTGAATGTAGATTAAAAATAAGAATATGCAAAGCTAATGAAATAAAAAAAATTCGAGATATATATCATATAGGAGAGATTTTAACATGGATAAACTCTAGAGACAGACTCGATACATACTTATATAAGATTTGAAGCACATTTGAATCCGTTCTTCGATTAATTCCTGTAAAAACAAGTTAGCATATAATAATGACTTATATATTTGTCATAGTCAAAATATCCTAATTACGAAATATCGTAAATATGAAGTTTCAACAGTTAAATATTTTTAAAAGGGTTTTAAAGTTTAAAATCCCTTAGTTTTCAACAGTAATATTGTTTGAAGGTACTTCTTTTTCAAAATGGCTTGAATTTAAATGATTCAAGTGTCGATACCATTAAGGAACCTTGTAATTGGGAATGAGTCATAATATAGATTGTTGGATTGTTTAGACATGTGTTAGCGGAATAAATCTCTATTCTGCTATAAATTAATTGTTGATTTATTTATGCAGACATATGTTAACAGAATAAATCCCATTCTGTTATGAATTGATTGAATTGTTTTGACATCTATTTGGCAGGATAATTACCATCCATCTATTATGTTATTTGGACATGTATATGACAGTTAGTTCATATTGACATGTTATTCCCCGATTTGGATATGAGTTGTATATACATAATGTTGACATGTGTAAATAACTATTAAGTACTTCGGAATTAAATTGAATGGTAACTTAAATTAGTACCATTTGGATTGCTTAGCCTCTTTTCGAATTACTAAATTATGTTTTTGAATTAACTTTATTTCTTTAATCAATTTTGATTAAAGGTTATATATGATTTTTAAATTTTATTATTATTTTATAATGTTATTTTTAAATAATATCTTGTTCTTTTAAAAGGGGTTTATTAAATAAAAGGGTTTGTATATCTAAAGTGATTTACAAATGATATCTTGGAAATGATATTTTATAAAGGAAATTCTATAGAGAAATTATGAAGGAAGATATTTATATAGTGTTAAAAATAGAAAGAGACTTTATAAATCAATTTAGATATTTTTGAAAGAAGTTTTAGATCTAGTTTGAAAACTTCTAAGTGGTTTGAAATGTGAAGGGAACTTATAAAAATAATTTTTATAAGGGATACGTAAATGTGTTTCATAGGTGGTGATGTTTTTGAAAGGGAATTATTTGGCCATTTATTATGGAATTTTGAGAAAAGGGAATTACCAAAATAATTCGGTAAATACTTATATTGTTTCTTCATCAAGTATAAAGGAATGTTAAGGGTTCGGGGAAGTGTTTTGAAAAGATATTTTGATCAAGTTTATAAGTGCTTGTATTAATTAAAGATTAATTGATAAAGGCTTAGAGGATGCCATATGGAATTGAATCAATGTTTGATTATTTGTCTATTTGATATTTAAATAACCAACTATCAAATCTGAACCAAAACCTAACTTTGAAAATATCTAGGAGAAACATGGAAATTATATGGTACAGTTACCGTCAATGGTGCTATACTGTATGTATAAATTCGTTTCATTCTTCTGGGATAAAAGATATCCATCCTCTAACGGGCAGGAGGTGAACTCTGCTCTTATCTTTTACCTACTTATTTCCTAAAGAACCGGGGTTGAGTTTACCAGAAATTATCAAAAGTTGTTTCGAAGAGACCAGGATCGGATATGTTATCGAAAACCCACTTTGATCCAACTCAAGCATTTTGAACTAAAAATATCTTGAAGAATATGGAATTGAAGATGGATCATTGAAGTGAAAGGGTTGCTTGCTACTAATTCTGAGGGTGATTTCAAAATGGATGTAGTAGTAATAGTGCCTTTGGTTCGTCCTTATCTTGGACAACTTGTATAGATGAATACTAGCATTACATTGATGCCTAGAGGGAAGTGTTAGCATTCCAAGTGGGATTGCTATTTAAAAAGGTAAAACGTAGCCTCAATCCTCATCATCCGGGAATGACTGAAAATCAAAGAAGATGCAGCAAAGCTGAGTGGGCCGCACCCATTAGGGTATGTTTTCCACTTTTAGATACATTTACATATTTATGGATTGGTTGTGCATGGGATCTCGATAAAAAGGGTTGTAAAGAAACCGGGTTGATGAAATATTTAGTACTATCTAGTAAGGGGTAGGCTAGTCATGTGTTGGCAGGGGATCCATATGAGGTCCTCGGTACATTTTCTAGACGTGTACCATGATAGGTGGTACCCTAGTGCCTATTAATTGTATGTAATTCATTCTTCAATAATGGCTATACGATTTTAGGTGTATACCAAATATGTTGGAATGTGAGATGCAAGCATTCCAACTTTTTTAAAATCTTATTTTGAACCCTTGGACATTATTATAATATCACTGGATTTTTATATAAAAGTGTTTTGGTTATCGTAAGGTAAAAACTCGTCCGTGTTTATATGCAGCGTGGTCTTGCGAGAAACCTTTGATTTTAAAAGAGTTTTAAAAGTAATAATTCACTTGCTTTGAGTTTACTCACATCAGACCCATGTCTGACATAGAGTCTTATTTTTTTTCCTAAAACTCATGGGTGCCCAAATTTTTAAGAGCAGCCAAGTAGTTCAAGTTTCATACGAATGCATTTTAGAGGAGCTTTAAGCAGGAAGCTTCACCAATAGTTAGTTATTTTTTTGTTCCCACTATATTATATGTATCTTGTATCAGTTATGTAAGGACAGGCCATTATAACTGTCCTAGGTTAGAATTGTATTAGTATAACTCTGATGTATTTTTTTGAGACGACTTTGTAAAATAATATGTGATTAATATATGTTGTTCCGTCGCATTGTGAGATTCTGTGATTGTTTAGTTTCTTCTATCTTCTATCTCTTTTTTTCCTAATAATATGTCTTTTCAGCACTTAGTTGTTCGGCAGGTGAATACTATGGATGTATTAGTGTCAATTTCTACGGTTCAAAAAGGCGGGTCTTTACATAGAGTGAGTCGTGGGAAGTTTACCGTGCCGAATGCAATGAGTGAGACACAACCAAAATGTTGTGCAAAAGAGTGAGCCATGGCCAAATGTTGTCATGCAAAATGTATTCCATGGTATAGAGTACCATGCATGGTGTTGTATAGTAAGTTACATCAGCCACGAGCAAAATATAGGCCTTATACCACCTCTAGTAGTTTTCAAAAACCCGATACCCATATGAGACCAAGTCTAGATGATTGAGTATAGAATCAGAGTATTTTCACCTTCTGGTACTCATTTAAAATTATTTTTCAAAATTCCCATAGATGAGGTTAGACTTCAAATTATTTTCCAGTATCCTCTAGATGAGGTTAGATTTGAGGTCATTTTCCAAAATCCTTTAGATGAGGTTAGATTTTAAATTATTTTTCGAAATCCTCTAGATAAGGTTAGATTTCAACTCATTTTTTGAAATCCTTGGAATGAGGTTAGATTTTAAATTATTTTTCGAAATCCTCAAGATGAGGTTAGATTTAAAATCATTTTTCAAAATCCTCAAGATGAAGTTACATTTCAAGTCATTTTTCGAAATCCTCTAGATGAAGTTAGATTTCAAGTTGTTTTCCTCATTTTCTGAAATCTCCTGGATGAGGTAAGATTTCAAGTCATTTTTCGAAACCCTCTGGATAAGGTTAGATTTTAAAATATTTTCTAAAATCCAATAGATGAGGTTAGATTTCAAATTATTTTTCAAAATCCTCTAAGCAAGTTGCTTTCTGAAATCCCCTAGATGAGGTAAGATTTCAAGTCGCTTTTTGAAATCCTCTTGATGAGTTTAGATTTCAAGTCATTTTCTGAAATCCTCTATATGAAGTTAGATTTCAAGTTGTTTTCCGAAATCCTCCAAATTAGGTTAAATTTTAGGTCATTTTTTGAAATTCTCTAAACGAGGTTACATTTCAAGTTGTTGTTCGAAATCCTCTAGATGAGGTTAGATTTCAAATTATTTTCCAAAATCCTCTAGATGAGGTTAAATTTCAAGTTGCTTTACAAAATCCCCTAAACGATGTTAGATTTTGAGTGATTTTTTGAAATTCTCTAGATTAGGTTAGATTTTGAATTGTTTTTCGAAATCCTCCACATAAGGTTAGATTTCAAGTTGTTTTCCGAAATCCTCTATATGATGTTAGGTTTCAAGACGCTTTCAAAATCCTTTAGATTAGGTTGGATTTAAAAATATTTTCTAAATAGGCTTAGATCTTAATAAGTTGTCTCGATAAAGGAATATTGCATAGAATTCTTAGGATAACTACTTTGCACAAAGGCTTAGGTCAACCTTATAATGGAAACGGAACTAACAAGCCTAGTACTATGTTGATCTGACACACTTCTTTTCGAATTTCAATTCATACTGACCATAAGAGACGAACTTTGGAGGGAATGTGCTACACCATAATTTATACCTAGCACAATTACGAATATTAAAAGGGAAAGCTCCTTGGTTTATAATTTCGAGACCCATTGTTTTTTTCCACCGAGTGCTTTAGCAGTAGACTAATATATGAGAATTCAAGATCCAAAAGCAAGAGCAAAGATAAGATCAAGACCATAATCTAGTTAAGAAAATAAGCTCAACCGAGAGCGGCAACTACCGAGACCGAAGACATTTCAACGAGTATTAACAATCAATAGCTCAGAGAGCCAGGACTGAGATCAACAGCCAAGATAAACGAAAGGATCAAAAGAACTATATATAAACTGCCATGTCATCAATCCACATCAAAGTACTCATAATAAAATGATGACATGTGTTAGAATCCAAGCTGCCTATAGCAAGCCAGGTCATCAATCCATGTGAAAGCCCTGCACCAATGGGTGAACCCTAAATATGCTATAAATAGAGGAATACGCGCTACTAAAATGGCTAACTGGAGATTTTCCGACACTCTACAATCATTCCATATTCTTTACTCTATTTAGAAAGCTTTAATCGAAAGATCATTAATAGCAGACTTTGTAACAGAAGTACTTGTACATTAAATTGAGGCATAAAAGCGCATAGCAGAATCTTCAAATTGGACGTAAGGATCTCCGTTCCAAACCACTATAAATCTCGTGTCTTTTTACCATTCAGTGCTTATTATCTGCATCGTTTCGATGCTCTTTTAATTTTATTGAAGTGATAAAGAAATAAACTTTATGAAATTTAAATTTTAGAAGTATTTACATTATTATCGGTCTTTCATTGAAATTAAATTCTATTTAAAAAGGATGTATAAAAATTGAATTGTTGGTAATTAAATTTTGAATAAGAAGTGTTTTAATATTTTGGAAAGATGGATTTTAAAGCAAATGAAATATACTTGTGATTAAAGAAGAATAAATATCACTTTTGGAAAAATGAGTTTTAAGGGATGAATATTCTGGATTATATGTAAAAATATTAGTATGGTTTAGTATTATGAAATTGAAAGAATTTTTCTAAGTTGAAAATAATGGGTCTTATTCATAAAATGTTATACTAAAAAATTTCATTAAAGAGTTATGAAAAGTTTTGAATTGTGGAAAAATCAAGTTTTGTAAGCAAAAGAATATTTTCGAAGGTTGAACCTTTGAAGCAAAAGATTATTTGGAAGAAGTTTTGTAAGCTTGTTTGGAAAGATATTTTGTGAATCAAAGTTGAAGTTATGGATTGTAAATTTAAAAACCATCATTTGTTTTGATGGTGTATAATTTTAGAAAAGTTTGAGGATAAGATACAAATTTTATCTCAAGTGTTTTAATAAATGTTGAAATTCATTTTATGGAATTAAGATATTAAGAGGGGGACCTGCTTTATAAAAATAAGAGTTTTGTAGAATTTGAAATTTTGAGATTTATGAATAGCTTGGTCCTCGATATCTTATATCTGTATATTTAAAAAAGTTATGGAAGGTTTGCAAAATAAGAAGAGTTTGAAGAAAGTGGATCTATAAATTATTTTTTATCATTTTCCCTAGAAGTAATAAATATTAAGATCTTTTAATATTTTGCAACTTATTAAAGAATTTTTTATTTGCAAAGTGTTGTTGTTAAAGAAATGGTATGGATTTCTATCAATATGTATATATTTTGTTTGAGCGTTGTGAATTTTCAAAATATATTTATGCTGTAGAGACTATTCTGAAGCTTTTTGAAAATTCAAAAATTTACATTGCCATTTTGGTTGGAGTGAATAGGTATTATCCTAATTAAGTTGTTCGACTCATAGCCCCTGACCAACTTTGCCATTTTGGTTGGAGTGAATGGGTATTATCCTAATTAAGTTGTTCGACTCATAGCCCCTGACCATTGACGTTGGGCAAGGGTTGATGACCAACAGTTTTATGGAGCAACCAAGGAATTAAACATTATTGTTGTGTTGATGAGATTTTTACCGATTGATTGTGTGATGATTGTTTTAATTGTAGACGCGTGTAGTAAGGCTAGAAGAACTGGCTTGTTACGGATTTTCCTTGTAGAAAATTGCAGGGACGCAATTTTCTTAAAGGGGGTCTATAACAATTCAGCGTTGGAAAGCAATTAATTAAAATTAATAATAGTGATCTAATTATTTAAAATGGGGATTTGATAATAAATCATTTTTGACATAAATATTTTAAAGATGTGAATTAGCAATAAATAAAGAATGTGATTATTTTAAGAAATATTGATATCTAAAATAAGTAATTTTAATTTGCATTAATGGCGATTAAAATGTTTTTATAATGTTTAGCGTTGATAATAAGTAAGACTATAAATTATTTTAAGAGAAATGGAAATTTTATTTTACAAAGATAAGTGGTCTGGAATTTATTTAATAATAAATGGGCCTAAAGTTGTAAATATGGAAATAATTATTTAGATGAAATAAATTATAGAAAATAATGGTTGTAAATTTTTGTACCGATAGTAAAACAAATAGAAAAGATAAATATGATTCTAATTGGTGAGTTTAGCTACTTTAATATGGTTGATAAATTAATTAGAAAGAAATAAAAAAAATAGTTCTTGATCCTAATTTGAAGACCATATCCACCATCTCATTACATAGATAGTTCTGTCTATAATAATCTACCCCCATCGACATTTTCTGTAACGACCCAGAATTTTTATTAATTAAAATTTGAATATTTAATTAATTTTAAATATTAATAATTGAATTTATAAGTCAAATAAATTTTTATTTGAATTTTTGGATTTAATTGGATAATTAAATCGATAATTTAATATGTTAAATTATGGAAATAATTGAAAATAGAGTTAAATATGACAGAAAATGATTTGTAAAATTTTATTTAATCATACTGGAGTTATAGAAATATTTTAGAACTTTTAAAATCGAATTAAAAGTTTATTTGTGAAAATTGAATATTTTAATATTTAATAATCGACTGTAAAATAGTCAATTTTTGAACAGTCTCAGAATTGAACGAAATCAGTTCCATTGGATCCGTAATAGTTAGTTATTACCGGATTTCAATTTTCGTGTCAATCGGAGTTATCGTTTGAGCGTGGCAGCTCGAAACGCATCGAATTATTTTTAATTTAAATTTGGCGAGTCAAAATAGCCATTTTTCAAAAAGTCTCGGATTTCGACGAAACCAGTTTCATCGGATCCGTAATGTGATATTATTGTAAGGTTTCAAATTTCAAGTCAATTGGATTTACCGTTTGTCCGGTACAAATTAAAACGCCTTGAAATCGATTTAAATCGGTTTAATTTAAATTGAGCGTTTTCAGCCATAACTCGCACATACTTCCGAATTAGCTTCCGAAACCTGTTCCATTGTGTCCGGAACGCGGGATAAACCCTAGGTACGCTGGTTACGGAGCCTAAATCGGAGTTCGGAATTCCCGGGATGAATAGTGTTTACGCTTGCTTTTCCTATAAATACAACCTCACTCAAAAAAATAAAAAAATAACCTAAAACCCTAATTCCAATTTGTAGCCGGCCCTAAAACTGTCAATGGCCAGAAATGATCTTCCTCTTCCCCTTGATTTCTCCAAATCCATCAAGAATTAGCCTTAGGTTTCAACTAACAAATTGAAGAGGACGTCAAGCTCTACGATCTGAACGGCTGTGATCGGAAATGGAGTCGCGTAGGAGGAGCAAATGGTGGCCGTTCCCATCAGTTTTCGCACGAGATTCTAGGCAGCACATGAGGCCGAGCTTCATGGTGTGGCAGGTGGAGGTAGCTCTTGTCGAGAGCTTCGTCATGGCGTTGGAGTGATCGAATTTCGTTGTGTATAGATGGAGTATTATCAAACCCTAATCTATGTTGAATGGGTTAGGAGTTCAGCCTTGCTTCCTGTAGAAAGACGTGAGGTAGAAGATGATGAGGGACGGCCTGATGGTGTGGGCTAAGGATCCAAGGGCTAGGATTAGTTTGAGGTTAAAGTTTTAAAATAAATGTTGTAATTAAGTTATAAAAAAATACGTGCAATCTTGTAAAATTCATATCTTTTTCATACGAGGTCGAAAAAATGCAAACTCAGTTGCGTTGGAATCGTATGGACGAGCACTACGCGATGGAGTTGGTTTGGAGTCGTTTGGAGTTAGTGAGAATTTCGGGTAAAATTAAACGCACGTTTAATTTTATTCGAAATAAAAGCTAAAACGGAAATTAAAATCAAGGTGAGAACTTCTCACTCAATCGAATAGGTTTCGATTTTATTTTAAATAGTTAGATTTAAAATATTTGAATGCATGTTTGAATGATGACTGTAAATTATTGATTGTTAAAATAGACATTATACGCCGTTAGTAAGCGGATGTTATTTAATATAAACATATACCGCGAATATTTCATAAACAGTGAAATTGGTATTATATATAATATCAATATATATATATTGGCATATGTATATATTGCAGTTGTTGATTTCCCGCATTTTTGTTTAGCGGATGAGACCCTATTACGCCGTTATTAAGCGGATAATATTTATTAAAAACATGTACCGCGATAATTTCGTACTGGAGCGAAATTGGTATTGTGCTAATGTTTTTGGATGCAGGAAACAGGTTGGAGGGATCCAACTGGATTCCTCAACAGTATTTATTTTATTTCAGATATTTTGATATTTGATGGATTATCATATTGATATATGATATCGTTATTAGTCGTGATTGACTATTTGGTGTGTAGCATCATTGGACCCAGATTTTGGGATTTTAAAATGATTTTTAAAGTGATTTTTGAAAATATACTATATTTTTGGAATTGATCCATTATAAATAAATTAACGTTATAATTTTTAAAGTTATAAAAATTTATGGTTTTTGTGAAATATAGTTAAAAAGCTGATTTTTAGAAATACGATTAAAAGTCGATTTTTGAGAAATATGAACTAATGATTTTATAAAATAGGTTAAATTGGATTTTTGAATATATTATAAAATTTTAAATACAGGATTTATAAAATTTGATTATTTTATAAATCGAAATGATGAAATTATAAAGGAATTTAAAGACGTTTTAGAATAATAATATAAACTGATTTATATTAAGAGATTTATAAATGGATATTTATAAATTGAAATATAGACATTATGAAACGAGTTTTATAAGTGTTTGAATGTAGTGAAAATGAATTTCATAAATGAATGAAATTTATAGAATTATAAACTGTGAAGTTATAAATGAAATTTATAAATAGTAAGATTTATAAATTTGGTGAAATTATGTGAAGAATAGATTTATTAAATAAATAAATCTTATAAGTTATAAGGTTTATAAATTGAAAAGTCTTTAAAAAAAAAAGAACGATTTTGTAAAATAATCGTTTTATAAGCAATTGACTTATAATATGAACTTTTAGTTTATAATTGAGATATGAAATCAAATAGGTTAATAAAGGAACTTATAAAAAGGAAGTTTTTATAAATAAAAAGAAACGGAATTTATAAACGTTGTTTTATAAATCCGCAAACGACTTATTTTGATAAGTTAATTGTTATAACTTATAAATGGAGTTATATTCACGTTTTAGACAGTGAATAATCCTTTAAGTTAAAGTGAATAGAAATGATGAAGTTTGTTAACGTAGTTTATTCACGTTTTGAACAGTGAATAGCACGTTAAAGAAATTGTTTAGAATGTGAATGTTTCAAATAGAATTAAAACGATCTAACGATGTTTTAAAATGTGTTGAGATTCGAAACCATAGATTTCAACATTTATTGTTGAAATAGACGTTTTCGAGAAATAAAAGGAAATGTGGACTATAACACTGTTGTTATAGTAAATGATTTCCGAAAGGAAATGTTTTGTATAGTATTGGGATTTATATATCTATTTTAATTTCGAATCCCTATACCAGTGATTTTGGGTTGTCGTAACGATGTTTTATGCAACATTCGTTTTGACCCAAATAAATATGTTAAGTGAATGATTTCCTTAAAAAAATGAAATATATACTTAATTCGATTTAAGTATATTGAATATTTTCCAAGGTTGAAAATTAAAAGATTTGTGAATTACTTATGAATAATAAGTATGGAAATGTTTTCAAATATGAAGTGAATATTTAGAATTTATCTTTTTGAAGATAAATTGGAAATGGATAGTTGAAATCGTATATGCACGAATATTTTGAAATATAAATTCATTATGGAATTTATAAGTGAAAAGGGAATTTGTTTGAAAATAAATGTTGATTTATTTTTGAAGTGTTGAAATTTTATATCTTGTAAAGATATTTTGGAAAATAATAATTTGGAAAATTATTTGGAATCTGGTGATGTGTGCATATCCAGTGATAGTTCAATAACTGACTATCAGTATTTCCCTTTGAATGGGTATTTGATGTGAATTGATTGAATTTGAATGCACACTTATTTTTGAATAAGCGCTCACTGTTCGGGTTAACCGGGAAAGGACCATGGGGTCGTATAACCCACTCCGAACATGTGATACGTCGTTGTGAATTGCATTGAAGATCGGTGTTGAAGACCGGTATTTGCGAAAGCGATAGGATGACCTGTCGATTGTCTCTGCACTGAGTTGCAACGGTATAGAGACTCCCTAAGTGATGGGAAATCCGATCAGGATTGTGGATATCCGGATTGCAAGGACTTCTTTGTAAGTGCCTTCGGTTCTGTTCGAGCCCGGAACAGACTTGTATGGATTGTATGCCTGACATTACAATTTGAGATATAAAGCCGATTTCATTCAAATATATTTCTGTTGGTGGCGGAGAATTTATTCTTTGCTTAACACCCTTCTTTGAGACGTACGAGCTCAAAGGTTATATAGTTGAAGTTATCAGCGATATATTCCCAGTTTGGTAATGTGACATGCTGAGTGATGCTGAAATGATCATTGTGTTGATTATTGTGATAGGATCATTTATTTGATCGTCTATCTTAGTGATCATTGTGTTGATCATTTGTTGACCCAAAGCATGGCTTTTGTATAAAGTATGTTTTTGTGGACGTGAATTCGTCGAGCCTCACATCCCGGAAATGGTCAAAACAGGAAAGAAGCAGCAAGGTTATGAGGGGTAGCACCCTTTAGGATGTGTCCATTTCCTTCTGGAAAAGGGTGGTATCATGGTATGGAGCCCAGATACTTACTCATGTTGAAAACACTTTGTTATGATTGTGTGAATTGATTAGAGAGCGCTCTCGGAAAAAGGTCCCAAAGGACCGGGGGATGGCATATTCGGTCAGTTGTTACTCGGTTAGGAGTAACCCGGCCTTGTGTTGGTTGAGATCCGGTTTGGTTCTCGGGGATGTCCATCCAGAGGCATTCTCAGTGGCAATGGGAAGTTCCTTGGCCTGACCATTTGTTGGAAATCCAATTCCCAATACGAAACTTGTACGGTATTAGTTGTAGAACCTGCTATTCACTTATGGTGGTCACCACTGTTTGGATAGTAGCTATAGTAGGCATACGATAATGGTCGTATGGTGGCTAAGATTTATATTCTACTTTCGAAATGAATTTGTTATACACTATGCACTAATAATAATATCAAATGTTATTTTAAATGCGTATCAAGCATCTTTGGCTATCATAAGGAGAAATCTCCTCCGATTCTGCGTTTGCATGTGTGTGTGTGCGGGAGGCCTTATGGTAGTCTCATTTTTAAAAGCATTGCGAATTGAATTTAAAAATATCTCTCTATTTTGATTTTAAAGATAAATAAACTGTTTTGAGTTCTCACACCAGTCACATGACTGACTTGGAGTTTATTGTTTTCCTTCCTAAACTCTGGGTGCCCACCAATTTCCACACGGGCAGTCAAGAGTTAGGTTTATCAGGATATTCTGGATATTCTGGAGTTGCTGGAGGCAAACTGGATTGGCATGGCGTATTACTAGTTTATATAGTACTTCTTTTTCCGCTGTTATGTTGTTGTATGTTGTTGTACACTCTGATGATTTGATGTAATGAAATGTGATGTAATGTAATAACTGATATAGTTCTTTGTTTAAAGATTATTCATTTATTATTATATGTTGTTCCGCTGCGAATTGTGAGATTCTGTTGTTGTTCTGTTGTTTCCTTTCTGTCCCGTTCTATTTTTAAAATTTTCTATCTTCTGTTTTTCTAATTCTCTGTTTTCTAAAAATTGTCTATCTTCTTTTCCCTCTATTCTTCTTTTTCTCTCTTCTTTCTTTCTTTTCTTTTCTTTTTAAAACCCATAACATTCCGGGTTTTCGGCCATTGATTTCTCGGCAGTCGATAAAGTGAGTGTCGATGTTGAATTTTCGAAAGTCGAAAATTTTCGGGGCGTTACATTTGGTATCAGAGCTGATGGTTAAGCGATAACCATGGTTCTGTAGGGTATTACTCGTTAGAGATAGAGTCAGCAGTACTCTAGAATGAGTTTGAGTGTAATAATAGCTATGAGAGCGTACTTGTTAGTGAATATGAAATTGTTTTATATTGTGATGATTGGTTTATTGAGTGGCATATGAACTTTCGTCAGCGTGGTCCGCAAGACTATGCCGAAGGGGTTTCTAAACACTTGAATAGAACAATTCGGCACAATATTGTTTTAAATTGGGTAAATGAAATAATTTTGCCTTGAGTATATTTTTATATATAAAAGAAATAAATTTTCAGAATTATTAATGTATGTAAGTTGATTGTTAGGTTGTTTGGATAATCTAAATAAAAGAATAATTGTATAAGCAAAAGAATTATAAGAATTGAATTATAATTAATGTGAATTACAGTTGTGAATAAAAGTGAATTTCAAGATTAAATGAAATATAACTTAAGTAATGTAAATGAAATTGATTTTGGGTATCAAAGTAAATTAATTAAGTTAAGTGATGAATATGAACTTGAGTTATATAAATGAAATTCAACTTTGTAATTGAATTGAATAAATGGATTGAATGATAATCAATTGAATGTAAATTAAGTTGATATGGAATAATGAATGTAAGTGTTAATTCATTGAAATCTAATGTTATTAGAAGTTGAATAAAATTGAATGAAAATGAATATAAGCAAAGGAATTTGGTTATAATTAATATACTTTGGTTGCTATATGGATGTTGATTGATTGTATAAAAGTTCATTAAGTGTTAATGAAATTGAAAGCTATGTAATTGAATTCAAATGGAAAGTAAATAAATTTGAATAGAAATTGAATGTGAATTGGATTTAATTAGTGAATGTAAACTAATTGAATTGAGAATGAATGTTAGTAAATCCAATGTAAATGAATCAAATATGATTTAAAGTGAAAACCAATTCATTTAATATTAATGAGAATATGAATGAATATAGATTTAATAGATGGTTGATGTTTGCATTTGTTGTTTAGTTGCATTTGCTATGTGACATATATAGTTGTTATGTTGCTATATGTTGTATATCGATACTATTGTCATATATGCATGTTTCTCATGTTGTTTGTTGAGTTTAGTAGGTGCGGATCGCGTTGCTTCGCATTTGGAGTTCGCTTTCGCGCTATATTAGCCGTATATGCTTGCTAATAAAATATAAGGTACATATCTCGGATTAAATATCGCACTTTTATACCTTTTTCCCTTCGGGATGCCTCATTACTTGATGAGATGTATATTTGTAATATATATACTGTCATTTTTTTTTTCGGATCGAGCCGCGCAAAGGAGACATGGCGAATTTTTCCGGAAATTTAAGGCGTTAGAAAAATTTTGAGAAAATTGGGAAAATTTTGGAAAACTTTAACTTTGTTTTAGAGTTGAAAGTTAAATGATATAGATTGTTTTTGAAATGATAACTAAGTATGATTTAAAAACTTAGTAAAGTTTTATAAGCAGTTTAACTTTAAATTTTGGAAAATTAATAGATTCTGTAACCTTTCTTACTTGTAATTTCGAGGACGAAATTCTTTTAAGGGGGAAAGATTGTAACGACCCAGAATTTTTATTAATTAAAATTTGAATATTTAATTAATTTTAAATATTAATAATTGAATTTATAAGTCAAATAAATTTTTATTTGAATTTTTGGATTTAATTGGATAATTAAATCGATAATTTAATATGTTAAATTATGGAAATAATTGAAAATAGAGTTAAATATGATAGAAAATGATTTGTAAAATTTTATTTAATCATACTGGAGTTATAGAAATATTTTAGAACTTTTAAAATCGAATTAAAAGTTTATTTGTGAAAATTGAATATTTTAATATTTAATAATCGACTGTAAAATAGTCAATTTTTGAACAGTCTCAGAATTGAACGAAATCAGTTCCATTGGATCCGTAATAGTTAGTTATTACCGGATTTCAATTTTCGTGTCAATCGGAGTTATCGTTTGAGCGTGGCAGCTCGAAACGCATCGAATTATTTTTAATTTAAATTTGGCGAGTCAAAATAGCCATTTTTCAAAAAGTCTCGGATTTCGACGAAACCAGTTTCATCGGATCCGTAATGTGATATTATTGTAAGGTTTCAAATTTCAAGTCAATTGGATTTACCGTTTGTCCGGTACAAATTAAAACGCCTTGAAATCGATTTAAATCGGTTTAATTTAAATTGAGCGTTTTCAGCCATAACTCGCACATACTTCCGAATTAGCTTCCGAAACCTGTTCCATTGTGTCCGGAACGCGGGATAAACCCTAGGTACGCTGGTTACGGCGCCTAAATCGGAGTTCGGAATTCCCGGGATGAATAGTGTTTACGCTTGCTTTTCCTATAAATACAACCTCACTCAAAAAAATAAAAAAATAACCTAAAACCCTAATTCCAATTTGTAGCCGGCCCTAAAACTGTCAATGGCCAGAAATGATCTTCCTCTTCCCCTTGATTTCTCCAAATCCATCAAGAATTAGCCTTAGGTTTCAACTAACAAATTGAAGAGGACGTCAAGCTCTACGATCTGAACGGCTGTGATCGGAAATGGAGTCGCATAGGAGGAGCAAATGGTGGCCGTTCCCATCAGTTTTCGCACGAGATTCTAGGCAGCACATGAGGCCGAGCTTCATGGTGTGGCAGGTGGAGGTAGCTCTTGTCGAGAGCTTCGTCATGGCGTTGGAGTGATCGAATTTCGTTGTGTATAGATGGAGTATTATCAAACCCTAATCTATGTTGAATGGGTTAGGAGTTCGGCCTTGCTTCCTGTAGAAAGACGTGAGGTAGAAGATGATGAGGGACGGCCTGATGGTGTGGGCTAAGGATCCAAGGGCTAGGATTAGTTTGAGGTTAAAGTTTTAAAATAAATGTTGTAATTAAGTTATAAAAAAATACGTGCAATCTTGTAAAATTCATATCTTTTTCATACGAGGTCGAAAAAATGCAAACTCAGTTGCGTTGGAATCGTATGGACGAGCACTACGCGATGGAGTTGGTTTGGAGTCGTTTGGAGTTAGTGAGAATTTCGGGTAAAATTAAACGCGCGTTTAATTTTATTCGAAATAAAAGCTAAAACGGAAATTAAAATCAAGGTGAGAACTTCTCACTCAATCGAATAGGTTTCGATTTTATTTTAAATAGTTAGATTTAAAATATTTGAATGCATGTTTGAATGATGACTGTAAATTATTGATTGTTAAAATAGACATTATACGCCGTTAGTAAGCGGATGTTATTTAATATAAACATATACCGCGAATATTTCATAAACAGTGAAATTGGTATTATATATAATATCAATATATATATATTGGCATATGTATATATTGCAGTTGTTGATTTCCCGCATTTTTGTTTAGCGGATGAGACCCTATTACGCCGTTATTAAGCGGATAATATTTATTAAAAACATGTACCGCGATAATTTCGTACTGGAGCGAAATTGGTATTGTGCTAATGTTTTTGGATGCAGGAAACAGGTTGGAGGGATCCAACTGGATTCCTCAACAGTATTTATTTTATTTCAGATATTTTGATATTTGATGGATTATCATATTGATATATGATATCGTTATTAGTCGTGATTGACTATTTGGTGTGTAGCATCATTGGACCCAGATTTTGGGATTTTAAAATGATTTTTAAAGTGATTTTTGAAAATATACTATATTTTTGGAATTGATCCATTATAAATAAATTAACGTTATAATTTTTAAAGTTATAAAAATTTATGGTTTTTGTGAAATATAGTTAAAAAGCTGATTTTTAGAAATACGATTAAAAGTCGATTTTTGAGAAATATGAACTAATGATTTTATAAAATAGGTTAAATTGGATTTTTGAATATATTATAAAAGTTTAAATACAGGATTTATAAAATTTGATTATTTTATAAATCGAAATGATGAAATTATAAAGGAATTTAAAGACGTTTTAGAATAATAATATAAACTGATTTATATTAAGAGATTTATAAATGGATATTTATAAATTGAAATATAGACATTATGAAACGAGTTTTATAAGTGTTTGAATGTAGTGAAAATGAATTTCATAAATGAATGAAATTTATAGAATTATAAACTGTGAAGTTATAAATGAAATTTATAAATAGTAAGATTTATAAATTTGGTGAAATTATGTGAAGAATAGATTTATTAAATAAATAAATCTTATAAGTTATAAGGTTTATAAATTGAAAAGTCTTTAAAAAAAAAAGAACGATTTTGTAAAATAATCGTTTTATAAGCAATTGACTTATAATATGAACTTTTAGTTTATAATTGAGATATGAAATCAAATAGGTTAATAAAGGAACTTATAAAAAGGAAGTTTTTATAAATAAAAAGAAACGGAATTTATAAACGTTGTTTTATAAATCCGCAAACGACTTATTTTGATAAGTTAATTGTTATAACTTATAAATGGAGTTATATTCACGTTTTAGACAGTGAATAATCCTTTAAGTTAAAGTGAATAGAAATGATGAAGTTTGTTAACGTAGTTTATTCACGTTTTGAACAGTGAATAGCACGTTAAAGAAATTGTTTAGAATGTGAATGTTTCAAATAGAATTAAAACGATCTAACGATGTTTTAAAATGTGTTGAGATTCGAAACCATAGATTTCAACATTTATTGTTGAAATAGACGTTTTCGAGAAATAAAAGGAAATGTGGACTATAACACTGTTGTTATAGTAAATGATTTCCGAAAGGAAATGTTTTGTATAGTATTGGGATTTATATATCTATTTTAATTTCGAATCCCTATACCAGTGATTTTGGGTTGTCGTAACGATGTTTTACGCAACATTCGTTTTGACCCAAATAAATATGTTAAGTGAATGATTTCCTTAAAAAAATGAAATATATACTTAATTCGATTTAAGTATATTGAATATTTTCCAAGGTTGAAAATTAAAAGATTTGTGAATTACTTATGAATAATAAGTATGGAAATGTTTTCAAATATGAAGTGAATATTTAGAATTTATCTTTTTGAAGATAAATTGGAAATGGATAGTTGAAATCGTATATGCACGAATATTTTGAAATATAAATTCATTATGGAATTTATAAGTGAAAAGGGAATTTGTTTGAAAATAAATGTTGATTTATTTTTGAAGTGTTGAAATTTTATATCTTGTAAAGATATTTTGGAAAATAATAGTTTGGAAAATTATTTGGAATCTGGTGATGTGTGCATATCCAGTGATAGTTCAATAACTGACTATCAGTATTTCCCTTTGAATGGGTATTTGATGTGAATTGATTGAATTTGAATGCACACTTATTTTTGAATAAGCGCTCACTGTTCGGGTTAACCGGGAAAGGACCATGGGGTCGTATAACCCACTCCGAACATGTGATACGTCGTTGTGAATTGCATTGAAGATCGGTGTTGAAGACCGGTATTTGCGAAAGCGATAGGATGACCTGTCGATTGTCTCTGCACTGAGTTGCAACGGTATAGAGACTCCCTAAGTGATGGGAAATCCGATCAGGATTGTGGATATCCGGATTGCAAGGACTTCTTTGTAAGTGCCTTCGGTTCTGTTCGAGCCCGGAACAGACTTGTATGGATTGTATGCCTGACATTACAATTTGAGATATAAAGCCGATTTCATTCAAATATATTTCTGTTGGTGGCGGAGAATTTATTCTTTGCTTAACACCCTTCTTTGAGACGTACGAGCTCAAAGGTTATATAGTTGAAGTTATCAGCGATATATTCCCAGTTTGGTAATGTGACATGCTGAGTGATGCTGAAATGATCATTGTGTTGATTATTGTGATAGGATCATTTATTTGATCGTCTATCTTAGTGATCATTGTGTTGATCATTTGTTGACCCAAAGCATGGCTTTTGTATAAAGTATGTTTTTGTGGACGTGAATTCGTCGAGCCTCACATCCCGGAAATGGTCAAAACAGGAAAGAAGCAGCAAGGTTATGAGGGGTAGCACCCTTTAGGATGTGTCCATTTCCTTCTGGAAAAGGGTGGTATCATGGTATGGAGCCCAGATACTTACTCATGTTGAAAAAACTTTGTTATGATTGTGTGAATTGATTAGAGAGCGCTCTCGGAAAAAGGTCCCAAAGGACCGGGGGATGGCATATTCGGTCAGTTGTTACTCAGTTAGGAGTAACCCGGCCTTGTGTTGGTTGAGATCCGGTTTGGTTCTCGGGGATGTCCATCCAGAGGCATTCTCAGTGGCAATGGGAAGTTCCTTGGCCTGACCATTTGTTGGAAATCCAATTCCCAATACGAAACTTGTACGGTATTAGTTGTAGAACCTGCTATTCACTTATGGTGGTCACCACTGTTTGGATAGTAGCTATAGTAGGCATACGATAATGGTCGTATGTTGGCTAAGATTTATATTCTACTTTCGAAATGAATTTGTTATACACTATGCACTAATAATAATATCAAATGTTATTTTAAATGCGTATCAAGCATCTTTGGCTATCATAAGGAGAAATCTCCTCCGATTCTGCGTTTGCATGTGTGTGTGTGCGGGAGGCCTTATGGTAGTCTCATTTTTAAAAGCATTGCGAATTGAATTTAAAAATATCTCTCTATTTTGATTTTAAAGATAAATAAACTGTTTTGAGTTCTCACACCAGTCACATGACTGACTTGGAGTTTATTGTTTTCCTTCCTAAACTCTGGGTGCCCACCAATTTCCACACGGGCAGTCAAGAGTTAGGTTTATCAGGATATTCTGGATATTCTGGAGTTGCTGGAGGCAAACTGGATTGGCATGGCGTATTACTAGTTTATATAGTACTTCTTTTTCCGCTGTTATGTTGTTGTATGTTGTTGTACACTCTGATGATTTGATGTAATGAAATGTGATGTAATGTAATAACTGATATAGTTCTTTGTTTAAAGATTATTCATTTATTATTATATGTTGTTCCGCTGCGAATTGTGAGATTCTGTTGTTGTTCTGTTGTTTCCTTTCTGTCCCGTTCTATTTTTAAAATTTTCTATCTTCT
This sequence comes from Allium cepa, assembly GCA_030765085.1. Lineage (NCBI taxonomy): Eukaryota > Viridiplantae > Streptophyta > Magnoliopsida > Asparagales > Amaryllidaceae > Allium > Allium cepa. The sequence continues at coordinate 942,070,657 of CM060945.1, read as the reverse complement.
GTTTTTCTAATTCTCTGTTTTCTAAAAATTGTCTATCTTCTTTTCCCTCTATTCTTCTTTTTCTCTCTTCTTTCTTTCTTTTCTTTTCTTTTTAAAACCCATAACATTCCGGGTTTTCGGCCTTTGATTTCTCGGCAGTCGATAAAGTGAGTGTCGATGTTGAATTTTCGAAAGTCGAAAATTTTCGGGGCGTTACATTTTCACTCATATATACACTCGTCCATTTCCAGGAAGCTTCATCTTCTCAAAATCAAAATAATGAAAACCCTTATTCCCCTCTTTCAAAAATTCAAAATAAATAGAAATAAATTTCAAAAAATTCTAAAATTAAGTACCAACTTCCCGACATCCTACTACATCAATAGGCAAGAAAACTTGACATTTTAATCGAATATGGGTCCTTTGGAAATTTACAATGAAGAGGGAAAGTCAGAGCGATGAAGAAATTAATACCTAGCTAACTTAAAGTAAGTCATCTACTCATAAATCTACGCCTATTTTGTTGTATGTATGCTTGGAATAAAACTTGTGGGTTAGTACGATGAGTGTGTGTATTGAATTTTAGTAATGGATGGGAGAAAGCGGAAGAAGATGCATGAGTCAAGAAGATACATGCATTAGAATTCATGTTATAGGTTACTCAACTGGTCGATCACCTATATGCCAAACGGTCGACCGCTAGGGGTCGACCAGTGGTAGCGACAAGTCAGCACCTAGAAAGCTTCATTAAAATTAATATATATATATATATATATATTCATTAATAATATTGTTTGTGTCAAAATTGGGCACAACACTCTTCGGGAGTCGTTGAAGAGATAATAGCGAAGAATGTAAATTCAAAACAGATATTATCTAACAAAAACTCCAATCAGCAGTAAAATAAATGCGTAGACAAGCGATTTATAGTGGTTTGGCATGTTGCCTACGTCCACTGTGAAGTGTTTTGATGTTTTATTGATTTTCTTTCAATGATTACAAGTTGTTGCAGCAATCAACAGCAAGTTACAACTGGAAATTCGAAATCAACAGTAAAATTATGATGTAGGATGATGGAGGTCTCGATCCGGCAGAGTTTAGGCGCTTGAGAGTCGAAAGATCCCTTTTCTGTTGGCTCTAGAGCTCTATTTATAGGCGTAGGCTGCCGATACTTCGCTGAAAACTCGGGAGACCACTTCTGGCACGTGAGGGGGCCCACACGCATAGCCTCAGGAAATATGGGCCCACTTTGGCATCGATTCGAACTCCATTCGAATAGATCATAAAATCATCCAATCGAGGTGAAATTTGGTGTGGGCATTCTTCAACATGTATTCAAGCTTTTGTGAAAATTTCGTGGCATTTGGATCAGTAGATTGGGAGATATGATGGATTCGAAATGGGTTTCACTGCGTGGCTGTTTGGTTCGAAACCATGCATTCGAATCGTTGGTTTCGAAACCATGGTGGCGCGTGTCTTCGTGTTGACGTGGAGCGCACACTTCGCCTCGATCCGGGTTTTGCTCCGAGTTGAATGCTTCGACTCCACATACTTCGGCGCATTCGAACCGATGAAAGACACGTCACCTTGGCCAGTTGACCTAGTGGATTCGAACGAAGCTTCTTAGATGGATTCGAACAGGGCTTCATGGATGGGTTCGAATGAGGCTCCGTCAATGGATTCGAACAACTGATGCTCGATGGATTCGAAGGTGATGGAGTCGAACCAGAGGCGCGTTGATGGGTTCGAAGTCGATGGATTCGAAGGTGATCGGTTCGAACCATTGTTCAGCCATCGGTTCGAAACCTAGGTCTTCCCCTCCAAATTGAACCGATCATAACTCGAGCATATGAACTCGGATTGACTTGAAATTTGAGATGCTGACTTCTACGGCCTTTCTTGTCGTGTCCTATAAATTGTAGCTAAACCTGGACTCGAACAAAATTCAGCGATATCCATAGTGAAGCGAAATATGACCAACCTCTGAGACGAACTATTCTCCGTTTTTCGATCGATCTTTTGGTATCGTGGCTTTTCCAAAAAGCGGGATAACATTTTGCCCCCCAAAGTACGTCTTATGGGAACATGACGTGCTTTGAATAGCTACAACTTCTCTCCGAACAATCATTGCTCTCTTTTTGTTGAGACACGTACTCTGTATTGTTGCAACCTTGCGTTGATATGATTGATTGCTGTATAATAGCGCTTAGCCGTTGGCTGTTGCATTTGTAACAAGATAAGTGTTTGATCCCTGCAAATGCTTAAAGTCGAATGTTAGTTCGATATATATGCACATATGCTAGTTTTATCTTTGTTAACGTCATGTGTCTACAAGTCATTGTTAGTTTTGTTTGCTATTGAATTTCGCATCGATTCTCTCCTGAACCGATTTTGAAATTTGAATTGAGACAATGCTTGTTGGTTGTTTTGAAAAGTCCCTTCGTATCGATCCTCTCCTGAACCGATATTGAAAGCTGAAGGAATTGGATTTGTATTGCGCGAGTGTAAGATTTTGAACCGATGTGTTTGAGCATCGATGGATTCGAAACCTGCGCTCGTATGAATGCAGCACGCTTATGCTATGATGGGTACGATATTGACACTCGAACCGATTTGAAAGGATGGATACGACATAGTAGTCCGTATCGATAGGTTATGGATGGATACGAAGTCGTTGATGCAGACAAGGGCTTCGAATCGATGCGCCCACCGTTTGTTTCGCATCGATGCAGCTCGTCACTTTGCTGCGTGCTTCGCACCGATGAAATATGAGGTGAACTTCGAATCGATAGGGCCTTAGGCAGATGGATTCGAAGGCTGACTTCGAATCGATCTGGTATTTGACCGGTTGTGACCGGTTGGGTTAACTGGGATACGAAGCGGCCCGGTCACATCCCATGCTTCATATAAATAGCAGAGGGTTTTATTTTTTTTATTTTTTACTTTTTACTCTCGCCTTGCTTTTACTGTGCATTGCATCGCTTCGAAACTTCAGAAAAGAAGGCACCGTGTTTTCGTATTCGAGACATTCGAGATCCAAGCCTTTAATTCCTCGAACCCATCACTCAAATTAGGTAATTAGCTTCGAATCCAAATGGCAAAGTTACTTCGAAACCGCGTCTTCTTCATCGATTGGCCACTCTGGTGATTGGTAAAGCCGGATCTGGTCTGGGGGAGCTTCGAAACCATTTGGGGACTCTTGTTCGAATCGATGATGGCAGCATCATTTTTCTTGGATTTCGTATCGATCTCTTGGATGAATTTATGGGGGTGACGTAGTTCGCACCAATTGATGGATTCGATGGGTCCATTCGAATCGATGGATTCGAATCCATCGGCTATCGGTTCGAAGTTCTCAACTTTATATCGATCACGAAGAGGATCGATTCGAACGATATCGATGTTAAGTTGGGGGTTTCTGATCGGTACGAACTAGCCAAACAAGGATCGATTCGAAGTCATCCATTTTTGATCGATTCGAACTCGACACCCGATCATCGTTTCGAAGCGCGCCTTCCAGTCATCGATTCGAAGTGATGTTAGGTTGGTTTCGAACGAGGTCCCTGTGATCGGTTCGAACCCTCTATGATGGATTCCAAAGTTTGATGTTTCTAAGCATAACTCCGACGAGCTTCATTCCTGCATATTTGGATATATTAAACTGCATACTTGACCACCTTTTGAAGCTCGTCGATGGAACGATAACAACTTCTATTTGAATCAATTTCCATCATATAAATGGTTCTGTGATGACGGTCAGCGATGACGGTCATTATAACTGGACTTCGCAGCTTTGTCGTTTGCATATTTCCTTTAACTCTGCGATATTCATTCAAGTAATGCATGGCACTATACAACATACATTCATACACTTTACACTGGGGAACGCACGGGTCCTTTGTCATCTAACGATGGTTTCTCATGAGTTAGCTAGTTATGGAACCTTCAAGTTCGCAACAGCAGGAGGTTCAAAGTACAGATGCTCCGAGACTAGAGGTCCCAGATATCGAACCTGAGATCATTGGTCCGGCCCCGGACGAACTTCCCAATGCGTATCCGTTCAATCCAATATTTCTGAATATATGTTGGGGAGAATATGCTTGAGGCACAACCTGTCACTGGATGACGTCTTATTGCCGGGGCCGAATGATAGGCCACACAACCCGCCGGAGGGATATACAGCATTTAATCGCCACGCGTGCGCGGCTGGGACGCTTCCTCCGTTCAACGAGTACATAAGGGAGGTGTTGTCCTTTTTGAGGATCGCTCCATCTCAACTACACCCAAACGGGTATGCCTCCGCGAATAGTTTATTCATCGTCTTCATGGAGTACCTTCATAGACCGCCGATCCCGACCGAGATCAGATATCTATTTAATTTCAAAACTCGAGGTGATTATCCTTCCTTCACATTTCTGGAAGCGGTGAGGAACTGCCAAGTGGTCACTAGGTCCTATACCAGGTTGAGTTACTATAGGACGGAATGGTTCTATGTCAGGTGTCCTCCGGGGTTTGCCCGGCGATGGTTATTCAGACGTGAGTCTAGCTGAGTTATCAAGTAATTACTAAGGCAATTGCGGTCAAAGCGAAACTTATGTTTTCTCTCTTTTTTACAGCGACGATTTAGCGACCTGAGTGCGAGCACTTTAAGGAGATGGTGCGAGTACTTCGAGAAGTCCCGAGTGGAGATAGGGATATTGAGCTGCTCTTGACGGATAGGAATCTCCGGACTTACGGATTGATTGAACGAGGGCAGAGCATACTGTTTGACGGGGCACTAAAGATTGTCTCTAAAAAACGAGTCAAGCATTGTCTCTAAAAAACGAGTCAAGCACAAGAAGCCCAAAGTTATCATAGCCGAGGAGGCTGATTCTGAAAGAACTCATACTGACGACGAGCCGTTGTTGGAGCCTACAGACGTGGCTTAGGATGTTGAAGAGCAAAGAAAAGGCAAGCCAGCCGTCGTCACTTTAACTAAGAAGGGGAGATGGAAATCGGTTGTCACGGCCCGATCTTCTCCCAGAGTTAGAATTTCTGAGATGTCTCCTCCGCGAACTGAAACTCTTTACGAAGGGCTTACCGATCTTCCAATCCCGGATGATGTGTCTTTTCAACATGATGCCGGGTTGGAGGAGTTCCATCGTACTCTAGAATTGAGCGAGCCTTCTATTACTAGCTCAGCCGACACTTCTGGTTGGTCGGGGGGAATCGTATTCACACACATTTCACGACACTACATAGCCCTGAGTCCTAGGTCATCGGTTTCGAGAAACCACTAACTTTATTCTCATTTCGCTTTGTAGATATTATGACTGGACGCGGCTCGACGTTAGGGAGCCTGCGACATGCTCGCAAATCTTCCTCATATTACGAGTCACAACGGAGAGAAAAAGATAGGGATCACGATCGTAGGTACTCCGGTTATTCTAGCCAAGAACGGAGAGATAGGGATTACAGACATCAGTCTCGATCGCGCACTCCTCCTCCAAGAGTTCCTATACAACCTCCTGTCCATGTTTCTCGTCCTTCTGATTCCTCGTACTACCAATCGGCCTCTCAATCTTCTAGGCATGAATCTCGCCATCCCAGATCTGAGGCAATGCCTCCAATAGTTGCGGAACAAACTCCTACTGAAATTTCGGGGGAAGGAGCAATTAGGCTTGCTCAGCTGAAGAAGGACTTTCCAAATATTTTCTTTGATAACTACATTTTTCCTCTTCGCTTGAAAAGAATCCCGCCGGAGGCCGAGCAGACGGCGCATGATTATGTGCACGACTTTTATGCCCAATACACGGCGTGGTACAAGGAGGCCGAGAAAGCGTCGTCATTGGCCTTTGAGCGTGGGGCCACCATCGAGAAATTGCAGGCCGAGTTAGCTCAAAAAAGTCGTATTATTGATGTGTTAAACACTGAAGCTGAATCTTCTCGGAAGTCTGAAATGGAGGCTATCAAAAAAGCCGACGAAGCCCAGGCAACAATGGATAGGATGAAACGTGAGCACTATGCCACGGTAGAGGACATGGGCCATCGAAACACCCTGGTCACTGCTGAGAGGGATGCAGCCCTGAAGGAGTTAAACGAGCTTAAGTCCAAATTCGCCGAGACCGCCAAGGATAGGGATGATGTGAATAATGCAGCCCAGGAGGCGTGTGAACAGGCCGTGATTCTCCGGACTGAACGAGATGCAGCAGTAGCCAAGGTCCAGGCGGTTGAGATGGAGGTTGAGGAGAAAGTTCATCAAGCGGAGGCCAGGCTGGAGGCCGATATTGAAGATTTGCTTATCACTTACAATGCCAACGTGTTGAGATACCGAAATTTGGCTTGGCTCCAAGATTACCCGATACACCTCCGCAGCGCTTGGGGCCGATTAGTTGAGGAAGAAGAGGAATCACGTCCGGGTGAATCGGTCGACCGATTTGAACTTGAGAACCGGCTGCTGACAGACGATGAGAAAAGGGTCCTTCATGACGCTATTATTGCTCATGAGAAGGAGACGATTGGTGGCCGATCCCTGGAGGTTGGAGAGGGATCAGGTGTTGAGCACCATTCTGCTGTCACTGAAGTCACCACACCACCTTCGTCAGTGCCTGTATCTGCGGTCGGTTCACAATCTGTTCCTGCTTACGACCTGGAACAGCCGTGGTTATCTCCCATTCGGGAGCACGTCTCTGAGGCCGTCCAACTGTCAACGAGCCAAACTGAAGAAGGTACTTGAACATATCTCAAGTGTGCTTTTATTAAAGCGTTTGTTTCGAAGAGATTGCTTATATCTTCTTTTCCTCTTTGCTCAGTAACTGAAACTACTCTGGCATCCTCGGCTCAGGGGTCCATTCAAGGGCAAAAAGCCATCACCATTGAAACAACTGTCGTGACGACGGCAGTGTCTACTGAGGTGGCGTAGGGGAGATCCTTATCTCTTGACGAGCAGATGGTGAGCGAGCTGCTTGGTCAACAGGGTGATCCCCTTACGGACTTGCCATTTATCATCAGTGACCTCCTGCCAACCTCTAGCTCTTCAATGCAGATTGCGGATGCCCCCAGCCAAGCCCAAATGATTCGTGACGAAGAGATCTTGGTCGAGATTCATGCAGAATTAGAAGCGGCGGGGCAAAGTAGCAGTGTTGGCGGCAGTACGGCGGCGCATAGCTCAACGCCTTTAAGGACAACAACATCAGGTGGCACTATCCCATCTTCCATTGCAGGTCCGGTCCCTCCTACTCCTCCGGCAGGGAGCCTTCATTTAGACTCGAGCTCCGAGGAGTACATTGACATTATGCCCCCTGCCGAAAAGCAGCCACCGGAGAGGAGGCCGTCCAAACGAAGGATTTCCGTTCCCAGTGATTCTGATGACGAACCGCTGATTAGAAAGCCAAGAAAGAAGGAATAGATCGGCCTCCCAAACAGATTTTTTGGTAGATAGGAACTTGTTTTCGTTTTTTGTTAGTAGGCCGTGTATAGATGCAGGTTCGGCCCCTGCAAGTAGGAATTTTTTTGGAAGAACTCATCTTCATGTAATTCCTTGTCTCTGGTTGATTGAAATAAAATTCAGTTTCTTCGTTTCAATTCTCATTTCTTTTTGTGCTTAAGTGTTTGTAGTGTTTTGTTTTCATTCCGATGCACTTGTGGTGTTTTTACCGTCAAGTAGAATTCGATTTTATTTGCTAAGTCTGAAAATCTCGGTCGTGTGCTGTGATCAATGAATAATCGAACTTCGGACATTGTATCACTTTGATTAGCGATTAACACTTATCTTTTTCTTTTCTTTTTTTTTTGCCCCTAGTCTCGGGGAATAACATTTGTGTTTTGGTGGTTGAGTGCGTTTATTGCAAGCCTTAAGCACATGTCCACATTCTGGGGACTTAAGATAATTTGAGATCGATAATCCGGTTCGCACTCCGGGAATTCGAGAGTTATCGATGTTTGAAACACGGTTCGCGCTCTGGGAACTTGGAATTGATGTTCATACTCCAACTCACACTCTGCGAACTCGGAGTTAGTATTAACATTTCAGTTCGCACTACGGGAACTTTAACTTGGTATTTGTGCTCCAATTCACACTCCGGGAACTTGGAGAAAACATGTATGTTTGGGTTCGCACTTCGGGAACCTGGAATTGATGTTTGTACTCCAACTCGCGCTTCGGGAATCTGGAGTTAGCCGCTGGATGGTCAGTCGCATCTATTTGGGCTTTTTAGGAATTCGTTCACACTCTGGGAACGATGGATTTGATGTTTATACTCCAATTCGCACTCCGGGATCTTGGAGTCTGTTCGCACTCCGGGAATGAATTATTGAATGTTTTATACTCCAACTCACACTCTGGGAAGTTGGAGTCCGTTCGCACTCCGGGAACGAATTGTTGAATATTTATACTCCAATTCACACTCTTGGAAGTTGGAGTTCGTTCGCACTCCGGGAAAGAATTATTGAATATTTAAACTCCAATTCACTCTCTAGGAAGTTGGAGTCCGTTCGCACTCCGGGAACGAATTATTGAATGTTTATACTCCAATTCACACTCTGGAAAGTTGGAGTCCGTTCGCACTCGGGGAATGAATTATTGAATGTTTATACTCCAATTCACACTCTGGGAAGTTGGAGTCCGTTCGCACTCCGGGAACGAATTATTGAATGTTTATACTCCAATTCACACTCTGGGAAGTTGGAGTCCGTTCGCACTCCAGGAACGAATTGTTGAATATTTATACTCCAATTCACTCTCAAGTTGGAGTCCGTTCGCACTCCGGGAACGAATTGTTGAATATTTATACTCCAATTCACTCTCTGGGAAGTTGGAGTCCGTTCGCACTCCGGGAACGAATTATTGAATGTTTATACTCCGATTCACACTCTGGGAAGTTGGAGTCCGTTCGCACTCTGGGAATGAATTATTCGTAGGACTGTCGTGTGTTGGTCCAGTTCAGCCTTTGGTGCGTTGGCTTGCCCCCGAGTTGGGGTTTCACTTAGTGAGTGGCCGGTCGTATCACAGTCACTCGCTATTTGAATAAATTCCATCGTTTGATGGAACTTAGCTCTTCGTGTGTCGTGATTGTTGAACGCTGTATTCGGTGAATCACAGCTCTAGCTTGAAGAGATAGTACTTTATTGCTAAAATAAGAAAATATGGAAAAGTCAGTGCCTTATTACAAATTCAAATTCTAGAATGCAAAGGAAACTGCAAAGTATTCATAGATTGAAGGAGCCTGTCATGTGTGACAGTGACGAGGATCTTCGTCGTTCCAGGCTCCTGAGTAAGTAGGTCCGCCACTGATGGCGTTTATCACCAATCTTCCACGAGGACAAGTCGAGTCCTCCTATCTCGATCGATTGGGTCCATTGTTTGGATTTGATGGGCCCGCTTCTCTGGGTTGCGGTGTCCGCACAAACTGTTCGAGCTTCCTTTCTCTGATCAGTTTTTCAATGAGATCCTGTAAGTGACGACACTCGTTCGTATTGTGCCCGTAGCTTTCATGGAACCTGCAAAACTTTCCCGTCTGAATTTGTCTCTCCGACGACGGTCTTGGTGCAGGTTTTTGATACTGAATTGTATCACAGGTTTGTAAGTACAAGTCCTCCAGTGATGTATTCAGAGGAGTGTAACTGTCAAACATTGGATTCTTGCGCTGCGGGCCAGGATTTTGATCTCGTTTCCTGGTTTGATTCACGCTCTCTCTTCGTCGAGCTTGGTTGTTTCTAACGTTCAACTGAACTTTTTCGAAGCTCTCACCGAACTGTTTGATTGCTACATTGCTTTGGATCCCTTCTGTACTTGGACCGGCATCGGTTTGCTTTCTAGACTGTTTCGCATCTTCTCATCTCAGGAATTGAGCCGCTTTGGCATGGAAGCGGTCCAACGATGCGGCTGGTTTTCCAGCTAGCCAGTTGCCAAACTCAGAATCGGGGTCGATCCCTTTAGTCAACGCCATAAGGATGGAGTTTTCGTTTGGATTACTAATCTCCACACATGCAGTATGGAATCTCTCTAAGTAGTGTCTGAGTGTCTCTCCAGGAGCTTGCGTGACACTAGATAGAGTGTTGCCATCTTTTGGCCTTGCGACGTGCATGCGGAATTGCTCGACAAATTTTGTGGCTAACTGATCGAAGGAAGAGATGGATCGATGTGGCAACCGAGTGAACCACATGATAGCGATGCCCCCCAAGGATATAGGGAAACTACGACATTTCACTACATCGTCAGCCCTGGCAGCAGTCATCGACCATTCATATTTTAGAATATGTTGGTTAGGGTCGGAGTTTCCCTCGTACATGGGTAGAGTGGGCATTCGGAATCATCGCGGGGTTTCAGCAATAAGAATATCGCCCGTAAAGGGAGTGCGACTTCGGGAAACTGCCCAATCGTCGTTTGTGAATCCCTGACTCTCACGGATCATCTGACGTATCATAGTTGAAAGATCCGGCATTTGCACCGGAGTATGATCATGTTCCATACTTTGAGTTTGAACCGGATATCGTCGACGGTCCAAGTCTCGTCTTCTCGGCTCATAGTCCTCCGGGACGTACGGTTCAGGAGTACGCCCGCTATGACGACGGTCCAGGTCCGACTGATCTTGGGCGTCGACCCCTGGCTCAGCCGCAACATTAGTGGTGCGGTATTCTGCGGTGCGGTAAGGAATGGCACCTCCTCAGGAGGAGGGTCCGGTTTGGAAACTGGCTGACGGACCAACTCTAAGTTGTCCAACGGTCAATGTCGGTTGATTTCCAATGGGTGGCATACTACCCCCATCTAGCCGGGGTCGTTGAGGCCGGTTATGATAATCAGAGGATGAATAACTTTCGCTGGATGAGCGAGAAGCATGGTCTCTCATGGATCTCTTTCGTTTCTGGCGATCCAGCTTGTTGATTAACTCAGCATTAGCGCGTAGCTGTTCTTCTAGCTGTTGCCGACTCTGGGTCAGCTCTTGGAGTAACAACTGCAACTCTTGTCGAGTAACCGGACCGGACGGTTCAGAGTGCCCAGTAGCATCCTGATTAGATGGAGGTGGGGGCACAGGATTTTGTCTATCCGGTTCTTCTTGATTGACAGCGTTTGAGGTGGTTCTTGTGCTAACCATCTTGATAGTTGAACTCCTTTCCTAGACTTTATGCAAATCTGAATAGAGGGGAAGGAAGTTGGATTCAATGATCTAGATCTCTCTCTTAGATTTATTCAATCCGGTATCGATGACAGATCCAACGAGCAGGAGAAAATCTGGATTCTCTCAATGAAAGCACCAAAGTGTTTGTGTCAAAATTGGGCACAACACTCTTCGGGAGTCGTTGAAGAGATAATAGCGAAGAATGTAAATTCAAAACAGATATTATCTAACAAAAACTCCAATCAGCAGTAAAATAAATGCGTAGACAAGCGATTTATAGTGGTTCGGCGTGTTGCCTACGTCCACTGTGAAGTGTTTTGATGTTTTATTGATTTTCTTTCAATGATTACAAGTTGTTGCAGCAATCAACAGCAAGTTACAACTGGAAATTCGAAATCAACAGTAAAATTATGATGTAGGATGATGGAGATCTCGATCCGTCAGAGTCTGGGCGCTTGAGAGTCAAAAGATCCCTTTTCTGTTGGCTCTGGAGCTCTATTTTTAGGCGTAGGCTGCCGATACTTCGCTGAAAACTCGGGAGACCACTTCTGGCACGTGAGGGGGCCCACATGCATAGCCTCAGGAAATATGGGCCCACTTTGGCATCGATTCGAACTCCATTCGAATAGATCATAAAATCATCCAATCGAGGTGAAATTTGGTGTGGGCATTCTTCAACATGTATTCAAGCTTCTGTGAAAATTTCGTGGCATTTGGATCAGTAGATTAGGAGATATGATGGATTCGAAATGGGGTTCACTGCGTGGCTGTTTGATTCGAAACCATGCATTCGAATCGATGGTTTCGAAACCATGGTGGCGCGTGTCTTCGTGTTGACGTGGAGCGCACACTTCGCCTCGATACGGATTTTGCTCCGAGTTGAATGCTTCGACTCCACATACTTCGGCGCATTCGAACCGATGAAAGACACGTCACCTTGGCCAGTTGACCCAGTGGATTCGAACGAAGCTTCTTAGATGGATTCGAACAGGGCTTCATGGATGGGTTCCAATGAGGCTCCGTCAATGGGTTCGAACAACTGATGCTCGATGGATTCGAAGGTGATGGAGTCGAACCCGAGGCGCGTTGATGGGTTCGAAGTCGATGGATTCGAAGGTGATCGGTTCGAACCATTGATCAGCCATCGGTTCGAAACCTAGGTCTTCCCCTCCAAATTGAACCGATCATAACTCGAGCATATGAACTCGGATTGACTTGAAATTTGAGATGCTGACTTCTACGGCCTTTCTTGTCGTGTCCTATCAATTGTAGCTCAACCTGGACTCGGAAAAAATTCAGCGATATCCATAGTGAAACGAAATATGACCAACCTCTGAGACGAACTATTCTCTGTTTTTCGATCGATCTTTTGGTATCGCGGCTTTGCCAAAAAGCGGGATAATAAATATAAATTTGATAATAAACGTATTTAGTTAATATAAATAATATATTATATAATTATAATATTATTTTGAATAAAAATTTATTCAAATTTGGTTTCATTAATATTAATAAGATATTCATTTATTAAAGGAAAATATGCTATTTGAAATTAGTAATTACTTAAAAATATTATAAAATTTTAGAAAAATATAAAATAATTTCTATTAAAAATTATACCTTTTTAGAGTATATTTCATGAATTTTGAATAGAAATCTTATGTTTTGTAAAATACATTTTATGGATTTAGAATGAAAGAAATTGATTTGAATATTATAAAAAATTTATTTAAAATGGTATTTAATTATAGAAAATTATGAAATGAATTATATGAGTAATAATTGATTTTACAAGCTATTTTTAAGGTTTTAAAATATAGGATGGGTTTCCGGAAGTTATTTGTGATTGTTAAAATTCTTATTTAGATCAATAAAAGGTTGAAAGTAATTATTTTAACAATTTGAAATATATATATATATATATATATATATATATATACGATTGCACTAAATATATTTATATTCCTTTTTAAACAAATCTATGTGTTATAGTTGTTCTGTTTCTATGTAATGAGAAATCTAAATAAATAGATTAGTAATACTATTTGGTATGGGACTTTCGGTAATAATTTGCTAAATATTCTTCGAGCTTGTTATATGGAATATTAGGAGTGGAATTTATGAGCATTAAATGTTTGAGTAACACCGGGTGGTATGGGACGCCTAAGCTAATACTTGTTTGTTTACTTTATGTAAATATATGTCACTCAATAGGGTTAATCTACGAGTTATTATTTTTATGGTCATGTGAACTGAGAGTGAATAGGCTAAAAGCCATAAGTATGTCTATCTTTTCTATGTACTTCTATTATACGCGTGGAGTAAACCAAAATGGCAAGTATCCATCCTAATGTTCTGATTGCAGAGTCGCTTCTCAAATTTGTGACACCTTTTGATGTTTATGGTTGAATACATTACCACGTGACACATAGGCTAGCAGCCAGTTGCCATTAGGACATTTTCAAGGTTGTGACCATCGTATAGCATTGCTTGCATTTGATGGATATAGGGTCATGACGGTCATCGAGATAATCAAAGATTGTAGGAGTAGATTTGAGAGCATGTGAGGAAGGATCCTGGAGTAGGTTGGGAGCTATCAGTCTTCAGTCTGGTTATTACTGATATGGGCACATACTTATTCACCTATATGGGATAATTATAGATACTACCGAGACCCGACTGGGTCATTTCTTGAGACCAATGCCAAATAGTTATTTATGATCCTGATAGCATATAGGACCGTGAGTCCAATTGACTACCTAAGATACTGATAATTGTGTATAATATTAGACTGAGAGACCGTATGATTAATCCATTTGTGGATAGCCAAGACGATTACTATGAGGTTGAAAATCAAGATGATCATTTCATGAATGTAGATTCCTCTAATTATTAATTTGACCATGTGTCCATGTAGTTATGTAACCTTATGCACATTGATTCTATTGCCATTAAGGATATATAGAGATGATGAGGTCGCTGAGTTGCACCTTGTGCCTATCTTTTGCCCGTTATCTGAGTGATGACCCAGGCTACCAAGGGTATGTCATATTTATATTTTGTGTATGTTTGATATGGATGTTTTTTGTGTATATTTTATACGTGTTGATTATGACGAACCCATGTATGTCTACTTTACGATTATTTGAGAGATACTCATAGGCATTGCTAAGAGAATGTCCTAAGTTGTTGCTGATCCCTTTTATTGGTAGATAGTTGGACATATGTACGAAAAACCTTTAACATTATATACTATTACACTATATTTTCCAAAATTGTTAGATGGAAACTGATGCAAGCACTGAGCCAAGAGAATAGCTCTCACAATAATAGTCGGACTATGGAAAGGAAGCGAGATCAAAGTACAAATGGTACTGTGCCAAAGTCTTAAGACGGCGGCAAAGCATAAGGATTGGGCCTTTCCATTAAGTATATCTTTGACAATATAACACTGTTTCAAAAACTTGAGATAGCCATAAAGCATAGGGATTGATCCGCAATTCTAACATTTACTACAAAGGGCAGAACTACGGCATAGTCTTCAAGTACAAAAATATGAAGACTATGTTGTGGTTCAAAAAGTAAGCCATAATAAGTTGAAACTACAGCAAAATCTTTAAGTAACAACCAGATGTAAGGATTGTCCAGTGGCCCCAAAAGCAATTCCAATGATATAGAACTATGGCACAATCCTTAAGCAATTATAAGCATTAGGGATGTGCCGCAATCTTAAACTAACATTAAAGTGATAGTGTCACGTCACAATCTCATATCGATACTGAATCAATAAGGATGCACCATAATCCTGATTTAATGTCAAATGAACTAAACTGCACTGCAATTCCAAAGAAAAATACCCAAAAAATGTAAAGATTCGAAGGGAGAAGCATAGCAATAAGCCACCATGTTCAGATAAACCTACAATAAGAAGTTTCCCCTAAGATGGAAGGATTGGATGGTAGTGAGTATTTCAGAACTTCACTACCAAAAGTGGATCATTGGAAGCTTCACCTTCGTAATCACACAAGAAAAGAAATTTTACTACGTTCGGACTGCACCAATACTCCTAATGTCATACTACACTACTCCTTCCTAAACAACAAGAAAGCACAACAACAAGAGTGATCAAAGCTAAACTTGGAAAAATATATTGTATAAGATTAGTTTTGTATGAAGAGTACAACAAATTAACAAAAAATACACGATATATGGGGTTCACAACAAATTTAGAAGTTTAGTAAAAATACTTCCTGAAAGATTATAAAGAACAAAGGAATGAAATCAACAGGGTCATTCGTAGTGCAGTAGCAAAACAGTAAGACCATCAAGAAAATTGGACATCGAAAAATTTGAAATTTGTTTACTTAATTATACACCAAAAGGTTCAAACATCTAAGAAGAATAGTAAAATTATTTATAAAGGTTCAAGTAATTACATGGGCTTGGGAAGTAGAAGTGACCTCAATCCCCTTAGATAGTGCACCCACATCATTCTGCTACAAGAAGGTGTCTTGGGAGGTAGAAGGAGAAGCATTATCCTTGGCCATCTCCTTACCCCACTCAGCCCTGCAATAGGCAAGGGCATCATCGATTCTTGTAGAGTCTCCCAAGAAGTCTAGCTCAACCTCAACAGTAGCATCATCCAAGAGGTTGGCAAAAATTTACGCTTAATCATGGCGTACAACTTGAAAAGTACCCCATAAGTAATCTACGTGAGCTTGTCCTTGGACTCTCCTAGCTCCTTCTCCTTCTCCCTAATGCTTTATTTCTCGCTTCCAACTCCTGACCACTCAAGTTCAAGGCCTCAACCACTGACTTCATCACCCTCTCTTCCCTCCTAGCTTCTTTCGTTGGATCCTAAGCTCTTCAACTACTTTGGTCTTCTCAAAGGCTACCACAACGAGGTCCATATCGAGCTTAATGATTTGAGCAGTAGATGAGACCTATTCATATAAAGCCCTCTTCTGAGCCTCGAATGCCAAAGCCCTCATCTTTTGTAAAAAGGATATAAATGTGATAAGAGTTTGCAATACAAGTTGTCATTATGTAAGGATGGAAAAGAAGGCACTAACATAAGCCCAAGTCCTTTCAAGCTCAGTGCTGCTCAAGGAAGGAGAGTGTAAAAAATGGAAGGGAAATATGATAAGATTGGGGGGAGAGGTAATGTGGGATAAATCATCTAAAGCAATACTCCCTACTCTCTTAGCAATGGTACCCTCAGGTAAAGTAAAGAAGTGAATACTTGGATCATGGAAGGACTGGAAAGGTAAGATGGGAAGTATTTCCGTTGAAGGAGGAGGAAGAGGTGCATGAGGTATCTTGAGGGGTCGGTCATAGGCTTCAGCGCCATCGTTTCTCGTCTTCTCTCCCCCATTTTTCTTCGATACCCCAATTTTTCAATGGAGAATCATCCAAAAACACATCATAAAGACTACCTACCATGGCATAATAAGGAATTACGATAGGTAAATATCTTTTTAAAAAACTAGGAAATATAATTTTGGCATTTAATTTATCATATTATGCCCCTAGGATCGTCCGTAGCCTAGGAGAATTTAAAGATGGAAGGAGAAAAGTTATTACTAGTACGCAGGAAGTTGTACTTATGCAGTAATGAATCAGTAAAGAATAACTTGTTTTCCTATCCTCTCCACTCAAATAAGGATCCCATTCCTACGAGATATAAATAGTCAAGTGTCTTAATCAGAAAAGGTTGGGCAACTATGTTGTGGTTTAAAAGAAGAAGGAAAATTTAAAAGAAGAAGGAAAGTTATCTAAATTTGAAATAAAAAAATATTGTTCATCGTATTTCTAGGTCTTTCGAGGGAAAGACATACGAACCGATTTTGTTGCCTGAGTATAGTAAAACCCATAATCACTCTCGAGAAGGACTTTGTTGAATAGAGTAATACCAATGGCAGATAGCCATTTTCCATGAATTTTATGGGGAGGAAAATAAAGCCCACATCAAATATTCTTGGAAGTAATAGAAATGAAGCCGTTTGGTGGCGTATGGATACGTTTGTATGATTCTAGCACCCTACCTACATAACCATCAAACCGAAATGGTCTAGAATACCCTCTATTTTCCTTTATTCAGTTATTCTAGATGGTAAGGATAATGGATAAGTGGTCCCCTTGAAAGAAGCAAATTTCATAATGAAAATACTGGACTGGTTATCGACTGCCATTAAGATATAGAGGAAGAAACAACAAGAAAATAAATACCCTTACTTGAGTACGAACGAAATCGTTTATGGAAAAAAAATGAGATTTGTAGTTAAAGTGTTCAAGAGCACATAAAGAAATAAAGAAGAAGGAGAAGAACATATTCTCAACTTGATTTGAATCTTAGCCACGAAATTAAAATGATGAAAAAAGCCTAAAATGTCGATTATTTGATGATAAGATAAATTAACACAAGAACCCATGTAGATTTTCTTAGATAACAAAACGACTAAAGAAACAGCTTTTTTAGCAAATTGACCAATAGAAAATTGGCATGTGTACTTAGGCATTAAATATGAAACGACAATAAAAACTTTCTCCTTTTCGAGAAGAAGAAAGAGAAAAATAAGAAGTGATTGGTTATAGAAAAATATAGAAGTGGAGACAGGTCCACACTAATGTACGATCGATGTAGACTTGGAGGACAAGTGTTGCATCTATATTTTCCAACGTTATCAATGAGAATTTGATGCAAGCACTAACCCAAGAAAATTTCTCCAACAATAGGAGTCATACTATGGAAAGGAAGCAAGAGAAAAGTCCAAATGGCACTGCACCGAAGTCTTAAGACAACGGCAAAGCCTAAGGATGCATCTTTCCATTGAGTATAGCTTCCACACTATAACCTTACGATGGAAACCTGTGATAGCCACAAAGTATAGGGACTGATCTATAATCCCAACACTTAATTCAATGAAGAACTACGACACGGCCTTCAAGAAGAAAATATGAAGACCATGTTGTGGTTCCAAAAAGTAAGCCTTAATAAGTTAGAACTGGGACAAAATCCATAAGTAACAAAAAGAGGTAGGGATTGTGATGCAGCTCCAAAAGCAATACCAATGATATAATACCATGGCAGAATCGTTAAGCAACTATAAGAAATATGGATGCGCTATAATCTTAAAATAACTGTAAGTAGTAGGACCACGTCACAAATCTCATATTGACACTGAAAAATAAGGATGCGCTACCATCCTGATTAAACGCCAAAGGGACAGAACTGTGACGCAATTCCAAAGAAACACTACCCAGCAAATGCAAAGATTAGAAGGGAGAAACATAGAAAAAATCCACCCATGTACGTAGACAAACCCACAGTAAGAAGCTGCCCCCAACATAGAAGGACTGGTTGGTAGTGGGAATTCCAGAACTTCGCTATCAAATGTGAATCATTGGAAGTTGTGCCTTCATAATCACATAAAGGAGAAAATTTTACACCATTTAGACTGCACTTACCCTCCCAAAGCCATACTACACTACTCCATCCTAAATAATAAAAAAGCACAATGACAAGGGTAATTATAGTCAAATTGTACAACATAGTAAACAAGACTACTCCACCATTTTGAAGCCTAGCCATATCACCAGAACCTGGCCTAAGCTATTCTAGCAATAATTCATATCGTAGCTTCACTTCCATAAGAACAAAGCTTAATGAAGAAATGCCAATACTTCTCAACCTCTACAGTATCGAACAAATAATAACCCATATCAAGTCATGGCTTTTTCAAATTCCAATTCCAATTTCCTACTTTAAATTCATGATTCCTGCTCAAGTTTATAATCCATCATCCTAAATAAAAGTTTCCCACCGAATACCACGTCAAAAATCCATGTATAACATATAAGTACGAAAGACGATCGACACACAGCATAATCCAAAGGCATGAATCAGACAAGCGAAAGATGGACGTTAGTTATCAATATGGATCTCTATGTACTATAAATGAATAGGGAATTATGGTAGAGAAGGGGTTATTTTACTTTACTCTTTTTGGACAATGAAATGAAAAATTATACTCTCTGTCATTTTTGTTTGTACTAATAATCAAAGAAGAAGATAAAGACATTTTACCCATGGATGTAGGATGGATCATCATCTGAACCATGTCAATTCTCTATGTCCTTTATTGCTTTTGGTACATTACTTTATTATTTTCTATCTCCAGTACTTGAATTAAAATGGATTGTTTTAATGATTTTATGGAGACCACACATAGAATTTGAATATTTTCCCTCATAATTACATAAACATGGAATAACTACCTCCTTTAAAGGAAGTTTTAATATTACATAAATTTAGTGATTCATAACCATGAAAGCATTCAGTGTCTTGATTACTTCATAAAAATATTTGGGTGTTTCTAAGGCAAAAACCGACATTAACATATACTTATTATGTAGTTCTATGATGTGCTTGTCCATAGTTCTATGATGTGATGTTATATTTGCAATATATTGAAATCTTCATCTTAGACATAGTCTAACCCATATGTTATATATATAATACTTGGGTGAGTTCGAGATATTTCAGGTTCGAGGAGAAGATGATTAGTATGTGGATGTTGGGCATAGATGGATGATAGAGTATTGTATATATACAAATCATTATTTATTAAATCATCTCCTATATATAGCATTGATTTGTATATTTATTTTTATGTAATTTGGATTTTTACCAATTTATACCCACTTAGACTTGTGTTCACTTCTATTGCATATTTCGCTATGTTTTGTGACTCTATATTCTTTGATATTGATTTCATATTGTGTATTATTCAATCATAGAAACACACATGTTTATTACTTTGTGCTAATATTGTATACATATAGGTAAGTTGATTATTATGATTTTGAATGCGTACTAACGTTAGCCCGACGCATATTCTCATATGATAGCTCAATATCGTCTCATTCTTTGTATTACCACACAATATTACCTTGTAATACTCTTTGGTGGTAGGTATAGTGGTAGGGTGATCTAGAACTGCTTAAAATAGTAAAATAGCATCTTACTTAAAAGATTTGTAAGCGAAAATTTTGTCCAAAGTTTCACCACTAGCTAAGGA
Source organism: Allium cepa (assembly GCA_030765085.1). Lineage (NCBI taxonomy): Eukaryota > Viridiplantae > Streptophyta > Magnoliopsida > Asparagales > Amaryllidaceae > Allium > Allium cepa. The sequence goes on along the minus strand of CM060945.1, from coordinate 942,050,502 downwards.
GATGTGTTAACATTAATCTTCGACTTATTCGATATTAATCCTGACTGAATTTACACATTTAAGTTACACAACCGTAATGATGAATACTTTAAAGTACAACACGATTCAATTAATTTATAATTGTTGTAAATTAATTAAAGTACTTAATATTTATGAAATATTAATTATTAAATTCTATTTAATTTTTGGGTACCATTTGTATTTAATTAAGTGCGTATATGAAAATTTTATATATATATATATATATATAAGTATCGATGAATGATACTGATAAATATTTAATTTAATTTAAGTAGACTGGTTACAAAATGAGTCAGAAATTATTGAAGGCCCATGTAGCCTCAAGTATGGCTAGCCAAAGAAATTCGAGGGAAGGATTCTAAGTGTTCAAAATTTGATTTGCAATGGAAAATAAAGAATGAGTTAAGAAAGGAGAAAAGGTCTCCACCATTTCCTCATCCTAATTGCCTACTTAGACACCTCATTCTCATTCATTTTTGAACTACTCCTCTTGTCCATTCCAACCACAATCATATAGGCTAGATGGAAATTAATTTTCAAAACATAATAAAATAGAAAAATCAAACTAAATTAAAGGTTGTGTTCATCTCTAGATCATTGCAAAATACGGAGGCTGATTCGATTCTATTTTGGAGTTGTTCATACGTTCAAGGTGCATATCATAGACTACTATTGTTGGTGATCTTTCAATCTCCATTTTAATCATATACGTCATTATATTCGTGTAGATTAAATCTTATATACTTTATAGCAAATTCATATATTCCTAGCTTGTCCAATCTAGTTTGTTTATCCAAATTTTTTTAAAAAAATTATATCAAATCATCGTTATAAAGTATCATTTGGTCATTATTTTTCTAATTAGCAAATCATTTTAAGATTTTTATACTATTTTTAGAAAGCCGGGATAACTTTAAAATATATTAAATACTTAAACATATATATATATATATATAAACACATAAACACATACACACATATATTACACATACTAAATTGTTATATATTATTTTTATAAATGTTTAGGCTATTTTCTTTAAAAAATATATTTATTTCCACAAAATAATACCGATAAATAATTTCAAAACTAGTTTAAATATATCAATGCATTTATGTGTGCGTTTTTAATTTTAAAAAAAATTTCCATACGTTTTTTCATAAAAAGTTGCATTTTTATGGCCGAAAACAAATTAATAATATATTTTGATATTTATTCATTTATAATAACAATATTATTAAATTGTAAATAAGTATAATTTTTGAAAAATAATATAAATACACACACACACACACATATATATTCAAATATAAAATTAAATTGATTAATGTATATATGCATACATATATATTAAATTCAAAATTTATAAATTGATATTTTATTTAAAATTTATGAATCCAAGCTTCACTTTTTAAGTCAAAACTAACATTTTAAGATATTATTTTAATGTTAATTTATATTGAATTAGTCAAAATTTATTTCTAAATATATTAGATATTGTTATTATTTACTATAATTTTGAAATTGATTATAAGAATGCGCATGCTCACACACACACATATAAGTATAAATGAAACTATAGACAACAAAGGCATATACCAAGGGAAAAATATGTCAGTTGCGGTGTAAAGCCTAGTACCAATAAATGTACACATTAACCTTGTATACTAATTATATGTTGCATATGCACTGCACACTTATGCGTTTATTTAATACACTTGTAATAATATAATTAGATTTAAATTAAATGAAACCTTTTATTACAAATTAAATAAAATAAGATTTTATTTAAAACATTTTACATTGAATTTAGAATCAATTAGACTTTATAGGTCTAATAAAGATTCAAAATGAAAAAAATGCAATTCGTTCATTTAAGCCATTGTGATCCATCCCAGTTTCTACAATTTCCAACATAAAAGGATTTTCATTGTATTCAATCGTATCGAACACATGGTCTTACCTCATGGTTTACTCCCTCATTTCGAATGAACCTATTTCATCGAGATTTTGTATATTACAAATGTGACGGATTACCATGTCCAATATGGATCGAATATCTATATTCTTGTATTGCTTTAAGATTCAAGACTCACATAAGACAATCAACGACATTGGGAAAATTAACACTTAAGTGACCAAGATACAAATGTATTTAATGATTATATAATTTGACTTTTGAATGGGTCTTTAAATGCAACATACCAAAAGAATTTTTCATCGATATATATTATATTTCTTTATCGATCTTAATTCAATTCATTATTGTATTTAAATTAACAAACATTTTTATCAATTAGACCAGTTTCATAATTGAAGCATATTATTTTAACTTTGTATACATGTGTTCTCAAAATATTAAAAATGTTAAATATAGTCATTTAATTTTTCTAATAAGGCTCCCACTATATTTTTATATTGCTCAAAACCCTAAGAGGAATATAGAAACCTTACGATTTATGTAGTGAGTGTTAGGCTCACCTTCCTTGGGGTTATAAACTTTAGTTTTCTCAACAAATCATAATCCTATAAGCGATGTATAACCCTTTATCTATTGTATCGTACTACCCCTAACCATGGTCTCTACCCTAATCTCGACATTGACCTTTAGTTTGCTCAACAAGTCAAAAGAGAATATTCGCTATTATATATCATTTCTCAATAGCCGAAGTATAATGGACATACCTTTTGTTTTTTCAAAAAATCTGTGCATGTATCTTACATCGTTTAGGAAATATAATAATAGTACTACACATAATAGCTCGAGCTAGAGTTTTCTCAACAACTAGTGCATGTGCAAGTAATCCATCAATATATAAATGATTTAGTGCAATGATGTTAAAGATTCATAATCTTTAGTATACCTTGATTGATATCAATTTAAGAGACAATATATTTGTTGTAAAGTACCATCGTGATTCAAGTATTGGACACACTTACAATCACGGTATATATACCTATGTATGTATTCATTCCAAAACTCTGTTTGGGTTTATTTTAATGACACTTAAATTTAATGTATACATATAATTATATAAGTCTAATTTATTTATAACAACTATAACTTAATTAACATATATAATATTTATAAGTACCTTATTAAGTAGATCATGTTTAATTAATTTTAATTCTTACTTTAACTAAGTAGTTTAACCAAACTATATTTTAAAATTTTAGAAATTTTACTTTATTCATTTTAAACTATTTAAGAAGTATATTTAACTATATACTTTATAGTTATATATATATATATATATATATATATATAAAGAACAGGTGCGTTGCAAGCAGCTATACATGGTTCTATAGTGGCCATACCACTTAAATATTGTACAAGTGAGAAGCGAGTCGCTTCCGTAACTAAAAAGAAACCTAAATGTCCTCCTAAGAGGAGGAACCACTGTCATCATCAGCTGACATAGGCCCTAGGACATGGGATAAAACCAAAAAATTGAGCTGCAATATCTGGATCGTAAATGTCTGAATCACCATAATATAAATATTTCCAATCCCAAGAATCTTCTGCCAAAACAGCGCGATTGTCATCCCCATCCCCATCATCAGACGATAGAACAAGACCATCCCATTCTATGTGATAATATAATTGTCAACTTTACCCATGTCCACCTACAAACATATAATAACACTTAGACTCAAGATAATATCTTATTTATAATTTCACATGCTCCCAAGACATCTCCTTGGGGTTCCACCTAATCATCGGAGGTTCTATAGTTTTCCACTTGCCGACAGAAGAGATATCCTGAATAACTACATTAGAGGATGGAGAGTCAATAGAAGACAAAGGAGGTAACAAGGTCACACCATCTTCCGAGGATGAAAGAACTATTGTAGACATGGGGACCCATTTCTTCACAGGAGGATGCTATACCGGGATCTTAATAGGAATTGGATCATCAGACAGAAGCTTATAATCCTTAGAAGTGTGACCAAAGGAGTGGCAGGCGATGCAAAGATATGGTTTTCAACTATAATTAACATTAACAAGAGCATTATATCCATCGACTAAATGTACCTTAATCTGAGAAGGGAGAAGCTTATCCGGAGTAATCTCTATCAATGCCTTAGCAAATACTGGACTCTTTCTTGCCACAGTGTTTGCATCAAAGCATTTGAGTTTACCAATGAGGCACGGTCCACTATAAAGCAAGCTGGCTTTGCCAATATATATATATAATTATTCAGTTAAACATTTTAGCTAAATTTTAATAAATTTTTAAAAATTTATTCAATTTAAGAGCTCAAAACGTTCGAACAAAATCAAAACATTTTAATTTATTAAATTATAAACTTTATTTATTTACAGACATACACGTATATATAATCTAAATAACATTTAATTAATTATTTATCAAATAAATTATTTAATTAATTAAGCATTTTAATTAAATATTTAAATAAGTTTGAAAAAAATTAATTAATTTTCTTTAAATAATTTAAGGTAAATTTTATCTATAATTTTTATAGTTACATGTACATATATCACTATATATATATATATATATATGCATGCGTGTGTGCACAAATATCTATATATGTATATAACTTTTTATTGATTAGTTATTTAATTAATCAACTTATTTGATTACTCATAAATTTTTAGAATAACGTTAGTATGATATCTCGCAACAATTTTGGAAAATTTTAAATTTATTTTATTAAATTTATAATTTTCATTTTATATCTTAAACTTAAAACTTATATTTGAAATATATTTGTTAAGTTTTAACATCTTAATTTGAAAATTAGCTTAAAGCCCAAACAATTTTGGGCATTACATCTAGGCCAACATGTTGGACTTATTCCATCCATTGGGCCATTCCAGTAGCCAAACAAGGAAGATATGTTTTATCCAATCCTAAGCCTTAACATTACTATTGTAGGCGCCCATCAAATAAAAAAGCTTTTTATTTGGCCTTTAATTCTAGCTAATTAAACTACATTGACCATTATTGGACTAACCCGTGTTGGCAGCGGATGGAATAGGTAACTTAAAAAAGTAGATTTTTTTAATTAATCATTTTAGTTAATTTAACTAATGTTTATTCAAATGTATCATGTATACATTCGATAACACGATAGAATAATATAAATAAACATGTGTATAACTATATACATACATACATAAATATACACACATATAGATATTGGAATTTTTATCTATTTTAAATTCATATATATTATACTTACACATGTGTACTAATATCGAGAATATAAATGCCTAAGTATATATATATGTTTAAATATACTATTGTTTTATACAGATATTTATAATACTATATATATAGTTTAAACATATATATATATATAAACAAATATTTGATACCTATATTGCCACTTATGTATATATATATATATATATATATATATATATATATATATATGGAAACAAAACTGTAAAATAAAACCAAATATTTTCTAATTGACGATGACAAGTATTTGAGAGTACATCGGGATTAAATATATATGTTAGATCAAGATCAAATCAAATCTGAATCTAAAAGAAAGAAAAATGCAACATCTCTAATTGATTTCCCCTTACTCTTTTATAATCGTCCAGTTAATATTATGTTCAATTTTTATATGAAAAAAATTATATGCATGTTCATAACTAAATTATTTTAACTTTAACATTTCAGGTCCGAAATATTACATAAATGCATGTGCAAATATGATTATTTTAAATCATTGTCATAGTCAATAAATTACTCCAAGAACATAATTGATTGATTAATTAAAAGATTACGCGCACACACACACATACATACATATATATAATGCAATTTAAATTTAAATTTCAAATACATATATTTGATTAAATGATAAAGCATCGAATATATTAATTTGAAAACAAAATTAACTTAATATTTCTTTACTATGTGATTAATATAAAGATGAACACACACGCAAAAGAATTAAATTAATTGAACATCAAATCTATAATTATAAATAAATTTATTGTGAAAACGTATGAAAAATTTATTACTATAGATCAAATAAACATTAACAAATAGTTTTAGATCTAAACATTAATAATACACAAATATAAAATCAAACACAAAATCGGTTGTACATTTAAATGGTAATACACAAAAGGTTTTATATTAGATCCAATAGCTGGCAATCAATATATATATATATATATATATGAATTTAATCAAGGTTAAACGTCATGAATGAATGAAATAAAAAGGAATTGAACCTAAGAGAGTCTTTCCCTTCTAACACCCTGATTTGCAAATCATCTCCTATATCACTTGAATCCTCACCTGATCTTGGTAGAATTGAATGAACCACTTGATTAAACTTTTTTAATGTTTTACTTTATTTTAAAAAAAAATCAGCCTTAGGAAGAATTGGAAATGGTGGCTATAAACTAAGGAGCCCAAAGAAAAGAGAGTTAAACGTTGGTAAATGAATGGGAGGATTTTGTTTTAAGGAGAGAATGAAAACCTTCCCCATTCTCTCTTTAAAACTTCTTTTTTGGCTCCCTAATTAATTATCAATTAGATATAATCTATATCCCTTCCCCTCTCTAGTGTGGCTGGCGCATCACTGCATCACGTGGATCACTATTTCTAAAAGTCTATAAGTAACTAACTATATCTAAAACCTATTTAAATATAAATATATATCAACATTGTATATCGATACGTGTATATATAGCTCTTATACACACATCAAATAATTACTAAAAACACCCAAATCAACCAAAACTAATAATTAACATTTCTTGTATATAAATTAATTTATAAATCTTTATAAACTAATTAAATTATGTGGTTTTTCGAAGAATTCACAAACGTAGTTGTGTGACTCAGAGGTGTGAATTCAGTCAATAATTAACATTGAACAATTCAAATAATAACATTCACACATCACCTTAGCTAGTGGTATGATGATTTTTTCGAATTTATTTCTAATAGATCGTTATTTTGGAAAAATCTATTTTATATTATATTAAGCGATACCAGTTGTGATATTAATTTGCACATGTTCTCTTCACCCATGCTGTAATGGCCTGCTTTTTCATACAACTCAAGCTGACAATAAACCACAAATGTCTACCCTAAATCAAAAGGAAAGACATATAGTTAAAGGAAAGAAAGAAGAAAGAAGAAGAAATGAGAAGAAGAAGAAGAAGAGAAAAGAAACTAAAAACAACACAGACTCTCAAAATCGTAGTGGAACAACATATAATATAGTATCAATGATCTTTACAAAAGATAAACAGTTATATACATACATCCATCAAAGTACAACAACAATCACAATTATCAACGTGGCCAGCTATAACATCTTGTCCTCACAATTGCTGATAATTATCAATAACAAAGCAGTGGAAAATAAAAAAATTCGTGAATATGACTTGAAGGCCTCCTACTCATCTCCTGAGCTCCAATGCATCTAACCAAATCTATAAATGTGCTCCGTCTGACCCAAGCATTATAATAAAATAACACCCGAGTTATTCTAGAAAACCAACGTGAGAAAACACACCCAACTAGATTTTAAAGTAATAAAACCCTTTGGAAAAAAAAGTATCTCATAAGACTTCGCTTCACATAAACACAGACGGGTTTTTACCTTACAATAACCAAAACATTTCATTTGAAATCCTTTGATATTATAATAATGTCTAATATACAAATACTTATTAGCCATAGCCGAAATTGTTACAATGATTCCAACATACTAAGCTCTACAACCAAAACGAAAGGCTCGTATTGGAGAATGAATTCCAACTATGAACGGCTAAGAGTCTACCCACCGAACCGTACACCTCTAGATAAAATGCACGGGTGGCTACAACATGTTGCACCTCTTCTACTCAAGACCGGCACTACCCCTTTCTTGAGTAGCACCGAATATGATAACCCCTTGGTTGCAATCAACAACCACACAACGAGATCCTGAAACATACATGAATATCGCTCTAGACTTGGATGACCATACCTTACTTGGGTGCGACGCACTTAGCCCTGTCGCATTTCTCTACTTTATTTATTTCCCGGTATGAGGCTCGAAGAGACTACAAACTTACCATTTCGTCCTATCAAACCATCTTCGAATGCTAATATTGCCTCCAAGAAACACTGCAACATCAGCATTCATCCATACAAGTTCGTTCTGGGACTGAACGAAACAATTGAGAGCCATGTCTCCAATTCCATCATCTTCAAGATGCCTTCATTTCGAACGCGTGAGTTAGATCAAAGTGGTTTTTGGTTAACATATCTGATCCCGGTCTCTTCGAAACAACATTCGACAGTTTTTGGTAAACTCAACCCCGGATCTTTAAGAAATAAATAATCAAAGATAAGATTGGGGATCGGTGGACGGATTTCCTTATCATTGTTATAAGATGACGAAATGAGATTTTAACGCACAGTACAACATCATTGGAGATGACCATGCCACATAACTCACGTGTTTCACGTAGATATTTCCAAAGTTGCTTTTAGGCCCAATTTCGACAGTCGGTTATTCAACTATCAAATAACAAACATTCAATCAGGGATTTAATTCCATAAGATAAACCAAAATTTGGTTAAACACCAAGCAACACTAGACTCCTTAATTAATCTTTTCATTAATTAAAATCATCTTGTAAATGCTTGTATCAAAATACTTTTACAAAGACATACTCACAACCCTTATATTTTGAATACTTAGAAAATATCCACATACCTATCTCAATGGCATAATTATATTTGCCAAACATTGAGAAAGATCTCCTTTTTACCAAATTCTAAATCATTTATAAACTCCATTACAAATCTCTAAAACCATTTATAAATTATTCCTCAAGTCATTTCTAAACCCTTATAAAACCAAAAAATTATTTATAAATTCTTTTTATAAATCTATAAACCATTTCTAAAATTTGTTTATAAATATCCGTCTATTTACAAACCTCTTTACCTTGTAAATAATCTTTCTTTAAATCTTCAAACTATTTTATAAGTCCCTCTTATAACAATCCAAGTCCGTTTACAAAACTCTATTCATGAATCTCGAAAAAATCATAAATAAATAATTATCATTAACTTTTGACCTCTTAAAAATAATAATTAATATTCAAACCACTATCGATTAAACAATCATTAATCTTTATCACATAAATAAAAAATTACCAAAATGTTATTAATAATCATTATTATAAATATCAAACCATATTAATAATTTAAATTGTTAAACTTTCAAAATTATTTAAATATTTATAACAACTTTAAGCATTACTAACTTGAATAACCAATTTTAAAACACAATATATATCCTAGGTAAAAATTGATGCTTAAATCTTCAACACGATCGTTCCCATATTTATAAAACTATACTTGAGAATCTCTTTCCATTTTATAAAAACTTCCTATCATAAAACCTATTTATTCATGAATTCCATTTATAACTTCATTTTCTTTACGAATCTCACTTATTCATAAATCTCATTTAAAACATCTATCACCATGCGTTTTAACATTACTTCCATATGGATAAATTCCTTTTACAAATCCCTTTTCTATTTATAAAATATCATTTAGCATTCCAGTTTACTTTCGCCTTCAATTTCGAAAATAGAGTCAACTATTTCTAAAATATCATTCTGTAGCTTAAAATAAATCCACTATTTGATTTATTCTCCAATTTATTAAATGGTAATAGTCTCCTTAAATTTATAAACCCCATTTATAAAACTATGCTTTTATTATAAAAATATGATTTTACAAATCTTTACTTCCTTTATAAAAATATAACGCTTGTAAATTATCCAATTTATAAATTTCTTATTGATAAATAAATAATAATATATGTACCTATATACATATATATCACTTTATACAAAGATGATTAATAAATATAATACCAAATATTTCTAATTTTTTTAAAACATGTCCCTTTATTATAAAAGATGAAATATTCTCCAAGATTGAAAAATATATATTTTATAGTTCGATAATCTCTATTTATAATATTTTATAAAACCATAGATTAAAATCTCTGAAAATCAAACTATTATTTTAGAAATCTAAAATCAACTTTGAAATCCCATTTAAATCAAATCATTATTTATAGTATTTAATATGCCAAAAATGAGGTCTAGTGCTTCTAAAGCACTATTTAAGCAAAATCGTATCCATGTAATCAATATGGAATTCAACAAGTCATATATCACTATATATATGAAAATAAAATCAATAGTGTGAGGAATACTGTTGGATATCTAACCCGTCCACCTACATTAAATACAGTATATAAACAAATAATATAAAAATCGATTGCTACGAGGCGGGAGTCGTAGACAATGGGTCATCCGCTCTTACACAGGAACATAATAGGGTCCCATCCTCTCCAAGGGTAGGAATATATTCAAACCAACATAATAATCTAGTATATTATCCAAACAATCGATAACAATTAGAAATAAACATCAAAAGATCCAAAAAATAATACTTATTGACTATGTAAATTTTCTGATTAGCAAAAAAGGTGAGAATAACTCACATTGATTTTTAATAATCACTAAACCATTCGTTTTGAATTAAAATTGAACGGAAATTCGATTTTAACCTAAAATTCTTTCTAGCTCTGAATGCGTCCATTCCAATTCTATAACATATTGTTCGTTGATACGAACACAGGGCAACTCGAAACGCTTGAAATGTACCTCATACGACAAGGTTACAGATTATTGAACATTCGATATCATTAACAATATAATTAACATAATTATAATTAAATTTAAACTTAACTTTCTACTTCTTCCTTAATTCGTTCACTCCCGAGGCGACATTATTTTATAGTCGAACGTCGATCAATCGTCGCACCTGACCCAGTCGCCACCACTGTGCTCACGCCCAACTACTCTTCTCTATCGCCATGCTAGCATGCGCAACTTGCACTTACGAACGTTGCCAAAATCGAATGCAACTGTCTCTACTAAGAATGGAAGCCACTGTCCCCTTGCTCCCTCGACCGACAATCCAGGAACATAGATCATCTCAACTTCGCATGCCGCACCTACTTCATGTTGAACATTTCCCATAAAACAGCTCGGATCAACGGGGCAATTCCTAGCCGTAGGATTGGGTGAGAAAAGAGGCGGCTAGGATTAAGTTTTCTCAAATAAGAAAATGGTGAGGTCCTTATATAGGAAATTTTAAAAGCATTATTCATTCGTCGAATTTCACAAACTCCAAACGAGACATGCCGCTTGGCGTTTTATATGGTATATCCCTACTCCAAACTCAATGGAACTAGTCTCGAGGTCTAATTTGGTCATATACATAAAATAACTTTCAAAATCAAATTATATTAACTTAAATTTCTTAAATTAATTTCTACACGTAATAAACTCACACTACCAGACGATACGTCCATTCGTCACGAAATTCAATGGCATACGAAAATTCACTATTAGAGACCCGGTGAAACTGGTTTCGTCGAAATCGAAGAAAGTGCCCCAAAAGGCTATTTTTCATGTTAATTAAAATGAGTAATTTCCAAAATCAGTTTAAATCACTTTAAAATCCAAATTTAAAAATTCATTATCCTCCTTCTTATTTTATAGAATTTAAATCAACTTCTGAAATCATTTTTATTCACATAAAATTTAAGATTCAATTATTTAAACAATTTCAAATATTAAATTTAACAATTTAATTATCAAATAAATTGCTATATTTGAATTCAAGTTATTTAACTTATAAAAATAGCTTTTCAATATTTAAAATCAATTAAATATTTAAAATTTGAATGACTGAAATTCTTTTCATTACGTTCTCCTCCAATTAAAAAGAATTTTGTCCTCGAAATTACCAAGTAAGAAAGATGTCACTAACCCATTAACTTTTTAAAAATAATTATTTTAAATAAATTACCAAATTCATCTAAACCTTTTAACTTTCGAAATCAATTAGTTAAAACTTCTTACAAAAACTTTTCTAAGTCTTCAAATTCATTCATAGTTATTAACTAACAATATTCCAAAAAACAACTAATATCGTTTCAAGTTATACAGCCAGAAATCAAATCTTAGTTATCATATTTTTTTCCCAAAATTCTCCAAAAATTTCTATTGCCTTAAATTTTCAGAAAATTTTACCAGCGTCTCCTTTGCATGGCTTGATCATAAAAATTTACAATGTATATATAATCACAAATATACATCTCATCTTCAAGGATGAGGCATCCCGTAGGGAAAAATATAAAACTACGGTACGTAATTCGAGATGTGCACCTTATTTTAGTATTAGCTTGTATATACAATCAATATAACGTGAAAGCGAGCTCCAAATGCGAAGCATACGTTATCCGCACCTACTAATCATTTAACAACAATGAGAATATGTGCATAGAAAATAATATAACTATATAGCATAGACTGTACCATAACTATATGCAATTTTAGAGAATGTAACAAGAGAGCTTATTAAAAATAACATCCATCCAATTTATTTGTCATCATATAAATTTATCTTTTCAAATGTCAACATTATATACTTCTATTTCTTTTTAACCTGCTATCGATTCATTCCAATTTATTCTTATTCAGTGATTTACATTCTATTATTAACATTCACTTTAATTACAGCCAATCTCAGGTTAACAACAATTCACTTACATTCACTTATTTACATTTCTTATCTACGTCCAATTTATTCATATCCAATTCATGAACATTCCATATAAATGTACATTCCATTGCTCTATATTAAACCAATTTTCATTCAATCCATTTGCATTCAATTTAAACCTAGTTCCATTATTCATATTAATTTAGTTACATTCCATTCATTAACATTCCCTTATTAATATACTCTTTAAATTCAATTTATGTTTAACAACATTTCATTTTAACTTTTTCTATGTTAAATTTTATTTTATCCCCCGTTTTTCACTTAGTATATTTTCAGTACTAATATTATTCATGAACCATTCCATCAAAATTTTACCTAAGTTCTTTATAAACATTTTATACCACATTCTAATGTTTATTTTCACTTTACAATTTAAGTTCATATTTATTTCTAGCAACCAACATTTCAAAACATATTCAATTCACTAATTCATTTCATTAGCTCAATTCAGTTCATTTTACAACTTCAGTTAAATTTATCACTTGAGTTCATTTCCATTTCACTAATTTATCTTATTGGTTCATTTAATCAATTCTTTACAAATCGATTTCAATTTCATTTAACTTTCATCCCACTTTACTATAATTTGAGTTAAATTTTGTTTTTATAATTCAAATTCGGATTTTCTTTTCTTAATATTCACATTCAACAAATTTAGAATTTTTTTAGCTAAATATTCTTCAAATCAATAAGTTATACAAACTTATTTACTTAAAATTTCATGAAATTTATATGTGCTCTCCTCTTTTCTAGAGGATCACACATTTTTCTCAAAAAAAATTCATGAAATTTATTTGACTTTAATATATTCTCATACTACTTTACAATTCAGGGTTATATAATCAATTTACGACTTAAGTATTTATTTGTTTCATTATTTTATCCAATTCAATTCAAATCCCATTTCAATTTCATTAACCTTTAACTTGATTTATTTAACATAAGTAAATTTTAATTTCATGTCTTGATTCCTAATTTCTTCTCTTATCTGTACTATTTTAAAATTATAAGTTCAATACTTATTATCTTAGTTTTCTCAAAACATGTAGATAAAATTTCAGGTTTTTAACACCTGGTTCTGTTTTCAAACCATTTTGAAACCCCACATATATATATGTGTGTGTGTGTGTGTATATATATAATTCCTTTATATATCATATTTCACTTCTGGAATCTAAAACAATTTTTTTTATTAAAACAAAACTTTAATGGTAGCAAACCATTACTTAGAAGCCCAAAAATGAACACCGATGATGTTGTAGTGAACACCATAATTATTTTCTAGCGACTAAGGTGAGTTCGGTATTTGATGAAACCAGTTTCACTGGATCCATAATATTGTATTATTATCGCATTTCAAATTTGATGAAACCAGTTCCACTGGATCCATAATATTGTATTATTATCGCATTTCAAATTTCGTAGCTTTCAGAGCTATCGTGTGATTGTACGGTAGGTAAACGCGTTGAAATTAAATCGAAAGTTCAATATAATTACTAGGTCCAAAAGTATCTTCTCTATACGATCGAGTTAGGCCTCGAAACCTTTTCCATTGCATTCGGAATAGGGGTATAACATTATAAATGCCTAACGGCACGCCTCGATAGGAGATTAAGATTTTTAGCTCGATTTCAAGATGTTTGATTCAAATTTAAATTATATTTAGTGATCAGTCAAAAACTGTAGCTTGCGATTCAATACGTTGCTTGCCTTTTCAAAACACGTTGCTTGCCTTTTCAAGCACGTTTTCTCCCAAAAGACACACGTCCATTCTTTTAAAAAAATAATAAGAAAAGGAAACAAACCCCTCTCCATTTTCTAATAATCGAACCAGTAGAAGAAAATCATATATGGCCGAAATCAAAAAAATTAGGGTTATTCGATTTCTTTTAAATTGGGAACGAGATAACCTCGTTCCTCAATCATCTCGTTCCCATTTAAGAAAATGGCAGAACCAATTTTTGAATCGAATTCGCTGTTTTGAAAAAAAATAAGGATGAAGCTGCATGCGAAATCATCAGCAACACGATGGATTTGCGTTCGAATTCATTTTCGACAAGAGGGGAGAGGTCACATTCTCGATTCGAAAATAGGTCATAGTAGCTTGAATCGCTTGGGGGGAATCGCGACCCACTTCGTGATGGCGGGACCGAGGCGGCGACTGGATGAGGGGTCGCGATGTGTTTTGGATTGATGATCGGCAGGGTTTCGTGGCCGCGAACGAGGCTGGGCACAGTTCTCTAAGGGTCGGCGATGTTAGTTGGGTAGTGCGACGTGGTTTATGGGAGTCTGTGAGGTATATTTGTATTTTTTTTCCCTTTTTTCCCTAATGTAGTATTAATATGTGTAGAAGTATTTTTTACAGAAAAAAATTATTGTAACAGTAGGTTTTATAAACAAATTTATTATCTTCAAAATTATAGATATATATATATATATATGCAGTAAAATAGATTTCTATTATTGTTACAAAAAAATAAATAAAAATAAAAAGAAGTTAGATTTTTAAAGTGTATATAGATTTTTTCTTAGTTTATGCAGTTTCAAAGAAAAATAAATTAAATAAATATACATATATGATTATTTTTAGTTACTAGTTTAATTTAAAAATAATGCTTTATGGAGATTAATTTGTTCAATAAACTTGTTTAATTACTTTAGTCACTAAAATATTTTATTGAAAGAAAATTTGTTTAAAAATAAATTATGGGTTTAAACCCAAATTATTAGCTAAATTAAATAGATAAATAGTGATTAATTGTTTGACTAATTCAAATATTAGCAAACCATATAATGTTGTTACAAGGTCAAAAATCGTGAAGAAACAAGCCGAATTGGAATGGGATTGCAAATCAAAACAAAGGTGAGTTAATCCCACTCATCTGGATTAGTGTTAATTTAAATAGTTTGAATTTAAATTATTGGTTGATTGTTTGAATTTTTTGGATGTGATATTATATATATATATATATATATATATATATATTGAAGTGATTGATATTCCCGCATTATATAGTGAATGAGACCCTATGCGTCCCGCATAATAGCAGATGACCCCATATACCGCGATATCCCACCTCAAAGTGGGATTGGTATTTTATATTCTGCTAACATCTGTGGATGCAGGGAAACAGGTTGGAGGGATCCAACTGGATTCCTCAAAACGTTGAATTTATTTTATATTCAGCGATGTGATTTATGTGATAATCTGTGAGGATTATGTTGAATATATTGGGAATTGCAATTTATGGAATGTTATGGCTTAGTTGAATATATATCGGTATTTGAGAAAAATGAAATATATAAAGTTTGGACTTTTAAAGGAAATAAAAAAGGAAATTTTTAAGTAAAATAATTATAGTGAATTCAAATAAATTAAAGGAATGAATTAGTGAAAGGGATAAAGGATTGATTTTAAATCCTATATATTAAATTCAAGGAGGGGAAAAATAGGAATTTTGAATAAATGGGAAAAGGATTTTATTTAAATAAGGAGTTAAGCAATATTGTTTTGTAAAGTACGAAGAAATATTTTTTTTTAAAATTTAATATTTGAAATGAGTTTGGGAAAACAAAAGGAGAATTTGAAATAAAGTAAGAAATTGGTATTTCTGATTTAAATAAGAATTTAAATCATAAATAAAGGTGGGATAAATGGGTTTTGAAATAAATTCGGATAAGTAAAGGAATTTATTTTAAAATGGAGTTAGTTTTGAAAATCAATTTGAAAACTGATTAAGTGTGTGGAACTGTGATTAAAAGAGAATGAGATTGTGAAGTTTATAAAAAGGGTTTATAAATAAAGTGAAACATTTACCAAAGGATAATTTTGAAGTATAAATTCAGGATGGGAATTTATAAAGGAAGGGTGATTTGTTAAAAATAAATGGTGATTTATTCTTAAAGGTGTGGAAAGGAAAGTATATTTCCTTGAAAAGCCGAGTATATTTTCGAAGAAAGATTTCCAAGTATAAGTAAGAGGTTTAAAAGTGGTTTTAAAAGAATGTTTTAGTGAAATTTTATTTATTTTAAATTGTTTTAGAATTTTAAAGTAAATATTTATTTAAATTAATTATAGTAGTAATTATTTTAAAGGTTTAACTAGTATTATGATTTAAAAGATAATTATTCAATATTTATGCCTTATAGAATAACTTTTACTTTAAAATTAGTTTAGCTTAAGTTTTACATAAGAAGTCATTAAAAAATTTCATAACTAGTATTTTACATAAAGTGTTTCAAATAATATTTTTTTTAAATGTTTTAAAGTATTTTTTTTTTGATAAAGTGATTTAAAATATTTTGAAATCTAAATATTTAGACTTGGTGATTTTCAATGGAAATAAACAATATTTGGAAATTTATTCTGTGAGAGAAAAGTGATTTGAAAATTGGTTTCAAAGGGTTGAAGTGTGGAAAATGATCTTGCGAAGATATTTTGAAATAAATAATTTGGGAAATTATTAAGGCCTGATGATTGTTTGTGGATGTTATTCGATAGTTAAATAACTAACTATCAGTATTGGCCAATGCGCTGATCGTTTCGAAGAGACCGGGATCAGGATTAATTTCCCGAAAAACACTTCGATCCGGTTTGAACGTTTTCGTGAGGAAGACAAGGGCTTGGAGTCGAAGATGGAGCAGTGAAGTGCAAGGGCTAATCGCTACTAATCTTGAGGGTGATTCCAAAATGGATGTAGTAGGAGTAGTGCCTTGGTTCCGTTCGGACCCGGAACGGACTTGTATGGATGAATGCTATCAGAACATTGTCAGGAGGACGATGAGCATTCTATGTGAATGTGTTCTAAAAAGGTAACGCATAGCCTTGAGCCTCATCAACCGGGAATGGCTAAAACACGGGAGGTGCACACAAGGCTAAGTGGCTAACAACCAATTAGGGTAAGGTCATCCCTGTCTAGATGTCCCTTTTTATTCGATTGTGTGGGCGGTTGCTGATCCCAACCACGGGGTGATCTTATTCGGACTATCTAGTAAGGGGTAGCTCTTGTCTTGTGTAGCAGGGGATCAAGGTGGATCCTCGGTATGGTGATCTAGACCACATACTATGACGGGCGGTACCCCAGTAGCCCTGCCATTGATGGAAACCCAATCTCCAATAAGTGCTTTCGGACTTGTTTGTATACCTATTACGTTGAAATTTAATGAACGTAACAATTTCGGCTACTTGAATAAGTATTTGTATATAGGCACTATTATAATATCAGAGGATTTGATAAGAAATGTTTTAGTTATCGTAAGGTAAAAACCCAACATGTTTATTTGTGGTGTGGTCTTTGAGATACCTTTGTTTTCAAAGGATTTTCGAAAATTTAATAATCCAATTGAGTGTGTTTTCTCACACTGGATTTCTAGACTGACTCGAGTGTTAATTCACTATAATGCTCGGGTCAGACCGAGTATTATAGAATACAGAATAGGATGTTGCGGAACTCAGGAGACGAGCTGGATGGCGAGATGTATCACACGTACTTGATGTATAAATCCATTGTGCAGTGTAAGCGGTATAGTCATCTTTGTGAGGACAAGTTAAAATAACTGTCCGGTATTTTACTACTGATTGTGTTGTACTCTGATGATGTAATGTATAATACAGATCTAGTTCTTTTTATAAGATCAGTCATTTTCTATTATATATTATTCTGTTGCGTTTATGAGATTCTGATATTGTTTTTTTTATTTTCTTTTTCTTTAAACCCTGATGGTTCGTATTTCCGTCCACTTTGAGTTGAACTGTTGGAGATTATTGTCGGCTCAAAGGGGTACGGATTTGTGGGATGTTACATATATATACTCAAACTCATCCTAGGGTCTTGCTTACCCTATCTCAAATGAGTAAACTCCCACCAAAGCCCAGGCGTTCGCTCAGCCTAAACTCTGATACCACGTTGTAATGACCCACTTTTCTGTACGATTCAAGCCGACAATAAACCACACATGTCCAACCCAAATCAAATGGAAAGACAGATAATTAAGGGAAAGAAAGAAGAAGAGAAGACAAAAAGAAGAGAAGACAAGAAGAAGAGAAGACAAGAAGAAGAGAAAAGAATCTAAAAATAAAACAGAATCTCACAATCGCAGCAGAACAACATATAATATAATATCAATGATCTTTACAAAAGAGAAACTATTATATACATACATCCATTATAATACAACAAAAATCACAATTATTAGCCAGGATAGTTATAACATCTTGTCCTCACAATTGCTGATAATTATC
The DNA here is from genome assembly GCA_030765085.1 of Allium cepa. Classification (NCBI taxonomy): domain Eukaryota; kingdom Viridiplantae; phylum Streptophyta; class Magnoliopsida; order Asparagales; family Amaryllidaceae; genus Allium; species Allium cepa. Next base: position 942,031,580 of record CM060945.1, on the reverse strand, counting down.
AATAACAAAGCAGACGAAAATAAACATATTCGTTAATATAACTTGAAGACATCCTACTCGTCTCCTTAAGCTCCAATGCATCAAAACAAATATGTAAATAAGCTCGGTCTGACCCAAGCATTATAATAAAATGACACCCGAGTCGGTCTGAAAAACCAGCATAAGGAAACACACCCGATTAGATTTTAAAATCATGAAAAACTTTGAAAACAAAGGTATCTCGTAAGATCACGCCACACTTAAACACGTACGGGTTTTTACCTTATGATAACCAAAACATTTCACATGAAATCCTTTGATATTATAATAATTTCTAGTATACAAATACCTATTAATCATAGACGAAATTGTTATATTAATTAAATTCTAGCTATTAGGCTCTACAACCAAAACCGAAGGCTCGTATTGGAGAATGGATTCCAACTATGAAAGGGTAAGGTTCTACCTACCAAATCCGTAAACCTCTAGATAAAATGTATGGGAGGCTACAACACGTTGTACCTCTGCTACTCAGGACCGGCACTACCCCTTTCTCGAGTAGCACCGAATATGATCACCACTTGGTTGTAATCAACAACCATACAATAGGATCCCGAAGCATACATGAATATCGCTCTAGACTTTGGATACTCATAACCCACTTGGGTGCGACCCATGTCCCTGCTTTATTCATTTCCTAGGTGTGAGGCTCGAAGAAGCTACGCTCTTACCATTTCCTCCTAGCAAACCATCTTGGAATGCTGATATTGAGCTTCAAGCAACAATGCAAATCTGCGTTCATCCATATAAGTTCATTTTGGGACTGAACAAAACAAACTGAGAGCTCTGTCTCTAATTCCATCATCTTTGAGATGTCTTCACTTCGAATGCTTTAGTTGGATCGAAGTGGTTTTTGGATAACATATCTGATCCCGGTCTCTCTGAAACAACATTCGAAAGTTTTCGGTAAACTCAACCCCGATTCTTTAAGAAATAAACAATCAAAGATAAGATCGATGGTCACCTCCTAACCGCTAGTGCACGGATTTCCTTATCATTGTCCTAAGACGATGAAACAAGATTATTCGCACAGTACAACATCATCAGAGAAGACTATGCCACATAACTCACGTGTTTCTCTTAGATATTTCCAAAGTTACTTTTGGGTCCAAAATTTGATAGTCAGTTATTTGACTATCGAATAACAAACATTCAATCAAGGATTTAAAAACATAGGAAAAACAAACATTTGGTTAAGCACCATGCAACACGAAGCCTCCTTAATTAATTTTTTCATTAATTAAAATTATCTTGTAAATGCTTGTATCAAAATACTTTTACAAAGCTATATTCATAACCCAAATATTTTCAATACTTAGAAAATATCCATATACCGATCTCAACGGTACAAGTATATTTGCCAAATACCGAGAAAGCTCTCCTTTTTACCAAATTCTAAAATCATTTATAAACTTCATTATAAATTTCTTAAACCATTTATAAATTACCCTAAAGTCATTTCTAAACCCTTATAAAACCATACAATTATTTATAAAACCTTTTATAGATCTATAAACCCATTTCTAAAATTTGTTTATAAATATCTATCTATTTATAAACCTCTTTACCTTGTAAATAATCTTCCTTCAAATTTTCAAACCATTTTATAAGTCCCACTTATAAACATCCAAGCCTGTTTACAAAACTCTATTTATAAATGTCATAAATATCATAAATAATTATTATTAACTTTTAACCTCTTAAAAATAATAATTAATAATTCAAACCATTATTGATAAAAAAAATCGTCAATCTTTACCATATAAATAATAAATTACCAAAATGTTATTAGTAATCATTTTTATTAATTTCAGACCATATTAATAATTTAAATAATTAACCTTTCAAAATTATTTAAATATTTATAAACAACTTTAAGCACTACTAACCTGAATAACTATTTTTAAAACGTAAAATATTTCCTTGGTAAAAAATCCATTCTAAATCTTCAGCATGATCATACCCATATTTATAAATCTATAGTTGAGAATCTCTTTCCATTTTATAGAAACTTCCTTTCATAAAACCCATTTATTTATGAATTCCATTTATAACTTTATTTTCTTTATGAAACTCACTTATTCATAAATCTCATTTAAAACATCAATAACTATCAGTTTTAACCTTACTTCCATATTGATAAATTCCTTTTATAAATCTCTTTTCTATTTATAAAATATCATTTAACATTCCAATTCACCCTCCCCTTCAATTTCGAAAATAGAGTCAACTATTTCAAAAATATCATATCGTATCTTAAAATAGATCCACCGTTTGATTTATTGTCCAATTTATAAAACGATAACAGTTTCCTTAAATGTATAAACCCCTTTTATAAATCTGTGCTTTTATTATCAAAATACGATTTTACAAATCTTTACTTCCTTTGTAAAAAAATAATGCTTGTAAATTATCCAATTTATAAATTTCTTATTTATAAATAAATCATAATATATGTACCTATATACATATATATCACTTTAAATAAAGATGGTTAATAAATATTATATCAAATATTTATAATTTCTTTTAAAACTTGTCCCTTTATTATAAAAGACGGAATATTCTCCAAGATTGAAAATCTATATTTTATAGTTCGAAAATCTCTATTTATAATATTTTATAAAACCATAAATTATAATCTCTGAAAATCAAACTTTTATTTTAGAAAAATTATTAAACATATAAAGTTTCTAAAACCAATTTTGACATCCCATTTAAATAAAATCATTATTTATAGTATTTAATATGCCAAAAATAAGGCCTAGTGCTACTAAAGCACTATTTAAGCAAAATCGTATCCACGTAATCAATATAGCATTCAATAAGCCATATATCACTATATATATATATATATATATATATATATATATATATATATATATGAAAATAAAATCAATAGTGTGAGGAATACTGTTGGATCCCTCCAACCCGTCCACCTTCATCAAATACAGTATATAATCAAATAATATAAAAATCAATTGCTTCGAGGCGGGACTCGTATACAAAGGGTCATCTACTTTTATGTGGGAACGTAATATGGTCTCATCCGCTCCAAGGATAGGAATATATTCAAACCAACATAATAATTTAGTATATTATCCAAACAATCGATAACAATCAGAAATAAATATCCAAGGATCCAATAAATAATATTTATTAACTATATAAAATTTTCGATTAGCCAAAAAGGTAAGAATAACTCATATTGATTTTAAATAATCGCCAAACCTTCCATTTTAAATTAAAATTGAATGGATATTCGATTTTAACCCAAAATTCTTTCTAGCTCTGAATGCGTCCAATTCAATTCTATATCATAGTTCTCGCTGGTACGAACATGAGGCAACTCGTCATGCTTGAAATGGACCTCGCACGACAAAGTTACAGATTACTGAACATTCGATATCATTAAAAATATAATTAACATAATTATATTTAAATTTAAACTTAACCTTCTCCTTCTTCCTTAATTCGTTCATTCCCACGCCGACATTTTTTTCATAGTCGAACGTCGATCGATCATCGCGCCTGACCCAGCCACCACCTGCGTGCTTACGCCCACCTACTCTTCCCTGTCGTCATGATAACATGCGCACCTCGCACTCGCAAAAGTCGCCAAAATAGACGCACAATTGCCCTTCCTATGAACGAAAACCACCGTCGCCTTGCTCCATCGACCGACAATCCATGAACGTAGATCACGTCATCTTCCCATGGCTCACCTACTTCGTGTTGAATATTTCCCTTAAAACATGTCACGACCCATCTTCCACTAACCAGAAAGACGTATCATGAATTAAGAAAGAAAGGGATAGAAAGAGAAAGAAAGAGAAGAAAGAAGAAACAGCAACAGAATCTCAACAGCGGAACGAATAAATTATATTAATAACAAAAGTACTACATAGATATACAACAACTATCAGAGTTATACAAATTATACATCACATACTAGACAGTTATAAACGCCTGTCTAGTTATTACAACACAGTACAAAACAACTCAAACAAACGACTCAGAGATACCAACACAGCGGAGTACTATATAACTATAACGCAGAATACTCCTGCTCCATTTGCTTCTCCATAATTCATCAAAGCTAACCTGAATCCCTTAGCTACTCGTAAAAATTTGAGTACCCAAGAGTTTAAGAAAACAGAAATAAACTCCGGGTCGGACATGGGTCTGGTGTGAGTAACAGGTTAAAGTTGCTTAACTTTGAAAAACTTTTTGAAAGAAAGGTATCACGTAAGACTTCCCACACATAAACATGGAAAAGTTTTTACCTTACGCTAACCAAAACATTTGATAGGAAATCCAGTGATATTATAATAGTGTTTAGGGTTTTCAAGTAAATATGAAATAGCCAAAATTGTTACATTATTAAATTCCAGCTACTAGCCACAAAAGTGGGTAATACAATCAAAACCGTTGGCACTTATTGGATTTTGGATTCCATACAATGATAGGGCTAGTGGGGTACCGCCCGTCACAGTACGTGGCCTAGGTCAACGTATCGAGGATCCACCCTAACTCCCCTGCAACACAAAGCCTAGACCATTCCTTACTGAACAGTCCCGAACAAGACAACCCTGGCAGTTGTCGCGAATCAACCGCCCACACAGCCGAATAAAAAGGGACTTCTAGACAGGGGTAAATTTCGCACTCCAGTGGGAGCTACCCAGGAAGCCTTGCTGCACCTCCCCTATTTTAGCCATTCCCGGTTGATGTGGCTTGAGGCTGCGATTACCTTTATAGAACATATCTATCTTAGAATGCTCATCGTCCACCTGACGATGTTCTGAAAGCATTCAATCCATACAATTTGATTCCGGGTTCGAACGAAACTGAAGGCATTATCTCGTTACACTAATTTTGGAATCACCCTCAGAGTTAACGACGATAACCCTTGCACTCTGAATCTTCACCTTCACTTGAGATTCACGACCTACCGTTAATTTGGATCGATGTGGTTTTCGGATATCCAAATATGGAAACCCGATCCCGGTCTCATCGAAATCCAAAACGTGTCTTTTAGGTCCAAGTTGTTTTATGTTTAAAACAATTCAATTTAATTATCTATATACGCACAGATAGAAAATCCATATCATCACAATAGATAATCATCACCACAGATAATCCATATTATCATTATCAGAAGATAATCCAAATCATCATCACAATGCAACCAATGCATCCATATCACACATCATTACTAATCTCATATATGAGATTCAAACCATCTAAGGAAATTTATATCATCCATATATAAACAAGGATTAATAATCACACCATATATAATTAATTTAAAATGAATTAAATTAATTGCATCATCTCTAATTAATTTAAAGTAAATTAATTATCTCAATCTATAAATCCTACTTGCATAACCATTGATTACAGACCAATCAACTAATTAATTAACCACTAATTAATCATTCTTGATTAATCACCCTTGATTAATCATCCTTTAATTATATTCAAGTAATAAATTTCACAAAATTATTTTCCTTAATCAAATATAGTAATGGCCTCTCGCCGCGCACAGGTATATTTCGCGTCGCCTTTGCCCAGATCGCGCTTGCTACTTTGACGATTCTGCTTCTCACGTCGACGTGCCATGTCTAGCCCCCCTATTCCTCCCTTGTCTCCAGTTCCCATTCTCAGTCATCTACTCGTTCTGGTAAGTCCTATAGAGGCGCTGCTTCTGTGATCTCATATCCTCCCCTCTCTGATTCTGAGTTTCCCCCTTGCCTGCAAAAGACCTACCGGTGACTTCTTGCCTTCGCACGAGGCCGGTTAGGGTTGTTTCTCTCGATCGAGTTGAGACTTGTAATCCTGTGGGTTTGGTGGATGTTGCAGCGAATCACTGTGTAGTCGAACCATCTGATGGTGATGTTATGATTGTCAATTCTGCTGACTTGGTTGGCGTTGCTAGTGGCACACCAACTGTTTGGCATAATGCCGTGGACAATACTGACACAGAGCACAATGTATTAAATACTGGAGATATCATGCACGCAGTTACTTCCCCCAATGTTGATCGATGCCCCTTTCCTGAGACCACTACTGGTGTTGTGGAGGGTCGCCCTACTGCTACTTGCCCTTCCATTCCCAAATCATGGTCTTCACTATTTACAACCATGCCTCGTAATGCAGGTGTTTATGAACCAGTTGAGTTCGAAGTCGTTGAGGAAGATGGAGTGATGATCCCTCCCCCCTGTGTTATGCAAGCCGGTATGGACTTTTGGTCAGAATACGTTGTCCGATTCTTTTTGGACCCTAAACACCGACTTCTTGATGCGGCTGCTGTTTGTCGTAGGGCCTGGAGACTTCAAGGTGGCCTTAGAGTTAAGTTGGTTGATTCCTTGTACTTCCTATTGATCTCCTCCCCTGAGGAACGTAGATGTGTTCTTGAGTCTGAGCCTTCCTTCTTTGATGGACAACCATTTATTATTACCCCCTGGTCTCCAACGGTTGCTAGTGCTCGTGAACAAGTTTTTTCTATCCCTGTTTGGGTTTATTTCTCTCAAATTCCTTCTGCTCTTCAGCCGCTGCTTGGATTGAATTGGCTTGCTTGCAATGTTGGAAAATTGAAATGTTTTGATTCTAATACTGTTGCGCGTGATAAGCTTGTATACGCCAAAGCTCTGATTGAGATTACTCCCCATAAGCCTCTCCCTACCTCTATCCCTGTCCAGCTAGCTGTTGGTCACGTGGTGGAAGTGCGTGTTCGTTACGGATGGGTCCCCGACATTTGTTCCACCTGTCACTCTTTTGGCCATTTAGCCCTTGCCTGTGTGCACTCTGAAGTTTATGCTGCTGCTCCTAAGATCCCTCTACCTCGGCCTCCCCTAAGGAAATGGGTTCCCAAAGTCTCTTCTGACCCTGGTCCTTCACTTTCCATAGCTCGGCCTGCTTCCCCACTGCCTGGTGCTGTTCTAGCGGACCACCCTGCTGAGCCGGTTCTCTCTCCGCCTCTCGTTGTTTGGGCTGAGACCGAACATTGTTGGGTTAAACGTCGTTCTGCTATGAGGTTCAACCCAGTGGATGACTCCTATTTTAGATATGTATCTGATGATCTATTGGACCTTCGATGCCTATATTACAGTATTTCTGGTGATTCTTTGGTCCTCGACATGGATGGTACGTATGCTGATATTAATACTGTAACTCTAGCTGATACTGCCTGAGAATGATCTTTTATCTACACTTCTGATGCTGAATTTTATGTCCCTTCTCTTGCTGATCTTTTTCGCCCCTATTTTGGTACTCTTGGTTTTGGTTCTCTGGATTCATCACGAGTTGTTGAGGGTGATGGTGATTCTTCCTCCGCGGAGGAGAACTAGTCTGGTTATTTACATCAAGTAGTTGTGACATGTCAGTCAAACTCCTGTGCTGTATTTTTCATTTCTTTCTACCATAGTAGCTAAGGTGACTCTACCTTACTCCTGTTTTTCAATCGTTATTACGTTCGTAATAAAAAGTGGTCGGTCCACTATAAAACCGTCGGCCTTGCCAAAATATAGTAATTAAACTCTAATTACTTCATTAATTAATTATAATTAATTATATTAATCCTTAATTAATTACATTAATTAATTACTTCAATCACTTATCATTAATTAATTAATCTTAATCACGTCATTAATTATATTAATTAATGATTCCTAATTACATTTAAATTAATTACTTCATTAAGTAATTAACCTTAAATTATTAATCACCTTGATTAATTAACTTCAGTTATTAATAATCCTTAATTACTGCATTGAGTAAATTGATTACCCCTAAATTAATTATATTTAATAATTAATTAATTATTGATCATCCTTGATCAATTTTATTGGTAATTAATTATCCTTAATTAATTACATTCTTAAATATTTTCCAAATAACTTAATCAATAATTGCTTAAATTAATTACACCAAGTAATTAATTATTAATTTCTTTCACAAAGAAATTATCCTTCATAATAATTACACAAATAATTAACCCCAACTCTTCATACTTTAAATAAATTACATTCTGTAATTACTCATCTTAATTACTTCCCTAAGTAATTATTAATCTCTTATCAACCCATCAATGATTATTCTAAATTAATTAAACTTAATTAATTAATTTAAATTAATCAAATTAATTAATTAATTACAATGAGTAATTAATAACTTTAATTACTTAACAAAGTAATCATACTTAACCAAATTCTATAATGATTATCAAATTAAATTAGTATAATTAATTATCAAAATTAATTACTTAAATTAATTAATAAATAATCCCAAGTTAATGACCTTCATTAACTTACCAAAAAATTTCCTTAATTACTTACTTAAGTAATTAATTTAATTTAATCATTTATAAAGTCAAAAATTTATTAATACTTAATGATCATTTAATTAATTACTAATTATTTAATTTATTAAGTTTTTATCTTAATTAATATTAACCTCTTGATAAATTAATTTCCAATTATTAATTAAAATCATAAATAAATAAATTAATGACCTTATTCCCAAATTAATTAATCTTAATTAATTTACTTAACCTTAATTAATAAATTTCAAAATCCTTATTTAATCAATTAAATTAATTAATTAATTATGTAAATAAATTAAATAATTAATTATCCATCTAATTACCTTATTAATTTATTAAACCAAAATCATTTAATCTTTGATTTAATTTATTAAATATAAACATTTCTTATTAATGATTTCAAAATCATTAACAAAGAAATATTCAAAAATAATTTACTTTAAAATTTGTTTTCCTAAATTTCATTTTAACTTTAAAATTTAAAATGAAAACCACATTTAACCTTTAACAAATTTTTAAAAATATTTTTAAACCTTTTTAAAACTTATGCTAAATAAATTTCTCATTTTAAAAGGAAGTTAAACCCATATTTATTTAAGATACAAATCATATTCAAAATATGATTCAACATCTAAAGTTGTTTGAACATTTCAAAATTTAAAAAAAAACTTCTTTTATTTTGGGAACATGATTCAAATTGGATTTGGTTTCCAGATTTAAAACTTATATTTAAATCTTCTACTCCAATTTTTAAAACCTTATCTTTAAATTCAATTTAATTAAACTCCTTTAAAGTTGTTAAACATTTTAATTTAAAATGTTTAAATTAAATTTGAAACCTGGATTCAAATCTCATTTGAATTTCATACTTTAAATTTAGTTTTAAATTCTATTTTAAAAACTTGCTTCAGATTTTATTTTAAATTTTGAGTTTGGAAAATAACAGGTTTTAGAGAAACCTGTTCCCATCTAAGATACCCGAGCATCTCCTACTATTACTCCGAGCAAAAACCTACGCAACTTCGAGAAAATGCTCGAATTACTCGAGTTAAAACTCAAGTCCAAAATTCTGCAATCCCCAACTAATTCACCTAACACCGTTTCTTCACCGTGCATGTGAACGGTGATTCTGGCCACCTCCGGCGAATTACCCATACAACAAGCAAGTCGCCGACCATCACCGAAACATATTCCAGTCATCCAAATATCATCATCTACTCGAAAACTATTTCGAGTCCCAAACCCAAAACCTGGAACAATATACTGGAACAGGTATCTCTATCCAAAACCAAACCTATAAAACCCTCATTCTCCCTCCTCCGGCCATCGGAGGCATTGCAACGCCGTCCAACTCTTCTTCGACATCTAAGCAGCCGTTACCCCAAAAATTGTATCACTCGGTCACCTGTAGCCCTCATGCCGATCAATTTTCTGCTCTACCCCAAAACTAGGTTTAGGAATCAATTAGAACAATCATCTTCATCACAGTGAATTTCCACCACAACCACCATTTTATCCTACATCACTGACCCCTAATCCATCACCAGAAGCAACCATGACCACCCGGACCCTTGAGAGCATCAGCAAAAACCAAAAACCCAATTTCCAGTGAAAACAAAACTGCTCTTAAATTCTACCCTTAAAATTTGTAATTTGATTTTTAAAAATCATGATTTGGAATAAGCATTCATAATTTGACCCTGAATTCATGATTTCAAGAGTTTGAATTTTCCCAAAATTTAAACTTCACTGCTTATTTTAGTTTACAGAGCAAATTACAATTAATTTTAACTTAAATACAATTTTTAAGTTTTCTTTATAATCAAACAATCAGATATTATTTGAATCTTAAATCCTAACATAAACTTGTTTAAAAGAAAATGGATTTTTATTAAAATCTTTACTTCTGAAGTTAAGTACAGGAAAGAGCAGATTCACAGCACATACATTCAGACATTTATATGCATATATTCAGCAATGCATTTAAAATCATATACACAGGCAGACTAATCAACATGCAATTCAGATAAACATACACAAACATACTTATTTAAGCAACAAACTTATATTTAAAATTTTAAAAGTGTTAATCACCTGGAAAAATGAGGACGGAGCCTATATCTTTGAAAAACTGTTTGAAAGCTTTTACTTCCTGATGATAAACTGAGTTGCAGATTTTAATCTTGAGTGTTTGCTGTTGCTTTAAACATGAATTCAGGTTAAAGAAACTTGAACTTGCTGTTAAAACCTTGCATTTAGATTTGCATGCAGATTATGCTTAGATTTTGCTCAAACTTGTACTGCAGATCCCTCCTTATTTTCCAGGTTAAAGATGCATGCAAGCTAGCTTCCATATGCACTTAAATCTCTTGAATTTGAATGCTTTAAACTTGAAAATTTTGCATTTGTATGCAAATGAAATTTGTTGAAGACAAACCCAGATTGAAAAATGCATGCAGATTTTCATTTTACTTTGATTTTGCATTACAAATTTCAGGTTTGATTTTGAAAAGGAATTATAGGATATTGATTTGAGTTTTGAGAATTTGTTATTGGTTTGTTTTCAGCTGAAAATATATCTTCTTACTTTGAAAAAAATGAAGATTAGAAAGAAGGAGATTAAAAAAAATGCTTTTATATAAGTGTAATTGATTTATTAAAAATTTAAAAGAAAAATAAAAATAAAAGATACTTGTAAAAAAAGAAATAACACTTGTTACACTAGTCATTTAATTCAATTACACTTGTCATTACACCCCTTAGTTTAATAACATGTGTTTTGGAATTAATATTATATGTTTTTATTTATTTTAAAGGTAATTGAAATCCTCTTTATTTATTAAATACATATAAAGTAATTTCATAAATAAATGTATATGTATTTCTTTTTAATGAAATAAAACAATTTATATAAAAATGAAAGCTTATTTATAAAATTTAAATATATTTATTCATTTGAATTTAAAAATTAATTCACATTCAAATGTTATTCATACATTTAAAAATTCCATTTAAAACTAATTTATATTAACATACTTAATTTAAAAATAATAATATTGTTTTTTTAAGATGTATCTATATTAATACATTTATTACTATTTGAAAATAACATATTTATTATTATAAATAATTTGTAAAAGAAATTATAAATTACATATCTTATTTGTCTTGATTAAAAGAATTAATGTTTAATATATAAATGGTATTTTAAATTTTCATATAAAATTCCAAACTATATTTATTAGGCTATATTCAAAAAGAAATAAAATAAACTTTTTTTTATCTTATTAAAATTTAAATTATGCTTTAAAATATATTTAAACAATTTAAAACAATTTCTTTAAGTATTTAAAACCAAATAGTTATTTATTAAATAGTTTTGGATAGTCATTTATTAAATAAAATAATAATCTCCAAATTATCAAAATGAAGATCAGAATTTAAAAACAATATTTTATTTGTTTATTAATCTTCAATCAAAACTTATCTATCTACAATATATATACACATATATATATAGATATACATTATAAATAGAAAGCAATTTATTAGCTTTTAAAAGATAAAATTTACCAATTAAACATTTATTTAATTGGATTATTAAATCAAGTTAATTTTCATTAACAGAATTTTATCAAATCAATTTAATTTTAAATACGGATTATTAAATTGATATTGCTAAAATTCCCGAGATATCACATTCCTCCCCCCTTAAAAGAATTTCGTCCCCTAAATTTAAAAGCAAAGGTAATTTAATAATCTCATTTAAAGATTTTAAATTTAATCACAAGCATATATCAATCATATGCTAAAAACCAAAGCAACCAATTTATCTAATCAAACAAATTTGATTATCCAGACCAAATTCTGGATAAAATTTCCTCGAGTTTCCCCAAGTATATATATACCGGGATACTCGCTCTACAGAATCCAAACAATCTAAACTACGAAGCTAAAAAGCTTATTCTCATCTAGATCTATAAAACTAGACAAGATATCAGACTACAGACGAGTCTGACTCAACATCCAAACCTTCCCGAACAGCTGTTTCCACAACCAGAAATAACTCATGCACGTACTCCCTCAGAGATACGTGAATCTCACTGAATCCAAGTTACCCAACTGGCAATTCAACTCTTGAAAACCAAACACCAATCCAACCAAAACACAGAAGAGATCCAAAACAAATCTCTGACTCTGGAATCCAAATTCCTTCGTCTCTAATCCATAAAAAAAGTCATCGGACGATCCTGGGCTGTCTACACCCTTACTGATCAGCTCAACCTACGCTGATGCCTCTAGAAACAAACAGAACCAAAAACAACCCAGCCTAATGATCTCCTCAAGATCAATCCAAAACCAAGTACACAACTCTACTCTTCAAATCTCAGAAGAACAAACTCACTTCTTCTATAGAAACACTTCCAAACTGCTTCCGCTGCACAACTCTGATCTGGAATAGAAGAAAAATGTTGATGATCATCACAAAACTGGATAACACATCCCAGAATATGGTTCAACAGATCCATAAAGAAAATTCAGAAGTTCCACCAATCCTGAGCTGCTTCACCAAACCTTATATCGAGAAACTATCCTTCTACTAGTTGATCCACCGGTAGCACTCCTGGAATCCGGTCGATAAGAAAACTCAATCTCCCGATACGGACAAACCTCTGATAACCCAAGAAAACACTCAAATAATCGCAAGTCACTTTTGCGATCAACACCGACCAATTCCTAAAGAAAACTGTTCTCTCTTTACCAAACATAACAGCTTACTCTTGATTAGCCAATCCAATAAAGAATTGGGTCCACTCTGCTGCTTCTGAACTCCACCTCAGAACTGCTAACCAGAAGAACTTCCTGTCGGCGCACAGAATACTCCGAGCTGAACTGCTGACACCAATGCCCAAAGACTTCTCAATCCCAAAGTTCTTCGAGAAACTCGGACCTCAAAGCCAAACACAAACAACCAGCTGGACTCTGCCACATCACCGTAGCAGGCACACTTCCTAAAATTTTTTCCAAAGAAAACTCTTCGGAGACATCCATATTCACTGCATTTCATCACGCAGCTACCACTTCCTGAGGTATCAAAATACCATCACACACTTTTGCCAAAACGACAGATCCAAACTCAACTCATCCATCTTCAAAGATAAACTCTGAACCTTTACAGGTTACCTTCAGAGATCGATGATTTTTTTTTACCAAGCTACAAAACTCACTCAAGACGGTATTAGGTCTACGGTCTCGATAGATACACTTCCAACCTCAAACATTTAAACTCCAACCATTGGTAGTAGTCGTGTTACAAACACCACTACCTTATCTACCTTTATAATCTATATTGGAAAAACTTGAACGGGCAACCCAACAGATAGGCAGACATAGCTATATATATATAATTACAAATACGCTCTCTCAAGATAGACACCACTCCAGAGCCTAGGTATTCACTCAACCTAATGCTCTGATACCAACTGTCACGACCCGTCTTCCACTAACCAGAAAGACAAATCATGCATTAAGAAAGAAAGGGATAGAAAAAGAAAGAAAGAGAAGAAAGAAGAAACAACAACAGAATCTCAACAGCGGAACTAATAAATTATATTAATAACAAAAGTATTACATAGATATACAACAACTATCAGAGTTATACATATTATACATCACATACTAGACAGTTATAAACACATGTCTAGTTATTACAACACAGTACAAAACAACTCAAACAAACGACTCAGAGATACCAACACAGCGGAATACTATATAACTATAATGCAGAAGCCTCCTGCTCCATTTGCTTCTCCATAATTCGTCAAAGCTTACCTGAATCCCTTGGCCACTCGTAAAAATTTGAGTACCCAAGAGTTTAAGAAAACAGAAATAAACTCCAGGTCAGACATGGGTCTGGTGTGAGTAACAGGTTAAAGTTTCTTAACTTTTGAAAAACTTTTTGAAAGAAAGGTATCACGTAAGACTTCCCACACATAAACATGGAAAAGTTTTTACCTTAAGCTAACCAAACATTTGATAGGAAATCTAGTGATATTATAATAGTGTCTAGGGTTTTCAAGTAAATATGAAATAGCCGAAATTGTTACATTATTAAATTCCACCTACTAGCCATAAAAGTGGGTAATACAATCAAAACCGTTGGCACTTATTGGATTTTGGATACCATACAATGGCAGGGCTACTATGGTACCGCCCGTCACAGTACGTGGCCTAGATCAACGTACCGAGGAGCCACCCTAACTCCCTGCAACACAAGGCCGGGACCATTCCTTACTTAACCGTTCCGAACAAGACAACCCCGGCAGTTGTCGCGAATCAACTGCCCATATAGCCGAATAAAAAGGGACTTCTAGACAGGGGTAAATCTCGCCCTCTAGTGGGAGCTACCCACGAAGCCTTGCGGCACCTCCTCTGTTTTAGCCATTCCCGGTTGATGAGGATTGAGGCTGCGATTAGCTTTATAGAACACATCTATCTTAGAATGCTCATCGTCCACCTGACGATATTCTGAAAGCACTCAATCCATACAAGTTCGTTCCGGGTTCGAACGAAACCGAAGGCATTATCTCGTTACACTCATTTTGGAATCACCCTCAGAGTTAACGACGATAACCCTTGCACTCTGAATCTTCACCTTCACTTGAGATTCACGACCTACCGTTAATTTGGATCAATGTGGTTTTCGGATATCCAAATATGGAAACCCGATCCTGGTCTCATCGAAATCCAAAACGTGTCTTTTAGGTCCAAGTTGTTTTATGTTTAAAACAATTCAATTTCATTATCTATATACACACAGATAGAAAATCCATATCATCACAATAGATAATCATCACCACAGATAATCCATATTATCATTATCAGAAGATAATCCAAATCATCATCCCAATGCATCCATATCACACATCATTACTAATCTCGTATCTGAGATTCAAACCATCCAAGGAAATCTATACCATCCATATATAAATAAGGATTAATAATCACACCATATATAATTAATTTAAAATGAATTAAATTAATGACGTCATCTCTAATTAATTTAAAGTAAATTAAATTAATTATCTCAATCTATAAATCCTACTTGCATAACCATTGATTACAGACCAAGCAACTAATTAATTAACCACTAATTAATCATTCTTGATTAATCACCCTTGATTAATCATCCTTTAATTATATTCAAGTAATAAATTTCATAAATTTATTTTCCTTAATCAATTATAGTAATTAACCTCTAATTACTTCATTAATTAATTATAATTAATTACAGTAATCCTTAATTAATTACATTAATTAATTACTTTAATCACTTATCATTAATTAATTAATCTCAATTAATCAATCTTAATCACGTCATTAATTATATTAATTAATGATTCCTAATACATTTAAATTAATTACTTCATTAAGTAATTAACCTTAAATTATTAATCACCTTTGATTAATTAACTTCATTAATTAATTATTCTTAATTACTGCATTGAGTAAATTGATTACCCCTAAATTAATTATATTTAATAATTAATTAATTATTGATCATCCTTGATCAATTTTATTGGTAATTAATTATCCTTAATTAATTACATTCTTAAATATTTTCCAAATAACTTAATCAATAATTTCTTAAATTAATTACACCAAGTAATTAATTATTAATTTCTTTCACAAAGAAATTATCCTTCATAATAATTACACAAGTAATTAACCCCAACTCTTCATACTTTAAATAAATTACATTCTGTAATTACTCATCTTAATTACTTCCCTAAGTAATTATTAATCTCTTATCAACCCATCAACGATTATTCTAAATTAATTAAACTTAATTAATTAATTTAAATTAATCAAATAAATTAATTAATTACAATGAGTAATTAATAACTTTAATTACTTCATAAAGTAATCATACTTAACCAAATTCTATAATGATTATCAAATTTAATTAATCTAATTAATTATCAAAATTAATTACTTAAATTAATTAATAAATTATCCCAAGTTAATGACCTTCATTAACTTACCAAAAAATTTCCTTAATTACCTAACTTAAGCAATTAATTTAATTTAATCATTTATAAAGTCACAAATTTATTAATACTTAATGATCATTTAAGTGATTACTAATTATTTAATTTATTAAGTTTTTATCTTAATTAATATTAACCTATTGATAAATTAATTTCCAATTATTAATTAAAATCATAACTAAATTAATTAATGACCTTATTCCCAAATTAATTAATCTTAATTAATTAACCTTAACCTTAATTAATAAATTTCAAAATCCTTATTTAATTAAATTAATTAATTAATTAATTATCCATCTAATTACCTTATTAATTTAATAAACCAAGATCATTTAATCTTTTATTTATTTTATTAAATATAAACATTTCTTATTAATGATTTTAATATCATTAACAAAGAAATATTCAAAAACAATTTACTTTAAAATTTGTTTTCCCAAATTTCATTTTAAATTTAAATTTAAAATGAAAACCACATTTGACCTTTAACAAAGTTTTAAAAATATTTTTAAACCTTTTTAAAACTTATGCTAAATAAATTTATCATTTTATAAAAGGAATTTAAACCCATATTTATTTAAGATACAAATCATATTTAAAATATGATTCAACATCAAAAGTTGTTTGAAAATTTCAAAATTTAAAAAAAAAAACTTCTTTTATTTTCAGAACATGATTCAAATTGGATTTGATTTCCAAATTTAAAACTTATATTTAAATCTTCTACTCCAATTTTTAAAACCTCATCTTTAAATTCAATTTAATTAAACTCCTTTAAAGTTGTTAAACATTTTAATTTAAAAGGTTTAAATTAAATTTGAAACCTGGATTCAGATCTCATTTGAATTTCGTACTTTAAATTTAGTTTTAAATTGTGTTTTAAAAACTGGCTTCAGATTTTATTTTAAATTTTGAGTTTGTAAAATAACAGGCTTTAGAGAAACCTGTACCCATCTAAGATACCCGAGCATCTCCTACTATTACTCTGAGCAAAAACCTACGCAACTTCGAGCAAATGCTCGAATTACTCCAGTTAAAACTCGAGTCCAAAATTCTACAATCCCCAACTAATTCACCCGACACCACTTCTTCACCGTGCATATGCACGGTGATTCTGGCCACCTCCGGCCACTACCAAAACAATAAGCAAGTCGCCGACCATCACCGAAGCATATTCCAGTCATCTAAATTTCATCATCTACTCGAAAACAATTTCGAGTCCCAAACCCAAAACCTGGAACAATATACTGGAACAGGTATCTCCTTCCAAACCCAAACCTGGAAAACCCTCATTCTCCCTCCTCCGTCCATCGGAGGCATTGGAACGCCGTCCAACTCTTCTTCGACATCCAAGCAGCCGTCAGCCGAAAAATAGTAGCACTCGGCCACCTGTAGCCCTCATGCCGATCAATTTTCTCCTCTACCCCAAAACTAGGTTTAGGAATCAATTTGAACAATCATCTTCACCACAGTGAATTTCCACCACAACCACCATTTTATCCTACATCACTGACCCCTAATCCATCACCAGAAGCAACCATGACCACCTTGACCCTTGAGAGCATCAGCAAAAACCCAAACCCAAAACTGCTCTTCAATTCTACCCTTAAAATTTGTAATTTGATTTTTAAAAATCATGATTTGGAATAAGCATTCATAATTTAACCCTAAATTCATGATTTCAAGAGTTTGAATTTTTCCAAAATTTAAACTTCACTGCTTATTTTAGTTTATAGAGCAAATTACAATTAATTTTAACTTAAATACAATTTTAAGTTTTCTTTATAATCAAACAATCAGATATTATTTGAATCTTAAATTTTAACATAAACTTGTTTAAAAGAAAATGGATTTTTATTAAAATCTTTACTTCTGAAGTTAAGTACATGAAAGAGCAGATTCACAGCACATACATTCAAACATTTATATGCATATATTCAGCAATGCATTTAAAATCATATACACAGGCAGACTAATCAACATGCAATTCAGATAAACATACACAAACATGCTTATTTAAGCAACAAGCTTATATTTAAAATTTTAAAAGTGTTACTCACCTGGGAAAATGAGGACGAAGCCTATATCTTTGAAAAACTGTTTGAAAGCTTTTACTTCCTGATGATAAACTGAGTTGCAGATTTTAATCTTGAGTGTTTGCTGTTGCTTTAAACTTGCATTCAGGTTAAAGAAACTTGAACTTGCTGTTGAAAACTTGCATTTAGATTTGCATGCAGATTATGCTTAGATTTTGCTCAAACTTGTACAGCAGATCCCTCCTTATTTTACAGGTTAAAGATGCATGAATGCTAGCTTCCATATGCACTTAAATCTCTTGAATTTGAATTCTTTAAATTTGAAAATTTTTCAGTTGTATGCAAATGAAATTTGTTGAAGACAAACCCAGATTGAAAAATGCATGCAGATTTTCATTTTGCTTTGATTTTGCATTATAGATTTCAGGTTTGATTTTGAAAAAGAATTATAGGATATTGATTTGAGTTTTGAGAATTTGTTATTGATTTGTTTTCAGGTGAAAACATTTCTTCTTACTTTGAAAAAAATGAAGATTAGAAAGAAGGAGATTGAAGAAAAAATGCTTTTATATAAGTGTAATTGATTTATTAAAAATCTAAAAGAAATAAAAATAAAAGACACTTGTAAAAAAAGAAATAACACTTGTTACACTAGTCATTTAATTCAATTACACTTGTCATTACACCCCTTAGTTTAATAACATGTGTCTTGAAATTAATATTATTTGTTTTTATTTATTTTAAAGGTAATTGAAATCCTCTTTATTTATTAAATACATATAAAGTAATTTCATAAATAAATGTATATGTATTTCTTTTTAATGAAATAAAACAATTTATATAAAAATGAAAGCTTATTTATAAAATTTAAATATGTTTATTCATTTGAATTTAAAAATTAATTCAAATTCAAATGTTATTCATACATTTAAAAATTCCATTTAAAACTAATTTATATTAACATACTTAATTTAAAAATAATAATATTGTTTTTTTAAGATCTATCTATATTAATACATTTATTACTATTTGAGAATAACATATTTATTATTATAAATAATTTATAAAGGAAATTATAAATTACATATCTTATTTGTCTTAATTAAAAGAATTAATGTTTAATATATAAATGGTATTTTAAATTTTCGTATAAAATTCCAAACTATATTTATTAGGCTATATTCCAAAAGAAATAAAATAAACTTTTGTTTATCTTATTAAAATTTAAATTATGCTTTAAAATATATTTAAACAATTTAAAACAATTTCTTTAAGTATTTAAAACCAAATAGTTATTTATTAAATAGATTTGGATAGTCATTTATTAAATAAAATAATAATCTCCAAATTATCAAAATGAAGATCAGAATTTAAAAACAATATTTTATTTGTTTATTAATCTTCAATCAAAACTTATCTATCTACAATATATATACATATACACATATATATATATATACACACACACACACATTATAAGTAAAAAGCAATTTATTAGCTTTTAAAAGATAAAATTTACCAATTAAACATTTATTTAATTGGATTATTAAATCAAGTTAATTTTTATTAACAGAATTTTATCAAATCAATTTAATTTTAAATACAGATTATTAAATTGATATTGCTAAAAATCCCGGGATATCACAAAACAGCTCGGGTCAACAGGGAAATTCCAAGCTGTAGGATTAAGCGAGAAAAGAGGCGGCTAGGGTTAATTTTTCTTAAATAAGAAAATGATGAGGTCCTTATATAGGAAATTTTGAAAGCATTACTCATTCGTCGAATTTCTCGAACTCCAAACGAGACGTGCCGACTGGCTTTTTATATGTAATGTCCCTATTCCAAACTCAATAGAACTAGTCTTGAGGTCTGATTCGATCATATACAGAAGATAACTTTCAAAATCAAATTATATTAACTTAAATTTCTTAAATTTATTTCTACACATAATGAGCTCGCACTACTTGACGATACGTCCAATGTAACAATCCGATATTTTCAGCCATTCGCATCCACACATGTCGGACTTGAATTGCTCAAAATACCGCATTGTAAATAAATTTGGAGCAAATGAAATACAATCACATAATCATAAACATAGAAATATCAGAATAACTCGCAGTGTAAATTAAAATACCATAGTTTCATAAAGCTACTATAACAAACTCTCAAAACATAACACATAATATCAGTCTGAAACATATACAATAGAAATCCTAAATATATAGATGTTTATAAATACTAGAACTGAAATAGAACAACTGAAACTGAAATGGAGCAGATAACTAGACAAGTAGAATCTCCAGCAATTCCTAGCTCCAGAAAAGAAATCCAAAGCTAAGATGTAAATACTCAGGCTGAACCGAGCGTTATGTAAAACACAAAACACACGAGTCAGGACATAAATACTTATATAATGTAAACCAACTCAAGTGAACTGTAGTAGTAATGTATAATAACTTAAAGGATGCTTGGGATCCCCCATCCTCTAAGGATCAGTAAACTATAAATTAAATATATCTTGTGGTTAAAATTTCAAAATAGTAATTTATACTTCGAAATCAAATATCATTTCAAAATTCAATATTATTCAAAAATCCATTTCAAAATACCAAAATATCATATCTTTTCATAACCACGTTCATTTTGTTTAAAATACCATTTCAACACACATTTCAAAATAATTTATATTTCATAACAAATTACTTCATTTTAAGTCATTAAAATTAAGTTATTATATTTAATAATTAAATTATTAAATTTCCAAAATTTTAATCTTTCAAAGTTCATTTATTCACTTAAATTTATTAAAGCAATAAAAATTCAACTTTCATAGCATTTAGAAAATGCTACGGAAAGTTACCTTTAAAACAATTCAATTTAACAAAGAACAGCATTTAAAAAAATATTGTAATAGGGTTATTTTAGTTCAAATAAAACCTTAGTTAATTTCAGCAACTACAGTACTTACAAAGTGCTATAATACCCCTTAATTCAATTTAGCCATTTAGTTCATTTCTATCAACTACGGCATCTACAAAATGCTGTAATATCCTTTATATTTATAACATTTCAAAATACAATTAATTAAATTCCAAATATACAATATAATTTCATAAACAATTAAATTTTTATCTAAATCATTTTAAACTTATAAAATCATATATTTCACTTTTAAAACAATCATTTAAATACACTTATATTCATGATTTTATAAACTTAAATTTTCATTCAAAAATCAATTTAATAATAATTTACTTATATAATTCAACATTCAATTTCAATTCTTTATAATTCAATTTTTGACTTAACACTTAAGTTTAAATTTCCAAATATAACTTATTTTTCATTTTATTTACATAACTTAAATTTCCTTTTTAAACAAAATTCACAAATTTCCAATCTAAGTTATATTTCAAAATTCAACTTAAATATTCATTTATTTAACCTTTTAACTTATTCAAAAACATCATTAACGCTTTATAAAATCATTTTAAATTCATTTTAATTCAAATTTTAAATCTATTTATCATATTTCCTACTTAATTTAAATTCCATTCATAAACAGATCATAATTTCCAAAATAACTTATATTTCAAATTTCTAACTTTACCATTAAGTTATTCCACTTATAAACTTTTAGGAAACCAATAATACTTTACAAAAATCATTATTATTAAGTTTAAATCAAAATATTATAATATTTACACTTCTAAAATACTTTAAAATTTTAGAAAAATATATATTTAACCACGGTCTGTATAAAAATTTTCTAACCTAAGTCCAATGACACGGATAATATATCATTTCAATCCGTAATTTACAAAACGAAAATCCAGGTTTTATCATTTCAAAACCCACGATCCCAAGTAAAATGAAATAAATAAAAATCATTTAGGCCTATTCAGCCCATAACGATTTTTCCCTATTCTAAAGTCCGTTCGGGTATGTATCATTTCAACCCATAGTGATTCTAATCTAAGGGGAACTTGCACTGTGATAAACTGATATAAATAACATAATAGCATAATATAACAGTAACATATGATATAACAGGTGTTTAAGCATGGGTTAACATCATATGATCATAACATAGCAGATATAACATAATGATATGGGTTTACAAATTCAATTGTGATCAGTTTACTAGTCATATAAGTATAAATTTGTCTAGTGAGAATTACTCACTTGTATAAGCTGAAGATGACAACTAAATGCACAAACAAGGAACTTCAAAGGCACGATAACATGACAATGATTTGAGAGTGGGAGAGCCAAAGCTAATTGCCTTGTTCAATACCAAAAAAAACAAATACAAACATGAATTACAAGCCAAACTATTACAAAACAATGCTAGAGATAAACATGTAACACAAAGCTAAAGCTTTTGCACTTGCATTCAACGAATTATGCTTCAGATATGGACTGGAAAAGCATTATAATGGGATGTATTTGGATCAGGTTTGGATCAGGTTGAGGTCCAACAGGGGTCGTCTATAACAATATAAAGGAGATAAAGGGTATGTGTGCATGAATTTACAAAACAAGGCAACATAAGTGGGTTTTGTTGCCATTTAAGGTCTCGGCCAAGCATGCATGGACAAGGTCAGATCTGGGAAGGTCAACTACAGGCGTTACAGAGGTCCTAGGCTCAGTTTGTGGCTAGTGGTGGTGTATGGGTCGACCAAAGCATGATTGGAGTGGTGGAGACAAGGGCAGTTCGGCTATGGAGTTTTAAAGTGGAGTTTTCTTCAAAAAAAATTTGGATCATCAACTTAGAGGGTCTCTGCCATGGAAGGTCAGTGGAAGGAGGGGATGATGTCTGGTGTAGGTGGTGGTGGAGGCGACCAAAGTGCTGGAGTAAGGAGGGGCCGTACATAAGAGATGAATGCATGTGCAAAAATCAACAAAATCAAGTAGAAAATGTAAAAAGAAATGAAAGTTTTACCAAATTTTTTTTAAGGTGAAGGCCGAACTTTTTGAGAGTTTGAGAAAGTTTTTTCATGTGAGAAACCGAGGAGAAGTCAGCTGAAAGAAGGTGGGATGGTCAGCAATTGAATGGATGTGGTGATTGAAGTGAAAAGGTAAGTTTGAATATGAAAAGACATGCATATTAAAGGTCAAAAACCTTTCAAATTTTCATAATTCTTTTTGAAATTTTCAATACATGTAAAATTTATATAAATAAAGATAAAAACATGAAAATATAATAAATGAATAAAAATAAATAAATATATTTTAAATAAATATAATTAAATTAAGAAAATAGCTTAAACATAGAAACTAGGTTATAAAAATTGAAAATAAATACACTAAGCGTTGGAAAAATTATAACATTGGTTTAAAATATTTTAAAATAAAAATATATACCTAACATGTCATATAACACATATTAGAACATAATATGAAAAATAAAAATATTATTTATATAAATTAAAATAGACAATTTTATTAAATAAGTCAATTTACATACAATATTGTAAAAAACATAACTTTCACAATATAAATCGGATTTCAACGAAACGAAAATCATTATTCTTAAAATTTAATATATTTTTATAATAGAAGATAAAATTCAAAAATTAAAATATATAAACTTTCAATTTAAAAGTCAAAGTTTGACCAGATTGACCAAAAATCCACTTTTCTGGAAATATCCTATTTATTCAGGTTTGAAATTATAATTCACACAAAATCAAAATATACTTTTAAGATAACAAAATTTATTCATTTTAATAAATAAAATAAAGTTTTTAAATCAGGAGTTGCAATTTAAATAATTAAAATAAGAAATTAAAATAATCATAAAATACTGGGTTGTTACATCCAATTGTCATGAAATTTAATGGCATATGAAAATTCACTATTAGAGTTTCGATTAAACTGGTTTCGTCGAAATCCGAGACAGTGCTCCAAAAGGCTATTTTTACACGTTAATTAAAATGAGTAATTTCCAAAATCAGTTAAATCACTTTTAAATCCAAATTTAAAAATTTATTATCCTCCTTCTTATTCAATAGAATTTAAATCAACCTTTGAAATCATTTTTATTCATATTAAATTCAAGATTCAATTATTTAAACAATTTAAAATATTAAATTTAAAAATCTAATTATCAAATAAATCGCTATATTTGAATTCAAATTATTTAACTTATAAAAATAGCTTTTCAATATTTAAAATCAATTAAATATTTCAAACTTGAATTACTGAAATTCTGTGTCGTTACGTTCTCCTCTAGTTAAAAAGAATTTCATCCTCGAAATTACCAAGTAAGAAAGATGTCACTAATCCGTTGACTTTTCAAAAACAATTAGGTGAAATAAATTACCAAATTCATTTAAACCTTTTAACTTTCGAAATCAAGTAGTTAGAACTTCTTATAAAAACTTTTCTAAGTCTTCAAATTCATTCGTAGTTAATAACTAATATTATTCCAAAAATCAACTTATATTGTTTCATGTTATAAAACCAGAAATCAAATTTTAGTTATCAAATTTTTTTCCAAAATTCTCCAAAAATTTCTAATGCTTTATAGAAAATTTCGCCAGTGTCTCCTTTGCACGGCTTGCTCGTAAAAATTTACAATGTATATATAATCACAAATATACATCTCATCTTCGAGGATGAGGCATCCCGTAGGGAAAAATATAAAAAAATGGTATGTAAGCCAAGAAGTGTACCTTAATTTAGTATTAGCTAGTATATATAATCAATATAACATGAAAGCGAGCTACGAATGTGAAGCATACGTCACCCGCACTTACTAATCATTTAACAACATTGAGAATATGTACATAGAAAATAATATCACTATATAACATAAAATGTGCCATAACTGTATGCAACTTTAGTGAATGTAACAACAGAGCTTATTAAAAATAACATACATCCAATTTATTTGCCATCGTATAAATTTAATGTCAACATTATATATTTCTATTTCTTATTAACTTGCTATCGATTCATTTCAACTTATTCTCGTTCATTGATTTACATTCTATTATTAACAGTCACTTTAATTACATTCAATCTCATGTTAAGAACAATTCACTTATATTCTTTTATTTACATTTTTTATCTACAACCAATTTAATCATATTGTGACGACCCGGAATTTTCAAGCAATTAAAATTGGAATATTTAATTGATTTTGGATATTCAATAGAGTAATTTGAACTTGAATTACGAATATCACAATTTATTTGATAATTGAATTATTAAATTAAATAAGTAAAGTTGGGTGAATTGTTGAATCTGGAATTCTTAGCCGTTCGATCAACAATCAAAATGCTCGAAGATAATAATAATACTAATGGGATCAAACAAATGATATAATTAATAATATAAAAAGAAATAATAAAATAAAAATAGCTTCTAAGGGAAGCCACGTTATAGAAAGCATATAATAAACGCAAACTCAACGCAATAGGGTCATACCCCTTTTCCTTTTTCAAAAGCCCTTAACTCTCGGTGAAAAAAAAAATGAGAAGAGAACATGAACGAAAATCAAATTAAAGGGGCCGAGCCCTTTCGTTTCTTACTAATCTCAAGAGTAATAAAAAAAAATGGTGGCGTTCGAACTCGATACCCCCCTCCTTCTTCGTTCTAACATCTGCCGTTCGCCTCAGAATTCTATTGTGTTCGCTCGAGTGAATCGATCATTGCTTGCCCTAATTCGAATTCGATGATTAGTAAAGGGGATGTGGGTCATGGTCTATAGCTTCGCGCATTTCGAGGCACAGGGAGTCACGTCGGCAACACAAGTTGATTGAGGTCGCGAACTTGAGCTCAATTTAGGGTTTCGAGTCAATTGCAGGAGAGACGCGTACGAGTGCTCGCGCGAGAGGGTAGAAAGCTAGGGTTTTTGTCGAGACACTCGCGCGCGCGACAGTGATGATAGACTTGTCTTTGTGATTTCCTGTCCATTGTGAGGTATTCTCAAGCTTTTATTAATTTTCATTTACTCACATACATATTCTTTTTGCCGAACAGTAAATATATATATAGTAGATTCTATAAAAAATGATTTAAAGGTTTATATATTTATAATAAATTACTACTGTTGATAGTATATAGAACAATAAGGTAAGGGAATAAATGATATACATATGTACATTTTAAAACCATACTGGCTTATTTCAAAAATAAAAATAAAATATAACGATATGTATTATAGTGATCAACCCATTAGTAAACTTATTTAATCATTTTGGTAACAAGAAATTTATTTATTTTAGGGGAAAATTGTTTGAGTAAAAATATTAGATTGAGTTAAAATTTATTAATTAAAGGAATAAATAATAGAGTTGCTCGATTTATTCAAATATTAACAAATCATATAATATTTTATTCAAGGTCAAAAATAGAGAAAACCAAGGATTATTGGATTAAATGGCAAATGCAAAAGCAAAGGTGAGTTAACCTCACTCAGTGAATTTAATTTAAATTATTAAATTTAAATAATTGTTTGAATGGTTGAATGAATTGATGTGATTTAGTAAAATATTTTGGAATTGGTATATTATATTGTGCTGACGTTTGTGTATGCAGGGAAAAACAGGTTGGAGGGATCCAACTGGGTCCCTTAATATTTATTTAATTTATTTAAAACCTTCTGTTGTGATTTATTTGATATCCTATGATGATTTTTATTGGAATATTGAATGCCATGGTTAGATTGGATATCATTGGGTATGATGAATTACCAAAAATATATAAATAGAATTTTGGTAAGATAAATAAAGAAGTGAATTTGTAAGCGAAATAATTATAGAAAGTTTGAATAAATTAAGAATGAATTGAAAAGAAATAGAAGAAATATGAAAATAATAATAAATAATTTCGAGTATGAAGAGAAATGAAATTTTTAATAAATGAAATTGATGAATTGTAAACTTAAGTTATATCAATTAAAGAAATAAAGAATTATTTTAGAATTCAAATTTTAAATTTATTTAAAAGAATAAAGAAGTAATTGAGAAATCTAAAAATTGGAATTTTTAGTTAAAGTATTTTTCAATTATAATCAAGAGATGAAATCTGAAATTAATAGATTCCGAATTAAAAGGAAATAAATTGGAAATCAATTTGGGAAATTGATTTAAGTGATTGAAGTTGAATTTCTCCCTGGATAACCAAGTACGTTTTTAAAGTAAATTTTTAAATATAAGTTAAAGGATTAAAAGTTGTTTAAAGGCAAGTGTTGAAAATTTCTTATTTCTAATATTTAAGTTCTTAAGTAAGTATTTTCTCTTTATCTATTATAGTAGTAATTATTCAAAGAATGCCTTAATATTATGTTTTTAAAAGTATAAATCTAGTTGTATATTTATTAAGTAACCTTATTTTCAAATATTCATTTAATATATGTTTTTAAAAAATTATTGAAATAGTTTTAATTTTAATGTTTTGAAGGTATATATTTCAAAGTAAAGTGTTTTAAAATTTATTTTAAAAATCTAGTTTTGTGCTTGGTGATTTCAGAGAAGATAGAAAATATTTGGGAAAGTTGATTCTGAAAAGAATGAGGGATTTGAAACTGTTTTCAAAGGATTGGAAATAGAAATATATCTTGTGAAAATATTTTTGGAGATAAATAAATAATTTGGGAAATTATTTATTGTTTGATGGATGTTGTGAATATAAATTGATAGTTAAATCACCGACGATCATTATTGGATAAATGCGCTGATCGTTTCGAAGAGACCGGGATCGAGATTTATTTCTCGAAAACCACTTCGATCCGGTTTGTACGTTTCGTGCGAAAAACGTGTTCGGGGTCGAAGATGTAGCAGTGAAGTGCAAGGGCTAGTCGCTACTAATCCTGAGGATATTTTCAAAATGGATGTAGTAGGAATAGTGCCTTCGGTTCCGTTCGAACCCGGGACGGACTTGTATGGACGAATGCTTGCGAAACATCGTCAGGTGGACGATGGGCATTCTAAGTGAAAACGTTCTAAAGGTAACGCTTAGCCTCAAGCCTCATCAACCGGGAATGACTGAAAATCAGGGGATATGCAGCAAGGTTAGGTGGGTCATGCCCAAGCAGGACAAGATAATTCCCCTGTCTAGATGTCCCTCATATATATTTCGGCTTAGTGGGTGGTTGGTCGCGCTAACCACGGGGTTTATCTTGTCCGGGACTGTTCAGTAAGGAATGGTTCCAGCCTTGTGTTGCAGGGGATGAAGGGAGTAATCCTCGGTACGGTGATCTAGGCCCCGTACTATGACAGGTGGTACCCCAGTGCCTAGTCATTGTTGGAAATCCATTCTCCCTACGAGCCTTGTACGAGTTTTGTTTGTATTACCCACTTTTGTGGCTAGTAGCTGAAATTTAATGAATGTAACAATTTCGGCTATTTTATAAGTATTTGTAAATAGACCCTATTATAATATCAGAGGAGTTCTATAAAAATTGTTTTAGCTATCTTAAGGTAAAAACCCGACATGTTTATTTGTGGCGTGGTCTTACGAGGCACTTTTGTTTTCAAAGGATTTTTGAAACTTTAATAATCAATTGGGTGTGATTTTCTCACGCTAGTAATCCAGACTGACTCGGGTGTTATTTAACTGTAATGCTCGGGTCAGACCGAGTATTATAGGATACAGGATATGATGCTGTGGAGCTCAGGAGACGAGCAGCATGACGACACGTATAGTCGTACTTGTTATATATATATTCCGCTGTTTGAGTTGTTGTGTATTCATTGCATGTTATTGATGTGAGCTGTGACTGATGTACTCTGATGATGTAATATATGTAAACAGAAATATTTGATGTTGAGTAAAGTTTATATATTATCTATTATATTTTATTCCGCTGCGAGGGTTAGATTCTGATGTTGATTTTTGTTTTCTCTTCTTCTACCTCTTCTTCTTAAACCCAAATGGTTCGTATTTCTGTGCAACTTGAGTTGATTTAGGTAGAATAGTGTTGACTCAAGGGGTACGGATTTGCGGGCTGTTACAGTTGGTATCAGAGCTTAGGTTGGAGATAACCTTGGCTCTGGTGGGAACTACTCATTTCAAATAGAGTCTATAGTACTCTAGCATGAGTTTGAGCGTATTAATAGATATGGGTGCGTATTTGTTAGTGAATATAAATTGTTTTAATATCGCGTTGATTGATTTATTGAGTGGCATATGAACCTTCGTCGACACAGTCTGCGCAACTGTATCGAAGGGGTTTCTAAACACTTGAATAGAACATTTGACACGGTATTGTTTTAAATGTGGGTAAATGAAATAATTTTACCCAAAAACATATTTTGATATAAAGAAAGTTTTTGAAAACTATTTTGTAACGACCCGTATTTTACGTGTCGATGGATCGTAGAATTTACAGGTCGTTAGTGTTGTTTGTGTTGTTTCTAGCCTGAGTCGTGACCGACTCATAGGTTAGGTCGTGAGCGAGTTAGCTTAGGTCGTTTGGGTAAGTTTTGGGTTTCTGGCCGACCTAAGTATCAACCGAGTTAAGGTAGCATACGACCTAAGGAGTTAAGTATTTGACCGACTCACGAGATAGGGGGGTTACCGAGTTATGGAGGTTGCCGAGTTAACGACTCATAGGATGGAAGGCTTGGGAGTTAGGTCATTTGAAGGATAGGTCGTAGGTAGGGGTGAGCGACCTAAGGAGCTAACGGGTTAGGATGTTAATGTGTTGAGAGTTAGGTCGGTTGAGCGACCTAGGATAGAGGAACGACCTAAGAAAGTGACCGACCTAGTGGAGAGCGACCTAAGAGGGGGTAGCGACCTAAAGGTTAGGCGACTTAGAGATGGACCGACCCAGGAAAGTAGCCGACTTAGGGTTTAGAGAGGCATGCTTGAGTCGTTGGTAGATGAGTCGTTAGGTCGCTAGCGCGACCTAAAGGAAATAGGTTGAGTCGTGAGTCGGCTATGTTGTTAGGTCGTAGCATGATAGGTCGGCAACGACCTAAGTTAGGTCGGAGGCTTTTGTATTGTGTGTTTGTTAGGTCGTTGGGGACATAGGTCGGCAGGGGTTTGAGTCGGCACTGGTATTAAGTCGTAAGTCGGCATGGTGGTTAAGTCGTCATACGACTTAGGACTTGGGATATGCGGCCTGTGTTTTAGGTTATGTCTGGGTTGTGTCGTAGGTCGTTAATGTTATAAGTCGTTAGGTCGGCCTTGGGCTTAAGTCGGCCTTGTTTGTTAGGTCGCAGGGGGTTTAGGTCGTGAGACCCTGTGTGTTTGGATAAGCCGTAGGTCGCTAGGGCGGGCTGGTTTTAGGTCGTAGGTCGTTGGAGTGTTAGGTCGGCGACGACCTAAAACTGAGCCTACGAGTTACGACCTAAGGAGTTTTCAGCCTATAAATAGAGGGGTTTGGCTCACTTTTTGGCACCGGTTTTTGAAGCGACGAAGTGCTGCCATTTTGGGAACTCGACTACAACATTTCTTCATCTTCTTTTCTCCATTCCAATCTAATTCTAACATCCATCCAAGATCGAAGATCGAGATTGAAGATTCAAGCGCCAAAGTTGAAGATCTTCATCCAACAAAGCTAGATTTCATCGATTGAAGCGAGATGTTGCCGGATCAAGCCTTGATCTCCGCTGTCCAGATCTGAAGTGTTTAGTTTTTGAGGTGTTTGGGTGATTTGGTGAGTGGTAGTTATCTCTCACGCGGATCCAAGGGAGTATATTGGATTGGTGGCTTGTTTGAGTGTTAAAGTTAGAGATTTCATGCATTTTTCTTAGATCGAAGTCTAGATCCATGGTTTTTGAAGATGTTTACTTATGCAAGTTTGTTTAATAAGCATTAGAGACAAATCCCATGTTTTATAATTGATAAATTTATGCTAAAAACCATGATTTCACATATGTTGGACTTTTGCTCGTTTATTTACGAAATTGCCATTATAGTTGATATTGCTTAAATTGCTTAATAGATCTTGTTTGAATGATTGATTATTTGAATGTATGGTTGATTTGATTGTTTCCAAGTTAGCTAGTAGTTGATTTGGAACAAGATGATGAAAGAGGATTCAAAAGCTATGGAAGAAGGCTCTTGAATGGTGAAAGCTGCTTAAGGCATATGTAGCGGATGTTGAAGCTCATATGTATAGATTGGATGATGTTGAGATGGGACTTTGCCATGGTTTGATGAGGCAAACCATGTTGTTGAGTTGAGACTTTGCTTTGATGCGATGAAGCGAAGTATGATGTGAGTCTTGGCTTAATCCAAGCAGGGATCATTCCAAGCATGTTGATAACTTGAAGAGTAGTTCAAGTTGGTTGATAATGGATTGTTCAAGAGGTAGCTTGAGCTTGTATGAGGATAGTCGTCAAGATGGATGGCTAGGAGGCTTGGATCTCGTCGTTGTTGAAGGTTCTAGCATGCTCAAAAGCAAGAGTACATGGGGCGCCCATAACGACTACAGGTAGGTAGTCGGGACACCCAAAAGACTACAGGTAGGTAGTTGAGTACTCTGGGCAAAGTAGATAAGTCCTAGGCACAAGGCAGTGTGCGGAGTTATGGTTAGAACCGGGGTTACCATTAGCCCTTGACAGATGGTCATTCAACTAACGGTGAAATCGAGGCAAGGATGACAGTGATAGCCAGAGTCATGGATGTTTGGTTGTATTATCATTCGGCTTCAAGAGCGGTGTTTTCTGGGTGCTTATCTGATCTTGGTTTAGGCCTTGGGGGTTTGTATTTGGAAAACATCGTCCTTGACTCGAGTGGTATTCGCTTTACCTTAATTGTCTATGTTGTTATGCTTGCTTCTCCTTAGTGTATGTCTGGGGCTATCACTGTAGAAAGAGGTGGAGTGGGATGGTTTGGTTTCTATTCCTTTTATCCTTTATGCTCTTTTGGTATGTTGGATAGTTAATTTACTGCTCACTAAGACTTTGTCTGACTCAAGGTTTTATGTCTCCTCTTATTACCTTGGGCTGTTCATCCATGTTTGGGATGGGCAGACTAGGTAGCAGGTGACAGGTGCTGTGCTAGGAGTTCTACGCTGAAGATGACGAAGACGAGCAGGAGGCTTTGCATATTAGTTTTCTTACTATATGTACTGGGTATCCGCTGCTGTATTTGGTTGAGTGATTTGTAGTGAGGCTTTCATGTATGGATTTGAGTAGATGATTGTACAAAACTACTGTGATGCTTATATGATGATGTTCTGTTCTATGGAGCTTCACTATATTATATTTCTCTATTGTATTTTATCCATGCGCTGTGAGTTATGCGATAGAGATTCTTTTGTTTTGTTTTACCCTGACTATCGTCCATGGCTGCCTGGCACGCCTTTCAGCGCATTATTTCCTTGTTTTGGTGCGGGAGTCATGGGCGGTCGTCACATTTGGTATCAGAGCTTTGGTTAATCGATTTTAGCCAACGCTCGCTGATGTAACTACGTAAGAGAGACGTAATTGTAATTTGATGGATGATTACTATATATAATATAGTAGTTTAGAAGGGTTTGAACTCCTTATGCAGTTGTTTCTTAAGGTGTTCTAATCATTCTTATTACAGATATTAAGGATGAGTCGAAGAGGGAGACCAGCTGCAAGGGAAAGCCGTGCTACTGAAGGAGCTGTTGATTATGGAACTATGTTCGAAGCGATGATGACTTCGATCATGAGAAGGATACCAGCTCCAGGGCCATCTGTAGATGTGGGAGTTCAAGTCCAAGCTCCAAGGCCGGTGGATTTTGCTAAGCTTTGTAAGGATTATACTGCTCTTGGAGGAAAAGCTTTCTTGGGAACGGAGTCGACTATTGAGGTGCAGAGATGGATTGATGCTTGCAAAAGAATCTTTGGTGACTTAGGGATTGAGGATGCAACTAAGAGGAAGCTTGCATCGAGACAGCTTCAGGAAAGAGCTGCTGATTGGTGGAATTCTATCACCATAGATACACCAGAAGAAGGGATTACTTGGGAGCAATTCCAAGTTAGATTTGAAGCTAAGTTCATCTCTACAGCTCAGAAATCTGTTTTGTTCAAGAAGTTTGTAGAGCTCAAGCAAGGTGGGAGATCGGTCCTTGAGTATGTTTCTGAGTTTGAAGCTTTGTCCAAGTATGCCAGATCGTACATTGATTCTCCCTATCAGAAGAATGAGAAGTTTGTGACTGGTCTGGATGCTTATCTTGGGAGGCAGTTAGTGGATCATTTGGACGATCCATTTGAGAAGCTTGTGGAAAAAGCCCTTAGGCATGAGAGTTTGTTTCCTAAGGAAAGTTCTGTTGTTGCTGTAACCAGGGAAGGATCTAAACCACACCAGAATGGCAATAAGAAGAGGAAACAACAGCAACAGAGGGGTAGGGATGGCCAGAAGAAGCCGAAGAGTGAAGTGACTTGCTATAACTGCCAGCAGAAGGGCCATCTTTACAAAGATTGTAAGAATCCCAAAGTGCCGGGAAAGTGTTACAACTGTGATAAGCTGGGACATATCAAGAAGGATTGTCCAGAACCGAGGAAAGATAGGCAGGTTGTGCAAGCCTATGCTTTGGGGGCTGTTCCATCGTCTTCGAAAGCTCCTACTGCTGAAGAGAAGGGGAAGAGTGTGGTTGTTCAAGGTACTCTTTCTATTTGTGGTGTTCCAGTTAGAGTGTTGTTTGATACTGGAGCGTCGCATTCTTTTGTTTGTGATGATTTGGTAAGCCGGTTAGGTATGAAACCGGATATTGTTGATAGGCCATTGGTTGTGACTAATCCGGTAGGGGGTTCGTCATGTTTGTGTATGTTATGTCGTGGTCTAGTTGTGTCAAGTCATGATTGCTCGTTTGTTTGTGATTGCTTTGTTCTGAACTTTGCGGGGTTCGGAATTATTTTGGGTATGGACTGGCTTAGGAAGTATGCGGCTAGGATTGATTGTGAGAGGCTTGAGGTGACAGTCGGGAATGTGGAAGGGCGAAAGGTTGTGATACGATGTAAGCATGAAGAAGGCGTCTTCATGAGCTTCATGTATTCGCTAGTTGTTCCACGGGATGGACTGTCATCAGTGCCTATTGTGAATGAGTTTGGTGATGTCTTTGAGGAAGTCAAAGGGTTACCGCCGCATAGGGAGATCGAGTTTCGTATCGATCTAGTTGAGGGAGCCAGACCTGTTGTGATGCCTCTTAGGCGGATGGCACCGAGGGAGCAGCAAGAGCTGAAGGTGCAAGTTGATGACCTTTTGCAGAAAGGATTCATTCGGAGAAGTGTGTCCGAATGGGGTGCGCCAGTTGTGTTCGCAACCAAAACGGATGGATCGTTGAGGTTGTGTGTTGATTATCGTGAGCTGAATAAGGTGACTAAGAAGAACAAGTATCCATTGCCGAGAATAGATGACTTGTTTGATCAGCTTCACGAGGCTAAGGTGTTTTCTCAGATGGATTTGGCAACGGGATTTCACCAGTTGAGAGTGGCAAAGGATAGTGTGCCGAAGACTGCTTTCAGGACACCATCCGGGTTTTATGAGTGGCTGGTAATGCCGTTTGGATTGACTAACGCGCCAGCATATTTTGTGGATCTTATGAATAGGGTATTCAGAGATCAGTTGAATAAGTTCGTGCTTGTGTTCGTGGATGATATTTTGGTTTACTCCAGAACCGAGGAAGAGCACAAGACGCACTTGAGGATTGTTTTGGGAATTTTGTGGAAACATCAGCTGAAGGCTAAGTTTTCGAAGTGTCACTTCTGGAAGAGTGAAGTGAGGTTCTTAGGCCATGTTATCTCTGGAAATGGAATAGCGGTTGACCCCGCTAAGGTGGCAGCGATCCAGGATTGGGTTAGACCTAAGAATGCATCTGATGTGAGAAGTTTTCTTGGATTAGCAGGATATTATCGTCGGTTTATCAAAGACTTTTCCAAGATAGCTGCACCGTTGACAGGATTGACGAAGAAGAACCAAGTGTTCAGATGGGATGATAAGTGTGAGCAAGCTTTCGTAATCCTGAAAGAACGACTGACAAGTGCTCCTGTTTTGACTATTCCGAGTGGGAATGATGAGATGGTGGTTTACACCGATGCATGTGGCACTGGACTAGGAGCGGTGCTAATGCAGAAGGATAAAGTTGTTGCGTATGCTAGTCGACAACTAAAGCCGCATGAAAGGAATTATCCGACTCATGATTTGGAGTTAGCGGCGATTGTGTTTGCTTTGAAGATGTGGAGACACTATCTATTGGGAGTTAGATTCGAGCTGTTTACAGATCATAAGTCGTTGAAGTATCTGTTTTCCCAAAAGGATTTGAATCTTCGACAGCAACGGTGGCTAGAGTTCTTAGCATCGTATGATTTTGGTATAGCCTATACTCCAGGGAAAGGTAACGCAGTGGCTGATGCGTTAAGTCGAAGACATGCAGGATTGGGAGCCATGTTTTCGGAATGGAAGAGTCTTGAGTATTTGGCTGGATTTGATTTCAGGCCTAGATGTGAATTGGAACCTGAGATGTTGGCAAACTTATCGATAAGGCCTACTCTTGTGGAAAGAATTGGTGAGAGGCAAAGGGGAGATGATAAGCTTGTCAAGATTATCTGTGATTTGGAATCTGGATTGGACCCGGAGAAGGATAAGGGATTCGAGGTCGATCGAGAGGGTTGGCTTCGAAAGCAAGGGCGACTAGTTGTTCCCGATGTAGATGGATTGAGAGATGAAGTCCTGAGGGAGAGTCATCACTCGAAGTTGACAATTCATCCAGGTGGAAATAAGATGTATCGGGACATGAAGAGAACCTACTACTGGAAAGGTATGAAGAAGGATGTTGGAAATTTTATTTCCAAGTGTATGAATTGCCAGTTGGTGAAAGCTGAGCAGAAGAAGCCCAGTGGATTACTTCAGCCATTAGAAGTTCCTACATGGAAGTGGGAGCAAGTGTCGATGGACTTTATCGATGGTCTACCTAGGACGAGAGCAGGAAATGAAGGAATTTGGGTCATAGTAGATCGTTTGACTAAGAGTGCAAGATTCATTCCTGTTCGATCGACTAGGACTGCATCGAAGCTGGCTGAGCTTTATGTTAAGTGGATAGTTCGATTCCATGGTGTTCCGAAGAGTATAGTGAGCGATCGAGATCCATTGTTCACTAGTAGATTTTGGAAGAGCTTCCAGGAAGTTTTGGGAACTGAGTTGTGTTTGAGTACAGCTTATCACCCTCAAACAGATGGTCAGACTGAGAGAGTCAACCGAGTTTTGGAAGATCTTCTTAGAGCATGTGTTTTGGACTTCGGAGGATCATGGGAAGATCACCTTCATTTGGTGGAGTTTGCTTATAATAACAGTTATCAGTCGAGTATTGGTATGGCACCATATGAGGCATTATATGGAAGACCGTGTAACTCTCCGACATGTTGGTTGGAAACTGGAGAAAAGCTGATACTTGGGCCAGAGATGATTCGACAGACTTCGGATTGTATAGAGATCATTCGGCAAAGAATGAAGGCAGCCCAAGATCGTCAGAAAAGTTATGCCGATAACCGTCGTAAGGATTTGGAATTCGACGTGGGTGATATGGTATTTGTGAAGATTTCTCCTCTGAAGAGTGTCATTAGATTCGGGAAGAAAGGAAAGTTAACTCCGAGATTTGTTGGACCATTCCCGATTATCGAGCGAATTGGAAAGCTTGCTTATAGGTTGGAGTTACCGGAAAAGATGGCGGGTGTGCACAATGTTTTTCATGTATCTTATCTACGGAAGTATGTGCATGACCCAAGTACGGTGGTTTCTGCTGATAGCTGTGAAGATTTAGAGGTTGATCCAGTGGTTTCGAGACCTCGTAAGCCGCTTCGTATTGTTGAAACCGATACAAAACAGCTTAGGAGGAAGACGATTACGTTGCTCAAGGTACAATGGAGTGATGATGTTAACGACTGTACATGGGAGGAGGAAGAGAGGATGAAGGCAGCTCATCCCGGACTCTTCGAGGTATGGCCCTAAAGTGTCGTGACATCTCATGAATTTGTAGCTTGTTCTAAGCCTTAGAATTCTGCATGCTAGGCTAGAATTGGATGCATGGTTTGTTGATTGCTATGGATGGTAGGCATGCGGATTATCTTTGATTGCTGTTGTTTGCTTGGAATTTCGGGGGCGAAATTCCTAAGGGGGAGAGAATGTAACGACCCGTATTTTACGTGTCGATGGATCGTAGAATTTACAGGTCGTTAGTGTTGTTTGTGTTGTTTCTAGCCTGAGTCGTGACCGACTCATAGGTTAGGTCGTGAGCGAGTTAGCTTAGGTCGTTTGGGTAAGTTTTGGGTTTCTGGCCGACCTAAGTATCAACCGAGTTAAGGTAGCATACGACCTAAGGAGTTAAGTATTTGACCGACTCACGAGATAGGGGGGTTACCGAGTTATGGAGGTTGCCGAGTTAACGACTCATAGGATGGAAGGCTTGGGAGTTAGGTCATTTGAAGGATAGGTCGTAGGTAGGGGTGAGCGACCTAAGGAGCTAACGGGTTAGGATGTTAATGTGTTGAGAGTTAGGTCGGTTGAGCGACCTAGGATAGAGGAACGACCTAAGAAAGTGACCGACCTAGTGGAGAGCGACCTAAGAGGGGGTAGCGACCTAAAGGTTAGGCGACTTAGAGATGGACCGACCCAGGAAAGTAGCCGACTTAGGGTTTAGAGAGGCATGCTTGAGTCGTTGGTAGATGAGTCGTTAGGTCGCTAGCGCGACCTAAAGGAAATAGGTTGAGTCGTGAGTCGGCTATGTTGTTAGGTCGTAGCATGATAGGTCGGCAACGACCTAAGTTAGGTCGGAGGCTTTTGTATTGTGTGTTTGTTAGGTCGTTGGGGACATAGGTCGGCAGGGGTTTGAGTCGGCACTGGTATTAAGTCGTAAGTCGGCATGGTGGTTAAGTCGTCATACGACTTAGGACTTGGGATATGCGGCCTGTGTTTTAGGTTATGTCTGGGTTGTGTCGTAGGTCGTTAATGTTATAAGTCGTTAGGTCGGCCTTGGGCTTAAGTCGGCCTTGTTTGTTAGGTCGCAGGGGGTTTAGGTCGTGAGACCCTGTGTGTTTGGATAAGCCGTAGGTCGCTAGGGCGGGCTGGTTTTAGGTCGTAGGTCGTTGGAGTGTTAGGTCGGCGACGACCTAAAACT
The DNA here is from genome assembly GCA_030765085.1 of Allium cepa. NCBI lineage: Eukaryota > Viridiplantae > Streptophyta > Magnoliopsida > Asparagales > Amaryllidaceae > Allium > Allium cepa. The sequence continues at coordinate 941,993,084 of CM060945.1, read as the reverse complement.
GAGCCTACGAGTTACGACCTAAGGAGTTTTCAGCCTATAAATAGAGGGGTTTGGCTCACTTTTTGGCACCGGTTTTTGAAGCGACGAAGTGCTGCCATTTTGGGAACTCGACTACAACATTTCTTCATCTTCTTTTCTCCATTCCAATCTAATTCTAACATCCATCCAAGATCGAAGATCGAGATTGAAGATTCAAGCGCCAAAGTTGAAGATCTTCATCCAACAAAGCTAGATTTCATCGATTGAAGCGAGATGTTGCCGGATCAAGCCTTGATCTCCGCTGTCCAGATCTGAAGTGTTTAGTTTTTGAGGTGTTTGGGTGATTTGGTGAGTGGTAGTTATCTCTCACGCGGATCCAAGGGAGTATATTGGATTGGTGGCTTGTTTGAGTGTTAAAGTTAGAGATTTCATGCATTTTTCTTAGATCGAAGTCTAGATCCATGGTTTTTGAAGATGTTTACTTATGCAAGTTTGTTTAATAAGCATTAGAGACAAATCCCATGTTTTATAATTGATAAATTTATGCTAAAAACCATGATTTCACATATGTTGGACTTTTGCTCGTTTATTTACGAAATTGCCATTATAGTTGATATTGCTTAAATTGCTTAATAGATCTTGTTTGAATGATTGATTATTTGAATGTATGGTTGATTTGATTGTTTCCAAGTTAGCTAGTAGTTGATTTGGAACAAGATGATGAAAGAGGATTCAAAAGCTATGGAAGAAGGCTCTTGAATGGTGAAAGCTGCTTAAGGCATATGTAGCGGATGTTGAAGCTCATATGTATAGATTGGATGATGTTGAGATGGGACTTTGCCATGGTTTGATGAGGCAAACCATGTTGTTGAGTTGAGACTTTGCTTTGATGCGATGAAGCGAAGTATGATGTGAGTCTTGGCTTAATCCAAGCAGGGATCATTCCAAGCATGTTGATAACTTGAAGAGTAGTTCAAGTTGGTTGATAATGGATTGTTCAAGAGGTAGCTTGAGCTTGTATGAGGATAGTCGTCAAGATGGATGGCTAGGAGGCTTGGATCTCGTCGTTGTTGAAGGTTCTAGCATGCTCAAAAGCAAGAGTACATGGGGCGCCCATAACGACTACAGGTAGGTAGTCGGGACACCCAAAAGACTACAGGTAGGTAGTTGAGTACTCTGGGCAAAGTAGATAAGTCCTAGGCACAAGGCAGTGTGCGGAGTTATGGTTAGAACCGGGGTTACCATTAGCCCTTGACAGATGGTCATTCAACTAACGGTGAAATCGAGGCAAGGATGACAGTGATAGCCAGAGTCATGGATGTTTGGTTGTATTATCATTCGGCTTCAAGAGCGGTGTTTTCTGGGTGCTTATCTGATCTTGGTTTAGGCCTTGGGGGTTTGTATTTGGAAAACATCGTCCTTGACTCGAGTGGTATTCGCTTTACCTTAATTGTCTATGTTGTTATGCTTGCTTCTCCTTAGTGTATGTCTGGGGCTATCACTGTAGAAAGAGGTGGAGTGGGATGGTTTGGTTTCTATTCCTTTTATCCTTTATGCTCTTTTGGTATGTTGGATAGTTAATTTACTGCTCACTAAGACTTTGTCTGACTCAAGGTTTTATGTCTCCTCTTATTACCTTGGGCTGTTCATCCATGTTTGGGATGGGCAGACTAGGTAGCAGGTGACAGGTGCTGTGCTAGGAGTTCTACGCTGAAGATGACGAAGACGAGCAGGAGGCTTTGCATATTAGTTTTCTTACTATATGTACTGGGTATCCGCTGCTGTATTTGGTTGAGTGATTTGTAGTGAGGCTTTCATGTATGGATTTGAGTAGATGATTGTACAAAACTACTGTGATGCTTATATGATGATGTTCTGTTCTATGGAGCTTCACTATATTATATTTCTCTATTGTATTTTATCCATGCGCTGTGAGTTATGCGATAGAGATTCTTTTGTTTTGTTTTACCCTGACTATCGTCCATGGCTGCCTGGCACGCCTTTCAGCGCATTATTTCCTTGTTTTGGTGCGGGAGTCATGGGCGGTCGTCACATATTTAGCTAATATATGGTTGCTTGGATGCTGTAAATGATAATATTAAAATATTATCATTGTTAAGTGAAAATTTACCTAGAAATTGAAATATAATTAAAAATTTAAGGGATAAATTCATTATAGAATGAAATTTATAAATATGAATTATAGATGTAATTTATGAATTGAAATATAATCAAATGAGAATTTGCATGAACATAAACTGTGCGAATGAATTATAGTTGAAAATTTATTTAAGTAGAATTTGAAAATTCAAAATTTCAGAGATTTTAGGGAATGTTATCGAAGTGTTTTGAAGATAAATGATAACATTATTGTTTTGGGAGTATTTTTGAATGGAAATTTGTTTTAAATGGGTTTTGAAAGTGATATAGCATTGAATTCACTTCAGTCACTGGAAAGTAACATCGGTGATGACTGCAGCATCATCGATGTTCATTTTCGAGTTTCTAAGTGATGGATTGCTATCAAAAAATTGATTTGCTCAGAAAAGTTAGTTGTTTTTGAAAATCTCAAAGGAAATTTGTTGGGAATAAAACCAGGATTGGTTTAATTTTTGAGAAATATGATTTGAGATGTTGAAGATTTCAAAATGATTTGAAACCAAAGCTGGGTGTTTAAAAAAATCCAGATAAGATAAGTTGTAAGCTTATAAATGGAAATGATTTGTAAATCAGGAAGAAATTTAAGCTTTGGATAATGGAATATAAATCTAAAGTGAAAAGTTAAAAATGAAATTAACATGTATTGGAGAATAAAATTTAACTGAATTGAAATTAATTGAATAAGTTGAAAATAGTATCCAGTTGTATTCGAATCAAGTTGAAATTGAATTAAGTTAAATGGATTGGAGTAAAATTAAATTGCATTGGAATAAGAATTCAATTGAACTATGAATGGAGTTAAATTCTTACTTGAATAAATGGAAAATAAGTGGGATAAGGATTGGAATTGGAATAAATAAATCAAAATAACTTATAAAAGAATTAAAATGCATGGAATAAAATATGTTTGGGTTGTAAATAAGCATAAGACTTGAGTTAAAAATAAAAGAAGAATATATTCAAGCCTAGAATAAATGGGATTGTGTAAACAATAAGTTGTGACTTATAAAATTTGAAAAGTGGGATAGAAAACCCAAAATAAATATTTTAATGGATCAAAACTTGAATTATAAAATAAATTTGAACTTAATAAAATTTAAATGAAGAGATTTTGAGATTAAAATCAAGTTTTGGATTATAAGTTGAGGAAAGACTATTTAGATAATAATTAGCTAATGGAATATGTAATGAGAACCCAATGCAGTTAAATAAAAGCTGAATTGTGAGATAATACTGAAGTTTGGAAATAAAACTCACGTTATACATTAAATTCGGCTTAGATTGTCGATGAAGCAAATAGAATTGAAATGTGAGTTCAGAAATTTGGGTGGTAAATTGAGAATGGATTGAGAATTCAGAACTTGAGTTATAAATTAAAATTTGATTTAAATTGTTGATAAAGTGAAAGTAATTTAGAATGAAGTTGAATTGTGAGTTAATAAATTGCATGGTAAATTAAAAGTGAATAATAGAATCAGAACTTGAGTTATTAATTAAAATTAGACTGGAAGTGTTAACAAAGTAAATATAATTTGAGATGTATAAAATAAAAATGAAATGGATTAAAATAATAATGGTTTGTTTTCCAAATATATAGAAATAAATTGAAATGACCTTGTAAATTTATTTAAGTGAACTGAGAATGGATCGATCTTGGAAATTTGAAATTTATAATAATGAATCAAATAAATTTGTAGTTGAAAGGAGATTGGATTGAAATAGAATCAAGTTAATTGAAAAGAGAGCTTGGTTTGCAAGATGAGAATGAGCTTAAGTATAAATTAGAGTGAATAAACTTAAGCTAAAAGATGGAAAGGAGTGAACTGAATTCAACTTAAAATTAAGTTTAATAATATTGGATTGGTTTTGAATCAAGTGAAAATAAATTCTTAATCGAAATAAAAAAAAAAATCGATGAGTTATAAATAATACTAATGGAATGGAATTCCAGAATAAATAATTGTAAATCATTTAAAATTATTAAGGAATTGAAATAACTTGAGACAATAAGAAAAATAGAAGGTTTCAAGTTTATTAGAATGGATTAAGTGAATGTGGATAAACTAATTTTATTGAATAAATAAATGATGGAATAAATAAGTATCAATTGAAATGTGGTTTAAATATAAGTTGAGAAATGGTTATTGAATAAAATAGCTTGGATTGTCTTCGAGCTAAATAAATGCTTGTGAATGGATTAAAATAAAAAGGAAATTTAATTGGTAATGGAGAGGAAACCTAAATTATTAATGGTTTGGAATGGACTAGTTTGGTTAATAAAATTGAAATGCAATAAAACTGAGATTATATGGATTGTGAATAAATCCGAAATGGAATAAAATTAAGTATAAATTGAGTTGGAGTCTATTTAAATTGGTTATAAACATAAATACTTATTTATTCACATAAATCTAGTCAAATTGCATAGAATAAATTGTTATTGGATATAAATGGAAGTAATTAAATTCTAGAAGTAAAATAAATTGATTTTGAAAGCAATTGAATTAAAAATGAGCTCAGTTGCTTAAAAATAAATTAAATGTAAGTGATTGAGATTAAAACCATTTTAAATTGATGAGGCTGTATACGAATAGATTGAAAACCATTCAAATTGCATAAAAATTGCTTATAAATAAATTGGAACAGTTGAATTAACATGGAAATTGTAGAAGTTGCTTATAGAAAATGGTTGGTGTGAATTTTTTTAGAATTCATATGTTTTAACTATTGCAAGTAAGTGAAATGTGTTAAACTTCTTATATTTGACACTTACAAGTTTAAACTGAGTAAGTACAGGTACCTGGAAGCCGTGAGGCTGGATTGGGTTGTGCTATATGCTAAAAATAATAAGCTGCTTGCGTAAAATGCTAAATAAGGTACGCCTACGCAATTAAAATAGGAAATATGAACTGTTTTTAGTTTTTCCGACCGTGTGGGTCGATGTATATATATTTATCTCTTTTGTCAAATTGCAAAAGCTCCTCCGTACAAAGGGGACTTTGCCAAAAATTTTCAGAAATTTTGGGAGTTAGAAAATTTTTGAAAATTTTGAAAGATTTTGTTAACGACCAACAAATTCAAATTGGAAACTAAAATAAGTTAGTAAATAAAACTAATTGGATAGTGATATGAATTAGTGATGAATGATAAATAAAATTTATATATGCAGAGTTAAGATAAATTGAATTCATATGGAAATGAAAGAATCGATTTGAATAGAAATAGATATAAACTAAAGTCGGAATGAAATAAATATAAGAAACACATAAAAAACTTATACTAACTTAAGTATGAAATGGTGTATTCTTAGTTGGAAATTGGATATTGCAAATATAATCTAAGATAATATTGAAATGAATAGATATTGACATTTTGTAAGAAAGTCGATAAAATATTTTGGGATATTGTGATTGGATATTAGTGCTAAGCATGATATGTAGGTATTTTAAAGGAAAAAGGAAATTGGATTTGATTTCAAGAAATAAATTTGAATTGCCCGACAAAAGGTACACATTTAAATTTGGTATGAAATTTGATTGGGACTTGGATTTGGATTGAGCCACTTGGCTTTTTGTTTTCTTTTTGGGTTTAGGAGGCCGTAGAGCCATTTTGTAGTTGTACCGAGCTAGCCGCGCAAAGGAGACGCTGGCAAAATTTTTCGGGAATTTAGGGAGTTAGAAAAATTTTGAGAAAATTTTAATAATTCAAAAATTGGTTTTAAACTGAAACTTGAATGGTTAAACAAATAGTATAATTTGATACTATGGGAGAATTGAGAAGTGAATAAGAAGAATAATGGGTCTTTTATAAAAAGATAGTTAGATGTTGAATTGTTTGGTTTGGAAATAAGTAAACGGGTATTGTACTATTCATCCTAACTAGTAATTTCGGGGACGAAATTCTTTTAAGGGGGAAGGAATGTGACGACCCGGAATTTTCGAGCAATTAAAATTGGAATATTTAATTGATTTTGGATATTCAATAGAGTAATTTGAACATGAATTACGAATATCACAATTTATTTGATAATTGAATTATTAAATTAAATAAGTAAAGTTGGGTGAATTGTTGAATCTGGAATTCTTAGCCGTTCGATCAACAATCAAAATGCTCGAAGATAATAATAATACTAATGGGATCAAACAAATGATATAATTAATAATATAAAAAGAAATAATAAAATAAAAATAGCTTCTAAGGGAAGCCACGTTATAGAAAGCATATAATAAACGCAAACTCAACGCAATAGGGTCATACCCCTTTTCCTTTTTCAAAAGCCCTTAACTCTCGGTGAAAAAAAAAATGAGAAGAGAACATGAACGAAAATCAAATTAAAGGGGCTGAGCCCTTTCGTTTCTTACTGATCTCAAGAGTAATAAAAAAAAATGGTGGCGTTCGAAACTCGATACCCCCCTCCTTCTTCGTTCTAATATCTTCCGTTCGCCTCAGAATTCTATTGTGTTCGCTCGAGTGAATCGATCGTTGCTTGCCCTAATTCGAATTCGATGATTAGTAAAGGGGATATGGGTCGTGGTCTGTAGCTTCGCGCATTTCGAGGCACATGGAGTCGCGTCAGCAACACAAGTTGATTGAGGTCGCGAACTTGAGCTCAATTTAGGGTTTCGAGTCAATTGCAGGAGAGACGCGTACGAGTGCTCGCGCGAGAGGGTAGAAAGCTAGGGTTTTTGTCGAGACGCTCGCGCGCGCGACAGTGATGATAGACTTGTCTTTGTGATTTCCTGTCCATTGTGAGGTATTCTCAAGCTTTTATTAATTTTCATTTACTCACATACATATTCTTTTTGCCGAACAGTAAATATATATATAGTGGATTCTATAAAAAATGATTTAAAGGTTTATATATTTATAATAAATTACTACTGTTGATAGTATATAGAACAATAAGGTAAGGGAATAAATGATATACATATGTACATTTTAAAACCATACTGGCTTATTTCAAAAATAAAAATAAAATATAACGATATGTATTATAGTGATCAACCCATTAGTAAACTTATTTAATCATTTTGGCAACAAGAAATTTATTTATTTTAGGGGAAAATTGTTTGAGTAAAAATATTAGATTGAGTTAAAATTTATTAATTAAAGGAATAAATAGTAGAGTTGCTCGATTTATTCAAATATTAACAAATCATATAATATTTTATTCAAGGTCAAAAATAGAGAAAACCAAGGATTATTGGATTAAATGGGAAATGCAAAAGCAAAGGTGAGTTAATCTCACTTAGTGAATTTAATTTAAATTATTAAATTTAAATAATTGTTTGAATGGTTGAATGAATTGATGTGATTTAGTAAAATATTTTGGAATTGGTATATTATATTGTGCTGACGTTTGTGTATGCAGGGAAAAACAGGTTGGAGGGATCCAACTGGGTCCCTCAATATTTATTTAATTTATTTAAAACCCTCTGTTGTGATTTATTTGATATCCTATGATGATTTTTATTGGAATATTGAATGCCATGGTTAGATTGGATATCATTGGGTATGATGAATTACCAAAAATATATAAATAGAATTTTGGTAAGATAAATAAAGAAGTGAATTTGTAAGCGAAATAATTATAGAAAGTTTGAATAAATTAAGAATGAATTGAAAAGAAATAGAAGAAATATGAAAATAATAATAAATAATTTCGAGTATGAAGAGAAATGAAATTTTTAATAAATGAAATTGATGAATTGTAAACTTAAGTTATATCAATTAAAGAAATAAAGAATTATTTTAGAATTCAAAGTTTAAATTTATTTAAAAGAATAAATAAGTAATTGAGAAATCTAAAAATTGGAATTTTTAGTTAAAGTATTTTTAAATTATAATCAAGAGATGAAATCTGAAATTAATAGATTCCGAATTAAAAGGAAATAAATTGGAAATCAATTTGGGAAATTGATTTAAGTGATTGAAGTTGAATTTCTCCCTGGATAACCAAGTACGTTTTTAAAGTAAATTTTTAAATATAAGTTAAAGGATTAAAAGTTGTTTAAAGGCAAGTGCTGAAAATTTCTTATTTCTAATATTTAAGTTCTTAAGTAAGTATTTTCTCTTTATCTATTATAGTAGTAATTATTCAAAGAATGCCTTAATATTATGTTTTTAAAAGTATAAATCTAGTTGTATATTTATTAAGTAACCTTATTTTCAAATATTCATTTAATATATGTTTTTAACAAATTATTGAAATAGTTTTAATTTTAATGTTTTGAAGGTATATATTTCAAATTAAAGTGTTTTAAAATTTATTTTAAAAATCTAGTTTTGTGCTTGGTAATTTCAGAGAAGATAGAAAATATTTGGGAAAGTTGATTCTGAAAAGAATGAGGGATTTGAAACTGTTTTCAAAGGATTGGAAATAGAAATATATCTTGTGAAAATATTTTTGGAGATAAATAAATAATTTGGGAAATTATTTATTGTTTGATGGATGTTGTGAATATAAATTGATAGTTAAATCACCGACTATCAATATTGGATAAATGCGCTGATCGTTTCGAAGAGACCGGGATCGAGATTTATTTCTCGAAAACCACTTCGATCCGGTTTGTACGTTTCGTGCGAAAAACGTGTTCGGAGTCGAAGATGGAGCAGTGAAGTGCAAGGGCTAGTCGCTACTAATCCTGAGGATATTTTCAAAATGGATGTAGTAGGAATAGTGCCTTCGGTTCCGTTCGAACCCGGGACGGACTTGTATGGACGAATGCTTGCGAAACATCGTCAGGTGGACGATGGGCATTCTAAGTGAAAACGTTCTAAAGGTAACGCTTAGCCTCAAGCCTCATCAACCGGGAATGACTGAAAATCAGGGGATATGCAGCAAGGTTAGGTGGGTCATGCCCAAGCAGGACAAGATAATTCCCCTGTCTAGATGTCCCTCATATATATTTCGGCTTAGTGGGTGGTTGGTCGCGCCAACCACGGGGTTTATCTTGTCCGGGACTGTTCAGTAAGGAATGGTTCCGGCCTTGTGTTGCAGGGGATGAAGGGAGTAATCCTCGGTACGGTGATCTAGGCCCCGTACTGTGACAGGTGGTACCCCAGTGCCTAGTCATTGTTGGAAATCCATTCTCCCTACGAGCCTTGTACGAGTTTTGTTTGTATTACCCACTTTTGTGGCTAGTAGCTGGAATTTAATGAATGTAACAATTTCGGCTATTTTATAAGTATTTGTAAATAGACCCTATTATAATATCAGAGGAGTTCTATAAAAATTGTTTTAGCTATCGTAAGGTAAAAACCCGACATGTTTATTTGTGGCGTGGTCTTACGAGACGCTTTTGTTTTCAAAGGATTTTTGAAACTTTAATAATCAATTGGGTGTGATTTTCTCACGCTGGTAATCCAGACCGACTCGGGTGTTATTTAACTGTAATGCTCGGGTCAGACCGAGTATTATAGGATACAGGATATGATGCTGTGGAGCTCAGGAGACGAGCAGGATGACGACACGTATAGTCGTACTTGTTATATATATATATTCCGCTGTTTGAGTTGTTGTGTATTCATTGCATGTTATTGATGTGAGCTGTGACTGATGTACTCTGATGATGTAATATATGTAAACAGAAGTATTTGATGTTGAGTAAAGTTTATATATTATCTATTATATTTTATTCCGCTGCGAGGGTTAGATTCTGATGTTGATTTTTGTTTTCTCTTCTTCTACCTCTTCTTCTTAAACCCAAATGGTTCGTATTTCTGTGCAACTTGAGTTGATTTAGGTAGAATAGTGTTGACTCAAGGGGTACGGATTTGCGGACTGTTACACATATCCAATTCATGAACATTCCACATAAATGGGCATTCCATTAATCTATAGTAAATCAATTTTCATTCAATCCATTTGCATTTAATTTAAACCAAATTCCATTATTCATATTATTTTTAGTTACATATCCTTCATTAACATTCCCTTATTAATATATACTTTAAATTCAATTTATGTGTAACAACATTTCATTTTAATTTTTTCTAAGTTAAATTTTATTTTATCCTCCTTTTTTCGCTTAGTATATTTTTCAGTACTAATATTATTTATGAACCATTTTGCCAAAATTTTACCTAAGTTCTTTATAAACATTTTATACCACATTCTAATGTTTATTTTCACTTTACAATTTAAGTTCATATTTATTTCTAGCAAACAACATTTCAAAACATGTTCAATTCACAAATTCATTTCATGAGCTCAATTCAGTTTATTTTATAACTTCAGTTGGATTTCATTTTATCACCTGAGTTCATTTCCATTTCACTAATTTATCTTATTGGTTCATTACATCAATTCTTTACAAATCGATTTCAATTTCAATTTCATTTTACTTTGCTTCATCCTACTTTATTAAACTTTTAGTTAAATTTTATTTTATTTTATAATTCAAATTCAAATTTTCTTTTCTTAGTATTCACGTTCAAAAAATTAAGAATTTTTTTAGCTTAATATTCTTCAAATCTATAGGTTATACAAACTTATTTACTTAAAATTTCATGAAATTTATCTGTGCTCTCCTCTTTTCTAGTGGATCACACATTTTTGTCAAAAAAATATCATGAAATTTATTTGACATAAGTTTATTCTCATATTAGTTTACAATTCAGGGTTATATAATCACTTTAAGACTTAAGTATTTATTTGCTTCATTATTTTATCCAATTCAGTTCAAATCCCATTTCAATTTCATTAACCTTTACTCAATTTATTTAACTTAACATAAGTAAATTTTAATTTCATATCTCGATTCCTAATTTCTTCTCTTATTTATACTATTTTAAAATTATAAGTTCAAAACTTATTATCTTAGTTTTCTCAAAACATTTAGATAAAATTTCAGTTTTTTAACACCTGGTTCTATTTTCAAATCATTTTGAAACCCCATATATATATATATATATATATATATATATATATATATATATATATATATATGTACATATATATATAATTCCTTTATGTATCAAATTTCCCTTCTAGAATCTAAAACATTTCTTTATTAAAACAAAACTTTAATGGTTGCAATCTATCACTTAGAAACTCGAAAATGAATGATGATGATGATGTAGTCATCACTATTATTTTCAAGCGACTAAGGTGAGTTCGATGCTCTTTAATTCTTTTAAATTCCATTTAAATATTTCTAACCCAAAATATTTTCAAAATAATACTATTATTATTTTTCTAAAATCATTCGAAAAACATCCCCAAAATCAGTGAGATTCAAATTCTCAAACTTTTTGTTCTATGTACAAATTTATTAACAAATCATATTTATAAATATACATAGGCAATTGCATTTATAAATCACGTATATAGATCATATTTATAAAATATCATTTCTTATGAAATATTATTCCACAAATGTTGATTATTTAAATATAATCAGTACTCTATAATTCATACTTATAAATTCACCATCATATATAACTCAATTTACATATGTTTATCTTGGTTTAGATTATAACAATGACAACTTTTATTAGAACAACAACAAATGATAATAATCAAATATTACCATTCACTAATAACCAAATAATCCATATATAACTATAATAATTTCTGAAAATTATTCCTTTATATATGAAATATAATTTAGGTAAAATTATTTCATTTACCCAGTTTCAAAAGAATGCTGTGTCGGTTTGCCTTGTTTAAGCGTTTAGGAACCCTTATCGATATCATGATGTCCCATATATCGACTAGAATTCATAAGCCACTCAATAGATAAATTAAAAAAATATAAAACATTTTTATAATCACTAACAAATACACGCTTATATATATACTCAAACTCATCCTAGGGTCTCGCTTACCCTATCTCAAATGAGTAAATTCCCACCAAAGCCTAGGCGTTCGCTCAGCCTAAGCTCTGATGCCACATTGTAATGACCCACTTTTCCGTACAACTCAAGCCGACAATAAATCACACATGTCCAACCAAAATCAAACGGAAAGACGTATAATTAAGGGAAAGAAAGAAGAAAGAAGAAGAGAAAAGAATCTAGAAACAAAACAGAATTCCACAATCGCAGCAGAACAACGTATAATATAATATCAGTGACCTTTACAAAAGAGAAACTATTATATACATACATCCATCAGAGTACAACAACAACAACAATCTCAATTATCAGCATGGATAGTTATAACATCTTGTCCTTACAATTGCTGATAATTACCAGTAACAAAGCAGTGGAAAATAAACATATTCGTTAATACAACTTGAAGACCTCCTAATCGTCTTCTGAGCTCCAATGCATCAAAACAAATATGTAAATAAGCTCAGTCTGATTCGAGCATTATAATAAAATAACTCCCGAGTCGCTCTGAAAAACCAGCGTGAGAAAACACACCCAACTAGATTCTAAAGTTATAAAAAACTTTGAAAACAAAGGCATCTCATAAGACCACGCCACACATAGACACGTATGGGTTTTTATCTTACGATAACCAAAACATTTCATATGAAATCCTTTGATATTATAATAATGTCTAGTATACAAATACCTATTAATCATAGCAGAAATTGTTACATTAATTAAATTCTAGCTATTAGGCTCTACAACCAAAATCGAAGGCTCGTATTGGAGAATGGATTCCAACTATGAAAGGGTAAGGGTCTACCCACCAAATCCGTACACCTCTAGATAAAATATACGGGAGGCTACAACATGTTGCACCTCCGCTACTCAGGACAGGCACTACCCCTTTCTCGAGTAGCACCGAATATGATCACCACCTGGTTGCAATCAACAACCACACAATGGGATGCCGAAGCGTACATGAATATCGCTCTAGACTTGCGTTGATCATACCTTACTTGGGTGCGACCCACTTAGCCCTACCGCGTGTCCTTGCTTCATTCATTTCCTAGTTGTGAGGCTCTAAGAGGCTACGCTTTTACCATTTCCTCCTAGCAAACCATTTTGGAATGATAATGTTGCCTTTCATGCAACAATGCAGTATATGCATTTATCCATATAAGTTCGTTCTGGGACTGAAGGAAACAATTGAGAACTCTATCTCTAATTCCATCATCTTCAAGATGTCTTCACTTCGAATGCTTTAGTTGGATCAAAGTGGTTTTTGGATAACATATCCAATACCGGTCTCTTTGAAACAACATTCGAAACTTTTGGTAAATTCAACCCCGGTTTTTTAAGAAATAAATAGTCAAAGATAAGATCGATGATCAGCTCTTGTCGTTAGTGCACAGATTTCCTTATCATTATCCAAAGATAATGAAACGAGATTAATACGCGCAGTACAGCATCATCGGAGAAGACTATGCCACATAACTCACGTGTTTCTCATAGATATTTCCAAAGTACTTTTGGGTCCAAATTTTGATAGTCAGTCATTTAACTGTCGAATAACAAACATTCAATCAGGGATTTAATTCCATAAGAAAAACCAACATTTGGTTAAGCCCCAAGCAACACGAAGCCTCCTTGACTAATCTTTTCATTAATTAAAATTACCTTGTAAATGCTTGTATCAAAATCAATACTTAGAAAATATCCACATACCGATCTCAACGGTATAAGTATATTTGCCAAATATCAAGAAATCTCTCCTTTTTACCAAATTCTAAAATCATTTATAAACTTTATTATGAATTTCTAAAACCATTTATAAACCACTTATAAATTACCCTCAAGTTTCTAAACCCTTATAAAACCATGCAATTATTTACAAAATCTTTTTATAGATCTATAAACCCATTTATAAAATTTGTTTATAAATATCCATCTATTTATAAACCTCTTTACCTTGTAAATAATCATTCTTTAAATCTTCAAACCATTTTATAAGTCCCACTTATGAATATCCAAGCCTGTTTACAAAACTCTATTTATAAATGTGTAAATATCATAAATAATTATTATTAACTTTTAACCTCTTAAAAATAATAATAAATAATTCAAACCGTTATCGATAAAACAATCGTTAATCTTTACCATATAAATAATAAATCACCAAAATGTTATTAGTAATCATTTTTATTAATTTCAAATCATATTAATAATTTAAATAATTAACCTTTCAAAATTATTTAAATATTTATAAACAACTTTGAGCACTACTAACCTAAATAACCAATTAAAACATAATATATTTCCTTAGTAAAAATCCATTCTAAATCTTCAACACGATCATACCCATATTTACAAAACTATACTTGAGAATCTCTTTCCATTTTATAAAAGCTTCCTTTCCTAAAACACATTTATTTACGAATTCCATATATAACTTTATTTTTATAATGAATCTCACTTATTCATAAATCTCATTTAAAACACCAATAACCATCCGTTTTAATGTTACTACCATATGGATAAATTCCTTTTATAAATCCCTTTTCTATTTATGAAATATCGTTTAACATTCCAATTTACCTCGCCTTCAATTTCGAAAATAGAGTCAACTATTTCTAAAATATCATTTCGTTTCTTAAAATAAGTCCACCGTTTGACTTATTCTCCAGTTTATTAAACAATAATACTTTCCTTAAGTTTATTAACTCCGCTTATAAATCTATTCTTTTATTATCAAAATACGATTTTACAAATTTATGCTTCCTCTGTGAAAATATCACCCTTGTAAATTATCAAATTTGTAAATTTCATATTTATAAATAAGTCATAATATATGTACCTATATACATATATCACTTTATACAAAGATGATTAATAAATATTATATCAAATATTTCTGTTTTCTTTAAAAACTTGTCCCTTTATTATAAAAGACTAACTTATTCTCTAGGATTGAAAAATCTATATTTATAGTTTGGAAATCTCTGTTTAGAATATTTTGTAAAACCATAAATTTATAATCTCTAAAAATCAAACTTTTATTTTAGAAAATTTATTAAACATATTAAACTTCCAAAACCAACTTTGAAATTGCATTTAAATCAAATCATTATTAATAGTATTTAATATACCAAAAATGAGGCCCGGTGCTACTAAACCACTATTTAAGCAATATCGTATCCATGTCATCAATTCGACATTCAACGAGTCATATATCACTGTCTATATATGTATATATATATATATATATATATATATATATATATATGAAAATAAAATCAATAGTTTGAGGAATCCTGTTGAATCTGTTCAACCTGTCCCCCTTCATCAAATACAATATATAATCTAATAATATAAAAATCAACTGCTTCGAGGCGGGATTCGTATACAAAGACACGGGAACGTAGTTGGGCCTCATCTGCTCCAGGGGAGGAAATATATCCAAACCAACGATATAATTTATATTATCCAAACTATCAATAACGGTTAGAAATAAATATCTAACCATCTAATAAATAATAGTTATTGACTATATAAGTTTTCTGATTAGCCAAAAAGTTGAAATCAACTCACATTGATTTTTAATTGTCGCCAAACATTCCGTTTTAGGTTATCCTAAAATTCTTACTAGCTCTGGACCTATCCAATGTAGTTCCGCATAGTGCACGCTGATACGAAAGGAATGCAACTCGTTGCGCTCGAAACGGAACTTGTAAGAGAAGGTTACAGGTTATTGAACCTTCGATATAATTAAAAATATCGTAATTAGATTTAATTTAAAATTTACCTTCTCCTTCTACCATAACTTGTTTGTTCCTAGGCCAACATTTCCATTGTTTTGTAATCGAATGTCGATCGATCATCGCACCAGACCCAGCCACCACCATGCTTGCTCCCACTTGCTCTCCTTTGTTGCATCGTAAGCACGCACGCCTTGCACTTGCAAACTTTGCCAAAATCGAATGTGACTTCCCATTTCATTAATGGAAATCACCGCCGCTCTGGTCCATCGATCGACGATTCATGATCGTAGATCATTTCGTCTTCCTAGGTTGCACTTGCTTTGTGCTGGACATTTCCTCTAAAACAGCCCTAATCGTCAAGGCAATTTTTAACCGTATGATTGAGCGAGAAAAGAGGCGGTTAGGGTTAAGTTTTCTTAAATAAGAAAATAGTAAGGTCCTTATATAGGAAATTTTGAAAGCACATTTCATTCGTCGAATTTCTCGAACTCCAAACGGGACATGCCGTCAGCGTTCTATATGTTATACCCCTATTCCGAACACAATGGAACTAGTCTCGAGGTCTAATTTAATCATATGCAGAAGATAAGTTTCAAAATCAAATTATATTAATTTAAATTTCTTAAATTAATTTCTATGAGATATGAACTTGCATGACCAAACGATACGTCCAATCGTCACGAAATTCGATGGCATATTATATTTCACTATTACGGATTCGATGGATTGGTTTTGTCGAAATCCTAGCAGTGCCGCAAAAGTCTCTTTTTACACGTTAATTAAAATGAGTAATTTCCAAAACCAGTTAAATCTCTTTTAAGTCCAAATTTAAAATTCACTTTCCTCCAACTTATTCAAATAGAATTAAAATCAACTTTTGAAATCGTTTTGATTCATATGAAATTCAAGATTCAATTACTTAAACAATTTCAAATATTAAATTTAATAATTTAATCATCAAATAAATCACTATATTTGAAAGTTATTTAATTTATAAAAATAATTTTTCAATATTTAAAATCAATTAAATATTACAAATTTGAATGACTGAAATTTTAGGTCGTTACACATATTGTGTCAGGTTAGAATGTATGGAGTTAGGTATTTGTCCAGTCACCATTATCTACATTCAACTCGATCAATTTATAAACAAAATGATTGACTCAATAATAATAATTATTGCTAACCATTCCACGTTGACCAGTGATTTTTAACCTTGAGTTAACTATAGTTGATCGTGATACTAACCACATACATTTAAGGAGACAAATTCTCAACTGAATATCGCTTCACTTCGAATGCTAAAACTCAAACCCAACTATAGTCGCTTGATGGATCACTATGCCATGATTTATCAATAATCAATGAAGTATTCACATTGAAGTTCTATGGTATATTCAGGTCGAAGGACTATCTAACGTTGCCACACTGAGATTTCCTATTTAACATACTTGTTAACAACTAATAGAAAATTCTCGTAAGAGTTATTCTCTGATTATCCAATTACTACAATATGTAACCCCATGGTTCCCCTATTAATCATGAGTTATACAATGCTCCATTTTAGGACAGCATTACGCACTCTGGTCTCAATGGATGTATCGATGTCCTTTCTCGAATTATCTCAACCAGGAATGTTTAAAACAAAATGTTATTTTATTTTTCGATTAATTACTATGATTGCAACTAGTTTCAATTACATTCGTATAACATTTTATTTCAGGATCTTCTTTTTAGTATACATTGGATTAGTTACTAAATTAACTATATCATAATATAACAAAGCATATAATAGAAATCAGACATCTTTATTATGAACAAGATCAATGACGGTGTCAGATATGTTATAAATTACATAATGGCCCCTAGAGTATACCAGTAGCTGTTTCACCATTCCCTCACATAGATGACCTATTTGATCATGTAGTAGGAGCGAAGGTATTTTCTCAATTTGATTTGGCCATTGGTTTTCATCAATTGAGAGTGGAAAATAGTTGTATTGTAAAGACTACATTTTGATCACCAAACGGATTATTTTAGTGGTTAGTCCTGTCTCTTGAACTAGCCAATGCTCTAGCCTATTTTGTGGATTTTATGGGTATAGTCTTTAAGTAGAGTTATATAAGTTCATGGTTACTTTTGTTGATGGTATTCTGATTTATTCAAAAAACAAAGGAGAACATAATCAACATTCGAGTATTGTACTTGATGTGTTCAAAATGCATGAGTTGAAGGTGAAATTCTCCAAGTGTCATTACCAAAGAAGAGAGGTTTACTTTCTAGCCATATCCTATTAGCATGGACTATTTGTAGAACCAAGCAAAATAGTGATGATTTAGGATTGGCGCATACCTAAGATTGCTACAAAGGTTCGGAGTTTTCTTGTTTGACTTGATATTATAAGAAGTTTAACACAATTAACCAGGCTTATTGAGAAGAATTGGGTGTTTTTATAGAATGCCAAACGCAAGCATGAAATTGTTTGTGAAAAATAGTTATTAACTAGTGTACATATATTGATGATTCCAAATAGCACTAAGCTTTTATTGTACATACCGATGCTTGTGGTACCACATTCGAAGCTGTATTGATGTAGGATGACATAGTAGTAAAATATGCTAGTAGAAATTTAGGACTCTTAAGGGAAACTATCCAACTCACGGTCTTAACTCAGAGGTGATTATCTTTCCACTCGAATCTTAGAGGCATTGTCTATTGAGGGGAGATCTAAGTTGTATACAGATACAATTCTCTCAAATACATATTCTCAGAAGGATCTGAACTTGAGGCATTAGAGATGGATGAAGTTTCTAGCTTCATACAATTTCATCATGTGACGACCCTGACTCGGCCTTCGAAAATCGGCATCAAATACGACACTCGTATTTAAATGCCGCAGATTCAAACGTCGAATCTGGTTCGCCGGAGCTTATAACACCATTAAGTAAAACAACACAGCGGAAGAAAAAGAATAGCATATATCAATACACAACATTGATACAATATCAGATACAATATGATACAACAGATGATATAATGAATATCAATATACATCAGAGATACGATACAAGATAATAGCAGCGGAAAGAAAAGATAACACTAGCAGCGGAACAAAAACTCCAATATGGTCTTCAAGAAGGAACTCCATCATCAAAGCACTAATCCAGAAATAACTTGAACTCCCAATAATGATGCACAAAGATAAGCAAGTGCAGTTCAAATCCAAACACTGAACTAGCTCCAGATAACCTACTAAATCTGACTATCTGAAAAACCCAACTCTAGACTGCTCGTGTGGAAAAATAGTGGGCACCTAGAGTTTAGGAAATGAACAATAAACTCCAGGTCAGTTGTGGGACTGGTATGAGCAAACAAAAACATTTGGTCTTTTAAAACAAACAAAAGAATTTAAATTTGAAATCCGCAATGCTTTTTAGAAAATGAAACTACCATAAGGCCTCCCGCCATACACACAATGCAAACACAGAATTGGAGGAGATTTCTCCTTATGATAGTCAAATATGCTTAATACGAGAAAATTTCTTTGATATTATTACTATAAGTGCAAAATGTGGAAAACCATTTCGAAAGTATAATATAAATCCTAGCCAGCATAGACATTCCGAACTATGCCTACTATAGCTACCATCTAAACAGTGGTGACCACCATAAGTAAATGGCAGGTTCTACAACTAAAACCGTACAAGGCACGTATTGGATGAATGGATTTCCAACAAATGGTCAGGCTAAGGAACTTCCTACTGTCTATGGGATCGCCTCTGGCGGGACGTCCCGAGAACCTAACCGGATCTCTGCCAACACAAGGCCGG
This sequence comes from Allium cepa, assembly GCA_030765085.1. Taxonomy (NCBI): domain Eukaryota; kingdom Viridiplantae; phylum Streptophyta; class Magnoliopsida; order Asparagales; family Amaryllidaceae; genus Allium; species Allium cepa. The sequence continues at coordinate 941,973,535 of CM060945.1, read as the reverse complement.
GTTACCTCTGTAACTAGGTAACTACTACTCGAGCATGCCACCCCCCGGTCCTTTGGGACCTTTATCCGAGGCGCCTCAAAACCACAAAGCAATCACAAAATAGATCTGCAGTATCCACATGAGTAAATATCTGGGATCCATACCATGATACCACCCTTTAGCAGAAGGGAATGACACACCTTAAAGGGCACGACCCTCATAACCTTGCCGCATCTTTCCTGTTTTGACCATTTCCGGGGAGTGAGGTCCTGATGAAGCCTCGTCCACAAAGCTACACTTTATACAAAAGCCATGCTTTGATCACAAATGATCATCAACACACAGCAGCACTTAGCATGCCACACTACCAAATTGGGAATATATCACTGATAAATATCAACTACATAACCTCTGAGCTCGTACGTCTCAGAGAAGGGTGTTAAGCTAAGAGAATAAATTCTCCGCCACCAAGCAGAAATGTATTTGATAGAGATCAGTTTAATATCTCAAAGTGTAATGTCGGACATACAACCATACAAGTCTGTTCCGGGTTCGAACAGAACCGAAGGCACTTCCGAAGAAGCCCTTGCAAATCCGGGTATCCACAATCCCGATCGGACTTCCCATCACTTAGGAAATCTCTATATGGTAGCTACTCGGTGCAGACTCAATCGATAGGTTATCCTAACGTTCTTGAAGACACCCGGTCTTCAACACCGGTCTTCAAATGCAATCCATAACGTCGTATCACTATTCGGAATGGGCTATATGACACAAGGTCCTCTCCCGGCTAAGCCGAATAGCGAGTGCAATATTGAAAAACATATGGATATGGGATTTCAGTTAAGTCACAACTTGAAAATCCAAAGCTTTTCTTTCAAATGGTTAAACAAATTACCATTTTAAATCTTTAAATAAAAAGATTCATTTCACAAAGTTCACCTAGTTTCACAAAGATCTATTTATAGATTTCCAAAACAATTCCCATTTCAATTGGATTAACTCACTAAATCTTTGAATTGAAGATTTAATTTATAGCTTTCAAAGCATGTTTCCAAAGATTTATCTATAACTTGGAAGACCATTTTTTATTTAGACTTGAAATCCTTCTTACACAACTTAGAAATTCATTTCTTATGTGAAAGCTTCTATTATTTGAAAACGAATAGTTTTTATTTCAGAAAAATCCAATTTATACAAGTTGAAACCTTGGGTTAAATTTTTAAAGTCCCAAAACATCACTTTTTAAATGGTTTAAAAACCCATATAAACACATTTATAAGTTGAATAACCCTTTTTAAACCCTAGTTCCCAATTCATAGAATTCAATTTTCAAATATTAAATTCAAATTTAAATAAAATTATTTAAATTTCAAACTCAATCGAGTTATTCAAAATAACCATTTCCCAAAGCTTCAATTCTAATTCCAAAACTATTTTGGATTCAAAAATGCAATTTTAAATATATTTCAAAAATCTGTGACTTAACCCATCTCCTCGTGCAATCCATATTTGTGTGTGTATAAGTGTGGTCCAGGGGTTCAACCCAATAGTGCACAACATCATCACAGATTCAATCATATCGATAAGCGGTATAACCCATAACGCTTAACTATATTCACAAATTCATTGATAAAGTAAATTATCAATCACAAAGATTCACTAACATGATTTGATGTGGGTTACGGATAACCAACTGGAATCCGACTCCCTGTCGCATCGAAATTCAAATATCGTTCTACGGGTCAAGGTTTTTTTATATTCATATAACGGTATATTCCTCACAAATAACTCAGCACAAAGCATCACATAGCATCACATCACATATCAAATACATCAATCCATCACAAATCGTTCAATTGGCAATCAAACATCTACAATTAAGATGAATAAATCTGTGTGGTTTTAAATCTATTCCTCACATAAGCACTTTCATTAGTAATTTTTAATCAATGATTAATTATCATTAACTTCAATTGAATAAACCTTGATCCCCTTCATTAATTAATCATTTCTTTAATTAATTATCCTAATTAATTAAACCTTAATTGTAATTAATTGAATCTTAATTGCTTCTATTAATTAATTATTCCTTAATTAATTACTTTAAATTTATAAACCCTTAATTTTTGATTAAATATCAATTATAATTAATTATCCTTAATTGATTAATTTATAGATTTATCATTCCTTAATTAATTACAACAATTAATTACTCCTTTATTAACAATGATTTCTTAATCTCTTTATGTTAATTAACCTTTAATTAATTATTCATAATTTAATTACCTTAATTAATTAACCACATTAATTAATTATGCTGCAAAGTAATTCACCCTTAATATCTGATTAATCAACCTTTAATCTTTAATTATCTATTCTTAATCACTTTCACTAAGTAATTATTATTTTTATTTAACCATTCATTAATTGCTTGATTAATTAACTTAATAATTTAATGAACCCAAATCATTAAATTCTATTTATCTTTAAGATAAACATTTCTTATTTAATCAAAGCTTTTAAAAACAATTTGTTTTCAAATTTACTTTTAATTGATTAATTATTTTCAAATTAATTACCTTTATTAATTAATCACCTTAATTATTCTATCTAGTTAATTAGCCTTTAAATACTTGATTATAAATCTTTAAAATGTTAATTATTCATCTTTAATCACCTTCATTAAGTTTATTATCTTAAAGTAAATTTATTTTAAAACCATCAGTTAATCCCAAGGTTAAATAAGAATTTATTATTTTGAAAGGAAGTAGTTTTTAAGAAAATCGTTAAATAAAAATTGATTTATTTTAAAAGTTCAAAACTGTTTTTTTATTGAAACCAACAGACCCGAGCTATTTTTCAATTCCCCCGGGTATGACTTCGAGATCTTTGCGACGATCAACCGCTTCGAGTCAAACATTGTACTACATGCACACGAACCCGAGTTCCTCGTCTTCTTCTTCTCCTTCCTTGCCTTCCAAACTCCAAAATACTAATACCGTGCACAGTGAAGAACGTGCACATGCACCGCTCTCTGGTGATCTCCAGCCATCGTCGAAAACTTCCACAAATCACCAACGACTTCGACAGTCCACTGGAACACCCAAATAGCCCAATTCGACAGCAAAACAAATTTTCGATTATGAGTCGAAAACTGTAACGAGCCCAAACAACAAAAATCCATGCCGTTGTGGATCGCGTTGAATGGAATTCATGGCTTTCCTCCCAGAGCAACACCGCATCACCTCGTTGCTGTTCCCCCACGATCGATCGCCTGAAACGCCCCGGTGGTGACGCAGTCCTTCTACAAAACCATACACGTAAAACTAGCTTTAGAACCCTAATCCCACATCGATCCCCTGCCTCGATTGTTTAAAAAATTCATTCGTATTTTTCCATTGTTCTCTGATGCTCAAGCTACCCCCCAACCCAAGCACGACGAACTTCACCTCACCGTTCAACGTAACTTGATGAATATATTGTTTCCGTTCAACCCTATATTCCTCATCAATCAATACACTAAAAATCCTGAAATAACTTCCTAAAATCATCATTTTCGATTTCAAATCGAGTTATAAAATCGAATTATAAAGTTAGGACATTCGAATTTCTTATTGTTTTTTCTTCTTCTTTTTAGGGCTTCACTGTAACTTGAATTGCTTTTGCAAAAATCACTGAGCATAAGTATCTGAAACTATTATTAAAACAATGTTGTACTCTTATAATAGTTTTCTATTCATAATTCAAGGTCTAAAATAAATTAGATAGGGTGCAGTTTGAAAATTTTCTTCTTCTTTTACTTTAATGGCTTTAAACCTGAGATTCAATAGGGGAATGATTGAAATACTTAACAGGTATGCACACTACCTACATACATAAACATCCAACATGAAAACCAGAGTAACCTATATCAGAGAAGAGAGTAGATGCAGGCATTCATACATGACAAACATAAGGCAAGTTTGTTCACAGTTGATATATATATATATATTGAAACTGTAAAATGTAACAAAGAATTTTTTTCAACCAACGCAAACACTATCAAAGCATCACTCCAAGCATAAGTGGATAAAAGGGATTAGTTTACCCATAAAAAACAATAACAGATTTAAAGTTGAAGGTTTTGCTCACAGTCATGAAAACAGAGAAGCAATTAACAACAGTCTTTTATGTATGTATCAGATAAAAGAGGATGAAGGATTGCTCACCGGTTTTGAAGTCTGGACAGAGACAGGCTTGATATTTTGTAACTTGAATATGACCCACTCGCATTTTCCTTGACACTTCAGATCTGAATCTGATGGTTTTCCTGTTTTGATTTACCTTTTGTTCTCTGGTTTCTGTTGTTTGTTGATTTGATGTTTAAAATCTTTGCTTTTATACTGATTACTAACATCAAATTCAAACTTCAAAATAAAGAAATTTTCTTACCTTTGAATTATCTTAGAAATCACTGCATTGCCAACAACCTGAAACACATAAATCTGATTGCTTAATTTTGAATTGCTTCCAGGTTTGAATGCATTGGTTTTGATTTCAGGTTGCACTCAGGCTTCAGGCTTTCCTTTGCATGACTTCAAGTTAAAAATCTTAGTTTGTTGAAAGCTTTACCTTGATTGATAAAGTTGAATTCAATTTGTATGTTGGATTTAGGCTTCATTCCAGGTTGAGATTGGTTTGTATTCAAATCTGCTCTGACTTATGATGTGAATCTGATGTGGAGCCTAAACCTTTGCCTTTTTGTTTTCAGGTTTATGTTTTTTTTTCTTTGCTTGAGTGATGATGTTTTAAAGCTTGTGAAATCTTTTTGGGTAGTGAACTTCAGATCTTGGAGTTTAATAATTTCGAATTTTTGGGAAGTTGAAAGGGTTTCTGAATTTTTTATTTTATTTTATTTTATTTTAACAAAGATGTTGAATGCTATTTGTAAAAAGCAATGATGAGAACAAGATATTGTTAATCTTCCTACACCATCTCTCATGTGTATATATTTACATTTGTATTTCTTTTTCTCAAGTCAAAAAATCCTATTACTTTTTATTTTATTTCCACATATTCATTTATAAATAAATACATCATTTATCTAGTCTTATTTTATACTTATACAATTTTATAATCAATGATTTAAAATCTAATTACTCATTACTAACAATTTTATACATGTGTTAGTTCTTTGACAATATAAAGTTAATAACCCAATATTTAATAAAAATAAAATCCCAAATTAAGATTCATTTATCTAAATAAAGATACATCCCATAATATCAAAAATTCAAATACAATTTTGTTTTATTCCAATTATTCAAATTATTTTTCTACTAATTCAAAAATTAATTTCAAAATATTACTTCTAAACCAAAATGCATGCTTAATAAAATAAATAAGTAAATTTCTATCAATTTCAAAAATGTAAATTTTAAATTCAATTTATTCTTTAAGATTTCTACTATTGAATTCCTAATTTAAAATTCTATTCTAAAATACATACTTTTATTAATCTCTAAGCCTTTAAATTCTATTTATTCTCAATACTTTATTTTTAAACCCAATATTTATTTGGGTTTTTACTTATTCTTAAATTTTTAATTCAACATTCTATTTAAATGCTTTTCTCAATGAAAATTTATTTATATATTTCAAACCCAAACAAATTCTAAATAAATTCACAACTAAATCAAAAAATTTATATTAATTTCCAATTATTTTCAAAATTTAATCCCAAAGATCAAATAAAGTATCAAATTAATTGTGCTTAAAAATCAGGAATGTTACAGGTTCCCCTCCTTAAATAAATTTCGTCCTCGAAATTTGCAAGGAAGACGAGAAAGAATAGACGATAGAGAAATATCTTTCCAAATCAAAATGAATATTAATTATGTATTTCGCTTACCAAATCATAATATCGGCAATATGAGAACAAACTCATACAATATTACACAAGATATTTGGGTCCATCGGTCTACGAGTATACGAGGGCATTGATTAGTTCGAAGGGATAACTAATCGTTCGTAGAATATATCGGATCCCAGAGAATAGATAGTTGGATTCAATCTTCCACAATTTCTCAAACACTAGATATGAATTCCAAATTCAGGTCGGAATACTCCAAAATATATGTTAACTTGTCCCACTTTGGACTTTGATATACACAAGAAATTACGATAGAATTTCCAATTTGGTATTAAACGAAATCGTTTTATCGATACAATTCAAATTCAGCTTCATATTAGTTAACCAATTTACTTAATTAAAAATTTCCAATTTCAAATTCAAATTCATATTCATTAAAGTTGAAAAGCTGATAAGAATCCGACGAAGATACGAAGTAAGGATTTTCTACAACGATTCGTAAGGCCACCATCGCACCGAAACTTCTTTCTGGAGCTGTCATGAAGCAATCAAAGAATTTTGGAATCGAATCAAAGGAGATTGAGAAGAAAGGTTGCTTCCACTGTCGTAGGGTGTTGACCATTTAGAGTGGTACTCCCCTGTCCCCTATCTCGTCCTCTTCTCACACTCATACTTATTATCGGTGGATAGTAAGAGAATTTACTGAGGCATTCGAACGGATATCTTAGGGATATACTCATTCTAGGGTATACTTCACCCTATTTCTAATGAGTTACTTAATGTGTTATACTCATGTGCTAAAGTTTTAACCATCAGCTCTGATACCAAATGTGACGACCCTGACTCGGCCTTCGAAAATCGGCATCAAATACGACACTCGTATTCAAATGCCGCAGATCCAAACGTCGAATCTGGTTCGTCGGAGCTTATAACAGCATTAAGTAAAACAACACAGCGGAAGAAAAAGAATAGCATATATCAATACACAACATTGATAAAATATCAGATACAATATGATACAACAGATGATACAATGAATATCAATATACATCAGAGATATGATACAAGATAATAGCAGCGGAAAGAAAAGATAACACTAGCAGCGGAACAAAAACTCCAATATGGTCTTCAAGAAAGAACTCCATCTTCAAAGCACTAAGCCAGAAATAACTCGAACTCCCAATAATGATGCACAAAGATAAGCAAGTGCAGTTCAAATCCAAAGACTGAACTAGCTCCAGATAACCTACTAAACCCGACTATCTGAAAAACCCAACTGTAGACTGCCTGTGTGGAAAAATAGTGGGCACCTAGAGTTTAGGAAATGAACAATAAACTCCAGGTCAGTCGTGGGACTGGTATGAGCAAACAAAAATATTTGGTCTTTTAAAACAAACTAAAGAATTTAAATTTGAAATCTGCAATGCTTTTTAGAAAATAAAACTACCAAAAGGCCTCCCGCCACACACACAATGCAAACGCAGAATTGGAGGAGATTTCTTCTTATGATAGTCAAATATGCTTAATACGAGAAAATTTCTTTGATACTATTACTATAAGTGCAAAGTGTGGAAAACCATTTCGAAAGTATAATATAAATCCTAGCCAGCATTGACATTCCGAACTATGCCTACTATAGCTAACATCTAAACAGTGGTGACCACCATAAGTAAATGGCAGGTTCTACAACTAAAACCGTACAAGGCACGTATTGGATGAATGGATTTCCAACAAATGGTCAGGCTAAGGACTTCCTACTGTCTATCGGATCGCCTCTGGCGGGACGTGCCGAGAACCTAACCGGATCTCTGCCAACACAAGGCCGGGTTACCTCTGTAACTAGGTAACTACTACTCGACCATGCCACCCCCTGGCCCTTTGGGACCTTTATCCGAGGCGCCTCAAAACTACAAAGCAATCAAAAAGTAATAGATCTGCAGTATCCACATGAGTAAATATCTGGGCTCCATACCATGATACCACCCTTTACCAGAAGGGAATGACACACCCTAAAGGGCGCGACCCTCGTAACCTTGCCGCATTTTTCCTGTTTCGACCATTTCCGGGGTGTGAGGTCCTGATGCAGCCTCGTCCACAAAGCTACGCTTTATACAAAAGCCATGCTTTGATCACAAATGATCAACAAATGATCATCAACACACAGCAGCACTTAGCATGCCACACTACCAAATTGGGAATATAACACTGATAAATATCAACTACCTCTGAGCTCGTACGTCTCAGAGAAGGGTGTTAAGCTAAGAGAATAAATTATCTGCCACCAAGCAGAAATGTATTTGATAGAGATCAGTTTAATATCTCAAAGTGTAATGTCGAACATACAACCATACAAGTCTGTTTCGGGTTCGAACAGAACCGAAGGCACTTCCGAAGAAGCCCTTGCAAATCCGGGTATCCACAATCCCGATCGGACTTCCCATCACTTAGGAAATCTCTATACCGTAGCTAATCGGTGCAGAGACAATCGATAGGTTATCCTAACGTTCTCGAAGACACCCGGTCTTCAACACCGGTCTTCAAATGCAATCCATAACGTCGTATCACTATTCGGAATGGGCTATATGACATAAGGTCCTCTCCCGGCTAAACCGAATAGCGAGCGCAATATTTAAAAACATATGGATATGGGATTTCAGTTAAGTCACAACTTGAAAATCCAAAGCTTTTCTTTCAAATGGTTCAAATTACCATTTTAAATCTTTAAATAAAAAGATTCATTTCACAAAGTTCACCTAGTTTCACAAAGATCTATTTATAGATTTCCAAAACAATTTCCATTTCAATTGGATTAACTCACTAAATCTTTGAATTGAAGATTTAATTTATAGCTTTCAAAGCATGTTTCCAAAGATTTATCTATAACTTGGAAGACCTTTTTTTATTTAGACTTGAAATCCTTCTTACACAACTTAGAAATTCATTTCTCATGTGAAAGCTTCTATTATTTGAAAACGAATAGTTTTTATTTTAGAAAAATCCAATTTATACAAGTTGAAACCTTGGGTTAAATTTTTAAAGTCCCAAAACATCACTTTTTAAATGGTTTAAAAACCCATATAAACACATTTATAAGTTGAATAACCCTTTTTAAACCCTAGTTCCCAAATCATAGAATTCAATTTTCAAATATTAAATTCAAATTTAAATCAAATTATTTAAATTTCAAACTCAATCGAGTTATTCAAAATAACCATTTCCCAAAGCTTCAATTCTAATTCCAAAACTATTTTGGATTCAAAAATACAATTTTAAATATATTTCAAAAATCTGTGACTTAACCCATCTCCTTGTGCAATCCGTATTTGTATGTGTATAAGTGTGGTCCAGGGGTTCAACCCAATAGTGCACAATATCATCACAGATTCAATCATATCGATAAGCGGTATAACCCATAACGCTTAACTATATTCACAAATTCATAGATAAAGTAAATTATCAATCACAAAGATTCACTAACATGATTCGATGTGGGTTTCGGATAACCAACTGGAATCCGACTCCCTGTCGCATCCAAATTCAAATGTCGTTCTACGGGTCAAGGGTTTTTTATATACATATAACGGTATATTCCTCACAAATATATCAGCTCAGCACAAAGCATCACATAGCATCATATCACATATCAAATACATCAATCCATCACAAAGCATTCAATTGGCAATCAAACATCTACAATTAAGATGAATAAATCTGTGTGGTTTTAAATCTATTCCTCACATAATCACTTTCATTAGTAATTTTTAATCAATGATTATTTATCATTAATTTCAATTGATTAAACCTTAATCCCCTTCATTAATTAATCATTTCTTTAATTAATTATCCTAATTAATTAAACCTTAATTGTAATTAATTGAATCTTAATTACTTCTATTAATTAATTATTCCTTAATTAATTACTTTAAATTTATAAACCCTTAATTTTTGATTAAATCTCAATTATAATTAATTATCCTTAATTGATTAATTTATAGATTTATCATTCCTTAATTAATTACAACAATTAATTACTCCTTCATTAATAATGATTTCTTAATCTCTTTATGTTAATTAACCTTTAATTAATTATTCTTAATTTAATTACCTTAATTAATTAACCACATTAATTAATTATGCTGCAAAGTAATTCACCCTTAATATCTGATTAATCAACCTCTAATCTTTAATTATCTATTCTTAATCACTTTCACTAAGTAATTATTATTTTTATTTAACCATTCATTAATTGCTTGATCAATTAACTTAATAATTTAATGAACCCAAATCATTAAATTCTATTTATCTTTAAGATAAAACATTTCTTATTTAATCAAAGCTTTTAAAAACAATTTGTTTTCAAATTTACTTTTAATTGATTAATTAGTTTCAAATTAATTACCTTTTTTAATTAATCACCTTAATTATTCTATCTAGTTAATTAGCCTTTAAATACTTGATTATAATTCTTTAAAATGTTAATTATTCATCTTTAATCACCTTCATTAAGTTTATTATCTTAAAGTAAATTTATTTTAAAACCATTAGTTAACCCCAAGGTAAAACAAGAATTTATTATTTTGAAAGGAAGTAGTTTTTAAGAAAATCGTTAAATAAAAATTGATTTATTTTAAAAGTTCAAAACTGTTTTTTTATTGAAACCAACAGACCCGAGCTATTTTTCAATTCCCCCGGGTATGACTTCGAGACCTTTGCGACGATCAACCGCTTCGAGTCAAACGTTGTACTGCACGCACACGAACCCGAGTTCCTCGTCTTCTTCTTCTCCTTCCTTTCCTTCCAAACTCCAAAATAATAATACCGTGCACAGTGAAGAACGTGCACATGCACCGCCCTCTGGTGATCTCCAGCCATCGCCGAAAACTTCCACAAATCACCAACGACTTCGACAGTCCACTGGAACACCCAAATAGCCCAATTGGACAGCAAAACAAATTTTCGATTATGAGTCGAAAACTGGAACGAGCCCAAACAACAAAAGCCCATGCCGTCATGGATCGCGTTGACTGGAATTCATGGCTTTCCTCCCAGAGCAACACCGCATCACCTCGCCGATGTTCCCCCACGGCCGATCGCCTGAAGCGCCCCGGTGGTGACGCAGTCCTTCTTCAAAACCATACACGTAAAACTAGCTGTAGAACCCTAATCCTACATCGATCCCCTGCCTCGATTGTATAAAAATTTCATTCGTATTTTTCCGTTGATCTCTGATGCTCAAGCTATCCCCCAACCCAAGCATGACGAACTTCACCTCACCATTCAACGTAATTTGATGAATATGTTGTTTCCGTTCAACCCTATATTCCTCATCAATTAATACACTAAAAATCCTGAAATAACTTCCTAAAATCATCATTTTCGATTTCAAATCGAGTTATAAAATCGAATTATAAAGTTAGGACATTCGAATTTCTTATTGTTTTTTTTTTGTTCTTCTTTTTAGGGCTTCACTGTAACTTGAATTGCTTTTGCAAAAATCACTGAGTATAAGTATCTGAAACTATTTTTAAAGACAATGTTGTACTCTTATAATCGTTTTCTGTTCATAATTCAAAGTCTAAAATAAATTAGATAGGGTGCAGTTTGAATTTTTTTTCTTCTTTTACTTTAATGGCTTTAAACCTGAGATTCAATAGGGGAATGATTGAAATACTTAACAGGTATGCACACTACCTACATACATAAACATCCAACATGAAAACCAGAGTAACCTATATCAGAGAAGAGAGTAGATGCAGGCATTCATACATGACAAACATAAGGCAAGTTTGTTAACAATTGATATATATATATATATATATATATATATATATATATATATATATATATATATATATATTGAAACTGTAAAATGTAACAGAGAATTTTTTTCAATCAACACAAACACTATCAAAGCATCACTCCAAGCATAAGTGGATAAAAGGGATTAATTTACCCATAAACAACAATAACAGATTTAAAGTTGAAGGTTTTGCTCACAGTCATGAAAACAGAGAAGCAATTACCAACAATCTTTTATGTATGTATCAGATAAAAGAGGATGAAGGATTGCTCACCGGTTTTGAAGTCTGGACAGAGACCGGCTTGATATTTTGTAACTTGAATATGACCCACTCGCATTTGCTTTGACACTTTAGATCTGAATCTGATGGTTTTCCTGTTTTGATTTACCTTTTGTTCTCTGGTTTTTGTTGTTTGTTGGTTTGATGTTTAAAATCTTTGTTTTTATTACTGATTACTAACATCAAATTCAAATTTAAAAATAAAGAAATTTTCTCACCTTTGAACTATCTTAGAAATCACTGCATTGCCAACAACCTGAAACACATAAATCTAATTGCTTAATTTTGAATTGCTTCCAGGTTTGAATGCATTGGTTTTGATTCAGGTTGCTCTCTGGCTTCAGGCTTTCCTTTGCATGACTTCAAGTTAAAAATCTTAGTTTGTTGAAAGCTTTACCTTGATTGATAAAGTTGAATTCAATTTGTATGTTGGATTTAGGCTTCATTCCAGGTTGAGATTGGTTTGTATTCAAATCTGCTCTGACTTATGATTTGAATCTGATGTGGAGCCTAAACCTTTGCCTTTTTGTTTTCAGGTTTATGTTTTTTTTCTTTGCTTGAGTGATGATGTTTTAAAGCTTGTGAAATCTTTTTGGGTAGTGAACTTCAGATCTTGGAGTTTAATAATTTCGAATTTTTGGGAAGTTGAAAGGGTTTCTGAATTTTTATATTTTTTATTTTAACAAAGATGTTGAATGCCATTTGTAAAAAGCAATGATGAGAACAAGATCTTGTTAATCTTCCTACACCATCTCTCATGTGTATATATTTACATTTGTATTTCTTTTTCTCAATTCAAAAAATTCTATTACTTTTTATTTTATTTCCACATATTCATTTATAAATAAATACATCCTTTATCTAGTCTTATTTTATACTTGTACAATTTTATAATCAATGATTTAAAATCTAATTACTCATTACTAACAATTTTATACATGTGTTAGTTATTTGATAATATAAAGTTAATAACCTAATATTTAATAAAAATCAAATCCCAAATTAAGATTCATTTATCTAAATAAAGATACATCCTATCATATCAAAAATTCAAATACAATTTTGTTTTATTCCAATTATTCAAATTATTTTTCTACTAATTCAAAAATTAATTTCAAAATATTACTTCTAAACCAAAATGCATGCTTAATAAAATAAATAAGTAAATATCTATCAATTTCAAAAATGTAAATTTTAAATTCAATTTATTCTTTAAGATTTCTATTATTGAATTCCCAATTTAAAATTCTATTCTAAAATACATACTTTTATTAATCTCTAAGCCTTTAAATTGTATTTATTCTCAATACTTTATTTTTAAACCAAATATTTATTTGTAAAATACTTATTCTTAAATTTTTAATTCAACATTCTATTTAAATGCTTTTCTCAATTAAAATTTATTTGTATATTTCAAACCCAAACAAATTCTAAAGAAATTCACAACTAAATCAAAAAATTTATATTAATTTCCAATTATTTTCAAAATTTAATCCCAAAGATCAAATAAAGTATCAAATTAATCGTGCTTAAAAATCAGGAATGTTACACATCATTTCTTATACTCCTGGTAAATGGGATGTAGTGACAGACGCTTTGAGTAGGAAACATGCGAGGTTGAATTTCATGTTATTGAACTATAGGCATTTAGAGTTTGTTTCCAAATTTGATTTCAAACCATAGCAGAGCTAGTTCCTAGTTTGTTAGCACCTTTATAAGTTAGAATGGCACCCATGGATCACCTTAGTTCTAGTTATAGAAGTGATATGGCATTAGAAAATATTTTGGAGCAGTTTAAGAAAGGAGGAAGTCTTCTAAATTAGATAGATATTATGTTGATTTGAGGGGATACCTATGATGAGATGATAGGTTGTGCCTACCAAAAATTAGAGAGCTGGCCGATGAGGTTTTTCCGGAGTCTCGCCATTCTAGGATGACTATTCATCCCAATGGGGGTAAGATGATAAGGATATAAATATTCTTTTTATTTGTGACGCCCCACCTCTATACCCACGCTAGCCAAGAACACTCCGGAGTAGTGCTGTCAACTAGCACGGAGAATAAGGCTGTTGAGGAGCGACCATCCGGGTAATTGCTTATCACACGGTGGCTATAAATAATCTTCGGAAACAAACATAGAAATAATCATATCACAAATCAGTCACAGATATCCATATCACAAAGGCGGAAGAAGATATGAATATATAACTAACACATGAAAGTGTACATCAGAGTAGTGGTCATTAAGATCCACGATAATACAAAAGAATAGCAACACGTGCTATACAAAAGAATACAACTATAAGTCTATATCTCAAGTGTATACAACAAAAACTGCTAATCTAAACAGTTAGCCAAAAGTCAGAGTGATGAATCCCTGGGAAGAAGTCAAGCAGGAGCACCTGTAACATCTCGGTCTGACCCGAGTATTATTTAAGAAAATAATAAACGGATCAGTCTAGCTATAAATATCAGATGACATGATATAACATAAAAGATATGGCATAAACATAAACATCCATAACGACATACCACTATAAGTATGTAAATAATGATCAACAGAAGATCAATCAATAAGAGATAATCAATATCACAAGAATCTTCTCAAAGATTCGAAGAGGGCATCATACCCTAAACTTGTACTCATAACAAGTCAATGACATAAATTCTAGAAATCAACACGAGAAATCCAGAAATCATAAAAAGGGAAAGAGGCCTATCACATGACGGTCCGAAGACCATGGGGAGCTACCCCGCATGTGTGAATGGAATCACACAGATTGAGGTCAAGACTAACCAAAAAGCAGAAAGGTATGTGTGAATGGAATCACACAAGTGGTGTCTAGTCTAACCTTGCAGTGAAAGAGACATCGCGCAATTGCTAGTCTAATTCATAAAGCGATCATCAAGATCAACGAGAAGTGTCAATTACACTAAGCTAGTAAATATAGAAGTTTAGCTTCATGTCCCATAACCACTTGCTTAACTTAAATATTTACGAACAAACTGTAAATCTTCACTAATAAAATTGTCACAAGAGGTTCAATCGAACAAGTCCAAGAATTAACCGACGAAGTGAACGCAAGCGTTTCATACCACTTGTTTTACTAAGTCGTTTAATTAGATTTCTCATCCGAGTGAGGTAAAGGCTTGTATATACTAATAGATTGGAAAACGGTTTAAGAAAAGAGCTTTGTTATTAAAAATAGAGTTGAAATTGTTTGTTAAAAGAGTTTTGATATTTACTACTAGTATTGAAACCTTTATATTATAAAGTGACAAAACACAGAAGCAATTGTAGAAACAATCAGTCACAAAAATCGCATACGGAGATGTGAATAAAATCCAAGGAAATCAGCTCAATGTTTTACAGATAAGATCCCCTACTGAGGGGGGGTCCAGGGGGGGTGGCAACCCCCCAAGGTGGGGGTGCGGGGGCAACGCCACCGCTTACGGGGTTCGACCTGCCCGGTCAGGTCGCGGGGGTCCAGGGGGCAGCGCCCCGACCAAAACGGTACGACCTAGTGAAGACCAAAGGAAGGATAGGATCGAGCGACTTAAAGGGTTTCGACCTAAAGAGTCACGACCTAAAGGAATAAGCGACCCTAAGGAAACTCGCGACCTAACCATGGCCGAGCTAAGGCGAGGTGCGACCTAACAAAAGCACATGTCAAGCGACCTAAAGAAGATGAGCGACCTAAGGAACTCGCGACCTAACAATAGCACAGGTCAAGCGACCTAACGTTTTAAGGCCAAGCGACCTAATTAAACTCGCGACTTAATGGTGTGAAAGGCGTGCGACCTAAAGTGTTACGACCTAAGGGTCGAGCGACTTAGTGGAACAAGGTCATACGACCTAACGGAGTAAACGGTCGAGCGACCTAACAGGTTATAGGTCATGCGACCTAGTGGGTTAACGGCCTAACGACCTAAGGGTTATAGGCCCAACGACCTAACGGGTTATAGGCCCAACGACCTAACGGGTTATAGGTCCAACGACCTAGCGGGTTAGAAGGTCATGCGACCTAAAAATGGAAGGCAAGGCCGAGCGACTTAAAGAACCAAGGCCACATGAGTTAAGGCCTAACGGCCTGACGACCTACGACCTAAAGGCCCACGACTTACGACCTAAGGAGCCAGAGCGAGCGACCTAAGGCTATATAGGGGATTTAAGGCCAGAAACGACCTAAGTGTTTGCGACCTAACGACCTAAAAGCCCGCGACCTACGACCTAAGAGCCATACGACCTACGACCTAATTCCGAGTGCCGAGCGACCTAACATTGTAGGCCATTTTAAGGTCGGAAACGAGCTATTTTGAGGCCGAGACTTTTCCACGCGAACGACCTAGCATAGGCAGAACGACCTAAGTGCGGAATTTCACCAAAAACACTAAAAATTGGAGTTTTTTGCCAATTCGATTCAAACCAAATGCAAATGTGCATGCAAAAGTGATAGGGAATCATTCCCAACAGTCCAATATAGTTATAGACTAGAATTGTGAGATAAAAATCTCACCTTTGCACTAAAGTTTATGAAGATGAAGCTTGAAAGCAAGGAGAAGCAATCCAAAGCTTGAATCCAATATCTTCTACTTGAATTTGGAGTTGAATGTTGGATTTGCAATTGAATTTGAGCTTGGAGTTTTAATTTCCCATTCTCTTCATCATTAATGCCAAAGCTTGAGTTAGTTAGGAAATTTATGAAGAGTGAGGAGAAGAGGGTTGGAACTTGGGCTTAATAGGCTAAACTAACCCAAAGTCCAAAGCGGGAAAAGTTAGTGAAATTGCTATAACTCCAAACCTATCGATGTTTATACTTAAAAAATTGTAAACGACATTTCGAACTCAATGGGAGTGGTCTCGAGTCCTAATTTGACCATTTGCAAAAAGTAGCTTTTCGGACCAAAACCCGATTAACGAGTTAATATTTAAATAAAATATTTAAATACAAACTCGATAAATATGCGGGTTGTTACATTATTGGATAAGGATGAAGTGGTTGTGGTAGAGTATGTTAATAGATGCTTGACTTGTCTGAGAGTCAAGGTTGAGCAAAAGAAGCCAAGTGTTCTATCACTTCTGTAACAACCCGGAATTTCGCTGTTATTTTATTATCGTCGTTAGACGATTAATATTGTTGTCAATTGCTAATTTGAGTTTTTAATCTGTTGGAATTCTACTGAAAATGGGTTAGTGGTTATGCGGGCTTAAAATTTAATTGGCCCATTTCTTTTAATTTGGTGCCGTGATAATAATGTATACCGATCCCCTTATTCATTTTATTCGTAACCCTAAAACCCAAAACCTAAGCTTACGAAAAAAATGGCGTGCTCGTTCCCCTCTCTTCAAATTAGGGTTTCGGGTTTTTCGTCGAGTGGTTCTTTGATTTCCAAGGCTTCGACTTTTATTGCTTAGATCTGGTGAGTTGCTCCTCGAGATGGCTTGCCGATCGATCGATTATGCTCTTCGGTGAAAGGTGAGTAATTTATACTTACTCACATCTAATTCGAGTAGTTTAATTCGTCTTCTCATTTTATTTTTTTTGTCTCGGCTTCGTCCTGATTTTAGCGATGTTGATTTCTGTAACTTGATATTCTCGGCATTGATTTTGGACTTGGTCAATTGTGATTTTTGGTTTGAGTATGTTGTCTTGATTTCGTGAATTTCTAGCATCACCGATCATTTGGACTTAGATTTTGTGGCCTTTATGTACTTCGGCTCTGGCTGCCTTTGTGTTAATCCCTGAGCATTTTCGATCTTGTCCTGTTCTTTGTTGTAAGGTTGAATCACTGTCATTTGTTTTCAAGCATGATACTTGCACTGTTTCATGTGTGCTCTATATCATTTGATGTCGGTCGAGTTTAACTGAATTCTGGTATGTTTCATTAGGACCTGCTGTTCATGTTTAATGTGGAACTAGTTCGGGTGGTTACTGGCACTTTGTAGCTTCCTTACCTGTACATGTATCTCTGGTTTTGTATGTGTATATCATCTTTGGAGTCTTTGTGGTCATTTGATCTTGTAGTGGGTACTCGGTTGAACTTCGAGCATGTTGTTTCAAATTAGTTCATTCATGATGCATTTTCCATTCACTGTAACCTGTACTTGTGCACTGGGCTTGGCATCTGATTCCATTGGTTATCTTCATTTGATTTATTTTTGTCTCTGGTTCCAGTATGTTTATTCGAATTTGAGACAACCCTCCACCCCATTGTACTGTTGCATATATGTATGTCACATACTTATACTGCTGCACCACTATTGACATCTTCACTTGACACTTATGAACTTGATTTTGTCTCGGCGTAGGCTGCTTACTTCACATTCAAATTTTGTAGTCTGGTCGTCATGTATGTTGTCATGGCCCTCATAGCACCCTCTGACCTATTTCTCTATCATGTGTAATATACATATGCACAGGTTTTATTTGTTCTTGCACTCCTATGCGTTTTGTCCCAGCTTGTAGTTGTATATGCATATTGAGTTGCCTTGATTTTTGTACTTGAGTATTGCCTCAGCTTTACTTGAGCTTGTATCTTTGATTGGGTTGTACTTGCAGTCAAGTTGTAGTTCTAGGGTTCATTTTGCCTTGACTTTGGTTGTAGCATATATATCACTTGAATTTCATGAGCAGTCTGCACTTACATTGCCTCTGACGTTTTGGCATACAACCATCATTTCATGTTGTTCCTTACAGTACCATATTGCCACTGTATATATTCATGCTGCCTGTTCCTTTTTGTCATTGTCCTTGTGGGTTCAGACCTGTAGCACACTTGTGCCATTCCTTGGTGCAGTTGCATATATTTGTTATTTTCATTTCATAGTTGCTGCCTCGACCTGTCGCACTATATCTATTGAGGCAGTGCCACTGAAAACTGAACCGAATTTGATTCTCGCAGTTGTTTGGTTCGGTTTTAATTGACTTTCAAAACTTGTTTGGGTATTGAGCTGCTTCATTTTTATATACTTGGCTTTTGTTGCATTGTGATCTTGTGGTGGCTGTAGTTTTTGTTGCAGTTGCCCTTGTATTCATTTATGCTGTTGCTCTTCTTGGCTTGCATCGCATTGATGCAATTGGATTTGTTTTTCTAATAAACTTGAGTTGAATCCGTATTTCGGGTTTGACCTTGTGCTCGATTGTGAGCTTTTATTGAGCTTTTGTGTATTTCATCGCTGTATTAGCGAGGCAGTGCACGCGTGCGTGCACTGCAGCTAATGCAGAATCTGACATTTTAAATTAACTATTTCAATTGATGAAATTGCTTCGTGTTTCGATATTGTATTCTGATTTGGTTTGATTTGATCATTTTGATGCTGTCTAATTATCTATTTGATAATTAAATTCTGAGTTTCTAATTATTTATTTAATAATTAGATTTTGTTGTTAATTGCCATTTAGGCAATTCTGATGTTTTCTAAAATTATCTTCATCGATATTCTGTCATTTATCTTTGTTGATGATTTAAAATCTGCTGATTTGTTGTTTAACACTATTACGTGTTATATTTACCGTTATCCGATTCTCTTCTGGAAGAGTTGGGTAGACGGAATTTATTGTGACTGTCATCTATTCATATTTAATTATTATTGCTCCTGTGCACTAATAACTAAGTTTGAATTAGACTGACCCGTGTATTATTTTCTTTTGAATTTAATACTCGGGTCAGACCGAGTATTTACAGGTTGTCGATATCTTACTTCGGGCTGCTGCTAGAGTTATGAAGTCTTTATATATCTTTTGGAGTAGTCGTCGTCCTTTATAGTAGTTAGTGTATGTGTATAGGATGTTGTATGTTCATGTATATTATTCACGATAATGTGCTTGTATATGTAACTTCCAGAGTCGACAGTTGTAGTTGTATCATATGTATTGTATCACATGTATATCAACTGGCATCAGTTATATATATATGAGACTTTCTGTTATATCTGTGTTTCGCACTTATTTATCTGTGTTATTATTATATATATTGTCCTAAACTATTATGAACCATCGTAGTTCGTTTTATACCAGAATTGGGTATGTCGATGGGAGTAAACAAATACGAGATGAAAAATAAAAATATATACCACTCATATCGAGATAACCAATACTAGTGTAAGGCCTAACTACGGATGGCCGCTCCTATCCAGCCTTATTCTTCATAATAATAGACAGTATTTCTTTTAATACTCTTTGTTATTGTGAGCATAGAGGTGGGGCGTCATAGTTGTTATCAGAGCTTGGGGTTTATGGACATAATATAAAACATAACTTAGATTGAACATGTGTTACAACTATTTGTCGATGTTTTATGTGCTTTGAGTCAAAACTAAAGTTTTGAAATTATGATGAAATTTTTTTAATAGCTTTTTTAAAAAATAAAAGTGAAATTGTACTTTGATGATTCGATTGATTTGTGTTCTGTTATCAGAGTGCGTAGCGGAAACAGTGAGACTGCTTCGCTGAGTACAGCTGATAATTATTTTGATTTAAAAATCAAAATATGAAAATGAATTTCATTCATTATGCTGTTTAACCAGTGGTTTTGATTTGTTGAAAATTTATACTGGTTTTCTTTAATACTAATCGCATGCTGATTAGATTTTTGCTATTTTAAATTATCTTCATTGAAGATATATTTGAGTAATTTCTTTGTTTATTTAGTAGTGTGCGTGCAAACATGAGTTTCACGTTAATACACTAATTTTACGTTGAACCGATGCTTGGTTATGAAACGTATTTTGTTGTCGTTATTTTTTATAACAGGATTTTCACACTAGTGCTACGTTTTGAAGTACGGTGTTTTGTTGACATTTTAATGAATGAAAATTCACTGATATTATATTTTGATGCAAATTATTTAGATGAGAATTTGACGTTTAAAAATTACTGTCGCTTTGACGTCAGTATCAGTCATATTTTAAAGTGGATTTTCAAGCGGTTATCCCGCAATGCTGATTTTGAGATCGTTTCTACGGTGTTTTGAGAAGTACAATTTTCTTATTGAAATTGTCACTAATGTTGCTGTTTTATCATGGATTTGCAAATTGTTTTAAAAATAAAAATTTGTTTTTCAAAATTTTATAGTTTGCACTTTCAAAAGAATGAGGAAGCGATTTAAACGATTCAGCAAAATCGAGGACTATGAACCCTTTCTTTTACTGATTCGCTTAATTCCGGACTTGTTCGTTTGAGAATGTAAATTATTACTTTTATAAAATAAATAAAATTGTATTCAGAATTTTTACAGTTGCGTTTTCAAAAGAATGAGAAAGTGATTTAAATGTTTCAGCAAAATCAAGGATTATGACCCCTTTCTTTTACTGATTCGCTTAATTCCGGACTTGTCCGTTTGAGAATGTGAAATGTTATTTTTGGAATACACAATTTTACACGTTCAAGAAAACGATGAAGAGAATCAAACGATTTAGTAAAACACGTGGTATGGGACATGTGCGTTTGCTATTTCGGTTAATTTCAGAATCGTTAATTGAATATATGATGATTTTCGTGTGCTTTCGAGCCACTATGAGGACCTTCGGGTCATATGATGGACCTTCGGGTCAAATACCAGTACCAGACCTTCGGGTCATATGTTGGACCTTCGGGTCATATGATGGGCGCCAAAATTATGATGGGTACTTGGTAGGCTTCGGCCATATGAGATGCACGTGCGGCGTAGCTAAAACTCGCCATCTGATGGGATCGATCCAACCTTTTATGTTGATTTTCTAGAGTATCTTAATTGATTTCTAGATATTTGTTGAATCTAATTATCTGCAGGTAATTAGATATTTGATGTTATGAGTTCTGATTATCGTTTTTAATAATCGGATATTTGTTGTTTCTGATTATCGCTTGTGATAATTAGATATTTGATGTTATGAGTTCTGATTATCGTTTTTGATAATCGGATATTTGTTGTTTCTGATTATCGCTTGTGATAATTAGATATTTGATGTTATGGGTTCTGATTATCGTTTTTGATAATCGGATATTTGTTGTTTCTGATTATCGCTTGTGATAATTAGATATTTGATGTTATGAGTTCTGATTATCATTTTTGATAATCGAATATTTGTTGTTTCTGATTATCGCTTGTGATAATTAGATATTTGATGTTATGAGTTCTAATTATAGTTTTTGATAATTAGATATTTGTTGATTTGATTATCGCTTGTGATAATTAAATATTTGTTGATATGAGTTCTAATTATCTTTGTTGATAATTAGATATTTATTGATTTGATTATCGTTTTTGATAATCGAATATTTGTTGATATGAGTTCTGATTATCGTTTTTGATAATCGGATATTTGTTGATTTGATTATCGTTTTTGTTAATCCAATATTTATTGATTTGATTATCGTTTTTGATAATCGAATATTTGTTGTTTTGATTATCGTTTTTGATAATCGAATAATTGTTGATTTGTTGATTTGATTATCGTTTTTGATAATCGAATATTTGTTGATTTGATTATCGTTTTTGATAATCGAATATTTGTTGATTTGATTATCGTTTTTGATAATCGAATATTTGTTGATTTGATTATCGTTTCTGATAATTGAATATTTGTTGATTTGAGATTTAATTATCGTTTTTGATAATTGAATATTTGATTGATTTGAAATTTGATTATCGCCTGAGATAATCAAATATCTGTTGATTTGACATTTGATAATCGACTGAGATTATCAAATATTTGTTGATTTGAGATTTGATGTTTCTGATTACCGTTTTGGTAACTAGATAATTGCGGTTTTGCGATTTGTGATTTGTGTTTTCTAATTTTCTCTGTTGATAATTAGATTTTGCTGCCTTCTAATTATCGTATCGATAATTAGATATTGCTGTTTTGTGATTTCTGTATTCTAATTATCTTATTGATAATTGAATATTGCTGATAATTGCATTTATCCAGTTTAGTTGTTTCCTGATTATCTAATTGATAGTTAAATTTTGTTGAGAAATTTGAATTTCTTTGATTGAAATTAAAAGATTTCTTTGGCATTTGAATTCTCTATCTTTATTTTTCTAGCTTAACCAGTTTATGTTAGAAAAATAATTGTTATTGACGACCTTAATTATGAAAATTGCGGGGACGCAATTTTTATAAGGAGGGGAGTCTGTAACAACCCGGAATTTCGCTGTTATTTTATTATCGTCGTTAGACGATTAATATTGTTGTCAATTGCTAATTTGAGTTTTTAATCTGTTGGAATTCTATTGAAAATGGGTTAGTGGTTATGCGGGCTTAAAATTTAATTGGCCTATTTCTTTTAATTTGGTGTCGTGATAATAATGTATACCGATCCCCTTATTCATTTTATTCGTAACCCTAAAACCCAAAACCTAAGCTTACGAAAAAAAAATGGCGTGCTCGTTCCCCTCTCTTCAAATTAGGGTTTCGGGTTTTTCGTCGAGTGGTTCTTTGATTTCCAAGGCTTCGACTTTTATTGCTTAGATCTGGTGAGTTGCTCCTCGAGATGGCTTGCCGATCGATCGATTATGCTCTTCAGTGAAAGGTGAGTAATTTATACTTACTCACATCTAATTCGAGTAGTTTAATTCGTCTGCTCATTTTATTTTTTTTGTCTCGGCTTCGTCCTGATTTTAGCGATGTTGATTTTTGTAACTTGATATTCTCGGCATTGATTTTGGACTTGGTCAATTGTGATTTTTGGTTTGAGTATGTTGTCTTGATTTCGTGAATTTCTAGCATCACCGATCATTTGGACTTAGATTTTGTGGCCTTTATGTACTTCGGCTCTGGCTGCCTTTGTGTTAATCCCTGAGCATTTTCGATCTTGTCCTGTTCTTTGTTGTAAGGTTGAATCACTGTCATTTGTTTTCAAGCATGATACTTGCACTGTTTCATGTGTGCTCTATATCATTTGATGTCGGTCGAGTTTAACTGAATTCTGGTATGTTTCATTAGGACCTCCTGTTCATGTTTAATGTGGAACTAGTTCGGGTGGTTACTGGCACTTTGTAGCTTCCTTACCTGTACATGTATCTCTGGTTTTGTATGTGTATATCATCTTTGGAGTCTTTGTGGTCATTTGATCTTGTAGTGGGTACTCGGTTGAACTTCGAGCATGTTGTTTCAAATTAGTTCATTCATGATGCATTTTCCATTCACTGTAACCGGTACTTGTGCACTGGGCTTGGCATCTGATTCCATTGGTTATCTTCATTTGATTTATTTTTGTCTCTGGTTCCAGTATGTTTATTCGAATTTGAGACAACCCTCCACCCCATTGTACTGTTGCATATATGTATGTCACATACTTATACTGTTGCACCACTGTTGACATCTTCACTTGACACTTATGAACTTGATTTTGTCTCGGCGTAGGCTGCTTACTTCACATTCAAATTTTGTAGTCTGGTCGTCATGTATGTTGTCATGGCCCTCACTGCACCCTCTGACCTGTTTCTCTATCATGTGTAATATACATATGCACAGGTTTTATTTGTTCTTGCACTCCTATGTGTTTTGTCCCAGCTTGTAGCTGTATATGCATATTGAGTTGCCTTGATTTTTGTACTTGAGTATTGCCTCAGCTTTACTTGAGCTTGTATCTTTGATTGGGTTGAACTTGCAGTCAAGTTGTAGTTCCAGGGTTCATTTTGCCTCGACTTTGGTTGTAGCATATATATCACTTGAATTTCATGACCAGTCTGCACTTACATTGCCTCTGACCTTTTGGCATACAACCATCATTTCATGTTGTTCCTTACAGTACCATATTGCCACTGTATATATTCATGCTGCCTGTTCCTTTTTGTCATTGTCCTTGTGGGTTCAGACCTGTAGCACACTTGTGCCATTCCTTGGTGCAGTTGCATATATTTGTTATTTTCATTTCATAGTTGCTGCCTCGACCTTTCGCACTATATCTATTGAGGCAGTGCCACTGAAAACTGAACCGAATCTGATTCTCGTAGTTGTTTGGTTCGGTTTTAATTGACTTTCAAAACTTTTTTGGGTATTGAGCTGCTTCATTTTTATATACTTGGCTTTTGTTGCATTGTGATCTTGTGGTGGCTGTAGTTTTTGTTGCAGTTGCCCTTGTATTCATTTATGTTGTTGCTCTTCTTGGCTTGCATCGCATTGATGCAATTGGATT
This sequence comes from Allium cepa, assembly GCA_030765085.1. Lineage (NCBI taxonomy): Eukaryota > Viridiplantae > Streptophyta > Magnoliopsida > Asparagales > Amaryllidaceae > Allium > Allium cepa. The sequence goes on along the minus strand of CM060945.1, from coordinate 941,948,498 downwards.
TGTTTTTCTAATAAAATTGAGTTGAATCCGTATTTCGGGTTTGACCTTGTGCTCGATTGTGAGCTTTTATTGAGCTTTTGTGTATTTCATCGCTGTATTGGCGAGGCAGTGCACGCGTGCGTGCACTGCAGCTAATGTAGAATCTGACATTTTAAATTAACTATTTCAATTGATGAAATTGCTTCGTGTTTCTAATTCAATATTTTGATATTGTATTCTGATTTGGTTTGATTTGATCATTTTGATGCTGTCTAATTATCTATTTGATAATTAGATTCTGAGTTTCTAATTATTTATTTAATAATTAGATTTTGTTGTTAATTGACATTTAGGCAATTCTGATGTTTTCTAAAATTATCTTCATTGATATTCTTTTATTTATCTTTGTTGATGATTTAAAATCTGCGGATTTGTTGTTTAACACTATTACGTGTTATATTTACCGTTATCTGATTCTCTTCTAGAAGAGTTGGGTAGACGGAATTTATTGTGACTGTCATCTATTCATATTTAATTATTATTGCTCCTGTGCACTAATAACTGAGTTTGAATTAGACTGACCCGTGTATTATTTTCTTTTGAATTTAATACTCGGGTCAGACCGAGTATTTACAGGTTGTTGATATCTTACTTCGGGCTGCTGCTAGAGTTATGAAGTCTTTATATATCTTTTGGTGTAGTCGTCGTCCTTTATAGTAGTTAGTGTATGTGTATAGGATGTTGTATGTTCATGTATATTATTCACGATAATGTACTTGTATATGTAACTTCCAGAGTCGACAGTTGTAGTTGTATCATATATATTGTATCACATGTATATCAACTGACATCAGTTATATATATATGAGACTTTCTGTTATATTTGTGTTTCGCACTTATTTATTTGTGTTATTATTATATATATTGTCCTAAACTATTATAAACCATCGTAGTTCGTTTTATACTAGAATTGGGTATGTCGATGGGAGTAAACAAATACGAGATGAAAAATAAAAATATATACCACTCATATCGAGATAACCAATACTAGTGTAAGGCCTAACTACGGATGGCCGCTCCTATCCAGCCTTATTCTTCATAATAATAGACAGTATTTCTTTTAATACTCTTTGTTATTGTGAGCATAGAGGTGGGGCGTCACAACTTCCCTTAGATGTTCCCAATGGAAGTTGTGGGTTGCGGAATTATGGATCTTAAGGCTAACCAAACACTAGAGGGGTGAAAAGTGTTTCTAACTTTTGTAAATATTTTTAAATTTCTTTTAAGTTTAATGTTGGATCACATATTTCCAACACATAATCATATCAAAAATCAACCATATATGCAATCATAGATCAAAACAAAGCAATAAAGTAATGTAGAGAGTTAGAGAGATGACACCAGGGATTTATACTGGTTCGGATGTCTCCTACATCCAGTATCGTACAATACCTTGTATAGATTTCTTTTGAAATGCCAATCTTTAAATGGACAGAAAGAAAACCCTATTACTATCTCGATTCTGAGGCTACGAGACACCCCCTTTAGATTTTTCGGGCTCAAGGTATACCCACTTGATTTGGACGGACGGGCAACAAGCACACCCACTCAGATTTGTGGACTATCAAGAACAACTAACTGATTTGAATGGGCTATAATCACAACCAAGCAAACGCAAATAGAGTTTGACAGTTTTTTCAAAGATTAATTTTTCTAACTTTGGATATAATGGATCCTATAGCCTCTTTGATAGCACTTTGATCTTTGATTTGAGAGAAAGATGATTCCAAAATAGTAAAAATGTAATATTGAATCATTACATAAAAGTTTGAATTGGTTCTATTTGATTTTGAAGAGAATTTGATTTAATTTCAATAGACTTTTCAATAGAGTAAGAGGGGAGAAGAAAATAAGATAATAATTGCCAAAAAAATTGTTTAATTGCCAAAAAATTTGTTTGAAACCTTTTATATATAATGTATAAACAGATGCGTCCTCGCGAAGAGTTGCAATGAATAGACATTTTGATTCAAATTTGAGAAACCAATTTGCGGCATGTATGTCGATAATACTCCTATACATATGTCGATATATGTTTGTTTATTTTGAAAACTCTTTTATTTTAAACATTTTGAAGGTACTTTATTATGTAAATATTTTGTTACTTTGTAAAATAAACAAAACATGGTTTATAAACATTCTAAACATTGAAAAACTTTTATAAAATATTTTAAATATATTTTGAAAATATATTTTTTGAAAATATAAAAGATAACAAAATAAGAAAAGGAGATCAAAGATTGCTAACGGGGACTTTAACAATATTATATGACTCTATACCCTATACTATAGTCTTGAGGTCTTCATATCTTGGTCTTTATACTCATGATCTTCATGTCCATTTCTTGAGTCTTTATACTGTATAGTCTTAAATTCAATACCTATGTACTATCTTGCACTACATACTGTATAACTTCGCAAAACATCAGTATCTATATTTTATATGAATTCATACTGTTTTTATTAAGGTTGTTATCATCAAAATCAATAACCGAGGTATTAATACTCTCCCTCTTTTTGATGATGATAACCACTAATATCCTGTATATAAAATATGATATAACTCTCGAAGAGTCAGATAAATCCCTCTGAATATATGCATATGTATATTTTATATTTTTCACCTCCTTTGTCATTATCAAAAAATCGATGAAAAGGTAAAAAAATCCATATAAAATAAATACTTAGAAACTATTGACTTAAAATCAACAACTAAGTTAAAATGATATATATGATTATGATGGATGATGATTATATTATATACTTAGAAGCAATGCACTATTTCATGCTAAGCATGATGATTATACATAAGATAACACAACTTATTTTTATTAAACTAAATTTTATACATCATTCAATCATTCAATCATTCAAAACTTACATATCCAAATGTCAAATAATCCAAACCTATCGAATTCAATCCAAATATACACACTAAATCAATCAATTCAAATTCTATACAAACACATACACATCCAAACCATCTAATAACTAGATGTTCCATGGAACTTCAACCCGACCGTTGGACCCCAAAGGTTGGATCTTCTTTAATGCATCCAATCTTCATTATCCTTGTTAATAATGCACTCTAGGTTGTCGGAGGGTTCGTCTTTGATTAAAGAAGAAATCATTCATCGAATTGCATGAAAATTATTTATTGTTTCTTAATTATATGCATTTGACTTAACTCTAAATGCCTTTGATTTCTTAGGATAAAAGAGAGAATATCCTTGAAATATTGAAGAGTTTGTTAAATAATTTCACATATTTTTTTATGTGAAGAAGACATATTTGTAAAAAGATGTTTGGGAATGAAAAGAGAGTATAGAATAAAATGATGAATGAGTTTTTTTGGAAGAAATTGGCTTATATATGAGTGGAAAGTTGTTTGGAATAATTGAGTAGGTGGTAATTATTTAATTTTGAATTTTAAATTTTTTTGCCAACTAGTCGCTATATGTCGACATACAGGGTTAATGTATATCGACATACATGTCATAAATTGCAAAAATTATATTTTTGTTATAGTTTTTGTTTGTAAACATATACCATTATATTTTTATAACTTCCAAAGACTAGTAAACAATATATGAGATAAATAAATATATTTAGAATTGAAGGGTACATGGATTTCAAAGATTAATAAACGAAATTACACAAAAACAACATGAACTTAAACTAAAAGCACACAATACAAAGCTATATATCATAAGAAAACTATTAGATAGACTTAGAAAGATGAAGAAGATGATGATAAAGAACGCCAAGTTTGCGAATGATTTTTTGAAAGTATTTGTCCTCTTTTTGGAAAGAGAGGTGAACTTTTTACTGAAATATTGCTTAAGCTTTTTTTGGTTTTTAAGAGGATTTTCATGATTCCTTAGGATATCTCTGTTGGAGGGTTGGGATGGTTTGTGAAAACTTTCTAAAGAAATATCCAACTTCCTCCTCCTCCTCTTCTCCTTCCACTTCCATCTCGTCACCTTCTTCTTATTGGATCTCTTATTCTTCTTCATATGTCAACTTTTTTTCTTTTTCGAGAAGTGTCTCATACGGTTCAAAAAATGGTGGAATGTGCATAAGAGAGATGTTGGCCTTGTCAAAAAAATTTCAAGGAATAGACTTTTCTCCTCTTAAATCAACACCAAAATATATGAAAAATCTAATCAGATACACACACTGATAGAGGGTGTTTTCCTGGCAAGAAATATTATTTTGAACAAAGTCATATAAAATGACTTGTGACCAATTAATGTTATGGGGACCATAAATGCGAAAAGATTTTTAAAAACTTTTTGAGCAGGGCTACTGAAATTACCTTCCCTTAGAGTGATATTTTGTTTTAAAATGAGACTCATAAGTCTCGATTTTGGTCAAAGATTTTTGTGTTTAAAATTAAATTCTTCATACTTTCGAAAATATCATGAAAAAAATCACGATTTTATTCATCAATTTGAAAAGTGGAGAGGTCAATTCCACTTGACTTGCAATCAAGAATATTATCCAAAAGTTCACAATTTAAATAATTTGAGTACCGTTAACACTACTCCAAATTTGTCCCTCTTTTCCTTGAATTTTTTTTCATTTAAACTCGCATAAAACATTTTGATCAAATCTGGAAAAAACATAATCATTTTAATAAGAGTCAATTAAACAAAGAGTTTCATTTTCAAAAAAAAAAGATCTTGTAAATCATAAGTGGAGAAATCTTAAAATTGAACAAATCTTCCAGGAGAAACTTTTTCGAAAGTGGTATAGTCTGTATAGGTTTCAATGGAAACTTTCTCATTAAAGAGAAATCGTATTGTTCTTTTAAAAAGCCTTATGATTTAAGGATTTTGACTAGAGGAAGCAATTTTTGAGCTTTTGAGGAGATAAGATAATGAAGAGATAATCAAAATTTGAAATAAAGTGAGTGAATGAATGGAGAGTGATAGATTTAATTAATAGAGACCGAAGAATCATGTTCTCTGTTCAAAATATGCCTTTTCAAAAAATGAGAGAAAGAGCAAAAGAAAGGGAAATTTGAAATTTGAATTTATATTTCAATTCTCGGTTTTCTGGCATGTATGTCGACATATGACCTAAGGGTATGTGAGCATATAGGCCAATAATTTTGAAAATAAAACAAGGTAATATTTTCCTATATTTATACACTTATATACTTATATTCATCCAATATTAATATTAATTTATATGTTATTCCTTAAAAACACAATCAACCAAAAAAATGATATAAATATTATTTGATAAAAGGTACCATTTTTGCTTCCTTTTGTTGATTAGTTTTAACTAGTTAGTTATTGCCATGAAACACATATTCACATTTTTAGTATCTAGTTCATTGTCGCTGGAGGAAGCGTATGAATCATCCAAAGTTGTTATATAAGCCCTTTTCTTTTATTGGATGAATCATTAACTGGTAAGATCTTTGATTTTTTGGGATGTAGGCAGTCTCTTTGAAAATGACCGAATTAATCACAGTTGAAGCATCTAGTTGTAGTTCTAGTACCAGAGATGGTGTTTTCAAGTTTTCGAAAATTGTTCATTTTCGAATTTTCTAAAATTTTTGGTCATGAAGGTAATTTCTTCATCATTGTTATCGTCGGAATCTTGATAATCTTTTATTACATTAAAGGCAATTGATTTCTTTTCAGTTGCCTTACTTTTCCTTCTTCCCTACAATTGTGCCTCATAGGACATTAAATTGCCTATTAACTCTTTAATTTTCGGGTTACTAATACATTGGCCTCTTCTATCGCTTGTGTCTTTTGATCCCACTCTAAAGAGAGTAAATTGAGGATATTTCTAACTTTGTCTTCTTTCGAATTTTTTTACCTAATGCAATTAATGAATGCACTATATATATAAATCTATAGTACATGTTAGAAATAAATTTATTTGGATTCATTTTAAATAATTGAAACTAGTTACTTAGCAGGGAAATTTTTAATCTATTTCTCATTACTAGTTCCCTCAAGTGTAAGTTGCAGTATTCTCATAAATTCATATGTAAACTTCCCAATAAAGACCTTACTAAATTCATTTTTATTTGGTAAACAAAACAAAATATTCATATCTTTAGAATTATTATGTGCATGTGCCTTTTGGTCAACAGTCCATTATGCAAAGTTAGTCTTAGGTTCAATGTACTCATTTTTTGTAACATTAATCAAAACCATTAGACTGCAAAATTTCCGTTTTACATGACCAATATGTGTAGTTATAGCCATTAAGAATGGGGGTCTATTAGTAGATTGCCTTCAACAAAAGTGTTAACAAATTTACCAACAATGTTGCTAGCCATTAAAATTTTCAAAAATCAAATTATGAATTTTTGACAACCAGGTGCTTTGATACAAAGTGTGGGTTGCGGAATTATGGATTTTAAGGCTAATTAAACACTAGAAAGGGTTGACATTGTTTTCTAGTTTTTGTAAATATTTTTAAATTTCTTCTAAGTTCAATATTGAATCATAGATTTTCAACATAGAATTATATCAACAATCAACCACAGATGCAATTAGAGATAAAAATAAAGCAATAAAGTAAAGTAGAGAGTTATAGAGATGACACTAGGGATTTTACACTAGTTCATATTTCTTCTACATTCAGTCCCGTACAAATCGCCTATACAAATTTCTTTTCAAATGCCAATCTTTAAATGGGCTAATGGTAAACCCAATTATGTTCTAAATTTTGAGGATATGAGACATACCCATCAGATTTTTTGAGCTCAGGTTATAACCACTTGATTTGGATGGGCTATAAGCACACCCACTTGGATTTTGGGCTACCAAGCCCAACTAATTGATCTAAACTGATTACAATCACACGCAAGCGAATGCAAATAGAGTTTGATGTTTTTTCCAAAGATAATTTCTTGAGCTTTGGATACAATAGATCCTACAGCCTCTTGGGTAGAACTTTGATCATTGATTTGAAAGAGAGAGAGAGAGAGAGAGAGAGTTGATTCCAAAATAGTAAGAAAGTAATATTGAATCAATACACAAAAGTATGAAATAATACTATTTTATTTTGAAGAGAATTTGATATAATTTCACAGGAGTTTTCAAGAGAGTAAGAGGAGGGAAGAAAATAAGATTATAACTACCAAAAATTTCATTTGAAACCTCTTCTATATAGTGTATAAACAGATGTGTCTGTCCGCAAAGAGTTGTAACGAACAGACACTTCAATTTAAAATTAGAAAAACTGATTTACGGCATGTATGTCGATATACCTCCTATACATATGTTGACATATGTGTGTTTATTTTGAAAAATATTTTCTTTTTAAACATTTTGAAGGTACTATATTTTGTAAAATATTTTGATACTTTGTAAAATAAATTAAACACGGTTTATAAACATTCTAAACTTTGAAAAACATTTATAAAATATTTTTAAAGATATTTTGAAAATATTTTTTTAAATATAAAATATAAGAAAATAAGGAAAAGATATCAAAAATTGCTACTAGGGACTTTAAGAATACTCTATGACCCTATACTCTATACTATAGTCTTGAGATCTTCATATCTTGGACATTATACTCATGAATCTTCATGTCCATTTCTTGAGTCTTTATACTGTACATTCTTCGATTCGATATTTATGTAATATCCTGCACTGTACACTATATACCTTAGCAAAACATTAGTATCCATATTTTAAATGAATGTGTATTGTTGTTATTAAGGTTGTTATCATCAAAATAATTAATTGGGGTATTAAGAAAAGCGAGAACAAATATCAATGGATTTTGTAGATGACTTACCTAGGAGTGGAAGGGGAAATGAGAGTATTTGGATCATGATTGACTGTTTGAAAAAATGGGCACATTACATTCTAACATGGAGTGTGCGGACATCAGATTCATTGGCTACCTTATATGTTAGAGAAGTGGTTAGGTTGCACAGTGTTCTAGTGAGCATATTAAGCGATTGGGATCAACTTTTATCAAAGAGTTTTGAAGGAGTCTTTGTGATCTTATGGAGACTGCCCTACACCATTCTCACCTAATATAACTAAATAGTGCACAGTTGCCGTGCCTTGACCAATGTATGATGATTATCAAGGGTTGAAAGAGAAGAAATCCCAATCGCAGAATATATCGTATATCTCACAACATATGGAATTAAATATAATATACATCACAGATATAAAACAGAAGAGATAGTAATAACTAAGTGATCCAAATATTAAAATTATAGATCCACAAAGTTATATAACAATATAGTAGAGTTTATACAAAGTAGAAATAAACTCGAATAACTATTACATAATAGTAGCAAACACTGCCAAGGCTCCATAGTGTTACACGGTGGAAAAATCTTAACACCCATATATAATACGAGAAGCTCCATCCTACTTGTCCTCTGCACTACACTGCGTACACCTAGACCTATAATCTAGTCTACTCATTTAAGAGTGCCAAAAATAACAAAAAGCAAAGCATAAAACTTTGAGTCAGACAATAGTCTAGTGTGAGCGATAAATGGATCTCAAAATGCCATGCAAGTGAATATAGTAAGGAACAAGGGTATAAAAACTATACTTGACCAGTTCCTACAACCAAAGAGTTTGCACATAACAAGTATAATATGATACCCTACTACATCATAAAGGCATACTACAAACTAAGTGCAATGGCGGGTGTCCAGGTATCCCTATCCCTAATACCTATCTCAAGCAACATCACTAGAGTGATAAACAATGGAAGTAGACAATCAAAGAAAACATAGCATCTATCAAACAATCCTCACTATCACTCGATGTGCTTTAGATATATGATAACTCGTATGACCTTTCACATGCTGGAGATTTATGGAAATCCTGGTTTTCAATGCCCTCGTCTTTAGTCCAAGGCTGATACCAGACTTATACCTCAGTCTAGGGTATACGGATCTATTCAAATGATCCAGAGTAGCATTTTAAAGTGCCCATGAGCACACTCATAATACCCCTACTTTCGAGTACATCAAAAAACACTCTGAGTATCAACGATCTCTTAGCATGGGTATTCGAGCTATTTCCTTGCTCCAACTAGTTTCCATTATCCTCGAGGAACCGTTCCCTATTCGTTATTTCCACGATAGAACCATTCAACATTCTATCCACTAGTTACCCTTCCAAGAACCCACCTTTTGTGGGAAACTATCTCCACAACTCCTTTCAACAACGAGCCACCGTCCTTAGAACCCAACTACATTCCTTTTTCAAGCCATGAAGCAATGTCATATTGGGTTGATTTCTGCCAACCATAAGACGACTCGTCGCTAGAGCTTTCTACTGATTGGATTTTGGTGCGACTTGAAACATAAGCTTTCCCTATGTTTCAAAGCCTATCCTCCAACTTTCATCTAATTCCAACTCTTTTGGCCGACTAGAAACCACTCGTCACCAAAGCTTCTACCGATCGAATTTTGATATGGCTTGAAACATATGCTTCTCCTATACTTTAGAGCCCATCCTCCAAGTTTCATCCAATTTCAAAAATTTTTGCCGACCAAAAACTACTCATTGCCATCCACTAGACTAATAGTCTCCAAAGCATGTACCGACCAAATTTTGATGCGTCCTAAAACATAAGCTACCCTTATGCTCCAAATCCCATCCTCCAAGTTTCATACAATTCCTATTATTTTTGCCGAAAAAACCACACATTGCCATCTATTGGACCATTCATCCCTAGAGCTTCTATTGACCACATTTTGATGCGACATTAAACATACGCTTTCCCAATGCTCCAGAGCTCATCCTCTAAGTTTCATTCAATTCCGACTATTTTTGCCGACCAAAAACCACTCGTTACCAACCATTAGACCACTCATTTCCAGAGCTTCTATCGACTAGATTTTGATGTGAATTGAAATTCAATCTTGATCTAAAGCCTATCCACCAAGTTTCATCACTTTCCAACTATTTATGGCAACTAAAAACCACTCGTCGTCAACCACTGGACCATCGTTGTTGACCGCTTTTACTGGTCAAAATTTGATGCAAATTAATCCGTGAGCTCTACTTATGTTCTAAATCCCTCCTTCAAATTTCATTTGATGTGGAGTTGTTTTTGCCTTTGTTTTACCCAATTTGACAACCTTTTTTCTACTTATCTAAAATCATTAGCAAATCATATCAAAGGATAACATACAAACATGCATATTACCCATAAACATTCATGAAGGTATAATTAAAGTTAGAAAATAATTTTAACTGAAATCATGTTAAAAACATCAAATTTTACTATATGAACATGCATAATGCAGTGAGCGTTTAAAACCACTTGCCAAATACCAAAATTACCAACTTCTGATCCAAACCCAAATTGGGATAGTAAGCGCAATGTTTCCAATAACCAAAATGTTGAATCTATGAACTCTCTTCACTAATTTTCCCTCTAGCAATGGATTTAGCTAGTTTTAAACAAGAAAAGCTGAATCTTTTAAAAGTAAAGATGATAAATAAAGGTTTTGAGATGTTTTAGGGAAGTGAAAAGTGATTCATACATCCTGTAACATCCCCCTTAGGCTCCAACCTCGAATTGGGCTAATAGGCTTGGGATTGGGCCCGTCTAATTACCCTAATATCCATCTAGCATCCTTTAAAACTTAAAACGAAAATATCTCTCAATACTAAATCTATTTTACTATTACAACCACTCTGCATAATGAGACACCATCACTCTTAAGTGGTGGAAGTGGTTTTAGACCATAACTCGGCTCATTTCAAAAGTTCTAATTCATATAAGATTTTCTGGGTCAAAATGGTGACATAGAAATTCGATAAAAACCGTAGGTGAGGAAAATTTCATTAAGAGTCATTTCTCAAAAATTTAGAGTCATATGACCTCATATGAAAACAATAAAAATATTTTACGATCCTTCGATGCGTAAAATAGGGATCATTACACTATCTGCTCTTTAGGGATTTTCCTCCGATAAAGAACTCTAACTCTCGATGTTTCCTATCAGTGTAGCTCTTCTGCCTACCTTGAGCGACTTTGATTCATTGTAGAATGATTTCAAACTTCTCCCAGGTTTCACTAACCCTATTAGCACATGTATCAATTTCTTGCTTGCTTCCTACCAACATGAAGGAGCATTATACGGTTAGCCATAAAATGTTTCGTACAGTGCCATATCAATATTAGACTGATAGATATAGTTGTATGTAAACTCCACCAAATGAAAGTGATTGTCCCATGAGCCTCCAGAATTGAGTATACCAATTCGTAGGAGATCCTCCAATATATGATTCACCCTCTCAATCTACCTATCAGTTTGTCGGTGATAAGATGTAGTGATATATGATTCAGTCCTCAACTCCTCTTGTACGCTCTTTCAAAGCCCACTAGTGAATAAAGGGTCTCAATCACTCCAATTCTCATTGGCACACTACGAAATCATACAAACCATTTCACATACAATCTGCGCAGTTTAGATGTCGTTCTGCTAGACTTAACATGTATGAATCGAGCACTCTTCATCAACCTATCGATTATGACTCAAATGCTATTATATCCTGCTTTGGTCCTTGGAAATCCATTTATAAAATCCACCACTACTTGCTCTTATTTCCACTTGGGAACTTCAAGTTGTTGTAACAACCCTCCAATTGGCTTCTTCTAGTTTGCCTTCACTAATTGGTTATTCATATGCTTTGAGTTGAATGTCCTGATGTCCTTCTTCGTCCCTTTCCAATAATATGTCTACTTCATATCATGTACATTTTATTACCACCATGATGTATAATCAATATCAAATGATGGAACTCCCATTGTACCTCATCCCTTAATCCGTATACATGGGAACAAACAACCTTGCATCCTTATGGAGCCAACCATCTTGGCCAAGCCTGTATTGCTTCATATCATATTACTCTACTCTTTCTTTAATCTTTGTTATGATCTCCACTAGTCTAGCATCTTGCTTTTGACTAGTACCAATCCTCCCAATCAAAGTTGGTCCAGTGGTCAGACTCGTCAACATCTCAGGCTCTAGCTCAGAATGAAGCCTAAATTCATAACCAACAATAACCACAAGCTGCATCTACTCAAGGAACATCGCTACCAAATTGGTATCCTTATGCTCAAAGCATTGGCGACCGCATTTCCTTTACCGGAAGTATAAGAAATGCCGAAGTCGTAGGAGGCCAAGTATTTCAACCACTGCTGCCTGCAAAGGTTAAGATCTATCTAGGAGAAGAGGTACTTCAAGGACTTGTGATCCACAAATAGCTCAAAACTCTCTTCTAATAGGTAGTTCCTTCAAATATTCAAAGAAAACACTGTCGCTGCCAACTTCGAATCATTAGATGAGTACTTAATATCAATCGATTTTAGCTGTCGACTAGCATAGTTGACAACCTTACCTTTTGCAATAGTACCACTCCCATTCTAGCACCACAAGCATCGATGTATACCATCATCTCATCATTCCCGCTCGGAATAGTCAACAAAGATGCACTCATCAATTTCTCTTTCAAACTCACAAACGCTCATTCACGCCATGTGTCCCAACTAAAAGTATGATTTTTCTTTGTCAAATTAGTCAACGGTGTCACTACCTTGGAGAAGTCCTTGATAAAATGTCAATAATATCCTGCTATCCTAAGGAAACTCTTTGTTTCTATAGCATTCGTAGGTTGAGTGCAATCCTAAATAGCTGCCACCTTTGCTAGATCTATAGTAATTCCTTGCAATGAAATGACATAACTCAAGAATCTCACCTCCCTCCTCTAGAAGTGACACTTCAAAAACTTTGCCTTCAATATATGCTTCATCGACATCTCAAGCACAATCCACAAATGTGTCTTAGGTTCCTCCTTTGTCTTAGAATAGATCATAATATCATCCATGAACAAAAGCACAAACTTATTTTGCCGATCCCTGAAGACACGGTTCATAAGGTCATAAAAATATGTCATTGCATTGGTTAGCCCGAACAACATAACCAACCACTGTAGAAACCATACCACATACAAAACATAGTGATCGACACACTCTGATTTGCTACTCTCAGTTGGTGGAACTCCATCGTTGGATCTAATGAGAGAACACCATTGCACCATGGAGCTGATCGAAAACGACATCAATACACGGGAGTGGATGCTTTTTCTTCCTTGTCACCATATTCAGCTTACGGTAATCTACACACAACCTTAGAGAGCCATCCGCTTTGGTGGAAACTACATGTGCACCCCACTTAGATATGCTCCTATGAATGAACGCTCGCTTAAACATGTCATTTGTTGCACCTCCAACTACTTTTTCTCTTTTGGTGTCATACATTTCAAAAGCATAACTATCGGCCTGACATCCTTTACTAAATCTATGCAGAACTTAATCTCTCAATATGGCCGTAATCTGGTCATCTCGTCAAACACATCTAGGTACTCTCTTACGATAGGCATAGATGATAGGTCATCATATGGAGCCTCAAACAAATATAGAAAGCTAACCATAAACTTATCCTCTGGCAAGCAACCAATCACTACCGTCTACCCCTTCACAGCTCTAATCGTCACCAACACCTTCTCGCAATCCACCACTACCGCATACTTACTCAACCAGTCCATTTCTAAGATAATCCTGAGTGTAACCAACTTCAAAGCAAAGTAATCACAAACAAAAGAGCATCCATAACTCGATAAGACCAAGCCACGGTAAACCACACATGCTAGTGGAGCCTCCAATAGGGTTAGTCACAAATAAAGGTCGGCCAACTATTTCAGGTTTCAATCCCAATCTATCTACTAGGTCACTAGATTTGGAGGAGTGTAATGCTTGAGTATCGAACAAAATGCATTTAGGAACATCATGAATGGAAAGCATGCCTTGAATAACATGGCCTTTCCCTTCTCTTACGCCGAGGGAGCACTCGACGAAGTTGGAACAACATTTAATGCATAGGCCTTCAGAAATTACTTTTGTTGTGCTGGTTTTGGGCAATTCTTCTACATATATCCAAATTCGCAGCAGTTATAGCACTTCTTTTGATCAGCTTTGCAACTTATAATCAAACGATCTTTGTCTCCACAACTGTAACAGACTGGATGCTGCTTAGCCTTCTTCTGGGCATTCTTTCCCTGAAACTGCTTCCTCTTTCCATTCCATTTCTTCTTCCTTCCACTACCTTAATGCCGTATTGGCTCTTTCTTTACCAAAACAGTTGTTTGGAAATGGGGAACGAATTCTCCTGGGGAAGAGCTTTTTGACAAGTCTTTCTAATGGCTCATCGATGTAACTCACCAATGTTGCCCCTAGATATTCGTCCAAACCCATAAGAAATTTCACATTTTTCCTTAATGGAATGTCAATGAAGGACATCCTGTACTTCAACAGAGTGTTGAACTTGGCTGCATACTAGACAGACATGTCCCCTTATTTCATATCGGTAAATATTCTAAATAATGCTGACTTATGAGCGGTCGAGATAAACTTCTCCTTGAATCTAGTTATGAACCGGTCCTAAGTAAATTAGTAATTAGGTGTTGGAATCTTAATTGTATTCTTCCAGTTTGAGGCTCTCTCTTGAAGCTGACAGGAAGCCAACCTTCTTCTTATGGCATCATCAAGCTCCAGGTCATCAAAAACTCTTTTGTGAGTGTCCAACCACTTCTGCTCTTCCATTGCAGATTATGTCCCTTGGAATGGTTTACTATCAAGACTGGCAAAATCCTTATTCATCTTTGCAAAATTAGATCTGGGTTTTTTCATTAGTATACCATCACCAACAACAACATTCAAAGCGACCTCTTGGGCATTTTGCAACATGTTTGTCATCATCGTATTGAAAAATAGCCTGCAAGTCTAGGTTAGCAACCCCCGAACCCGCTCCATCTTCAGCTGTAGAGGTGGTGCTCCTTGTAGTGTTTCTTGTATGCTTGTTCATTCTTGATTTGTAACAAGAATGATCAATCTCTCAGAAAGATAACTACATTGGTGGTACTCATGCATGCAATGCGAGTTATGCTATATAATATATACTATTATATAGCTTTAAAAATTAAAATATATTACAAGTACGCTCTCTCGTATATACTCTAGATCTACTATAGGGTCATAACTCCTTCCCTATCTCTACTAGATCATGTTATCAACTTAGGTCAACTATAAAACCTATGCTCAATTACCAAATATGACGACGGTCCTACACTACCAGCACCTAGTATAACTAAATAGTGCATCGTTGTCGTGCTCGTTCAATGTATAACGATCATTAAGGGTTGAAAGAGAAGAAAAACCAATCATAAAACATGTCGTACATATCACAGCGCATGGAATAAAATAAAATATACATTATAGATATAAAATATGTGACATAGTAATAACTAAATGATCCAAATATCAGAGTACATATCTACAGAGTTATATGACAATATAGTAGAGTTTATACAAAACAAAAATAAACTCAAATGACTATCTCATAATAGTAGAAAACGTTGCCAAGGCTTAATAAAGTTGCATAATGGAATAAGCATAATATCCATATATAATGCAAGAAGCTCCATTCTGCTCGTCTTTGCACTACACTACGTACATCTAGACCTGCTATATAGTCTAATCATTTAGGTGTTACTCGAGATAGGAAGAAGCAAAGGAAAAAACATATTCACACTCACACATGAATAGGAATAAAAACTATTCATCCCTTACAAAGAAAAATACAAGATCCTATCCTTATGCATATATATATATATATATATATATATATATATATATATATATATATAACACCACTCACCTTAAATATTTTCCATATACAAGAAAATCAAAATATACAATTTTATTATATGCTTCATACTTCACGCAACCATAATCTGGCCATAAGTAAAAAAGCATAGGGGAGATGTCGTTTTTACGATGTAAACACTAAAGACTGCGAAAGTTCGTGTGTTGGTTTATAGCTGTCGTGTTGGTGTAAGTCAGCAGGCTCAACTATGGTTCGAAGCTTAGGACAAAATCACAGAAGGAGGAGTAGGTGGTCGTGATCCTCTCGAAGAGTGGTCAAACTTCGTGGCAGTAACATGCAAGTTTTGAGGTCCAGTCGAGTTGACGAGGTAGTGGCCATTAGAGGCGAAGTAGGTGATGTAATTGGGATCGGATTTTGATGTTGGTAATGATGGTGGTTGTCTTGGTTCACCCGATGGCGTTGGGAGGCAGCTATGGTCAAAATAGGGTTTTGTTCGTTGGATTTTGGGTTCGGTTTTGGTATTCGCAAGCGGTGATGGATATGACCGAGATGGTCAAAATGCTTGCCGAAGATGAGGCAGTAGGCGGCAATTGTGGTGGCGGCGGCATGGGTTGGAGGTGGTAGTGGCTCATTTTAAATCCGATTAACTCATGGATTTTTATATTAGACTCGTATTGATGAATACAACATTTTGATATAATTTTTTAATAGTTAGGATGAAGAATAAATTTATGATAAAATAATAGTGGTTGAATATTATTATGTTATTTTAAACAGTAACATGGTTAAATTAATTATACTTCATTGATGACATTTACTTGGACAAATAAAACACCGTTCTATAATAGATTACTGATGACATCTGTCTAGAAGAATAAATCTCCATTCTGCTATTATATTAATTTGGACATTTATCCATATGCCAGTTAATTAATACGTGAATTAATTAATATTGGATAAGCAATGGATTAGCTTGTGATTGTTAATTGTTGATATTATTTACATATATGCTTATTATATAAATACTCGTGATATGATATGGAAAGTGAATTAAGAATAAATGGCCGCTTGTTTAATTTCCGTAAACATCGCTAAGCGTCTTTTTGAATTTGAAAAGTTACAGAAGTAAATTAGCTTAGATTTTATAATGGTTTGAGGTTAAGTGTTTACTAAATTGTAAATGATTTCAATTATTTTATTAATTATGTTTAAGTTAATTAATTATTTTATTAATTATGTTTAAGTTAATTAATTTTTTATTAATAATGATTAATTTATTAATTATTTTACGAATGATGTTTTAAAGTTAATTAATTGCTTTTATAAATGATGTTTTAAAGTTAATTAATTATTATTATTAATGATGTTCTAAAGTTAGTTAATTAATTATTTATGATGTATAAAAGTAATAAATTAATTTAATAAAGGTGTTTATAAATAATAAATTGTTTTGTAGAAGGAATTTTACTTGATAAAAAGGATTTATTAAAGGAGATATATAAATGATATATTTTGTAAAGGAAATTTCCAAATGGTATTTTATAAGAGAGATTTATAAATGGTATTTTATACATAAAAGGGAGAATTATAAATAGCAATTTATAGTTAAAAGAATGAATTTATAAGTGATATTTTTAAATATAATGAAGATTTATGGCAAATATCTAAGATTTATAAAAATAAGTTAGGATTTATAAACAGATTTTTATAAAGAAGTGTAATTAGAGAGATTTATAAAGTTTTATAAATAGAAAGGAGTTTTGTAATTAGTTTGGAGATTTTGGAGATTTATAAAAGGATTTGTAAATATAAAATAGGTTCATAAAAAGGAATTTTATAAAGGAATAAGATCTGATTTTGATAAATAATCATTCTTAATTATGGTTGTATGGAAGCATTCTTTCCATACTTAACACCAAAGGAAAAGTGGTTAGGTTTAAAGAAAGTAATGTTTTAAAGGATATATTTTGGCCCACTTAAATATGATTTTGGAAAAGAGGAATTCTTCCTTAAGTTTTGTTAATATATTTATACCGTTGAGAGAAATATATGGATATATTTTCTAAGTATCAATATATTTATACTAGTGAGATAAGCATATGAATGTTTTTTAAGTATTGCAAGGAGTATAAGGAGTTTGTGAAAATATCTTTTGTGAAGGTATTTTGAATCAAATAAATAAAAAGAGATTTCATTAACGAATGGTTATTTAATAGTGGCTTAGTGGACCTTATATGGAATTAAATCTATATTTGATTATTTGTTTCTTTGATAGTTAAATAACTTACTATCAAATCTTGGCCAAAATATAACTTTGGAATTATCTAAGAGAAACACGGTGGTTTTATGACACAGTTATCTTCGATTTAGTTATACCGTGCATATAAATCTTGTTCTGTTCTCCTAGGACAAATGATAAAGATTTGCTTAAACAATCAGGAGATGATTTCCACTCTTATACATTGTCAGATCATTGCCATAAAACCGAAATTGAGTTTACCAGAACTATCGATTTGGTTTTGGAATGACGGTGAGGGAGGAAGTGTACTTATATGAGATGACTCGTAACTGTAACCACTCTAAAACCATATACATGTTCGACGCTTTAGAAGAGGTTCGAGACTGGTTTGAGATGATGTAATCGAAGACAAAATTCTTTAAAGTGCAAGGGCTACTTGTTGTAGTCCTAAGGGTGATTCCAAAATGAATGTAATAGAAGTAGTACCTTTGGTTTATTCATATCCTGAACAACTTATATGTATGAGTGCTGCATTACATTGTGCTAGGAGGGCAGTGTTAGTTTTCCAAGTTGGATTTGCTAAGAAAGGAAAAAGGTAATCGTTACCTCATAAGCCTCAAAACCTAGTAATGACAAAATAATGGGATATACGGAAAAACTATGTGGTTCTCTCCATTTAAGCTTCATTCCTTGATCTAGAATCGGTAATCATGGATTTGGTATGCATGCACATGGTATGAGTGGGGTCATGGCCTAGTGCAAATGTTTTGCAGCCTTAGTGCCTGGGGAATGAAGAAATCTAGTATGCCATGTTCAAGGGACAATTGACTCTGCGTTGGTAGAGGGTTCATGTGAGGCGCTCGGTATATTTTGTAGAGTTGTACTGTGGTAGGAGGTACCCCAGTAGCCTTGTCATTGTCGGAAATCCAATCTCCACCACATACCCTTGCGGACTCAGTTGTGTACCTAATATGCTGGAATGTTATTAATATAACCATTTCGGCTATGATTTAATATTTATTTTAAACCTTAGACATTATTATAATATCATTTAATTTTCTAATAAAATGATATGGTTATCACAAGGTAAAGACCTATCCGTGTTTATGTGCGGTATGATCTTTCGAGGTACTTTTATTTTTGAAAGGGTTTTATAATATTAAAAAGAATCCATATAATTGTGTTTCTCATGCTGGTTTTACCATACTTATATGGGAGTTAGTTTCTTATAATGCTTAGGTCAGCCCGAGCATATGTCCAAATTTAGTGATGGATGCTTTGGAGCTTCAAGTGAGGAGCTAGATGCCTCCAAGACATATTTCCGCTGCAGTTGCTACACTGTATTTATCAGCATTTGTAAGGACGGTCTATTATTGGTGTCCAGGCTAATGATAGGTTATTTACTCTAATTTTAGTATGTATAAAAATCTTTTCTTTTGTATAGATCATTTTTATATTATATATTATTCATCACGATATAGGATTCTATTCGGTCTTTTTTCTTTCACCCCGGCAATTTGTCTTTTCGGCACTCGAATGCTCGACGTGTGAATATCGACTTTTGAGGGTTGAAAAGGCAGGTTGTTACAGCGTGGTATCAGAGATTTGGTTGAACGAACATGTAGGCTTTAGCGGGTTAAACTCATTGGAGATTGGGTAAGTGACACCCTAGAATGAGTTTGATTGTATTATATATAAGAATGCGTATTTGTTAGTGCGATAAAAAAATTTATATTGTGTTAATTGATCTATTTAGTCATTAATGAAATCTTGTTGATGCACTTGATCAACATTATAGATATAGGTTTCTAAACACTTAAACATGACAAATTGACTCAATATCATTCTAAAATTGGTAAAAGAAATAATTTTACCAAGAATTATATTTTATATATAAAGGAATCATTTCTAATAATTAATAGAGATTGTTTAATAATATTCACTTATTATCATTTGTTGTTTGTGCTCGGCCAGTTTATGAGAAGTTTTACTTTTTACTACATGGGTGGTTAGAAAGAAATTGTGGGAACATTAAATAAGAACACCTTTCAGTTTCACACTTTGACTATAAGGCATTCGATGATAATGTTGGATTAAAATTTTATTTTAATAAAAGTTGTTTCTTTTAATCTAAACATAGACAAAAATATGCGAAATGGTTTTATATAAGAAGTGAAATTATATAAACATGGTTTATAACTAAAAGGATTTAAAATGATAATTTGAGAACTTGAATCCCAGTGTTTTTGAATTATTCAAAATTTCTTTTCAAAGTTTTGGGGAAAAATAATAATAGTATTATTGAAAGGTATTTGTGTACAGAAATGTTTTCAAAGGGATTTTAAAAGAGATAGAAAGCATTTAACTCAATTATGTCATTGGAAAATAATTTTTGTAAGAACTACAACACCACCGGCATTTGTTTTCGAGTTTCTAAGTAGGGAAATGCTACCATAGTAATTTTCCATAAAGTTGTTTTGGAAAAATAACTCCTGATTTAATAAATCTAAAAGTATGATTTGATATACTAAAGTTATAATTATATATTGTTATTTCAAATTGAGTTGAAATAAAACCCGGGTATTTAGTTCTTAAGTTTTCAATCAAGTTATTATATGGACATATGTATCCTATGAATTAGGATAGTTTGGTTTATGCATCTCATTTTGACATGTTGTCTGGTAGCATTCGTTTTTTAAAATGAAAAGGAATAATCAGCGATTTTGGACAGTTGAAAACTTCCAAATTAAATTGGAACTTGAAGCTAATTGTGTGTGAAAACATAAAAGTAGAGTTTTATAACTCTAGAATGGCAAGATAATAAGGTAAAACACGTTTTTAAATTTGTTGAACATCTTGGTTAATTTTAAAAAAAAATCTGATATTGCATATATACTCTTAGGGTATAATGGGTATTATACAAGTTTTAAATTTAAGTTGAGTTTTATGAAATGATTTCACAAATAATTTTGGAAGTAAAAAAAGAATTTATATAAATAAGAACCAATATGAATAAGTACATGAGTTTTACATAGATCGTTTGTTCTCATGGTTCTTGATCTGAGATTCGGGTACATGACTTTAAGGTGATTCACACAGGTCCAAGTATGGGTTTATCACTCGATTCTTAATAGTGAACACTTGGTAAGGGTTCTTGATATAATATTGATGTTTTCTATATAGTGTAAGGCTATGTATGGAGAATAAAGGTTTCTAATCATGGAGCCTAATTTGAGTCTGCACTGAGGAAGTTGGGAGAGAAAATACTAGTTTGGAAGAAAAGTTCATGTATTCTAGTAAGTGATTGAATCAGGTATTGCGTATGGATGGTTTATATATATCGTACAGGCTTATGAAAAATGTTAAGTATATATTTGGGCTTATCGTTTTCTAGGTTCGATAGTGATGAAATTTCAAGGATGAAATTCCTTTAAGGGTGGAAGAATTTAATGACCCGGAATTTTTAACGTTTCAAATAGAAATATTGAATTTATTTAAGTATTAAAATTGGTTCTAATTCAATAAATAATAAGAAAATTAGTTTTTAATAAAATGACTTGATTTTTAATAAGTATTTTCAAATGAATTTATTGGATTTTTGCACAATTTTTAATTTAAGAAAATAGTTAAATTTTTGTTTAACGTATTCTATGGGAAACGATGCTATTTTAGAAATCTAACAGACTAAAAATAACTAAAAATAACTAAAAATAACTAGTATACCTTATTGTTGTTTTAGGATGATGTCGCATTGTTATGCACGACCATATTTTTATTTCTGTCATTTGTGGTCTATACGTGAACATAATATTGTGTAGTGGAGTATCGCGAATCATCTTATCAAAAAAATTCAAAATTAAATCAAAGAAAACTTTTGAATTAAGCCATTAATGGTGATTTGCATTTTGATGTGAGAGAATCTTGGATTTTTAGGTATACTTAACCTGGAAGTAACTAGATTTTGATTTGCCTTTAATTTGGCTTTTGGTGTGATGGGTTGCATTTCCTTTAAGTAATTTTGTTTATAAAAAGGGGATTTTCACTCAAAGGGATTCCTTGTGTAGGGTAATAAGTTTTAAGGACGATACTTTTAAAAAATAAGTTTTAAGGACAATTTACATCAAAAGGATAAACAAAGTTATAAAATTTAATTATACAAAAATAATGATAAATGAATATATCATTTTCCTGTATAACTTAAAAAGATAAATCATTTATTATTTTCTAGTAAATTGTCCTTAAAAATAATTATTCATAAGTGTTGTCCTTAAAATTTATTACCCTAGAATGAGAAGCCATTTGTAATTTCATACACCTAAAGACGACACTTAATACATCCACGGTATTCATGTGCCGATCATTTAAGTGTCCGAAAGATAGGTCATTATGAGTGAAAGAAAGAAAGAAAAAGAACGGAATCTCACAATACGTGACGAATAATATATAATATGAACAAGTCTTTAAAAAAAGAAATTATTTTTATTATACACATCGTCAGAATACATTAACCTATTATCAGCCTGGACAGTTATAACAGCTTTTCCTTAATATTGCTGATAGATACAAAAAAAAGAAAACAAAAGAAAATAGCAGAAGAAAATAAGGTATGTTAATACGTCTTGGAGAATTCAGCTCATCACTCGAAAGCTCCAAAGGATCTAGCTAAATATGGAAAATATGCTTGGGTCGGCCCAAGCATTATAAAAAAAATAACGCCCAGTTCAGTTTGGCAAAACCAGCATGAGAAAATCAAATCACAAGAAATTAATTTATTACAACTTGTAAAAAAAATTAACATCAAAGGTATCTTTTAAGACCATGCAGCACATAAACATGGATGGGTTTTTACCTTACGATAAACAAACATTTTATAAAAAATTCAATTATATTATGATAATGCCTAGAATACAAATACATATTAATAATAGCTGAAATTGTTACGTTATTCAATTCTAGCATGATAGGTATACAATCAAGTCCAAAGGAACTTATTGGAGAATAGATCCCAACTTTGAAAGGGTAAGGGTCTGCCCACCGAATCCGTACACCTCTAGATAAAATGTATAGGTGGCTACAACACGTTGCACCTTTGCTACTAAGAACCGGCCCAACCCTTACTAGATAGCACCGAATATGATCACCCCTTGGTTGCGATCAAACAACCATAATGGGCCCCGAAGCAAACACAGAGATATCGAGACTAGATCTTGGGATGATTATACCTTAATGGAAGCGACCCACATAGCCTTGTCATATGTCCCTGCTTTAGTCATTTTCCCGGTTGATGAGCCTTGAGGCTACGGTTACCTTTCTATATAGCAACCATCTTGGAATGCTAATACTGCCCTTCAGGTAGAAATGCAATGCTGGCATTCATCCATACAAGTTCATTCTAGTTTTGAATGAAACCGAAGGCACTACCTCTACTACATCCATTTTGGAATCACCATCGGGATTAGTAGCAAGTAGCCCTTCCACTTCAAACGCTCCATCTTTAATTCGAAATGTTGAGTAGGATCGAAGTGGTTTTTGGATAAAGCAAATCCGATCGCGGTGTCTTCAAAACAACATTCGATAGTTCAAGTAAACTCAACCCCTGTTCTTTTGGAAATAATCAGATAATATATAGGAGCAGGATCAGCCTCTAACCGTTTAAGTGGATGGATCTCCCTATCTTTTTTCCTAGAAGAAGAAAATGAGATTTATACACACAATATAGCATCATCGAACAGGACTATACCATATGACTCATGTGTTTCTCCTACATATTTTCAAAGTTATATTTTGATCCATATTTTATAGTCGGATATTTAACTATCAAATAACAAACAACAATAAATTCAGATATTTAATAATCCAAATCAACCACGAAGCCTCGAAATAAATCTTTCATTTATTAAAACTCTTTTCAAAAGTGTTTGCCGAAACATTCACATACTTATTTCATTGATCTAAGTATATTCATAAAACATTTGTGAAATATTTCTCATTTCCAAATCATATCAAAGGATCAAACAAAATGTTGTTTAAATTAGAGATAAAGACAACCTCAAACATATTCCTTTGGTGTTAAGTGTGGAATGTCCATACCACCATAATTAAAAGGTCGGTTAATGGAAATCCAATCTCACAACCTTTATAAATTTCCTTCTATAAATCCTCTTAATATCTCTTTTATTTATGAAACTTCTTTACTTAAATTCCAAACCCATTTACAAAACTCTTTATAAATAACCAAGTTAAATTTTACAAAACTCTTTTATAAATATTAAAACCATATATATATATATATATATATCTCTTTTTATATCTCCAAAATTATTTATAAAACTTCCTTTATAAATATCTAAAATCATCTATAAAACTTTCTAATAAATATTCCTTTTTTAGAACAAAAATCCTTTAATAAACTCATTTAATAAAGTCCTTTTGATAAACAAAACGGCTATTGAAAACATCCTTTATTAAAATCATTAGTCAACTTGAAACCATTATGAAATTATGAGTGACTTTAAAAATAAAAAAGAAGCTTGGTATCCGCAATGGTTATCTTTTAATTAAGTTTACTTTTCAAGTTATAACATGGCTATTTACATAACAAGCTAATATGTATAAGGAATCAGCCGACAATAAACAAATCAATATATGGGTAAAATATCCAAGTTACTATAATAACTGACGTGGATTTGTTCTGCTAAACACATGTCCAAATTATTTAATAGTAGAATGGGCTTTTATTCTGTTGAAATAGATGCCCACATAATATACTTGGGAAATTATGGTAGAACTATGACTTATTCTCCTAAACAGATGTCAAATACAAGTTGATTAGCAGAACATTGATTTATTCTGCTAACATATGTCCACACAATCAACAATCAATTTATAACAGAACATAAATTTATTCTTTTATCCTGTGTCCACAACAACTAAACAATTACACTACAGTAGAACATGGATTTATTCTGCTATTAGATGTCCGAACAATTCAATAAATCAACATTATAACTCATTCATAGTTATCTTTCTACTTAATGTGTCGACATTTGAATCCCTTGTGCTCAAAACTGTCCTTTGCAAAAGAATTCCGTTTTTAAATAAATTGATTCTTGGAAAATCGGAGGATTTAAAACTTAAACTCCCATTCAAAATAATTAATAATAAGTTAAACTCTTATTAAATAATAAGTAACCTTTATTAAATCTTAATTTGATTAAATAAATAAGTTAAGAAATAATTAAACCTTTAAATAAATGATTAAACATTAATTAATTGTTAAATAAATAATTAAAATCTAATTAATCCTTTATTAGTTACTAAATAGTCATTTAAACCATAATTATTAATTTAATATTAATTAATCTCAATTAAATAATCTTTAATTAAGTCATATATAATAAATTAAACCTTTAATAAATAATTTATAAATTAAAACCTTAATTTATTTAAAATTAAACACATGGTTAATAAATAATTAATAATTAACCCTATATTTAATTAGTAATTAGAAGTAAATCGTATACTTAACTTATAATTAATTAAAAATTAATCATACCAAATAATTGATTAACTAAAATTAATTTTATCCCTAAAAATGTAATTAATTACTAACTAATCTTCGCTTAATTAAAGTTAATACACCTTATTAACTCTTAATTAATTAATAATTATTGAAACTTAATTAATTAATTATTAATTATTAGGTCCTTAATTAACTTTTAAAACCATTATTATTAGGCTTGTAAAAATTTACAAATTAATTTTATGTATAAAACTTAAATTTGAAAATTCGGATTTTTAAAGTGAAACTACATCCAAAGCGACTATCGCTATGGGTGCCATAACTTGAAAATTTATTTTGCATATATAATAACCTTAAAAACTCTTACCTTTACTTTAACTTACTCTACTAACTTAGTAAGAAGTTCTGAAAACAAATGTAAAGGTTAGAAATTTATATTAGAAAACAAATTAAGCAAGCCACTTAACTCAAGTGATCTCCAAGTCACCTAACAAGTTCAAGTGTTAATTGTTTATAGCATTCACAAGTTGATGCATCCATAAACATATCACAATTCCAAAATTATAACCATAACAATACTTATTAGGTTTTGCTAACAAGTCTAAGCTAAAATTCAACCATACCACATATTTAATCACATACAAGCAAACTGCATATATCCAACAACATGACAATCCAACCAAACAACCAAAATATTGCATAACAAACAAAATAAAATATAAATTTAAAATCTTTCCAAAATATAAGAGGGTTTACTCACCAAATCGTTTTAGAAACTAGAAATAAACTTTAAACTTTTAAAGTTTGGAAACCACCAAAAATCAACTCGAAAACAGTCACTTATCCTAGGTTTTTGGACATGTTAAACTCAAAATTTGGGTAAGTGGTCAATAGAAATGTTTTAGAAAATTATTTCATCTACAATTTAAAAAAAGGAAACACTCAATTATGATTTACTTTGAAGAAGATATGATCGAAATAAAAATGATCATTTTCGGACTTGGATCTCCGAGTCCATAAACACTATGCAAATAAACGAGATTTTGGCATAGCTTGACCCAAAATTTGAAAAAGTGATCTATATAAAAGTTGTAGCCACAAAAATTAGACATGGTTTGAGAAAAATCTCCATTTGAGTAAGACAGGAGGAATTTATGATAGAAGGAAGAGAGAAAATTTTGAAGAAAGAAAGGGTTATTTATA
The DNA here is from genome assembly GCA_030765085.1 of Allium cepa. Taxonomy (NCBI): domain Eukaryota; kingdom Viridiplantae; phylum Streptophyta; class Magnoliopsida; order Asparagales; family Amaryllidaceae; genus Allium; species Allium cepa. Next base: position 941,921,798 of record CM060945.1, on the reverse strand, counting down.
AGAAATAGAAAAGGTAAATTTCTAAACTACCCTTAGGCCTTTACCCTCCACTACCTTGTGCCACCTCACCAAGATTTTCCCTCTCCTAACACTTCATGTTACAACATGTTAAAACATGTTTATACTTGATTGCTTTTTTTGTCTAAAGAAGCATCTAATATTATATGATATATTAACTTTTTTATAATAAAATCTTATCTGATGTATACATACATACATACATACACATATGCATTTACATATCAAAATATTTGTAGATGTATGTATGTGTGTATACCAAAGTGTCACGCTATTTTCGACAAATTTTATCAGCCGAAAGTCAAAAATTTGGAAAATGAATTCCAGTTACATTTTAGTTTTTCATCAAACTAATTATATATGTAAATAAATTTAAAGCTATTTTACCATCATTACCTATTATTAAAAAGAATTTTATTTTAATTATAAAATCCATTATTTGAATATTTAAAATTAATTAAATATTCCCAAATCAAAGAGTTAAAATTCCGGGTCGTTACACTTTCCTCCCTTAAAAGAATTTCGACCCCGAAATTTTACCAAAACCTACCCAGAACACAAAACAACTAGGAATACTATACATTAGGCCGTATAACGTACATAGATCATCCCTATACAAAATCTAATTTGATCACTCACTCGAATACATAGCTTTACTTTCAAAATATCATCGCTCACTCGATTCTCTAGTGCGGACTCCGATCAGGCTTCTTAATTAGAAATCTTCGTTCTCCTTACATAGCCATATACTATGACAGAAACTTTTGTTCTACATTAAGAACCCTCATCAAGTATTCACAATCAAAAATTGAATGATAAATCCTTATCCGGAATGGTGTGAAACACCTTAAGCCATGTACTCAATTCATGGATCGGGAATTATGTGAAAAAGAAAAATGATCTAAGTACAACGTACGTACTATTCTAAAGGTTCTTACTACCTAACTATTTTTACCCTCCCATAGTAATTATGAAAACATTTCATAACAATTCCAACTTAGGTTCAAACATTTTTAAATGATACAACTTATTTGTGAAACCTTTTTATAAAATCATTTTAACTTATTAACTTTGTATAATACTCTCCTACATCCTAAGAGTATATACCAAAACATCTGATTTTAAACGTTATTTATCTATTCTATTCAAATGTAGGCCCAAAATAATTTGGTCTTAAAACGGAATTGACTAATCCAACCTCTTTACCCAATTGGTCTGGTAAATAGCTAAGAAGAGTAGGATGCTGGTATCCAAACTCTGTTCTAGAGTCTACTTTTTTTAGACACCTCTAAGGTAAAGAATTTTATTAACCAGCCTAATAACATCAAATTATTCTTCACTTCCTAGATGTTAAACTCAGAAGAAATGTTTTAATAAAATAAGTTTATTAAACCATGATGTTATATTAATTTAAATTTTAACTTTATTGATTTATCCACTCTTTAATCAAAATACCTTATAATTTTTGAAACCTAGGAGCCAAATACCCGGGGTTTTTTTTCAAAAACTTTTTAAAACTTTACTTTGTTTTTTTAACCCTTAGAAAATGTACATATAGCTCGAGTAATACTAAAATGATATTAAGGAACTGGGCACTACCGAATAGTATCATAAACCCCCTTTACCGAAAAGGGTAATAATCAAGAGAAGTGCTTACTATCTAAGCACATCTCCTGCCCAATTTTAGTCACTTTCGAGTCACTCAAATTAGTTAGTTATAAAAATATTTCTTCTTTTTGAAACAATACTATATATATTTCCAACTAAATAGATTTTGACAAAATATTTATCCTCCACTTTCTTTGGATTCATTCAGATTTGAACTTGTTTCGATCGTACGATGACAAATAGAATAATTTACTAAGTGGACTACCACATTCACCCAAGCAAACATCTGATTGTCACTTAAAAGATTATTCTAATCATCACAAAATAAATTGAGACTCATTCCCCAAACCATCCAAAGAAAAATCTTACCCTTAAATTCTTTTTCAAAATATTTATACCTTAAAGTATTTTTAAGTAAAATTATTACTACTTCTCAAAGAATTATTTGAAAACTTAATCAAAGCCATCAGGATTTGTATTTCCTAAAAAGTCATTCTATTTCCAAAACATATTTTATAATTCTAATTTATAAAAATCAATACTTTTATAAAATCATCTGCAATATTTCTTTTAATAAACACCTTTTATTGATATTCAATTTTTAACCGAACATTATCATCGAATCCCTTATAATCAAACTGTGAAACTTAATTCACAAGGTGTTTGATTCAATGTTCCCATAACTCTATCAACCTAGCCTATACTTAAAAGGAAGGACTACTAATAGATTAGAAAATAGTCAATGCTAAAAAAATGGATGAGCATGGCTAATCGAATCCTATACGATAATAATTAAATATTATCAACTCCTACCAACAATCATATTACATATAATTATATTTTATTTTTGAAAATTACTCTTTTATATATAAAATATAATTTAGGTAAAATTATTTCATTTACCCATTTTAAACAATACTATGTTGATTTTCCTAGTTTAAGTGTTTGGAAACCCCTATCGACACCGCGGTGCCCCACGTCTCGACCAGAATTCATAAACCACTCAACCGATAAATCAACTAAATAGAAAACATTTTTATAGTAGTAGCAAATATGCATCCAATATATACAATCAAACTCATTCTAGGATCTCGCTCACCCTCTCTCAAATGAGTCAACCCCACCAAAGCCTAGGTATTCGCTCAACCTAAGCTCTAATACCACGTTCTAACCATCTGCCTTTCTTACACCTAAAGACGACACTAAATCCATCCATAGTATTCGTATGCCGATCATTTAAGTGTCCGAAAGGCAGGTCATAAGGGGTGAAAGAAAGAAAAAGAAAAAAAGGAATCTCATAATGCTGACGAGTAATATATAATATGAACAAGTCTTTACAAAAAGAAATTATTTTTACTATACCCATCATCAGAGTACATTAACCTATTATCAGCCTGGACAGTTAGAACATCCCGTCCTCACAATTGTTGATAGATACAAACAAAACCAGAGCAAAAGAAAATAGCAGAAGAAAATAAGATGCGTGAATATATCTTGGAGAATCCAGCTCCTCGCCTAAAAGCTCCATAAGATCCAGCTAAATCTGGAAAATATCCTCGAGCTGACTCAAGCATTATAAGAAAAATAGTGTCTGAACTAGTCTGGTAAAACTAGCGTGAGAAACTCAAATCACAAGAAATTAATTTATTATAACTTATAAAATATTTTAACATCAATGGAATCTTGTAAGACCACGCCACACGTAAACATGAACGAGTTTTTACCTTACGATAACTAAAACATTTTTAGAGAAAATCTAGTTATATTATGATAATGTCTAGAATACAAAGACATATTAATCATAATCAATGTTACATTATTAAATTCCAGCATATTAGGCATACAATCAAGTCCGAAAGCACTTCTTGGAGAATGGATTCCAACTATGAAAAGGTTAGGGTCTACCCACCGAATCGGTAAACCTCTAGATAAAATGTATGGAAGGTTACAACACGTTGCACCTCTGCTACTCAGAACTGGCCCTACCCATTACTGGATAGCACCGAATATGATCACTCCTTGGTTGCGATCAAACAACCATAATGGGTACAATGGATATATAGAGATATCGACACTAGATCCTGGGATGATCGTACCCTAATGGGAGCGGCCCACATAGCCCTACTGCATGTGCCTACTTAGTCATTTTCCCAGTTACTAATGCTAGAGGCTACGATTAACTTTTTACATAGCAACCATCTCAGAATGCTAACACTGCCGTTTAGGTAGAAATGCAATGCTAGCATTCATCCGTACAATTTCATTCTAGGTCTGAACGAAACCAAAGACACTACCACTACTACATTCATTTTGGAATCCCCTTAGGATTAGTAGCAACTAGCCTTGGCACTTTAAAATCTCCATCTTCAATTTGACATGTTTGAGTTGGATCGAAGTGGTTTTCGAATAAAGCAAATCTGATCTCGGTCTCTTTGAAACAACATTCAATAGTTTCAGTAAAATCAACCTTGGTTCTTTTAGAAATAATCAGACAATACATAGGAGTAGGGATCACCCCCTAACTGTTTAAGTGGACAGATCTCCCTATCATTTTTCCTAGGAGAACAAAACAAGATTTATACACACAATACAGCATCATCGAAGATGACTATGCCATATAACTCACATGTTTCTCCTAGATATTTCCAGAGTTATATTTTGGTCCATGTTTGATAGTCAGTTATTTAACTATCAAATAACAAACAACAACAAATTAAGAGATTTAATTACCCATAGCAACCACTAATCCTCAAACTAAATCTTTCATTTATTAAAACTCTTTTCGAAAGTGTTTATCAAAACATTCATATACTTATCTCATTGACATAAGTATATTCACAAAAAAAAATTGAAAGACTTCTCATTTCCAAATCATATCAAAGGATCAAACAAAATGTTCTTTAATTAGAGATAAATACAACCTCAAACAATATTTGTAACGAGACGAATTTTGCCCGCTCGAAAATCGACATCCATACTTTACACCGTACTTGAATGCCGTAGATTCGACCGTTCAAATCCGATTCGCCAGAGCTTATAACAACATTAAGTAAACAACACAGCGGAATAAAAGAGTAATACATTGATATACAGCTTTGATACAATATCTGATACAACAGATGATCCAATAGATATCAATATACATCAGAGATATGATACAATAAAAATAGCAGCGGAAAAGAAAAATAGATGACATCTAGCAGCGGAACAATATAACTCTAATATAGTCTTCAAAAGAGAACTCCGAGAACTGCAACTCCATCTCCAAGAACCAATCCATCAATAGCTCGAACTCCCAATAACGATGCACCAAGACAAGTAAGACTGGTGTGATCCAAATACTGAACTAACTCTAGATAATCTACTATACCTGACTATCTGAAAAACCCAAACTCTAGACTGCTCGTGTAGAAAATAATGAGCACCCAGAGTTTAGGAAAGAAACAATAAACTCCGGATCAGTCATGGGACTGGTGTGAGCAACAAAAACAGTTTATCTTTAAAAACAAACAACGAAATATTTAAAAATCAATTCGCAATGCTTTTAAAAATGAGACTACCATAAGGCCTCCCGCACACACACACAATGCAAACGCAGAATCGAAGGAGATTTCTCCTTATGACAGTCAAAGATGCTTGATACGCATTAAAAAGAACATTTTGATATTATTACTAGTGCATAGTGTAGAGAAAATCATTTCGAAAATAAAGATATAAATCTTAGCTAGCATAGACATTTTGAACTATGCCTACTATATCTACCATCCAAACAGTGGGGCGCCACCATAAGTGAATGATAGGTTCTACAACTAATACTGTACAAGATCGTATTGTTTCTTTGGATTTCCAACGAATGGTCAGGCCAAGGAACTTCCCATTGCCACATGAGAACGCCTTTGGAAGGACGTCCCCGAGAACCAAACCGGATCTCTGCCAACACAAGGCCGGGTTACCCCTAACTGGGTAACTACTGACATGAGTATGCCATCCCCCGGTCCTTTGGGACCTTTAACCGAGCGCTCGTCACCATCATCACACAATCATAAATAAAGTGTTTCCACATGAGTAAGTATCTGGGCTGCATACCATGATACCACCCTTTTCCAGAAGGAAATGCACACACCCTAAAGGGAGCTACCCCTCATAACCTTGCTGCATCTTTCCTGTTTTGATCATTCCGAGGTGTGAGGCTCGACGAAGTCACGTCCACAAAGACACACTTTATACAAAAGTCGTGCTTTGGGTCAACAAATGATCATAGAAATGATCACAAAGATAAACGATCAAACAAATGATCCTATCTCAAATGATCAACACAATGATCATTTCACAGCAACACTCAGCATATCACATTACCAAATTGGGAATATATCGCTGATAACCTTCAACTACATAACCTCTGAGCTCGTACGTCTCAGAGAAGGGTGTTAAGCTAAGAGAATAAATTCTCCGCCACCAAGAGAAATATATTTGAAAGAAATCAGCTTTATATCTCAATTTGTAATGTCAGACATACTATCCATACAAGTCAGTTCTGGGCTCGAACAGAACCGAAGGCACTTACAAAGAAGTCCTTGCAATCTGGATATTCACTAATCACGTTCGGACTTTCCATCACATATGGAGTCTCTATACCGGGGACCAGTCGATGCAAAGACATTCGACGAGTTGTCCTTTCGCTTTCAAAAAATATCCGGTCTTCAACACCGGTCTTCAAATGCTATCTATAACGACATATCACATATTCGGAATGGGATATATGACACAAAGGTCCTCTCCCGGCTAAACTGAACAGTGAGCGCAGTATTTCAAAAACATATGGATATTGGGATTTCAATTAAGTCACAACTTAAAACCCAAAAACTTTCCTTTTCAAATGGTTTAAACCAATTACCATTTCAAATCTTTATATTACAAAAAGATTTATTTCACAAAGATCAATTTATAGACTTTAAAATAATTTCCATTCCAATTGGATTAACTCCTTAAATCTTTAAATCAAAGATTTAACTCATAGCTTTCAAAATTTGATTAACTTGTTGAATCTTTAAATCAAAGATTCAACTTATAGCTTTTAAATCGTTTTCATAACTTGGAAATTTTATTCATTTTCAAACTTGAAATTCTTTTTAACACAAATTGAACGTTCATTTCTCATGTGAAAGCTTTTATTGTTTGAAAACAAACAGTTTTCGTTTTAGAAAAATCCAATTATATTTACCCGAGTTAAAGCCCTTGAATTCTATTCACATCCCAAATCAATACTTTTAACTGGTCTAACATTTTTAATCCCTAGTTTTAAATCATAGAATTCAATTTTAAATCCTGAATTTAAGTTCAAATAAAATTATTCAACTTCATATTTTATCGAGTTATTCAAAATAAATTTCATCTATGAAATTCCATTTCAAAAGCTTTTCACTTTAAACCCAATCCATTTCCAAAACATTTGAATTCAAATATTCAACTTTTAAAAATCATTTCAAAATCTATGACTTAATTGATTTCCTCGTGAAATCCATCTTTGTGTGTGTATAAGTGTGGTCTATGGGTTTAACACAATAGTGCAACATTATTCAATCATCACAGATCAAACACAGAAATATAGTTGATAAGCGATATAAGCTATAACGCTTATCGTCTAATCATAGATTTACATGTAATATACGAATGTAAATAAATGAATAAAATACACAGCTCAATCCACAGAACAAAATATCACAGATCAGGTAGGACAATCAATTCAAGGCATTTCATACAATATAATCATTCATAAGTAAGTCAAGTATTCAATAGTCATTTATAAGCAGGATTAATTAAATCGTTTTTAAATCCTAATCAATTCAATTTATTTCCAAGTAAATTTATTACTTATGAATTAATTATCCAATCCTGATTTATTAATTCCAAATCATTTGATGTAAATTAATTTATCAAACACTTTAATTTATTAAATCATTCTTAACCAATCATATTAATTAAATCAACCTTTAAACCAATTTTCATAATTAATTAATGATTTTAAGAAATTATCTTGGATTAAATCATTATTAATCATTTCTAATTAATATAATTTATTAATTTATAAATTAAATAAATCATTTTTTTACCTTATTAATTAAATCATTTTATTACCTAAAGTATCTCTAAGCTAATTAATTTCTTTATTAAGGATTTCATTAATCATTTAAGTGTATTTTAAACATTACCCTTTAAATTTAAATTCAAATTAATTTAAAAATACACTTAATCATTCAGATTATTTAGAACAATTTAAATTCAAAAACTTCTTTTATTCCAAAACTAAGATTCAAATTTAGATTTTATTCCAGATTTCAAAATTTGACTCAACTTGTCAAAGTTCATTCTTTACAAATCAAAATCCCTTTTTAATTCAAATTCCTTTAAAATATTTTAAAAGTTTGAACAAGTTAAGAATTTATTTACTCACAAACTAAGTTTCAACTAAACTGGAATTTATAGTTAACTTTTGTTTTAACTCAATTTGATTAATTTAAACTTGGCTTTAAAAAATTTAAAAATTAACTTTTTTTTTTACTTTAAATAGGTACAGGTTTTGAATCCTGTGCAAACATTTCAACCCTAGCCTCCCCTGTTTCTGCTTCGAGACAAACACCTATCATCTTCGAGTTCAGACCCGAGCTCTTTCCCATTTTCCCCAAGTCTCTCCCCTGTTATTCACGCAACCTTCTTCTCCTTCTTTTTTTCTACTAATTTTAAACTATCTACCCTAGTACAAACCCAGGTGACAACCAAAGCGACTCCTTCTTTTACTCCAGTATACACTCGAGGACTTAATCACCAAGAACACCAAGTTGTGCACGAGATCACCGTGCACCTGCACCGGACCACGACCAACTTCTGGCGATCCTCACTAGCTCCGGCAAGTCACAATCGATCACACCCTCGACCCAGATCGACCCAAAACCCCAAACATTCCCTCCATCGAATTCGAGCATACCTGGAACCACACGACCAAAACAGCGACCAGAAAAAAATGTCTCGTCGCCGCGCCTCCGACCACCAGCATCGTCGCACCTCCGCCCCAACCTTCGTCTACGTCCCAAGCGCATTCTCTCCAAGTCCGGCCCCACTCGATGCAATGAGGCGTGAGAACGAACCCCAAAACTTCGACGTCGGTTTCACATGCCTTAAACCCTACTTTCGATTCGAGCTACAAATTTTCGCATTAGAAAAATTTTCCAACATTTTTCCTATATCCACGAATCAATGATCTAGCTCCATAGCAAATTTCGGCATCAACAATTGATTAAATCAACAGAATTTTGTAAAAAGGTGATTTTTGTTCATCTGTAAACTGCTTCTTTATTTCTCAACTAAAAATTTTCATTTTTGTTTTGAAAATCAAGTTTAAGCTTTATCTTTTGATTCATATACCTGAATCTGTGAATCATAAAAATTAAAAATTTACTTATTTAAGTTTTCCCCTGTTGTTTTATTATTTCCAGAAGCCAAAACAAATTAGCTTAACTTAAACAAACTTTTAAACTTAAAACAAAGATACACAAACATATTTTGTTCGAACTTAAGTACTAATAAAGATTTAAATAAGAGTAAGTAAAGTTTGATTAGTGGTTGAGCCTGGGAACTAAAATCAGAGGGAAAGAATTCATATTAACTATTGCACACACCAGTACATATATATAAACACAGAGATTTTTAAAATGTGCTCACAGACATATTTTTTTATTTCAGAAATGAGCATGTAACCATATACTTGATATTTTCAATTAGTGATGTTACTCACCTTGCTTTTCCAGAAAAACAGATCCTCATTTTGTTTGAAACAGGCTTGAAGTTGCAAACTGAATCCTTCTTTGCTTGTCTGGATTTGTATTATTGTTTTAAGGTTGAACTTGTTTAAGTTTGAAATGATGTTCATTTTTGATTTTCCTCAGTGATGATGCTCGAACTAAAATGAGCAGAAGTTGATATATAGGAGGGAAGTTTACATGAGACATGCTTGTACAGGTTGATTATATTACTTAATAAAGTAGGCATGGTTGATATGCTTGCATTAAATGCACGAAGCATGTTGCATTAATTACTTACAACTTTATGCAGGCTATATTTTATTTCTTCATTTGACAAGGGTACATGACTATATGTTTTGTTTGCTTTGACTATGCTAATTTGATTTTGGCTGGAGATATTAGTGGCTTGCAGATTTGTTTATTAACTTGTATTTATATTTTGAATTTATATTTCTTTTTGCTTTGTTTTATCACTTTATATTTAAACTTTGTTTTGTCATTTCTTTTGTTCCGTTGTCTTATTTTTATTCCTCTTTTATTTTAACTTAAATTGTTTACTTTACTTTAATATTTATTGTTTTATATTAAATTTATAAATTTAAATTATTATTAACCATTAATTGTAATACTTATTATTATCAATTATTATTAAACCATTCATTTACAATTCATATCTAATGTATATACATATATATCTCTATATTTATTTTTAAAACCATTTATTTAAGATTTTATTTCAAATCCAATTTAAATATATATTCACATATATACAAATTGTCAAATCCATATGACTTTATATATTTTCTAGTCGAATCGGGGAAATTTGCTTCCATTTAAATCAATTTATCTTACAATTTTATTCAAAAATTCATTTAATTATCAATTTAAATTAAATTAAAATCTAGGGTCGTTACAATATTCCCTCGATGTTAAGTGTGGAACGAATGTGCACACCACTAGAATTAGGAAGTTCAGTTAAAGGAAATCCAATCTCAAGTCCTTTATAAATGTAGTTCTATAAATCCTCTTAATAAATCTCTTTTTTTATGAAACATCTTTACTTAAATTCCAAACTCATTTACAAAACTCTTTATATACCACCAAGTTAAATTTTACAAACTCTTTTATAAAAATCAAAACCATTTACATCTCTTTATAAATCTCCAAAATTATTTATAAAACTTCCTTTATAAATATCTAAAATCATCTGTAAAACTTTCTTATAAATATTCCTTATTTAAAACAAAACTCCTTTAATAGACTCTTTTAATAAAGTCCTTTTGATAACCAAATGATTATTTAAAACATCCTTTTTCAAAATCATTACTCAACTTGAAACCATTATTAAAAGTATGATTGACTTTAAAAATCAGAAAGAAGCTTAGTGTCTGCAATGGTTCTCTTTTAATTAAGTTTACTTTTCAAGCTATAGCAAGGGTATACATAAGAAAAAGATATGTATAAGGGAATCATCCAACAATAAACAATCAATATATAGGTAAAATGTCTAAGTTACTATAATAACAGATGGGATTTGGTTCTGCTAAACATATGTCCAAGTTATTTAATATTAGAATGGGTTTTTATTCATCTTAAATAGATATCCACATAATCTACTTGGGATATTATAGCAGAAATGTGATTTATTCTACTAAAATAATGTTGAATACAAGTTAAATAGCAGAATGGTTATTTATTCTACTAACATATGTCCACACAATCAACAATCAATTTATAACAGAACGGAAATTTATTCTGTTATCCTGTGTCCACAACAACTAAACAACTACACTATAGTAGACAGGGATTTATTCTGCTATTTTATGTCTAAACAATTCAATAAATCAACATTATAACTCATCCATAGTTATCTGTCTACTTAATGTATCGACATTTGAATTCGTTGTGCTCAAAACTATCCTTTGTAAAAGAATTCCTTTGTAAGTAAATTGATTTTTGGAAAAACAAAGGATTTAAAACTTAAACTCCCCTTCAAAATAATAAATTATAAGTTAAACTCTTATTAAATCATAATTAATCTTTATTAAATCTTAATTTAAATAAATAAATAAATTAAGAAATAATTAAAAAATGATTAAACAATAATTAATTATTAAATAAATAATTAAACACTAATTGATCCTTTATTAAATATTAAATGATCATTTAAACCTTAATTATTAATTTAATAGTAATTAAACTAAATTAAATAATCTTTAATTAAGTCTTAAATTGTTAACAACAAAACTTGTCAACATCCCCAATGCTTTGATAAGATAATTTTGTTTCAACATCACCATGTGTTGAGATGATTTTCGTTTTCAAAAGTGTAATTTTTTGGATAAAATGTCCTAATCAAGTTGATCTGGATGAAAAGAACAGTGAGTGGTCATACCTTTCGATCTTGATGAAAGGTTAATGGGGCCACATCAACCCTTCGACCAGGTTATTAAAATGCTCGATTGTCTAAGCTTCTGACCTTGTCGAAAGGTTATTAACATGACCACCCCAACCTTGTGTCTAAGTTGGTGTAGAAGGAAATAGCTCAACCTTTCGACATTGTCGAAAGGTTGTTAACTAGATCACTTCAACCTTTCATCTTGGTTGGGATGGAAGTAAGTTACCAAACCTTTCGACTTTGTTGAAAGGCGTGACAAGGCTATTCTAGCCTTTCGATTAGGTTGATATAATTCTCATTCATTTAGCTTCCAGAAATCGGTAATTTATTAAATTGCATCCCCCTTAGAGTTGAAAACAGTTACGGTTGATATCTACCACTTCCTTTTTAATCATGCTGAAAGGTAATATGTCAAACCTCTCGACATCATTGTAAGGAGATGCATAGCTCATTTGCCAACCCAAATTACTTTTAACACCTTTGATGTCCATTTTCATTCTATAGAATCAATTCGAAGGATTTACTAATAATTAAGGAAGTAGATTTCCTCGAATGGAGTCCATCATGAGCGGTTATAAGACATATAACCCAGGATTCCATTAGGAAGTAAACTTTTCGAGTAAGTCGAAAGGTTTTACTCCTTTTGAAGCAGTCCCAGTTTATATCTTTAACCCCATTACTCTTCCTTTATAAGATCAATTTAGTTATTCCCATATCTAAGCCTTCAACATATGCGATACGTCATCATCACTTTAACTAGCAACGTTAAGTATGGATTTCGGTGATGAAATATTTCAATGGGAAATGACTAAGTCGATCTTATACTTAGCATAGTTCAAAAGTTATTATGAGAAAAAGGTTGAAATCATGTGCAATTGATCATTAGTCCAGCTAATGATCTAATTGATTCTCCCCATTGCCAATATCCATTATGAATGAGCCATCTCTATTTTATCCATATCCAAAATGAGTTACAAAAAATTAGCTCTCTCCCTAATTCAATTTAGGTTTTTTACAAGTACAAATATCTCTATGAAAGTGGAAAAAAGGAGATGAATTCAATATCCAAAATTCGGCCTTCAAAACTGGACCCCTTGGGTCCTATTTATAGATGCAGGTGGCCCCCCTTTCTATTCCATGCTTTCGACTGAGTCTAAAAGTCCTCCTTTATTACCGCCTTAAAACTTTCGACTTCATCGAAAGGTTATGAACCCTTCGACTGTGTCAAAAAGTTATGAGTCACTTATGCTCCTTGGTTCATCCCTTTTCCTCCTTATCTTCGACTTTGTCGAAAGGTCTCCTCTCTGTATGCTGCTATGAACCTTTCGACATTATCGAATGGTTTACCTTCCGTATGCTTTTCTGAACCTTTTGACATTGTCGAATTGTTTGTCTTCAACTTGCTGTTCTGATCCTTTTGACATTGTCGAAAGGTTTTTCCTTCTTTTACCTTTATGGAGCTTTCGACTTTGTCGAATGGTTTGCTTTGTACATAACTTCATGAACCATTCGACCTCGACAAGAGGTTTATCCTTACTTATTGTTGTCGAGAGTTTTATTTTCCTTCAATGTTATCAAAGAGTTTTCCTTCATACCTTTGCTTTTGCTGACTTCTGAGTGTTTCTTTCTTCATAGAACCTTTCGACGCAGTCGAACGGTATTCTGGATGTGCTTTAACTAGTTCAAAGGCTTATTATGCTCTCGAAAAGGTCATCATGTAGCGCTTGCACTTGCTTTGATGTATTCATCCTAATCAAAAGGTATGAACTCCCTGGATACTAAGAAATGGAACCTTTCGACACCTTCGACTCCTTTGAAATGTTTAGTGTGTGGTTGAGAGGAAAACTATCGACTGTCAAAAAAGGGCTCTGGTGTTATCATTGCTTTCTCGTCTGTGTCGAAAGGTTAGTTGTGGTGGAAGGTCTTATTTGTTTTCATCTAGGTCGAAGGGCTTTACACTGTATCAGTGGTTGGATCTCCTAAACATCTTTTTAAGTCTTTTAAGATAACTTTGCCTATCTCTTCATTAAAACTTCGATCTTATTATCCCTCTTTCATATCTTTTAAGTTAATTTTATGGTTAACATTTTGCGCCCCCCTCCTCGTATGAAAGAGGCTTTTGTTATTTACGACAAAGTTTCCATACCTTTTTTTACTCTTCTTGATTTTGTCTTTCCTGATATGCCTCATTTTGGGTTTATGAACACCAACTTTCAGTTTTGGCATTGATAAGATCCGTTCAAGATTTTTGGTTGCCTATAACAAATTCAATTACATCATATCATCAATGAAATCTAACCTAGATTAGAGCACTAACTTGTGAAGTTTGGACATTGATATCGTGATTTTTAGAATCTAGATAGCGATATCCCAAGAATAGTTTTATATACGGTATTTCTAAACCCAAATTCATGTTTTTATGGCCAACTAAAGAAGAATTAGTAGTATGATTCCCATATTAAACTTTGAGTTCACATCAGGACATATATGAGTCAATTCTCTTTGCAATAAGAATCTTCGGCCCAGATTAGGGCACATACTTGTGTAAGCGGATGGTTATTAAAGTGGAAATCCCTTTCCCGTATTAGGGCGTATTTCGAATAAGCAGAAGCTCATGAAAATAGTCTTCATAATAGATGTTATTTACCCAGATTAGGGTCTATAGGAAAAATCTGATAATAATTCTGAAACTCAAGTACGAGTATTAAGAATTGTAAGAACCAACAATGTTATCATACCCTGATTTAGGCTTAGTAAAGATGGGATTGATAAAATCCCGAAACCTAGATTTGGGTATTAGATTTTGAAATTCATATATGAGAATCCCGAAGCCCAGATTCGGGCATTAATAGATGATGTTAAGAAAGTATCGAAACCCAAAATTCGGGTATTAATAGATGATGTTAAGTAAGTCCTGAAACCCTAATTCGAGTATTAATCAATGGAGATTCGTTTTACTCCTTTGGTTTAGTCCTTTTTGACATATAAGAACCCTTCAGGCTTTGCATAGAAATAATTTAATTATCTGCCTCTTGCTCTTGGACAACTTAGTCCATGATTGAGCATGCTTCTTCTCGAGCATGAACGTCATAGTTCGTGATTTGATGAGCCTCTTCGCGGGCTTGGACATTTTAGTCCATTATTGAATGTTCCTTTTCTCGGGCTTGGACACCTTAATCCATTGTTAGATGGGCCTCTTCTTGGGCCTGAACATCTTAGTCCATTATTGATTGAGCCTCACTTAGGCTTGGAAATCTTAGTCCTTTAGTTATTGGTCCTTTTCTTGGGCCTGGACATCATAGTCCATTATTGTCCAGTGCTCTTGGTTAGCTCATTTTTTAGGCTGGAAACAAGGACGTACCTAACCTTCCTCCAAAGATGCCCTACCCTGGCCCTTTTTTTGACGCTCACAGATGGTTTTCGATGCTCTACCCTGGCCCTTTTTTTGACGCTCACAAATGGTTTCGATGCTCTACCCTGGCCATCTCATGGCGCAGATCGAAGCTTACTCCGTCCTCCCTCCAGGAGGTGCCTTAACCTGGACTTAACATGATGCGGATAAGGGATTGTTCGGTGTTTTAACCAAGCCATCTTATTGTACGGATAAAGGCTCACTCCGTCTTCCTTCCAAGAGGTGTTCCGCCCTGGCCATCCCGGCACGGACAAAGGCTTTTCTACCATCTTAGGTAGACTACCATCTTAGGTAGTATCCAAATATGAGGAGCATTTTGATTCCAACCATGTAGATTTTTCTTTTTAGAAAGAAGCTCTTTATTAATCTATCTTTGGAAAATATGGCCTTAAATGTTTAGCATTTCGTATTCTAGGCACCATGTTACCGTCCGGGCGATAAAATTTGTAGGCTTCTGGTGGGATCACTTTGCATACGATTAATGGCCCCTTCCAGTTTGGTCCTAGGGGTCCATCTATAGGATTCTTAGTATTGGCCATTACTCTGTGGATAACTGAATCCCCTTCTTTAAATGACTGAGTGCTTACTCTTGAATTGTAATACTGAAAGATTCTCTTTTGATATTCGACGGTTCTTACCATTGCTTTAACTCTTAACTCATGTATCAAATCTAGTGATTCTATCTTCAATTCTTGGTTCTTATCAAATGCATAGACAATCCTTCGGTGTGAGGGTGTGTCAATCTTGATTGGTTGCATCGCCCCACATCCGTACGTCAAGGAATACGGGTATATCCTGTTGCCATCTTAGCAGATGTTTGATAGGTCCATAACACTAATAGTATTTCTTCTATCCAATTTCCTTTTGCTTTATTCAGCCGCTTTTTCAGAATGGTTTTTATGGTCTTATTTGCAGTTTCAACTACTCCATTAGCTTTTGGGTGTGCAATAGATAAATTGTTTTTAATAATCCCATTTTCATGTCAGAATCGAGAGAGTTCTTCGCTTTCAAATTGTGTCCCATTGTTAGAGATTATCTTTTTGGGAATTCCAAACCTGGTTATGATATTCTTAATGAAAAATCTCAATACGTTTCCCGAAGTGATTTTTGGCAGTGATTCAGCTTCAACCCATTTAGTAAAATAGCCGATAGCTACTATGGCATATTTAGCTCCTCCTTTTGAAATCGGCAATGGTTCAATCAAATCTATTCCCTAAACATCAAAGCACCATGGACTTGTGATTGGAGTTAATTGACTTGGAGGCAACCTGGGTATTTTGAAAACTTTCGGCATTTCTCGCATCTCTTCACATAATCTATTTCTTGGCTCACCATGTGTGACCAATAATATCCATCTCATTACTCTCTTTGCAAGATTTGTTCCATTTGAATGATCACCATGCAACTGCTTGTGTGTTTCAGCCATTAGTCTTATCCCTTTTTATAGAGAATTTCGTCAATCGTAACAAAGGTTGGAGCCTGCCTCTTGATTTTTCTTGCTTCACCTTTATCAATTGGTAATGTCCCTTTAACTAAATACTCAATAATGGGTGACATCCATGTGCCATCAAATGTGTTATCTGACTAGGTATGTCCATACTTTCATTTGTCAGTCATTACTGCATTCTATTTCTTCTCTCCTCTAAGACTTGGTTTGAGTGTTGAATACGCTAGTATATGATTTTTGTTTGATGATAATAAACATATATACATACATATATTTATTTAAATGTATTTGTTATTGTACTATTTTATTTTTCATATGGTTAAATAAATATTTGCTGAATAAAATAAACAACATAGAATTTAAATTCAAACTGATATTTTATTCAAACAGATATTTGATTACAATTTTGAATAGTACAAAATTTGAGCTCTCACTATATATACAAAATTTCAATTACAATACAATTTCAAATTACAACGCAATTTCAAATTACAACACAATTTTAAATTACAACACAATTTTTCACTATACGCACATTTGCACCTCACTATATATCACTCGTTCACTTGTATTTGTTCATCAACTATATTCCAATTTGTATCCAGCATCTGAATTATCTGCAAAATAAACATTAACAAAACAAAATTGAAAAAGAAATATTTTTACAGTGTAAAATAAAATGTGTGTTTTTGAAAATATGATTTGCCTCGGTTATTTGGGTTGTTCGTCATCATATTTATTTTGAATTCATATTACACGAACAATTTGTGACATGCACAGTGTATCACTGTACATGCCACAAGGCTGTGGACATCGACACACTTGATAAAATTGCAGGGACAGGTGAGCACACGGTCAAACCCAAGTCGAGGATGGATTCAACTCTGGTGCACACAATACAACATACAACCAAATGCACACAATACAACATACAACCAAATACACATGTACAAATCAAATATGCACAAGAATAATGCAATGATCAGAACTCACAAAACCCAGATCAGTGAACAAGAGAGCAACCCAACATGAAAAGGTGGTAAATCAACATGTGAAACTGAAATCAGGGGCAACCAGACCATGTTAACAAGTGCACAAGTGTGTCAACACACCAGGTGGACAAGGAAATGGGTCAAACTACACCAGACCTCCAATGAATATGAAAACAAGATCAAAACAGCAACCAAAATGTATATGCATATAAACCGAACAAAGGAACACTTGAAGCAAATGGTAATGCACATGTAACCTGAACCAGAGAACAAAAGTTCACAACCGATGCAGTGGAACGGTACTGGTCACATGACAACAATGCGATGACAAGTGAAACTTCAACCAAGACACATTGCAGTGACGACAAGGGATGCAACATAGACCAATCCGAATATAGGTGCAATTTCCAGAGCCAAACTCTAAATACAAAGGCAGTGGAGCATGCATATACATCAACAGGACCAATGTAACAATTGGGATATTTTAACGATTTTAAAAAACGTAATTAACTAAAATTTTGGTGAAATTTTAAATAATAAAATTTGTAAATAAAAATTTGATATTTGTAATATGTCTATTTAAACAGAGTAAATGGTAAATTTTCATCAGATAATTTGGGAGTTTATTTTGTTGTGTAATATTATTTAAATTTAAATCAGTTTATATTAGATGGTAATATAATATTTCTCAAACTTGAATATTTTTATATAATAAATTGTAAATCATCTTTTAAGCGAGATGTCATATTTCGTTTGGTCAAATTTGAACTCTCTAACCCCGTTTATCTTATTTTCGGCGTTTTGGCAGCATTTTTCGGTACCGAATATCGACTTTTGATAGAATAGTCGTAACATTGATATCTGTGCACCTTTCTTATTGCCTTGTCATGGTGATCTCCTTAGTATAATCATTTGTGTGTTGTGGAGTTCGGTACGGTTGAAAACTTTGAAAACGGTTAACTGTATCGGCACCCATTTTGAACTTATGATATCTTGTATCCATTCAAATTTCAAACGGCTGAAATAAACGGTCACTAACATTTATTTATTTTCAGTTTTGACTTTTGCTTTTCCACTGGTCCCAATACATATTTCTGGTTCGCATTGCTCTACCTTTTTCTTTCTTCTAAAGTACTTACATTATAAGAAAAAAAATATAATACTTGCAAAGCTTTATGCTTTCTTTTTCCTGAAATAGTTCTTGTCCTCCTATATTTTCAAACCAGGCCGAGCTTCGCTTCCCACCACCGCCACCTACCCGAGCGAACCCACCTCCACTTCGGCCTACCTTCCATTTGCTAGACACTGCGGATCCGCCTTCCGTTCGTTGCCAAACGCCAGCCCGCTCCACCTCAAAACCCAACGCAAAACCCTTAGCCGAGCCTTTGACAATCCCGGCATCCAACTCCGCTTCGCTCTCCTTATCCTCCTCCTTACTTTCCGCCTTAACCCGAACCCGAGACCCCAGCCTCAACACCTCTGCGTGTGCACTTGTCCAGCCTCCGAGCCTCTCCTCACCAAAACCAGCAAGTGCCACCTTGACTTTCCCTTCGGCATCCTCCCTTCCTTCCACCTTCTTTTGTGCCAAACCCATCAGCTTTAGCCTCTAGGCCGAAGTATCTCACCTTCCCAGCCAAGCACCATCCTTCCTCACCTAGCTTGTAGGTATACAAAGATGTATGCGTGTATATATATTCATGTATATACATATAAAACTCTATAGGTAATAACGTTATATATTTATTTTGTTGTATATATAAATATATATATATATATATATAAAGTTTTTTCGGGTGTATAAGTTTATATTAGTTTTATAAAATACTAATTATATTTAAGCTAATGTATATATAGTATTATATGTGTTGAGCATAATATGTTTCAGGTTTCATAGATATTAGTTGTGCATGTTAGTTACAGCATGCCTGTTTAAGCACAAGCGTTTGTTATATATATAGTGTAAGTTTATATGGATGGTTATATATATTAGTTTATATAATACGAGTATAGATTAGTTTGGCTTCCAAATATATATGCGTATCTTATAAATATAATATTGTTTTAAGTATATTGTATTTGCAGCTTTCCTATTATATATATATATATATATGTGTGTGTGTGTGTGTATGTATGTATTTATATATGTCTTATATCATTTTGTTGTTCATGTATGGATTTTCAAATTTTATATTGACTTCAGAGAAATACACACACACACACACACACACACAATATTCCTTTCATCTGAGCATATATCAAGCAAATTTGATTTGTTTCATCGATCCCTGTTATCAGCTCTGTTCGTCGAATTCGTGTCAATCTTGCTTTGCTTTGGAATTCGTACTTGGATTCGTAACTCAACTCATTCTCATTCATCTCTAGCCTCGAAAGGTGAGCAATCACTCACGATTAAAATTCTTATATCTATTAAATTTGATTTCAGTGAAACGACCATTGAAATATGCTACTAAATTGAGCTGTTAATTAATTAATTGTAATATCTGATATGCTATTATCTGTAATTGTTCACCTGTGATGTAACGACCAGCATTTTTGGACAGTTTAAACCGACGATCAAATACACATGTCGATTCCAAACCATTCAAAAGGACAGATGGTTATTGGGGTAAATAAGAAAAGAAGAGGAAAGAGAAATAAAAGAAAGGAAACAACACAGAATCTTGCAGCGGAACGATAAAGTATAATAATCAAATAAACAGTTCATGAAGTTTTTTACTATACTTTGATCATTATTTATAAAACATTTATCAGAGTTATACATATTCAACAGAACAAATAAAATAATGCAGCAGACAGCATGATGCAAGGATAATAATAGTAATAGTATACCAAATCTTCATCTTCATCCTCCAGAATAGATCTTCAAAAATCTGAAAACTCAGGACTGACCCGAGCGTAATGAAAAGATAAAACACTCGAGTCAGGACTAAAATATCCTTATGAAAGTTAAATCAAACGTAAATAAATATGTGTGTAACGGCGTTAGAGATGCTTACGGGGTTTGACATCTCATATCCAGTGTCAACGTGCGTGCAATAACTTAAGAGATGTTACGGGATTTTCCATCTCTTAAGGATCTGTTAAACTATCTACTATATAGTACAATACGCTAAGTAGATAATGCCTATCAGTAATATAAAGTATCAAAATAGCGTTAAGGCGTTACCATAATCCCCCTTAACACATTTTTATAATGCCATAGTCTATACAGCACTGTAAGCCCCACCGTAAACTGGTGGTTATCAGAGGGTACCCATAGGTATAACACAAAACACAACGTAGTGGTCACGAATAGGATAATCAGTATGACAAGGTACATGAGGCGATACCAACTAGGATACTACTAGTTGCGTGATCCGGACTGATGTTGAGCATAGCCAGCAGCTACCCCAACACCGCGAAACAACACTCCCAAATCAAGGGGTGCACCCAAATCGAATCACAAATGTAATAGACATGGTATCGAAGAAGTGTGTCCGCTAGAGATGGCGAACCTCAATGGCCCGACGCGACTCCTGTTTTAGTCATGTCAGGGGTCATCCAATATCGTTCTCTTTCTTCAGTCAACGCGTTCACCAAACCATCCACTTCATTCTGGATCAACACTCGGCGTATAATAGTTATTAAAGTGGTTTTCGGTATCGACAAAGAGTATGTCCATATCCGATCCCGGTCTCTTTAATAACTACGTATTATTACACCGGTGGCTCCTTTACATTTCAAATCGATTCATAGTTGATATCAAAATATCATATTCGCTTCAAAATCAAGTCCATTTCAAATATCATCGTATCTATTCAAAATGTAAGGTTCCGTTTCAAAAAACATTTTTCGCCTCAATATCTCATTTCGATTTCCAAATCATTTCGAATTTCAATTTAGGTTGCAACTTCATTTAACCCAATTCGTATTTACATTCGAGATTTAAACATAAACATTTCACCTTATTGACCAGCTTGAATTTTTAGAAAATAGTTTTAAGTAGTTCAAAAGTAGTTTTAAATAATTAAAATACTTAAAATCTTAAAATGGATTAAAAATAGATAAATTAGTTTAAAATAATTTAAATTGGGTTAAGTAGATTTAAAATAGACTAAAATAGTTCAAGTATTCAAAAATGGTTTATATAACAGAGTAATTTGGAAAACAAAATAAAACAGCTTCAAAACCAGTCCATTTCAATTACAACTTCCCAATTCAAATCAAACTCAATTTCCATTCTACCGATTCAATTTCGATTTCAATTCAAATCAATGTCAACTTTGACTTCAAATTAATTCAATTTTACATTCACCTTCAATTAATTCAATTTCAATTTATATCGATTTAGAGCTTGATTTTCAAAATATCAATTTATAACACTCAACAAAATTATCCTTCAATATTCAAATTTAAATCCAAATTTCAAATATGATTCAATTTCAAAATATCATTTTTATGTCACTTTTACGTTGTAATACTCAAAGCTCGAAATAATGTTCAATCTTTAGAACAAATAAATTTCCGAAATTCAATCATATTCCAATTTTAAATTTCAAAGTCTCAACTTAAATCATTTAACAATTTCTTTTAACCAAAATTTATTTCAACATTCCAAACTCAATTATGCGATAAATTCGATTTCTATAAATTGATTTCATTTATAACTTTTAAATCAAAACATTTAAATAAATTTCAAATCGACGGTTTCAAAAATTATTAATTTAGCCAATTCGGTGTCCTTATATAATTTTCTATCCTATGACCAAGTAATTATTTATTTCAATTAAATGTCAGGGATGAATATATATCACTTAAATCACTCATAGTGTCATATGTATGTATAACATGTTATATATAAGCAAATAAACATCCATACATTTAAATATCAACCAATAGCATCCATCGAAATAAATCATCCAATAGACAATACAATTCATGGCAATTTCATACTTATCAATGTCAGGTAATTTAATCGCAATTCAATTTTAATTTCAATTTAACTGTCAATTAAATTTTCCACGGTTAATTCAAATGACAATCTATATGACAATTAAATTTTATCAAACAACTACAAATAAAATTCATAACACTTCATAATGTCAAATTTAACTAGCATAAAGATATTTAGTACGTTGTGAGCGTTATAAAACACTCACCTTGATTTCAATGTAGTTCCAGCGTTTCATTTCGAATAAAATTAAACGAGCGTTTAATTTTACCCGAAATTTTCACTAGCTCCAAACGATTCCAATCCAGCTCCATATCGTAGTGCTCGACAAAATGATTGCAACGCAATTCGTTTCGTCCAAAACGGACCTCGTATGAAAGAGTTATGATATTTTGAAGTTAATACACATTTTAATATAAATAAATTTACATTTCCTTAATAATTTCAACCTCTGCTTCATCACGTCCGTTGATTTCCTTCTACCCAGATCTGGGCCGCACCACACCCTCCTTTCCCTTTGCTTTTCAACATCTCCAGGTTATTCACGTGAAAACCAAACCCACTATCTCCAACTAGGGTTAAAAATTGCGACCACCCCGACGAACTATGCAACGATCAAGTGATGCCATTCAACTCGCCAACCCACGCTCTACCTTCGGCTGCAAGATAGTGGAACTCGACCTCCCCTATGGCGCGTAAAACGAGGGTGAACGGCCGACCTTCAAGCTCAGTTTCTCGTTGATCCGTTGACCCAATCACGATCATAGCCGTTGAAGTTGTAGTTCGTGATGTGCTCTACATCTTTCTAGTTGACAACTTATCGAATTGATGAGTGGATTTGGAGACTTTGAGGGGAGAGTAAGATGAAATTTCGGCCATTAACCCTAGAACTGGCGGCTATGGTTTGTAGTAAGGGTTTTGTGAAATTTATGAAGATAGGGGTCCTTATATAGAAAATTCACGAAACACTATTCACTCGAATTTTTCCGAACTCCAAACGAATCGTGCCGGCTAGCGTTTCTAGGGTTTACCCCGCGTTCTGGACACAATGGAATAGGTTTCGGAAGCTAACTCGATCATCTGTGCGAGTTACGGCAATAAACGATCAAATTTAAATTAAACCGATTAAACGAATTTCTATGCGTTTTGGCTTGCCCCGGACAAACGGCAAATCCGATTGACATGAAATTTGAAATCTTACAATAATATCACGTTATGGATCCGATGAAACTGGGTTCGTCGAAATCCGAGACTATTCGAAAAATGGCTATTTTAACTAGTCAATTAAATGTTAAAATATTCAATTTTCACAAATTTACTTTTAATTCGATTTTAAAAGTTCTATAACCTCATTCTAACTTTAATATGATAAAATAAAATTTTACAAATCATTTTTAATCATATTAAACCCGTAATTCAATTATCCAATAAATTCCAATTTTAAAATCTTATTAACTCTATTATAATCCCGATATAACTTACATTCACTTTGGAAACCAATTTGAATCATATTAAATCAAATTTCAATTATTCTCTCTATTTTCATATATTAAATACCAATATCAAATTAATCATATCAAATTCGGAATTTAATTATTCAAACATTTGTAATATTAAATTTAAACAAAATTTGATTATTCTTAAATCACTATCTTTTGAAATATTCAAAACGAATTTATAAAATTTAACAAATTCAAATTATAGAACAACCATTTTCATTAAAACAGTTATTCAATTCCCGTTATTCAATTATTCAATAAATTCCAAATATTAAATTTAAACAATTTAGTTGTTCAATTTTTGATGGATTTCAATATTGGATTTTTAAAATAAAAATTTCATTTTCAGTCGATTTACTATATTACATCAAATGAATTCCACATTATTATTTAACAACAGTTAGAGATAATGCACTCAACTAATATATGAACTTTCATTTCAATTGCAATTGGTTCATAAATTCAATTCGACTAACTAAATGAATAGGTAACTTAAATAATTATCACCGTTAACTTTTAATTACTTATAAGTTTATTATTTATAAACAAGTGTCACAATTACCTATACAATACAAATTCATTCAATTACCTTTGACTACATATTATTTCAATTGATTTGGGATTCCATTCAATTCATAAATAATTAGCTTAGATAAAATTTGTTGCATTTCATTCTAGTTATTATTATTCCAAATGAATTACAATTTTTTTTCTAACCTTAAATCACGAAATCTTATTAAATTAGCTATTTTAATTATCGAACATTTACGGGTCGTTACACTCTCCCCCACTCAAAATTTTTCGTCCCCGAAAAGGAAAAAGAAGGGAAAAGAAACTAAGTAAAGAATTCAACATTAGATATATTTTATTCAAAGTTACCAACTTATAAAACAATGAAATTCCATTTATAAAGTCATAACTACGATTCCACTAAGTTACTCCGAACGGCTTTCTAACTTTAAAAGTTAGTTATCAAAACAAGTTATAAAAAAAAAATTTAAACTTGAAAAATTTTCTAACACCCGGATTTACGGAAAATTTCGGCAGAGTCTCCTTTGCGCGGCTCGATCCGGAAAAAAAATGACAGTATATATATCACAAATATACATCTCATCAAGTGATGAGGCATCCTGCAGGAAAAAAAGTGTAAAAGTACGGTATGTAATCCGAGATATGTACCTTATATATTATTAGCGAGCATATGCGGCTAATATAGCGCGAAAGCGAGCTCCAAATGCGAAGCAAGCGCAATCTGCACCTACTAAACACTCAACAAACCATGAGAAACATGCATATATGAAAATAATATCAATATACATCATATAGAAACACAACAACTACATGTGCCAACATAGCAAATGCAACTAAAAACAAATGCATCCAACAAATCAAATATCATCCAACTATCATCCAACGAATCCATAACAAATCAATATAAATTTACTTCTCATTAATATTTATTGACTTGGGTTTCAGTTTTAATCACAGTTGATTCATTAACGTTGGATTTTACTAACATTCATTCTCAATTCAATTAGTTAACATTAACTAATTTATATTTACATTAGTTCACTTCCAATTTGAATCAAATTAAATTCTTTTAAATTCATTTAACTTCCAAATTGATTTCAATGATTTATAGCTTTCAATTTCATTAACACTTAATGAATTATATACAATCAACTAACAATCATATAACAACCAAATCATACCCAACATAACCAAATTATTAATTTTACATTCAATTTGGTTTGTCTCTTCAATTCCAATTTATTCTTAGCCATACCAAATTCTTTTGTTTACATTTACTTCATATTCAGTTTCAGATAATAACCAATTTATTCATGGAACATTTTATTAATGCAGAACATTTTATTAGTCATCACTTTAATTTATAGTCATTCCATAAAAGTCTAACTTCTTATATATGACTTTTCTTAGTTTATAGTTATCCCAAAAGTTGCAAATCTATCTTCATATATTTGGCATCTTAAATTTCCAATATTAACTTTTAATTAAGTCTGTAAGTTGTACATATATCATCCGTGAGCAATATCAATCTAATCGCTTATTCGATCACACAATTTCACTTCCAACTAGTATCGTTCACCCGACTCTCTAGTGCGGACTCAGATTTGGTTCCTTGATTGGAAACTGTTTCTCTCCTTGCGTAGCCATATACTATGATAGAGAATTTCATAATCAAACCAAAAATCCATATCCAGAGTTCACCGTCGAGAATCGAGTAGAAAATCCTAACTTGGATCGATATAAATCATCTCGAAATTTTGTGCTCGAATTTGGATCAAATCGTTATGCGAACAAAATAATATACGTACAACTCACGTATTACCTTCCAATGGGTTTCTATCCAATTTATCTGTACTAAATTATTTTATTGGCTTTTTTTATTTACAATTAATTATTCACAATCTATTATTCAGTTAGTATATTCATTTCTTTACATAGCATATTCTTTAACATTATCTTTTCTTAAACATCATATCATAGAATTTGCTTACTCAAGTTCATTTTAAACATTCTATATAATTTAATTAAATTCAATTTCATTTTCTAATTGATTCTTAGCTATAAGAAATTCCTTTGTTTACATTTATTGCATTTTCATGATTTCAGTTAATAACGAATTCATTTGTGGAACATTTTATTAACCGGCACTTTAGTTTATTAATCATCCTATAAAAGTCTAACCTCTCATAAATGACCTTTCTTAGTTTACAGTTATCTTAAAGGTTACAAATTTAGAAAAATTTTACAACCCCTTTGCAATTTATATTTATTTTCTATAACCAATTTACAAAGATATAATACGATTCATTATCTTCTTTCCTAAGTTCACTTACTTGTTCGATTTATCCATTCATCATTTCATGCTATATTTAAGTTTATAACATTTTTATCACAACCAAATTTTCCATTTATATACATTTTAATTCCTTTTGAGTTTTCCTTACTTGTATATTTCAATTACTTTCAGGTTCTGTTTTTCTATACAATATCTCATTACATATCCAAAACATTATTTTAACTTTTAACATTTGGTAAGTCTTGTTATATGTTATCAGAATGTGATTTTGGTATTATACAAATTTATAGAATTTCATTTTACTTAATTAGAATGTTCACAAATTTAATTTATTTAAATCCTCTTTACCTTTCAACTTTAAAGGTACACTACAACTCTAAAGTTTTCCCAAAACATAAGCTTAGATATCTTAATCCTCTTATTTATAAATTTTGGTTATTCACATTTCATTCAAATAATTTGAAAATTACTAATTAACATAACTTAGAAATTTAAATGCCCAGTTCTTTTCAAATTGTTTGAAATAAACAAATACACTTATATCTATAATATATCAAATCATACCTTTGGAGTTTAAACAAAAACCCATTTACCTAAAATAATTTCGAAGAAAAACAAAGCTTCTTAAAAGTCTTCCCTACTTTGAGACTCGAAAATGAACGTCGATGATGCTGCACAGTCATCACCGAAATTATTTTCCAGCGACATAAGAGAGGAGTACTTAATTCATTCCTTCTTAAAAATCCTTTCAAAATATTTCCTATAAATATTTTCCAACTAACATCACAATATATCTTCTTTAAAGCTTTGAAAACCATTTTAAAAGTCCCCGGGTCTTGAATTCAATCTTTTCCAATTTAAATTTGTTTTAATTTATAAGTCACCTTTATAAAATATTCTTATAGGATTTTCTTTCTTAAAACATTCCACAAGTTGTTTTATTACTGTTCATTTTTGTAATTCACCTTATTTATTAAATTACCATATCCAATTAATGATAATAACCAATATATCATTTCTAACAACCAGGTAAGCTAGATAAGTCACAATAATTTCTGAAAATTTTCTTTATATACAAATATAATTAGAGAAAAATTATTTCATTTACCCAATTTAAAACAATACTATGTCGAATTGTTCTATTTAAGTGTTTAGAGATCCCTATCAATAATGTTAATTACTCGTATTAACCAGGATCCATAAGCCACTCAACAAATCCATCGACACAATATAAAACATTTTATATCACTAACAAATACGCTCTCTCATATATATACACTCAGCGACTCATCATAGGGTATTACTACCCTATTTATAAAGAGTTAGACCCCGCAAAGCTAAGGTTATCGCTAAACCAAAGCTCTGATACCAACTGTAACGACCAGCATTTTTGGACAGTTTAAACCGACGATCAAATACACATGTCGATTCCAAACCATTCAAAAGGGCATATGGTTATTGGGGTAAATAAGAAAAGAAGAGGAAAGAGAAATAAAAGAAAGGAAACAACACAGAATCTTGAAGCGGAACGATAAAATATAATAATCAAATAAACAGTTCATGAAGTTGTTTACTATACTTTGATCATTATTTATACAACATTTATCAGAGTTATACATATTCAACAGAACAAATAAAATAATGCAGCAGACGGCATGATGTAAGGATAATAATAGTAATAGTATACCAAATCTTCGTCTTCATCCTCCAGAATAGATCTTCAAAAATCTGAAAACTCAGGACTGACCCGAGCGTAATGAAAAGACAAAACACTCGAGTCAGGACTAAAATAACCTTATGAAGTTAAATCAATCGTAAATAAATATGTGTGTAACGGCGTTAGAGTTGTTTACGGGGTTTGACATCTCATATCCAGTGTCAACGTGCGTGCAATAACTTAAGAGATGTTACGGGATTTTCCATCTCTTAAGGATCTGTTAAACTATCTACTATGTAGTACAATACGCTAAGTACATAATGCCTATCAGTAATATAAAGTATCAAAATAGCGTTAAGGCGTTACCATAATCCCCCTTAACACATTTTTATAATGCCATAGTCTATACAGCACCGTAAGCCCCACCTTAAACTGGTGGTTATCAGAGGGTACCCCATAGGTATAACACAAAACATAACGTAGTGGTCACGAATAGGATAATCAGTATGACAAGGTACATGAGGTGATACCAACTAGGATACTACTAGTTGCGTGATCCGGACTGATGTTGAGCATAGCCAGCAGCTACCCCAACACCACGAAACAACCCTCCCAAATCAAGGGGTGCACCCAAATCGAATCACAAATGTAATAGATATGGTATCGAAGAAGTGTGTCCGCTGGAGATGGCGAACCTCAATGGCCCGGCGCGGCTCCTGTTTTAGTCATGTCAGGGGTCATCCAATATCGTTCTCTTTCTTCAGTCAACGCGTTCACCAAACCATCCACTTCATTCTGGATCAACACTCCGCATATAATAGTTATTAAAGTGGTTTTCGGTATCGACAGAGAGTATGTCCATATCCGATCCGGTCTCTTTAATAACTACGTATTATTACACCGGTGGCTCCTTTACATTTCAAATCGATTCATAGTTGATATCAAAATATCATATTCGCTTCAAAATCAAGTCCATTTCAAATATCATCGTATCTATTCAAAATTTAAGGTTCCATTTCAAAAAAAACATTTTTCGCCTCAATATCTCATTTCGATTTCCAAATCATTTCGAATTTCTATTTAGGTTGCAACTTCATTTAACCCAATTCGTATTTACATTCGAGATTTAAACATAAACATTTCACCTTATTGACCAGCTTGAATTTTTAGAAAATAGTTTTAAGTAGTTTAAAAGTAGTTTTTAATAATTAAAATAGTTAAAAAACTTAAAATCTTAAAATGGATTTAAAATAGATAAATTAGTTTAAAATAATTTAAATTGGGTTAAGTAGATTTAAAATAGACTAAAATAGTTCAAGGATTCAAAAATTGTTTATATAACAGAGTAATTTGGAAAACAAAATAAAACAGCTTCAAAACCAGTCCATTTCAATTATAACTTCCCAATTCAAATCAAATTCAATTTCCATTCTACCGATTCAATTTCGATTTCAATTCAAATCAATGTCAACTTTGACTTCAAATTAATTCAATTTTACATTCACCTTCAATTAATTCAATTTCAATTTATATTGATTTAGAGCCTGATTTTCAAAATATCAATTTATAACACTTAACAAAATTATCCTTCAATATTCAAATTTAAATCCAAATTTCAAATATGATTCAATTTCAAACTCAATTTCAAAATATCATTTTTATGTCACTTTTACTTAGTAATACTCAAAGCTCGAAATAATGTTCAATCTTTAGAACAAATAAATTTCCGAAATTCAATCATATCCCAATTTTAAATTTCAAAGTCTCAACTTAAATCATTTAACAATTTCTTTTAACCAAAATTTATTTCAACCTTCCAAACTCAATTATGCGATAAATTCGATTTCTATAAATTGATTTCATTTATAACTTTTAAATCAAAACATTTAAATAAATTTGAAATCGACGATTTCAAAAATTATTAATTTAGCCAATTCGGTGTCCGTATATAATTTTCTATCCTATGACCAAGTAATTATTTATTTCAATTAAATGTCAGGGATGAATATATATCACTTAAATCAATCATAGTGTCATATGTATGCATAACAGGTTATATATAAGCAAATAAACATCCAAACATTTAAATATCAACCAATAACATCCATCGAAATAAATCATCCAATAGACAATACAATTCATGGCAATTTCATACTTATCAATGTCAGGTAATTTAATCGCAATTCAATTTTAATTTCAATTTAATTGTTAATTAAATTTTCCACGGTTAATTCAAATGACAATCTATATGACAATTAAATTTTATCAAACAACTACAAATAAAATTCATAACACTTCATAATGTCAAATTTAACTAGCATAAAGATATTTAGTACGTTGTGAGCATTATAAAACACTC
This sequence comes from Allium cepa, assembly GCA_030765085.1. NCBI lineage: Eukaryota > Viridiplantae > Streptophyta > Magnoliopsida > Asparagales > Amaryllidaceae > Allium > Allium cepa. Next base: position 941,890,834 of record CM060945.1, on the reverse strand, counting down.
ACCTTGATTTCAATGTAGTTCCAGCGTTTTATTTCGAATAAAATTAAACGAGCGTTTAATTTTACCAGAAATTTTCACTAGCTCCAAACGATTCCAATCCAGCTCCATAGCGTAGTGCTCGACAAAATGATTGCAACGCAATTCGTTTCATCTAAAACGGAACTTGTATGAAAGAGTTATGATATTTTGAAGTTAATACACATTTTAATATAAATAAATTTACATTTCCTTAATAAATTCAACCTCTGCTTCATCACGTCCATTGATTTCCTTCTAATCTGGGCTGCACCACGCCCTTCTTCCCCTTTGCGTTTCAACATCTCCAGGTTATTCACGTGAAAACAAACCCACTATCTCCAACTAGGGTTAAAAATTGCGACCACCCCGACGAACTATGCAACGATCAAGTGATGCCATTCAACTCGCCAACCCACCCTCTACCTTCGGCTGCAAGATGGTGGAACTCGGCCTCCCCTATGGCGCGCAAAAGGAAGGCGAACGGCCATCCTTCAAGCTTAGTTTCCCGTTGATCCGTTGACCCAATCACGATCATAGCCGTTGAAGTTGTAGTTCGTGATGTGCTCTACATCTTTCTAGTTGACAACTTCTCGAATTGATGAGTGGATTTGGAGATTTTGAGGAGAGAGTAAGATGAAATTTCGGCCATTAACTCTAGAACTGGCGGCTAGGGTTTGTAGTAAGGGTTTTGTGAAATTTATGAAGATAGGGGTCCTTATATAGAAAATTCACGAAACACTATTCACTCGAATTTTTCCGAACTCCAAACGAAGCGTGCCGGCTGGCATTTCTAGGGTTTACCCCATGTTCCGGACATAATGAAATAGGTTTCGGAAGCTAATTCGATCATCTGTGCGAGTTACAGCAATAAACGATCAAATTTAAATTAAACCGATTAAACGAATTTCTATGCGTTTTGGCTTGCCCCGGACAAACGGTAAATCCGATTGACATGAAATTTGAAATCTTACAATAATATCACGTTACGGATTCGATGAGACTGGTTTCGTCGAAATCCGAGACTGTTTGAAAAATGGCTATTTTAACTCGTTAATTAAATATTAAAATATTCAATTTTCACAAATTTACTTTTAATTCGATTTTAAAAGTTATATAACCTCATTCTATCTTTAATATGATAAAATAAAATTTTACAAATCATTGTTAATCATATTAAACCCATTATTCAATTATCCAATAAATTCCAATTTTAAAATCTTATTAACTCTATTATAATCCCGATATAGCTTACATTCACTTTGGAAACCAATTTGAATCATATTAAATCAATTTTCAATTATTCACTCTTTTTTCATAAATTAAATTTCAATATCAAATTAATCATATCAAATTCGAAATTTAATTATTCAAACATTTGTAATATTAAATTTAAACAAAATTTGATTATTCTTAAATCACTATCTTTTGAAATATTCAAAGCGAATTTATAAAATTTAACAAATTCATATTATAGAACAACCATTTTCATTAAAACAGTTATTCAATTCCCGTTATTCAATTATTCAATAAATTCCAAATATTAAATTTAAACAATTTAATTGTTCAATTTTTGATGGATTTCAATATTGGATTTTTAAAATAAAAATTTCATTATCAGTCGATTTACTATATTACATCAAATGAATTCCACATTATTATTAAGTTAGAGATAATGCACTCAACTAATATATGAAATTCATAAATTCAATTCGACTAACTAAATGAATAGGTAACTTAAATAATTATCACCGTTAACTTTTAATTACTTATAAGTTTATTATTTATAAACAAGTGTCACAATTACCTATACAATACAAATTCATTCAATTACCTTTGACTACATATTATTTCAATTGATTTGGGATTCCATTCAATTCATAAATAATTAGCTTAGATAAAATTTGTTGCATTTCATTCTAGTTATTATTATTCCAAACGAATTACAATTTTTTTTCTAACCTTAAATCACGAAATCTTATTAAATTAGCTATTTTAATTATCGAAAATTTACGGATCGTTACATGTGAGATATGACACCATTACTTGTTTTTTATATTTTATTTAATTTATCACTGAAGATATATGCTTGTTGTTGATATTATATCAATATCATAACTGTTCTCACTCTGCAAGTTCCCTGTTAGTTTAGAATTCCATATTGGTTGAAATGATACATACTCGAATGATTTTGTAGAATAAGAGAAAATCGTTATGGGTTGAAATGATAAACCCAAGCGATTTTCATTGAATTGAATTTGGGATTGCGAGTTGAAACGATATATACCCGTAGATATTTAAATTTCAGATTGAAATGATAAATATTTGTATCACTTGACCATACGATAGAAGATTATATACAGAAAACGTTGGTCTATATATATTTTAAAAATGATTTCCAAGGTTTTGAAAGGAAATATATGGTTTTATTAAATATTTATTTCAAGACATTATATATATAAATGTTATTTTTATAAAGGTTTATATTTTAGATTTTTAAAATAGTATGCTTGGAAAGTTTAATTTAAAAGTTAGTTTTGAAATTATAAATTAAAATTTATTATTAAATTTTACTTAAATTTTATCATTTTCAAACATTTATAAAATAACAAATTTCATAAATAAATTTACTAATATGATTTAATTTAATAAAATTTAATTTAATTAGTATATAATATGTTTTAAAATATTTATTTAAAATTTATGTTAATATTTTAAAATAGATTTATAACTTTAATAATAAAGGTTTGAAAGATAAATTAATGTTGACTTGGAATTTGAATTGGTTAATAGTTGAATTTAAGAAAGAAGTGATTTAAACTTATTGGTTTTAAGATTTTGAAAAGATATGATTTTAACTTGATTTATAACTTGATTTGATAAAAAGTGATTAAATGGATATTCTCAATTTCTAATAAAATTCAATGTTGAATATTTAATTGTGATTTAAATACATCAATTAGGATTTAAACAAATAGTTATAAAAATGGTTAAGTGAATAATTTCCAATTTGAATAAATTTGAAGTTAAACGTCGAAATATAAATGAAATTTATATTTAAAATGTTTGAATATATAAGCGTGAATCTTTGAACTTTAAAATGGTTAAACTGGAATTGATTTAAACTAAATTTTGGGATTTAAAATGATTTGAAACGATTTGTGAAATTAGAGAAACTTTTTTTATTATATAAAGTATTTTAATATACATAAAATATTTTAATACATAAATTATTTTAATATATATACTATTTTAATCTATAACTATTTTAATAATATTATTTCCAATATCTGAAAGTGATATGATTTCAAAAGTGTTATGATTTTAAAGTGCTATCATTTCAAAAGTGTTATGATTTCCAAAGAATTATGATTTCAAAAGTGCTATGGTTTTGAAAGTGTTATAAATTTTTTAAAGTCTTATGATTTTGGAAATGAATATGATTTAAAGTGTATAATGATACCAAATTTATATGGTTTGAAATGATATGTTATTTTGATATGAATTATGAACTATTTGAAATGAAATGACCACGGTGTTATAATAACGTTTGGTTGTTAAAGAGACCGGGATCAGATATTGTCATACTCTCTTCTAATACTGAAAACCACTTTAATGATTGTGTACGTGGTGGAGATTCCAGAATGAAGTAGGATGGTTTGGTGACGATTTTGTATAGTATTTACGTAGCCCTGACTCTCGTGAGTCAGTTTGATATGGCTAAAACAGAAACCATGCCGGGCCAAGTGAGGTCATTCCTCCTATCGGACACATTTCTTTGATACCATCCTATTGCTTTTGTGATTTGATTGGATGCACCTTTGTTTTGGGAGTGTGTCACAAGGTGGGCGATAGTAGCTGCTATGCGTTACCACCAGTCCGAATCTGCAAATGGTATATCTACTCTGGCATTGCCTCGAGTGTCTTGTCGCATGCCTTACCGCGTCTTCTACGAGTTTGGTTTTTTACCATACCTATGGAGTTCCCTCTGATAGCCCTCCAATTTACGGTGGAATTACGGTACTGTATAGACTATGAGAATATATAAAAATATATTAAGGGGGATGTGGGTAATGCCTTAACGCTATTTTAATAGTTTACTTTACTATAGACATAATATAATAGCGTATATTACTACATAGTAGGTAGTTCTATGGATTCTTAAAGGATGGAAATCCCAACTATCCTTTAAGTTACTTGCATTTCAGTTGACATTTCGCTTGAGTTGAATTTATTAATATAAGAATGTTAATCCTGAAACGAGTGTTTTGTGTTTTACTTTATGCTTGGGTCAGACTGAGTGACACAACATTTGAGATTCACCTTTGGAGCTTTGCTTGAAGATCCGTCTATATCTATTCAGTTTTCAGCTATCCAGTGGTTTTTGTCAAGACTTGTCATCTGTTTGTATTCGAGATTACATTGTATTTAATATATTCTGTTGTATTTTATTTCAAACTCTATTGTTTATATAGTAGCTTCAAGAACTACTATTTATTCTATTCCATTGCTTATTGTTGTAATACCCTGTGACTGTGATTCTATGATTGATTTATTTACCGTATATGTTGAGTTTTGCCAAATATAAAATTAACAATCTACTGTTTTGAGCAATTTAAGTGACATGTGCAGATGCAAAAGGTTCGAAATATCGGGTTGTTACAACCACATGCATATATACATATGTTTGCACACGTGTATACATATATATACATGTGTCGCAGTTCAGGTTCAGCTCAACAAACATTTGAGAAATGCTACAAGAAAATACAACATAACAACGCCAGACATGTCCAAATGAAAGCATTAAGGCATTCAGTCACATGGTTCATGGATGAACATGAGCATGCAACATAGTCTCGACCAAAAACAAAATGTACCCACATGTAGACTCCAAGATGAACCAGTGTACATACATACAACATACAACATGAAGTGCCTCAACAGTTCAGTACACATGAAGAACTGCTCTAGACAAAATGTACACAATCAGGCATGGTGATAAGAGACTTCAAGTATATATGATGGTCAAGGAAAACAAAGAACAAACCCAACAAACTATTACAGTAGCTCAAATGTACAAAGACATGAGACCATAATTCCGTGCATATGTACAGAAGTGCAAATCATAATGGAATCACACTCAACAAGCCAGTGAAACTTGACTAGACTCCAAGTAAATGAACACAACAACAAGACTACTAACATTGCACCATACACACTTGAATATCAATGTAAATCAAGCACAAAAAGGCATCACAACATACATTAAAACTTGGATTTTAAAATAAATTCTTATTTCTTTTAATAATGTCACTTAAGGTCTAAAATTCATTATTTCTCTGTTTATTCAAAATCCCCTTTCTATACTCGAAATTTATTTATTAGAATTTTAAAATCACTTTTATTCTTTTCCAATTTATCCTTTAATTTATTCAAATTCTCTATAATTATTTTACTTACAAATTCACTCTTTTGTTTTCTTTTCAAAAATCCAATTCTATATATTTAGATAACTCAGTGTACCGAAATATTCAAGCAAACCATGGCATTCAATATTCCAATTATCAATATAATTCATTACAGAATATCAAATATTCATAACACAGAATATTAAACAGTCTAAATAATTTTGAGGAATCCTGTTGGATCCCTCCAACATGTTTCCCTGCATCCACAGATGTTAGTACAATATCAATTCCACTTAGAGGTGGAATATCGCGGTATATGGGACTAATATAATATCATCCGCTATTATGCGGCGCATAGGGTCTCATCCGCTACATAATGTGGGAAATCAATCACTCCAATATATACTATATATACTATATAATATACGAGATGAGTGAGGTTAACTCACCTTTTATTTTATTAGCATCCATTCCCAAATCCAGCTTGCTTTCTTCTCAATTTTTGACCTTGTATAAATATTATATGATTTTATTAATATTCGGAATAAATCGAATAATAAATTGTCATTTATTAATTTAATCTAAACTAATAATTTGGTTTTAAACTAATAACTAAATTTTAAACAAATTTTCTTTTAATAAAATATTTTAGTGGCTAAAATAATTAAATAAGTTTATTAAACAGATTAGTCACCATAATACATTATTTTTAAAATAACTAATAGCCTTAAAATGTGAATATGTATATTTATTTTTATTTTCTTCATTTAAAACTACATGCTTACTTATGAAATAAATCGATAGACCAAAACTAAATCCCTATTTCTAAATCTAATATGTATATATATAAGTACATATATATATTAGCTCATCTTTTCTGTATATTTTTTTATTCATTATAATTATAAATTAATGAACTATCTGCTAAAATTATAAACTAAATAGAAGAAGAAGAAGATATACCTATTGCCTGCCACCATTATAGCTCGAATTCGAACTCCAGCTCAGGATTCGCGAAAATCCAATACACGAAATCCTAGCCTTCATCGAATTGCGGTACCGCCACCTCGCTCTCGCTCGAATGCTGCCGCGTGCCCACTGATGAAAACATCTTCGACACTCTTGAGCCTTCCTACCCAGCACGCAAATCGAGCCTCTGTAAATGAAGCCCTAGATCACCCTCGAAGCCGTCACCATCGCAACAAAACCCACATCGGCTTTCTTCCATCGATCGCTGTACGTTCGCCTCCCCCTCTCATAAGCGCCGCCATCTCGACGAATTTGAACCCAAGTCGATGCGACTCGACCTATGCTCGTGATATCCCCTCTTCTACAAGAAATCAATCGCGGCCTTGCTCGCGAGCTCGAGCTTGCCACGGCTCCTCAATTTTGTTTTGTTTTGATTACGATCGCCATTTTTTTTCTTTTATTACTGCGTGAATTCGAAAATGAAACTGAGGGGAGAAAAGAAATCGCGACCATATCTAGCTTGATTGATTTGGTTTTTTTATACAAAACTATGTTAGGCCGTTGTTTAATTAAATCCATTTGCTTCGTGGTTTAGAGAGGAAACGGGGAAGACAAGAGAAGCTGTTAGCTTGCTCGAGTCAACAAGCTACAGTATTCTGAAACGATGGGAAAAAAGTTTTAAAGTGACAGGAAATTTGACTGGTCAAATATTATATTTAAATTTTAAATTTAAACCGTCTTGAAAATCGTAGCTCAAAATCTCGACCTCCAATCGAGGCATGTCGCTAGGCGTTCATAAGGTTATACCCCTATTCCGAACAATATGGTAAAGGTTTCGAGTCTTAATTTGATTGTATGGAGAAGATGGCTTTTGGACCTTATAATTATATTGAATTTTAAATAAAAATTTCAACGCGTTTATATATCGTATGCTCACACAACAACTCCAAACCCTACGAAAATTGAAATCCAATAATAATACAATATTATGGATCCAATGGAACTGGTTTCGTCGAATTTCGAGACTGTGCCTCGGAAGGCTATTTTTAACGTCAATTTAAATGACATATTTTCAAAACTTAACAAAGCACTTCCAAATTCAATTATAACACTTTTACTATTTTCAGTATTATCAATATAAAATTTACAAGCCTTCAAATTATTTTTAACAGGCTTAAAATCCCAGATTTCATATTTTACCCAATTTTCAATTATTAAATTAAATAAATAAATAGTGATATTTGTAATTCAAGTTAAAATTAACCTTTCAAATATTTAAAGTAAATTAAATATTCCCATTTCAAATGCTCAAAAATTCTGGGTCGTCACATTATGACTTCGTTGAAAGGTGTGATAAGGCTATTCCATCCTTTCGGTTAGGACGATATAATTCTAAGTCATTTAGCTTCTAAAATCAATAATTTGTTAAATTCCATCTCTCTTTGGAGTTGAAAACAGTTATGATTGATGTCTACAACTTCCATTTTAATCATGCCGAAAGATAACGTGCGAAGCCTCTCGACATCGTTGCAAGGAGATGCATAGCTCATTTGCCAACTCTAACTGCTTCTAACCCCTTTGATGTCCATTTTCATTCTATGGAATTAATACAAAGGGTTTACTAATAGGTGAGGAAGTAGATTCCCTTCGAAAGGGTTCTATCATGAGCGGTTATAAGATTTATAACCCAGGATTCCATTAGGATGTAAACCTTTCGATAAGTCGAAAGGTTTTCCTCCTTTCAAAGCAGTCCCAGTTTATATCTTTAACCCCCTTACTCTTCTTATATAAGATCAATTTAGTTATTCCCATATCCACGCATTCAACATATGTGATACGTCATCATCACTTTAACTACCAACGTTAATTATGGATTTCAATGATGACGTATTTCAACGGGAAATGACTATGTCGATCTTATACTTAGCATAGATCAAAAGAGATTATGAGAAAAGGGTTGAAATCATGTGCAATCGATCATTAGTCTAGCTAATGATCAAAATGAATCTCCTCATTGCTAATATCCATTATGAATGAGCCACTCCATTTTATTCATATCCAAAATGAGTTTCAAGAAATTGAGCTATCTCCTTAATTCAGTTTAGGGTTTTTACAAGTAAAAATGTCTCGGTGAAAGCGGAGAAAAGATGATGAATTCAATATCCAGAATTCGACCCCCAAAACTGGACCCCTTAGGTCTTATTTATAGTGGCACGCAGCCTCCCTTTCGATTCCATGCTTTCGATTGATTCGAAAGGTCCTTCTTTATATGCCACCTTAAACCTTTCGACTTCATCGAAAGATTATGAACCCTTCGACTGTGTCGAAAGGTTATGAGACTCTTGTGCTTCTTGGTTCATCCCTTTTTCCCCTTTGTCTTTGACTTTTTCGAAAGATCTTCTCTTTGTATGCTGCTATGAACCTTTCGACATTGTCGAAAGATTTACCTTTCGTATGCTTTCCTAAACCTTTCAACAAAGGTTTGTCATCAACATGTTTTTTTATCCTTTCGACATTATCGAAAGGTTTTCCCTTCTTTTTCTTTTATGGACCTTTCGACTTTGTCGAAAGGTTTGCTTTGTACATAACTTCATGAACCCTTCGACCTCGATGAGAGGTTTGACTTTACTTGTTGTTGTCAAGAGCTTTATTTTCCTATAATGCTATCGAAAGGTTTTCCATCATTCCTTTACTTTTGTTGACTTCTGAGTGTTGCTTTCTTCATAGAACCTTTCGACGCAATCGAAAGGTATCCAGGATGTGCTTTAACCGATTCAAAAGGCTTACTATGCTCTCGAAAAGGTCACCATGTAGCCGCTTGCACTTTCTTTGACTTCCTCATCGAAAGGTAAGAACTCCCTACATACTGGGAAATGGGAAATTTTGACTCCGTCGAAAGGTTTAGTATGTGGTTGGGAGGAACACCATCGATTGCCAAAAAGGGCTCTAGAGTTATCATTGCTTTTTCATATGTGTCGAAAGGTTGGTTGTGGCGGAAGGTTTTATTTGTTTTCATCTAGGTCGAAAGGCTTTACACTGTATAAGTGGTTGGATCTTCTAAACATCTTTTTTAAGTCTTTCAAGATAACTTGGCCTATCTCTTCATCAAAACTTCGATCTTATTATCCCTCTTTCATACTTCTACTTTTAAGTAGATTTTATGGTTAACATAAATAATAAATTAAACCTTTAATAAATAATTTATAAACACATGGTTAATAATTAATTAATAATTAACCCTATATTTAATTAGTATTTAAAATTAAATCATACACTTAACTTATAATTAATTAAAATTAATCATACTTAATAATTAATTAATTAAAATCAACCTTATCCTTAAAAATGTAATTAATTGGTAACAAATCTTCGCTTAATTAAAGTTAATGAACCTTACTAACACTTAATTAATTAATAATTATTAAAACTTAATTAATTAATTCTTAATTATCACATTCTTAATTAACTTATAAAAACATTATAACTAGGCTTGTCAAATATTTACAAAACAATTTTAAGCTAAATCTTAAATTTGAAAAATTCGGATTTTTAAAGCGAATCTGCATCCATAGCGACTATCGCTAGGGATGCCATAACTTGAAAACTTATTTTGCATATACAATAACCATTAAAACTCTTATCCTTTACTTTAACTTAATTTACTAATTTAATAAAAAAAAAATTGAAACAAATGTAAAGGTATAACTTTTTATTAGAAAATAAATTAAGCAAACCACTTAACTCAAGGGATCTCCATGTCACCTTAACAAGTTCAAGTGTAAATCTTTCATAGCATTCATAAGTTGATACATCCATAAACATCCCACAATTCCAACATAAGCAAAAGATCTAACTTTATAACTATAACAATACTAATTAGGCTTTTCTAACAAGTCAAAAATCAACCATACCACATATTTAATCACATACAAGCAAACTGTATATATCCAACAACATGATAATCCAACCAAACAACCAAAATATTTCATAGCAAACATAACAAAATGTAAAGTTAAAATCTTTCCAAAATATAAGAGGATTTACACGCCAAATCTTTTTAGAAACTTGAAATAAACTTTAAACTTGTAAAGCTTGGAAACCACCAGAAATCAACTCAAAAAGTGTCATCTTCTCCTTGGTTTTTTGACATGTTACTCGCAGAATTTGATAAAGTGGTTAAAAGGAAAGTTTTTTCAAATTCTTTCCTCTACAATTTAAAAAAAAATAAACACTCAATTACGATCATTTTTAAGAAATATGGTCAAAATAAGAATGGCCATTTTCGGACTTGGATCTCCGAGTCCGAAAACATTTTGAAATAAACGAGATTTTGGCATATCTTGATTCAAAATTTGAGAAAGTGATCTACATAATAGTTGCAGCAACTGAAATTTGACATGGTTTGAATAAAATAAAATATCCATTTGGTTTGGTTAGGAGGAAGCTATGATAGAAAGAAGAGAAGGAAAAATTTGAAAAAGAATGGGCTATTTATAAGAAATAGAAAAGGTAAATTACTAAACTACTCTTAGTCGTACCCTCCACCACCTTGTGCCACCTCACCAAGCTTGTCCCCCTCCTAACACTCCATGTTACAACATGTTAAAACATGTTTGTACTTGATTGTACTTTTGTCTAAAGAAGCATCTTATATTTTATAATATATTAACTTTTTTATAATAAAATATTATCTTATATATACATGCATACTTACTTATTTAAGTGTACATACATGTACACATATGCATTTACATATTAAAATATTTTTAAATTTATGTATGTGTGTATACCAAAGTGTCACGATATTTTTGACAAATTTTATCTGTCGAAAACTCGAAAAACGAATTCCGGTCACATTTTCGATTTTCATCGAACTAGTTATATTTATAAAAAAAAATTAAAACTATTTTACCATCATTATCTATTAATAAAAAGATTTTTATTTTAGTTATAAAATGTATTATTTGAATATTTAAAATTAATTTAGTATTCCCAAATCAAAGAGGCAAAATTCCGGGTCGTTACACCCTCCAACCTAATTTCTACTTATAAGTGTGTGTGTGTGTGTGTATTCACACTCACACATAAATAGGAATAAAAGCTATTAATCCTTTACAAAGCAAAATCCATGCACCTATTCTTATGCTTGTATATATATAATACCCTCACCTCAAATATTTTCACTTTGCAAAAAAAAAAAATCAAAATATACAATATCATTCTACACTTCATACTTCACGCAACCATAATCTGGCCTCATGCAAAGAAGCATATTGGAAATGCAGTTTTAATGATGTAAATACTAAGGATTGTGAAAGGTCATGTGTTGGTTTATGGTCGTTGTGTTAGTGCAAGGCAGCAGGCTCAACCATAGTTCGAAGCTTGGGATAGAATCACTGAAGGAGTAGGTGGTATGGTCAAGATCCACTCGGAGAGTGGTGAAAATTCATGGTAGTTGTAGGTAAGTTTGGAGGTGCTGTCGATTTTGACAAGGTAGTGGCAATGGAGGCGAGGCAGGTGATGCAGGTTGGGTCAAATTTTGATACTGATGATGACGGTGTGGTCACGCATCCACTGATGGCATTGGGAGGTAGCTATGGTCGAAATAAGGTTTCGTTTGTAGGATTTTAGGTTCAGTTTTGGTGTTCGCATGTAGTAGTGGGGATGACCGAGATGGCCGAAATGTTTGCCGAATATGAGGCGATGGGCGGCGATCGCGGTGATGGTAGCGGCGTGGGTCAGAAGTAGCTATGGCGGAAGTGAGGGGGTTGCATTCGTGGACGAGTTTTTTTCCTTGGAAGCAAGAATTTGAAATGGAAGGGAAGAAGCGCTATAGCATCGAGTCGGGTTGAAGAGCATTGGGTTGGGCCATATGTGTTTAATGGTAAGAAATTAAATAATTTATTTGTTTAAATTATTAATTTAAATATTTTGAATTTTAAGTATGATATCTTGCTCGTTTTAAATCCGATTAACCCGTGGATTTTTGTGTTAAACTCATAACGACTAGTATAATGTTTTGGTGTAATTTTTTGATAGTTTGGTCGAAGTATAAATTTTATGATAAAATAATAGTGGTTAACTATATGTACATTATTTTAAATAATAAAGTGTTTAAATTAATCATACTTTATTGGTGACATTTCTTTAACCAAACAAAACATCTTTCTGCTAAAATTAAATTGAATAGATTATTGATGACATCTGTCTAGCAGAATAACTCCATATTCTGCTATTATATTAATTTGGACATTTATCCATATTCCAGTTAATTAATATGTGGATTAATTTATATTTGATAATCAATGGACTAGCTAGTGATTGTTAACTGTTGATTTCATTTACATATATGCTTGCTTTTGTAAATACCAATGATATGACATGGAACGTGAACTAAAAATATGTATATGCTAAGCCATTTTTTAAATTTGAAAAGTTATGGAAGTAAATTAACCTATATTTTATAACAATTTGAGGTTAAGTGTTTATTAAATTTTAAATGATTTTAGTTATTTTATTAATGATGTTTAAGTTGATTAATTATATTATCAATGATGTTTAAGTTAATTAGTTTTTTTATTAATGATGTTTAAGTCAATTATTATTTTTATTAATGACGTTTAAGTTAATTAATTATTTTAGTAATAATGTTTCAAGGTAAATTGAATATATTTATTAATGATGTTTTAAACTTAATTAATTGCTTACTTATGATGTTTAAAGATAATTAATTAATTTAATAACGGCGTTTATAAATAATAAATTGTTTTATAAAAGGAATTTTACTTGATAAAATGAATTTATTAAAGGAGATTGATAAATGATATTTTTTGTAAAGGAAATTTATAAATTGTATTTTTTAAGGGAGATTTATAAATGGAATTTTATAAATAAAAGAGAGATTTATAAGCGGTAATTTATAATTAAAAGAATGGATTTGTAAGTGATATTTTCAAAAATAATGAAGACTTATGTTAGATATATAATATTTATAAAAGTAGGTCTAGATTTATAAAAGGATTTTTATATAGGAGTGCAATAAGGGAGATTTATAAAAGAGTTTTATAAAAAAATGGAGTTTTATAAATAATTTTTGAGATTTATAAAACCAGTTTTATAGATAATTTTAGAGATTTATAAAGAAATTTTATAAATTAATTTGAAGATTTATAAAAGATTGTAAATATGGAATGGGTTTTAAAAAGGGAACTTTATAAAAGGAATAAGTTTTATTTTGACAAATAATCCTTCTTAATTATGGTGATACATAAGCATTATTTCCATACTTAACACCGAAGGAAAAGTGGTTTGGGTTTAGAGGAAGTAATGTTTTAAATGATATTTGTCTATAGCCCATTTAAATATGAATTTGGAAAAGAGGAAATCTCCCTTATGTTTGTTAATATACTTATACCATTAAGATAAGTCAATGGATATATTTTTTAAGTATTGAATGTATAATGTTTTATCAATATACTTATGCTGGTGAGATACGTATATGATTTTTTTTCCAAGTATTGAAAGGAGTGTAAGGTTTGAGAAAATATCTTTTGTTAAGGTGTTTTGAATTAAATAATTGAAAAGAGATTCAATTAATAAAAGATTAACTAATAGTGGCTTAGTGGATCCTATATGGAATTAACTCTATGTTTGATTGTTTCTTGTTCGATAGTTAAATAATCGACTCTCATATCTTTGCCAAAATATAACTCTAGAAATATCTAGGAGAAACATGGGGATTATATGACACAATATCTTCGGTGAGGCTATACGGTGCATATAAATCTCATTTTGTAAATGGTTAGGAGGAGATCTCCACTCTTATGTATTATCTTATTATTTCCAAAAGAACTGGAGTTGAGTTTACGAGAACTATCGATTTGGTTTTGAAACGACCAGTAAGCTGGGGAGAGTACTTATATGAGGTCACATGAAACCATTACCACTCCAAAAACATATACGTGTTTGACGCTTTGGAAGAGGTTTGAGACTGGTTCGAGATGTTGTAACCGACGAGGGAATTCTTTGAACCGCAAGGGCTCATTGCTACAAATCCTGAGGCTGATTCCAAAATGGATGTAGTAGAAGTAGTGCCTTCGGTTTTATCATATCATGAACAACTAGTATGGATGAATGTCGGGATTGCATTGTGTTTGGCGGGTCATATTAGCATTCCAAGTCGGATTTTCTAAGAGAGGAAAAAGGTAATGATGTCCTTAAAAGCCTCACAGCCCGGTAACGACAAAAATAGTGGATATGCAACAGATCTATGTAAGTTCGCTACCTTTAGGAGCATCATTCCTCGATCTCGAATTTGTATTTATGGATTTGGTATGAGTGCACATGGGAAAAGTGGGCCATGGACTGGTGTTAAAGTTTTGTTGCCTTGGTGCTCAAGGAATGATGTAATCTAAAATGCCACATTCGAGGGATTGCCGACGTTATGTTGGTAGGGAGTCCATGTGAGGCCATCGATAAATTTTGTAGAGGTGTACCGTGGTAGGCGGTACACTAGTAGCCTTGTCATTGATGGAAATCCAATCTCCACTACGTGCATTGATGGACTTAGTTGTATACCTAATATGCTGGAATGTAATTAATTTATCCATTTCGGCTATGATTTAATTTATATTTTAAAACCTAAACATTATTATAATATCGATGTATTTTTTAGTAATCGCAAGGTAAAACACCTCTTTGTTTCTTTGTGGCATGGTCTTATGAGATATTTTATTTTTAAAAGGGTTTTATAATATTAAAAGAGTGCATATGATTGTGCTTCTCATGATGGTTCTACCAAAATGATCGGGATAATATTTTATTATAATGCTCGGGCCAGCCCAAGGGTATTTTCGGATTTAGCGATGGATGCTTCGAAGCTTCAGGAGCCGAGATGGATGCCCCAAGACATATTTATGTATCTTTATTTCCACTCCAGTTGATGCATTGTATTTATCGGTATTTGTGAGGATAGACTATTATAATTGTCCAGGCGGATAACAAATTAGTTTACTCTGGTTTTGGTATGTATAAAAACCTTTGCTTTTGTAAAGATCATTTTTATATTATATATTACTCGTCACGATGTGAGATTCTATTCTACTTTTCTTTCTTTTACCCCAACAATCTGTCTTTCCAGCACTTGGATACTCGACATATAAATATCATGTATGTATTAGTGTTGACTTTTGAGGTCGAAAAGGTGGGTCATTACAGATAGAATATGAAAGTAGATAATCAAAGAAAACGTAGCATCTATCAAACAATCCTCACTACCTCCCAATGTGCTTTGGATATTTGATAACTCATTTAACCTTTCAGCTGCCAATAATTAATGGAAGTCCTGGTTTTTAGTGTACTCATCTTTATCCTAAAGCTAATATTTAATCCTTTCCCCTAGTCTAGGGTATATAGATCAATTTAAATGATCCGGGATAGCCTTTTAAAGTAGCTATGAGTGTACTTATAATACCTCTACTTTGGAGTACATCAGGAAACACTCCGGGTATCAACAATCCCTTCGTAGGTGTATCTATACCCTTTCCTTGCTCCATCTGTTTCCATTATCCTCAAGGAACCATTTGTCATTCCTTTCCATGATATAACCATTCAGCATTCTATCCATGGGTCACCCTTCCTAGAACTTTCCATGTTCTGGACAACCATTCTCATGACTCCTTCCAACATCGAGTCGCCGTCATCAAAACCCTATTCCTTTTTCAAGCCCCGAAGCAGTGTTGCCGAATTAATTTCTACCGACCACAAGACCACACATAGCCAGAGCTTTCTACCGACCGAATTTTGATGTAACTTGAAACATAAGTTTCCCCTATGCTCCAGAGACCACCCTCCATGTTTCATCCAATTCCAAATAATTTTGTCGACCAAAAATCTCCCGTCACCAACCACTTGACTGCTTATCGCTAGAGCTTCTACCAATTGGATTTCGACGTGACTTGAAACAGAAGCTTCCGCTATGTTCCAGAGCTCATCCTCCAAGTTTCATCAAATTCCAATGATTTTTGCGGACTAAAAACCACTCCGCACCAACCACTGGACCACCAATCGCCAGAGCTTCTATCAACCAGATTTTGATGCGACTTGAAACATAAGCTTCCAATATGCTCTAGAGTCCGTCCTTCAAGTTTTATCTAATTCTGAATATTTTTGCCAACCAAAACTACTCGTCAATCAATGGACCACTCATTGGTAAAGCTTCTATCAATCGGATTTCGATGTGGCTTGAAACATAAGCTTCCCTTATGCTTTAGAGCCCTCCTCTAAGTTTCATCCAATTCCGATAATTTTTCCAACCAAAAGCCAATCGTTGCCAACCACTGGACCACTCGTTGCCAGAGCTTCTATGGATCAGATTTTGATGCCAATTAAAACATAAGCTTCCCTTATGCTCCAAATCTCATCCTCCAAGTTTCATCCGATTCCAACTATATTTTCCAACCAAAAACCACATGTCACCAACCACTGGACCACATGTCACCAACCACTTTTCCTTGTTCAAAGTTGATGTGAATTGAACCATGAGCTTTGCCCACGCTCCAGAGCCTCTCCTCCTAGTTTCTCCCAATTTGTAGTTGTTTTGCCTTTGTTCTGCCCAAATTAACAATCTATTTCCTAAGTATCTAAAAGCACTAGCAAACCATACCAAAAGAATAACATTCAAATATGCATATCAACCATAAACATTCATGAAGGTGTAATTAAAGTTAGAAAATGGCTTATAACCAAAATCATATTGAAAACATCAAATTTTACTACATACATGCATAGTATAGTGAAGGATCAGAACCACTCGCCAAATACCCAAATTACTAAATTTTGATCTAAACCCAAATTGGGATAGCAATCACAAAGTTTTCCAATTACCAAAATGACGAATCTGTGATCTCACTTCACTAACTAGCCCTTTAGTGATGGATTTACCTGGTTTTAAACTAGAAATGGTGAATTTTTTTGAAGGAAAGATCATAAATAAGGGTTTGGAGAAGTTTTATGAAAGTGAAAAGTGATTCACTTCAGCCTCAAATACCTCCCTTAGGTTCCAAACCTAAATTAGGATAATGGGCTTGGGTTTTGGCTCATTTAATTACCCTAAAATCTGTCTGGCAGCTTATAGAACTTAAAATGGCCATACCTCTCAACTTAAGCCCTTTTTACTGTAATAACCACTCTATAGAATGAAACCCATTTTCTTGAAGCAATGGAAGTGTTTTTAGACACTGACTTGACTTTTATCAAAAGTTATAGTTCATACAAGATTTTCAAGGCTAAATGGTCATGTAGAAATTCGACAAAAATCATAGACATAAAAATGACCATAAAATTCATGTTTCGAAAATTTAGAGTCATATGACTTTGTATGAATAAAATAAATATATTTTATGATCCTTCGATATGTAAAATATAGGTCGTTACGGATGCTTTAGGGATTGAGTTAAATCATACCACTGCATACTAGCCATTGGCAGATGAATGGACTAAGAGGTGAATAAGGTGTTAGAGGAATTGTTGAGAGCATGGTTGTTGACTTTGGTGGAGAATAGGAAGACCATTTTCCATTATTATAGTTTACATATAATAAACCTATCAAGCGAGCATAGGCATGGCATCATTTGAGACTTTGTATGGATAAGTACGTAAATCCCTGTCTTGTTGGTGGTAGGTGACTGATAAAGTTATACTTGGACCAAAAATGATTACTGGACCTTCCAAATAAGTTTATTTGATAATAAAAGGATGAAGATTGCATAAGATAGGAAGAAGTCATTTGCTGCTAGAAGGTGTATAGAATTGGAATTTGTAGTAGGTGACATAATGTTTGTAAAAGTATCACCACTGAATCTTGATACAAGATTTTATAGCTTGGGAAATTTGTTGCCTTTCTTTATAGGGCCTTTTCTGATATTTCAAAGAGTAGAGAAGTTAGCTTATAGGTTGAAGCTTCCTAAACAGTTGACTGGTGTTCACAATGCCTTTCATGTGTCACATTTGCAGAAGTATGTTCATTACTTAGCCATTATGGTTAAGGCAGATCAGCTAGAGGACATGGAAGTGGAGTCACAGTTTATTGAACTTCATGGACCTACTCATATAGTAGAGCATGTAATGAAAAGGTTCGAGATAAGGAAGTGAAATTGGTCTGAGTACAAAGGGGAAATTGACTTAGTGGATAACACTTGGGAACCAGAAGAGAAGATTCATGCTTCTCATCGTGAACTCCTTATGGGTATGTTTTCATATTATTGTTTAGATTTCTTAGGTTAGGAAATTTCATTTGGATGTTGATTGCTTAATGTGATTGTCTCGGATTGCTTGGATTAATTGCTCGATTGTATGTACATGGTTGTCAGGAATATATAGTGTTAGAAACTAGGAGTACTTAACTAGAAAATTTCTATGGTATACTAATTATGTTCTTTTAATACTTTGATATGATATGGTAGATAAAATAACATATTGTATGTTTCATTCATGTAGAACTATATGCTTATAATTAGAATGTTTTGCATACATATAGAAGGCCATTAGTTGCATTTTTACATATTGATATCATAGCATATGCATCATTCATATTAATCGTTACATTTTGTTTCCACACTTGTATATTTTATGTATATACAATAGATTGTATGAGTATGTATGGATGAATATATAGATGCATGGATGTATAGATGTGTGGTGAGTGTATATGCATGTAGTATACGTTTATATACTAGGAAGAAAGTTACATTTTCCATCCTAGAGTTTCACAAATGGAACTATGTAACAACCCTAATTTTTGAGTTGCTCTAATAAAATAAATAATGACTTAAGTGGAGAATTAAGAGTTCAAATTGATTCAAGAATTGTATTAAAGTTTATGATTTACATCATAAAATGAACATAAATGGGAAAATTAATTAGTTGGTAATCATTAGAGAATACATTTTACAATTGAGTTAAAAGCTTTAATTGAAAGTATGAATTTAAATAAGTGGGATTAAAAAGAATGGAATAAATAGAATAAAAAGATTACTTTTCTTATTGGGCGTATTAAAAACCAAATCCTGTTTAAGATATAATGAAGGAGAAGGCTCTCCTCCTCTTACTCATGGTTACATAACTAAATCAAAATAAAAAGGAAAAGAGCTCTTGCAAACTCCATGCCAAAACCTAGGCCAAGAATCCTCTAAATAGTGCAATTAAATTCTCATAAATTGTAGAAAATTCAGGGTAATGATTCCAAACTCTATTTTATCCACTAGACTCTTTGATTTTCGTTTTTATAGTGATTGATCCCTGTTTTGTTCCTTGTGTGAGTATTTTTTTTCTTTAGGGTTTTGTTAAAATTCTGAAGGGAGTTTGATTTCTAAGATGTTTGTTATGAACTTTAGGTATTTAGGTAAGTAATCCTCACCGCTCTTTCTAAATAGGGTTGCATGTTTGTTAAATTGCTTCATCTAATAATCACTAATGTTAAAAATTGAATCTATATGTTATGTATGAAACATTGTTTGCTGAAAGTACTACTGTCATTGAATTAGAAATTTTGATGTTTAACGTGATGTCGTGATGCTTTATTGGATTGATATTGCTACATGCACACTTGGGAACACTTACACACAACCTGAGATCGAAATGCCATCATCGGAGATTGACCGGCGGCATATCTAGAGCTGGAATAGCTACAAAATTTGCATTCACTAATCGACCAATGGTGCTTCACCCGTGGAATGATGGCAGCAACCTAGAGTTATTCCAACTCTAGGTAATATTGCCCGGTTCACTCGTTTGTTACCTTATTTGCCCTTAATTGTTTCTACGCTCTTGGGTGACTTATTTCTGCACATACGGTAGCCATTTCAACTCATAATTTACTTAATAAAATATTATATAAATATGTATATATATATATATATATTCGGAATTTTATTTTATAAACTTATTAAGTGTTAGTGATTATGGATCAGCTATATGTGTGTGTGTCTATATATATATATATATATATATATATATATATATATATATTTGAATTTAAAAGGTTTATGAACTACAAAAGAAGTTTATAATTATACAAATACATTTATAGTGTTTAAAGGCTTATACATGAGTTGAAAGAGCAAACCATAGCATTTACGCAATTATTCATCCTTTGGCAATTCATTGCACTTACACTTGACATGATGAACTTATGAATCCTGTATGACCTTAGAAATAATATTTGATGCAAATTACTAATTATATGAGATAAGAACTATGATTAAATGATTTGGTACTCTTGAGTGGTATGTGACACTTGGGATCACCTCATCTGTTGATTATCGACTTATTTTATAGAATATTTTAGTGAGTGGAATTTACTAACTTATAATAAATAATCAATTAAACTCATGCGGTATAGAACACATGGACGTTACTCGAGTGATTACTATTAGAAAGTATATGACACTTTTTGGTGATGACGTGCGATGTGTTCGTCTATGGTGTTAACCTATGATGAGCTTGCCTTTAGTATTTGACTTGCAATGCGTTTGTCTATTGTGTTGGCTTACTGTGTGCTTGCAATTTTACTGACTTGGAAAGTGCTCATCTATAGTTGTTGACTTGCAATATGCTCGTCTATTGTTCGCTTTCATGCTTGTGAATTAATATAATTTTGATGTGGTTATTATGATTTTAATGTTTTCCATCGATGGAACTTGTTATGGTTAGTGTAGCATGCTACATGGATATTTTTATATCCATGATGTTTATGCGTATTCATTATTTAATCTCACCTTTAATGATATTTAGATAGAGTCTGGCCCGTCTATTATTCTCATAATACTCGGTTGAAACTGAGACTTAACAGATACAGGGACCCAATGACCTTGGATGTGGGCTAGCTTAAGAACTTAAATACTATGTTACTTACATGTTGGATGCATAATTCGGTTCTAGCCTATATGTGTGTTGTATATTTGTATGTAATGTAGACTTATTGTGGTCATGTATATTTTGAGACATGTCATTGACTATATGTATATGTATGTGTATGTGCGTCTAGTATTTCTTTACGTAGACTCACAGTATAGAGTGATATTTGCTTTGCATTATATTTCTCTTGTGATCTGTGATTTTGTATTGTATATTATGTGATATATTGTCTATATTAGCTGTAACGACCCGAATTTTTGAACGATTAATTTGCAATATTTAAATTGGATTTAAATATTTAATTTGAACTTTAATTTGATTATAATATGACCAGTTTGGTTTTATATGATAGAAAGGATTCAGAATTTAAATATAACGACCTGTTGAATTAATTAATTAATTATTAAAATAGTAATTGAATATCGGGTAAATGTTAAATCTGGGGTAGCAAGCTTGTTTTAAAATTTTTAAAGGCTTACGGAATTCATATTAATAATACTAAAAATAATAGATGAGTTAAAATTTGGATTTAACAGTGGTTTTTTCGATTTTAAAATTACATCGTTTAAATTGACGATTTAAAAATAGCCATCCGAGGCACAGTCTCGGAATTCGACGAAACCAGTTCCGTTGGATCCGTAATATTGTATTATTATCCAATTTCAAATTTCGTAATTTTCGGAGCTTCCGTGTGATCGTACGGAATGTAAACGCCTAGAAAATATAATCGAATTAATAGTCGATCTAAGAGCTATCTTCTCTATACAACTGAATTTGGACTCCAAACCTTTTCCATTGCGTTCGGTATAGGTGTATAACATTATAAACGCTGAGCGGCACGTGTCGATAGGAGGTCAGGATTTTGAATTGCATAAGTCGAGAAGATTTAAATTTAAAGTTTAAAATAAAATTAATTAATCAAGCTTCCTCTACACGTGGCCGTTCCATCAAAACAATATTGTTCGTCTTCTCCTATACGCTTCCCATTTTCTTTTAAAATGCGATGCTTCTTGTTTCTCTCTTCGATCAGAAAACTTAAAATTAAATTATAAATGGCCGCTACTTCTTTCATCCTTTCCCAAATCGAACGAAAATCCTTTGTTTTCTTTTCTCCCTTAAAGCTCGAATTCGTCAGTATAAAATAAAATAAAATAAAAAAAGGGGGGAAATGAGCGAATCAAATCACGTTCGAACGTATCATGCCGAGTGTGGTTTTTGGAAGCAGGAAGGAGATCGCGACTCCCATTCTCGGCCAATATTGATTTTTGCGACTGAACCCTAATCGCGAGAAGGAGCTCGAGATGCTTGGTGCAGCTTCGTGTTGATGAGGTCCGGTGGCGATGTCGTTGCTCGTTTTGGAGGCGACGTGGATGTTCACACGATAACATGCGGCTCGAGCAGTGGAGGACGTGGTTGTTTTGGGTCACGATCTCGAGTTGGGCGAAGTCTTTGTTGAAGCCACGACCGTTTGAGGTGGTCGCGCAACGGCAGCTTGGGTCGCGCAGTGGAAATTTTGGGCCTGAGTTCGTGGAGCGCAGTGAGGTATATTTCTGTGTTTATTTGAAAATTTAGAATTTTACTATAAATTAGGGTTTTGATTTTTTTTTTAAAAAATAAATAAAATAAATTAAGTTTTAAATTTTAAGTTAATCTTAGTTTAATTTGAATATATGTGTATTCAAAGAAGAATTTTTACAGTGAAGTTAAAATCTTTTCTGTATTAAATGTAAATTATACGTTAGGAAGATAACTTTATTTTCTTTAGAATAAAAATATAAAGATTAGATTTTTAAAATAAATATAAGTCATTTTGGTATAAGTAGTTACAAAGAAGAAACTAAAATAAAAATGTTTCTCTACATTTTAGATATTACTAGTTTATTTTAAAATAATTTAATTTGGGTGATCTATTTGTTTAATTTACTTATTTAATTATTTTAATCACTAAAAGATTTTTATAAAAGGGGAATTAGTTTAAAATTTAATTATTTGTTGAAATAAATCATTTGCTAAAATTAAATTATTAGAGTTAAATCATTTTAGTTCTTATCTAGTAGATATAGGTTAGAGAGAACAACAATAATAATATAGAATAATTATACATATATATTTTCACAAGCCTAGTTTGTTTTAAAGTGATAAATTATGGTGATTTACTCATTTAATAAACTTATTTAATTACCGTGCTCTCTCAAAAAAAATTATTAAAAGAAATTAGCTTAAATCAAATTATTAGTTTAAACCCAGAATTCTTAGTTAATTAAATTAATGGAAATTTAATTGTTTGATTAGTTCAAATATTAATAAATCATCAAATTGCTATACAAGGTCGAAAAAAGTATGGAAAACAAGTCGAGATTGGAAAGGGTTGCAACTTAAAAGCAGAGGTCAGATTTTCTCACTCATTTGGATGCCATAGTTAAAATTTAAATGTTAAATTTAAATCATTGGATGTGTTTGGATGATTTATAATAGTTTATCCACTGAATGATATTATAAACCCATATATCGTGATATCCCACTTTGAAGTGGAATTCATATGTTATTGTGCTAACATTTGTGGATGCAGGGAAAACAGGTTGGAGGGATCCAACAGGATTCCTCAAAGATATTTATTTACTATATGTATATGTTGTCATATGACAGGATGAAAGAATTGATATGGAATTACATGCGAACTGAATTATATAGTGTTAAATAACATGGAAACTGGAATTTACTAATTTTTAAATAACCTAAATAATATAATTTAAGGAAGTTAAAATGAAACTAAATTAAAAGAACATTTCTTTAGGATTCGGATTTACTTATATTGAGACTAAAGTAAAAAGGAATATTTATTACTTTGGTTATACTTAAAATTAATTAAAGTTGAGTTTAGGAAAAAATTAAATTATGTACAAAGACTCTAAGAAATATTGTAATCGATGAATAGAAATAAATTAAAAGGAACTTTATTAAGAAATAAAATAAAAGGAACCTTATTAAGAAACGGAATTTTGTTAAATAAATAATGTGGGATTTTATTGAAGAATAAAATTATAAAGATAGGATCTTTGAAAAAAAATTGCTTTTATAAATAAAAAGAAAACTTAGGGGAGTTATAAATTTATAAATGGAGTTTATAAATGAGATAAAAGGTATCAGCGGATACGTAATGAGATAAGTCATGGCGAGAACTTAATTTGAGTTATGAAAATTGGTTTTGGAAGGAAATAGTTGAATATTTTCGAAAGTAAGAAATGAAAATATGGTCAAGAGGAATTTATGAGTGAATATTGGATTTTCTAAAAATATAAATTGGTTTAAAAGGAATTTTTAAAAAAAAATTACTATACTATATAATTTGTAAAGAACTACTATCTAGATTTAGAATATTTCGGAAAAGTTATTTTAATACTTAGTATTTATTATAATAAATTATAGTTTTCTAAACCAGCTTTGAAAATTCATTAATAACTGGATATGAATTAAATTTTTACATTAAACCTTAATTTGAAATAAAACCATTATTCTTACTTTATAAGTTAAGATGTTTTCAAAAATGTTTTGAAAATCCAATTATAAATCCTCTTGAAGTAAAGCAAGTGTAATTAATTTGAATAAGATCTTTAGGGAAGATTTTATAGAGGGCTATGGGAACTTGAATAAATCCCAAGTTTAAGATTAGTGAATTTCGAGGTGAGATAAAATTCATAAGAAGAGCAGGAATGAAACCTGAAATATTATTAAGCTAAATGGCTTTGGAAAATTTACAAATGAGACTGTAAATGATTTTTTTGAGGAAAGAAATAAGAGATAAAGGAATATTTTCCAAGTTTTGAGAACTATTGAAGTGGGGAAAATATTATAAATAGTTGGCAAAGACTTAAATGGTTTCACGAGAAATAGAGTGAACTGAATCTAATTTCAAGGCATTGAAATATGAAGATAATATCTTAAGTAGATATTCGAGATAAATAATTTGAGGAAATTATTTGATGGTTGCTTGTGAATGATTAATTGATAGTTAAATAACCGACTAACAATATTGGACAATGCGCTGATCGTTTCGAAGAGTCCGGGATCGGATTTAATTATCCAAAAACCACTTCGATCCGGTTTGAACGATTACGAATGAAGACCGTGAAGAGTTGAAGATGGTGATTCGGTTTGTCCAGACCCTGGACAACTTGTATGGATTGAATGCTTTCAGAACATCGTCAGGGGGACGATGAGCATTCTAAGTGGGACTCGTTCTTGAAAAGGTAACGCTTAGCCTCAAGCCTCATCAACCAGAAATGGATAAAACAGGGGAGGTGTAGCAAGGCTTCGTGGGTAGCCCCCATTGGAGAGTAAGGTTTGCTCTGTCTAGATGTCCTTTTTATTTCGGCTTAGTGGGTGGTTGGTCGCGCCAACCACGGGGTGATCTTGCTTGGGACTGTCCTGTAAGGGATGGTTCCGGTCTTGTGTTGCAGGGGAGTTAGGGTGGCTCCTCGGTATTCTGATCTAGACCAGGTACTGTGACAGGCGTTACCCTAGTAGCCCTGGCATTGTATGGAATCCAATCTCCAATAAGCGCTTGTACGGTTTTGATTCTGCCCAACTATTGCTGAAACGTGAGATGCAAGCATTTCAGCTAGATTCTATTTTACTTTCTATAGACACTATTATAATATCAGACGAATTTAATAAAAATGTTTTGGCTATCGTAAGGTAAAAACCCGACATGTTTATTTGTGGCGTTGTCTTACGAGATGCTTTTGTTTTTCAAAGGATTTTTCAAAATATAATAATGCAATTGAGTGTGATTTCTCACGCTGGCTTTCCAGACTGGCTCGGGTGTTGTTTTATATGATGCTCGGGTCAGACCGAGTTAAACAGGATCAGGTTAAAAGCTAAGGAGTTCAGGAGACGAGCTGGATGACAGAGCATACTCCCGTATTTGACTATTATTTTCGCTGTGTATGGATATATATTGAGTTGTCTCTGAATGGATGTTTGATGTACTCTGATGATGGTATGTATGTATATGTATACAGTACAGATTTCTTGTATTTAAAACTATATTCTATATATTATATTTTATTCCGCTGCGATGTGAGATTCTGTTGTTGTTTTTATTTCTTCTTCTTCTACCTCTTTCTTCTTTTACCCGAAGACTATGCCACTTTGAACAGAACGGTGGTGGAATTTTGTTAGTTCAAAGGGGTACGGATTTGCGGGCCTTTTACACTTGCCAACGTGTTTATTGTTTTATTCCGAGACTATTCACATCTTTATATTGTGTTGTGAGGTAAAAGATGATGTGATAGTGTTAGCCTAAGGGAATTGGCACGGATGGTCGCTCCTATCCAACCTTGTTATTCGTATTACCCGAAAATATTACTTGTAATATTCTTGGGTGATATGGGTATAAAGGTGGTGCATTACAAATTCTTTCAGGAAAGGGGAAGAATGTAACAGCTTAAAAATAATAATAGTACACTAAACAATGAATAAAGGTTAAAACGATAATTTTACTAAAAAGAACAAAATATGAATTTTTGTAAATGGATGTATTAAGCAATGGAACTTCTATTATTGCTTAGAGCATAATTTTCTTGCCAAAACTCATTATAAAAACATTAAAAATAGTCGCACGGATTGTAATTTATAAATAAAGAATAAATTAAGTTAGAATGGGTTGGTTAGGTTTAATGGCCCATTAGTGTCAAGTAGTATGTTTATAACTTTTCCTAACTTGGAAGAGAGGTACCTTTATTTCATTTCTTTAACTTTTATTTCTCTCCTCAAAAGAAATATTAGATCTAAAATACTAGATCTAAATTAAAAACATCAAATCTCCACCAAATCATCCAAATAAAATTCTAAAGAGTTTATATTGAAGAGACCTTTCCAAAGATACTAAAATCTAGGCAATTCACAATGTTTAAATGCTAAGGCTAATTCAGATAGAATAAGATAAAGAGTATTTCTAGGCTAATTTAGTTAATTTATGAGTGGGATATTACTTTCAATGTTACATGGTCTTAATCATGATTTTAATTCTATATTTGGATTCTATACTAGATAAATAGTCAAAATTGATATGAATAACCTATGGATATATATTAAATTGAAATGTGGATAGTATAATTTGGATTTAGATATAAAAATTGGTCATTAGGAATGAATAAAACACCAAAGAATTTATTGAGGGGAACATTTGATTTGGAAGACCTATATATATGTGTATATGACACACACACACATACGTACACGCACACATATGTATGTGTGTGCGCGCATGTGTGCAGGGACTATGGATAAAATAGTAATAGCGAAGACAAATATAAATGCAAACGCGATATAAGAT
The DNA here is from genome assembly GCA_030765085.1 of Allium cepa. Lineage (NCBI taxonomy): Eukaryota > Viridiplantae > Streptophyta > Magnoliopsida > Asparagales > Amaryllidaceae > Allium > Allium cepa. Next base: position 941,863,189 of record CM060945.1, on the reverse strand, counting down.
GTTAAGATAACCCATAGTAAGTGTTACACAAAGTTTTAATAAGGTTTAGTTATACAATAAGCGAAAACATGCAAAATTAGCAAGAATTTGCCAACAATAAGGGATCAGTCGACTGACTAAACCAAGACAGTTGGTTGAATTCCTATAGTAGAAACCAGAGAGAAAACATTGCAATACAAGGACCAAACTGTCAGCTGAACTTGAGAGGTCATTCGATTTAAGAAACGAACAGTCGACTGAAACCTGGAGTTACTTGATTGATTCAAGGAAGTAATTTAAAATTGCTTCAAGCACATAGTCGACTGATTGACCAACATCAGTTCACTAAATGCCTATAGCTAGTGTGACTTGATCTTGGACCCCATTAGGACCCATGTAAACGATCAATATTATCTTGTTTTGTTGGCTAACAATGTTAATACGATGAATGATGTTTGTTCATGAATGTGAAATGATGTTATGAGAAAGGAAATATTAAGAATACTTACATTGTTATATATGTTGCTAAAAATGAATGATTGATAAATGGTACGGTGTGTACGACATATGGTTGTTGCCTATTTTTCACAGACTTTATGGAGAGTATGGTGTATGGCCAATATTTTAACAGTTTATAGTATGATGTATACAACATACAGTCATTGCCTCTTTAAAAGGTTGTGTAGCGTATATGACATAGAGTCATTGCTCAAAAGATAGAAAGGGAATGTTGATTGTTTAAGTAATTATCCATGTTTCTTATAAGTTTCCATGAACATAAAATAATGTTACGGAATGGTTAGAGTTGATAGGTGATGGAATTAGACTAAAACAATAGAATAAGTATTTTGAAATGATAAGAGTAATACTGCCTTAGGTAATGACTTATTTGCATGATAGTATCATACACTTAGAAATATTTTCTCACTCACCAGATATATGTCTTACCCCACTATATTTCCATTTTTCCTATATATGATAGGTTTACAAGGGTTGGAAAATACTAGATGTGTATTAGAGCCAAAGCTACATAATTTATTTACTGATTTTCTATTTACTATTTAGTATTTTCTATTATGTAGAACTACGTTTCTGAAGTATTATTTAAACCAATATAATGACATCTATGGTTATTTCTAGTTTACTTTAGATATTTATGATAAGTGTTATATTATATTTTATTCCTTTCACTATGAGTTCAAAAGGTCGTAGTTCAAGTAGATAGCTCCGTATAATGTTTTTATATATTTTGTCATAATAATATACTATTTATCTTCCTTAGGATTTGAGAGTCAAATCGGGCAAAGAATCAGAGGCTCGTAAATGGTAGGTTGTTACAATGCTTATGCACATATATGTAAACACGCTCATATATGTACTTCAAAAACCCACTTATCACCAAACTTTGCAAATAGATTCTTATATCTCTTACCTATTTTAAGACTCTTTAATTATTTAAATTCCTAATTATATATTTACTAACTCATTTCAAATATACACTCATGTTTATATTACTAACAAAGTCAAGCTATTTTTAGAAAACCCCATTTGGAGCAACCCCACCTCTATACCCATACCATCCAAGAGTATTATGGAGTAATACTATCAGATAATATGAAGAATAATGCATTATAGGACACACATATGAATATTCCCTTAGGCTAACACTGGTATGTATTTAAACATTGAATACAACTCACCAACAAATGTACATGGTATCAACACAAAGTAATAAATATGTGTGCCTTCAGGATAGAACAATATACAATATAAATAAAGTATAAGAGATTGCAAAGTCAACCATAGCGATAATATGTAACAGTATATATCCAATACACATCACAATAATACACACACAAAAGACTATATACAGAAAGATCATCTGCAATAATGATGTATGAACAATAATCAACCAGACACCCACGGGGAAAGGTAATCTAAGTCTCATCTAAGGCTTTGACTCGTATCTCTCATATATGGTGTATTATTCTGAACATACTGTGATACCACTCTATAGCACACCCATATCTCATACTATACAAGAGTGCTACAGAGTAAAACTGTTGGATAACACGTAGAATTAGGTAATATGGAGTACACACGTGAATATTCCCTTGAGCTAACACTAGCACATATTAAACATCGAAATAATTCACCAACAAATTTACATAGTATAAACACAAAACAATAAACACATGTGCCTCTAGAATAGAACAATACACAATATACAAAAAATATCAGAGAAAATAGAGTCAATCGTAGCGAAAATATAGAATACACAATATATGTCCAATACACATCATAATAATACACACACAAGAGGCTGCACAATATAGAATGGTCATCTATAATAATGAATATCTAGTCTCCTCTATGTATAGAAAATACAAGCTGGTCTCATTTGACCTTGAACCTAAAAAGTCCCGAACTGACCCGAGTATTACATAAATAATAAACAGGTAAAACTATGTCTAAATCAAAGGCCAATAAACATATAGAACTCTGTATATACCGAGCATAATATAATAGTGTTATCTCAAACAATCTCGAATATCATATAACGTAGAATACCATAAAACCTAGTGTAAAGATGTCATCACCCATATAAAACTCGTCAAATCAAAAATCTTGAAACTACATCAAATAGGTGAATCATTCACATCCAGAATCACCATCAGAATCCAAAAATCATCATATATGAGATATCATCAAGGCTAGTTAGGTTAGAACATAGAAATGTCCAAATATATCTGTTAATGTCACATTGTAAAGTATCATCATCAAATCCTAGAAATTAATAAAAGGTTTGGGCTAGTCGATAATGATGTTCAACTAAAATCAATAAGGAACAGGCCATCTGCCTAAAGAGTGTAAGCCGTCTACTTGGAATGGATAGGTAGTCTGCCCATCAATCACATAAAGATAAGATATAGGGATCTACAGTATCTTGGACATAGTCTTAGGTAGGAATATAAATAGTATATGTCTATCTACCATACACACTAGAACTGGATGGCAGACTAACAGCACGTCTGCTTGTTCAAGAGCCTCATACGTGCCCGCCTGATAATGCTCCTACAGTCATTTGTTACCTCCCCCTCAGTATCATGATAATATCCACTACATGTCACTAAATGCTACAAGACTATGCTATGCATCAATCCTAACCCGACACCTTGCTCCTATATGTAACTGGTTGGTGGCCTAGTGACACAAGGGCAAACGCATATAGCAAAGATACACATAGCTAAGGCACATAACAATAAGGGTGTCATGGATCTAGGGTGCGACAACAATGATCAGGCCACCATGGTGGATACTGGCCAACTTGGTTTACTTCCGTAATAGAAAGGATGTTGGACAAGGTAGACAAACGCATAGTATCCACACTCAATAACTAACACATAGCAACTCAGAAATGCCAACACACGGCTCTGTATATTGTTGCCATATAGCTTAATTGTTGACACATGGCTCTAATATATCTACCACACAGCTTGATAATGTTGCTGATACACAGCTATAAATACTACTTCCACACAGCTTGATAATATTGATAACACATGACTATATATGTGATTGCCTACACATAGCAACACACACGACTCGCCGTAATGAGTCTCCATAAATACCCATCATGTGAGTGTCTTCTACTTATAACGAATAACCGAATAAATATCATAATGGTGTCCCATACCACCACATGATGCTCCAACGTCTATTCACTTCTTATAAACTACACTTAATCTCCATAATATTCTATATGATGAGCCTAAGGAATAACTAAACAATTTTTTTAATGCCGGCCCCAAACGGTATTATAACTCTCTTTATTCTGATTCTACATCGCACATAGTAGAAATCATAATAAAATCATGTAGAAGGATGTCCTCACCATATCATATCAAATCACTAAACAACTCAGCATCAACAGTGAATTGCTTATATAATCCAATTCAATATACCAGAGAAGAATTATCAAAAAAGTAATAAAAAATAAATTATTCAAATAAATAAACATAGCAACCCAACAACTCAATATTTAATAATGAATCATTTATAACAAAAATAAATACTTAGAAATAAATACGAAATATATATTTAATAATATATTCACTTTGTTTATTTAATTCCAATATAAGATTCAATTACTAAATTTTATTTCCAAATCCATATATATATTTTCCGTAACTTCTAAGACTACTTTACAAATCAAAATAATTATAGAAATTAATATAAAATTTTCTATAGCAAAATAATACTTTAAAATAAATTTATAAACCACCAAGAATAATTCTTTCATTTCAAACTATAATTTATAATTCAAACCTTCACTATATATTCAAAACCTTAAATAGCTCATATTGAAAATCATATAATCTCGCTTTAAATTTATTTAATAATCTTCTTTACTTAAATAATATATCAAAATAAATTTATATGTTAAAATATTTTTTATTTATTTCAACCATAGAATATAATTCAAAACCTTCACTTTATAATCTAACAGTTTGGAATAAATCATTTTCTATTGTCAAAACAACTTTTATATCCAAAATAATTTCAATGAAATCATTTTACTTTCCAACCAATTTGTTTATTTATAAATATACTTCGATTAAATGTCAAAATACCAAAAATAATTTATCAAAGCTTCCAAAATATTTTAAAATTAGCAACTCAATTGAACGTCCAAAAATATGAATTATAGAGTCAAAATTCTCCAACATCCTCAATTTTGAATATAAACAACATCGTATGGCCCTAGTCGAAAATTCCGGCCATCGAAAAAATGCATGCACAACATATAAATAAACTACACAAATCAAAATGGAAACGAGCCGCATCTCCTTTGCATTTCAACTATCCAACATACACAAATTTTCCCAATCAATCCAAATCCTATCGAATTTCACATAAGCTATCCAATATCTCGAATAATAGTTCATTCAAATTCTTCTATCAATATTCACAAGTAATTCAACTAAGTAATGCAATTTAATCGAGATAAATATATATCTAACACGCAAAGGAAAAAGATATAGATGTGAATGAGAAAACTTACCAAATCGAGCAAAGTATTTATTGTCTTCATCATGCAAGCACTATATGAACAGCCCTAATTTCACAACAAGGATGCGCGCATTCAATCCACTATCGCTAGAATACATACCACCCTCAACATTTCTCTTGCCTCTTCAACACCCAATTGCAGTTGCCTATCCATAACATGATCACACCTCCTCCAGCTCAAATCTAGGTCGCGGTTGTGCCCCATTATGCCACCGCCTGAATTCTGCTCAACATCCATTCGCATGAACAAGTTTGCCCTCCCTTCAGTTTTGAATTGCTTGAACCGGTAATGGCATCACCTACTCGGCCGCCTTCTCCTATTCGCATGATTCTCCCCTTAAGCGTCGATCGCCAGGTCGCCTTACGTGATAATATCTTTTTTGATACACGTATAAAACGTAATTTTCTCCCCTTTTAGGAAGTTAGAGCTCAATCGATTTGTCATGACCCGAGTTTCCACTCCCAGAAAATCGCGTCATGAATTAAGAAAGAAAGGGATAGAAAAGAGAATAGAAAGAAGAGAAGGAATAAACAACATCAGAATCTTACACAGCGGAACGAATAAATTATATTAATAACATAAATATTACATAGTTTACAGCAATATCAGAGTACACAGATATACAACACATACTAGACAGTTATAAACACCTGTCTAGTTATACAACTCAATTCAACAACTCATAGAACACTACACAGCGGAAAAATCTATATATATCTACCCGCAGAAGCCTCCTGCTCCATTGCTCCTCCACAATTCGTCAAAGCTAACTAGAATCCTAACCTGAATCACCCTTGACTACTCGTAAAAATTTGAGTACCCAAGAGTTTATGAAAATCAAAAATAAACTCCGGGTCAGACATGGGTCTGGTGTGAGTAACAGGTTAAAGTTGCTTAACTTTTAAAAACCTTTTGAAAAGAAAGGAACCACGTAAGACTTCCCACACATAAACATGGAAAAGTTTTTACCTTACGCTAACCAAAACATTTGATAGGAAATCCAATGATATTATAATAGTGTCTAGGGTTTTCAAATAAATAAGAAATAGCCGAAATTGTTACATGATTAAATTCCAGCTACTAGCCACAAAAGTGGGTAATACAATCAAAACCGTTGGCACTTATTGGATTTTGGATTCCATACAATGGCAGGGCTACTGGGGTACCGCCCGTCACAGTACGTGGCCTAGATCAACGTACCGAGGATCACTCCCGACCCCCTGCAACACAAAGCCGGACCCATTCCTTACTGAATAGTTCCGAATAAGACAACCCCGTGGTTGTAGCTAGCAACCACCCACACAGCCGAATATAAAGGGACTTCTAGACAGGGATCAATCTTGCTCTCCAGTGGGTGCGACTCACGAAGCTTTGCTGCACCTCCCCTGTTTTAGCCATTCCCGGTTGATGAGGCTTGAGGTTACGATTACCTTTATAGGACATATCACTTAGAATGCTCATCGTCCACATGACGATGTGCTGAAAGCATTCAATCCATACAAGTTCGTTCCGGGTTCGAACGAAACCGAAGGCATTATCTCGTTACACTCATTTTGGAATCACCCTCAGAGTTAACGACAATAACCCTTGCACTCTGATTCTCCATCTCGAATCTATAAGAACTAATTCCGTCAACTCATTACGGAATCACCCACAGAGTTATATTGACTCATATTCCTTACACCTCGAGTCTTCGCTAAGCTCCATTTTGATTCACGACCTAACGTTATTTGGAATCGATGTGGTTTTCGGATATCCAAATATGGAAACCCGATCCCGGTCTCATCGAAAACCAAAGCGTGTCTTTTAAGGTCTAAGTTGTTTAAAGGTTTTAAAACAATTCAATTACAGTATCTATATACACACAGATAGATAACTTATAAATCATAACTGATAATCAACATTATCACATAACAGGCAATTCACATCATCAATATCATATAGATATACCATATATCATCATCACAATAGATAACTTATGTTATCATCACAATACAATCAACATCCATACCACACAATATTATTTATCTCACTACTGAGATCTTAAAGCATCCAAGACAATCAAGTTCAACCATTCATCCATAAGCAATGATTTACTCATTATTCTATAATTAATTTAAAATGAATTAAATTAACTATCTCTATTTCTAATTAATTTAAAATGAATTAAATTAATTACTTCTTCTATAATTAATTTAAATAAATTAAATTAATTACTTCATCTATATAAACCTTGCTTATCCAATCATTTAAGTGATTACAATCAATTAATCATTTATTATTAATTACCTAAATTAATCACTATTGATTAATTATCTTTAATTACATCATGTAATTATCCTTAATAAATTTCACAAATTAATTATCCTCAACTAAACAGTAATTAACTTTTAATTACTTCAATTAATTAATTAATCATAATTAATTATCCTAATCCTTAATTAATTACATTAATTAATTACCTATTATTGATTAATTAATCATAATTAATCATCTTTAATTACATCATTAATTAAAATAATTAATGATCCTTAATTATTTCTTAAATTAATTACTCTAAGTAATTAACTAACTTAATTACTATATTAAACCAAATTAATTATCCTTAAATTAATTTCTTAATTAATCCCTTGATTAATTACTAAATAATTAATCCAAATTACCTCATTCTTAAACATCTTCTTAATTACAATCTGTAATTATTAAACAATTACTTAACTAAGTAATCCTGAATCATTAATTACATAAAGTAATTATTTATAAAACTCAAGTGTTTATAATTAATTAAACTTAATTAATTAAAATAAACAATCTCATTAAAGTAAATTAATTACATTAAGTAATTAATTTCTTAATTACATTACCAAGTAATTATACTCAAACCATTCATACGTGATTATTATTAAATTAATTAATCTAATTAATTATAAAAATTAACTACATTAATTAATTGTTAAATAATCATGGTTAATGGCCTTCATTAACCATCCTCAAATTATTTTATAAGGTAATTAACTTAAATTAATTACAAACTAAATTATCTTTAATCATTCATTAATTAAAGTTAATTATTAAATTAATTAACCTTAATTTAAAAACTTAATTACATAATTATTATTCATTCATCATTAATTAATATCTTAATTAATGGTCTTAATTTTAAATTTATTAACCATTAATCAATTATTAATTTCAAAATCAATAAAATTAACAAATCTTAATTACCTTATTAATTAATTCTAAAACATGAATCTTAATCAAATTTTCAAAATAAAACATAACTTGATTATGTTTAAAATAGTTTAATTGAAATAAAGTACTTTTTAAACTACTTTAAAATTTCCATTTTTAAATACAAGTTTAAATTAAAAGTAATTTAAACTTATCAAAGTTTGAAAAAATTAAAACTTATTTAAATTTCAAGATAAAACAAAAGTTTGTCTTAGAAATCAAATCATAAGAATTTGAAGTCAAATTCATTTCAAACTTTTAGAAATTCAATTCATTCTTAATTTCAACTTTCAACTTTAAATCTTCTTTTTAAATTTGAAACTAAAGTTCATTTTAACTCAGATTTCCAGATTTAAAATTTATCTTTAAATCTTGCTTCATATTTTAAAACTTCATTATTTAAAATTTCAACTATTTACCAAATTGAAATAGTTAATTAAGTTAAGAATTTAAATTTTTATTTCAAAACCTAGGATTTAAATTTGAATCTAAAATTCAAACCTGCATTTGAATTTACTCTTAATTTTTAATCAAAACATAAAACTGCAGATTTAAACAGTTCAAACCCAGATTTTGAAAAAAAACAGAAAACAGGTTTAAAAACCTGGAATTTGAATTCAAATCAGTAATGCAAACTTGAATTTCATTTGAATTTAAACTTTTCTTTAAACATATATTACAGATTTCAATTTTAAAAACCCAGATTTTAAAAAGAAAAACAGGTTTCTGTAACCTGTAAACTTATAGGTTCAACCCGAGAGAACCTGAACTTTACTTCGGGTTTTATGCTTCACCACTTCGAGTTATTTTACAACCTGCTTCGAGTCATCTCTGCAACACCCACCATTCCCAAAACTGTTTGCCAGAAAACATGTCGCCGTGCATATGCACGGCGACCCCCACCTCTGGCGACCCCCAATGATGATCCAACAACTACCGTAAACCCAAGTATACCCACATAATCCCTCAGCTCGAACAAAAGAACAAGAATTCATAAACAGAAACCAGGTTCTATGTCCAAAACCTGTCAACGGCCATATCCCTCACCTCCGACCACTTGTAGATCGACCCCTCCGGCCATGAACTCAACTACGGCCAAACTATAAATCCTCAAAACATCTTGACACTCGATCCAATGTATGAATCGAAATGACCAAATTCTTTAAACCAAATAAAACTAGGGTTTAAAACAATTTTGCAGATCTGCAACTTATCAAACAAACTTTAAATTCTTCTCTAATTTTTCCAAGGATCTAAGATCCTCACTCTATAACTCAAAAGAATTCTGAGTTTCTACAAATCACAGATTACCAGAATTTTGCTCAAATTCATATTTTTGTTTCAGACCAAACTGTCAATGAAACATACCCTTTAAAATACCAATATTTGATTTAAAAATCAAGTTACAGCTTATGTTTTTGATTTGTATTACTGAATTATTATATTAATTAGATCGAGTTTGAATAAAATTAAACATACATGGTGATATTACCTGTGTTACAGAAATAAAACCCTGTATTAACTCACCTAAAAAAATTAAATCTTAACTTAAGAAGTTAAAACACATTACTTTATAACTGAATTCTGATCTCTGGTATACAATCTTCTTTTTATTGTTCTAGAACACAATTATAAATCTCAAATTAAATCAATTTGTAAAGATTCTTCTAACAGTGTCTGAATCTGGGAACACCACTGAACATAATCAACATGCATAAACAATCATAATTACCACAGACATTTCATAGCACACAAACATAATTTTATCTCAAACATTTAAATCAAGCAACCAAATATAGTTTAAGGTTTTAAATGTTACTCACCATTTCAATGCAGACACTGTTGTTCTTTGAATTTGCAGAATAAGAAACATGCAGGCTTGACTCTATTGAAATATGAGTTGCAATTAATGATATGCTCCCTCCCTAGTCACTTTCATGTAGATGTAGATGCAGTTTTGCCTATATTTCCTGACCCAAATGCTAGCATGCAAATGTTCATTTATGCAGAAACAAGCATGTGCAGGCCCCTCTGTTTTCAGGGGGCATGCAGATCATTGGTGAATTTGCAGATTGATTTGAATTGAGAAATGCAGAAGTTGGATTTGAGGAAATGCAGGTTGATTTTTACTAAAGAGGAACATGCAAATGTTTAGATTTGAGGATATGCAGATTTGTGGATGCAGATTTTGATTGTGCAGATCTTATCTTTTTAAGATGCAGGTGAATTCGAGGAAATACAGAAATAAGATATGCAGATTTACATGATTTTGATTCAAGAAGTTTGAAGAATTTCCTTTGATTAGAGAAGAATGAAAATGTTATGCATGAATGAAGGTTGTAAATGTATTCTCAAATTTTATGAAATAAAAGAAAGATTAAAACTAATTTTAACACTTGTCCATTTTATAACACTTGTCAAAAGAATACATATAAATTTAACACATGTTTCCTTTTAAAGATAATTAGAATTTAAATTTACAAATGTATGTTGCATTAGCTTAAATTAAGTTGTTATATGTATAAATTTATAAATGAAAACAAAAACAAATCATGTTTATAAACTTATACAAATAAATAATGAAAAAAATTAAAACAATTAAGATTTTATACTTTTGAATTTAGATTCAAATTAGATTCAAAACCAAATATTTTTCAAATCAAGTTATACATATAAATTCAATTTGAAATAAACATTATAAATCTTATTGAAAATTTATTTATAAAGTCAATACAATATAAATATTATTTTTATAACTCTTTTATTATTAAATTAAAAACATTTTACAATAAATTATATTTTTATCAAATAAAATATCTATTTTATTAAACCATAAAACATTTTATTGAATTTATTCCAAATTTAAAACAAAACCAATTTATTTAAAATATGAACCATATATTTATATTGTAAATAGAAATTAATTTATATCATTTAAAAGATAAAATAACCAATTTAAATATTTATTGAAGAAGATTATTAAATTTATCTAAATAATTATTAACAGATTATCAATATCAATTTAATTTTAACTACAGATTATTAAATTGATATTGTTGAAAATTCCGGGATGTTACACGATTCAAAGTGTGTTCGAGCTTGAGGGTCAAATATGGGAGTGGTGACTAGAATTTCAAAGAAGGATCGGGAGAATAAGATGTGGGTTTTGGCTTTAATTGATATTGGGTTTCATTTATTTGTTTATTTTCTTTTTTTGAATAGCTCTTGTATTTATCCATATATATATATATATATATATATATATATATATATATATATATATATCAGTCTACACTCAATTGATTTACACTTAAAATATTGTCATAATCAATTAATACAATTTAATCGATTGCACTAAATTATCCAAACTTAGTTTATTAATTTATTAAATCCAAATATTATATTATATAAAATTTAATCAACTAAAATTCACTTTCATAATATAAATTATCAAATATAGAATTCGAATAATTTATTTTAATTAAATTTATTTATTTATATAGCGTAGAAAATATGGTTGTTACATACCCCTTACAAAAATTGTATCCTCCTAATTTCTTATAGGGAAAACATCATACACCACTCACACCCTGACTTTCATCGTCTTTTACGAACTTTTAACAACTTTCACGATCCCCAATGTGGCTTTCACTCCAATACACCTTATTGTATGCTACTATTTCAAATAGATTCAATTATCAACATTCTATTTTCTTGCGTATGATAAAAAATTTGTAAAAATTTCCTATGTGTCGAATTTTCTAAAAATTTTCGGCAGGGACTCCTTTATTATGCATGCATAAGCAAGCTATCACCATTCATAGATCCAAGTAACCTCTTAAATTCCTATTCTAATCTCAAAACAAAGATTAGTTATATGAAAAATTATAACAAGTGTACATTCATTACAATAAAAACAATATCATATTCAAATTTAGTCCATTTTCGACAAAGTTTCAATGGTTGATATCACCAAATCAAACTATGGTTTTTGAAAAATGTTATATAATGTGTTAGCTTCCCAAAACATCTTTTAGATTGAAAAAATATGAAGTATAACTCAAGTTATGGAGGATTTTCCAAACATATATAGCTCAGATTTCTACAAATTACATAGGTCCACTTACGAATATTACATTTTATTCTAGTAAACTTCAAAATTTTGAAAAATACTTAAAATAAAAGTTATATCTTAGGTTCCTAGCTTCTAGAATGGGCAAAATCATCAAAATTAGATAAATCGTTTGAAAGTTATGGCCAAATGAATTTTACGTTGTTTGGGGGCTTTTCAATTTTTGGATAGCAACTTTCATGGTTTTTATTTCATGTTTTAACCTTTCTGAATCTCAAAAAATTTCATTACATCACAAATAAAAATCGTCTCCAATGTGAAATTCTTATGAAAGTTTTCATAGTCTATTGCAATCTTTTATGCAATTCAACAAATGTAAATTATTTCATGCAGAATAAAGTTATGATCAACAATTGTTCATCGCTGTTGATTTTGGTATTATTTCATTTAATTTCTGGATTATAAGCAAATCATATCTAAGCACAGTTTAGGAACTCAAACCACTCATAGTAAAATCGAGGTCCCATGTTGAAAAATTACCCATTCTTATAATACGTAAATATTAGGTACTTTTATAAAGCTTAGTTTTACCGTGATGAATATATTGTGTCCTTATTTCACAAATTTTAATGTTATCCATCTTATTATATTAATCCAAAACATCATTTTTATATTTTAAAGGTTTAAAGTAAGGAGTATATTGAACTAAGAATGTTTAATTGATTCAGGTAACCTAATAACCCTAATTATTGAAAGGAGCAAGCTCATATTAGTACTTTTAGGCTTTTGGCACTACCTGAAAATATATGTACAATTATTTAAGGGAGAAGAACTCATGTGCACATCATTTCTAAGAAAACATGTATTGTAACGACCCGTAAATTTTCGATAATTAAAATAACTAATTTAATAAGTTTTCGTGATTTAATATTAGAAAAAAAAAATTTGTAATTCGTTTGAAATAATAATAACTGGAATGAATTGCAAAAATAACTATCCAAGTGATGAAAAATAAAAGCTATTTAGTGAATGCCTTTGCAATCAATAGTTGAATAGGATAATAAATGTTGAATTCATTAGGTATAATAGAGTAATTGATTGATAAGAAAATCTATTTAAAATCAAATATTGAATATTGAACAGGTAAATTGTTTAAATTAAATATTAATTGAATAACTGTAAAATGAAAATAGTGTTCTAAATTGTGAATTGGTTTTAAAAGTTGATTCTTATAGGTTCAATTTCAATATTTCAAAAGATAATGAATTATTGGATAAGCGAAATTGTTTAAATTTGATATTTGGAATTTATTGAATAATTTAATAACGGAATTGAATAACTGTTTAATTAAAAGGGTTGTTCTATAATTTGAATTTGTTAAATTTTATAAGTTCATTTTGAATATTTCAAAAGATAGTGATTTAAGAATAATCAAATTTGTCTAAATTTAATATTACAAATGTTTGAATAATTAAATTTCGAATTTAATACGATTAATTTGATATTGAAATTTAATATATGAAAATAGAGTGAATAATTGAAATTTGATCCAATATGATTCAAATTGGTTTCCAAAGTGAATGTAAGTTATATTGGGGTTTATAATAGAGTTAATAAGATTTTACAATTGGAATTTATTGGATAAATTGAATAACGGGTTTAATATGATTAAAAATGATTTGTAAAATTTTATTTTGTCATATTAAAGTTAGAATGATGTTGTAGAACTTTTAAAATCAAATTAAAAGTAAATTTGTGAAAATTGAATATTTTAATATTTAATTATCGACTGGAAAATAGCCAAATTTTGAACAGTCTCAGAATTGGACGAAACTAGTTCCATTGGATCCTTAATAGTTAGTTATTATCGGATTTCAATTTTCGTAGCAATCGGAGTTGTCGTTTGACCGTGGCAGCTCGAAACGCATCGAAATTGTTTTAATATTAATTTGACGAGTTAAAATACCCATTTTTCAAATAGTCTCGGATTTCAACGAAACCAGTTTCATCGGATCCGTAATATGATATTATTGTAAGATTTCAAATTTCGTGTCAATCGGATATACCGTTTGTCCGGGGCAGGCCAAAACGCATAGAAATTCGTTTCAATCGATTTAATTCAAATTGATCGTTTATTGCCATAACTCGCACATACGATCGAATTTGCTTCCGAAACCTGTTCCATTGTGTCTGGAATGCGGGATAAACCCTAGAAACGCCGGTCACCGCGCGTAAATCGGAGTTCGAAAACCCGGGATAAATAGCGGTTCGAGAAATTTCTATAAATAGCCCCTTTATCCAAAAAAAAAAAAAATAGCTAGGGTTTTAAAAACGCAGCGGCCTCCTTTAGATGAATGGCTGAAACACCCCCTCACTTTTCATCACTTATCTCTCCGTGTAGTCGATAATTTTCAAAACTTCCAACTATGAAAATGAAGAGCTCGTCATGCTCTTCAAAAATCAACGGCTATGATCGGGTTTCGTGGCGTGGATCGACGTGAATCTCAAGGCAAAGTGCACGCGTTCGAGGGCCGATTGCATGGCCTAGGGTCGACCGGAATTCTTGGCGTTTGGCACGGAAGTCGTGATGGAGTGGGGCTTCGAAACGGCAACACTAGATCGATGTGGAAGTGCTCGATTTTAGTGCGAAAATTCGAAGTGCAAGCACGGTTTGGGTTTGTCGTGAACGAAAGAAGGGGGAGGAGAAGAGAACGCGTGCGCGTGCAGGCTCTTACCTGGAGCGTGATCAAACGGCTGATGTAAATTTTTGTATATATAAAAAAAAATTGTGATTCAAACTTTATATAAATTCGTTTAAAGTTTAACATGTGATAACTCTTTCATACGAGGTCCGTTTTGGACGAAACAGGTTGCGTTGTCTTCATTTTGTCGAGCACTACGCAATGGAACTGGATTGGAATCATTTGGAGCTAGAGAAAATTTTAAGTTAAATCGAACGTCGTTCGATTTGATTTGAAACCGTAAAAATCAAGGTGAGTGTTTTATAACGCTCACAACGTACTAAATATCTTTATGCTAGTTAAATTTGATATTATGAAGTGATATGAATTTTATTTGTCGTTGTTTGATAGAATTTAATTGTCATTTGAATTAACCTTCGAAAATTAAATTGACAGTTAAATTTGAAATTAAAATTGAAATTGAATTGCGATTTAATTACCTGACATCGATAACTATGAAATTGGCATGAATTGTATTGCCTATTGGATGATGTATTTCGATGGATGCTATTGGTTGATGTTTGAATGTTTGGATGTTTATTTGCTTATATATATCCTGTTATGCATACATATGATACTGTGGTTTAATTTAAGTAATATATGCTCGTCCCTGACATTTAAATTGAAATAAATAACTACTTGGCCATAGGATAGAAAATTATATACGGACACCGAATTGGCTAAATTAATAAATTTTGAAATCGTTGATTTGAAATTTGTTTAAATGTTTTGATTTGAAAGTATAAATAGAAATCAATTTATAGAAATCGAATTTATCGAAAAATTGAGTTTGGAATGTTGAAATAAATTTTGGTTAAAGGAATTTTGTTAAATAATTAAGTTGAGACTTTGAAATTTGAAATTGGATATGATTGAAGGTCGAAAATTGATTGGTTTAGAGATTTAACCTTAATTCGAGCTTTGAATATTACTAAGTAAAAGTGATATAAAAAATGATATTTTGAAATCGAGTTTGGAATTGAATCATATTTGGAATTTGGATTTAAATTTGAATATTGAAGGAAAATTTTTATAAGTGTTAAAAATTGATATTTTGAAAAAAATCAAGCTAAAAATCGATATACATTGGAATTGAATAAGTTGAAGGTGAATGTAAAATTGAATAAATTTGAAGTCAAAGTTGACATTGATTTGAATTGAAATCGAAATTGAATCGGTAAATTGGAAATTGAAATTTATTTGAATTGGGAAGTTATAATTGAAATGGATTGGTTTTGAAGCTGTTTTAATTTGTTTTCCAAATTTCTCTGTTATATAAACCATTTTGAATACTTAAACTATTTTAATCTATTTTTAATCTACTTAACCCAATTTAAATTATTTTAAACAAATTTATCTATTTTAAATCTATTTTAAAGATTTTAAGTATTTTTAACTATTTTAATTATTCAAACTACTTTTAAACTACTTAAAACTATTTTCTAAAAAAAATTTCAAGCTGGTTAATAAGGTGAAATGTTTATGTTTAAATCTTGAATTTAAATACGAATTGGGTTAAATGAAGTTGCAACCTAAATTGAAATTCGAAATGATTTTGAAATCGAAATGAGATATTGATGCGAAAAATGATTTTTGAAACGGAATCTTACATTTGAATAGATACGACGATATTTGAAATGGATTTGATTTTGAAGCGAATATGATATTTTGACATCAATTATGAATCGATTTGAAATATAAAAGAGCCAACGGTGTAATAATACGTAGTTATTAAAGAGACCGGGATCGGATATGGACATACTCTCTGTCGATACCGAAAACCACTTTAATAACTATTATACGCGGAGTGTTGATCCAGAATGAAGTGGATGGTTTGGTGAACGCGTTGACTGAAGAAAGAGAACGATTATTGGATGACCCCTAACATGACTAAAACAGGAGCCGCGCTGGGCCATTGAGGTTCGCCACCTCTAGCGGACACACTTCTTCGATACCATATCTATTACATTTGTGATTCGATTTGGGTGCACCCCTTGATTTGGGAGTGTTGTTTCGCGATGTTGGGGTAGCTGCTGGCTATGCTCAACATCAGTCCGGATCACGCAACTACTAGTATACTAGTTGGTATCGCCTCATGTACCTTTTCATACTGATTATCCTATTCGCGACCACTACGTTTTGATTTGTACCTTGAGTATATGGATTGCCCTCTGGTGACTTCCGGTTTTGGGGAAACTACGGTCTTGTATATGCTTTTGGGAATATAAAATGTGTTAAGGGGGATTATGGTAACGCCTTAACGCTATTTTGATACTTTATATTACTGATAGGCATTATCTACTTCGCGTATATTTCTACATAGTAGATAGTTTCACGGATCCTTGAGAGATGGAAAATCCCGTAACATCTTTTGAGTTATTGCACGCACGTTGACACTGGATAGGAGATGTCAAACCCCGTAAACATCTCTGACGCCGTTATACTCATATTTATTTACGATTGATTTCACTTTCATAAGGATATTTTAGTCCTGACTCAAGTGTTTTGTCTTTTCATTACGCTCGGGTCAGTCCTGAGTTTTTCAGATTTTTGAAGATCTATTCTGGAGGATGAAGACGAAGATTTGGTATACTATTACTATTATTACCCTTGCATCATGCTATCTGCTGCATTATTTTAATTGTTCTGTTGTATATGTAAAACTCTGATAAATGTTGTATAAATAATTGTCAAAGTATAGTAAGCAGCTTCATGAACTGTTTATTTGACTAGTATATTTTATCGTTCCGCTGCGAGATTCTGTGTTGTTTCATTTCCTTTATTTCTCTTTCTTTTCTTTTCATATTTACCCCAATAACTATCTGCCATTTTGAACGGTTTGGAATCGACATGTGTATTTGATCGTCGGTTTAAACTGTCCAAAAAGGCGGGTCGTTACAGTTGGTATCAGAGCTTTGGTTTAGCGATAAACCTTGGCTCTAGTGGGGAATAACTCATTGAAATAGAGGTAAACTATATGAATGAGTTGAGTGTATATGAGGGAGCGTACTTGTTATTTGATATAAAATGGTTTTATATTGTGTTAACTTTGTTCCGTTGAGTATTTATGAATTCTGGTCGATACTTGGGACGCTAAGGCGTCGATAGGAATTTCTATACACTCGAATAGGACAAACCAACACAATATCGTTTTGGAATATATTTTATATAAAAGAATTATTCGAATATTTATTCATTTGATTGAATTGATTGTTAGGAGATGATAATATTAGATTATTATTATTATTGTTTGATCAGTCAATATTTACAACAATTGATTAAATAACAATGGATTTAGGAAAAAGGAAATCTTGTAAACACAATTGATAATGAATATAAATGAATTTTAACTTGGATTTGGGAATTTAAATTTCGGTGTTTGAAATTGACTTACAAAAATTTGAAAATATAATATGAGTATTATATGATAGTATAATTGAGTTGAAATTGTTTTCGAAGGATTTTTTTTAATGATAAGTGTTATATCCCCTTCTCTTGACGCTAGAAAATGATTTCGGTGATGAGTGCACGCATCATCGGCGTTTATTTTCGAGAGTCCGAGTGGGGGAGACCACTTAATAGCTTGTCTAAACTTTGTTTTGATTCAAATTTTATTTTATTTTGTATTCTCTATAGTATGATTTGATATATAAATTATATAAGTATATATTATTTCAAACTTGATTGAAATGAAACCGGGATTGGAATTCTTAAGTCCTTTAATAATTAATGATTATTTTTAAATGATTGAAATGAATTTAGACTTGAATCATTAAGGAACTTCTGAATTGTGAAATGAGAAATGAACCTAAAAGCTAAGTGAAAATATCAATTGAAGTAGAAATCCTTAGAATTAGGAAATTATGAACTTAAAATAAAATTGAAACTGTAAAACTCGCATAGTATTAAATTTCATTCTATAGCATAGATATAACTTACCAAAATATTTAAGAAGTTCAAAAATGTTATATGAATTGTTAAGTGGATAATATACGAGTATAGTTTTGAATAATGAAATATGCATTTAATTAATGGTTTGCAAATATAAATAAAATCGTTAGTAAGTGATTGGAATTTAAATTAACATTTAAAGGTGATTCACAATTATGTTAATATAAAATGGAAATACTATATGTGAATGTAAATGTGAAATTAAATTATAGTGAAATTTAAGTAATGACTTAGGAATTAATTAATTGAAAATTCAACTTTAAATGAAAAAAAGTTGTATGTTGTTTAACTACATTCTATTTGAATAACTATAACTTACCAAATACCTAAAGGGTTTAAAATGCTAATAAGAATAGGTAGAGAAATAATATACCAGTGTGAGAATGAATAATAAAATGTGAAGATCTATTGATAGTTGTAAATATAAAAGAAATTTAAGCTGTAAAATGAATGATATATCTAAGTGAATAAATAAAAATTTAAAATTAATGAAATATAAAATTGGTAAATGGAAACTAATTAAATTTGAATATAACTAAATGTCAATAAACTTGGAAGTGTATGAAATTAAAGTTGACTTGGAAATGTATGATTGATTTAGTGTAGATTTTGGATGGATGTTAATGTTTGATATGCATTGGTTGTTAGATGGATGATAATTGATTAAGTAGAATTCATTAGTGTTAATGGAATTGAATAAACGGAATAAAATTTTAAAATAATTAAATTCAAATTTGAAGCAAAGTGAAATTAATTATAATTGAATTCAATTTAAATTGAAGCAAATTGACTTGAATTTAAAATGTGAATGAAACAAACTTGAATAAATCGGAAACAAATTGAATGTAAACCTATTGCATGGATGAATAAGAAAATAAATGACTTTGGGTTGTGATTGTTCTTTAGAAATTTGAAGTTTTGATGGTTTGCACTTTGAAATAATAAAAGCAAATTTTTGTGAAAAATCCAAATTTGTCCAATATATGCTGAAACGAATACAACCATAACTTTTAAATGGCTGAACAAAATTCGACGATCTTGGACTTTTCGGAAAGCGTAGAAACTATAGCACAACTTTTATTTAGATAACTTGAGAAAATTCCTTCGTCTACTAGGTTAAAAACTTGAATGTTACTCGCTGTCCTGTGTAAAAAATAAGTAAAATCGGTGGTATACACCCTTAGTATTTTTGCCATATCTTTTGAACGGTTTATCGGATTTTGATGATCTTGTACTTTTTGAAAAGCTAAGAATATAAGATAAAACTTTTGTCTTAAGTGTTTTGTGTTTTGATGTCGTTAGAAGGTTGAAAACGTGGGTGAACGTCGCTGACCTGCGCAATTCATTGCCCAGGCTGAGGCGTATCCCCTAAGTAAAACGGCCATAATTTTTGAACGTATGGTCCGAATTCGATGATTTTGGACACTCCGGAAAGCCTGAAATGAATGCAACAACTTTTGTTTAGATTTTGTTGCCGAATTTTATCGTTTAGGTGTCCTAAAACTAAGATTTGTTTGCTGTCCTGAAATTGGAATCTCAGTTTTGAAGCTAAATATGTTATATATATGTTGTGTAGGCTAAGTATATCGATCTATCTTTATATACATGGTTCTAACTTAGTTATTGAGTGTTTAGTAGGTGCAGATTTCGCTTGCTTCGCATTTGGAGCTTGCTTTCGCGCTATATTAGCCGTATATGCTCGCTAACAATATATAAGGTACATATCTCGGATTACATATCGTATTTTTACACTTTTTCCCTGCGGGATTCCTCATCACTTGATGAGATGTATATTTGTGATATATATACTATCATTTTTTTTTCCGATCGAGCCGCGCAAAGGAGACTCTGCCGAAATTTTCCGTAAAGTCCGGGTGTTAGAAAATTTTTCAAGTTTTAAAAATTATTTATAACTCGTTTTGATAACTAACCTTTTAAGTAAGAAAGGCGTTTGGAATAACTTAGTAAAAGTGTAGTAGTGACTTTATAAGTGGAATTACATTGTTTTATAAGTTGGTAACTTTGAGATAAATATACCTAAGGTTGAATTATATACTTGGTTCCTTTTCCCTTCTCTTTCCTTTTCGGGGACGAAAAGTTTTGAGTGGGGGAGAATGTAACGACCCGTAAATTTTCGATAATTAAAATAACTAATTTAATAAGTTTTCGTGATTTAATATTAGAAAAAAAAAATGTAATTCGTTTGAAATAATAATAACTGGAATGAATTGCAAAAATAACTATCCAAGTGATGAAAAATAAAAGCTATTTCGTGAATGCCTTTGCAATCAATAGTTGAATAGGATAATAAATGTTGAATTCATTAGGTATAATAGAGTAATTGATTGATAACAGGTAAATTGTTTAAATTAAATATTAAAACTTATTGAATAATTGAATAACTGTAAAATGAAAATAGTGTTCTAAATTGTGAATTGGTTTTAAAAGTTGATTCTTATAGGTTCAATTTCAATATTTCAAAAGATAATGAATTATTGGATAAGCGAAATTGTTTAAATTTGATATTTGGAATTTATTGAATAATTTATTAACGGAATTGAATAACTGTTTAATTAAAAGGGTTGTTCTATAATTTGAATTTGTTAAATTTTATAAGTTCGTTTTGAATATTTCAAAAGATAGTGATTTAAGAATAATCGAATTTGTCTAAATTTAATATTACAAATTTTTGAATAATTAAATTCCGAATTTAATACGATTAATTTGATATTGAAATTTAATATATGAAAATAGAGTGAATAATTGAAGTTTGATCCAATATGATTCAAATTGGTTTCCAAAGTGAATGTAAATTATATTGGGGTTTATAATAGAGTTAATAAGATTTTACAATTGGAATTTATTGGATAAATTGAATAACGGGTTTAATATGATTAAAAATTATTTGTAAAATTTTATTTTGTCATATTAAAGTTAGAATGATGTTGTAGAACTTTTAAAATCAAATTAAAAGTAAATTTGTGAAAATTGAATATTTTAATATCTAATTATCGACTGGAAAATAGCCAAATTTTGAACAGTCTCAGAATTGGACGAAACTAGTTCCATTGGATCCGTAATAGTTAGTTATTATTGGATTTCAATTTTCGTAGCAATCGGAGTTGTCGTTTGACCGTGGCAGCTCGAAACGCATCGAAATTGTTTTAATATTAATTTGACGAGTTAAAATACCCATTTTTCAAACAGTCTCGGATTTCAACGAAACCAGTTTCATCGGATCCATAATATGATATTATTGTAAGATTTCAAATTTCGTGTCAATCGGATTTACCGTTTGTCCGGGGCAGGCCAAAACGCATAGAAATTCGTTTAAATCGATTTAATTCAAATTGATCGTTTATATCCATAACTCGCACATACGATCGAATTAGCTTCAGAAACCTGTTCCATTGTGTCCGGAACGTGGGATAAACCCTAGAAACGCCAATCACCGTGCGTAAATCGGAGTTCGAAAACCCGGGATAAATAGTGGTTCGAGAAATTTCTATAAATAGCCCCTTTATCCAAAAAAAAAATAGCTAGGGTTTTAAAAACGCAGCCGCCTCCTTTAGATGAATGGCTGAAACGCTCCCTCACTTTTCATCACTTATCTCTCCGTGTAGTCGATAATTTTCAAAACTTCCAACTACGAAAATGAAGAGCTCGTCATGCTCTTCAAAAATCAACGGCTATGATCGGGTTTCGTGGCGTGGATCGACGTGAATCTCAAGGAAAAGTGCGTGCGTTCGAGGGCCGATTGCACGGCCTAGGGTCGACCGGAATTCTTGGCGTTTGGCACGGAAGTCGTGATGGAGTGGGGATTCGAAACGACAACACTAGATCGATGTGGAAGTGCTCGATTTTAGTGCGAAAATTCGAAGTGGAAGCACAGTTTGGGTTTGTCGTGAATGAAAGAAGGGGGAGGAGAAGAGAACGCGCGCGCGTGCAGGCTCTTACCTGGAGCGTGATCGAACGGCTGATGTAAATTTTTGTATATATAAAAAAAAATTGTGATTTAAATTTTATATAAATTCGTTTAAAGTTTAACATGTGATAACTCTTTCATACGAGGTCCGTTTTGGACGAAACAAGTTGCGTTGTCTTCATATTGTCGAGCACTACGCAATGGAACTGGATTGGAATCATTTGGAGCTGGAGAAAATTTTGAGTTAAATCGAACGTCGTTCGATTTGATTTGAAATCGTAAAATCAAGGTGAGTGTTTTATAACGCTCACAACGTACTAAATATCTTTATGCTAGTTAAATTTGATATTATGAAGTGATATGAATTTTATTTCTCGTTGTTTGATAGAATTTAATTGTCATTTGAATTAACCGTCGAAAATTAAATTGACAGTTAAATTTGAAATTAAAATTAAAATTGAATTGCGATTTAATTACCTGACATCGATAACTATGAAATTGTCATGAATTGTATTGCCTATTGGATGATGTATTTCGATGGATGCTATTGGTTGATGTTTGAATGTTTATTTGCTTATATATATCCTGTTATGCATACATATGATACTGTGGTTTAATTTAAGTAATATATGCTCGTCCCTGACATTTAAATTGAAATAAATAACTACTTAGCCATAGGATAGAAAATTATATACGGACACCGAATTGGCTAAATTAATAAATTTTGAAATCGTCGATTTGAAATTTGTTTAAATGTTTTGATTTAAAAGTATAAATAGAAATCAATTTATAGAAATCGAATTTATCGAAAAATTGAGTTTGGAATGTTGAAATAAATTTTGGTTAAAGGAATTTTGTTAAATAATTAAGTTGAGACTTTGAAATTTGAAATTGGATATGATTGAAGGTCGAAAATTGATTGGTTTAGAGATTTAACCTTAATTCGAGCTTTGAATATTACTAAGTAAAAGTGATATGAAAAAAATGATATTTTGAAATCGAGTCTGGAATTGAATCATATTTGGAATTTGGATTTAAATTTGAATATTGAAGGAAAATTTTTATAAGTGTTAAAATTTGATATTTTGAAAAAAATCAAGCTAAAAATCGATATACATTGGAATTGAAAGTTGAAGGTGAATGTAAAATTGAATAAATTTGAAGTCAAAGTTGACATTGATTTGAATTGAAATCGAAATTGAATCGGTAAATTGGAAATTGAAATTTATTTGAATTGGGAAGTTATAATTGAAATGGATTGGTTTTGAAGCTGTTTTAATTTGTTTTCCAAATTTCTCTGTTATATAAACCATTTTGAATACTTAAACTATTTTAATCTATTTTTAATCTACTTAACCCAATTTAAATTATTTTAAACTAATTTATCTATTTTAAATCTATTTTAAAGATTTTAAGTATTTTTAACTATTTTAATTATTCAAACTACTTTTAAACTACTTAAAACTATTTTCTAAAAAAAACTTCAAGCTGGTTAATAAGGTGAAATGTTTATGTTTAAATCTTGAATTTAAATACGAATTGGGTTAAATGAAGTTGCAACCTAAATTGAAATTCGAAATGATTTTGAAATCGAAATGAGATATTGATGCGAAAAATGATTTTTGAAACGGAATTTTACATTTGAATAGATACGACGATATTTGAAATGGATTTGATTTTGAAGCGAATATGATATTTTGATATCAATTATGAATGGATTTGAAATGTAAAAGAGCCAACGGTGTAATAATACGTAGTTATTAAAGAGACCGGGATCGGATATGGACATACTCTCTGTCGATACCGAAAACCACTTTAATAACTATTATACGCGGAGTGTTGATCCAGAATGAAGTGGATGGTTTGGTGAACGCGTTGACTGAAGAAAGAGAACGATTATTGGATGACCCTTGACATGACTAAAACAGGAGCCGCGCCGGGCCATTGAGGTTCGCCACCTCTAGCGGACACACTTCTTCGATACCATATCTATTACATTTGTGATTCGATTTGGGTGCACCCCTTGATTTGGGAGTGTTGTTTCGCGGTGTTGGGGTAGCTGCTGGCTATGCTCAACATCAGTCCGGATCACGCAACTACTAGTATCCTAGTTGGTATCGCCTCATGTACCTTGTCATACTGATTATCCTATTCGCGACCACTACGTTTTGATTTGTACCTTGAGTATATGGATTGCCCTCTGGTGACTTCCGGTTTTGGGGAAACTACGGTCTTGTATATGCTTTTGGGAATATAAAATGTGTTAAGGGGGATTATGGTAACGCCTTAACGCTATTTTGATACTTTATATTACTGATAGGCATTATCTACTTAGCGTATATTACTACATAGTAGATAGTTTCACGGATCCTTGAGAGATGGAAAATCCCTTAACATCTTTTGAGTTATTGCACGCACGTTGACACTGGATAGGAGATGTCAAACCCCGTAAACATCTTTGACGCCGTTACACTCATATTTATTTACGATTGATTTCACTTTCATAAGGATATTTTAGTCCTGACTCGAGTGTTTTGTCTTTTCATTACGCTCGGGTCAGTCTTGAGTTTTTTAGATTTTTGAAGATCTATTATGGAGGATGAAGCCAAAGATTTGGTATACTATTACTATTATTACCCTTGCATCATGCTATCTGCTGCATTATTTTAATTGTTCTGTTGTATATGTATAACTCTGATAAATGTTGTATAAATAATTGTCAAAGTATAGTAAGCAGCTTCATGAACTGTTTATTTGACTAGTATATTTTATCGTTCCGCTGCGAGATTCTGTGTTGTTTCATTTCCTTTATTTCTCTTTCTTTTCTTTTCATATTTACCCCAATAACTATCTGCCATTTTGAACGGTTTGGAATCGACATGTGTATTTGATCGTCGGTTTAAACTGTCCAAAAAGGCGGGTCGTTACATGTATAGTTTAACCGAGTTCTTTTTTCTTCTTTTCCTGCAAGCACTTGTTGCTTTTTAAAGTAACATTCAAAACTATTTCACTGAATAGCATTGTGAGATGTTATTCTTTTTGTCTATATGAATAGAAGGATGTGAAAAAATTTCACTATCAAGAGAAAACAACATCCCATTGTCAATAAGGCATGATAGAAAATACACAAAGGTTTGAGCTAAACAAATAAACAATGCACATTTATCTTATGGTTTCTTCCTAAAATATTATTTATAACATTTTCAAAGTTTTTTTCAAAACAATAATTCTCTATTTTTCAAAACATTGTTTTCTTTCTCGAAAGATATTATTCTTTTCAAACTATTATGTCAAAATGCCTTGTCTTAGTGTTTGGGAATATCTCTTCATAACATTGGCTAGACACATCAACTAGAATTCTAAAAGCACTCAATAGACAAAATAACACCAGAATGAACTATTAAAATATTTTCAATTAATTTATAAAATCAATTTTTTATTTTACCAAATCATTATCTTGCAAATGTGAAAAATATTTATTTCAAAACTTGTATATACATCCATTTTTCAATCATCAATAACAATGAAAATTGTTACACATCATCCATAAAATCAAACAAGCATCAATACAAAAATATACGCATTTTCAAACAAGCAAAAAAATGCCTTCAGTGGAAAGCTATCTATCAATTTTCACTGTGCAGCTCTTACGTTACTGGATCACTTCAGCCGTACTTCAACCATACTAAGGTTTATTCATCATCATCAATACCGACACTACTCGTCAGGCTAACTACCCCCTACTTCACCACATCTCTCAATAATTTCTACTTCACACAAAAATAAATGCATACAAAGAGGTAGAAATAATGAATATATATATAGTAGGAAAAATGATAAGTACATCCCCAAGTGATTGCCCCTGTAATCATCATATACTTGCACTATCTCTTACGTAAAAAATATAATCTACCACACACCCACGGGGAAGAGACTCTAAGTCCCATCTAAGGTCTTAACTTGTATCTCTTATATGCGATGTATTTGTTTGAACCAGCTTTGACACCACTTTGTAGCACCCCCACCTCTGTACCCATACTATCCAAGAGTACTACAGAGTAATACAGTGGATAATACGAAAAATAAGGCGATATGAGGTACACAGATGAATATTCCTCTGGGTTAACACTGGTACATATTTAAACATTGATTATAACTCACTAACAAACATACAGGAAATTCACACAATGCAATAAACATGTGTGCCTCTAGGATAGAAAAATACACAATATACAAAAAAGATCAAAGATCATGGATTCAATCGCAACGATAATATATAATATACAATATATGTCCAATACACATCACAATAATATACATGCAAGAGACTATATAATACAAAATAATCATCTATAATAATGAATATTTAGTCTCCTCTATGCATAGAAAATATGAGTTGGTTTCACCGTCCCTGAACCTAAAAAGTCTTGGACTAACCCGATTATTATAATATAGAAATCTGTATATACTATGTACAAATATAATAGTGTTATATCAAACAATCCCGAATATTGTATAGCGTAAAACACCATAAAACCCAGTGTAGAGATGTCATCACCTATATAAATTTCATCAAATCAGAATTACTAAACGACATCAAATGTATGAATCGTCTAAATCCAAAAATCGTCATCATAATCCAAAAATCATCAAACAAGGCTAGTTAGGCTAGAACGTAGCAGTCTCAAAATATATCTCTCAATCTCATATTATAAAGCATCATCATCAAATCCTAGAAATCAATAAAAGGTTTGGACTAGTTA
The DNA here is from genome assembly GCA_030765085.1 of Allium cepa. Classification (NCBI taxonomy): domain Eukaryota; kingdom Viridiplantae; phylum Streptophyta; class Magnoliopsida; order Asparagales; family Amaryllidaceae; genus Allium; species Allium cepa. The sequence continues at coordinate 941,835,453 of CM060945.1, read as the reverse complement.
ACGACAATACTAAACTAAAGTCAATAAGGAATAGGCTATTTGCCTAAAGAGTATAGGTCGTCTTCCTGGAATGGATAGGTCATTTGTCCATTAATCACATAAAGATAAGATATAGGGATCTACAATATCCTATACATAGTCTTAGGTAGGAATATAAATAGTATATGTCTATCTACTATACACACCCGAACCAGATGGGAGACTAATAGCACGTCTGCTTGCTCCAAGAGCCTTACATGTATCCGTCAAACACCGCTTCTATAGTCATCTATTACCTCCCACTTGGTATCGTGATAATATCCATCACGTGTCACTAATACGCTGCAGGACTATGTCATGCATCAATCATGACCCAACACATTGCGCCTATAGGCAATTGATTTTTGGCATATGTGACATAGAGGCAAACGCACACAGCTAAGGCACACAACAATAAGAGTGTCACGAATTTGGGGCGACCACCATGATCAGACCGTTAGGGTGGATACTAGCCAATATTGTACACTTTCATAACAGCAAGGAAGTGGGACAAGTACATAAACACATAGTATCCACACTCAATAGCTAACACATAACTACTCAGAAATGCCATCGCATGGCTCTGTATATTGCTGCCACACAACTTAATGATATTACCGACACACGGCTTTAAATATTGCTACCACACAGCTTAATAATATTGCTGATACATGGAAATAAATATTGCTCCCATGGAACTTGATAATATTGCTAACACATGGCTATATATGTGATTGCCAACACAAGGCAATGCACACGACTCACCGCGGCAAGCCTTCACAAATCCCCATCATGTGAGTGTCATCTACTTACATTGACTAACCAATAAATATCTCAAATGCATCCCATACCATCACGTGATGCTTAAATCTTTATTCACTATTTGTAAACCACATTTCGTCTCCATAATATTCAATATAACGAGTCCAAGGAATAACCGAAGAAATATTACCGAATTCCCCATCCAAAAGGTATCATAACTCCGTTTATTCAGATTCCTCATCATATAAAATAGAAATCATAATAAAATCAAAGAAGGATGTCAGTACCACACCATACCAAATCACTAAATAACTCAACATCAGTGTTAAATCAGTCATATAATCCAATTCAATATACTATAGAAGAATGATCTGAAAAGTAATATAAAATAAATGATTCAAATAAATAAACGTAACAACCAACAAAATAATATTTAATAATGAATCATTTATAATTAAAACTAATACTTAAAAATAGATACGGAATATATATTTAATATTATATTCACATTGTTTATATAATTCGAATATGAGATTCAATTACTAAATTTATTTCCATGTCCTTATATATATTTATCAAAACTTCTAAAATCACTTTACAAATCAAAATAATTATAGAAACCAGTAAAAAAAATTCTATGGTGAAATAATACTTTAAAATAAATTTATAAACCACCAAGAACAATTCTTTTCATTTCAAACTATAATTTATAATTCAAATCTTTACTAATCAAAATCTCAAATAGCCCACATTGAAAATCATCTAATATCGCTTTAAATTTATTTAATAACAATAATATGTAATTTAAACCTTCACTATATATTCTAAATCTCAAATAGCTCATATGGGAAATCATCTAATATCGCTTTAAATTTGTCTAATAATCTTCTTTAATTTAATATTATTTCAAAATAAATTCATACGTTACAAAATAAATTATATTTATTTCAAACCATAGAATATAATTCAAAATCTTCACTTTATAATCGAAGTAATTAGGAAAAAATCATTTCACATTATCAAAACAACTTTTATATCTAAAATAATTTCCAAGAAATCATTTTATTTTCCAACTAATTTAATTTATTTATAAATATACCTTAATTAAATTTTCAAACACCAAAAGTAAATTTTCAAAGCATTCAAAATATTTTAAAACCAACAAATCAATTATTGAACGTTCGAAAATGTAAATTTTGGAGCTAAAATTCTCCAAAATCATCAATTTTCAATATAAACAATATCGTGTGGCCCGAGTCGAATTACATTGAATTATAGCCATCCAAAAAATGCATATACAACATATAAATGAAATACAAAATTAAAATGCAAATGGCCAGCATCTCCTTTGCATTTCGACGACCCAACATACACAAAATCTACCAATCAATCCAAAATCATATCAAATATCACACAATCAATCCAATATCCCAAATAACAATTCATCTAAACAATTTAATCAATATTCACGAGTAATTCAGCTAAGTAATGCAATTAATCGGGATAAATATATTTAACATGTAAAGGAAAATGATATAGATGCGAGTGAGAAAACTCATCGAATCGAGAGAAATATTTACCGTCTTTATCACACCAGCACTACATGAGTAACCCCAATTTCACAACCACCAACTCCTGCACTCAATCCACCATCTCTAGAAGGCATACCACCCTCTATGTTGCTCCTGCCTCATCCACACCCAGCAACAGTCGCATGCCCATAACGCAATCGTGCCTCCTCTAGCTTGAATCCAGGTAGCAGAAGTGCTCCATCACACCATTACCTGAACGCTGACCAACATATGTTCACATGAACAGGACCGACCTCCCGTTAATTGTGAATCACCAGAACTGGTTACAACAACCTCTACTCAGGTGCCTCCTCCTATTCGCATAAACCTCCATCCGGGCATCGCTCGCCAGGTCGCCTTACGCAATAATATATATATATATATATAACTTGATTTTCTCCCCTTCTAGGAAGTTAAGGCTGAATCGATTCAAAGGGGATTCGGGCTTCAAGATTAATAGGGGAGAGGAGAAGGAAATTTCAAAGAAAGATCGGGATTTGTGAATAAGATGTGGGCTTGGGCTTTAATTGATTTTCAGTTTCATTTATTTGTTTATTTTCTTTTCTTTTCTTTTGAATAGGTTTCGTATTTATTCTTAAATATATTTCAATCTATATTGAATTGATTTACACTTCAAAATATTTTCTTTATTAATTAATACAATTTGTTCGATTACAGTAAATTATTCGAAAGTCATTTATTAATTTATTTCAATTTATTAAATAAAAATAATATACTAAATAAAATTTAATTAAAAAAATTATTTTCAATATATAAATTATCAAATATCGAAGTTGTAACAGCCCATAATTTTGTAAGTATTTTTAATTTAATTTTATTTGAAAACTTTGATTTTTAAATCATTAAAAAAATTTAATTTCTAGAATTTTCCAATGTAATTTTGGAATTTTTTTTCCCAAATACAATAAGATAAACATTTTCTGAAAATTTTATATTTCTGTCAAACTTGGTCAAACTTTGAATTTCAGCTTAAATTTTTAAACTTGAATTTTCAAATTTTAATCTTTTTCTTCGAAGTAGAATCCAATTCTGATATTCGTTCTTCTTTTTGTTTTGTCAAATTCTATTTTATACTTTTTATAATTTGATAAATACAGTGTTTTACATGCAATGATTTTCTGTATTTTATTTTTATTCCTATGTTTGTTTTTCTATTTTATTTCGTTTAGTCTTTGATTTTATTTATTGGATTTTGATTTGTTTATTTTAATTTTTTAGTCTTAGGAAATTCCAAAAGATTTAAGTTACTTGTTTTATTTCGTTGCCTTTTCCTTTCCCCTTGACTTTTCCCTTGCCTAGCCTTTTTATTTGCTCCATGGTCGTTCATTTTTTATTCCATAGCCGTTCATTTTCTATATCCCTAGCCGCCACCTATTTTGTAAATCACGTACAATAGTTTCTTATCTCCTCTTTCTTATTTTCCATAGCTTCCTCCTTCTTTTCCTCTTTTCTATTTATGTTTTTCTTTGTTTTCTTCAATGTATTGCTCGACCTCCACCTTTAGCCGACTGCCATCTTCAGCACATCAATCTATTGCCGACCACCATCACCTCCTCCTCACCACCAACCCAAGGCCGTGACCACCAAGAGGCAATATAACACCATATCTCCTTGAAATAGCCTAGCTGTGCCATATATGCACCATTCCCCTCCTTTTCCTCGGCCACAACCGAACTCCATGCCATGCCATGATCTACACTACCATAGCCGTGCCTATTTGCTCCATACCTATCTTGGCCGAGCCACTTGAACACATGGCCGAACCCAATACCACACAAAACCCTTGCCATTTGCCTTCCTTCATTTGTAACTTCCATCTCTTCACATTCTTTGACCCATAGCTGTATGTACATGACCTTGGTCGAGCCTAGCTTGCATCAAAACCATCATGGCCGAGCTTGTTGATGTTGATCAAGCCAAATTATAGCATGGCCGAGCCCATTCCTATGGTGACCGAGCCACTTACTTTGATTTATCAAAGGTTATGCCATTTTATGCCATATTTTACATTTATTTGACTTATAATCTTTTGGGTTGAATTATATACTTATGTTTGTGATCATTGTATGAGTACAAGGTTGGATCTTGACTCTTCATCCACTCAAAAATGTAGTCGTGCCTGGTCGTGCTTTTCGGAGTTGTTGTTTATCTCTAGTTTGTTAATTCTAGCTTTAAAAAGGTGAGTTACTCTCGACATTCGTACTTACATAATTGTGAAATGATGACAAGTGAATGTGTATAACTGATATGCTATGTTAATTAGTTCATATACGCCTGTGATATGATTAAATGATGTTATAACCTGACTATATACCTGTTACATCATCTGTTATGATATTATATGCTATACTGTTATTTATTTTCTGTATCTCACACTACAAGTTCCCCTTTCACTATGGGTTGAAATGATACATACCCGAACGGACATTATAATAAGGAAAAATCGTTATGAGCTGAAATAATAGGCTTGAATGTTTTTTATTGTATTTGATTTAATAGGGATTGCGGGTTTGAAATGATGGAACCCGGATTTTTCTTTTTAAATTAGGGATTGAAATGATACATATCTGTATCACTTGACCTAGATTAGAAAATATTATACAGGCCCATCGTTTATATTTTTAAAGTAAAATTTTCCTAAAGATTTATTAAGTATTTTTAATTTATAGAATATATGAAATTTTAACTTAAAATTTGATTTAAAGTTCTGAGATATAAAGAGATATTGGTTTTCTATAAGTTAAAATTTTATAAGTTGATTTTGGTTTTAATTGTAATTTAAAAATCTTTATTTGGTTTTAAATTCGTAATTTAAAGATTTTATGTATGATAAACAACTTAATAATGAAATTTGATTTAATGTGGAATTCTAAATCTAGCCCAGTGGTTGTAATGAATTTTGTTTCATGAAATGGATATGTTTTGTATAAATAAGTTACAATGATTTTCTATGAGTTAAATGGTATAAGTAAAATGTATAAAATGTAATTTAAATATGACTTAACTTGATAATTGGAAATTGGTTCCCAAATGGAGATTTTAAGTTAAGAAAATAATGTATTTTGAATTGATAAGAAATGAAATACAGTTTTAATTGGACATTTTGTAATAAACTTATTTAACTTTAAATCATAGTTAATTGATGTCTAAATGAATAGATTTATAAAGAAAATTGATTTTTGTATTAAGTATGACAACTTATTTTATTCTCGAAACGGGTATTTTAAAATACAATATTAAGTCATTGGTAAAAAAAGAAAAATTATTCATAAAATTTTATATTATTTTATTAAATCATAAGTTAAATGATATCCAAATGACTATTTTCTGAAGCGTGAAATATGATTTTTTTTTATAAGTTAAAATGGCTAAAAATTGAAATTTTAATATGGTTGAAATGTTATTATAAATCTGGAATTAATACTGGTAGCACTTCAGAAATGCTGTGGGTTAAGATAGCATTTGCTAAGTGTTATCAATTCTAAGACTTAACTATATTCTGAAATAATAATAAAGCTACTGCAGCACTTTGTAAGTGCTGTTGTTGTTGAATGTAAATTGTTTTGCAATATTAGTAAGCTACTGTAGCACTTTGTAAGAGCTGTTATTGCTGAAAGTAAACTGTTTTGAAATAATAACTAAATACCAACTTTAGCACTTTGTAAGTGTTGTTGTTTCTGAATTTGACAATGTTTTGAAATACTAATATATCTACTGTAACATTTTCTAAACGCTGTTGTAGTTGAAATTCACAGTGTATTGGAAATTTTATAATTAAATGAATGAACTTGGAAATGCTACAACTTTGAAATGAATATTATTTGACATTGAATTTAAATGATTTCAATATATATTGTTTTGAAAGATATTAACATTGAATTTAAATGGTTTAAATGAATCTTGTTTTAAAGATATTAACATTGAATTTAAATGGTTTAAATAAATATGTTTCAAAGTGTTATGATTTCTAAATATTATGATTTACAAATGATAACATTTCTAAGTGTTATGATTTCAAAGTATTTTGCTTTCAAAGTGTTTGGTCTCAGAAGTGTTATAACTTTGGAAGTACTATGGTTTTGGAAATGATATATTATTGAATTGGTTTTGAAATGGAAATGATACTATTGTGATATGGTTTTGATATGGGTATGATAGTTTGGTTTTGAAAGTATATACTATTTTGAAATAAATGATATGATGTTGAAATGGATATGCTATTTTGGTTTTGAAGTATAAAGGATTTTTGAAATAAATATCCATGGGTTATAATAACTATTGTTTGTTAAAGAGACCGGGATTGGATATGGACATACTCTCTGTCGATACCGAAAACCACTTTAACCACCGTGTACGCGGTGGAGATTCCAGAATGAAGTAGATGGTGGCGACGTTCTATTAAGGTACATATGTGGACCCGACTCCCGTGAGTTGGCATAAGATGGCTAAAACAGGGAGCGATTCTTGGACCAATGAGGCTGCTCCTCTGATCGGACACACTCCTTCGATATTATATTCTAACTTTGAGATTGATTTGGTGGCCACTTTTGATTTTTGATTTAGGGGTGTGGCTCGAGGTGGGCGGTAGCTGCGTGCTACACGTTACCACCAGCCCAGATGCATAATTGGTATATCTACCCTAGCATTGCCGCGTTGGCCCGTGTTACCTACCCTAGCACGCCTTCTACGATTTTGGTTTTGTGTCGTAGCCTGTGGAGTATCCTCTGGTGGCTTCCCGATCAGGAGGGACTATGATATTGGATAGACTACTGGGACTATTACATTTTAAGGGGGATGGGTAGCTCCTTAACGATATTTTAAAGTAAGTTTGTTTTACTAATAGAGATTATTATAATAGCGCATATTACTACATAGTAGATAGTTTAACGGATCCTCAGAGGATGGGCGGTTCCAAGCATCCTTTAAGTTACTTGTACCTTTCTATTACAGTTCACTTGAGTTGGTTTACATTGTATAAGTGTGTATGTACTGACTCGAGTGTTTTGTGTTTTGCTTTACGCTCGGGTCTGACGGAGTGATATAGCATTTGAAACTCACCTTCGAAGTTGGAGCTTGCTTCAAGATCTAGCTATCTGTTTCGCTTTCAGTTATCTAGTTGATTCCAATTATCCGGATGATTCCAGTGATGTATTCGGATTTATACTTGATTTCCATATTGAGACTTCAGGTGTATCTTGTTATTTCGGTTGTATCTTATTTAACACTGATGTATATAGTAGCTTCATGGACTACTATCTCTTTTCTTCCTCTGCATTATATTACTCTTTGTCTGTGATCTGTGATTTATTTACTACATGTTCTGAATTTTGCCAAATTTAAATTAACAATCTGTTATTTTGAATTATTCAAGTCAGACATGTGTGGTTTTATTATCAATTTGAATGGTCCAAAATAGCGGATCATTACGGTTGGTATCAGAGCTTTGGCTCTAGGCAAACTTAGCATATATGGTAATTTTACTTACAGAATCACTTTGGTTCGAGCTTGAATCTCTTTCTCCTTGACTCTGCTTCCTTTGAATTTTGTAATGTTTCCTCGGTTCCAAAATCCATTCTTGTACTTCACTATTCGTCTTCTTTTGATTCTGGAGTATCCTATAACTCCACTTCGAATGAGCTTTATAATGAGTCGGCAGTCTCGCCAATCTCAAATGGATTTGTAAAAGGGGGAGACTCCTCTACAATAGGCATTGATTCACTGGAGATTTCTATATATCCTCGATTAGATGCTAGTATCTCTTCTTGTCCTAAATTCTATCTCTTGAGATCGAATGTAGATTTGCCTTAGAATTCCACATCGATCTAATTCTTGGATTCGCGGTTGACCCAGTTAAGGTTATCCGCGATTTATATAAGTTTATCCATTTCCTTATTCGGTTAGTTAATCAATCTTATCTTTTGTTCCAACTTATCCTCAAATAAAAAATTTCTTTGATTTGATTTAATCAAATTTGAATCTCTCTCCTTGCTTTGAAAATCTATTCCAGTATAGTGTATTTGTAAATCTTTATTTAAAATGTTTTATATATTGTGTTGTTTGAGTTGTTGATGTTGATTTGGGTTTTCGATCGATTCATCTGATCAACTCTATCGATAGGATCTCCAAAACAGTTGAATAGAGTAAACCGACACAATATAGTTTTCAAATTTAGTAAATGAAATAAATTTCGCATAATTATATTGTATATGTATATAAGTATAATTTTTTGAATTTTGATAGTTAATTGAATTGGATGTTGAGAAATAATATTTGACTTTGTATATAGCTTGTAAACTATTGGCTTTGGTTTCATATATAAATAATTGAACTATAAAACATGGCTATAAATTAATTTGGAAATTTAAATGAATTTTAAAACAAGAAATAAAGAATTTAATTTCCGATGGTTTCAAACTTTGTGCTTAGAGTTTTAAAGGGGTATTATTTAAAGTATTTCTAGTAGAAATTGTTTCAAAGAATTTTTAATTTGTAAATCAGTGCTCTTTTCTTTGTCGCTAGAAAATAATTTCGGTGATGACTGCAGCATCATCGACATTCATTTTCGAGTTTCGAAGTGAAGAGACCATTCTGTAGTTTTGCTACAGTCTTGCTTTGGAGAATTAAATTGATTTGGATTTCTAAAAAATGACTTTGTTTATAATATATGTGGTATATGATTTAAAATTTGTTTTGATATATATATTGTGTGTGTGTGTGTATATTTATCACTAAATTGTTTGAAGTTAGTCGGAAATTTAATTCTTAAACCTTATCTTACAAGATGATTTCAATTATAAAATGCAAACAAAATTTTGAATAAATGTTTAAGCTTGAAATAATTGAATTGGGGAATTTTAACTTGTATAATACTCAATTGATTCCAATATAACTTACCGAAATCATTCAAAAGTTAAATATGTAATTGGAAAATATACAATATAAAAGGATTTTTATAAATAAAATTTGAGTGGCTATAATAAATGTTATACACTTAAATTTTAGTTATAAAAAGATTAGTAGAGGTAAATAGAATGAAAAGTTAGTTGAATAAAATACAATATAAATGGTGTTGAAGGAATTTATAAATAAATTGGAATAGTTATAATAAATGTAATTATACTTAATATATGTGATTAGATATATATTAAGTGGAATAAAGTTAATAATGATTTAGAATAAAGAAGAATTATATTTATTGAATAAATTATAAGTATAACAAATGATTTTTACAAATTCATGATTTTATAAATTGATAATTGGATGATAAGATAATGAAATTAGAAATAGTTAAGATTTATTTAACTTAGGTGAAACCAAGTATTAATTTAAGTTGAAATTTTCATGGTTTTAAATTTATTATCTTATCTTGCTTTCCAATCTCTTTTCTTTCGGGATGTTCCTATTCTCCTGCATCCTAAAGCGGGAAAATTGAATTCCGAATTGATCTTATACTTGAAGTTAGTCCTATAGTTCTTCCTCCCAGAAGAACTTATCTTCACCTGTCAGTTTTGGAAACTTTTCAAAGAATCTTTAGTACTCATTAGAATCTGAGCACTTCTTACCAACCACAGACCGACAGTCAAACGGAAAGAGTGAACTAGATTTTAGAGGATCTTCTTCGCGCTTGTGTTCTTGATTTTTGGAGGATCTTCGAAAGATCATCTCCATTTTGTTGAATCTACCTATAACGACAGTTATCAGGTATAATTTCAATTTTCTCTTCATCTTTTCTTAATCCTATCTCATTATATCATGTTTTCCTTGTTTTCCCTATCTCGTTTCTTTTCGGGGACGAAAAGTTTTGAGTGGGGGAGAGTGTAACAGGCCAAATTTTATAAGTATTTTTAATTTAATTTTATTTGAAAACTTTGATTTTTAAAACATTAACAAATTTGAATTTCTGGAATTTTCCAATGTAATTTTGGAATTTGTTTGTAATTTGTTTTCCCAAATACAATAAGATAAACATTTTCTGAAAATTTTATATTTTGGTCAACCTTGGTCGAACTTTGAATTTCAGTTTAAATTTTAAAATTTTATTTTTTAAATTTTAATCTTTTTCTTTGAAGCAGAATATAATTCTGATATTCATTCTGCTTTTCGTTTCGTCAAATTCTGTTTTATACTTTTTATAATTTGATAAATAAGTGTTTTATACGCAATGATTTTCTGTATTTTATTTTTATTCCTATGTTTGTTTTTCTATATTTTTGTCTTTGATTTTATTTATTGGATTTTGATTTGTTTATTTTGATTTTTTAGGCTTAGGAAATTCCAAAAGATTTAAGTTACTTGTTTTATTTTGTTGCCTTTTCCTTTTCCCTTGACTTTTCCTTTCCCTAGCCTTTTATTTGCTCCATAGTCGTTCATTTCTTATTCCATAGCTGTTCATTTTCTAAAACCCTAGCCGCCACCAAATTTGTAAATCACACACAATAGTTTCTCATCTCCTCTTTCTCATTTTTCATGGCTTCCTCCTTCTTTTCCTCTTTTCTATTTTTGTTTTTCTTTGTTTTTCTTTAATGTATTGCTCCTCCACCTTTAGCCGACCACATCTTCACCACATCAACCTATTGCCGACCACCATCACCTCCTCCTCACCACCAACGCAAGGTCGTGACCACCAAGAGGCAATACATCACCACATCTCCTTGAAATAGCCTAGCTGTGCCACATATGCACCAATCCCCTCCTTTGCCTCGGCCACAACCAAATTCCATGACATGCCATGATCTACACTACCATAGCCGTGCCTATTAGCTTCATACCTATCTTGGTCGAGCCACTTGAACATATGGCTGAACCCAATACTACACAAAACCCTTTCCTTTTGCCTTCCTTCATTTGTAACTTCCATCTCTTCATATTCTTTGACCCATGGCCGTATGTACATGACCTTGGCTGAGCCTAGCTTGCATCAAAATCAACATGGTCGAGCTTGTTGATGATGGTCAAGCCAAATTATAGCATGGCTGAGCCCATTCCCATGGTGGTCGAGCCACTTGCTTTTATTTATTAAAGCTTATGCCATTTTATGTCATATTTTACATTTATTTGATTTATGATCTTTTGGGTAGAATTATATACTTATGTTTGTGATCATTATTTATGTACAAGATTGGATCTTGACTCTTCATCCACTCAAAAATCTTGTCGTGTCTGGTCGTGCTTTTCGGAGTTGTTGTGTATCTCTAGTTTGTCAATTCTAGCTTTAAAACGGTGAGTTTATCACCCTCGACATCTGTGCTTATATAATTGTGAAATGATGACAAGTGAATGTGTAAAATTGATATGCTATGTTAATTAGTTCATTCATGCTCGTGATATGATTATATGATGTTATAACCTGACTATATACCTGTTACATCGTCTATTATGATATTATATGCTACACTGTTATTTATTTTCTGTATCTCACACTACAAGTTCCCCTTTCACTATGGGTTGAAGAGATACATACCTGAACGGACATTAGGATAAGAAAAAGTCGTTATGAGCTAAAATGATAGGCTTGAATGATTTTTATTGTATTTGATTTACTTGGGATTGCGGGTTTGAAATGGTAGAACCCGGATTTTTCTTTTTAAATTACGGATTGAAATGATACATATCCGTATTACTTGACCTAGGTTAGAAAATATTATACAGGCCCATTGTTAATATTTTTAAAGTAATATTTTCCTAAAAGTTTATTAAGTATTTTGAATTTTTAGAATATATGAAATTTTAACTTAAAATTTGATTTAAAGGTTTGAAATATAAAGAGATATTGGTTTTCTATAAGTTAAAATTTTATAAGTTGATTTCGGTTTTAATTGTAATTTAAAAATATTTATTAGGTTATAAATTTGTAATTTAAAGATTTTATGTATGATAAACAACTTAATAATGAAATTTGATATAATATGGAATTCTAAATCTATCCTAGTGGTTGTAATGAATTTTATTTCATGAAATGGATATGTTTTGTATAAATAAGTTTACAGTGATTTTCTATGAGTTAAATGGTATAAGTAAAATGTATAAAATGTAATTTAAATATGACTTAACCAGATAATTGGAAATTGGTTCCCAAATGGAGATTTCAAGTTGAGAAAATAGTGTATTTTGAATTGATAAAAAATGAAATATAGTTTTAATTGGACATTTTGTAATAAATTTGTTTAACTTTAAATCATAGTTAATTGATGTCTAAATGAATAGATTTATAAAGAAAGTTGATTTTTGTATTAACTATGACAACTTATATTATTTTTGAAACAGGTATTTCAAAATAAAGTATTAAGTCATTGGTAAAAACAACATTATTGATAAAATTTTATTTTATTTTATTAAATCATAAGTTAAATGATATCCAAATGAATATTTTTCTAAAGCGTGAAACATGATTTTTTTTTTATAAGTTAAAAAGGCTAAAAATTTAAATTTTAATATGGCTGAAATGTTATTATAAATCTGGAATTAATATTGGTAGCACTTAAGAAATGCTGTGGATTAAGATAGCATTTTCTAAGTGCTATGAATTCTGAGCTTAACTATATTCTAAAATAATAATAAAGCTACCGCAGCACTTTGTAAGTGCTATTGTTGCTGAATGTAAACTGTTTTGCAATATAGTAAGCTACTGCAGCACTTTGTAAGTGCTATTGTTGCTGAAAGTAAACTGTTTTGAAATAATAACAAAATACCTACTGTATCACTTTGTAAGTGCTGTTGTTTCTATATTTGACAATGTTTTGAAATACTAATATATCTAGTGTAACATTTGTTGTAGCTGAAATTCACAATCTATTTGAAATTTGAAAATTAAATGAATGAACTTGGAAATGCTACAACTTTGAAATGAATATTATTTGACATTGAATTTAAACATTTAAATGAATATTGTTTTGAAAGGTATTAACAATGAATTTAAATGGTTTAAATGAATCTTGTTTTGAAGATATTAACATTGAATTTAAATGGTTTAAATAATATGTTTCAAAGTGTTATGATTTTCTAAATATTACGATTTACAAATGATAACATTTCCAAGTGTTATGATTTCAAAGTATTATGGTTTCAAAGTGTTTGGTCTCAGAAGTGTTATAACTTTCGAAGTACTATGGTTTTCGAAATGATATATTATTGAATTGTTTTTTAAATGGAAATGACACTATTGTGAAATGGTTTTGATATGGGTATGATATTTTGGTTTTGAAAGTATATATTATTTTGAAATAAATGATATGATGTTGAAATGGATATGCTATTTTGGTTCTGAAGTATAAAGGATTTTTGAAATAAATATCCATGTGTTATAATAGCGTTTGGTTGTTAAAGAGACCATGATCGGATATGGGCATACTCTCTGTCGATACGAAAACCACTTTAACAACCGTGTACGCGGTGGAGATTCCAGAATGAAGTATGATGGTGGCGATGTTCTATTAAGGTATATACGTGGACCCGACTCCCGTGAGTTGGCATAAGGTGGCTAATACAGAAGCGATTCTCGGGCCAACGATAGCTCCTCTGATCAGACACGCTCCTTCGATATTATATTCAGACTTTGAGATTGATTTGGTGGCCAATTTTGATTTTTGATTTGGGGGTGTGGCTCGGGGTGGGCAGTAGCTACGCATTACCACCAGTCTGGATGCGCAATTGGTGTATTTACCCTTGCATTGCCTCGTTGTGCCATGTCACCTAACCTAGCGCGCCTTCTACGATTTTGGTTTTGTGCCGTGGCATGTGGAGTATTCTCTGGTGGCTTCCCGATCAGGAGGGACTATGATATTGGATAGACTACTGAGACTATTACATGTTAAGGGGGATGGGTAACTCCTTAATGATATTTTAAAGTAAGTTTATTTTACTAATAGACATTAGTATAATAGCGCATATTACTACATAGTAGATAGTTTAACGGATCCATATAGGATGGACGGTCCCAAGCATCCTTTAAGTTACTTGTACCTTTCTATTACAGTTCACTTGAGTTGGTTTACATTGTATAAGTATGTATGTCCTGACTCGAGTGTTTTGTGTTTTGCTTTACGCTCGGTTCAGACAGAGTGATACAGCATTTGAAACTTACCTTCAAAGTTGGAGCTTGCTTCATGATCCAGCTATCAGTTTCACTTTCAGTTATCCAGTTGATTCCAATTATCCAGATGATTCCAGTGATGTATTCTGATTTATACTTGATTTTCATATTGAGACTTCTGGTGTATCTTGTTATTTCTATTGTATCTTATTTAACACTAATGTATATAGTAGCTTCATGAACACTATCTCTTTTCTTCCGCTGCATTATATTACTCTGTGTCTGTGATCTGTAATTTATTTACTCCATATTCTGAGTTTTGCCAAATTTAAATTAACAATCTAGTATTTTGAATTATTCAAGTCAGACATGTGTGGTTTTATTGTCGATTTGAATGGTCCAAAATAGCGAGTCATTACAGAAGTCGAACAATTTTATTTTAATTAAATTTATTTATTAATAAGGCATAGAAAACAGTGTTGTTTTACCATTCTCCTTAGTCAAACCTTCCATCCTAAGCACCCATCTTAGGGGAATTCTCGTAAGGTTAACCCTACTTGTTGGTCAAGTTATTTATAATAATATGTGTTGACTCTGGTACTATTGTTGGATCAAGAGGGTCGCACCGTGGAATGAAAGGGTTGATTAAAAAAACTCTTTCATTAAATTACCCATAAATCAATTTTATGTTATTCTAAACAGATTTGCAAATTATATTAAACATATTTAATATTAATTCAGTTTTGATTTGGTTTTGAATTTTTTTTTAAAAATAAATTTTGAATGTGAGTATTAATATACCCAATATTTATGTAAGTTTAATACATAATAGTATGATAATATGTGTGTGTGTGATATACATTTATGTGTGTATATACATAGTTATTAGTATTTATAACTATTTAGATATCCGTATGTGTGCGTTAATAGTAAGCAGTATCCTTATACATTTGGTATTTAATATAAATGCATATTACAAAAGCAAGTGTATATATACACACACACATATACATTAATTTATATATATACATATCACCTAAGTATAATTTATATATGTACATTAAATGATAAGGAAACCTTTAATAAATAATTAAAATGACTATTAACAATTTATTATTCTTATAAAAACTTATTGAAAGCCTTTAATAAACTATCATAACCAACATATTTGATGCATTTTATGACACATTGTATTAAACATATTATGATTTTATTTCTTTTCCTTTTATATTAATATGCAAATTGATTCAATTAAATAAGTATATGTATATACTATAATGTAAATATACATACATATATATGACATGTATATGTATATATAAATATTGTATATGCAAAAAATATCTACTTAGATAATATAAGTTATAAAATAGGTCATCCAAAGATGTTTATCCAGTCATAACAATAAATTTAGATCTATGGTCAAATTAGGTTGTTTAGATTCTCTTTTTAATTTAAATTTTAAATGAAAACCAATAATTAAATCATCAGTATATTAAACAATTATATATTGAAATAAATGTATTGAATAGTAAAATACACACACAGAGATATATACATATATATACAGAAATAAATGTTTGAATCAATGGTTAAATCAATGCTCAAATGAAAATCAATAGATCAATGTTTGAAATTCAACATAAAATATATTAAACAATTTTATATATAAACATGAAATAATTTTTTTTAATAGTTAAACTTATAAATTGCGGGTTTGGATGACATATTTGAATCAATGATTAAGGAATTACCTAGACGAAAGTGTCTAATTTGTACATATTGTAATTCGTAGGTCGATCTTCGAAAACTCCTTTAAAATTCTAGCTGTAGTTTGCAAGGCCAACCCAAAGTGCAATAATGGAACAGTAGAAAAACATAAGGAAAAGAAAATATTCCTCTAAAATGGAGGAGGAGAAGAAGAAGAGAACTTTTCACTTTTTTATGACTAGAAACTATATGGCTTTTCTTCAGGAGAGTGAGTGACTATGAGTGGTTTTATAATGAGATACAAGTCTCATTTATTTCTGCAAATTGACCCTCTATTTCTCCTTGTATGGTCGACCATAATATATAAGATAAATGCAATTATTTCTATTTAATTTGGCTAGTAATATATACAATATATATTATATCTCCATTTATTTTTCCCTTAGGAAAAAACACATTTACCTTACTCTTACAAACATATGGGCAAATTTGTTAAAATCAATTAATATATATTAATTGATCAATACATGTTATTAAATATATATATATATATATATTATATATATGTTAACCCCTTTTAACATATTAAATTACCCAGTTAAATTAAGTTAATATATATAACAGTTATACATATCCAACTTAATTTATTTTGGTTGTCTAAAAAACTATATCATTCACATATATACACATAACAATTAGATATGTATGAATCATCTACATAATATTTTATGGTAATTATAATTTGTTATATTACAGCTTTTAGGTACAAGGCTAAACTTCAATGGTGTGCGACTCATATGTATGGCTTTGGTCCTAAGTAAATATTTATATAATTTAATATTAAAGTCTGTGTGGGTTCCGCAAAAGCACATTGTGTAACGATTTGAAAATTCATCACTTCATAAAATATATAAAATATTCAAAACTAAGATACTTTAACATAAATGATCATATTTTAAATAATAAATAATATTGATAATCTTATTTTGAATAAATATTTATAAAAATATATTTTTTGGAAGATATATCGATAAAATGACCAAAAATCATTTTATTGACAAATAGTTCTTTGACCATCCGACATCACGCATGGAGTTGGATGCATACACTCATTTATCTGTATTAGCGAGAACATGTAGTAAATTAATATGTTTTATTTTGAAAATTAAAAGTATATTTTGCATCATTAATAATGCCGCTATTTTGGAATAATATATTTTTTGAATTTAAATTGAGTTTAAATGATTTAATAATTATTTTAATTATTATATAAGCTCTTTTAATTATTTTATAATGATGAAAATAATATTGTCAAACTTTGTTTGCAAATATATGTATGTTAAATAAGAAGAGAAAATATGATCGAAAATCGGAATCCGAATTTGTAACAATTCAACGTAAAGAAGTTGTGCAACATTGTGGATTATATGTGACATACATATGTACACATACGTGAAGATACCCATATGCGCATAAAAATAGATATATGCACACCTATATACTATACATATATTTGTATATATATATATATTAAAAAATATCCAAGATATTATCTACATCCTTAACACTTAAGCAACCACAAAATCAACCCCCTTACACACAAGTACATGCTAATGGCCAAGCACATAGGAGGGGGGTTTCGGTCGAACATGGTGATGGGAAATGAGCCTGTGGAGGTGACGAAGGTGGTGATGTATCACACATGATATCTTAGATATTTTCTCCTCTTCTTTCCCTATAAGTACCACCCCTTCTCCTCTTCATTTTCGTATGCTTTCTTCTTCATTTTCTAACCTTTTATCCTCTTTTTTAATGGCCTTAAGTCTAAAAGAAACTATGCAAAACATTTTTCAAAATTAAATTAAATTATATAAGTATAATGTGAAACACCTCAAAACTCAACCATAACTCCTCTTTTTCCTTCTCAATACCCATGGAAACTGTAACACCCCATATATATTATAGCATTATTTAAGATATTTAATTAGTTAAATTAAATTAAATAATTCGATGATTAATAGATAGAGATTTGATTAGTTGCAGGTAGCCATGCCATGTTAAGGAGGTTAACTAAAATGAAATAATCGTAGGTAGTGTGTTAGGAAATGAGAAGGGTATTTTAGAAAATAGAAAAACCTTATACCCTAAACCCTTAGGAAATGAGTAACTCACGTTCATTATTCGCATTACATTAAAAAACGAAAATAGCTAAGGCCGACCACCATTTCCAATCTCAAGAGGAGAAGTAAAGCTAAGATTCAAAAGGAAAGAAGAAATCAACTAAATCAACACTCAAAATCTCATCTATAATCTCTAAAGCTAAGGTGAATAATTATTGCATCCCTAGTACTTTTAGTTTTTGGTTTTATGTTTAGATCCGAAATGCTTTTGCTATAATATTGCCATGTTTGATGTTTCAAGATATGCATGTTTATTGTTCATAAAATTATAAATGTTTATACATGTTTTATGATAATGTTTAACATGAAAACACAATTTATTGACAACCGAATACCTTGGAAATTTGAATATAGGTCTGGAGCAAGGTTTTGGAGATGGGTTTCGATTTTCATAATTTTTCGATTTATTATGGATTTTATATGAATTTTCGAATGAAGGAAATTGTTTATTGGGTTTCAAATTATTTACGGCTTAAATAATAAGTTTTTGGGTTTGATATTTTAATATGTTACGCATATATTAAAATACATTTTCTAGACTTTTCTAGAATTTTCCTAAGTCATTTGAGGGATATATAAAATTATTTAAGGTATGTGACTTAAACGTTTTATATATTTATAAAGGAGAAGGGGCATTTTGCAAAATAAAATGATTTATAAATTCTAGTAATTATGGCAAAATTCTGAAAAGTATTTTATTGACCAATGAAAATTTGACAAACAAAGGTAGGTTAGTTGAAAAGTTCCCTTTTTAAGTTTAAAAACAAAATTCACTCTTTTTCCATGTTTCAGCCTATACAATAGTATAGCTTCCGCCCCAGACCTTTCATCTCAATCGAAGGGTTAGCTTTCAATAAGGTCAAAGTTCAATTCATAAGGTATCAAGTAATTGGTACGTAATGAATTGAATATATCTGAAAGGTTTTAAGCCAAAAGGTTGATGACCTAAAAGGTTGAAATATAATTGTTTTATACATGAAAAGCTTTCGCCTGCTTTGCTTTCGAATTTGAGCTTTCGACTTGGTCACTTCCGGCCAGGTCAAGTTATTTAAAGAAAAAGACTATAAAACCTTCCAGTGTAGTCGATAGGTTGCAGCTGCTACCACCATTACTTTGTTTTGAAACCTTCCGGCACAGCCGAAGGGTTTCCACTCCTTTTATAAAGGTTTTACTTTGAACCTTCCGACCCAGTCGAAAGGTTTACCTATTTTTAAAACTATCCGTTTCTCCAATGCTTTCGGAGGGAAGCTTCGACTTAGGTGGTTACCCTTGTTTTGTGAAATATAATCAAAGGCTTTCAAAAGGTTATCTAGACATTTTCGAAAGGTTGTTTATATAAAGACAAAAGGTTTTAAAAGAACATTTCTAGATTGTTTTAAGTTGAACCTAGCATGCCCACAAAGGTTTCTATTTTAAGAAGTTTTATGTATTCGAAGGGTTCAATTTTGAAAGGTTTATTAGAAGTTTTTGAAAGGTTTTTGAAGGAAGGTTTTCCAAATGTTTTCTAAGGCAATGACATAAAGTGATTATAAAGAAGGATGTCTAAGGTTTATAACTTACGAAAGGATTACTTTGAATAAATTCGAAAGGCTTTAGAGATGATTTTGAAAGGATTAAACTTGGATTTTGAAGGAGGTAGTTTCAAATTGAGGAAATAAGTTCTTTCAAATGGTAAAGTGTTTCATCAACTAATTTTTAAGAAAAGGATATAAATCTAATATGGTAATATGATTTGAGTAAAGTATAAAGACTTATTTATTTTCCTTGTTTGAAGTTTGATTTAAAGGTTTAAATCATTTTGAAGCTGTTTTCAAGGAAAATTATGGGAGGGGATCCCCTTAAGTATAAATGGCTTAGATGTTAGAAAACCAGATGGGATTATTATATGGTCGCACCCTATACTTTAGCTTATAGCCTCAGCTAATTGTTGTCCAAAATTCCGATGTGTAGGGCTTTGGTCACAGGTAGACTAAAATTATGATTACACACTGAAATAAATATATGTTGTATATAAATAGGTTATTGGTAAGCCCAAAAAACAATTAGGCTCGAGAGAACCTAGGAGATGATTAAATTAGGGCAGACCATCCAAAAGTAAGATATTTAATATATAGTTTAGGACAGACTGTCCTGGTGGAAAATATTAAATAGATAGATAAGGATAGATAATCCTAAATATGAATATCTAACAGATGTTAGGTAAATTTTGATTATGTTGTCTGGTAAGCCCAAGTCAGCCAAATGTTAAAAGTTATTTGTGTCGAATGGGTAGTTTATTATTATTACCTGATATTTATGTTGGTTTACAAAATGTTTATTGTATCATTTAACCATTGTGGATGCAGGAGCATAGTATATGGTTATATGGAAGGATTTGCAAAGATTTGTTTTCAAAAGGTGTTAGTGAGAGGAAACCCGTTCCGCTAAGCGGTATGGTCTCACTTAACATAATTAAACCGAGATGTATAGTATTTTTCATACTAGTCTTTATGTCTGACTCAAAGTTTATGTTTTCCCCTAAAACTCTCAGGTACTCAAAAATCAATTTGAGTAGGTTGAGAGGTTAAGGATCTTTTCAGGTTTTAGAAAGTTGGCGAATAAGCTACCGGAGGATGCTGGAGGCAACAGATAGCTCTTTAGGATTTGCTGCTTTTATTTATGTTTAAATGATTTTCCATTGTGTCGTGATGTAATAAGTCTTAAAAGACCATTTGACTCTGATCAATCAAGAGGGTATCTTCATATACCGCTCTCGACGTAATTTGTAATAACTATATTTAATATGTGCCTAGGAAAATGTTTTGGGTTATGCGATGTGAATGAGGAACAAATTTTATATGGAAATGTGATGAAGTAATCTGTGTTTTGTTTCATATTCAAGTGCTTCTGATATTATTGATGCCATTAGTATAGTCGTACGTAGTCGCTGGAAGCTAGTACTATCAATGACTGCAGCATCTGTAGCGCTTAGTTTTGGGCCTCTAGATAGGGGATGTTACATCTTGGAATCAGAGCATGGTTTATAAAATACTTTAACTAAAAAATTGATTATTGAAAACATAATCCATAGAAATTATATTTGAGATCCGGGTATGGGATAATGTTATAACAACGTACTTGTATTTTTATATATATAAGCATACGCTCTATCTTTAGACTCCTATCTTAGTTAGGTTATTCAAATGTATCTCATGAGCTTTGAATACAGGTATGGAGAAAAGACGAAGCCGAGTGAATATTGGAGGAGACAACACCACCACCAACAGAAATGGCCGGCCAAATTCAAGGAGAGATCCTGGGCAGGCACAAGCTGAAAATGCTAGTGAAGGAGTTCCCCAAGTGGACATGGGGGTAATGTATTAATTCTTTATGAATATGATGCAAGATGGAGTAGCAGCAGGTGTTGTTGGAGGAAACGCCGTGGGAGGAGTAGTTTAAGAAGTTCCTGCAGTCAATCAGTATGCCAATTTGAGTAAAGATTACATTAGGCTTGGAGGGAAGCCGTTCATTACTACCGAGGACGTGATTGAAGTAGAAAACTGACTACTACATTGTGAAAGGATTTTCGCTAATTTAGGGCTAAATGATGCGCAAAAAAGGAGGTTGGCCTAAAGGCAGCTGCAGAGAGCTGCATTGTTTTGGTGGAACACCATCACTGCTGGAGTTGATGAAGAGACTATTACTTGGGAGGAATTTAGAAGAATGTTTTTGAAGAGATTCATGTCGGTTATGGCGCAGGCTGCATTGGTAAGGAGGTTTTTAGAACTGGAGCAGGGAGATATGAGTGTGTTGGAGTATACCAGGAAGTTTGAGGAACTAGCTCGATACGGGTATGCATTGGTTCATACCGTTATTAGTAGAAATAAGAAGTATATCATTGGATTAAGGCCAGAACTGATAAGTGCTACTTTTTCGCACTTAAGAGACCCTAGTGATGTTATTGTTGAGATGAAATTGAGGCAAGAAGAAGCATTGGCTTGCCTAAGGAAGAAAGTGAAAGAAGCTCAGGTTGTACGGGCTCAGAAGAGGAAGTTTTTCCAGAAGAAGATTGCTCATAAAGAAGGGGCGCAAAAGAAGAGTAAATCTGAAGTGGTTTGTTACAACTACAACAAGAAAGGACACTATTCCAACGAGTGTCGAGCCAGTAAGGGAAAAGGAAAAGAAGCTGGTGGGAAGAAGAACGAAAGATGCTTTAATTGCGACCAAGCGGGTCATTTCAAGAACAAATGCCCAAAGCCACCAAAGGAAGGAAAGGGGTGGATTTATTCCTTGGAGCCCACAACCGCAAAATCAGTTGCTAGGGAAAAGGGAAAAGCTATTTTAGGAGGCTCACTGTAGATCCATGGTATGTTAGTTAGCGCCCTTTCAATACAGGGGCATCCTATTCTTTTATTTCTTGATGTCTGGTAGATCGACTTAACCTAGAACCCTCTTACTTAGTTACTTCCTTAAGGGTTGGTAATCCAATAGGAGGTTATGCAACACTTGAGATGAGGTGTGACCATCTAGAATTTGATTTGTTAGGCCATGCCTTTGATTGTTGTTTGCATGTGTTTGTCTTTGTGGGATTTGGGATTATCCTAGGGATGGATTGGTTGAGTAGGTATAACTCTAGGATTTTTTGCCAAGATAGGAATATACCACTTAGTTATGCAGATTGTAGTGATCGGATAATTTATGCTGTAGAGAACCCTGGTTGTGAGGTGAATGCTTTACTGGATGTTATGGAGTTGGGGGATGAGTTGCATCGGGTCTTTATAGTTAGAGAATTTTTTGATGTGTTTGAACCAGTCTGGGGCTACCATTGAAACGAGCTATTGTTTTTCGAATTGATTTAGTGTCTGGAGCTGAATTGGTGAGTAGGCCACCTAGTAGGATGACACCTACAGAAATGAAAGAATTGAAGGTGCGGTTAGTAGATCTGGAAGGCAAAAGTTTTATTAGGCCGAGTAGTTTGCTATGGGGAGCTGCTGCTGTGTTTGCTAAGTAGCCGGACGGATTGTTAAGGCTATGTATCGATTATCGTAAGTTGAATGAGAAAACGATAAAGAACCGATATCCATTGCCGAGAATTGACGATTTGTTCGATCGGTTGAGTGGAGCAAAGGAATTTTCTCAACTAGATTTGGCGATAGGATTTTATCAGCTTAGAGTGGCAGAGGATAGCATTCCTTTAACGGTGTTTAGGATGAGATGTGGATCGTACGAACAGTTAGTTATGCCATTTGGACTAAACAATGCGTCGACATTCTTTATAGATCTGATGAATAGGAATTTTCGAGAGCATTTGGATAGGTTTGTGTTTGGTTTTATTGATGACATTTTGATATACCCTAAGGATAAGAAGGAGCATGAAGTTCATCTTAGAGTCGTTCTCTAGACATTAAGGGAGCATCAGTTGAAGGCTAAGTTTACAAAGTGTCATTTTCGGAAGAAGGAAGTGACGTTCCTTGGTCATGTGGTCTTTGAGAAAGGGTTATCAAGATTTGACTAAGATTGTAGCGGTGAACAATTAAAAGAGACCAAATACTGCGATCGAGATAAGGAGTTTTCTTGAATTGGCAAGATATTATTGGAGATTTATAAAAGATTTTTCATGGATAGCGGCACCAATGAAAAAGCTTACGCAAAAAGATGTGAAGTTCGTGTGGACTGATAAGTGTGAAGAAGCATTCCCGAGCTTGAAACACTTATTGACCCATGCATCGGCATTAGTGGTTTCGGAGGGGAATCAGGATTTTGTTATTTATACAGATGCATGTGAAAAAGGACTGGGAGCTGTGTTGATGCAAAGGGGTAAAGTAATTGCTTACGGTTTTATAAAGTTCAGACCGCATGAGGTTAGGTATCCAACGCATGACTTAGAGTTAGCGACCATTATGTTTGCCTTAAAGATGTGGAGGCATTATCTTTTAGGAGAGCGATTTGAGCTATATATTGATCATAAGTCGTTTAAGTATTTGTTCTCTCAAAAGGAGCGGAATATGAGACAGCAGAGATGGTTAGAGTTTATTGCTGCCTATGATTTTGGAATTGAGCACACGCTTGGAAATGGAAACAAGGTAGAAGATGCACTAAGTCGGAAACATCAGAACGCGGTATTGGCTATGATCACTAAGTGGAAAGACTTGGAAGCGTTATCGGATTGTGGTGTGCGGTTTAGGCCCAAAGTAGGATCGAGTATAGGAAGTACTGTATTATCTTGTTTAGAAGTTCTACCAATAATGAATGAGAAGATAGCCTCTAAGCAAGAGGAGGATCCAGTATTGGCTTAGTGGATCAGAAGATTGAAGGAAGGAACGGAGAGAGATGACCTAAAAGATTTCAATCTTGACCATAATGGGTGGTTGAGAAAGAAAGAAAGATTATGTGTTCTAAATATAGGAGATATAAGGAAGGAGGTTTTGGATGAGTGTCATTATTCGAAGTTGACTATCCACCCTGGAGGAACAAAGATGCATCAGGACATAAAGAGAAATTTCTTCTGGAAAGATATGAAGCAGGATATTGGATTATGTGTTAAACAATGCTTGAATTGCCAACATGCAAAGGCTGAATAGCAAAAGCCAAGTGGATTGCTTCAACCATGAGAGGTTCTGTTATGGAAATGGGATTCAATCTCCATGGATTTTATGGATGGGCTGCTAAGATCTAGAAGGGGAAACGAAAGCATATGGGTCATAATAGATAGACTGACTAAGAGTGCACATTTTATTCTGGTAAAGTCAACTAGGACGGCACTCGATTTGGCGAAGTTATTCATGAAGAATGTGGTTAGACTGCACGGGATTCCTGGTAGTATTGTTAGTGATATAGATTCTTTATTTACTAGTGAGTTCTAGAAAAGCCTATAAGAAGCATTAGGAACCAAGCTCAACATGAGTATCGCTTACCATCCACAGACATATGGGAAAACGTAAAGAGTTAACAAAGTCTTGGAAGATTTGTTAAGAGCTTGTATATTAGATTTTGGGGGATCATGGGAAGACTATTTTCATCTAGTCGAGTTCTGTATAATAATAGCTAGCAGACTAGTATTGGGATGGACCTATTGAAGCATTGTTCGGAAGACCTTGCAAGTCCCCCATATGTTGGTTAGAGATCGAGGATAGATTAGTTCTTAGTCTAGACATAGTGATGGAAGCTACGGAAAAGATGAGTTGATTCGAGATAGGATGAACGAAGCTCAATCTAGACAAAAAAGCTATTCGGATAAAAGAAGGAAGAATTTGGAATTTTCTGTCGGAGATTATGTGTTTGTTAAGGTTTTGCTGTAACAACCCGCATATTTATCGATTTTATATTTGAATATTTTATTTAAATATTTTTTCGTTAATCGGATATTGGTCCGAAAAGCCACTTTTTGCAAACGGTCAAATTAGGACTCGAGACCACTTCCATTGAGTTCGAAATGCCGTTTACAATCTTTTTAAGTATAAACTTTGATATGTTTGGGGTTAGTGGAATTTCACTAACTTTTCCCGCTTTGGACTTTGGGTTGGTTTAGCCTATTAAACCTAAGTTCCAACCCCTTCTCCTCATCTCTTCATAAATTCCTACCTAACTCTAGTTTTAGCATTAATGGTGAGTGGAAAGGGAAATTAAAATTCCAAGCCCAAGTTCATTAGCAAATTCAACATCTAACTCCAAAATCAAAGTAAAGACATTGGATTCAAGCTTGTAGTTGCTTCTCTATTGACTTCAAGCTTTTTCTTCATTGAATTTGTGCAAAGGTGGGATTTTTATCTCACATTCTTGTCTATAACTATCTTGGGTTGTTGGGAATGACTTCCCATCACTTTCGCATGTACATTTGCATTTGGTTTGGATTGACCAAAAACTCCAATTTTTAGTGTTTTTGGTGAATTCCAGCTACTAGGTCGCACTGCCTTGAATTTTCGCCTCGAAATTAAGTCGTAGGTCGTTGGAACTTAGGTCGTTCGCGTGCTTAGGTCGCTAGGTCGCTCGGCCTTCATTCCTTAGGTCGTTCGCGTGCTTAGGTCGCTAGGTCACTTGGCCTTCATTCCTTAGGTCGTTCGCGTGTTTAGGTCGCTCGGCCTTCATTCCTTAGGTCATTCGCGTGCTTAGGTCGCTAGGTCGCTCGGCCTTCATTCCTTAAGTCGTTCGCGTGCTTAGCTCGCTAGGTCGCTCGGCCATCATTCCTTAGGTCGTTCGCGTGCTTAGGTCGCTAGGTCGCTCGGCCTTCATTCCTTAGGTCGTTCAACGTTGCAGCTCGGCATTAAGCCGTTAAGTCGCGTGTCCAATTAGGTCGCGCGCAACCACTAGGTCGCTTGACCAATTTAACTCGCTCTGCCTTGCTTACTTTTAGGTCGCACGACCATTCCATTTTAAGTCGCCTGAGCTCTTAGGTCGCGAGTACTTAAGTAGCTTCACCCAGGTCGTTCGGTCGCGTGCTAGGGTAGTCTCCCTTCCGCCTTTAGGTCGTGTGCTTGGGTCGTTTCCCCTAGTTCGTTTGACCTTATTTACTTTAGGTCTCATGACCTCATCAGCTTAAGTCGCTACACCGGTAGGCCGTTAGGTCGCATGACCTTGATTTCTTTAGGTCGCACGACCTTAATTCCTTTAGGTCGTGGCCCTTTAGGTCGAAACCCTTTAAGTCGCTCGATCCTATCCTTCCTTAGGTCTTCACTAGGTCGTACCGTTTTGGACGGGGAGCTGCCCCCTGGACCCCCCCTCCGTAGGGGAACTTATCTGAACAACTCTTTCAACAAAATGATTTCAACTCTATTTTCAATAACAAAGCTCTTTTCTTAAACCGTTTTCCAATCTACCAGTATATACAAACCTTTACCTCACTCGGATGAGAAATCTAATTAAACGGCTTAGTAAAACAAGTGGTATGAAATGCTTGCATTCACTTCATCGGTTAATTCTTGGACTTGTTCGATTGAACCTCTTGTGACAATTTTCTAGTGAAGATTTACAGTTTGTTCGTAAATATTTAAGTTAAGCAAGTGGTTATGGGACACAAAGATAAACTTTTATATTTACTAGCTTAGTGTAATTGACACTTCTCGTTGATCATGACGATCATTTTATGATTTAGACTAGCAATTGTGCGATGTCTCTTTGTTTGCAAGGTTAGACTAGACATCATTGGTGTGATTCCGACTCACACATATCTCTTTGTCCGCAAGGTTAGTCTAGACACCATTTGTGTGATTCCACTCACACATACCTTTTTGTTGTGAGGTTAGGCTAGATGCCATTTGTGTGATTCCACTCACACATACCTTTTTTGCTTTTTGGTTAGCCTAGACCTCATCTGGGTGATTCCGACTCACCCATATGGGGTAGCTCCCCATGGTCTTCGGACCGTCATGTGATAGGCCTCTTTCTCTTTTTCTGTGATTTCTGGATTTCTTGTGTTGATTTCTGGAATTTATGTCATTGACTTGTTATGAGAACAAGTTTAGGGTATGATGCCCTCTTTGGATCTTTGAGAAGATTCTTGTGATATTGATTTATCTGTTATTGATTGATCTTCTGTTGATCATCATTTGCATACTTATAGTAGTATGTCAGTATGGATATTTTATGTTTATGCCATGTCTTTTATTTTATACCATGTCATCTGATATTTATAGCTAGACTGATCCGTTTATTATTTTCTTAAATAATACTCAGGTCAGTCCGAGATGTTACAGGTGCTTCTGCTTGACTTCTTCCCGAGATTTGCTACTCTGACTTTTGGCTAACTATTTAGATTAGCAGTTTTTGTTGTATACACTTGAGATATAGACTCATAGTTGTATTCTTTTGTATAGCACGTGTTGCTATTCTTTTGTAGTATTGTGGATCTTTTTGACCACTACTCTGATGTACACTTTCATGTGTTAGTTATATATTCATATCTTCTTCCGCCTTTGTGATATGGATGTCTGTGACTGGTTTGTGTTATGCTTATTTCTATGTTTGTTTCCGAAGATTATTTATAGCCACCGTGTGATAAGCAATTACATGCATGGTCGCTCCTCAACAGCCTTATTCTCCGTGCTAGTTGACAGTACTACACCGTAGTGTTCTTGGCTAGCGTGGGTATAGAGGTGGGGCGTCACAGCTTGGTATCAGAGCCGAACTTCGAAACAATGTAGAATAACTTAACAAGGATCGTCGTCCTAAGTCCACCTTAGGAATTATGTCTTAGGATTAATTCGAGTCGTCGTACCGATTCATCCTATATCCTTTATGATTCCTTGTTTTATCTAGCAAGATTGCTTGATATTCATTAGTGAATAATCTTTTCTTTCTCTTCTTTCTTTCTTAGAGAAATGGTTAGGCCTGGTCGTCCCAGAGCGGGACCATCTAGTGCTCTACCCTAAGATGGAGTTTTTATGACTACCCAGCAACTTCTTG
Organism: Allium cepa; assembly: GCA_030765085.1. NCBI lineage: Eukaryota > Viridiplantae > Streptophyta > Magnoliopsida > Asparagales > Amaryllidaceae > Allium > Allium cepa. The sequence goes on along the minus strand of CM060945.1, from coordinate 941,806,786 downwards.
ACCTTGCCACGAATGCTCAAGCAGCTGGAGCTAATCCGCAACCTACTCATCCAAAGTCGGGATTTGCACGTTTGTGAAGCGATTATACCAATTTAGGTGGGAAGCCATTCAAAGGTTTCGAAACTATTATCGAGGTCCAAGCTTGGTTAAGATCATGCGATCGAATCTTTTCTCGCATGAACCTTATCGATCTCCACCGTATTCAGGTGGCCTCCAATATGCTCCAAGAGAGAGCATTGGACTGGTGCGAACTCCTTATTTCAGAAATTAATGAAGCGGATCTCACCTGGGAGCAATTCCGGGGACGCTTCGAGTTAAAGTTTGTACCAGAAGTTGAGATAGTAACTTTGGCTCGACGTTTTATAGACCTTTTTCAAGGTCAATCCTCGGTGACAGATTACGTCGCAGCCTTTGAGTCGCTTTCCAAATATGGGGTTGAATACATCAACACCCCATTGAAGAAGAACCAGAGGTTCGTGTATGGCTTAAACAAAAACCTCAAGAAGCCATTACTTCTAAAGTTAGAAGTTCCTTTCGACCAACTTATAGATATCGCTCTTCGTCTGGAAGAGGCTGATAAAGAAAGTGATGTTGAAGTAGTAGCTTCCAAACCCAACTTCAACAACAAAAGGAGGCCCAATAAATTCAAAGGCCCTTATCCCAACAAAAAGGGTAATTAAGCAACTCCAGCGGCAAAGTCTCCTTCTCTCAGTGGTGCGAGATGCTTCAACTGTGGATCTGGGGATCATTTTGCGAATAAGTGCTCTAAGCCCAAATCTTGTCGCTATTGTAAGAGCCCAGATCATTACATACATCAATGCCTCAAATGTGAAGGCAAGAAGGAAGGAAAGTTGAATGTGGCTCAAGCCCCTGGCAACACATCTCGTGGCCAAGGTATTTCTCACTCCATTCTTGATGGTATTATTTTATTTCATGATCAACCTATTAGAGTTCTCTTTGATACGGGTGCATCCCATTCTTTTATATCGAAGGAACTGGTAGACACTTTTTCCTTAAGTGTTACTGCATTAATGACTTCTTTAAAAATTGCGAATCCTGTTGGTGTATCCGCAACTCTTAGTTTGCTTTGTAAAGATGTGGAGATTATTTTATGCGATTTTTCTTTCCTAGCCGATTTGCATGTTATGCGTTACTTAGGCTTTGGAATGATATTGGGTATGGACTGGCTTAACCGTTATGAAGCTCATATCCTATGTCCTGAGCGGACTATTTATCTCCGACATCCACAATCTGTAAATCAGATTTCTATTATTCTTAAAGATTCGGATTCTTCTTTGACTGCATCTTTATATTCTTTAAATCCTCAAGACGATGATGATGATGAGGAGGAGGAAGACGTCATTTCTCGAATTCACGTTGTCCATGAATTTTCCGACATATTCGAGCCCGTTTTAGGTTTACCATCTAAGCGAGCAATTGAGTTCAGAATTAATCTTACCTCTGAAGCTCGACCTATTACTCGTCCTCCTTATCGCATGTCCAATAATGAAAATGAAGAGATGCGCAAACAATTATCCGAATTGGAGACGAAGCAATTTATTCGCTCTAGTTCCTCGCCTTGGGGAGATTCGGCTATTTTCGTAAAGAAATCTGATGGTACTCTTAGGCTCTGCATTGATTATCGCAAGCTTAACGATCTTACTATTAAAAATAAATATCCTTTACCTCAGATTGATGATCTATTCGATCAGCTTAGTGGTGCTAAGGTCTTTTCACAATTAGACTTGGCTACCGGTTTTCATCAGCTTCGTATTGCTGAGGATAGTATTCCTTTGACATCGTTCCGTACTCGTTATGGATCTTATGAATGGCTTGTTATGCCATTTGGCTTAAAGAATGCTCTGGCTTACTTCGTTGACCTCATGAATCGAGTTTTCAAGGCTTTCCTCGATCGGTTTGTTCTCATCTTCATTGATGATATCCTTGTGTATTCTAAAACCGAGGAGGAGCATGAAAAGCATCTTCGGATTGTATTGGAAACTCTTAGGAGTAATCAATTAAAGGCAAGATTTTCTAAATGCCACTTTTGGCAATCTCATGTGAAATTTCTCGGTCATATTATTTTCGAATCCGGAATTTCCGTGGATCCTTCAAAGATTGAAGCGATTCAGGATTGGAAGAGACCGGAGAGTATGACAGAGATTCATAGTTTTCTCGGATTGGCGGGTTATTACCGTCGTTTCATTAAAGGCTTTTCTAAGATTGCCGTGCCTCTTACTGGCTTGACTAAGAAGGGAGTTAAATACATTTGGTCGGACAAATGTGAAGCCTCTTTTCAGAAATTGAAAGAACTCCTTTCCGATGCTCCTATTCTTGTTATTCCCGAAACGAATCAAGATTTTGTTGTTTATAATGATGCTAGTCAGGTTGGTTTGGGTGCCGTTCTTATGCAAAAAGAACGTGTTATTGCTTATGCTTCTAGGCAATTAAAGCCGGCCGAGACTAGATATGCCACACATGATTTAGAACTCACGGCTATTGTTTTCGCCCTTCGAATTTGGCGTCATTATCTATTGGGAGAGAAATTTACTCTTTACATGGATCATAAAGCTTTGAAATATTTATTTTCTCAAAAGGAACTTAATTTATGTCAACAACGTTGGCTCGAGTTCCTTGCTCCTTATGATCTTGATATTCTTTATACCCATGGTAAGGGTAATCGTGTCGCCGATGCTCTTAGCCGTAAGCAACAAGCAGTTGTTTCTATGATGATATCCGAATGGAAAGATCTCGAGATCTTATCCACTTGTGAGATTCGGGAGCGCGTATCCGATTTATGCTCATCATTTGTTTTATGTAGCCTTGAGGCTCATCCTTCTCTCTTAGACCGCATTCTTGAAGCTCAAAGGATAGATCCTGAACTGGTTCTTCTTGGCCAAAATATTAAGGATAGAAGTGATATTGAAGGTTTGAAAGACTTTGATATTGATTCTCGTGGCGACATTCAGAAATTTGGTAGACTTATCGTACCAAATATTGGAAATCTTCATAAAGATATTTTAGAAGATTCTCATCGTTCTAAATTTACCATTCGTCCCGGTAGCAGTAAAATGTACGTTGATATGAAGCGACTTTATTATTGGGAGGGAATGAAATCCGACATCGCTAACTTCATTAAGTGTTGCATGACATGCCAACTTGTTAAGGTCGAACATCAAAAGCCTGGTGGGTTATTACAACCTTTAGAAATTCCAATGTGGAAGTGGGACCAAATTTCCATGGATTTTATTGATGGCCTTCCCCGTTCTCGTCGGGTCATGATAGATTATGGGTGATTATTGATAGACTTACTAAATCTGCCCATTTTATTCCCATTCAGACTAACCGAACCATTCCTCTTTTGGCCAAACTTTTTATCAAAGAAATTGTTAAATTGCATGGAGTTCCTACTTCTATTGTTAGCGATCGTGATCCATTGTTTACTAGTGGATTTTGGAAGAGTCTTCAAAAAGCTTTGGGAACGAAGCTTAATTTTAGCACCCCTTATCACCCCCAGTTCGATGGACAAATCGAGCGTGTGAATCAAACTCTTGAAGATCTTCTTCGAGCTTGTGTGCTTGATTTTGGTGGAAGTTGGGAAGATCATATTTCACTTGTCGAATTTTCCTATAATAATAGCTTCCAATCTAGTATTGGTATGGCACCTTACGAGGCACTCTACGGAAGGCCATGCCGATCTCCTTCTTGTTTGCTTGAGGCCGGTGAGAAGCTGGTTTTAGGTCCAGACTTTATTCGTGATTCCATAGAAAAGATTGAACTTATTCGACATAGGATGAAAGAAGCCCAGAGTAGACAAAAATCCTATGCCGATAATCGAAGAAGGAAATTAGAATTTTCTGTTGGAGATCTTGTTTTTATTCGTGTTTCACCTATGAAAGGTGTTGTACGTTTCAGTCGGTCGGGAAAGTTAGCGCCTTGATATATTGGGCCATTTCCTATCACTGAACGTGTTGGTTCTATGGCTTATCACCTTACATTACCAGCTCAGTTTTCTGCTATGCATGACGTGTTTCATGTTTCTCAATTACTGAAATGCCTACGAGATTCCGATTCTATTCTTGAGCCTGGTGTTGTGGAAGAAAGTGAAGTTTCGCCGAATTTAACTTACGAGCAGCATCCTATTCGAATTATTGCTTCGAAGGTCAAACGACTTCGAAATAAAGATGTTCCGCTTGTGAAGGTTCAATGGTCCTCAAATCCTAAGGATTTCTCTTGGGAATCCATAGAATTCATCGAGCGAACACATGTGGACTTGCTTACTCCTATTCTTTGAGGTGAACTTCCTATTTCAAATTTCTTTTGTGTTAATATGCTTTTATGGTTGTTACTTTTTATTTCCATATTATATATTACGAGGACGCAATTTCTTTAAGGAGGGGAGTCTGTAACAACCCGCATATTTATCGATTTTATATTTAAATATTTTATTTAAATATTTTGTCGTAAATCAGATATTGGTCCGAAAAGCTACTTTTTGCAAACAGTCAAATTAGGACTCGAGACTACTTCCATTGAGTTCGAAATCCCGTTTACAATCTTTTTAAGTATAAACTTTGATATGTTTGGGGTTAATGGAATTTCACTAACTTTTCCCGCTTTGGACTTTGGGTTGGTTTAGCCTATTAAACCTAAGTTCCAACCCCTTCTCCTCATCTCTTCATAAATTCCTACCTAACTCTAGTTTTAGCATTAATGGTGAGTGGAAAGGGAAATTAAAATTCCAAGCCCAAGTTCATTAGCAAATTCAACATCCAACTCCAAAATCAAAGTAAAGACATTGGATTCAAGCTTGTAGTTGCTTCTCTATTGACTTCAAGCTTCTTCTTCATTGAATTTGTGCGCAAAGGTGAGATTTTTATCTCACATTCTTGTCTATAACTATCTTGGGTTGTTGGGAATGACTTCCCATCACTTTCGCATGTACATTTGCATTTGGTTTGGATTGGATTGGCGAAAAACTCCAATTTTTAGTATTTTTGGTGAATTCCATCAACTAGGTCGCACTGCCTTGAATTTTCGCCTCGGAATTAAGTCGTAGGTCGTTGGAACTTAGGTTGTTCGCGTGCTTAGGTCGCTAGGTCGCTCAGCCTTCATTCGTTAGGTCGTTCGCATGCTTAGGTCGCTAGGTCGCTCGGCCTTCATTGCTTAGGTCGTCCGTGTGTTTAGGTCGCTAGGTCGCTCGGCCTTCATTCCTTAGGTCGTTCGCGTGCTTAGGTCGCTAGGTCGCTCGGCCTTCGTTCCTTAGGTCGTTCGCGTGCTTAGGTCGCTAGGTCGCTTAGCCATCATTCCTTAGGTCGTTCGCATGCTTAGGTCGCTAGGTCGCTCGGCCTTCATTCCTTAGGTCGTTCAACGTTGCATCTCGGCATTAAGCCGTTAGGTCGTGTGTCCAATTAGGTCGCGCGCAACCACTAGGTCGCTTGACCAATTTCACTCGCTCTGCCTTGCTTACTTTTAGGTCGCACGACCATTCCATTTTAAGTCGCCTGTGCTCTTAGGTCGCGAGTACTTAAGTAGCTTCACCCAGGTCGTTAGGTCGCGTGCTAGGGTAGCCTCCCTTCTGCCTTTAGGTCGTGTGCTTGGGTCGTTTCCCCCTAGGTCATTTGACCTTATTTACTTTAGGTCGCATAACCTCATCAGCTTAAGTCGCTACACCGGTAGGCCGTTAGGTCGCATGACCTTGATTTCTTTAAGTCGCATGACCTTAATTCCTTTAGGTCGTGACCCTTTAGGTCGAAACCCTTTAAGTCGCTCGATCCTATCCTTCCTTAGGTCTGCACTAGGTCGTACTGCACCCCGCCGGCGGCGCTGCCCCGCACCCCGCCGGGGGCGCTGCCCGCTGGACCCCACCTCCGTAGGGGATCTTATCTGAACAACTCTTTCAACAAAATGATTTCAACTCTATTTTCAACAACAAAGCTCTTTTCTTAAACCGTTTTCCAATCTACTAGTATATACAAACCTTCACCTCGCTCGGATGAGAAATCTAATTAAACAGCTTAGTAAAACAAGTGGTATGAAACGCTTGCGTTCACTTCGTCGGTTAATTCTTGGACTTGATCGATTGAACCTCTTGTGACAATTTTCTAGTGAAGATTTACAGTTTGTTCGTAAATATTTAAGTTAAGCAAGTGGTTATGGGACACGAAGATAAACTTTTATATTTACTAGCTTAGTGTAATTGACACTTCTCGTTGATCATGACGATCATTTTATGATTTAGACTAGCAATTGTGCGATGTCTCTTTGTTTGCAAGGTTAGACTAGACCTCATTGGTGTGATTCCGACTAACACATATCTCTTTGTCCACAAGGTTAGTCTAGACACCATTTGTGTGATTCCACTCACACATACCTTTTTGTTGCGAGTTTAGGCTAGACACCATTTGTGTGATTCCACTCACACATACCTTTTTGCTTTTTGGTTAGCCTAGACCTCATCTGGGTGATTCCGACTCACCCATATGGGGTAGCTACCCATGGTCTTCGGACCGTCATGTGATAGGCCTCTTTCCCTTTTTCTGTGATTTCTGGATTTCTTGTGTTGATTTCTGGAATTTATGTCATTGACTTATTATGAGTACAAGTTTAGGGTATGATGCCCTCTTTGGATCTTTGAGATGATTTTTGTGATATTAATTTATCTTTTATTGATTGATCTTCTGTTGATCATCATTTGCATACTTATAGTAGTATGTCAGTATGGATATTTTATGTTTATGCCATGTCTTTTATTTTATACCATGTCATCTGATATTTATAGCTAGACTGATCCGTTTATTATTTTCTTAAATAATACTCGGGTCAGACCGAGATGTTACAGGTGCTTATGCTTGACTTCTTCCCGGGATTTGCTACTCTGACTTTTGGCTAACTATTTAGATTAGCAGTTTTTGTTGTATACACTTGAGATATAGACTCATAGTTGTATTCTTTTGTATAGCACGTGTTGCTATTCTTCTGTAGTATTGTGGATCTTTTTGACCACTACTCTGATGTACACTTTCATGTGTTAGTTATATATTCATATCTTCTTCCACCTTTGTGATATGGATGTCCGTGACTGGTTTGTGTTATGCTTATTTCTATGTTTGTTTCCGAAGATTATTTATAGCCACCGTGTGATAAGAAATTACATGGATGGTCGCTCCTCAACGGCCTTATTCTCCATGGTAGTTGACAGCACTACACCGTAGTGTTCTTGGCTAGCGTGGGTATAGAGGTGGGGCGTCACATTTGCCGATGAAAAGTGTAATCAGATTTGGTAAGTCAGGGAAGTTAGCACCTAGGTTCATTGCTCCATTTTTTTATTATTGAGAGGAACGGGAAACTCGCTTATAAAGTGGAGTTACCGAGTTGTTTGGCTGGAGTCCATAATGTTTTCCATGTTTCTCATCTTAGGAAATGTGTTAAAGACTCGAAGACTACTATAACACCTACAGTATTTGAAGACTTAGTAGTAGAACCGAATTTAACTATAGTTAGGAAACCGATTCAGATTGTGGCAAGAGATGAGAAGAAATTGAGGAACGGGACAGTCAAGTTAATAAAGGTCCAGTGGAGTAGTGATGCTAGAGACTGTACTTGGGAAGTGGAGAGCAGGATTAGAGTCCCAGATTTATTTGATGGTATGTTTTACCTTAGATTGTTTTGTTGTGTACCTTATCGTAATTTCGAGGATGAAATTCTTTAAGATGAGGAGTTTGTAACACACTATATATTTTATAACCTTGTTTAAGATATTTAATTAGTTAAATTAAATTAAATAATGTGAAGATTAATAGATTGAGATTTGATTAGTTGGAGGTAGTCATGCCATATTAAAGAGGATAACTAAAATGGTAGGTAGTGTGTTAGGAAATGAGAAAGGAATTTTGGGAAATAGCAAAACCTTATACCCCAAGCCCTTAGGAAATGGGTAACTCACGTTCATTATTCTCATTTCATTAAAAAACGAAAATAACTAAGGTCGGCTGCCATTTCCAATCTCAAAATGAGAAGTAAAGCTAAGATTCAAGAGGAAAGAAGAAATCAACTAAATCAACACTCAAAATTTCATCTATAATCTCTAAAGCTGAGGTGAATAATTACTACATCCCTGATACTTTTAATTTTCGGTTCTGCATTTAGATCTGAAATGCTTTTGATTGCCATATTTAATGTTTTACGATATATATGTTTCTTGTTGATGAAATTATAAATGTTTATTCTTGTTTTACGATAATGTCTAACATGGAAATCCTATCTAATGACATTCGAATACCTTGGAAATTTAGATATAGGTCTGGAAAAATATTTTAGAGATGAGTTTTGATTTTCGTAATTTTCCAATTTATTATGGATTTTATATGAATTTTTGAATGAAGGAAAATGTTCATTAGGTTTTAAATTATTTACGGATGAAATAATCTTCACACTATGAATACTCTGAATACTCATTTTTACTTTTTCATAAATTTTTCTAGATTTTTCATAACGAAGAAAGGCCAAGAAATAGGAGAAAAACAACAAAAGAATAAAAAAAACAACTATAAATAGGTACTATTGGTATTATACAAGCGATGTACAGGTCTCATCGGTGTTCCGAAGGAACTTCCACTAATGTACTGGTCATAGAACATTAGCATTTTGTTTTTAAATTCCTGAAGCCATGTTCTCTTGCATCCTTTTATCCTACCTCCTCCTATATCTCTACAAATTTTCACTGCAACTTCTCCTAAACCACTACAACTCTTCTTTGCACCCAAACACAACTATAAATAGCGTAGGTCAAATAAAAGAAACTTACTTCTTAACTCTTTGCTATTTTTGATTTATAACTCCTTAATACTTTCAACTTCTTCCTACATTCTCCATGCATTCAATTCAATATTGGTAAACTCCAAATTCCTATCCTTGGGCATTCAATCAAGTTCATATTTAGTGGTTATAGGAATTCTATGATTAGAAATTATTGACAAAATTTATGTACGAGACACAACAATTATCAAAGTCATTTTTACTGCAATTTGATGGAATCCTATTTGGATAGAATTAGGTGTTGGTGTAGCATCTATTCCTTTGGATGAAGTGGAGATTGGTTATTTAGTAAAATTCCAAAAAGGAGTTTTAAAACCGAACGTAGGACATGAGATGCAAATTAGTATAAATCAACTATTGTCCACTGCATTCACTGTCATATTATCTGAATATACATAGTCGACCGCATTCGATCCATAAAAACACGACTTTACAGTGGTATTAATGTTATAACATATAGCATCTGAATGTTCAAGTCCTACTTCATAATCATTTTAAAGTCACACACATATGGAATGATATTTTTGCATGTTTGACTCTTCGTCAAAATATGTCACTTAGACATCTATGGTTAGATCATCGTTCAAATATAATGTCCTTATCTAGTTTTGGAGTTGAGTACCCAAGTCACTTAGTTCAATCGATAACAATTATTGAATAACAAAAATTACTCTAGTTCGAGATTTCTAACTTCGAATCAAAAACCAATTATGGTGACATCAACCGTCTATACTGAAAGAGACAAAAACCCTCTTGAGTAGTGTTTCATTTTAGGTATCTAATCCCCTACCCAAACTAATCTTAAAAAAAATGCATATCATGTGATTAACATTAAAGTGAGACCTCGACAAAAAAGATCCATAGTACTCCCAAGTCAAATGACCACCGCACATCTTCTCGTGAGATCTTATGTTTTGACTCAGATATTGCTAACCTTTAGAAGACTCTCGACAAGTCAATCTGTAGGTGATCAATAAAAACTATTAATATATAACCTCTTGATGTTCTGAATGGTCATGAGTAAAACATCATCTATCATATAAAGAGCGTTAGTTACACTAATCTCATGGGTGAATTGATATTTTTTTTTCTTGAATCGCCTTGACAAAGAATATTTAAGGATAGGTATATATTACTATTCATCGTTTATGACTACGAACATATTCATAACTTCAATTGGTTTAATACTTACTCCTTGGGATTTCTAATTATAAGTGTAAAATGCAATTATCAACATTTAATTATTATAAGTATAAAATGCAATTATCAACATTTAATTATGAATATATGTGCATTGCACAAGAAATAAAAACCGAAAAAATATACTTTTATGTTGAGCATGGTACACACAGTAGCTAAGTGTACAATTTTATAATGAAAATCTCACAATTTCCCTTAGGGTATTCCCTCAATTTTATTAGTAAGAACCAAAGAGAGATGCCCTCCTTCTAATGGAAAAAACTATAGTGTAGCTTTTTTCTACATCAACACTTAGAAGCCAGTTTCGAGGTTAAGTGAAGTCCTAGATTAATGATAAGCCTGAGACTTAGGAGCCAAGAATTAGCTGAGAAAGTGGTACGGAAATAATGAAGAAAACAAGACACTGGATATACTCTTTAACATTTTTTTTGTAATAGGCTGGGTTGTGTCATATAATGCCCATATTAGCTGATATATACTGATATATATTGCTTTGTAACTTCAACATTTTTCGAATACAGTATGCAATACAAAGCATTATTCTTTTCTCCTCAATACTGCAGTAATCATCTTCAACTTTCATAAAATCTTACATGGTATCGGAGTCATATTGCTTTACAGCAAGATTTTCTGAAAATAATTAAACCCATCAGAGGAATTTTCATCATTTGGGTTTAAATCCTTATCAAAGGACAAAGTTCTTCTCATTTAAGGATAATACCTGAATTAAATTGAGAGTGCCTTACCAAGAACATAAGTTCGGTTGCAACTTCTTAAATTTACATTCAAGCAGCAAGGAAAAGTACCAAATCCAACATCAGTTCGGTCGCAATTGAGAAGTGCCGTGCCAAGAACATCAGTTCAGTTGCAGCTTCTCAAGATTTGTATTCAAACAGAAAAGAAAAATATCAAATCATCAAAATCTTATCAATAAATTCAAATTCTTGGTAAGATCTCTCATTTCTTGAAGTTCTTTTTTGTGATTTCCCTCTCTGTTTGCTATCCATTCTTGCAACCACATGGCTGAAGAAGACACTTCAGCCACTGCCACCAGTGTCATCAACTCTCAGCGAGCCATTACTGCCACTGAAAGCCTCCTCAAATCTAGAATTAACCCACAAAGTCAATTAGTCAATATTCATCTTGCTGAAGGTAACTATCTACTTTGGAAACTACAAGTTGAAACTGCATTAGAAGGGTATGGCCTCGAGGGACATATTCTTGGCACCATTCAAATTCCCCTTATTTGCATCACAAATCAAGAAGGAAAAACCATAAGTAATGATGAGTACACAAGATATCACAGACAAGATAGACTAATTTGCTCATGGTTAATATCCTCTATTACTGCAGAGCTTCTATCTCATGTAACAGGGTGTAAAAGTGCATTTGAAATTTGGTCAACTGTTGAAAGGGTTTTTAATTCTCAATCTGCTGCCAAGATTCTATCATATAATAGGCAGTTACACCTGATAAAAAAGGACAACATGAACATGAGAGGATACCTATTCAAGATCAAGTCAATATGTGACTTCTTGGAAGCAGCTAGCCACAAAGTGTCCATCTCTGAGCATGTTATGACAATTCTTAATGGTTTAAATGAAGAATATGAGTCTGTTGTTGTTGTTCTCACATCACAAAAAGATTTACCATCCATTGAAGACATTCATTCTATCTTATTATCTCATGAAACAAGATTAGACATAAAGAAATTACCAGAATCATATGCTGCTAATTACAGAGGCAGAAACAGAGGTGGTCAAAACATACAAAGGGGTGGAACCTCTAACAGAGGAAGAGGCAGAGGAAAATTCAACAACGAATACAAACCAAAATGTCAAATTTGTGAAAAAATTGGTCACGCTGTTGTTAAATGTTACTTCAGGTTGAACCTGAACTATGTGCCAGGTCAAGGCTCTAGCAATCAGAGGAATTCAAATTCAAGTGCAAACATGGCTCAAGTTCAGCAAAATTCAGAAAATCAAATAATAAACAGAAATGAATCAGAAAACACTGAATCAGCAAGTGAAGACTATTGGTACCCAGACTTAGGAGCAACCAATCACATCACAAATAATCTAAATAATCTAAATCTTGGTAGGAAGGTGTACAAAGGTATGAACTCTATTCATATGGGTAATGGTAACCCTATTGCTATTACACACACTGGTAGGTCTGTTATATCAGGAAAAAGAAAACTATACCTGAATAACCTTCTTAGAGCTTCTTTAATTAAAAGAAATTTACTAAGTGTGTCACAATTTGCTAAGGACAATAAAGTATACTTTGAATTTTATCCTGAACACTGTGTTGTCAAAGAATTCTAACCAAAGAAAATCTTCTGCAAGGTAAAAATCATAAAGGCCTATACAAATTCTGTTTGGCTAAGTCAAGATACTGTGAAAATAAAAGAATGTGGTGTAATAGTGCTGAAAATAGGAAGACTGAAAACTGTAAAATGTTTGACTTATGGCATAGCAAGCTTGGTCATCCCAATGTAAAAATTGTGAAATATGTGATGAATAACAATGCCATCTCTTCTGGTGATTATACTTTACCATATATCCTCACATATTGCCAAATGGATAAAAGTCACAAATTACCTTTTACAGACTCTAAAACTATATATAATAATCCACTGGAAATGGTTGCCACCGATCTATGGGGACCAGCACCAATATGTACAGACTATGGTTACAAGTACTATATATCCTTTATTGATGCTTATTCCAAATATGTATGGATATACTTTTTAAAAGCTAAATCTGAAACATATAATGCTGTTATACAATTTATAAATACTGCTGAAAAGCAAACAACCATGTAGTTAAAGTGTTTCAGTCTGATGGTGGATCAGAGTTCCTACCACTAAAAACTTATTTTAAAAATAAAGGGATTATTCACAGAATCACATGTCCACACACCTCTAAACAAAATGGGATAATTGAAAGAAGACGCAGACAAATTGTAGAATCTGGATTGACTTTGCTGGCTCAATCATCAATGCCTCAAAAAATTTGGCCAGATTCCTTTTCAACTTCAGTATTCCTAATAAATAGATTACCCACTAAGGTACTGAAGATGAAAAGTCCACTAGAAACATTATTCAATGTCAAGCCAGATTATCTACATCTAAAAGTTTTTGGCTGTTTGTGCTTTCCTTATCTCAGACCTTATAATAAGCACAAATTAAACTATAGATCATCCTCATGTACATTTATGGGATATACTACAAATCAAAAGGGGTACAAGTTCTTAGACAAAAATGGAAAAATATTCATCTCAAGGCATGTTGTATTCAATGAAAAAATATTTCCATTCAAAGAAGCAGAAGTCAAAACAACCAAAAAGATGTACAACCCAAAAGATTCTATACCTGTTGTGCCAGTTGTATCAGAACAATCTTCCAAGTCCAACACTGATCAAGCCCACAATGACATCACTGGTCCTCAACTCACTATGTCTGGCACCAGTCAGTCCAGCACCAGATCAGGTCAAGAACAGGATGGCACAATCTGTACACCTGATCATCCGTCTCAGCAAAGAGTTAGCATGCAATCCTATGAACTATCTCAACAATCAGAAAATCAAAGCAAACAACAGCATGGTGAAAATATGAACCAACAACAGGATAACACTGCTACAAGACACCACATGGTGATAAGATCAAAAAGTGGAATTTTCAAGCCAAAAGTCTACGGTGCCAATTTAAATACTGAAGAACCATGCAACTACCTTCAGGCCTTAGAGAATGAAAACTGGAAATCTGCCATGGCAGAGGAATATGATGCTTTAATTAAGAATAATACATGGAAATTGGTTCCAGCACCCAAAGACAAAAATGTTGTTGGGTGCAAATGGACTTTTAAATTAAAAAGAAATGCAGATGGTACAATATCTAAGTATAAGAAAAGATTAGTTGCAAAAGGCTATTCACAAAAGGGAGGATTTGATTTTAAAGAAACATTTTCACCTGTTGTGAAACCTACCACTATTAGAGTAGTCATTACTATTGCCTTATACAAGAATTGGACCATCAAACAGCTTGATGTTACTAATGCCCTTTTAAATGGCATTTTACAGGAATAAGTCTTCATGGAACAACCACATGGCTTCATTAAAGAGGAAAACAAAGGACTTGTGTGCAGATTAAATAAATCACTATATGGGCTGAAACAAGCACCAAGAGTGCGGTTTGAAAAGCTAAAGCCACACTTATCAATCAGGGATACAACTCAACAAAATTCGACATATCACTATTTACCAAATTCAATAACAATATCACAATATATGTACTGATTTATGTTGATGATTTCATTGTTACAGGCAACAATGAAACTGAAGTTAACAAGTTAATCAACCAGCTAGGTCAAGAGTTTTCTATCAAAGACCTTGGCTACCTGAACTATTTTTTAGGCATAGAAGTTACAAAGCTTGCAGATAATTCCATTCACTTATGCCAAAAGAAATATATCACTAAAATCCTATGCAGAGAAAAAATGGATAAAGCAAACTCAATATCTACTCGCATGGTTAGTAATGTTCAAATATCTAAACATCAAGGGGAAGCAATACTCAATGATAAACAGTACAGAAGTATAATTGGCTCACTACAATATGCAACAGTCACAAGGCCAGAAATAACATTCAGTGTTAACAAGGCAAGCCAATTTATACAAAAACCTACTACTGATCATTGGAAACTTGTCAAAAGAACACTGAGATACCTAAAGGGCACAATAGACCTTGGATTAAATATGCAAGCAAGTAAAACACTAAACATAACTGGTTATGCTGACTCAGACTGGGAAAATGACCCTAACGACAGAAGATCTACAAGTGGTTACTGTATATTTCTTGGAAAAAATCATGTTTCCTGGTGTTCAAAGAAACAAACTACAGTTGCTAGATCTAGTAGCGAGGCCGAGTATAGGAGTGTAGCCAATACTGTGTCAGAAATTATGTGGATTGAATCACTGTTATCTGAACTACAAGTTAAATCAGAAAACAAACCAACTGTATGGTGTGACAACTTGAGTACAGGTCATTTATCTGCAAACCCTATTCTACACTCTCGTACCAAACACATGAAATTGGATTTATACTTTGTTCGTGATCGAGTTAACTGTGGAAAACTGAATGTTAATCATTTACCATCTACACATCAAATAGCCGACATACTCACTAAACCACTTTTCAAATCGAATTTTATTCGATTCAGAGATCAACTGAAAGTAAACAGAAGTAGCAGTAATAAAAATCGTACCTTCATACCTAACTTACCTACTGCTGAGATTAATTCGAGTTTGAAGAAGGAAGATGAAGTCAACACAGCACGAAAGACTGAGCCTTTCTCAGATCTGTCAATCTGAAGGAGTATAAAGTTATCACAGCACAAAAGACTAAGCCTTTCTCAAGATCTATCAATTCTTCCTCCTGATTCAGTTATCGCTACATGATGATGACATTAGTGCTACCCTAGCTGTTTCTCCTTCAACTTTCTCTCATTTTCTATGCCAGCGATGAAGATCGCCTAATTCCTTTGCCATTGACAGGCTAATTCTTTCGTCGCTTCAAACCCTAAAGGAGCTAGGGCTTGCGGGG
Source organism: Allium cepa (assembly GCA_030765085.1). Taxonomy (NCBI): domain Eukaryota; kingdom Viridiplantae; phylum Streptophyta; class Magnoliopsida; order Asparagales; family Amaryllidaceae; genus Allium; species Allium cepa. The sequence continues at coordinate 941,791,165 of CM060945.1, read as the reverse complement.
GAGTAATGAAGAAAACAAGACACTGGATATACTCTTTAACATTATTTTTGTAATGGGCTGGGCTGTGTCATACAAAGCCCATATTAGCTGATATATACTGATATATATTGCTTTGTAACTTCAACATTTTTCGAATACAATATGCAATACAAAGCATTATTCTTTTCTCCTCAGTACTGCCGGAAAGCATAAAAGTAAGTAGTAAAAGATACAAGAGATTTATAACGGCTTGGGAATGTCCTTCAACCGTTATCTGGTTAATCTTTATTACTAGAACTCAGGCTAGGGAGACTGAAATTGTCCAAGCTATCTTTTTTATATCTTGTAAAAAAGCTCAGCTTTTGTAAATTTAAGGAAATATAAAAAGAGAATTTGAACTAGCATAACTTCTTGCTTTAATATGTAGATCTCTTTCTTGATGAAGTGGGCCCTCTATTTATAGTAGTACGTTAGCTTTGTCATTAGTAGAGAGCTTTTACCATAAATTACTCATTTGACCATTTGGAAGGTTATGATTAATACACTCGTGGTTATTTGGTAACGTGATGAATGATGTGAAATGATAATGTATTACTTACTGAAGAAGAATGCAGATAGCTTTACTCTTATGTTATATTGCTTTTGATGCTGTATTGGCTCTACTTAAGGAATTAATGGCTTATCGAATGCTGAATTAGAATTATTTCTTAATATATTTGTTAAGTCTCGACGTGCTGGGTCGTAGTTGATTAGAACTGCACATGAGCCAAATTGTTGAAGTTGAGTAAATTAGTAGCCACCTTGGTAATCCGTCCATCAGTCCATGCGATAAGCTAATAGGGACTTCTGAGCCTTTAGGGCATTGGTTTCGGTTATGTACACTTGTACTTATCTGGAGCTATTACAAAGCTAATATCTTCAGGCTAGGGCATCTATTTGTATACTCTTAGGTTAGATGTAAAATCTAGAATCATGTGTTAACGTCCTCTAGGCTATATAATATTAAATTGCATGAGCTATGGATAAACTTGAGTCGTTTAGGCATTCAATATTAACTTTTATGTTATGATGATATCATTTGTAAACTGATGGCTTGAACTCTGGCCAACATGATTAAAACCCACAAAACTTAAGAGTTAATGGTCTCGAATAACTCTTAATAAACATTGAAATCGTATTTTAACTTAGTAAAAATCAAGCTATAATAATACTAATTTACGTGGACCATAATTGTAGTTTGACTTTTTTTTATCAATAAAAGTATCCAACGTTATGGTATTACTCTCAGTCTTTATTTCTTGACAAACATTTCTCTTGGCATTTATTCCGCTCGCATTCATTTTGATTTTCAAGACCCACACATATCCTCCCAGGTTCCCTTCCAAATCGAGGGATTTCTTGCTTTAGTGTTTGTTTTTTGAACACATCCGATACTTTAGTGGTTATATATAGTTGTACTGCAAGTCTTAGATAGTATACAGCAGCAAGTCTTAGATAGTATACAGCATACTACAAGTCAACATATGCCTAGTGGTTCAAATCATGCAACATTTGAACTTGTGGCCACATAGACAAAGTCAGAACATCTAATCACTAGACAACTGTTGATGTCAAAAATGGCACTAACACCCAAATATCATATAAAAACACCGGTTCTAGTAAAATAAATGAAATGTCAGTAAAGAAAACATAATTTTTATAGCGATTCAGCGTAATCTCTGTCCTATGTCCACTGTAATCTTTTTTGTTAGTTATTCTCCCTTCGGATTATAACTAATTATATCAGATATCACCACTATCTAGTGGATATCGGATTTACAATGCTGAGTATCATTAAGTTAAGAGATAGGAATGAAGAGGTGGTACTACAAGACACACAGTGTATTCCAACGGAGCCTGCCAACGGCCTCCAACGTCATTGACCAACGTCTTCCAACATCCAGTGTTTTTTCGTATATTTTATTAGTTAAAACTGTAGGACGTTGGTAGACGTTGGAATCTGGATGTTGGCGGCCGTTGAAAGACGTTGGAAATCCGCGTGCAAAACTGAAACCCGGCTTATTCTTCTCCATTCGGCTGAAACAAATTTAAACCACACCCCCCCCCCCCCCCCCATTCCCAATTCCGACCCCCCGCTGCTCCGACGATCAACGGCTCCTCCGACGACTCCAAGCTCCCTCTCGTTCTCTCTAAATCCCTAATCTCTCAAGAAAAGGTATAAACCATAATCCCTATATTTAATTAAATTTGTTAAATTAGTGTATTAAATGTTTGTATTGCCTTATTGTATGTATAATCTAGTTTATTGAGGCATAATTTATGTTATTAAGTTATGTATTGCAAGATTATATATTTAAGTTTGTGTTAACAATAGAATAATGTGCATACAATTAGTTTTAGGTTTATTTGGAAACGTTAGTTGTTAGTGAGCATACAATTAGTTATGTATTTTAGAAAATTTCAAAAACGATACTTTATATTCATGAAACTCTTAGAGTGTCTTTTGACCACATCTGATAAGTATTGTATATGATCGTTATGTGGATATTCGTTTTTTAACAGAACGGACATCTATATTCATCGTATACAATATTTGTTGGATTTGTCCCTGTATTGGACAAGTTACGAACACAATAACGTAATTAAATCTCGTAAAACATTTCATTTTAAATGGTTCATAGAATTTCGACAGCGCTTCTTTTATGTTCCATGTGTACACGCAAATGTGTGCTGTTCAGGGAACTAAAGCGAAGTGTTGCCGAAATTTTGTTGAATCGTTTAAATTGAAATGATTTACTCGATTTAATTACGTTATTATATTTGTAATGGGAGGTAGAATGACCCATCGACAAAGTGTCAATGATCTATTAATATAAAATTCACCAATAATATTGTTTTAATAAAATGTCAATTTTTTAAATTTATATCGTACTTTTTAATTATATACGTAGGTAAATGGACAATTATTTTACCGATCGAAGCTGCATGTACAAAAAAAGAATGGTCGAAAATGGAGGCTCAATAAGTGAACAGTTTAATAACGGTGTTCGCGTATTTATTGATTTCGCTTTAAGTAATAACAGAAACGACGAAGAAATCCGTTGTTCATGTACTAAATGCAAAATGTTAAAGCATTTGACACCAGAAATGGTTAGAGTTCATTGCATCTATACGGTTTCATGCCGAACTATTTGGTTTGGGATCGTCATGGAGAACCGTTAGCATCTAATCATGTACAAGCTAAGGAGGTAATGTGTACTGAAATTGATACGACGAATCTCGTAGAACATATGGTTGAAGATGCTGCACGGTCAATGTTTCATGTTCCTCAATTAATTGATGACGATGGTAATGCTGAAGAAGAACCAAATATTGGAGCAAAAAAATATACGATTTATTAGATGCCGCAAAGAAACCCCTTTGGGAAGGCTGCACAAGCGGAACCCAATTATCAGTAACTGTTGAATACATTGCGATAAAATCTAAATACAACTTCACAGAAGCTGAATTTACAGCTGTTGTATAAGCTGCGAAACGGCATATGCCTCCCAATAATTTAATGTGCGAAAATCATTATGAAGTAAAAAAAAATGATGTCAGCTTTTGGTTTGCCGTATCATAAAATAGATACATGTCTAAACGGTTGCATGCTATTTTTAAAAGAAGATATCAACCTTAGAAATTGTAAAATATGTAATCAAGAAAGGTACAAATCAAGAAAGAAAAAAGGATAGGAAGTCCCGTATAAACGTATGCATTATTTACCAATTACTTCTAGACTTCAAAGGTTATATGCATCTTCTGTAACCGCGCAACATATGAGATGGCATAGTGTTAGAACACGGGAAGAAGATACGTTAACACACCCAGCTGATGGGGAAGCATGGAAGCATTTTGACCATAAATATCCTGATTTTGCATCCGAGATTCGTAATGTTCGACTTGGTTTATGTACGGATGGATTTCACCATTTTCTCAGTTTGGTTCTAAATATTCGTCATGGCCTATAATTGTCACACCTTATAATTTACCTCCATGGATGTGTATGAAAACTCCATATATGTTTCTCACAATTGTCGTCCCTGATCCTAATGATCCGACACAAGGAATCGATGTTTATTTACAACCTTTGAAGAATTAAAAACACTGTGGTACGAAGGAGTAGAAATATACGATATTTCCAAACAAATAAAAAACTTTCGCATGTATGCCTCTTTGATGTGGACAATCAGCGATTTTCCTGCTTATGTAATGCTTTCAGGTTGGAGTACGGCTGTTCGTCTAGCTTGTCTGTACTGCATGGAAGGTACATGAGCATTTTCTTTACCTCATGGAAAGAAAATTTCATGGTTTGACTGTCATCGATGTTTTCTTCATATTAATCATCCTTTTAGAAGAGATAAGAAAAACTTTACAGCTAATAGACATGAAACTTTGAGACCACCTACGGTTTGGTCAAGCGAAGATATTTATGAATTTGTAAAGGATTATCCAAAGATACATGAAACAGAAGAACAAATTGAAATTCAAGGTAAATCATCGATTCATAACTGGTGCAAACAAAGCATATTTTGGAAGTTGCCTTATTGAAAAAATCTCCTGATTCGTCATAATATTGACGTGATGCATAATGAGAAAAATGTGTTTGATAATGCTTTTAATGCACTTTTGAATGTCAAGGGGAAGATGAAAGATGATTTGAAATCAAGACATAATATCGAAGTAATATGTAATCGTCCTGAGCTTCATATAAAGCCAAATGACACAAAAAGCCAAAAGCTTGCTATGAGCTAGACAATAATCAAGTTAAAGTACTTTTAAAATGGGTAGAAGGACTAAAATTCTCGGATGGTATATCTTCTAATATTCGTAGATGTGTCGACTATAAGAACAATAAACTTAGCGGGACGAAAAGTCATGATTGTCATGTTATGAAGGAAAATTTATTACCCGTCGCTTTTAAAGAACTGTTGCCCGTAAAAGTTTGGACTGTTGTAACAGAACTTAGTATTTTTTATAAAGAGATTTGTTCTACTACATTAAAAGTTGATCGTCTACGTAAACTTGAGGAAGAAATCCCGATATTGCTCTGCAAAATGAAAAAAGTATTTCCTCCAGGTTTTTTCAATGTTATGGAGCATTTACCTATTCATCTTCCATTAGAAGCACGTCTTCGAGAGCCTGTGCAATATGGATGGATGTATCCATTTGAAAGGTATTTAAATCATCTAAAAAAAAGTGAGATAGAAATCTCGAGTTGAAGGTTCGATTTGCAAATCATACATCGAAGAAGAAGCTTCGTTTTTTTTCTCTCATTATTTTAATGACCTTATGAACATATCATTTGAAAGTGCTACGCGTAATGATGAAGGCATTGATCAAGATGATTGTCAAACGACCTTATCAATTTTTGAAAAACAAGGTTGGCCTGCTGGTGCTTGTGTGGAAGTATGGTTGGATGATAGAGATTATCATGTTGCACACCAACCAGTTGATAAAGATTATCTTACCCATCTCTAAGAAGAGATAAAATAGATTGGTCGGCTGTTTTTAAAACAAAGGCAAAGTTTACATTTGATGTATGGAATATTCCCGAAGAACAAGCTTACCAAGCAGATATCGAGGAAAATAGGAATAATAATAACCGACGATCAAACAGATTTTGCACCTCTAAACGGTGAATCAAATGCATTTATTGAAGCATTTGATAGTACAGAGGAACAAAATATACAGTGCGAAACAAAGTCTGAATCCGAAAATGACGAGGACTGATCAACTATCTACATTTTGAGAAGGTAAATTTATATTTTTTATAAACATTATCTTGTTTTCATTAAAAATGGAATGATATGCTAATATATAATATGTATCACATCTCGTTTTTATGTTACGCCATACTGTATGTTTTACATATAGTCATTTTATTTTATGTTATAATGTTTGTTTGTAACATGTATTATATAGGTATGTCGTCACGTAGACGTACCGGTGGACATTCGGGGTCTCCCTCTTCCTCATAGAGAGGGCATGCTCGTCCAGACGGTGGTGATGGCGGTGGTCCATCACAGGAGATACGGCGTCCTGTGGTGTGGCTAAAGCCAAAAGCAGATCAAAGGTAAGTATTAAATTTCATTTTCGTACAATCTATTCTGAAAATATATAGTAGTCATGAAATATTAAATGTTTTTTCTCTGTTTAAACACGGTGGTTTCTCTTTGGAGCCGACTCAAGTAGTTCTATCTATACCTCGACGGGCATACATGAGTCGATGACCGAATGTTGGCCTAAGTGGACATTGATTCCAGATAATGTTAAAGAGACTATTTGGTAGGATTTTTTGGTATGTCACTTTATATATTAGGAACATGTTATATCAATTCATGTTTACATTATTTATAAAAGCTGTATAACTCTTATTTTGTCAAATGTGCAGGCGGAAGTGGACCTTCAGGACGCTGATATTTCAGTCGTTTATCGCCACTAGTGCAGCAAAGTCGCAAAGAACTACCGAAAAACAGTAAACAGCTTAAAAATAGCGGGAAAGAAGCCTCAGTGGACGAACGCAGCTGTGTGGGATGATTTTGTGACATGATGGGGAAACGAGGAGTTTCAGGTAAATTTATCACATGTTTAATTTAAATTCTTCTACGCAAATACTAACTAGAAATGTTAAACAATTTTTGTTTTTAAATAAAATTTACAGAGGCAGTTGGAGAGGAACTCGGTCAATAGGAGCAAGAACCCTGTCACAGATCGTGGTGGTTCTAAGTCATTTCAGCATCACCGAGAAGACTTGGTATATTTTTTAATTACGATAATAATTTAAAGATTTTAAGTTCAAAGTTGTAGATAATGTAACAACATATATATAACATATATGTATATGGACATATTTCAGGAGAGACAGCGTGGTGGTGCTTCCGTGAGTTACTGGGATGTTTTCACGTATACTCATGCGCTGAGCCAGGTCGACAAAGCAGGCAACGTTTCATACTCCTGGGATCACGATGCCAAAGCGTAGTCCGCATATGTAAGTAACATAATGACTTAACACTTGTATAAGCTAACTAAAATAATGTTATCTAAATTCAACTTATTTTGCATAACAGCAAAAGTTTCAGCAAGCACGGACTTCCATTCTCGAGGGCTCTGGGCGCGAAGAGTTGACCGCCGATGAGGAGGACGCTATTTTTGAGTCTGTCATGGATCCAACGGCACATGGCAGACGCTATGGTTTTGAAAATCAATCGGTAATAACTTTAACTTAAATTTTAAAATAATTATTATGAACCTACTGTTGCACATTGTGATGGATTATAGTAAACATGAATTACAATTATTAAACACTAATAATTTAAATTTTATTTACAAGCTAAGACGGCTCAGATTGAGTATCGTAGGGCTCAAGATAAGGAGGAGATTGCACAGCTCAGAGCCCAGGTCGCCGCGCTCGAGGAACGCAATATCCGCACCGAAGCCAAGACAGAGGAGCTGAACAAGCGTCTTACGGAGTTTATGGAGCAATACGGCCGGTTTCCGTCTTTTGGTGGTTCTGGAGGAGAGTGATTTCAGGTATGATTTGATTTGTTTTGCTATGGACATGTATATTTGGAGAGTGTGAGGATTTGATACATTCTGATGTTTTGGATGTTGGTTTGGATGTGATTTTTGAGATGTTGACGTAGTAGTTTGGATATTGTTGGAGTGGACGTTTTGTTGGATGTTGATGTTGAATGGTTTATGTTGATGTTGGATGGTTTATGTTGTTTATATTGATTTGTATTGTGTATATTGATTAGTATATATGCTTATTACTTGGATTTACTATTATGATTGATTATATGTGAGATATGTTGTTGTATATGTGCTCGAAATTGAGCTTTTATGAGATATACGATGTTGGAGGTGGCTGGAAGCATGCATTGCTGGTTCTGTAAAAAAAAACCCAGATTTCCAACGTCCACCAACGACTCACTGGCACATTTAATCCAATGTCTTTCAACGTCCTCCATCGGATCTTCCAACGTCTTCCAACGTCTTTCCAACGTCCATTTTGGTCAACATCTTCTTCCACGTGGACAACCTGAGCGTTGGAAGATGTTGGTATATGCGCGTGGATCCATTGGTTGACGTTGGACACCGTTGAAATGTATATCAACGGCGTTTCCAACGTCCATCAACAGCTTTCCAACGTCCCGCCGCCGTTGGAATGCACTGTGTGTCTTGTAGTGTAGCAGAGTCCTAGCTCCGAAGTGAAGGAAAAAGATCTCCATTTAGTTGTAGTAGTTTGTAGGGAAACAAAGGTATAGGTTCATGAGCTTAGTTGCATTGAAGTTCATAAGATAGCTTGGTGTTGTACAGGTGAGCACGGAAGCCCATGAACCAACAAAATGACTTAGTACCAATCTAAATAACTCGATACTGATCTATTTTTCTTAAAGCAAAGTGTGCTCTTTCACTTATTTTGCTTTTCTATCTTTCACTCGATGTGTTCCAATCTCATTTCCATCGACGTTGTGTTGATTCTAATGATCTTCTAATAGCACTTGAATTATCCTATGTACTTTGCTTTCTTCTCATCAATTCTTGAAATTGCTCGTCCAAACTATGGAAAAGCCACTTGTCCATTAGTGGTTGGAGTAGCATATGAGGTATATAGAGTTTGGGAGGCAGAAAGGAGAGAAAAAACCACTCTTCACCGACCCAAAATCGCCCTTTAACAAGTTAAAATCACTCCGAGTTATCTCCTTAGTTTAACTTCTATTGAAATTTCTCCCGGTTATTTCTCTACTTCTAAGTGTGATTCCAAGTTTTTGAGTCATTCTGTCTTTGCCTTGACCTTCAAATTCTAGTTGAAATCTTTTTGGCTAAAACGTGAGTTAACAACAATGGTGCTGGGTTTGGTGTTTGTAATGTACTGATAATAACATCATCATTGGCTATATGTCAACTAAGCCATTATAAACAGAGGGCTTCTAGGCTCTTGCTTTGGTGTTTATTGATGTACCGATAATAAAATTAGCATCGTCTATATGTTAACTAAGCCAAAATTAAATGATCTCATATCAAAATTCTATAAATTATTTCTACTTTAACGAACCAAAGGTTTAAACATTGAGTTGTATTTTAATTTCGATTATGCAATTGAATTTTATTGACTAAATTTCTAACCAACCTGAGAATTATGATTAAAGATCGATTTTAGCAAAGGTTACATACTAATATTATGGTTTAAAATGTAAAATAAGGAGTAATTAAGAAAGTAATTGTGACAACCCGCACCTTTTGACACATCGATCCAATGATTAGGGCGACTTTTGTGTCAGTGCTAAAAAGTAAGAACTATCTGGTTTTTATAACATTAGAGAGAGTGAAAATAAACATGAGCTAAGATATACTATATTTTCAGAACTCATAATAGAAGGGAATAAAATATAAATATAAAAAACAACTATCTTAGAAAAACATTACATAGTCAAATGAAGAGTACACAAAAATACAACCATAGTCCAATAAAAATGCTAAGTACTAATAAGATAGACAGTTATATGGAGAGTACTAAAATGATAAGCAACTCTTGTGATGAGCTCTCCTCTCCATATGCCGAAATTGGGCCAATCAACTGTTGTCCTCTCCTCCTTTGGTGGGGAAAAGAAAGGAAAAGGGGGTGGGTTAGACAAAAGTTTGGTGGATGAATACACATATAATATATAGCGAACATGTACAATTGACTTTAATTCTACTCTATGTGACCTATGGTGCTCTATTAGAGTGTCCCTGTGTACGTATGGCCCTTTACTTAAAAGTATTTACTTGATAGACACCTACACTAATAACTTGTGTAAGCTTCTACAAGGATCGACCTACGGAGCTAACCTCCATAACTAACGATCGGCTACCGCTGCTAGAGCTACTCAACATAGGATCATCCTACAACTTTGTTGTATGTGACTACATCTTACATTGCAACTGCGCGTAAGTATCGCGTATAGCTTTCCATACAATTTCCATATAGGAATAAATTTCCCACAACTACGACTACACCTACCTTAACTATGCATTAAGAGGGAACTCACAACGCCGACTTGCCGGTGTATCTCATGGTCTACATCAATGTCCAGCTCTTAATGGTAGTTTATGCCTCTTATTGCACATGTTATGATCCATCAACAACATAGTATCACATCCGTTAATATTCGTGCATACTAAGGAACTGCCATTGTGTTGGACCTACACACTCCATCAGGCATCAATCAGTGTTGCACATCTATCATAGAACTCCTATGAGTGCCATTTGCAATAGAGTCGCCACCAGTCGAATAATCAACCTCTCGTTGGGTAAAGAGCATACCAGACCCCTCAATGTCCTAGTGTTGTCTCATAGGGCAACTACTTCTATATATATATATATATATATATATATATATATATATATATATATATATATATATAAACAGTTGATAATAATTTAAAACTTGGGCCTTAGGCCGATGTTCAATCTATGTTTTAGGATGCTTATCGGTCGACTACTAAATAGTAGCAATCGATAGCACAACCGATGGACCGCTTGCTGTCGACCGCTCAGTTTAAACAATCGACCGATCGTTGTGTAAATTTTATGATTTTCATTGTTTTTGTTGTTTGTTTAATTAGTGTTAAATCATTTTAACATCAGTAAAATTGCATAGATCTCATATTTTGTTCCAATTCCTAATCAATTTGAATTTATACTAGTTAGTTTCATCTATGTTTGATCCAATAATAAAAAACATAGCAAGTTATAAGAATCTCTATTTATTTTAAAAAGAAGTTTTATCTAGGTTAATTCCTATTTAATAGGTTTGCATCAATTTAATTTAGAATCAAATTTTCTGATATAACCAACTATAATTTACAACTTAATTACTAACATCCCAGATCACATAGTGCAAACTAAAATTAACTTCACCTAATCAACTTATTAAAAATAATTTCCACTCACCTCGAATACAAGCTTTAATCCTATTCTTTATTCGGAAATCAACACTTGATTGCTTGCCCCTTCCATGATTTGATCTCCTCGTATTATTTTTATTTTATTTTATTTTGAAAATTTTGTAAGTGGAGAAGAAGTGGTTTTGACATAGTTTCGATATACAATTTCTAATGAATTAAGTTTTAGATTAGGTCTATGTAATAGAGTTTTAGATAGTTAGGACGTTGGATTAACCTTAGAGAATATTAGGTTTCATCCAAAACGTCGATAGATTTCACTGTCAAGTAAAATATTTGGCTCAATCCACACCGTTTGTCGCTTTAGATTTTCCAATTTACAACCTCAATCGATCGACCGCTTGGAGGCATTGATCGACCGCTACCTATCGACCAGCACACCTTAGGTGTCGACTTGTAGAGCAGTTTAGCTAAGGAAGTTTTTATTATTTAATTTATTTCGTTCCCAAATTTTAAAATGTTCATAACTTCTCCGTACTAACTTCAATTTCAAAATGTTATATATGAAAATTATCCAAAAAATCGACATGAACATAATGGTTTAAGTATCATTGCCAAATTCGGATGTTTTTGAAATTTTATTTTCGCCCCTATTATATTTAATTTAATTTTTTTATTAATCCGCTTAAATATTTGGGGTGCTACAAAATAGGCAATGTAATTAAAGTAAATAATAAAGATGTAAATTGATTTGATCTTAGCAAAGTCCCCCGCTCAGTATGGTTGATGTTATTACTATTAAAGCTTTTGGTCTCAAGAGGAATATTAATGAATATTACAAGAGCTTTTAGGCTAGCAAAATTATTTTTTGAGAGTTGGAAAAATCAATTATGTACAAGTGCATGGGATCTCTATTTAAAGCTATAAAGATCTTGCTCGGAAGCGTTTAAAGTGATGCCTTTAATGCCAGGTTTCATTGTAATCGTTGATTATGGTCTATGTTTCAAATTGCGGGCAACTTAGATGTCACATGGAGAGAGTGGTCTAGATGATGCTAACTGAAGAACCATGATATGCTTGTATTAGTAGGACAACATGGCATACGAAGCGATTCCTATAAAGTGGCGCTTTTGCCAGGTAGGCTATGAAGTACAAAGAGTGATTTTTGCATAGTAGCACTTTTATTAGATGAATAGTCTCAGTAGAATGCTTTTATCATAGGAACAATATAAGATCGCCTCTTCTTTTTTACAAGGGTGACCATTAGTTTTTGTTAAAGGCCTAGCAAGTCGCTGTAGAAAGTGGCAGACATGAATGCTAGCCGACATGGGAATTTTGCTGACTAGGACGAGATGTGTACGGGACCAATGGGCGATGTTACAACCTGCACTTTCCGACACACCAACCCAAAGCTCAGTATGGCTTTTAGCCTCGTGTCATGCACATAAATACAAGCTATTGGGATTTTAAAATATTATAGATCATACTTTTAAGGATAAAATCTAATACATTCTGGGATTTCAAATCTTATAGTGGAAGAAATTAAAATGTAAGTACACAAAATATACATCTTTGAAAAAAGTCTACAAAATATTTGTCTTAAAAATACGCTGTTCCAAATTACAATATTTGTTTTACATTCTTTTAATACATTAAATAACCAAATGATGGACAACCAAGAATAAGAGAACTCCAACATGAAGTACCTTTTTCCATATACTATGCCCAATCAACTATTAACCTGTCATCCTATGATGGGGAGTAATAGAAAGAGAGAGTGGGTCAGACATAAAGTCTGATGAGTGAGAACAAGTTTAATATGTGATTATTAAGTGTAATTAACTATATATCTACTCTAAGTGATATAGGGTGTATAGCTAGTGTCTGTGAACTCCTAAGATCAACACCTATGGATTCCTATTGAACACAATGGAACCTACTGATCTTACTCACACTAACGATCGGCCAAATTGGGAACTACTTTCCAATCATAACTACATCAACACTACGAATCAAAAGGAAGAGCACTTATAATGCAAACCAGCATATGACTCATCGTATGCACCTACGTTCATCTCTCAATCATAGTGGCGAAATGCTCTTATTATACTACACCGGGATTCATCTACTAGGAACTATCATTAGTTTCGAGTCCCAGTTTACCGTACACCTGTAGCCACTTATTATCCTACAGCAATGTCCACCCGTACCATGTTGTGCTAGAAAATGTGCATACGTACCGTATTTTCTCAGAAAGTGTCTTTGACAGTGCTGTGCCTACCCATACTGAACACCTCTTAGCCAAAATCGCCCTAATCAACTCTATCTATGCAATATATATTACCCGTGCCAAATCAACTATTGCGAAATTTATCACTCTAACCACTTTGATAGGGAACCAACTTCCCTATCCTTTCAAACGCGTATACTTAGCCTAAATTACTTCCATCACACTGACCACATTTTACATAATTTTGAATTAAATATATAAATTTTATTATTTAAATTTGGGTCTTAGGCCGAGGTTCAAGTTATGCAATTTTAGTTCCGACCGATCGACTCCCGGTAACCCAAGGTCGACCGTTGGCAATCCCAGGTTGAATGGTCATGAGTAAAAATTAGGGCTCTACATTTTTTCCTTTTGATCTATTTATGCATTTAATCATGTTTTTTACATATTTAATTAACCCTAATTTTAATAATGACCGGTTAATTTTTCAAATTTCAACTCAATTTAGGGTTTGTTGGTTTATGGTATGCAATTTGATATTAAACCAAGTATTTAGACAAGTAATTACATTATCAACTTACAACAACTTGATTTCTAGGTTTTTAAATTCAAAATTAGGGTTTAAGCATATTCAATTTAAATTTAACATGTTAAATTCATTGTTTGTAACATCCTAATAAATCAAAGTAATTTCAAATTAATCACACAAATCAAATTATCAAATTTGTGTTTACTCACCTCAAGCGTAAGCTTTTACTAATGATTGCACTTGAGAATTTAACCCCCGAATCGATAGCTCCTCTTTAGATTACCTTGATTTGCATTTATTTGCTCCCTCTAGCCTCCTAGGTTGGCTAGATTTGATTTTTGGAGTTTTTTAGAAATTAAGGTTTTAGAAAAAGGTTGGGCAGAGTTTAATTACTGTGAAAGTTTATTAGAGAATTGTGGTTTCATTAGTTATGAATTATAGGGGTAGAGTTAGATTTTAGGCCATTGGATTAACTTAGGGAACTGTTTTCAGTCAACAGATTTAGTTATAAAAACTTAACATGGAAGGAAAGATCAAATCCGTCAAAACAATGCCTAGGTTTAGGCATTATTGCTCTCCAGGGTCGACCAAAGAGGACCCATGGTTGACCTATACTGGTCGGTCATGGCACCCTTATGGTCGGCCTATGGATGTTGTTTATGTTTTTTCTTTTCTGTTTTATTTACTTTATTTCCAAATCTTATAATGCCTATACTTTTCCATACGAACTTCATTTAAGTGTTATATATGAAAATCGTCTAGAAAATCACTACGAACGCGTTGTTGCATGTTTTGTAGCCAAATTCCGATGTCAATGAAAATTTTCCTTTTGGTCCTTGTTTTAGTTAAATTCGCTTTCCTTATTAAATTTTCGTTTAAATTTCTATTAAATTTCCAAGGTGTTACATTCTCCCTCCTTGAATCGATTTCATCCCGGAGATCTTAAATGATAGAAAAATGAAACTTATACACATAGTAACCAATATCTACAACCACATACTTATCCATTATAAGTGGAAATCATTGTGCTTAGAAATCTTCTAATGCAATATGTATATGTATTTGCAATGTGAAATGCACGTGACCCTATACTAATGCAAAAGAGTGAACGGTCTACTAATCCAGTCGACCTCCTATTATGCAAATTCTTATGCCATGCATCCAAATATATGCAACAACTTAAGTAAATAAACTTGCAATCCTAATGTATGCACATCCACTTCATCCATATGCAATGTCCATATATATATATATATATATATATATATATGTATGTATGTATAAAATGCTCAATCGAATAAACAACAATCAAGCATCCATATATATTATATCTAACTAGCTAGAAAATAATAAAGGATGGTGTGAATGTGTGTGTACTGCTTAGAGGATATGTAGCCTTAAACCTGTATAACAAGCAATCCAAACAATACATCAAATACATCCAATAGCATCCATCATCTAAAACACGTCCTATTGACATATTTAAAACCATTCCTACCATCCAATGGTGTCTACCTAAGCTAGAACCTATATACGAAATAATTTCTTCTAAATAAAAAGGAAATGTGCCAGAAAGAGTTCAGGATGGGTAGCTCGGACTTTCTCCTCAAGCTCTCATGTATTTTTAACTGGATTATCACTCTACTAGACTCTAACCTATTTAATTACTTCATTACGAAGTCGATTTGTCCCATGCTCAAAAATACGGGTAGGTGCATGGCGAACAAGGGACTTAACCATACTTTTTAGCTTTCCCTAACTAATAGGGCTCGACCATGGTAATTGCATCGTATAATACTTCCACACATGTGACATAAAATAAACATTGTGAACTCCTGCCGGTCTTCTAGGAAGCTTTGCTCCATGAGCTAACTCCCCAACCTCTATCCAAAATCGAAAAAGGCCCTACAACTCTTGGTGCTAACTTTCTCGAACTATTAACCCAATCCATATTGATGAGGTAAGATATTCTCATGGACTATGTCATCACTACGGATCTCGATTCCATGTGTTTTCAGTTGATATATGCTTTCTTCCTATTTGGTGCAGTCCTTGTCCTTCAATCCAAATGTATGTGCCTCGGTAACGCTTTGAAATGCTTGCTACCAACTCAAAAGATTTCAACCTGGACCACTCTAAATAAATTAAGCATAAGTATGCTCCCTCCAAATTGTAGCCCTATGCAATCCTCAATGCACATGTGTACTGCCTTAAATCATCCAGTAGTATATATAATCACTTCATCTTCTGGATACTAAGATAAGACAACCCGAAAGTGGATGATGTCTCATTTTGTAATTTCTACTTAGACCTTTTTGCTACTTCTTGATTTCCACTCAAAGATATCCAAACTTATTGATTCCCTAATTGTTGAAGAAAGTATAACCTCCTTTCCAATTTGATTCTACTTAAGTCATTTCATTTTTTCTCTTTGAATCATTCCTTCAGTTCTTCAAATTTTAATTGAAGTTATAATCTGGGGTTATTAAACCTTATGTGATTTTTTAAAAAAAGACAAAAAAAATTAGGATTCGATGAGAAGTTATTTTTATTAACTATTTTAAAACTTTCGTTTGTTTTTGGACACATTGTGTTACTTATCTCAGTGTGCAATTCGCTTTTAATAGTATAACTTTTGAAAAGTATTGAGAGTATGTAAGGCCTAACTTTTGAATTCCTTTTGTAAATAAGAAATGATTATGTATTTGGAAATATTTTATAAATGTTTCTGTTATGCCCTAAATAATAATAAAATAAGGTTAAAAATATTACATTATCTTTAAAATACGCTTTCAATGAAAATTTCTTATTTATAAAAGAAGATTTAGAAAGGTGCGTTTTCATATTAATTTTACTAAGTTAAGTTAATCATTTTTTATAATTTAATTAAAGGAAATGTTATGACCTGGTAAAAAGGGATATACCCAAAAGAGAGATGTACAATATAGGGATAATCACCATATTTTGTACTATCTATTTCAATAATAAACAAGAGACATAATTCCTTGTAATTTCAAACATAACACGAATCCCCATTTAGATAATTTAAGGATAGTTACAACATTCAAAATCCTTTTAAGAAAAGTATAGCCCAATTCATAAAAATGCTAAAACCCTAAGTATAAACTAAAATATCGTTCATTATGTCTACTGGATTAAAAATGGCAAGACGCCGTTCCCACATTAAGTTATCTAAACTATGAAATGCATAAAATAGTTAGAATAAAGGGATAGAAGGTATATTAGTGAAAAGATCACATTTATGAGACGAAATCAAGGGATAGAAAAGAAATTTTTTTGGACGTTCTAATGACAAAAGATATTCTAGATAAAGTTGTAGTCAAGACTTTGCAATGGATGGTTTATTCAAGAATGTGAGTTTTCGACAAGAGAAAATATGATTATTTGCAAGCATTGAGAATGCACATGCGATTCTCATAGAAAAGAAGATCATAATTTTTTTTACAAGATTCAAAGGAGGGAATAAAAAGGATTCTTCTCAATCATCCATCGAATTGGAAGAAAACTATTCACTTAAGGAAATTCATGGAAGACTAACTTAGTATATACAATGTGTGCATATCAGTCGCATGCAAACAAAGTACCACTTAGGTGATTATCACTAATGCAATCTGACTATTTCATATAAAATCATAAATTAAAAAATTTCCATTTGAAATGTCAGATATATGCCATGTCTTTCTTTTTAGAAGACATTTTCATTGGTTTATCCTTAAGTTAGAGTGGACAATAGCAACCTAATTACCTGAGCCCACTTATGTCTAACAATGCTTTAAGTGTATAAAGCTATGCCTTCCTTTTAAAAGATGGTTACTCAAGTTTATTTTTTGGTATAGTGTTCAATTTTAATATGGAAATAATTTAGCCATACCTTTAAGTAAATACAGTTCTTGCTATTATTACCAATATGAAAAGAGTTTGTACTTCAATTAGGGAATTTACCTTAAGTTTATAAAGTCCTCTTTCATGTTCTCGTCCACCTTTTGTCAACATCATATTCTTATTATATAGGTCTCTTGGTACTAATCTTCGTGGTTCACTCTTAATTCCATAATTTATTTACCACTTCTAATTGGTGTAGAAAACCTTTCTTAACAGGGTAAACTCCAATAAACATGAAAAGTTTATTTTCCACATTAATTGTTACAACCTTAACCCTTATTCTAACTCACAATTGTCTGCTTATATAAAGGATAAGCCAGCAATTACTTTATGAGTCAAAATGTATATGGTATGGTGTATTAATACATATATCAAAAAGTCATAATTACACTCCCTTAATTGGGCTAGGCTCATTTTGCCTCCCTGCTTTAGATACCAACGGAACCATATAGGGATGTTCATGCTCGGAATCTTAGCTGTCTTCTCAGAGCCTTTCATTTAAAATTTGTATTCATTCTTAGTATCTGTGATTGAGAATTGTTTTTACTTTCCCACAGATAGTATAGGCACGAATAAAAGAAAATTTAATATATAGAAAATACCTTTAGGAATATCTTTTAAACTTTTTTCAATATATATATATATATAATTATTTTCAAAATCCATTTTTGAAAACTTTTTGGAAACATTTTGAAAAACCTTTTTGAAAAACCATTTTATTTTCAAAAACTTTTCAAGTATGTTCGCTCAATATGTACCTAAGTCCTAGAGGATCCTAAACCAAAACTTTGATAGCAAATGTAAAACCCATACTTTTCGACACACCAATTCATAGCTTAGTATGGCTTTGGCCTCGTGCGTACCGAGAAATACGAGCTATTAGGATTTTAAAATATTATAGAGCATAATTATAAGGGTAAATTTTAAGGCATTCTACACTTTCAGATCTCACAGTGGAAAGAATTAAAATAAAAGTACACAAAATAACAGTCTTCAAAATACTTGTTTTACATATACACTATTTGAAGTACAATATATGTTTTACATTCTTTTAATATAGTAAATAACTGCATGATGGACAACAAAGAATAAGTGGACACTAACATGAAGCACCTTTCTCCACGTAGTATGCCCAATCAATTACCAACATGTCATCCTATGGTAGGGAGAGATGGAAATGATGGTGTGGGTTAGACGTAAAGTCTGGTGAATGAGAAATTTTTTTAATATATGATGACTAAGTGTAATTTACTTTAAATCTAATAGTGATAGGGTGCATAGCAAGTGTCCATGAACTCATAAGGTCAACACTAAAGGATTCCTATTTGACACAATGGGTCGAACCTACTGATCGAACCACACACTATTGATCAACCAAAACAACAACTACTCTTTAATCATAACTACATCGACACTATTCTTAGAGAGGGAGAACACTAAAAATGCAAACTCACACAGTGACTCATTGTATGCACTCATGTTCATCTCTCGATCGTAGTGACGAAATGCCTGTTATTGTACTGTACCAGGATTCATCTCCTAGGAACTGCCATTAATACCGAGGCCCAATTTACCATGTACATGTAGCCACTTATTGTAATGCACCGACATCCACCCATACCATGTTGCCCTAGAAAACATGCGTATTGAGATCTCCTGTTTGTACCGAACTTTCTCAAAAAGCGTCTCTAACAGTATTGCGCCCATCCGTATAGAACACCCCTAAGCCTATGCGAAATAAATCACCCTAATCAACTCCATGTATGCGATATACATCGCGTATGCTAGATCAACCATTACTAATTACATCGCTCTAACCACTCTGATAGGGAACCAGCTTCTCTTTTCTTTCAAATGCGTATACTTAGTCTAAATTAGTTCCATCACACAACCCATAGTTTATACATTTCCAAATTAGGCTATTTAAATTTTATTATTCAAATTTGGGCCTTAGGCCGAGGTTCAAGTTATGCAATTTTAGTTCCGTCGATCGACCCCAGGCAACCCAAGGTCGATTGCTACCGGTCATCTGATGGTAATCCCAGGTCGACCGGTCTCGAGTAACAATTAAAGTTCTGCATTTGTTTCTTTTGATTCATTCATGCATTTAATCATGTTGTTTAACATATTCAGTTAACCCTAATTTTACTAATGACCACTTAATTTCTAGATTTCAATTCAATCTCGGGTTTGTAGGTTTAAGGTTTGCAATTTGATATTAAACCGAGTATATAAACAAGTAGTTACATTATCAATCTACTGCAATTTGATTACTAGGGTTTTAGACTCAAATCTAAGTATTAAGCATACTCAATTTAGATTTAACATATTAAATTTGCAGTTTCTAACATCCTAACCAAATAGAATAATTTAGATTTAATTACACTAATCAAATTTGTGTCCACTCACCTCAAGCTTAAGCTCTTACTGGTGCTTGCACTTGAGAATTTGGCCACCAAATCGATAGCTCCTCCTTAGATCGCCTTGATCCACTTTTATTTTCTTGCTCTTGCTTTCAAGGTTGATTAGATTTGATTTTTGGGACTTTTAGAAATTAGGGTTTTAGATAAAAATTGGATAGACTTTAGTTACTGTAAACTTTCATTAGACAATTACGGTTTCATTTGTTACATATTTATTGGGATGGGGTTAGATTTTAGGCCATTCGATTAACTTAGGAAAATATTTTCAGTTATCGGGTCTGTTCATCAAAACTTGGCCTGGAAGGAACAATCAAGTTCGTCAAAACAATGCTGAAAACATCGCCAAGGTTTCTGCATTTTTGCTCTCCAGCGTCGACCTAAAAGGATCCATGGTCGACCGATACCGGTTGACCATGACACTCTTAGTGTCAACCTATGGATGTTGTTTATTTTATTTTACGTTTCTATTTTATTTACTTTATTTCTAAATCTTCTGACGCCTTTAACTTTTCCATATGAACTCTATTTTCGAAGTGCTATGTATAAAAATTGTCCAGAAAATCACTACGAATGGAAAGGTATATGTTTTTAGTCAATTCGAACATCTGGGAAAATGTTATTTTAGTCCTTGTTTTAATTAAATTTACCTTTCTTATTAAATTTCCTTTAAATTGCTATTAAATTTTCTATTAAATTTCTAAGGGTGCTACAGGTGATTAAATGATCTCGTTGTCTTGTTTGTGGCTTGGTCACAATGTCACTGGGTGGGAATATGTTTGAAGGATGGAGGGAATATGTTGTCCACGAGGTTTTGAGGCTATTTATTGTTCTTGGAAGAAATGACGAATAAGGTTCTTGATAAGGATGACGGGGCAAACAGGCTTGTAGATAAGAATGTGGTGGTAGACAAATTACCGGGTCGGAAGATGTTCTGGTAGACTTATGCCATGCAGGCCTTTGTTGTTGGGTTACAAGTCATGGGTCAATTTATAGTTTGCGAGAAAAACGAGCTGCATGTACACCATTTGGTAATCAAATTCTTTAACATTACTCCTATAAATGTTCAACTCTCATCCAATTTAACTTCAAAATCCTCAACTAATTATCATGTAAGTAAATCAATTTAAATCTGCACAATCGATCATCCAATCTTGTGAAATTATCAAAGACCAAAAAAAAAAAAAAAAAAAAAAAAAATTCAACATCAATTCAAAATAAGAACAATTCTATGGTACAACCTAGGGGGTTGAGAGACACCTTGATTAACCAAAAACAACCGACTTGAGCACCATCTCTACTCTCCACGTGATCCACACCGTCTCCTCTCTATTTTTACTATCATACTTCTTCCTCGATTTATTTATTTTGGATTTAAACGTGCACAAATCTCAAAAATGATATGGACGTTGTGCATTTATAACCATCTCACAAGGCATCTAAATTGGAATTGTGCTTTTCCGCATTAAATATTATCTCATGTCATTCTATCTCTGATCACCTTAGCGGTCACTTCTCATTTCAATCGAGTTTTAGTTTTACCGTCCTTCAAAGAAAACTTTATTCTAGGATTAATTTTGAAATTTGATGCATTTTGGCTTTAAGTTGATCACAAATACCTCAAACGGGTATGTTACGAACTCCATTTCTGAACACGGACTGGATTGCAAAATAGCAGCATAGCAGGCGTTAGGCGACCACACATTCGCCACCACTCATAAACCATCCTAATTAAATCTTAAGGAATCCACAAAAGAGATGAGCCATCCACAAATCTCCAGCCACGTGTAACGACATAATCTTCTTCCCATCCTTTATGTAATTCAAGCCCCTGCCCCTCGTCACTTCTCAAGCCTATCAAACAAGCTTCTCGAAAAAGCACAACCTCGGAAAAAAAATGGCTTCAGTATCTACCCCATCAACTTTAAGCAGCCCATTCCTCCAGCGCTCAATGAGCACCTCTAGCTCCCTGGCCACCTCATTCAACGTCAACCTGGGCAGAGGGAAGGTGACGGCCATGGCTACCTACAACGTCAAGCTCATCACCCCCACCGGCCCAGTCGAGGTTCAATGCGACGACGATGTCTACATCCTTGATGCAGCAGAGGAGGCCGGGATCGAGCTTCCGTACTCGTGCCGTGCAGGCTCCTGCAGCTCCTGCGCAGGGAAGGTGGTCGAAGGATCCGTCGATCAGTCCGATGTTAGCTTCTTGGACGATGATCAGATTGCTGAAGGCTGGGTGCTCACTTGCTACGCTTACCCTACCAGCAATGTCACTATTGAGACTCATAAGGAGGAGGAATTGGCTTAGTTGGTTCTTTCTTCTTTTATTATATGTGTGTTTTTTCAATGTTTTGGGATTCCATTTTAAAGTGTTGTGCTGAGATCCGCCGATGTGGTTTCAACGTAAATATACTGTTTTATCTGTTTTTGACTAATATATGAAAGTTTCCTTGTTTAATTATCACGCTGAACTAGATTGAATGAACCTAGAGCAGCGCAACACATCTCCAAGCTAGCTCCCCATACCACATTACTGACTAAATAAAACCCAAAAATATAAATAACAAAAAGTTGCGAGTTATGTTAGTTGAATGTTGAAGCCTAAACTAATCTTTTGTAACAACCCCAATTTAATAAGTCCAAATTTTGACTAAATCGAAACTTTAAGTCCACTAAAGCATGAATCGTTGATTTTGATAACCTATCATAAACAAGAGTATATTAGAATGCGATCAATATAAAATTTACAGCGGAATATACATATATGCCGATTAAGGCTACTACCTTGTATTGTTGTCAATATTATTCTTTGAATATCTAACCGTCATGTCTGTGCCGAGTATAAAAGAGAAGACTTCACCATCTGCAGTTTCTTTCTTACACCAATAGCATGTCCCTTTAAATCTATTATGTGGGCTGTAATGCGGAGGAGATCAAATAACATTCCGGTAACTAGAAAATTCCACACTTTACCCATAATACTTATTTTTATGCCAATTGATTTCCATTAAAATGATGTGTATTATTTACAGTTGATCCATTCAATCATATATGCGCATACGATATGATTAACCTTCCCCGATGTATAACTACGCATACACACCCTCTTATATACATATACCTCTAAACGTATGCTATCCAAAACCTCTGCCACTTAATATGTAACGACCCGTATTTTACGCATCGAAGAATCATAAAATATTTATATTTTACTCATATGAGGTGGTATGATTCTATAATTCTGGGATATGACTCTTACGAACGTTTTACACATTTATGGTTTTTTCCGAATTTCTAGTGATCAATTTGATCGTGAAAATCTTGTTTGGGCTATAACTTTTGAGAGGAGTTGAATTAGTGTCTCAAACCAATTCCATTGGTTATGGATAATGGTTTTCCATTTCATAGAGTGTTCATAATAGAAAAATGGACGTATGGTTAGAAAGTTATGTTTGGTTTAAGTTTTAATAATTTTTTAATAATTACATATCAAAATTATTGTGTAATTAATTAAGCTTATTAGTCTAATTCATGAATCGCTATAAATAGAAGGTTGGAAAGTCGAAAAACTGTTCCCTCTCTCAAATCAGATCTAAAATCACTAACCATAGATTCATCCAAAATCATCCAAATTACTCTCTAAATCAAATTGTATTAAAAATTAGTGAATAGACCATAGATTAGAAGATAGAGATCATCGATTGGTTGACTTGAATTGTTTTTAATAGCCGTCCGTATTGGATCTGCACTTAAATTGGTTGAATTTGATAATCGGTGAATGGTATATGATTCTCACTATCTTATGCATGTTTATATGGTAGAATTATAGGTTTTAACATGATATTTGATCTAAAAATCCTTTTTCCAACTTTAATCACATGTTAACATATGCTTATGACCTAAATCGATGAACTCTAATATGATTTGTCTAATTGGCTTTATAATTCACCTTATTCATACACATATGGTCATTGATTGTTTAGATTTGGATTAGAATTTGTTTGGTTGTTATAATTCTATGAATTGCTTATTTGAATGAATGTAATTGCATGTTATTATATGATTGTATGTTTTGCTTTGATGTTGTTTGCCAGTATTTTGAATATTCGGAAAATGGGTTGGTAAATTTGGGAAATTACAGGCAAAGATGATCGGAATTGGACGAAACTTGGAGGGCGGACTTGGAGTATGAGAAGAGCTTTGGGTTCAAGTCGTGGGTTCTAATTCATTAAGGAAATAAGTTGGTCCTAAGTTATTTTGGTTAGTCCGGTAGGCCGACGGTTGACATATTAGGATAGAGCTTGGCTAGATGAGCTTCTTCATGGAATGGTATCGAAAATTGGGTAAGTGTTTGAATTTATGCTGAGTTGTTTTCTAGAACTTGAAGTGGATGCTTTGAAGAGAGGACCAAGTTATTCTAGATGGATAGGTCGAAGTCAAAGCATGGAGGAATGTTGTATTAAAAGCAAGGAAGGAGAGGAAGAGAACTTAGTCACTGGTTGGCTAAGGAAACAAGTCGGTGCCGACCTATTTAAGTTGGTACCGAGTTGTTTTGGTAAGTCCAATGTGTGTGAAACTTCTAGAAGATGAAGTAAAGGTTTAATAGATCGTGTTAGAGGTGTTGACTCATCCGCATCAAGGTTGATGGCAATGTAACATCATGATAAAAGCTTTGTATCTTCGGTTTGTGACTCGTGGGAGGAGTAGGTACCAAATATAGCAGCTCAATAATGAAGAGAGCCGCAGAATGGGGAACGTAGTGGGTTCCTGGATAATGGAAAATGGATTGAGCAATAGAAGGGCTCGGAATCCGAATAGAGCAAAGGAGGGCTCGAATGTGAATATGATAAGGAATCGTTAATACTCGGAGTGTTTTCTATTGTACTTGAAGCAGGGGTATTTTAAGTGGGGATGCCCTTGGATCATGTAGGGATTTGTATACCCTGGACTAGTTGCTTTGGGTATAGTGTCTAGCTTTGGGCTATGAGGCATGTATTGAGCTTTGGGCTACGTCGTACGAGATACAGCTAAAAGTGGGATTTCTACTAGTCCCTAGTAGTAATGAGGTCATAAGAGTTATCATATATTCATAGCACATGGATGAGTGATAGTGAGTATTGCTTGATGGATGCTATGGTTGCTATGGATGCTTTCTTTAGTGGGCTATCACTCGAGGATATCATTAGGAGTAGTACTAGAGATAGGGATATTTGGATATCCATTATTCTATATTGTACAATACCTTTATGTATTGTAGAGTAGCATATTATAATGTCATGTGCTAATTCTTGGTTGCAGAGACATGTTAAGTATGGTACATGTACTCTTGTTTCTTACCATATTTACCCATATAGTGTTTTGAGATTAATTTACCTCTCACGTAGATTATTGTTTGAACTAAGGTTTTATGCTTTACCTCTTATTATCTTAGGTAGTCTTAAATGAGTAGACTAGATAACAGGCCTAGATGACGCACTAGCTATTCGGAGGACGAACTAGATGGAGCTACTTTTTATTATATACATATATGGATTTCTATGCTTTTATGCTGAGCAACACTGTGGAGCCCGTGGCAGTGCTTGCTTATTTCTATTTATTGGGACAGTTTATTAAGTTGATCGTCTTGTATAATATATGACATTTAATGTATAACTCTATGGATGTTATACTCTAATGCTTAATTCATATTGTTATTACTGTCTCCTTTATTGTATCTATGATATTATATTTTATCCATGTGCTATAAGATATACGACAGTTACATGTTGTATTTATTATTATTCATCCTGATGATCGTTCTATATCGGTTGGTCACGACTACAATGCACTATTTGTATACTATTAATGTCGGTGATATAGGGTGGTCATCACATAATACTTTTTAAATAGGAGGGATTCAAACCCAATGACATTTCATACCTCAACTGTAACGACTCGAAATTTTCGACCCTGAAGATTCGACAATAATACATTCACTATGGAAGTGCCAAGCAATCGAACGCCGAAAATCCCAGATTGTTAGGGTAAACAAGAAATAGAGGTAGAAGAAGAAACAGGAAACGATGGCATAGAATCTCACAATCGCCGCGGATCAAAATATAGTATCAAATAACAACATTTACATAAAGAAAGCTGTAAATTTCAATTTACATACAATATATCAGAGTACAATCATTCAAAAATAAACTGGACAGTTGTAACAACTTGTCCCTGACTATTATCAATACAATCTCAAATACACAGCGGAATATACTCCATACGTTCTTGCCATCCAACTCGCCTCCTGAGCTCCAAGACGTCCTAACCTGAAAATCTATAATACTCAGTCTGACCCGAGCATTACAATAAAGTAACACCTGAGTCAAGCTAGAAACCAGCGTGAGTAAACCCATATAACTTGAAATGCTAAGTTATAAAATTTCTTTGAAAACTAGGGTAACTCGAACCTCACTATAAGTTCTTATCTTGCTATAGTCAAACATCTATTTCATAAATAATATCTAAGTACCGTTACTTAGTTTCAATGGTCCAGTTTACTTAATTGATTCCATTCCAGCCTATTTGATCAAATCTATGAAGAATTATATATTACAAATCGAAGTGGTTCTGGATATCGTTGATATCCGACCCGGCCCCTTCGAAATCCAAACGCCATCTTTTAAGGCCTAGTTGTTAAGTAAAAAAATTTAAATAAACATCAGAATGTCATATTCACACAGGAATTCGACACAGGCAATCATTCAAATAAATGATTCCCATTTATCAATAGCTCAATCCAAAGCATTTCGTATCATAGAATATAACAAATTAACATACCGGAGATATTAATCAATCCAAGCATTCAGTACAATTTATCATTCATAAGAAAGATTAATTAATCATACAATTTATGTTTAATTTAATTTACCCAAAATAAATTAATTACCTATAGCCTTTCTTATTTTTTATTAATTAATTTGCAAGCCATTTATTTCATTTTATTTAATTATTGGAACTAATTAATTATCCTTTATAATTACTTAAGACCTTAATAGATTAAAAGTTTAAACCAATTATCTTAACCGTTTTACTTAATTAACATTTAAGTTTCATTTAATAAACTTAAGAATTACATAAAATAAAGGACATACAATAAAATACTTTAAAATTAATCAATTTAAGATAATTTATTTTATAACCTTTAACCAACCCAATATTTAAAAAAAACATTTAATCATTTAAAAGAAGTTTGTTAAGAAAAATCATTTTTTAAACTTGTTTTGTTTTTTAAATTTTAAAACCCTATTAATACAGTTGACCACATACCCGAGCCAAACCTGGTTCCTTTCCCAATTTAAACTCGAGTCAAAACCCATCTTTCCTATCGCCCTCTCTTCACTTCTACTCGCATACAAACCCGATGCCTCCTCGAGTCCCACCCGAGTCTCATCTCTTCTTCTACCCACCTAACACAGCAACTACTAAAACCCAAACACAATTGATACTCGTGCATATGCATGCCATGCCCAAGCTTCTCTGACTAACGTTTCAACCACCAATAAGTCATCGACCTCCCCCTCAGTCGACCCGACCACCTAGAACAATCGATGGTGCCATGAATCGAAATCGAGCATGTCGAGCATCCTTGGTGGAATGATACCCGACCACAACCATGCCTCGTGCCACCACCTCCGACTACCTAAGGACTCCCCGATCAATCTAGAACTTCGACACTGCCCCGTGCTTCGTTTCCCCGACCTCCGATCAACCCCGGTGCAACCACGACAACGCATGAGCCTCGAATCCAACATCGACCCAAACTGGTCGTTAAACCCTACTCTGCCGTCAACAAGCCACCACGGTGAGCTAAAAATCCTCAGACTATTTTTCCCACGACTCTCATCACTCAAGCTTCCTTCAGCATCGATCACGACGGTCCTCCATCTCGGATCACCGAGAAATCAAGCAAAGTGCAAATTCCGTTCAACTTGAAAAATCTCAACGATTACTATCTTAAAAATCTTGAAATTATTATCAAAATTCATTATTTTTAGGTACGAATCCGGTTATATAATCAAAACATTCCATCGATTTTCTTACTTGAGATGATTTTTCACTGTAATTCTTGTTTCCAGTAGGTCTACTTGCTAATTACACTTAAAAATATTTTTAAAAACCAAACTTAGTTATTACAAACATATTCTCTTTAATTATCATTACTGAAATGGATTATGTGAAAAGGAATTCAGTTTTTGAGTAAGTTTAGTCTATTGAATACTATCAGAGACATGTTTAACTATACACAGACATGCACATACATATATACAGTAATTCAACTATATTTCATGTAAAATACATCTATGCAAATCATATTCACAACACTTACTATAATTATTTATCACATGCACCAATTAATAAGGATGATTTAACTTAAAAATTTAAGGTTTTACTCATTGTATTTGTTGAGCAGAGAGAAACTATAGAACAGAACTTTTTTCTTTGATTTGGAGCTGCTACTTGATTTTGAAATGATAGTTGATTTTGATCTTGAATCTTGAATCTTGTTTGGGTTGTGTTGAATTTGAACTTGAATCTTTGCTTGCTTCAGTTGAAATTTGAAGTTGTTATTTGGTTTTCTTTTCTTTTTTTTTTAGTTTTTATTTTTGGTTTCCAATTGTAAAGATGAAAGAAAGAAGTTGAGAAATGAATATGTAAAAGCTTTGAACTGAAAACAGCCTTGTTCCCATTTTTATTATTTATTTAATTTAAAAGAAAAAGGATATGCCACTTGTATTTTACATGACACACCAAGCTTACAAATGTCTAAAACCAACATTTTATATTTATCTTTATGTTTTATTAATTTATGTTTTTATATTTATACTTTTGCTAACTTTATTTATCTTATGTATAATTTAAAGAAAGTATATTGACCTTTTATTAAATATTATTTTAAGCTTAAGCTACTATATTTTTAATTAATAAATATTTATCTTCAGTGTTTTAAAAATGTAGAGTTTTAAATCTAAATTATTTCTAAGATATTTATTTTGAATTTCAAATCATAATTCTATCAATAACTATATGCATATACACGAACAATAGTAATTAGAAAGCATATTTAATTCATTTGAAAATATAGGTTTTGAAAATTTAAATTACATAAGAAGATTATTAAATTAATACTTATATCCATATATATATATATATATATATATATATATATATATATATATATATTTATCAGAATTTTATTTGTTCAACTCATAAATCAGCATTTCTAAAAATTTAATCCAGTTAATTACAATTAATGACCTTAAAAATCCGGGTTGTCACATTCCTCCGCCATTATAGTCTTTTCGTCCCCGAAAAGGAATGAAGCAAGAATTTTAATTACAATTCTGATTATCAGTTAAATTATCTTAAACATTTTAACTCTCAACTCTTTTTATTTAAAATTTTAAAATACTTTAAAAATCTACATAATACTATCAAAATAGTTTTTATAAAAATACCTTTTATAACTTAATGTTTCAACTAGTCCATCCTTGTTCTCATAGAAATTTGGTCATACATTGATCAGGCGTTGGACTAAAAATCTATAAGTACTCAGCAGACCCGTTTTCAACACCTACTGAAAATACATAGAAAACTTTTGTGATATAGAAAACATTTTTGTGAGAATGCTTTAGAAATCATCACCCCTCCATGGTCGCAGTTAGCCCGATAGCTACGTCACCATCCCGGCGAAATCCATAGAAAACTGTAGGCCTCCGCGCCCCTCTATTACACCATGGAGCCGCCACAGATCGCAACTACACCTAGGGTTACGTTTCCATCATGGAAAAAACTATGTAACTGTAGGCATCAACACCCTCGAATTTCGCTTCCAAATGAAACTTCACCACACAGACCACATAGATCGCAGACTACATCAGTCGAGTCCCAATGTAGCCTGTAGGCACTCACTGCCACACGACTTTCGCTATGTCTTCATAGATCATAATCTACCGATGTTACGTCGCTCTTCCAGCAAAATAAAACGTAGACCTTAGGCATTCACTACCTCTCGACTTCCGTTACGGTGCGCAGTAGATTGTAGTTACAACGAGTTACACTAAAGTCATAGCATAACCCCAATGTCTCTGTAGGCATCAGCGCCCTCGACTTTCGCTACCCCAACCACAGTCCTCAAGAACTTTAGTTTGTCCAGACATCCTCTTAGGATCAAATTTAGAACCCCTCTAGGGTTCAAGGCTGAACCACCCCGTTGATCTCCTACTAAGTTTCAACTCTAAATGGGAGCGCCTTTTCCCCACAGCATTATCAAAATATTTTATACTATACACATATAGTATCTTTTAAATCATACTCTTATATGTATCACGTATAAATCCCATTTACATAAAATTGATATCTCATAATCGTAGTTCCCAAACATGGCTTTCCAAATTCCCAAAATTGATTTTCCTCAAAAATTCAAAAGCTTTTCAAAATCAGTAGGTTCCAAAACCTTTTTTCCCAATTTCATAAAATCATTTATATATATAGATATATATATAAGTTTATTCTTTTAACTAGAATAAAATACTATGGGATCACTTCCTTTTTATAGTTCAATTATTTTCAAAGATCACATTTTCAATAAGGGTAGTTTATCATATATACCAAATATATATATACACACAAACATATACATACATACATAATTTATTTACGCCAAATAAAATATTCGAGTTTGATTTCTTTTATAAAATTATTTACTAACTTACTTACTCTTCATAAAGTGAATTTCAATCATAGAGATATCCAACTTCCACTTTTATTCATCATATAATTTTCAAAATATACTTTTCCTTTCAAAAATCATTTTTACATTTCTTTTCAAAATTTTCAATATCTATATCATTCAAGCTTGTACGATGTAGATATATCATCCATATGCAATATCAAATCCGATCGCTCACTCGATCACACAATTTCACTTCCGAACTAGTATCGTTCACCCGACTTCCTAGTGCGGACTCAGATCTGGTTTCTTGATCAAAAATCGTCATTCTCCTTGCATAGCCTTGACTATGATAGAGAATTTCCAAAATCAATCAAAAAATCCATATCCAGGGGTCGTCATCGAAAATCGGGTGAAAAAACCCAACTCAGATCGATATACTATCTCGAAATTCTATGCTCGAATCTGGATCAAATCGTTATGTGAATAGAATAATATACACACATCCTACGTATTTATCTTCATTGATTATTAGCTAAATCAGTTTTCTTTTATTCACCTTCATTAAGATTCTATTCACTTACTCACAATCGCTTCCATTTCCATTTGGGTTATCCCTTCAATTATAAACAGTCTGCATTCTGACCAACTTGAATTTAAAAAATAGCTTGAAAAGTTTAAAATAGATAAGTGGGTGTAAAATAGTTATTAGTTGTAAAATAGCTATAAATATTTAAGTAGTTATAATATAGTTGTAGAATAGTTAAAATAGTAATTAGTTTATAAAACAGTTGTAAAGTTGTTGAAAAATAAGTATAAGATAGTTTGGATTTTAAAAAAAAGTTTATATAGCAAATAGCTTGAAAAACAGATTTAAGATAATTTATATTAAAACTACTATTTGAAAATAGTTTCAGAGTCAAACCGGTTCAATTTCTCAATCCCCACTTCCAATCAATTTCCTATCCATTAAATTGATTCAATTCCAATTCAATTTGAACTAACCTCGATTCCCATTCAAATCAATTCACATTTGAATTTAAACTTATTCAACTTCAAATACACTCCCAATTTATTTAAATCAAATTTCAATTTGAACTAATTTCAATTCCGATCTCAATTTTAAACCATCTCGAATTATATAAATTCAAGTTAAATTTTTAAATGTTGATTTAATCCCTTAAATCAATTTAACCTTTACTTTTAATTTAACAACCTAAGTTTTTTTAAACAATTTTATTCTAAGTCCAAATTTTTAATATTCATTTAAATTACCTTTACTTAACTTATTTCAAGGTTCCCGTAAGAATTCAAAACTTTTTAAACAATTTAATCTTCGAAATCCAATTTATTACCCAATTTTAACTTCTAACTTTGAAACCAATTCTTAACAATTTTAGTTTGCAAGTTCATTTTCAACATTTAAATCTTAAGTTCAAAGTGATTTCATTCTCATAAGTTCAATCTTCATCTCTAAAAATAAAAATCATTTAAATGATTTCAAATTAAAGTTTTATTCCCATTTTATTTCAGCAATGGATATATATTATCTCAATCCACTTCTTAATTCATTCAAAACAATCCAATTTACAGTTTTAGATTATTAATAACAACAGGATGATAGTAGTATATGTAAAAGTAAATAAACATTCAAATTATCTAAAACATCCATCAATAGCATCCATTACCCATTCCCAAAACTCAAACCCGTTTTGAGATCACACATAACTCCCTTCCAATTCAACCCATTTAACTTCCCAAAGTTAAATCTCAATTTTATCTTGAAATTTCCAATTCAAGTTGTTCATTTTAAATTTACTTAACTTCCCCTAAGTTAAATTCAATTCATTTAATCCATCTACCTTAATCAATTTGAATTTTCCATTTCAAAATTTAAACTTCTTATCAGTATCCTTTTAAAATTTTCAAAACACTCTTATTTTAAAATAAGATTCCTACATTCAAAAATATTCTAAATAATATTATTTATTATATCTTTTAATAAACAATTCAAATTTTCTGGACTTAGATTTTAAAATTTTCCAATTTAAAATATATTCAATTTATAAGTCATACTTATATAAATTGTTACTTCCTTAAAACATTCCATTTTGCTTTATCATTATTTGTATAGTTCATATTAAGTGATTCATATTTGGATATATATATATATATATATATATATATATATATTACCACTTAAATTCTTATGATCTTATTCGATTTCAATAACCAACAACCAGTTATCTTAACATATATAATAATTAGAAAAATTATTGCTCTATGTACCAAAATATAGGCTTATGTAAAAAAAACTGCTTTTAAAATCGTTTTTAAATCATTATATAAGAAAATAACAAGTACGCCCTCATATAATACACTCAACTCATTCTAGGGTACTACTGACCCTATTCAAATGAGTAACCCCCACAAGAGCCAAGGTTCTCGCTTAACCTTCAGCTCCAATATCAAATGTAACGACCCGAAATTTTCGACCCCGAAGATTCGACATTAATACATTCATGGTACATGTGTCGAGCAATTGAACGTCAGAAATCCCAGATTTTTTAGGGTAAAGAAGAAAAAGAGGTAGAAAAAGAAACATGAAACAATAGCACAGAATCTCACAATCGTTGCAGATCAAAATAGAATATCAAATAACAGCATTTACACAAAGAAAACTGTAAATGTCAATTTACATACAACATATCAGAGTACAATCATTCAAAAATAAACTGGACAGTTGTAACAACTTGTCCCTAACTATTATCAATACAATCTCAAATACACAGCAGAATATACTCCATACGTTCCAGCCATCCAGCTCCCCTCCTCAGCTCCAGGACGTCCTAACCTAAAAATCTATAATATTCGGTCTGACCCAGCATTACAATAAAGTAACACTCAAGTCAGGCTGGAAACCAGCATGAGTAAACCCATATAACTTGAAATGCTAAGTTATAAAACTTCTTTGAAAACCAAGGTAACTCGTACCTTGCAACGAGTTCTTATCTTGCTATAGTCAAACATCTATTTCAAAAAATAATATCTAAGTATTGTTACTTAGTTTCAATGGTCCAATTTGCTTAATTGATTCCATTCCAGCCTATTTGATCAAATCTATAAAGAATTATAGGTTACAAATCGAAGTGGTTTCGAATATCACTGATATCCGACCCCGGTCCCTTTGAAATCCAAACATTGTCTTTTAAGGCCTAGTTGTTAAGTAAAACAATTTAAATTACACATCAGAATGTCATATTCACACAGCAATTCATCACAGACAATCATTCGAATAAATGATTCACATATATCAAGAGCTCAATCCAAAGCATTTCATATCACAGAATATTACAAATTAACATACCAGAGATATTAATCAATCCATGCATTCAATATAATTTATCATTCATAAGCAAGATTAATTAATCACACAATTTATGATTAATTTAATTTACCAAAAATAAATTAATTACCTATAACCTTTCTTATTTGTAATTAATTGATTTGTAAGCCATTTATTTCATTTTAATTAATTATTAGAATTAATTAATTATCCATTATAACCTTAATTAATTAAAAGTTTAAACCACTTATCTTAACCATTTTACTTAATTATTATTTAAGTTTCATTTAATAAACTTAAGAATAAAATAAAATAAAGGACATATAATAAAATACTTTAAACTTAATCAATTTAAGATTATTTATTTTATAACCTTTAACTAACCCAATATTTAAAAAAAACGTTTAATCACTTAAAAGAAATTGGTTAAGAAAAATCGTTTTTTAAAACTTGTTTTGTTTTTTTAATTTTAAAATCCTATTGATACACTTGACCACATACCCAAGACAAACCCGGTTCCTTTCCCTATTCAAACTTGAGTCAAAACCCAGCTTTCCTGCCGCCCTTTCTTCACTTGTACTCGCATACAAACCCGATGCCACCCCGGTTCCCACCCGAGTCTCATCTCTTCTTCTTCCTACCAAACACAGCAACTACTAAAACCCAAACACAACTGATACTCATGCACATGCATGTCGTGCCCAAGCTTCACCGACCAACGCTTCGACCATCAACAAGTCATCGACCTCCCTCTCAGTCGACCCGACTGCCCAGAACAATCGATCATGCCAGGAATCAAAATCGAGCATGTCGAGCATCCTTGCTGGAATGATACCCGACCACAATCATGCCTCGCGCCACCGCCACCGACTACCTGCGGACTCGCCGATCAACCCAGAGCTTCGCAACTACCCCATGCTTCGTTTCCCCCACCTACGATCAACTCCGGTGCAACCACGACGACGCACGAGCCTCGAATCCAACGTCGACCCAAACTGGTCATTAGACCCTGCTTCACTGTTAACAAGCCACCACGTTGAAATAAAAATCCTCCAACTATTTTTCCGACGACCCTCATCACTCAAGCTTCCTCCAGCATCAATCACGACGCTCCTCCATCTCCGATCGTCGAGAAATCGAGCAAAGTGCAAACTCCGTTCTACTCGAAAAATCTCAACAATTACTAGCTTAAAAATCTTGAAATTATTATCAAAATTCATTATTTTCAAGTACGAATCCGGTTATATCCTCAAAACATGAAATTTAATCCATCGATTTTTTGACTTGAGATGATTTTTCCATGTAATTCTTGTTTCCAGTAAATCTACTTGCTAATTACACTTAAAAATATTTTTAAAAATCAAATTTAGTTATTACAAACATATTCTCTTTAATCATCATAACCTGAAATGGATTATATGAAAAGGTATTGAGTTTTTGAGTAAGCTTGGTCTGTTGAATACTATCAGTGACATGTTTAACTATACACAGACAAGCATATACATATATACAGTAATTCAACTATATTCCAGGTAAAATACATCCATGTAAATCATATTCACAACACTTACTAAAATTATTTATCACATGTATCAATTAATAATGATGATTTAACTTAAAACTTTAAGGTTTTACTCAATGTATTTGTTGAGCAGAGAAAAACTATAGAACAGAGCCTTTTTCTTTGACCTGGAACTACTATTTGATTTTGAACTGATAGTTGATTTTGATCTTGAATCTACTTTGAGTTGACTTGAATTTGAACTTGAATCTTTGCTTGCTTCAGTTGAAATTTGAAGTTGTTTGGTTTTTTTTTTTAGTTTTTAGTTTTGGTTTCAATTTGTAAAGATGAAAGAAAGAAAGAAGTTGAGAAATGAATATGTAAAAGCTTTAAATTGAAAACAACCTTGTTCCCATTTTATTATTTATTTAATTTAAAAGAAAAAAGATATGCCACTTGTATTTTGCATAACACACCTAGCTTACAAATGTCTAAAACCATTATTTTATATTTATCTTTATGTTTTATTAATTTATGTTTTTATATTTATACTTTTGCTAATTATATTTGTCTTATGTATAATTTAAAGAAAGTATATTAACCTTTTATTAAATCTTATTTTCAGCTTAATATATTATATTTTTAATTAATAAATATTTATCTCTAGTGTTTGAAAAATGTAGAGTTTTAAATCTAAATTATTTCTAAGATATTTATTTTTAATTTCAAATCATAGTTATATCCACAACTATATATGTACATGAACAATAGTAATTAGAAAGCATATTTAATTTATTTGAAAATATAAGTTTTGTAAATTTAAATTATATAAGAAGATTATTAAATTAATACTTATATCCAAAAATATATATATTTATCAGAATTTTATTTATTCAACTCATAAATCGGTATTTCTAAAAATTTAATCTAGTTAATTACCAATTAATGACCGTTAAAAATCCAGGTTGTCACATCAACCTTAAAGCAGGCCCTCTGCAACATAAACGCTAGTCAATCGATCCTAACTACAGAGATCGATGACCCATATATACGGCTTTATATTTTGTAATTTGATTGTCGTGTTACTAATGCTTCTTAAGGACTCATCTAAGGATTAAGTAGCCCACCTTCGATTGTTACCTTGAGGTCTGTGCGTATCTGTAACACCCCTGATTTTGATTAACATTATTCAGGAGATTAAAGTAAATAAATTAAATAGAACAATGTGTGGTGTGATAAGAGTATTGAGATTTGATAATTAGGTTAGACCTTAACTGATCTGCTAATAAGATTGTTAAGAATAAATGAGAAGGGAAAATAGGAAAAGAGCTGTACCCCTTAAGTTCTCACCCTTTCATTAATTCTCATTTTACACTCTCAAAAATTATCAAAAGATATGCATGTCAAGGCTGGCCATTACTAGGGTGATTATAAGAGAAAAACTAAAGCAAATCAAGGGGTAAATCTTAGGAAAACAAATCTATGTCAAATCTCAAACTTTTTATCCCACTTAAGGCGAATAATAGTAAACCATCTCATAGTTATGTGTTTTATTCTCGGATTGTGATTAATTCTGAATTCTTGATAATTATATGTTATTCCAATTGTTTATACCATTCTTTAGTTAAGTAATGATTTAATAGAATTTTATAAAATTATTAGATAGATTTTAAGAACACCTAAGTTTTTGACCTCCGATTGATTTTATTTTTAGAAATGTTGTGAAAAACATAATTTGGAAGAAGGGTTTTTATTTACATAATTTTCCAAAATAATAGGAATATTTTATGAATTTCCATAAGGAAAAAAGGCATTTATTTTAGGTTTTAATTATTAAAAATAATTAAATAATGAATTCCCGATATTTTTATATGCTAAAGAATATATGAATTCTGATTTTTAAAGATTTTTGAAAATTTTTCCAAAGTGATTATGATTTTATACGAATTTATTAAATCTGGAAAAGCTTATAAATAAATATTATATGATTAATATTATTTATTGGGTGAAAAATGGGTTCTGGGAAAATAAAATAATTTGCGGTAGTTTTTTTTGAAAAGAAATCGATAAAGTTTGTTTTCAACCAATAGAAAATTACAAGGGTTAAGAGTTGGTGAAACATTAATTGCTTTTAATAGAAATAAAACAGTTTTATATTAATTACGATATTGCCATGATGCTAATATGAATGCCGAACTCCTGGTAATGGCCAACATTTATGTCACCACTACAAAATTTAAAGCAATGTGAATGGATGCATATGATATCAACTATGTTGGTATGGATTGAATCTGTTCGGGTTGAATTCATATAGTATAAAGTCTGGGTATCAAATCAATGTCGACATAGTAGTCTCATAACACACCAGAGCTATTCCAACCTCCCACGTTTCTTTGTTTAAAAAATATATAACAAACGACATTGATGCCACAAGTCTCATCCAGGTTTTAAATGATATTGCATTCCATTATTTGCGATATCAATTATTTTCGATATTAACCGTACCGAGGCAGTGACCCCGCATGCTTCAGGTTTCAACACCATCGCTTTTGGTAATGATGTCATAAGTATTATTTTCAACTTTAACTATTGTATTGTATTAATGCTGCTATATCATTATTCTGATATCCCTTCTATACGGCATAGTAGCTGCTATTGTAAAGCAACCGATATCAATGGTTTTGTAATATCAATGTCGTATGTCATCAATGTCGGCGTCCATATATTTTACGTATAAAAGGCTATATTTAATATGTTCGACAACATGTATATCTTTATGTTACGATAATAATGGTTTCAGCATCTTAGCCTTATGTATATAAACTAGAGTTCTTTATTAAAGCTTTTATAAGAAGGGATGCGATGTCCTGTGCTAGCCATATTGATGTCGACAGTTTATAATTATGAACGTATTCTAATAAATGGCGGTATGCCCTATAACGAAGAAGTGTGACATTCTCATATCATTACCGAAAACACACATAGCTATTTTATGTTGGATTATAAATTGGCATGATGGATTGGTAAGATAATGGACTATATATTTCTTGTTTTAAAATATGAATTAAGGAGATTAAGCATATAATGATAAAAAAATTTCAAGGAATGAACTATTGTTTATCCCAAGTTTTTGTATGAAATTACCAAAGGGAGTTATTACTTATGACGAAGTAATCATATGATGCCAATGACCATTGACTAAACATATTTGAGTGATGGATGCTATATATTCTTGTTATGATTGATCAGTTATCATGACCCACAAATGCATTTTGGATTATGTTTAAGGGTAGAAGAACCAACTAGGTTGTCCTAGTAATGAGTATGATCAGATAAAACTCCTGAGTGAGTAACATTGCATTCAGCGAATCAGAAAGATCAAATTGTTTTTGGATGCCTTAGACAAATCAAAAAATATGATTAAAACTAGATAATAAGTTTAATATAGGGCTGGTATAGGGTTGCATCCTAGCTTCAGCAGTTAGCCCCCGGTTGGAAAAGGTCCTCGATTTCAATGCATAGGGATTGGTGAGATGAAGGGATGTTTATGTACATGAACGAACTCGTAGCTTTATAAGCTCACATAAGTTGATGGAAGACTTTTAATCGTATTTGGAGCATTGGATGTAACTCCTAACCATATTTGGAGTATTGTTGTTCCTCCTAACTGCGTTTGGAGAATATTAATTATACCTCCTAATTATAGCTGGATATTTTGGAATATGGGTTTAGCTTAATTAAGGATAGGTCATTCTGATACCTCCTAACCATATTTGGCGACCTCCTAACTATATCTGGAGATAAGTTGTTACTTGCCATATGAAAACTAATAGGCTCTAAGTAACCCTGGGAAAAATATGATCCGAGACAGTTGGCCCATTTAGGGAGATTGGGTAAAACATGGAAACGCATAACCCTATGTTGATAAATTAGTCAGACTTATCCATGTTGCATGCATGCATATAATCATGTTATTTTCTATTTTAACCATTATGGATGCAGATGCATGATTTATGGTTGACATATTTTAGAAGATAGTAGTAAGGGGGAAACCCATTCTGCTCAGCGGCATGGTCTCACTAGATATAAATTTGGTTCGAGATGGTATATTATTTTTCACACCAGATTGCTTGTTACACTCGAAGTTTTTGTTTTCCCCTTAAACTCTCAGGTGCTTATTTTAGTAAGCCGGGAGTAAGGGTTTTTAGGATTTTAGTTTGACGAATAAGCTTCCGAAGATGTGCAGGAGGCAAGATAGCTATTTTGGAGTTTTATTTTATCCACTGTGTGGTTTTCATTTTTCTTAACGGATGTAATGGAAAACTATATAATTGCCGAGTATTAGAGTCTGATCAACCAAGGGGGCATTTTCGTATGTCGCTCTTTGAGTATTTTGTAATATTTGTATTTTCTCTAAAGGAGGGATCCAATGAGATTATGTAATGAATATGAAATCTTATTTTGAAATGAAATGTGTAAGTTTATTTAACAAATTGAGTCTTGAAAATTTTCATATTCATATGCTTCTGATGTTATATATGATTAACATAGCCGCATTTTCTCATCGAATATCAATATTGTGGATGACTGTAGCATTCGTAGCACTTAGTTTTGGGTTTCAAAATGGGGGATGTTATAGTATTCCATACGAATTCTACACTAGTACGAAGCAAAATCCGCCAGGGCATAACCTGAGCCTTTGCTACTGACCGCTCGGTATCGTTGGTGGTCATAGCTTATATGCCAGCCCTACTTCAAAATACCAATCTAATGAAAATACCGACATAGCCCGCCAACCTTCCTTAGCAGACATCCTGTTTAGACCAACTTAATATAATCAAGGAAAATGCACATATCAGTTACTTAACACATTTTATTAGAAATGAAGTAGACCACGTTTCCCTAAAAGTACTAGGTCAATTAATACTTCAAATCCAAGGCGAACCCTTGTTATATTTTCCCTACCAATCTACAATACATATCTCTTTTTGACGGGTCCTACAGTTGGAGATGTCCCACATTAATATTAAGTGTACACAACTATTAATAGCCTATATGTGAACGGTTGACTTCTGTTGTGTAACTCTACCGACCTCACATCTCAACCCACTAAACCAAACCAACCATCCTAAGCTTAAATTTTGTTCCAGACCCAATGATTCTCACTTGTGATAATCGTATATTTAAGACTTTATAGCGTCTCACTATGAAAATCATACTGCCTCTAGTATCAAATTCATATTGTTAGTGAAGTTTTTCATCTTCACTACACTTGAACGACTCATGAAGCAATCAAAAGGTTGATCACTTTCACAATTTTTGAATCAACAAATTTAAGTTGCATGGAACCTGCCTTTAAAAGGTGACTATGTCACCGAGTCCTTACATTGCCTCATAGTCGCACTTCAATTGTTTTTGGAAATTTTGAAATGGTTTCATAAAAGAATCGAAATCCAAAATCAAAGGATAGAATAATAATAGTAGAGGACATAGATTTTTTACGTGGCTCGAATTATTATTAATCCTACGTCAGTGGGGTAATTCATTATATATTTGCTATTTTAGTACAGATGAATACAATTGCCCAAAAGTATACAATCTTCCTATTTTAGACTTTTCCTTTCTAGGAAGCAGAAGAAGCTGGAAAAAAAGATCTCATTTCTTCGTCCTTTAGTGTCTCCTTTTATAGTATGAAAAGTGGATTGTTGGTTGTTGCAATCGCCCTTGATTCTTTACTTCAATCTCCACCTCCAGATTTCACTACTTGTAATCCATCTACAACGCCCATTTATTATGTCTAAATTGATGATGGGTCTTTGGAGGGAAACCATGAAACTGGCAAGAATCTAGGAAATTCGAAGCAAGGTGCCTGAAAAATTGGGCGGGAAGCCCACATCTACATGGGTCGGCCTCTTCTCTCCCAAAATGGCGAATGCCTTAGAAGAAATGGTAGGGGACCGCCTTAAGGCTATAGCATGTTGTGTATTCATATGAAGAGGTGCAGGGGTGAGTATTGCTTGGTGTCGAGGTCGTATTGCCCTGGTATTACTTCATCCATGTTTGTTTGACTTGATACCACGTTAGATTGGAATGGGGCAACACTTCTCTATTTTTCTCTATGAATTGACTTAGAATATGCATAGAATGTGCTCAAGGTTATTTACGATTAGATCTAGGTACAGTTTAAGTTACCTCTTTGCAAATATGCTTGGATTGCTGATGAAAGAGAGGAGGAGTTTCACATTTGTCATTTACCTGTAAGTATGGTTCTGGGTTGAAGCATATCCTGAGTGGCCCTGTATACAACCCCTTTAGACCGCTTTTGACCCTGTGCGACGCTGCCTAGGTCGACCCAGGTATATGTTGATGAAGACCTATTCTTGTGGGTATTGACAAAATATGGCTTAAGAGGTACGGTTAACTCAGTATATCATGTACTGCTTCTTATGCCTCGGCACAGTATTTCACCTTTTCTTTTGATTTTATATACAACCATTGGGACGTGACCCGGTTTTCCAATACATACAGTGTTTGTCTCTTGCCACGGTTCCCTTTATTGCAAGGTCTGGGTCGAGTTAGGTGTTGTGGCTTCAAGTTGGTTCCCTCACTTCCTGCCTCATTTTCCTTTATTGCAGTTCACGGTAAGAGCATGTATAACACTTGCCCCTAAGTATACGGCTACCATATGTCAGGGTAGATTTTTTTCTTAAGTACCCTATCTACACCTTTAGTTAGTTCTATCTAGTCTATCATTTTAGTGTTGGAAAAAAGTCTTTTCTACTATACTTGCATTTAATGCTCTTGTGCATGTGTCACTCCCTCGTTGACTCATTTTCAAAA
The DNA here is from genome assembly GCA_030765085.1 of Allium cepa. Classification (NCBI taxonomy): domain Eukaryota; kingdom Viridiplantae; phylum Streptophyta; class Magnoliopsida; order Asparagales; family Amaryllidaceae; genus Allium; species Allium cepa. Next base: position 941,748,774 of record CM060945.1, on the reverse strand, counting down.
AGCTATTTAATCTGGATTTTCGTTTTTCTAGCTGGATTTTTATCAGTCTTTGCAATCATTATTTTAGCAGCGAATCCATGTTCCACAAAAATCATTGACCACTTCAATCGTGCCCCCATTATTCAAATTGAGGTACATATATTCTTTCTTCGATCACCATTAATTCCTAAGCTAAAACATTCATTTTCACATTTTCATTTATCAAGCTATCCTTCCTAAAAGAATTACCGTTGTGACTTTCCATAAATTACCCAAAAATGAGACTTTTTCTCCATTCGAAATTACAAGGAATCATCCCTTTTTTAATGGAAATAGGCAGTGTAAACTACGGAGAAGAATATCCATACTTTACACATCTCTTTCCTTTTTGGTATATTCTTTGTTAGTTCAAACGAAGCACGATATATATTTTTAGAATCTGGTAATTTATGTAAATTACATGGAAATAGATATAAATAAATTATTCTCCACTCCTAATAAATTAAAATATAGAAATTCACATTTTAAGTCAAATTAGGGCAATCTAAACTATTACTAACAATTTATAACCCTACCATAAATCCGGACTAAACTTTAAAACTATATCAACTTTTAACTTTTACAAGTTTAGAGACCAATTTCCAAATTTCTAGATTAGGGTATAAATAATAGTCCTATTCCAATTACCTCTTTACAGAAAATGTAGATAGTGCTCCTACATGTGTATTTTAAGCATAAAACTTATCAGATCTTATATAGGAATAAAAATTAAATAAAATTCTGTTAGACAAATTTCAATGTTATAAATAAATTATATAATTTCTCACTCACCTTTCTAGCTTTCTAAATCTCCCAAATATAATTCATCTCTTTAATTGACTCCTTTTTCATTCTAATCCAAAAGACTATGTATAGTAAGATATATACATACTATGAATTATAATTCTAAGAAGAGATTTGGTGTCAAGGGAGAAATAAATTTATAATGATGAAATTTACCTTTTTCTGCAGTATTGATTTGCTCCATCTCATTTATTTTCTGCCCTTCTCCAATTATATGTGTGTGTGTGTGTGTGTATAATATTTTTATAATTTATAGATATTACTTAGAACGAAAAATGGCAGCGCTTCACTACTTTGATCAGAAAATATGAGAAGAGAATTAAGAGTTAGGTCTGTATTTGTAGGCGCTCGAATCGATCATAAATGTTAGATTAAAATAACTAAATTCGAACCGTTTGGCCAAGATTCAAACCCTAGCCGCCACTATAGGACTGGTCGATCGATTCATGGAGGGGATTGACCAGTGGCATCCCTCTTTTAATAATATTTATTTTTTTCTTTTTAATTATTTCCATTTTAAAAACTTTAAACGTTGACAAATTCTTCATTTGAGCTCCGATCGTAAAACTCCAAATATGAAAGTTGACAAAGAAAATCGTCGCGAACACAATGGTGCAAGTTTAATGGCAAAATTCCAATGTTTACTCAAATTTAATTTTTTGAGCCTTATTAATTATTTATTAATTATCGTTAATTTTATGGGGTGTTACATTCTCCCTCCTTAAAAAATTTCTTCCATGAAATTCCCCAAGGTTGAATCATGTAACATAGCTCGCAAGCAATCTATGCTATCTAACCAATTAGTATACAACCGGTTGTAAATCCAAACATGTACTAGTGCATGGTGTATCACAACATGTAAGACATGTATGCAGTATGATTCTAAATCAGTGCCTAACATATGAATGCATTCTTTTAAAAACGTTTTTGTAACAACCCGATTTTTCGACTCCCGAAAATCGACATAAATACATCCACTGTATCGAATGCCGAAAATCAAATGCCGGAAAATCGAACCATTATGTTTAAAGAAGAAGGAGGTGGAAGAAGAAATAGAAACAATATTAGAATCTCACAATCGCAGCGGAACAATATATAATATGACTAATCTTTAAAACAAAACGATATCTGTTTATACATTACATCATCAGAGTACAACAAAATTCATAACACACAACTGGGCAGCTATCATAACCTGCCCTCACAAAATCACGATGCAGTTAATCAAACATAGGGGAATATTCATCAAATACGTGTGATACGTCTCGCCATCCAGCTCGTCTCCTGAACTTCACAACATCCTTTCATGTACTCTATAATACTCGGTCTCACCCGAGCATTATAGTTAAATAACACCCGAGTCAGTCTGGAAAACCAACGAAAGAAAACACGCTCAATTGGATTATCAAAGTTTTCGAAAATCCTTATGAAACCAAAGGTATCTCGTAAGACCTCGCCACAAATAAACGTGCCAGGTTTTTACCTTACGATAACCAAAACATTTCTTATAAAATCCTCTGATATTATAGTTGTGTCTATATACAAATACTTGTTTAAATAGCCGAAATCGTTACATTATTAAATTCCAGCTACTAGCCACAAAGTGAGTTCTATAACAAAACTGTAAAGGCACGTAGGGAGAATGGATTTCCATTAATGGCAGGGCTACTGGGGTACCGCTCGTCACAGTATGTGGTCTGGGTCATTGTGCCGATGATCCACCCTGATCCCCTACATCACAAGACCGGAGCGACCGCTTATTGGATAATCCGAATAAGTTCACCCTACGGTTGGGATCAGCAACCGCCCAGACCATCGAAAAAAAGGGACCTCTAGATAGGGGTGACCTTACCCTGATTGGTTGCTAGCCACTTAGCCTTGTGTGCACCTCCCCTGTTTTAGCTATTTATGGTTGATGAGGCTTGAGGTTATGCATTACTTTTTACCACACATTCATTTAGAATGCTCGTCGTCCTCCTGACGATGCTCTGAAAGCATTCATCCACACAATCCGGGTTCGAACAAAACCGAAGGCACTATCCTACTACATCCATTTTGAAATCACCCTCAGGATTAGTAGCAATTAGCCCTTATGCTTCACTGCTCCATCTTCGACTCCTAGCTCGTGTCTTCCTCATGAAAATATTCAAACCGGATCGAAGTGGGTTTCGAAAAATTAATCCCGATCTCGGTCTCTTTGAAACGATCAACGCATTGGCCAATATTGATAGTCGGTTATTTAGCTATCAAATAACATTCACGAACAACCATCAAACTTTAAATAATTTTCAAAATTATTTATTCTAAAATATCTTCGCAAGCTATTTTCCATACTTCAATTCCTTTGAAAAGTATTTTCAAATCGCTTTCCTCTTGCAGAATAAATTCCCAAATATTATTTATTTCCACTGAAAATTACCAAATCTAAATACTTTAGATTTAAAATAATTTAAAATCCCTTTACCCAAAATATATATACTTTAAAATATTTAAAATAAAAACCATTTTAAAGACTTTATTTAAATTACTAGTTATGAAATTTTATAATAACTTTTCACATAAAACTTAAGCCAAAACAAATTTAAAATAAAAGTTATAAAATTATATACCAAATTTTCAAATAAAAACTTTGCCAAACTTCCTTTAAATATAACTACTTTAAAATATAAATATTTAATAATTATCTTTTAAATCACTAATTAAACCTTTAAAATGATTTACTTATATAATTAATTTAATAAATATTTACTTTTAAAAAATTTAAAACTACTAACTAATAATTTCTTTCGAAAACATTCTTTTAAAGCCACTTTAAAAAAACTCTAATTTATACTTTGAAATCTTTCTTTGGAAATATACTTGGCTTTTCAGGAAAATACACTATCCTTCCACACCTTTAAAAATAAACCACTATTTATTTTTAAAACAAATTACCCATTCCTTTATAAATTCCCACCGTGAATTTATACTTTCAAATATGCACTGATATGCTATTTCACTTTATAAACCCAATTTACAAATTCCATAATCTCATCCTCCTTTTAAATCACCGTTCAACACTTAATCAGTTTCCAATCAATTTTCAAATCTAACTCCATTTTTAAAATAAATTCCTTTACTTGCCCAAATTTATTTTAAAAATCCATAAATTTCCATATTTCACTCCTTTATTATGATTTAAAATACTAAAAATACAAATCTCATACTTTATTTCAAAGTTCTTCTTTTATTTCTTCCTAAAGCATTTAAATCCCTAATTTTTAAAAAAATATTTAAATAATACCACTTAAGTTTAAAAATTCATTTATTGCCATTTATTCAAAAATCTCCTTTACCATATTTGGACATTAATTTATTAGAATTAAAAAAAAATCAACTTTTATCCTTTTACAATTCATTTATCCAAATCTTCTATAATTATTTACTTAAGAATTCTCTCTTTCACTTCCCTTCAAAAATCCAAACTATTTATTTTTGATAACTCAGTATTCTTAAATATATTCAATCAAACCACAGCATCCAATATTCCAATTACCAATATAATTTATCACAGATTATCAAATAAACCATATCACAGAATATTAAACAATCTAATTAATTGTGAGGAATCCAGTTGGATCCCTCCATCCTGATTCCCTGTATCCACAGATGTTAGCACAATATAAAAATACCAAACCCAGTTCGAGGTGGGACATCGCAGTATATGGGGTCGTCCGCTATTATGCGGGGCGTATAAGGTCTCATCCGCTATATAATGCGGGAAATCAATCACTCCAATATATATATATATATATATATATGCTACTATATAATATTCCACATCTAATCAATTCAATCGTTCAACCAATAATTTAAATTTTGAACTATTTAAACTAACCGATAATCCATATGAGTGAGATTAACTCACCTTTTCTTTTGTCATGCAATCCGATCCAATCCAGCTTGTTTCTTCACAATTTTAGACCTTGTATAAGAATTATATAGATTTGTTAATATTTTAAATAACCAGACCATTTATCTCATTTTATAAATTACATAATAATGATTTATTTTAACTGCTTCCCCATTTACAATCCTTTCGTAAAAATAGTTAAATAGGTTAATAAAACAAATTTATGATCCAAAATTCCTTGTTATAAAATAAGCTAGTATATTTAAAAATGTGTATATGTATATTTTATTTTATTTACAAAATAAATTGTATGGGTAAAAAAAAATCTAACTTTACATATACATACATATATATATGCACTGTTTATTTTCAAAATAATCTTCTGTGTTCACTTTATATATTCATATATATATATACACATATATATTATTAAAATAAATACTTATACATATACCTGCTGTTTTACTATTAACTTATAATTTCTCTGTCCTTTTAATATATGTATGTGAACATCAATTTATAACTAGAATTGCTTTACATATTAGTTCCTCAATCTGTAAGTATAAGCTTTTACTAAATCAATCAAGTTAAAAAAACGAATACATTTGAGGGAAAATCCAGCCACACACGACCCTCCTCTACCACTCCTTGATCATCTCTAGCTTGCGCACGCCGCTGCCACTTCCTCCTGAGGTTGAACCGCCCTTCGACGCCTCCTCGCAAATGACTCCCCTAGCCACACACGCATGACACCCAAATCTTGCGACACTCATCCCACGAATCGAGCATCGCCGACGATGTTGCATGCACCTTCTTTCCGCGGCCTCACGGCCAGTCGCACTCGCGTACTCAATGAACGAGAGCGAATCTCATACGACCCCTCGAGCTGATGATTTTCGATTCGACAATTGGAGATGCTCGGCCCTAGGGCTTGAATGGAAATCGATTCGATTTCTCACGAGTTCTAAAATTTTTAAGAAGAGACGATAATCGATTTAAGGAGAAGCCATTATTATTTATATTTCATTTTCTTCAGCCATTTAATTTAGAGGCTACTTAGTTGGTTTTTTTGAACGGAAAGAATGATTTTTGATCGATTTTTAATTCTTTTACTTCTGCCGTATTTTTTTATCAGGGAGAAAGAAAACAGCACGTTACAGAAGGAAGAATGAAAAAGGGGACACGTGTTTTAAGGGTGAAACGTGTCTAATTTGCAATTGTATGTGAATATATATTTTTAATTTAAATTCAAATTGAAATCGTCTCGATTTCCTCAACTCACAATCTCGATCTCTAATCGAGGCATGCTGCTAGGCATTTATACTGTTAAACCCTTATTCTGAATGCAATGGAAAAGGTTCCGAGTCATAATTTGATCGTACGGGAAAGATAGCTTTTTGGATCCTATTATTATATTCAATTTTCGATATAGATTTTAGCGCGTTTATCTACCGTACGGCCAAACGATCATTCCAAACACTATGAAAATTGAAATATGATAATAATACAATATTACGGATCCAATGGAACTGGTTTCGTCGAGTTTCGAGACTGTGTCTCGGAAGGCTATTTTTAAATATCAATTTAAACGATATAATTTAAAACCTAAAAAGAACACTTTCAAATTCAAATTTAAAACTTCTATTATCACTAGTATTATAATTATAAATTTTATAAACCTTCAAATTATATTTAACAGACCCGAAATCCTAGAATTCATATTTTACCTGATTTCCAATTGTCTAGTTCAATAGTTTATTTGTCAACCAAATAGTGATATTTGAAATTCAAGTTGAAAATTAACTTTTGAATATTTAAGATCGATTAAATATTCCAATTTCAAATGTCCAAAAATTATGGGTTGCCACTTCCTCCCCCCTTAAAAAAATTTCGTCCCCGAAATTACTAGTTAAGAAAAATGGTCCAATACCCATTCACTTATTTTTCCCAAACAACTAGTTTTTAACAACTCCCCAAAACCAAACAGTTTTTAACAATACCCAAAACCATTTTTTTAATAAAGACATTATTACCCGTACTAACTTTCCAAACTTCTTCCATAGGTTCCAACCAATATTACTTACCCAACCATTCTAATTTAAACTTAAAACCAAATTTTAAATTATCTAAATCTTCTCAAAAAATTTCTAACTCCCTAAATTTTCGAAAAATTTCGCTAGCGTCTCCTTTGCGCGGCTAGCTCGGTACAACTACAAAATGCCTCTATGGGGCCCCAAATTCAAAAAGAAAATAAAAGCTAAGTGGGTAGACCAGAAAATCATCAAATTTCATACAGAAATTTAAACACATACCTCATTGTTGGACAATTCAAATTTATCTTTGAAAATCAAAACATTCATATCCTTTGCCTTTAGATACCTGTATATCCTACTTAGCAATAATATCCAATTACATATTTCAAAATCATTTTATACATTTCTTTATAATAGTTGCAATATCCATTTCATTCAAGCCCGTACGATGTACATATACCATTCGTATGCAATATCAAATTCGATCGCTCGCTCGATCACACAATTTCACTTCCGAACTAGTATCGTCCACCCGACTTCCTAGTGCGGACTCAGATTTCGTTTTTTGATCGAAAACCGTCATTCTCCTTGCATAGCCGTAAACAATGATAGAGAATTTCCGAAATCAATCAAAAACCCATATCCAAGGTCCTCCATCGGAAATCGAATGAAAAATCCTAATACGGATTGATATAACTATCTCGAAATTTTGTTCTCGAACCTGGATCAAATCGCCGTGCGAATAAAATAATATACGTAATCCTACGTATTTATCCCAATTGATTATTAGCTATATCAATTCTCTTTTTTATTCACACTTATCTTGATTCCAATCACTTATTCACAAATATCCTTCCTTACCACCCATTTATTCCCAAACAAATGTAATACTTCATTTTATTCAACTTGATTCAAATCAAATCTCATTCCAATTCATTTTCTTACCCACTAAAATTAAATTGTTTGTTTACAAATTTTATTTTATTTTATTTAGTCCAACCTGACTAGTTCTCTATTTTACAGAATTCAAATATTCACATTCCATCCTATTTACTTACAAATGCAAATTCATTTGTCTTTCCACACTTTTATTTCCAACTAATAAATTTTATTTACAATAACTTATTTTATTTAGCCTACTTAGACTTATTTCCTCAACATTCACTTTTTTTTTATTTAACTTGGTTTAGTTACATTCTAATTTAATTCAGCTCTAAAGCTTTTATAAGTTCTCCAATTTATTTACCTTCTATTGGCTAACTTCTTTTAATTCCCTTCAATTAATCAGCTTACTTTCAGCTTATTTTTTCCCACATTTACTTTTATTTACTTTACTAGCTCATTTTGTTTCATTCTTATTTTAATTAACTCTTCTTAAGTTAAATTTTATTCTAAACAAATTTCAGATTTTTATAAGTTTTCAAACTTATTTATTATTCCATAAACATTTTAAATAGGATTCCGGAGTCCTTTAAACAATTACTCAACATTTCAAAATCATCTTTGAAATCAATTATATCCAAAATACTTCAGTAAATTCACTTATCTCTTTGAATTTCAAATCCAAACCCAGTATTTGCAAACAACTCCAATTTTAAAACAATTTGGCAGTAATTCCTCTCCTGAAAACTCGAAAATGAACACCGATGATGTCATGATCATCATCGGAATTATTTTCCAGTGAATGAAAAGAGTACAATGCTTTTATCTCTTTAAAACCCTTCAAATATCTTTTTTAACAAATCTCACCAGGTATCATATCCAATTCAAAAATATTCCTAAATAATACCACTATTATTTCTCTAAAATCTTTGAAAACCATTTTCAAATTCAAAGGAATTTAAATTTTCCAAATTTTCAAATTTCAAATCCTTTCAATTTATTTTCAAATATTTCTCTAGAATTCTATTTCACTTTATAAATCAAATTTACAATTTACATTTACAAATCCATTCGTATATGAATTTATTTCTTAGCTTTTAGTTATGATTTCTTCGTATTCAAGTTTTGCACAACAATGATAATAATTAATATTATCACTTCCTAACAACCAAGCAATCATATATAACTATAATAATTTACGGAAAATTATTTCTTTTGTACACAAAAATAATTTGTGTAAAATTATTTCATTTACCCTATTTTAAAATAATACTATGTCGGTTTATCTTGTTTAAGAGTTTAGAAACCCCTATCGATGACATGGTGCCCCACATATCGACCAGAATTCATAAACACTCAACCATAAGTCAACACAATATAAAAACAATTTTTATATTCACTAGAAAATACGCGCTCATATTTATTAATACACTCAAACTCATTCTAGAATACTACGGACTCTATTTTTAATGAGTAATCCCCACCAGACCCAAGGTTCTCGCTTAACCTTCAGCTCTGGTACCAAGTGTAACAACCCGTTTGTTTGATGCCTGAAAATCGACATTAATACGTTCACTGTATCGAATGCCGAAAATCGAATGCCTAAAATCGAATCATTAGGGTTAAAGAAGAAGGAGGTAGAATAAGAAATAGAAACAATATCAGAATTTCACAATCGCAGCGGAACAATATACAATATGACTAATGTTTAAAACAAAAAGATATCTGTTTATACATTCATCATCACAGTACAACAAAATTCATAACACACAACTGGACAGCTATCATAACTGCCCTCACAAACCGACGATACAATTAATCAAACACAGCGGAATATTCATAAAATACGTGTGATACGTCTCGCCATCCAGCTCGTCTTCTGAATTTCACAGCATCCCATCCTGTACTCTATAATACTCGGTCTGACCCAAGCATTACAGCTAAATAACATCCAAGTCAGTCTGGAAAATCAGCGTGAGAAAACACACTCAACTGGATTATTAAAGCTTTCGAAATCCCTTTGAAATCAAAGGTATCTCGTAAGACCTCGCCACAAATAAATATGTTGGGTTTTTACCTTACGATAACCAAAACAAATCTTATAGAATCCTCTAATATTATAGTAGTGTCTATATACAAATACTTATTCAAATAGCCGAAATTGTTACATTATTAAATTCTAGCTATTAGCCACAAAGTGGGTTCTACAAACAAAACCGTAAAGGCACGTAGGGAGAATGGATTTCCATCAATGGCAGGGTTACTGGGGTACAGTCCGTCGCAGTATGTTGTCTAGATTACCGTAGCGAGGTTCCACCCTGATCCCTTGGATCACAAGACTGGAGCTACCCCTTACTGGATAGTCCGAATAAGTTCACCCCACGGTTGGGATCAGCAACCGCCCACACACCCCAAAAAAAGGGACCTCTGGACAGGGATGACCTTACCCTAATTGGTTGCTAGCCACTTAACCTTGTATGCACCTCCTTCGTTTTAGCCATTCCCGTTTGATGAGGCTCGAGGATATGCATTACCTTTTTAGCACACATTCACTTAGAATGCTCATCGTCCTCCTAACGATGTTCTGAAAGCATTCGTCCATACAAGTCCGTTTTGAGTTCGAATGGAACCGAAGGCACTACTCCTACTACATCCATTTTGGAATCACCCTAAGGATTAGTAGCGGTTAGCCCTTGCATGTCACTGCTCCATCTCCGACTCCCAGCTCTTGTCTTCCTCACGAAAACGATCAAACCGGATCGAAGTGGTTTTCGAAAAATTAATCCCGATCCCGGTCTTTTCGAAACGATCAGCACATTGGCCAATATTGATAGTCGGTTATTTAACTATCAAATAACATTCACAAACAACCATCAGACTTTAAATAATTTTCGAAATTATTTATTCCAAAATATCTTCGCAAGCTATTTTCCATACTTCAACTCCTTTGAAAAATATTTTCAAATCGCTTTCCTCTCGTAGAATAAATTCCCAAATATTGTTTATCTCCACTGAAAATTACCAAGTGTAAAAACTTTATATTTAAAAAATTTAAAATCGCTGTACCCAAAATATATATACTTTAAAACATTTAAAATAAAAACCATTTTAAAAATTTATTTAAATTACTAGTAATGAAATTTTATAATAATTTTTAATGTAAAACCTAAGCCAAAACAAATTTAAAATAAAGTAATAAAATTCTATACCAAATTTTCAAATAAAAACTTTGCCAAACTTCCTTTAAATAAAACTACTTTAAAACGTAAATATTTAATAATTATCTTTTAAATCATAATACTAGTTAAACCTTTAAAATAATTTACTTATATAATTAACTTAATAAATATTTACTTTTAAAAAATTTAAAACTACTAAATAATAATTTCTTTCTAAAGCATTCTTTTAAAGCCACTTTAAAAAAACTCTAACTTATACTTTGAAATCTTTCTTTGGAAGTGTACTTGGCTTTTCAGGGAAATACACTATCCTTCCACACCTTTAAAAATAAAAAAACTATTTATTTTGAAAAAAAATTACCTGTTCGTTTATAAATTCCCACCGTGAATTTATACTTTCAAATATCTACGGATATCTTATTTCACTTTATAAACCCATTTTACAAATTCCATAGTCTCATCCTCCTTTTAAATCACCGTTCAACACTTAATCAGTTTCCAATCGATTTTCGAATCTGAGTCCATTTTTAAAATACATTCCATTACTTACCCAAATTTATTTTAAAAATCCATAAATTTCAATATTTCACCTCTTTATTATGATTTAAAATACTGAAATACAAATCACATACTTTATTTCAAAGTTCTTCTTTTATTTCTTCCTAATCCATTTAAATCGCTAATTTTTAAAAAATATATCTTTCATTCCTTTAAGTAATATCACTTAAGTTTAAAAATTCATTTATTGCCATTTATTCAAAAATCTCCTTTACCACATTTGGACATTTATTTATTAGAATTTAAAAATCAACTTTCATCCTTTTCCAATTCATTAATCCAAATCTTCTATAATTATTTACTTAAGAATTCTCTCTTTTACTTCCCTTTAGAAATCCAATCTATATAATTTGATAACTCAGTATTCCCAAATATATTCAGTCAAATCATAGCATCCAATATTTTCAATTACCAATATAATTTATCACAGATTATCAAATAAACCATATCACATAATATTAAACAATCTAAATAATTTTAAGGAATTCAGTTGGATCTCTCCAACCTGTTTCCCTACACCCACAGATGCTAGCATAATATAAAATATCAATCCCACTTCGAGGTGGGATATCGCGGTATATGGAGTCATCCGCTATTATGCGGGGTGCATAGGGTTTCATCCGCTATATAATGCAGGAAATCAATCACTCCAATGCATATACACACACACACACACACTACTATATAATATTCCACATCCAATCAATTCAATCATTCAACCAATAATTTAAATTTTGAACTATTTAAATTAACTGATAAACCATATGTGTGAGATTAACTCACCTTTGATTTTGTCATGTATTCTGACCCAATCCAGCTTGTTTCTTCACAACTTTATACCTTGCATAAGCATTATATGGATTTGTTAATATTTGAAATAACTGGACCATTTATCTCATTTATAAATTACTTCATAATGATTTATTTTAACTGTTTCCCTTCTTACAATCCTTCCGTAAAAATAGTTAACATGTTAATAAAACAAATTAATCATCCAAAATACCTTGTTATAAAATAAGCTAGTAAATTTTAAAAATGTGTATATGTATATTTTATTTTATTTCCAAATTAAACTATATGGGTAAAAAAAGTCTAACTTTACATATACATATACATATACATATACATATACATATACATATACATATACATATACATATACATATACATATACATATACATATACATATACATATACATATACATATACATATACATATACATATACATATACATATACATATACAAAATAATCTTCTGTGTTCACTGTGTATATATATATATATTCATATATATACATATACGTTATTAAAATAACCATGTATACATATACCTGCTGTTTTACTATTAACTTATAATTTCTCTATCCTGTTAATATATGTATGTGAACATCAATTTACAACCGGAATTGCTTTACATATTATTTCCTCAAACTGTAAGTATAAGCTTTTAATAAATCAATTAAGTTAAAAAACGAATACCTCAGAGACAAAATCCAACCTCACGCGACCCTCCTCTACCACTCCTCGATCATCTCTAGCTTGCGCACGCCGCTGCCACTTCCTTCTGAGGTTGAACCGCCCTTCGATACCTCCTCGAGAACGACTTCTCCGGCTACACGTGCATGACACCCAAATCTCATAACACTCATCCCACGAATCGAGCATCGTCAACGATGTTTCACCCTCCTTCCTTCCACGGCCTCATGGCCAGTCGCACTCGCATACTCGATGAACAAGAGCGAATCTCATACGAACCCTCAATCTGATGATTTCCGATCCGACAATTAGGGATGCTCGACCCTAGGACTTGAATCAAAATCGATTCGATTTCTCACGAGTGCTAAAATTTTAAGACAGGTGAAAATCGATTTTAGGAGAAGCCATTATTATTTATATTTCGTTTTCTTCGGCCATTTAATTTAGAGGCTACTGAGTTGGTTTTTTTTGAATGGAAAGAAGGGTTTTCGATCGATTTTTAATTCTTTTGCTTCTGCCATATTTTTTTATCAAGGAGAAAGAAAACAACACATTTCTAAAGGAAGAATGAAAAAAGAACACGTGTTTTAAGGGATGAAACGTGTCTAATTTTCCATTGTATGTGAATATATATTTTTAATTTAAATTCAAATTTAAATCGTCATGATTTTCGCAACTCACAATCTTGACCTCCAATCGAGGCATGTCTCTAGGCTTTTATAATGTTAAACCCCTATTCCGAATGCAATGGAAAATGTTCCGAGTCCTAATTTGATCATATGAGAAAGATAGCTTTTTGGATCCAGTTATCATATTCAATTTTCGATATAGATTTTAGTTCGTTTGTCTACCGTACGGCCAAACGATCACTCCAAATAGTACGAAAATTGAAACCCTATAATAATACCATATTATGGATCCAATGGAATTGGTTTCGTCGAATTCCAAGACTATGCCTCGAAAGACTATTTTTAAATATCAATTTAAATGATATAATTTAAAAACTAAACAGAACACTTTCAAATTCAAATTTAAAACTTCTATTATCACTAGTATTATAATTATAAATTTTATAAACCTTCAAATTGTTTTTAACAAATTCGAAATCCCAAAATTCATATTTTACCCGATTTCCAATTGTTTAATTCAATAGTTTATTTGTCAACCAAACAGTGATATTTGAAATTCAAATTGGAAACTAACTTTTGAATATTCAAAATCAATTAAATATTCCGATTTCAAATATCCAAAAATTTCGGGTTGTCACGGTTTTGAAATTATGATGCAAACAAACTATATATATTCGTAGTTCTATATATGTGCAAGTTTTCAAAAAAACAAAAATCCTTTTTCACACAATAATTTCCGCACTTCTACATGAACCAATTTTGCATTCAATCGCTACCATCCAAAACCTGGCACACAATTTCTAATATTCAAAAATTTTGAAAATCCAATTTTCTTAGGCCCATACTCCTATGTTGAGAATAAAATTTGTTTGGAGGACTTTACATTTGCATAATTCTTTTGGATACATATTCCATTGTACTTTGGAACCTTCTCTTTTGCCCTCTAATTTTGTATAATTTTTTTTACCTACAACTCGCATATGTAGGTTTATTTTGGGATGTACAAACAGAATTATCCTAAACGCCAGTTTCATTTCACTATCAACAAGGTATGATAACAGAAACTCCAATTTAAATTAGCATTTTCCCTTGTTATTATCTATGTTTAGTATACTGTCACCGTTGTCGAACATTAAGATTGATATTCATTAACACATCGACCCTCCTTATGCTAAGCATATGGACTAGAAATTGGAAATTTTCATTTTTCATCAAGAATTGTTTTCCCTCTTTCAACCATCTCGCAAAATTGTTTGAAAGAACGACTTCCCAAAAACATTTAAACACAATTTTTTTTCAAAAGAATTTGAACTCAACTTCTCTAAAGCATTTTAAAAAAAAATTCAAAAGCTTTCTAACACATTTTTTCAAAATATTTGTTGCTCCATCCTAAAATTCAAGTAAGCCACATCTTAACGTAATCGGGACTAAGTTAGTGAGTTAATGCATATGATTGACCCAAGCATTGTGCAGTTAATCCTAGATTTGAAGAACCTTTCCTTTTACTCTAAAACAACAAACAACCTACAAGCATATTTGTAAATTTCAGCTTTTAAGCCATAGGGATAGTGACCTATAGTTTCGCAACAACCCTTCCCTATCCTCTAGTTGCTAAAATTTATTTTTCCTAAAATTATAAAGTTTTGGGACGTAAGTATTCTAGTTTCTAATTTAATTTCCTAACCTATTTCCTAAACTTACAATTTTAACTACATTTTATTGCTAGTTAAGTGTTCTTATGAGATTTATTTATTTACATGGTTTATTAATACACACGTGCGTGCCCACGCATACACACATATATAGAGCGATTTAAGCTCATTTGGAAAATAAATATAGTGATAAAATAGTTACATGTCATATATCATATTGTATGCTTTTTTAATAACTAAAAGGAGACAACGGGCGATTACAACACAATAAACTAAAAAATGATTGTTGGAAGCTGTCTTTCATCATCACTAGTGTTAACGATGTTGGGGCCCTATCACTTCTCAGTCAACTACGATGGATATTTCTAGTATGTCATTATACTATCATCCACATGCCCTAACTTACCTCCTTTGCTCCTAGTAAATAATGTCTATCCGTTGCTTCAATTATTACACCCAATTATGAGATAAATTGTGTAATCCCACACCGAAGTGGGTAAGATATATAAATTATGCACATTTAGAACAACTGATCAGAAAATTTGCTTGGTGTAATATCTTCTACCACCTATCTTGCATTCTTCAACCTTGAGTCAACCAACATCCTTTATGTATGTTTGTCATCTTATTACTCCCTTTTTCAATCATACTACTATCTTCTCTCAATCAATCTTGATGGTATCCTCAAACTTTGGTGTTTGCTTTCCTTATCTTTGATCTTTCATGCGAGCATGCTCCTAGGAATTAAAAAATTGTACTTTGATACCATTCCCCATTATTATTTAGGGTTCTTCTTATAGCTTCCACACATCCCTCACCTAGCTTCATACCAATATTCTTGATATTCAATGGAGATACCGTGTTGCTACCTTACGAGCATTTATAGTTATTCTATTCATAGCCTAAACCTTTACCACGTATTATCACGGCACTCATCGCTATCTACTCCATATCAAAATTTGGGTTTTACCACTCTTTATAAAACTAAAACTTCACAATCATGAAGTACCTAATCCAAAACCTTTAGTTTTGAAAATATAAACTTAGGAACATTTTATCAGATTCAAAAATTGCTTAGTTTCCAAAATGGAGCCATCTAAAATTTCTAATTTCAAAGACTTTCTACAAAAAATATTTATTTCTTTAAAAATAGGATTTTTAACTTAAACATCATAAAACAATTATCATAACAAACCATTTTTCCAAAAACATCCTTCACAACTTTAAAACTATAGTAGATAAATATAACTTCCATTCTATTAATTTTTTTTACTACTCTTATTATTTCCACTTTCAGCCTTAATGGGTTTCTAATAGCACATTAAGGGGACTTATAATAGATACAGGCAAATGCAACATCTATCAAGTGCTTATCCAAAGTATATGCGCAATTACTACATATTTCTACGAAGTTTATCCATTCTTCATATCCTATCCCTATTTTTTTATCCTATACTATTTCTAGCTAGATTACTAATCCTATTTTTATAATAATTCTTAACACTATCTCTATCAAATATCCTAATCTACTACTATTAAAATTTCTCCAACCTAAATTGCTCTCAAGTGGCTTCTTCTTACATAGCTCTTTTGTTGCTTTTCCCATTGACTAATCGTAGTGCATTCACCTACAACTTTAGTCATGGGGCTTTTCTTCATTAACATGAAGATCTATATATATATAAATATATATAAACTATTATTCTCTATATTTCCCAATACGGGAATGTTACTCCTATCACCATTATCGTACGTTCTTACCCTTCTATTCTCTTTTCCCCCCTTCAATCAAGTACCATTCCCATCTATCAACCCATTAGAAAGAACTTTAAAAAGTAACTTCCAAATTTATAGAAATAGGATGAATCATCGAGCGAAAGCTACACCCTATTTTCCATTTATTAAAATGAAAATTCCCTTTATCAAAAATATTTAAATCCAAATTTTTGACTTAACCAACTTTAAATTAAGAAACTCAAAATTTCCTTGCTTTTTCAAAACAACAACTTCCCAATAAATCTTCGAAATATCCATTCAAAACGCTCAATAATTTTAAAAAATCTTTTTGTCAAATTCATTAACATTGGGTCGAACATAGAAATGGGCTATAATTGCCTCTTTATTGGACTTTCCTACTTTTCCACTCATCCTTAAATCATCTTCATTGGAAATCCATCTCATCTTCTTGTGCTGATCAATATACACCTTCTTTCGGGAACTTGCTCCACTCCTATAATAACTTACTTTCGGATCTTGCAACATATAGTTTCTTATCTCCCATCTAACTGGATAAAATAGATATCTTCAATCGGCAATCCATCGAAATCCATGGTGATAAGGAAGCTTAGGACCAAAAATGGAGTCAAGTAACATCAAGCTTTAGCGATCATTCTATATGTCACACTCATGCCCTTCTTGGTCAACACCTTGTGGTACAGGTAACGCTCCAGGGAGTAATCGCGGTAGGAGTATAGATTCAACTATATTCATTATTCCAACTCATAGTTGTCTCGTCCGTCCTTTCGAAACATGGTCACAACTACCTCTATAGTCAGAAATCAAAGAGTTTGGTGTATATTGTGTGTGTCTATATATATATATATGTATGTATGTAAATTATAGGTAAAAATAAAAATACATTCTCTCTGCATATCCTAATTTCTGTGATTGACTAACCTAAGCTCTTATATCAAATGTAACAACTCACACCTTAATGGGTTGAATTTTGACTAAATCGAAACCTAAGTCCATTAGGGCATGGATTATTGGTTTTGGTAACCTGTAATAAACACAAGTATATCCGAGTGCGATCAATATAAACTCAAAACGAAATATCAAAACATAATAGAACATATATACCGACTAAGACTACTACCTTGGAATCGATATTATTTCTTTAATATGTAGTCCCCCTGTCAACGCCAAGCATGAAAGAGAAGACTCCACCACTTAGAGTACCTGTCTTGCACTAGTAGCCCATCCTTCTAAATCTATCATATGGGTTGTAATAAGGAGGGATTATAACAACGTTCTGATAACTAGAAAATTTCACACTAGTTTTTGCCAATTGATTTCCATTTAAGTTCTATGTCTATTATTTACGGCTAACTAGTTCAATCCTATATATGCGTACGATATGCCTAACTTTCCCCGAGGTAAAACTATATATATGCCTATATACATATATTTCTAAATGTATGCTACCCAAAACCCTTCCTTCCTAGTACTTCTTAAATAGAGAGGAGGCACACCCAACGACCATTTAATACCTCGACCCTAAAGCGAGCCCTTTGCAATGTAAATGCTAGTCAATCGGTCATAACTATAGAGACCGATGACCTCTATATATGGTTTTATAATTTGATTTCCATACCACTAGCGCATCAAAAGACTCATATAAGGGTTAGCTTGCCTACCTCTAAAAAAACAACTAACCAACTAACTTTAAGGTTTGTGCATATCCCATACTAATTCTACACTAGTAGGAAGCGAAATCCATCAATGCATAACCCGAGCCTTTGCTATCAACCACTCGAGACCACTGGTGGTCATAACCTATATGTCAGTCCTACTACCAAATACTGGTCCAACAAAAGTACTGACATAGCCAGCTGACCTTCCTCTATTGACATCCTGTTTAGACCAACCTATTGTAAGTCATGGAAAATCCCTTTAAGATACTTAATACCACTTATTATAAATGACGTAGATCCCGCTTCCTTAAACGTGTCGAGCCATCTAATACTTCAAATCCGAGGAAAATCCTTGGTATATCTACCCCTACCTATCCGCAATGCATAACCCGTTCTCATAGGTCTTAAGGTTGGAGATGTCCCACATCAGTATTAAGTATACACAACTGATGGTAGCCTCTAGGTAGAGGGCTAACTTTTGTTGTGTAACTCTATTGACCTCGCATCCCAACCTACTTAACCAAACCAGTCATCCTAAGCTTAAATGTTGGACTAGGCCCACTAATTCATGCTTGTTCTAATCATATTATAAAGGCATTATAATTTCCCATAATGAAATTTATACACCTTCATACTATTCAATTCCTATCTTATCCGATTATTTCCCAAAATTCCATAAATGTCAATTGTCCGTAATTAATGGTCATTATTATTCTAATTGGACAATCTCTAATAACACTTTTTATTAGTTCTAATTCAACCTATTATTCCTATTTCATTTCATCATTAACATCATATTTAATCCTTTAGTCTGTCTCGCTAACTGCATTTATATCCCCATTTAATTTTGGTAACTCCATATTAACTGCACATTTATTAATATTGGAGTTAGTATACCTTTTCCATCTATACCTCCTAATCCTATAATCTAATACACTATTAATAACTAATATAAATATCGTCATAAATTATGCTATATGTATTTATTTCGAATTGATATGCCCGGTTATATATATATATATATATATATATATATATAACTATTAATTTCTAAACTATAACATTCATTTTCACGTTTTAATTTTGTAAGAGTTATCCTTCCTAAAAGGATTACCGTTATAACTTCCCATAAATTACCCAAAAGTGAGATTTTTTACCCCATTTGAAATTATTAAGGATTATCTCTTTTCTTTTACTTAAATAAACGGTACGAACTATGGAGAAGAATATCCATGCTTTACACATCTCTATCTTTTTTGGTGTATTCCTTATTAATTCAAATGATGCACTTTTTACACATATTTTTGGAATCACATAATTTATGGAAATTACATGGAAATACATACAATTAAATTATACCCCACTTCTAATAAACTAAGACATAGAAATACACATTCCAAATCAAACTAGGAAAATATAAACTAATACCAAATTTTACAAACCAACTATAAATCTAGACTAAACAATACAACTTTATCAACATTCAACTTTAACAAATTTAGGGACCGATTTTCAAATTTTCAAATTAAGGTGTAAATAATATTCCTATTCCAATTACTTATTTTACAGAATATGTAGGAAATATTCCATACATTATTTTAAGCCTATAACTCATCAGACCTTATATAGGAATAATAACTAAATAAAATTTAACGAGATAAGTTTCAATATTATTAATAAATTATATAATTTTCCATTCACATTTCTAGCTTTCCAAATCTCCCAATTTGAATTCTCCTCCTTACTCAACTCCCATTCCATTCTAATCCAAAAGAATACGCATAACAAGGTATATAATTATTTTTAGAGTTACAGTTTTAAGAAGAGATTTGGGTTATGGGGAATATAAATTTAAAATAATAAAATTTACCTTTTCCCCCTGTATTAATGCGTTCCTTCTCTTCTTCTATTTTATTTTTTTCCCTTTTTGATTATATACATATAATATAATATTTTATAACTAATAGATATAATGTAGAAGCAAAATGGTAGAGCTTCGCCGCTTTAATCGAAAAATATGAGAAAAGAAGTGAAGGGTTAGGCCTGTACTTATATGTGCTTGAATCAATCGTAACTACTACCTTAAAATAATTAAATGTAACATCCCCTATTTGGGGGCCCGAAGCTAAGCACTTCAGATGATGTAGTCATCCATAGTATGAATTTTCGATGACCAAGCACGGTAATGTTAATGGTATCCATAATCAAAATCACTTGAACATGAAGTAAAATCATCACAGATTAAAACATTTTTCTGATTTCATTTCATAATAACATTTCATATCCAAGTTACATTGTCTCAAACGTTTCCCTATTTCAGATCAAATATAATTATTACAAAATATGCTAAGAGCGATATATGAAGATGCTCCTTGGTTGACTAGAGTACTAAATAGTCATAACTGACTTAATACAACATAGCGGAAATAAAAACAAAACAACTCCTAAATATACCTAACTTCAACTTCCTCCTCGTCTTCGGAAGCTTTATTCGTCCACCTACCAAAGCTTGAAAATCCTCATGCCTCAGCCAACTCAAATCAATTTTGAGCACCCGAGAGTTTAAGGGGAAATCATAAACTTCGAATCAGACATAAAGCCTGGTGTTAATAATACTATACATCTCGGTTATTTGATATTAAGTGAGACTGCGCCGCTTATTAGAACGGGTTTTCCCTCACTAATATGCTTTTAAAACATATCTTTTGCAAATCCTAATCCTGCATCCAAAATTGGTTAAAACAATCATATCAATATCACGAAAGCATATAAATCGGGTAACAAATGGACTATTGTCAAAATACTATAGTTTTGTTTGCTAACTATTAACCTTTGGCTGACTCGGGCCTACCGGATAGAATAAACAAATAATTTAACTTTCGTTAGATACTCCTTTTTTGGATGGTCGGTCCGTAACTTAATTCTACAAGGGTCAACTAATCCTAATGGTTTTGTGGACTCACTAATAACCTATCCTCTCTCTGTATACTCCATTCTGTGTGTAACATCATTTTAGTCTTACTTGTGACAAAGCCCTATAGACTAGAATTTTGGACTAAATTAGCATGGGGCTAATATCTAATGTATAGGGCGTGACCCTATACCAGTCCCATCTGTTATTCTAATATCCGTGTCATTTTACTTAGGGTCATCTATCCATGTATTTTCCTTGAAAACCTTTTCTTTCAAATTGATTTAAACCTTTAAATCATAATTTAAACATGGAAAATATTCTCTATGCTTTACTCAAATCACATTGCCATGTTATATATACTTTATACAAAACTTTGTTGATGAAAACATTTAAACCTTGAAAGTACCCTTTTCGAATTCATTGAAAGTACCCCTTTCCAGACGAAGTAAAACCTTAGGCCATAAAACCATTCTTAATAAACCTATCAAAAACCTTGAAATACCTTTCTTTAAAACCTTAGACATCCTTTTATCAAAACACTATAAACATATCTTTTGAAACCTTTGGAACTTCCACTTAAACCTTTCAAAAACATTAGGGAACCAATCCTTCAAAACCTTCTTTTAAAAAGCATTCAAATCCTTTTCTATAAACAAACCTTTCGAAAGCATTTGGGTTCAAGTTAAACATGTGGAATAACCTTTCAAAACCATTTAAAAACTTTCCTTTCAAAACCAGTTGGGTTTATTTTAATAGCATAAAGGGTCATAAAACAACTATGTCGAAAGCACTCTTTCGAAAGGCATTTTCTAAGTAAAGAAATGATGGTGTCGAAACCAACCCTTCGAAAAGCATTGGAGAAGTGGCTTGGGTTTTAAAACAAAAAAAGCCTTTCGAAGGCATTGCTTCAAAAGGTAAGATGCGGCAGCAAGGGATTTAGGCCCTTCGAAAGCATTTACTTAAAACAAAAGGAGCTACCACTTTCGAAACCATTCCTTTAAAAAAAATTGACTCAGTCGGAAGCTAACTAAGTCGAAAGCATAAGCAAAGTAGGCACGTTTTTCATTGAAAACAAAGTAAAGCTTCTACCCCTTAAAAACCCCAAGTTTCGACTATGTACCTTTCGCCTTTGTCCAATTCGCTACGTACCAAGTCTTTGATGCTATGCGCGATGGTTTCGACGGTGAAGGAGGCGGGAGTACTTGGTTGAAAGCTAGGCACCGAAAGTGGTGAAACATGTAAAAAGCATGTTTAAGCCGATTTTTACCTTTTAAAGTGATTCTTTTTACCTAATCTGCCTTGGTTTTCAAAATATGATTGGTTGCTAATTTCTTTTCTAAAAATACTGCGAAATTTAGAAGTAAACAAATTAAATTATTTACAAAGCACTCCTTCTCCTTTTATAAATATATAAAAATTTAAGTCTCATACCTTAAATAATTTTTTGTATCTATTAAAACATTTAGGAAAAACCTACAAAAGTACCCATAAATCACATTTAATATGTTTTCTAACATATTAATTTCAGATCCGAAACGTACATATACTAGCCGTAATTAATTTTAAACCCTAATAGCTTTTCTCTTTACTAGAAAGTTAATATTAAGTCCACATTAATTTAGAAAATTATGAAAATCGAAACCTATCTCTGAAATATCATTTCTGATGATATACTAAAATTGCAAGGCATTTGGAAGACATTTAAAAGGGTTTTCACATTAAAACATATCAGAAAATCTATATGAATTAGCATAAATCATCAACAAGCATATATATATATATATATATATATATATATATATATATATCCAAATTAACAATCAAAACATGGCAAAACGTTAGCTTGGATTTAATCTAAAACTAAAATCATTTAAAAAACATTAGATGCAGTTTTTATTCATCTTTAGCTTGAGATTAAGGAGCTGAGATTTGATCTTAGATATAGTTGATTAACTTCTTCCTCTTAAATTCTTCTCTTATTTTCCCATAATGGTCGCCTACCTTTAGCTTAAGTATTTGCTTTGTGAATGTGAATAATGAATGTGTATAGAGGGTTCAGGTTATAAGAATAATGCTTATTCCTATATTTCCCTTGTCTATTACCTTGACATTTAATTTCATTTTTCACCTTAGTTCATTTGTATAAATGGCACGGCTATCTTTCTATTAACATAAATCTTAACCCCTTAACCATTTTACATTATTTCATTTAATTTTACTAACTAAATGTCCTAAATAATGTTACTAAAAATCATGGTCGTTACAGACCCCTCTCCTTAAAGAATTTTGTGCTCGAAATTACGACAAGATACTCAACAAATCAATCAAAAAGGTAAAACATACCATCAAACAAATCAGGATAAGCCTCTCTAATCCTGCTCTCGGTCTCCCAAGTACGGTCTCTATCTTCATCGCTCCATTGAACCTTAACTAATTTGACCATCTTGTTCCTCAGCCTCTTCTTATCTCTCACGACTATACTTACTGGCTTTCTTAGTATAGTCAAATTTGACTCTACTACTATGTCCTCTAACACAGTCGATGCCATTGTAGTCTATGGATCTCAAATATACTTCCTTAGATGAGAAATATGAAATACATCATGGACTCCTATCAAACTGTTTGGTAACTCTACTCTATATGCGAGTTTTCAGATCCTTTCTTTATAGGAAATGGTCCTACAAATATGGGTACCAATTTCCTTAATATCCCGAATCTAATTACACATTTTATAGGTGATACCAAAATGAAAACATGATCTCCAACAGAGAACGCTAAGTCCTTTCATCTTCTATCTACATTACTCTTCTACCTAGACTGAGCTTTTTTCATCCTAGCTCGAATCAACTCAATTTTCCCTACAGCTTCTCTAACTAAATCTGGACCAAGAACCAATCTATCCTCGATCTCTAACCAACAAACTGATGATTTGCATAGCCTTCCATTCAAATCTTCAAACGGTGTCATCCCTATACTACCTTGATAACTGTTGTTATACGAAAACTCGAGTAGGTATAGATAGACTTCCCATGATCCTTCAAAATCTAACACACCAGTACGTAACAAGTCTTCCAAGACCTTGTTAACTCTTTCCATTGCCCATAAGTCTGTGGATGGTAAGCGGCACTCATCTTGAGCTTGGTTGATAAAATTTCCTATAGACTCTTCTAGATCTCGTTAGTGAATAAGGAATCTCTATCACTTACTATACTACTAAGAATTTCATGCAGTCTAACTATATTCTTCATGAATAACTTAGCTAAAACAGGTGCCGTCCGAGTCGACTTAAATGGAATGAAATGGCCACTCTTGGTCAACATGTCCACTATGACCCATATACTCTCATTTTCTCTATTTGATCTTAGCAACCCGTCTATAAAATCCATAGGTATAGAATCCTACTTCCAAAGTGGAATATCTAATGGTTGAAGTAACCTACTTGGCTTCTGATGTTCGGCCCTTACGTGTTGGCAGTTCACACACTGCTTCACCTATAAGCCTACATCCCTCTTCATACATTTCCAGAAGAAACTCCTCTTCATATCCAAATACATCTTAGCTTCTCTCGGATGAATGGTGAACTTCGAACGATGGCATTCCTCAAGAATTTCCTTCCTAATTCTCCCTACTTTCGAAACACACAACATTCCTTTCTTTCTCAACCAACCATTTTGGTCAAGACTGAAGTCCTTCAAGTCATCGCTCTCTGTTCTATCCCTTAACCTCTTGATCCACTCAGTTAATACTGGGTCCTCTCCTTGCTTAGAAGCAACTCTTTCAATTATCAATGGTCGAACTTCTGGACATGACAACAATACAATTTCTCTACTAGACCCAGCTTCAGATCTCCATGTACAATACATGTCGCCAACGCTTCCAAATATTTCCACTTGGTTATCATTGCCAACATGGCATTCTAATTTTTTTTGCTAAGTGCATCTACAACCTTGTTACCCTTTTTGTTGTGTACTCAATTCCAAAGTCATAAGAAGCTATAAATTCCAATCATCTTTGTTGTCTCATATTCAACTCCTTCTAGAGAATAAATACTTCAACGACTTATGATCTGTATATAACTCATATCTTTCTCCCGAAAGATAACGAGTCCACACCTTCAATACAAAAATCACCGCGGCTAATTCAAAATCTTGAGTTGGGTACCTAACCTCATGCAGTCTAAGATGTCGAGATGCATAGGGAATCGCTTTACTTCTCTTCATTAACACAACTCCTAACCCTGTTCCACATGCATTTGTATATACCACAAGATCCTTATTCCCTTCTAGAACAACCAATACTGAAGCGTTGGTCAATAAGTGTTTCAAGCTTTGAAATGCTTCCTCACACTTATCGATCCACACAAACTTCACATCTTTTCACGTTAGCTTAGTCATTGGTGCTACTATCCTTGAAAAATCCTTAATGAACCTTCGACGGTACCAACTAGTCCAGGAAAACTCTTTATCTGAGTCACTGTCTTGGAACTCTTCCAATTATTCACCGCTTCAATCTTAGTCGAATCTATAGACAAAACTTCACTGAGACTACATGACCAAGTAGCTTCACTTGCTTCTTTCAGAAATGACACTTTGAAAATTTCACTTATAGCTGATGCCCTTAATGTCTCAAGCACCACTTTAAGATGAACTTCATGCTCTCTTTCATCCTTAGAGTATATCAAAATATCATCCATAAATACCAACATGAACCTATCCAAATGCTTTTGAAAAATTCGATTTATCAAATCCACAAAGAATCCTTTTGCATTAGCTAGTCTGAAGGGCACTACTAACCATTCATATTATCCATATCTAGTTGTAAATGTCGTCAAATGAATAACATTCTCTGCTACTCAAAGCTGATGGAAACTTGTTGCTTAATCCAAGCGAGAAAATACCTTGTCTCCACTCAAATGATCGAACAAATTGTCAATTCTAGGTAAAGGATATAGATTTTTTATCGTCTTCTCATTCAACTTATGATAATCAATACATAACCTCAATGACCTATCCCGCTTCTTAGCAAATAATACGGCTACTCCCCAAGGCGAGGCCTAATAAAATTCTTTCCTTCTAAATCCACCAACTGCACCTTCAGCTCTTTTGTCTCGGTAGGTGTCATCCTGCTTGGTGGTCTATTTACCGGTTCTGCTCTGGGTATTAAATCTATCCGAAACTCAATGGCACGTTTTGGTGGCAATCCTACTATAGGTTCAAAAACATATGCGAATTCTCTAACAACGACAACTCAATTTAACTCGTCCTCTACCTCCACAACACCCAACAAGGCATTCACCTCACAATTAGGGTTTTCTACGGTATATACAATCCGATCACTACAGTCAAGGTGTCTAAGTGATAATTTCCTATCATGGAAAAATATCCCAGTATCGTACTTACTTAACAAATCCATACCTAAAATAATTCCGAAACTTACAAAGTCAAACACAAGCAAACTGCAAACAAATATACGACCTAACAAATTAAACTCTAGGTGGTCACACTTCATCCCAAGTGTCGCATACCCTCCTATTGGATTTGCAACCTTTAAGGAAGTAACTAAATATGAGGGTTATAAGTCAAGCTTATCTACCAAACAATAAGATACAAAAGAATGTAATGCACCAGCATCAAACAGAACGCTGACTGAGATACCGTGAATCAAAAGCATACATCCCAACACAACCTTTCCTTTTTCCTCTGCTATTGGCCTCGAGGTAGCTGGCTCCAATGCAAACACTTTTCCCTTCCCATCATTAGCAGGCTCCTTGCACTGGTTCTTGTAATGTCCAAATTGATCGTAGTTGAAGCACCTGATATTCTTCTTCCCAATCACCTTCTTTTAATCTCCAGAACGACATTCATTAGTAATTTGCCCTTTCTTATCACACATAAAGCAGACAACCTTCGACTTCCCCTTCTTTGCAGCTCAACCTTTTTGAGCTCCTTTCTTATGGAAAAACTTTTTTTCCTGATCCTCCCCCACCTAGACTTCCTTTCCCATATTTATCTCCTAAAAAGCAAGCATCTCCCCATTCCTCAAAGCCATTTCCACTACAACATCACAAGGATGCCTGATATGCGGTAATAATGCCCTAGCAAGCTCAGGCATTAACCCCCTGATGAACTTCTCGTTCCTCTTGGTCATAGTATCCATCATAGATAGCCATACCTTTCTAACTCCTCAAACGTGTAGCATATTCAAGCACAGTCATATCCCCCATCTCCAATTCAACAAACTTTTTGAGCAGAGTAGACTTTCTAATCTTAGACATAAATCTCTCCCCAAACCTTCTCTTTAACTCAGCCCATGTCATTATCTCCTCATTAACTCCAACTATAACACCGTTCCACCAGTACACTGCTGCTCCCTAAAGTTGTCTAGAAGCTAGCCTTCACTTCTACTCATCATTAAGCCCTAGATTAGCAAAAATCCTCTCGCAATGAAGTAACCAATTCTCCATTTCAATTGCATCTTCAGTTCCAATAAATGGCTTTCCTCCCAACCAAGCATTATCCCTACTTAGAATAGCATAGTTATTCACCATTGGAGCTTCCTGGGCTCCTCCTCCAGCTGCCCCAGCAGCAACACCCACTTGCATCATGTTGAAAAAGAACTAATACATTACTCCCATGTCAACTCGTAGGACGCCAGCATCCATTTTTCAGCATGTGCCTGACCTTGGTTCCTTCTCATATTTGGCCTGGCATTTCAATTTGTAGTGGTGCTTCCTCCTCCAAGATTAACTCTTCCACTCCTAGCATCCATATATGTATCCAAGCCTCGTAAGATATAGAACAATAAACTAAGAGAGATAGGAGAATAGTGATATAGCATATACTTATATATATTAAATACAAGTACATTACTATAGCGTTATCCTATACCCCGATCTTATCCCTAATTCATTAGGATTGTGTTTTCAAAAATCATTTTAGTTTAAAGTTTTTCGTAAAGCTATGCTCTGATACCAAGTTGTAGTATCCCCTGTCTATAAGCCCAAAGCTAAGCGCTATAGATGCTGTAGTTATCCATAGTATTAACTTCCGGTGACCAAATACGGTAATGTTAATGGTATCCATAACATCAGAAGCACTTGAATATGAAACAAAATCATCACATATTAAAACAATTTTCTGATTACATTTCAAAACAACATTTCATATCCAAGTTACATAGTCCCAAACGTTTCCCAAGTTCAGATCAAATACGATTATTACAAAATACGCTAAGAGCGACATATGAAAATGCTTCCTTGGTTGACCAGAGTACTAAATAGTAATAACTAACTTAATACGACACAGCGAAAACAAAACAACTCCTAAATGTAGCTAACTTTAGTCTCCTACTTGTCTTCGGAAGCTTTATTCGTCTACCTACTAAAACCTGAAAATTCTCAACCCTCAGCCTATTTAAATCAATTTTGACCACCCAAGAGTTTAAGGAGGAAAACATAAACTTCGAGTTAGACATAAAGACTGGTGTGAATAATACTATACATCTTGGTATTTGTTATTAAGTGAGACCATGCCTCTTAGTGGAACGGATTTTCCCCACTAATATCCTTTTAAAACATATCTTTTTCAAATCTTAATCCTACAATTAAAACTAGTTAAAACAATAATACCAATATCATGGAAGCATAAAAATCAGGTAACAAATGGACTATCTGTTCGAACACTATATTTTCGTTTGGCTAACAACTAACCTATGGCTAACTCGGGCCTACCAAATAGAATAAACAAATAATCTAACTTCCATTAAATACTCCTCTTCTAGATGGTTTGTCATTAACATAATTCTCTTAGGGTCAACTATTCCTAATGGTTTTGTAGGCTCACCAATAACCTATCCTCTCTTTGTATATTCCATTCTGTATGTAACATCATTTTAGTCTTACCTGTGACAAAGTCCTACACACTGGAATTTCAGACTAATTTAGCTAGGTGTTAATAGCTAATATATAGGGCGTGACTCTATGCCAGTCCCATTTGGTATTCTAATATCAGAATCATTTTGAAACTCCTTTTAATAAGGGAGGGCTTGGTCTTCTTAATCTCAAGCATTGGAATATATCTGCCTTTGCTAAGCATATTGATACACTGTTTAATTGCCCAGAAAGCTTATGGGCCAAGTGGTCTGAAATGAATGTGATTAAAAGTAGTAATTTGTGGAATATGAATAAGCCTCAAAAATTAAGTTGGACATGGCAGTGCCTATTCAAGCTAAAGGAGTATTTTCTCCCTCTTATACAAATGAATACTAACCCTATTTACAGTGCAAAATTTTGGGACGATCCTTGGCTTGAAAAAGGATATATTATTCGACGTAACCTCTCATACAATGAAATTATTCACACTGGTATTCACTTATCTGCGAAAGTCAGGGATCTTCTCTACACATTTCAGGGAGTTGCCAGATACTCTTCCAGTCAGCGTGTTCAAATTATTTGGGATAAGATAAGAAACTTTACCCCGATAAATACTACTTCTGCTAGAATTATATGGGGAGAGAAGAAAACTGCTTATAACATCGGTGATGCATATGAATTTATACTACAAAACAAAGCCATCCCAGCTTGGAAGTGGTGGAAATGCATTTGGTCCACTGACAGTTGTATGCGTGAAAATTTATTACCGTGGAAGGTGCAGAAGCGTGCTATTTTAACTAAGGCGAAATTAGCAATAATGGGAATGAACACGAATGTGTACTGCCCCTTCTGCAGTGTGTATCCTGAAACTGCTGAACACTTATTTTTTGAATGTGCATTAATTATGCATATGTGGACTGATACCATGGTGAACATAAACTATGCGGGTCCTTCTCATGACAATATTGTCGAGTGGGAGCGTATACAATCTATGACTAGGGGTAAGCAAAAACACAAGCGTATCTTTACTGTGGCTTTGAAGAGCTTCATATATGCAGTTTGAAAAGAACGTAATATAAGGATTTTTGATGCAACGAATGCTAAGTCTGATGCTTCTTTCAAACATTGGATAAAGCATGAAATCAAACGCTCCCTGGAAATGCTCTTCTATCATGATCCATAGCCATGTTCTTACAACTGCAGTTGTTGTTTTCCCCATGTGTCTTTGTTTTTTTTCTTTTTGCTGTGTCTTCTTTTATGTTTGTAACACTATGTTCCTATGTTTTCTTCGAGCTATGCTCTTGTTTTTGTAAGTGTTCATTCTCTTCTGTGTTGTAATAAAATGGTCAGGGACCACCCAACCCCGTCGGCCTTGCCAAAAAATAAAAAATAAAAAATACCAGAGTCATTTTACTTAGGGTCATCTACCCATAAATTTTCTTTGAAAATCATTTCTTTCTAAATTCTTTAAACCTTTAAATCATACTTTAAACAGGGAAAATATTATCTATGTTTTACTCAAATCACCTTGCCATGCTATATATACTTTACACAAAACTTTGTTAATGAAAACATTAAAACCTTTGAAAGTATCCCTTTCTAATCCATTGAAAGTAACCTTTTCGAAACCAAGTAAAACCTTAGGCGGAAAAACCATTCTTAATCAACCTTTTGAAAACCTTAAAAAACCTTTCTTTTGAAAGCTTTAAAACCTTAGCCATCCTTTTATCAAAACATTATAAACATACCTTTTGAAACCTTTGGAAACCTTCCACTTAAATCTTTTGAAAACATTGGAGAACCATCCCCATCGAAACCTTCTTTTAAAACCTTTCGAAAGCATTCAATCCTTTTCTATAAATAAACCTTTCGAAAGCATTTGGGTTCAAGTTAAACATGTGGAACAACCTTTCAAAACCATTTGGGTTTTACTTTCAATAGCACAAAGGTCATAAACAACTGAGTCGAAAGCACTCTTTCGAAAGCTATTTCCTAAATAAGAAGTGATGGTGTCAAAACTAAACCTTCGAAAGCATTGCAGAAGCGGATTGGTTTTTAAAACAAAGAAAGCCTTTCGAAGGCATTGCTTCAAAAGGTAAGATGCGGCAACAAGGGGTTTTGGCCCCTTCGAAAGCATTTACTTAAAAAAGGCACAACCTCTTCCGAAACCATTCCTTTTAAAATAATTTGACCCAGTCGGAAATTAACCAAGTCGAAAGCAAAAGCAAAGCAGGAGCATTTTTCATTAAAAACTAAGTAAAGCTTCGACCCCTTCGCTACCCCATGTTTTCGACTGTATACTTTTCTCCTATGTCCAATTCACTAGGCACCAAGTCTTTGATGCCATATGCATTGGTTTCGATGGTGATGGAGGCGGGAGTATGTGGTCGAAAGCAAATGCCGAAAGTGGTGAAACATATAAAAAGGATGTTCAAATTGATTTTTAACCTTTTAAAGCAATTCTTTTCAACTCACCTGCCTTGTTTTTCAAAACATGATTGGTTGCTAATTTCTTTTCTAAAAGTACTGTCGAAATTTTAGAAATAAACAAATAAGTTATTTATAAAATACCCCTTCCTCTTTTATAAATATATAAAACATTTAAGTCCCATACCTTAAATAATTTTATATATCTATTAAACACTTAGGAAAAATCTATAAAAATTCTCATAAATCACATTTAATATGTTTTCTATCTTTTATTAATTTCAGACCCCAAACATACATATATGAGCCATAATTAATTTTGAACCCATATAACTATTTTCTTTACTAGAAAGTTAATATTAAATCCACATTAATTCAGAAAATTATTAAAATTGAAACCCGTCTCTAGAATACCATTTCAGATCATATACTAAAATCATAAGGCATTTAGATGTCATTTAATAGAGTTTTCATATTAAAACATATTATAAAATCTAAATGAATTAGCATAAATCATCAACAAACATATATATATATATATGTCCAATTTAACAATCAAAACATGAAAAAACATTTACAAAATAGCTCGAACTTAGTCTAAAACCCAAATCATTTAAAAACATGAGATTTAGTTATTATTCACCTTTAGGTTGAGATTAAAGAATTGAAATTTGATCTTTGATATAGTTGATTAACTTCTTCTTCTTGAAATCTTCTCTTGTTTTCCTTTAATGGTGGCCGACCTTTAGCTTTAGTTTCTGGGGTTTAGGGTATAAGAAAAATACTTATTCCTTTGTTGCCCTTATCTATTACCCTAACATTTTATTTCATTTTTCCCTTTAGTTCATTTGTATAAATGGCACGGCTACCTTTATATTAACACAAATCTCAATCCCTTAACCATTTTAAATTATTTTATTTAATTTTACTAATTAAACGTCCTAACTAATGTTACTAAAATTTGGGTCATTACATTAAATCCGGGCCATTTGGCCAAGGTTCAAACCTTAGCTCCCACAGTAGGACCGATTGACCGCTCCATTATACCGCGTCGATGTCTAACGGTCGATTGGCCCATGTAAGGGTTCGATCGATGGGGTCTTGCATTTAATAATATTTATTTCCTTTTTTGTTTTTAAATTATTTTTGTTACGAAAACTTCAAATGGCGACAACTTCTTTATTTTAGCTCCGATCGCAAAACTCCAAATATTGAAGTTGCTCAGAAAATCACCCCGAACAAATAGAGCAAGTTTCATAAAGAAATTCTAAAATTTGCTCAAATTCCATTTTTAGAGCCTTATTAATTATTTATTAACTATCATTAATTTTATGGGGTGTTACATTCTCTCCCTTAGAAGAATTTTATCCTTGAAATTTCCCAAGAGTTGAATCATGTAACATAACACGCAACCAATTTAAGCTATCTAACTAATTGGTGTACAACTAATTTTACAACCAAACATGTACTATTGCTTGGTGTATCACAATATATTAGACATGCATGAAGAATGATTCTAAGTCGGCACCTCCTATATGTATGCAAGTTTTCAAAATAAAAATAATCCTTGCAAAACACAATGTAACTTTCTCCTATTTATAAGCTATAAGAGAATGAATCATACAAAAGCATAAAGAATGAACATTGAGCTTGTTGTCGTTGTTCTTTAAATCCTTAAAAATAATTCAATACAAATTAAAAGTGTTTTTAATCAATTTCTACCCAAAGTATTAGTACGATCCTTTTGAGCATAAGGAATAAAAACAAAAAACAATATCTTACAACTAACTTTGTGCAACTTCATAGTAAAATAGTGTGCATTTAACTGTATTTGTGACTGTCATGCGTAGATGTATAGTTTACTGGACCAAAAGTGTATATTATTATTATACTATGCACACACGCATACACATATATATGAGAGTGTGAGTGCACAGACACATAATTGGACATAAGACTTCGCCACTATTAAAATTATCACAAACATATATTTTCCTCATCACCACAAAATTTTCCAAAAGCATCTCATCAAAACCTACTAACACATTGCCTACTCATAAGAGTTCGCAAGGACCATAAGAAAATGTAAATAACACGCATGTTAGGCTATAATAATATATGTATATGTGTGTGTATGTATGTAGTCATATTTGATGATGCAAATGTGGTGATCAATTGATAACATGGTTGAATGAATATTTCATCAATAGTCATCAGGTGTAGTGAAGAAATTTAGGAGTTAAATAAAAAATCAATCATCACTAATATTATTATTTGTACGGATAATTTATATGGGATAAGTACTTATGCTTAAAGCCAAATAAGCTTTCTAAAGATGTTGTATGGGGCGGTTGTATATTCGCTATCTACCATCTACCCTTTCTGATGTGAGGAGCTGGGTGATATTTGTTGTATAAAGTTGGAATTTATAATCATTCTATGGTTATTGCTTTGGATAATAACCATGTTGATTTATCTATGTATGTGGATACTTCGTTTTAAGTCAATGATTTGATACATTTCATAAATTAGATGTAATATTTATAAATGGGATGTATTGTAAAAAGAAAATTTTGCTCTATTATGAAATGTAAGACAATTGATCTTATTAAAATGTTTTAGATTGAGTTCACATCATGCGGTTGTAGTGATTTAAGGTAAGTTTGGATATTTGAATAAAAGACGTCATAATTTTGCATATATTGGATTAGCTGGATCGACAGCGAGGTAAAAGGGGAAATTTTAAAAATAATCTTTTACTAATTTTGCATTAAATTTTATTATAACAACCTAGAATTTTGTCATTTGATTTTGAATATTTAATTAATTTTAAATGTTGAAATAATTGAGTTTCAAAACTTGAATTCAAATATAGAGATTATTTAAATATTTGAATTATGAACTTAATATTTATTAAATGGATTAAATAGCCTTATTTAACTTCTTTTGGTTAATAAATAATAAGGGTGGATTCGTTTTTTAAATTTATTTACAGTAATAAATAGTTCGATTAAATAATAAGAAGATTTAGTTTTACTATAATGACTTGATTTCTATTAACGTATTTTTAATTTAATTTATTTGATTGTTTCATAATTTTTAATTTGGAATATATTTAAATTTTCGTTTGATGATTTTTCAGCAAACAACTATATTTTTGTGATTTTACAGAATCGAATAACCAATGTATATTATTATTGTTTTGAGGTAGCATCGCAGTTTTGATCATGACCATATTTTTATTTTGTCGCTCGAGGTTCATACGTGAGCGAAATTCTGTGCGGCGAGATGCCGAAAATTGGTGAATAAACATATCCTAACAGTTAAGAAAATTCAGCATCCATTTTCGTTTTTCTCCTCTACTATTCCATTTCTTATCAAATATAATCATAAATCGGTCTCCTTATAAATTCGAAAACAATTCATATAAAAATCTAAAAATTCAAAAGCTTAGGTCCTGTTTGTTTTCATTTTTAGTTTTTGGTTTTTAGTTTTCAAATCCCATTTTCAGTTTTTCATTTTCAGTGTTTTTAATATTTTGAAAAATGTATTTGGTTCTACAATTTTAAAAAATAGTTTTAAATTAAAAATCAAAAATGCTATTCCAAAACAAAAATGCCAATTTCAGATTTGGTTAAAATTTAACCATTAAATATAAAAGTGAGAGTAGATAATGAATGAGACTGATAAAAAAATGTCATGGTATGGAAAATCATAAATTGACAAGGATGACAAAATAATAATGACTACTAGTATGTAAACCATATCAAATTGAGACTAACTCATGTCATGCTACAAATTAATTATAGTGGAAATTAGATCAAAGGGCTTCTATTTGCGGGGTAATAAGTTTTAAGGACAACACTTTTGAATAATTAGTTTTAAGGACAATTTACAACATAATGATAAATTCATATATCTTTTTAAGTTATATAGGAAAATGATAACTTCTTTTATCATTGTTTCTGTATAACTGAAAATGATAAATTCTTTTATCTTTTTTCTGTAAATTGTCCTTAAAACTAATTTTTCTGAAATAGTGTCCTTAAAACTTATTACCCTATGCAAATAAGCCCTTTAAGTAAAAATCCCCTTAATTATATCTCAACCCAAAATCATTACAAATTTGATAAGGTTTATCAATTGTATCTTTACATAAAGAGGAAAAAATGTTTTGATGTATCTTATAGGCAAGTAGTTTTTGCTTTGTTCAAGTGTCTCTTCTTCCTCATGCTAGGCCTTCTCTTTTCTGACAAATACAAATATACAAGTACATCAATACATATATACTTGGGAAGTGATAAACATGCAAACATGATAAAATTTCCAATATTGATCCACAAGTTAGTAGTAAATAATATAACCATTACACAAATCTAATCAAATATCATTATTGGAATCAAGAATTACCTAAGCGTACATAAAAGCAAGAGAAACTTAACCAATTAAGAAAGAGTAAGTGGTTGTGTAGCCTCATTCACTCATAACCTGCTTCGTTAAAATTATTATCATTAGCAAAGCAAGTTCCTATTAAGAAAAGATAAATAAAGACAAATTTCATACTTAACTATTTAGGTGTATGGATGAGTTGCTATGTAATAATTCCACATTTGTATAGCTAGCTGATGAATAAAAACAAGTTTTCAATTGTATAGCTAGCTGATGAATAAAGACAAGTTTCCAAAGCAAGTTTCCAATAATTCAGTATACTCGACTTGGTTATTAAGGGTTGACATTATAATTCATATGGTGCAAAATTTAGAAGCTAGCCGATGCTTGGAAAATTCTTATTACTGGCCAATTTGGATTTGCACATGCATTAAGACAAACATAAAATCATGTTTAGATTACTATTCCATAGTTATATAAACATACCTTCCAACGAGATATGACTCTGTTGGTATTAAAACTCGAGCATTGGCACAATCAAATATCCATTGAGACACATCATATTCTCGATGGATATATGTGACCCTGGGTTGGCCTGTAGACAACCTGTACATGTATATAACACACTTTTAGATGATAAACAATATAGAGATATTATTTATATACAAAAAAGAAATTGTTTTTAACTTTTCATACACAATGTTAACCATGCTTGAAAATGAAGTTAAGTAATATTAATACAGTAGGCAGCAAAAATAAATCCCAGTGCATTTTTATTGTATTCCGAGAATTTTTACTATCTGAATAACTCATGACAGTGATGCTTAACGTTTTGTACAACTTTTATGTGCTTCAACTGAATAATTTGTAATTTAAATGTTTATACTACATATTTCTAAATGCAGGATGTATAAAAACTGTTAATATTACCACAGTTTCAGGCGACTTGTTTTGGTTAGCAACAAATAACTGTACAAGCAAAAATTGAAATGTATTATAGTCAGCCCCTAAATATAAAATGTTAATGACTGATGCTGAAATAATCTAGCAACTTGAATACAAGAAATGCCTCTATATGAATATTTTTACTGGATACCTGCAAATAAAAATAACATAATAAGTCAAAGATCAATAGTACAGTTGAACCACAGAATCAAAAGTCTTGCTTTCAAAACTTCTTGCCACCAAATACCAATTTCCAAAAGGAATTTTTTTTTAACAAAATCGCAAATACTTGATTACCTGTTATGTTATGAACTGCACCCAAAGCAGAAACCGAATGGCATGAATGATACAATTACCAAAAACATAACCCAACAAAATAAAAGTCCAAAAAAAGGACATTTGAACATAATAAAAGTTCTATTGTATTGTTGACTACCGCTACCCGGTACTTGATTTTGCGGTAAAACTGCCAAAAATTACTACCCTATATACTATTAGCTGCTAAAGATAATATGCGATAAGCAAAACCCTAATTAACAGAAATAAATCAAACGGATCGTATTCGCGCTCAACATACTTTATTAGTTCGAAGAACAAAATAGCCAAGAAACAAAAGCAGAATTACCCGATTTTTGATGATTTGGGACAAAATTTGATGAAATGACGATTTCGCTCGGATGCTAATTTCTGAATATCGCGGCCGGTGAAAAAAAAAGTAGGGTAATGCATGCGTTTGTTTTGTATTTGGGTTTTGAGTTTCTCTGGGTTTCCACGTTGGGCTAAAAACTGAGAAAAAAAAATAGTTTTCAATTTTATGTGTTAGAACCATTTTGAAAAATTGTTATTTTCAGAAATGACTTTTAAAAAATGATAAAGCAAACGAGTTTTCATCATTTTTCAAAATTGAAAATCAAAAATACCCTGAAAATGGATAACCAAACAGACCTAAGCTTATATCTTTGAGCTAGTTTGGCCTAGATCTACTTATCCATACCCAATCTGGAAGGTTCGGTTGTGATTTGAAGTTCGACAATGAGGTGTAAACTAGGGTGTGGATTATTTGGAAAACTAGGCGAAGGGAGGCTAATTTAAGGCTAGATTTGAGTTCAAGAAATAGCAACTTGGCAGCCAATATGAAGGTGCATGGTGGTCTTGGGGGAGGCGCGACCAACTGCTTGGTCGTGTGTAGGGCGGGATGTCGTATTTTGTAGGGTGAGCATCAACGTGGCGTGGAGGTGATTGGGAGGTGGTTCTCGTGCAGGAGAAGAGTTCGACTAAGTCGATGGGCTGTTTTGTGGTCGGGGAAAGGAGGAAAGGAACGAGGAAGGGCATGGCTTTGGGTAGGTGGGTAGCAGGTTTGAGCAGCATTTATAAATAAGGAAGAAGAATTAAGTTTGGGACAATAAAGGTTTAATTGTAACTAGTGTTTGTAATTATGGATTTAATTTTATTTTAAAAATTGATAACTTATATGTTGAATAACTTGCTCGTACGAGGACCAAATCAAACGCGATCACTTGCATAACACTCATGGAATTATTATCTCTGCATTAAAGCTAGTTTGGTTGGATTCAGAGCAAGTGAAAATTTGGTATAAAATTGGACGTCATTCGATTTTAGTTCAAGCCAAAACGATTTGGTGCTAATTGGAATTCCGATGAGTTAAACTCGCCTTTTTGGTTAATCGGTATGTCATAAGGTAGATAATATTTACTGTTGTGTTTGGATGGAATTTTTGGTTGATTTGGTCAAATATTCGCTTTAGAAAAACAATTGATTTTTAAAAAGAAAATACATGAATTTAGTAGAGAAATCCAGATTTCTCGATATTGTAATTCTTAATTCCTATCGATTTCATTTTAATAATTTACCAGTTATTTAGATTTTTAAATGCTAAAATTGGATTGTTTGGCCATGCTTGTTATGACATCGGCATATGTCTAAAATTGGATATTTTTGGAGAAAAGAATAGTAATAACACCGATTAAGTGCTATAGTAACTATTGATCTCGATATAGCATTTTGAGATTACTATAAATTTATGTCTGATTTTGGAAATTATTCTCGATTTTGAAAAAATGATTTAAACCTAACCTATTGTATTTTCGGCGATATTTTATTTAAAATTAGTTTTGGGGTTATTGTATTTTATTTTAACTTCTTTTTTATTCTATCTAATATATATTTAAGCAAATGTTTTTAATAATTATTCTGGAAGTATTTGTCTTTATAGAAAATCATTAGTATAAAAATAAATGTTTATTTTCAAAATGGAAATAAAATGGTTACCTTAAAGGAATGCATATTAAAAGAAGATAGAAATATTCGAAATAAATATTTGTGAATCATTTGTATAGAATATTTTATATAGGGATAGACTTATAAATTTTATTTTAAAAGTGGAAGATAGCTTTATAAATAGCCTTTTATAAAATATAAGAACGGTTTTATAAATAATGTTCTATAAAAAGGAAGTCAGTATCATTTTGGTAAATTGGAATAATTAATTCTAGTTATAAATTTATTGAATATAAGGAATGATCTTGTTATGGGAAAAGATGTGTTTAAAATTATATTTTGGATATAGTTTTATAATTGAGTTCGGATTTACATTGGATTTTGTACTTATATTTTGAAAATTTGAAAAGAGTTTATTAATTAAATTTAGGGGTTTAAAAAGGCAAGTTTAAATTTTGATTAAATATTGTATAAAAGGGTATTTATAATTTATGGATAATAATTTATAAAAGCAGTTCGTAAATATAGGTAGCCTTATGAATATATTTGGGGATTTATAAATAAAGGTTATAATTTTATTTTGAGATTTATAGAAACTTTATAGATAGAGATGAGTTTATGAAATGAATTCTTATAAATGAGTTTAGAGCTTATACTTATGAAAATGATTTTATAAAGGAGTTTATTTGTAAAAGAGATCTGATTTTCCAAAATGACCTTCTTAATTATGGTGGCATGGAACATTCTTTTTCCATGCTTAACACCGAAGGAATGTTGTTTTTGGGTTATTGCAATCTCTATATTTTAAATATCCTTGGTTTTGACCCAACTGAGTGTGGGTTTTTGGAGTGAAATCTTTCATAGGTGTTTTGGGAATGTACATATACCGATGATACGAGTGTATGAATATTATCAAGGTATTTAGAGAGTAGAGAGGATTTGTGAAATATGTTTTGTAAAAGTATTTTAATATGAGAATTTTTATAAAAATAACGAAAAGATTAATTAAAGAGGCTTAGTGGTTGCTTCGAGCTTAACCGATGTTATTTTCCTTAGGGAATTAAATCTTTGGTTGATTTATTTGTTTATTTAATAGTAAAATAATTGACTATCAACTGTTGGCCAATTTCTAAAATTATTATTGTCGAATATATTGTCCAAAAAAACTTCGAACTGGCATAAGCGTTCGAACTGGATATATATGAAATATGATGAAAATAGAATCCTTTTGAAGTGCAAGGGCTACTTGATACTAGTCTTGAGTGTGATTCCAAAATGGATGTAGTAGAAGTAATTCCTTCGATTTGTTCATATCCTGAACTATGGTTGAATGCTGGCACTATATTTCTACTAGAAGAGTAGTGTTAGCATTCCTAGGGGATTCGCTATATTGAAAGGTAAAACTTTGCCTCTAGCCTGTCAATTGGGAATGACTAAAATATGGGATATGCTTCAGGGCTATGTGTGTCGCATGCATTAGTATTTTCATCAACCTTTCTAGATACACACACACACACAAATTTATGGATTTGTTTGTGAATGAGAGATCTTAGAAAAGGTTACAAAAGCAATTGGGGTGATGAAATTGGAACTATCCAATAAGGGTAGGGCCGGTCCTGATTCGTAGGCGTCGATAGGTTCGACCTCGATAGTTTTTCTAGGGATGTACTATGGCAGGCGGTGCCCCATTAGCCTTGTTATTGATGGAATCCGTTCTTCAATAAGTGCCTCCGAACTTAGTTGTATACCTATTACGTAACAACCTTGTATTTTGTGATTATTTTGATTGTATATTTTATTTTATTTAAATTGAATTTCCTGATTTAAAAAACTCTATTTTATTTATTAAAATGAATATTTTTTGTTATTTTAAATATAAATTTTGATTTTTATGTGGATTATAATTCCAAACATGAATGAATAGAATAGTTTCCAGAAAAGTGGATTTTGGTCAATATGGTCAAGCTTTGACTTTTAAATTTAAAATTTAAACATTTGAATTATTGAATTTTATCTTTTATGATGAAATAAATTAAATTTTAAGTGTACTTCTTTTCGTTTCGTTGAAATCTGATTAATATCGTGAAAGTTATGTTGTTTACAATATTGTGTGTAAATTGATTTATTTAACAATATTGTTTATTTTAATTTATATAAATAATATTTTTGTCTATCATATCTTGTTATAATTTTTCATATATGTGTAACATGACATGTTAAGTATGTATTTTATTTTTAAAACATTTTAAAAGCATAGTCATAATTTTCCAAAGTTAATTGTATTTTGTTTGTAATTTCGAAGTCTAGTTTCAATTTATTAAACTATTTCTTTATTTCTTTTTCTATTTTCTTAAATTATTTATCGATTTTCATTTTATTTTACTTTTTTTTTGTTTTCTAATTCATTTACTAAATTCCATTTGTTTTA
Organism: Allium cepa; assembly: GCA_030765085.1. Lineage (NCBI taxonomy): Eukaryota > Viridiplantae > Streptophyta > Magnoliopsida > Asparagales > Amaryllidaceae > Allium > Allium cepa. The sequence goes on along the minus strand of CM060945.1, from coordinate 941,707,025 downwards.
TTTGATTTAAAGAAAATGGAAATCCTAAGAGACAAAAACTCTTCATTTGCTTATGACTTTTCAAATACTTTGCCTTTTTATTTTTTTGGCCGTTCACCACATCTTTTGGCTGTGACTTTCTTTTTGGCATTTCACATAAAAACGCTTCTCATTTCATCAAAAAAAATTCGGTCATTTCAGATCTGAAGGAAAAGGTAATGGCTTCTTAAAAATCTTCTACGTTTTCTTATCATTTTATTGAATTTTCCATTGAAATTTTGCCTTGCCTCTTCATGTCTTGCTCGGCCATAGCTCCTCCACCACCTCCACTGACTAGCACCACCACATCCACGGCCACATCATGCGCCTCTCCAGTTGTCTTGACTAGGTTGTGACCTACCTATGTTAATTGTACCATAAAAACTCCACAAACACACCAATATTGCCATAGCCGAGCCCTTCATGCCACACCCCTTCATTTTCCAACTTGGCCACCTCTATAGACGCCGCCGCCTGCTCCTTCACCACCTCTGGCCGCAGCTTCAGACATCATCTGACCACCACCTTGCATGGCTGAGCCCAAACCATGACAGGCTGAACCAAAGTTTGCACCAAAAACCACTTCTTTTGCCTACCTCTTGATCTTCCTTCATGTTGTAACTCATGCCTCTTCAACTCCTTGTAGCCGTGCACATGCATGTCATATCCTAGCCCAAAATTCCACTATGGCCGAGCACACAGAACCCCTAGGCTAGGCATATAATGGTTGAGGCAATTTTCAATTATTTTGTTGCTTTTATTTTAATTGTTTCGATATGTGCTCTATGTTGAAATTAAATTAATGTCTTATTCTATTGGTTGTGTAGAAGATCACTAGCTTGGTTCCCTTCCCACTCAAGTCAAAAATCATGTTATCGTGCTTTTTGGAATTCTTTTGTATGCTTTGTCTTGCTATCTCCAACTTGAAACAAGTGAGTAATCACACTTGACATATTTACTTATATAAACCGTGAAGTGACACCAAGTGAATATGTAAATTGCTATATCATGTTATACCTGCCTGTGATATGATTATATGATGATCACCCTGTTAATAAAACCATCATATCATCTGTTACTACCATATGTTACTGTCATTTATATCTGATTATCACACTGCAAGTTCCCTATAGAATAGAATCACTATGGGTTGAAATAATACATACCCGAACGGAATTTAGAATAGGGAAAAATCGTTATGGGCTGAAATGATAGGCCTGAGTGATTTTTATTTATTTTAGTTGACTTGGGGTTGCGGGTTTGAAATGATAGAACCCGGGTTTTCTTTGTAAATTACGGATTGAAATGATATATTATCCGTATCTCTTGGCTTAGGTTAGAAAATTATATACACACCCGTGGTTAATATTTATCTTTCTAAATATTCTAAAGCATTTAAAAAATGTAAATATTATGATATTTCGATTTAAATATAATTAAAAAAAGGTACTAGTGATTTTCTACAAGTTAAACAAATGAAATAAATAAATGGTAAAGTAAAATTTAAAATATAAGTTAATTTTGGATTTTCTGGTTTTGTTTATAAATGGAGTTCAAATTAAGTAAATAAAATATGATAATTGATTTAAATTTGAATTTAAAATAATTTTTATAAAGTGGTATTGATTTTTCTATGAATTTAAAATGGTCAAATAAATGAATACTTAAAAGTGTAATTTGAAATATAATATAAATTTGGAAATGTGAAATTTGGTTTAAAAATGAAATTTAAGTTATATAAATAAAATGGAAATTTAGTTTAAATTATGAAATTTACCATTAAAAGTGTAAAGTAAATGCAAGAATAGAGAATTGTACACTTGAATTTATTAAGTGAATTATATGAAAATTTGATTTTATTTATAGGAAATTTACTTTATAAAAAGCATAAGTTAACGGTATTTTAATGAACATTTTTGAGTGTTAAAATATGATTTTTTTTTTAAATAATGTTTAAAGGGTGCGGTAGGCTGAAATGAATTGTTTTCAAATGAACTAAACTATTACAACAGTTTTATCTAAATGTTGTCCTTTCTGAATAAACTTTTTTCAAATGAACTAAACAATTACAACAGTTTTTTTTAAAAGCTGTCTTTGCTGAATTTAACTGTTTTCAATTATAACTTACAATAGTTTTTCTAAATGCTGTGAAAGACTGAAATTTTCAATGTTTATGGTTTTTTACTAAATAAATGAGCTCAGAATTGTCTAAATTTTTAGGAATTGAATACTAGTTTGTAAATATAATAACTTCACTTTTAAATGGTTTAAATGAATTTTTTTGATTTAAGTATAAACTATTTGAAAGGTGATTTGAAATGTTAATAAATGAATGATATCTCTGAATTAAAAAGAGTATATAAATTTGAATAGTTGGATTTGAATTCAAATAATGACTTGAAAATGAAGTTTTGAAAAGATGTGATATTTTGATATATTGAATTGGTTTGGAAATGATCTGGCCTTTATTTTGATAAAGATTTTGAATTTGAAAACGATACTTTATTTTGAAGTATAAACTATGGTTTTTAAATTATAACCACGGGTTATGATAACGATTGGTTGTTAAAGAGACAGGGATCAGATATGGACATACTCTCTGTCGATACCGAAAACCACTTTAACAACTGTGTACATGGTGGAGATTCTAGAATGAAGTAGGATGGCGGCGACGATCCTCTTGAGGTATGAACGTGGACCCAACTCCCGTGAGTTGGCTTAAGGTGGCTAAAACAGGAGAGATCGACGGGCCAAGTGAGGTAGCTCCTCCGATCGGACACATTCCTTCGATACTATACTCATACTTGTGATTGATTTGATGTACATCCTTCGATTTTGATTGGGAGTATGCTCCGAGGTAGGCGGTAGTGGCTGCTACGCATTACCACCAGCCCGGAAGTGTAATTGGTATATATACCCTTGCATTGCCTAGCTGTGCCGTGTCACCTACAATATCGAGCCTTACAACGAGTTTGTTTTTCTCCCGTAGCCCATGGAGTATTTAGGATAGTCTTCCTATCTGGAGATATGCTAATACTGGATGGACTACTGGGACTATTACGTGTTGGGGGCTATATGGGTAACCCTTTCAACGCTATTTTAAAGTAAGTTTATTTTACTGTAGACATTTTTATAATAACGCAATATTACTACATAGTAAATAGTTTAATGGATCCTTAGAGGATGGGCGGTCCCAAGCATCCTTTAAGTTACTTGTACTTTATTATAGTTCATTTGAGTTGGTTTGCATTATAAAAGTACATATGTCCTGACTCGAGTGTTTTGTGTTTGCTTTACGCTCGGGTCAGTCTGAGTATTCACAGCTTAGCTTTGGATTTCTCTTTCTGGAGCTAGGAATCGCTGAAGATTTTGTCTATCTAGCTGTCTATTTATTTCAGTTCAGTTGTTCTATTTCAGCTTGTACTAGTGTACTTCTATGTATTTGGAATTTCTATTGTATCTGTTTTCAGACTGATATTATGTATTTTGTTTTGAGAGTTTGTTAAAGTAGCTTCATGAACTACTATGGTATTTTATTTCCATTGCGAGTTATTCTGATATTTCTGTGTCTGTGATTCTATGAATGATTTTATCGCTCCAAATTTTATTACAATCTGTTATTTTGAATTATTCAAGCCTGATATGTGTGGATTATTGTCGATTTGAATGGTACAAAATAGTGGGTCATTACATTTGATATCAGAGCTTTGGTTTTAGGCAAACCAAAGCCTGCGGAGCATAAACTCATTAGAGATAGGGTAGAAATACCCTAGAATGAGTGAAATCAACATCAGAATCACGTTCTTTGTGTAAGAACGTATTTTCAAAATATAAATTGATTTTCAAAATGATTTTGCAAAGGATTTTTCAAAGATTATTTTGATATAAACTTTTCTTGTTTTAAAGGAAAATTTTCTAAACTTCCTTCTTTTCGTATCTACCTTGTTAGTATTTTTTTCTTTAGGATATTCATCCAAGTGAATTTATCTTATCTTATCTTTGTCTTCTCTTTATCTTGTCCTAAATTCATTCTTGATTTTTTCAGGATGAATCGAGGAAATGCCAGAGGTAGGGGTCGTGGTATTGCCCTAGCTCCTCAACCTGCAACACCCGTTAAGTTCACTGTTCTCTGTAAGGAATTCTCTCAACTTGGTGGTACCAAGTTTTTTGGTTCAGAGAGCATCATAGAAGCTCAGCAGTGGTTGCAGAGTTTAGATAGGATATTTACTGGTCTTGAGATTACTGATGCCTAGAAGCGTTAGTTAGCAGTATGGCAGTTGTAGGAGGCTGCCCTAGATTGGTGGGAGTCTGTTACGGCTAACACCATCGAGGATGATCTTTCTTGGGAGTGTGTTACTTTGAATTCTGTTTCTCTGTCTCTTTCGTGCCTTTTCTAAGCTTATCTATCACCTTTTTCAGGGATGCTTTCGTTGCTAAGTGGATGCCCGAAGCCGGGAAATTCCAGCTTTATAAGGAGTTCATGGATCTCAAGCAAGGAAGCATGTCCTTTTCTGAGTATGAGAAAAAGTTCAACGAATTTTCTAAGTTCGGTCCTAGCCTGATAGACACTCCTCTCAAGAAGAATGAGAAGTTCATTTCTGGTGCTTGTCCTAAGTATTATGGTCGTCTCATTTCTCATGTTCATGACACTTTTACCCAGCTTATGGATATGGCTATTCGTTATGAGAACCCTACTTCTAAGAGTCCTACTGTTGTTGGTGCTCCTTTATCTCAGTCTTCCTCTGCTAACTCTAAGAAGAGAATGACTAATTTCTAACAGCAAAAGCAGAACTGGCTCAAGAATGTGGTTTTGGGATCTTTATCATCTACTCCTTCTCAGAGCAACCTGTTGATCTTTCTTCTATCACCTGCTTCAAATGTGATCAGAAGGGACATTATGCCAATAGTTGCCCAACTTTAGCTGGTGCTGCTGTTCCTACTCCTGCTCAGTTGGGTAAGCCTTCCGGTATATTTGATATCACCTCTGCATCTTCTTCAGCTTCTGCTCCTAGTGCTCCTAGGAATGACCAAGGTACACTTCAGTGCAACCTTTTCTTTATTTTTATATCATGTTCGTGTTTTATTTGATACTGGAGTTTTCCATGGTTATATTTCTGTTGATTTGTGTGATAAGTTTGAGTATCTCCTTTCTCCTGAGTTTGCTTTCGTACCTTTATGTGTTTCAAATCCAATTGGGGCCCCGTAAACCTTAATAGGATTTGTAAGCATGTGAAACTTCTCTATTCTGATCATTGCTTTAGTGGTGATCTTCATTTGACTCCTGTAGTCCGATTCTATCCCGATGTATTTGGTGAAGTCACTGCTTTACCTCCTAAGTGGGAAATTGATTTTCGTATTGATCTTATTCCTGGAGCTCTGAGAATGGGTTCTATAAATGGTTAGTCATACCTTTTGGTTTGACTAATGCTCCTACTTTCTCTGTTGATTTGATGAATCTTGTTTTTCATGCTGTGCTTAATAAATTTTCTAAATGCCATTTCTGGGAAGATAAAGTCCGATTCCTTGGACATATTGTTTCTAGTAATGGAATCTTTGTTGATCCAGTCATGATTGCTGCGATCAATGAAACTCTTTCTTTCTTTCTTTCTCTTTTTCCTTAGTCATACAATTATTCTATTTTTTTCTGTTGTTCTTATTTCTCCCTATTTTGTTACAGGATTAGGAAACTTTTAAGACTCCTTATGAGATTTGGTAGTTTTCTGAGCCTTGCCAGTTATTACTGAAGATTCATTGAGAATTTTGCTCGGATTTCTTCACCTCTCACTTTTTTGACTCGTAAGAGTGCTTAATTTATCTTGGTTGTTGTGGAGGGACTGACCAAATCCTCTCATTTCATTCCGGCCAAGTCTACTCGTTCTGCTTCTAGCTTGTCTGTGATCTACATGGGAGATGTTCATCTCCATGGTGTTCCTCTCAGTATTGTTGGTGATCGTGATCCTATCTTTTCCAGTCAGTTTAGAAGCTTATCAGGAATATTTGGGCACTCATCTCAATCTAAACACTGCCATCCACAGACCGACGGTCAAACGAGAAGAGTGGATCAAATTTCTCTAGGATCTTCTTCGTGCTGGTGTTTCTGATTCTAGAGGATCTTGGGAAGATTATCTCCAACTTGTTAAACTCACCTATAACAACAGTTATCAGGTATAATCTCAATCTTCTTGTCATCCAGTCTTAATCCTATTTCATTCTATCTTTTTCTGTGTTTTTCCGTACTTCATTCCTTTTCGGGGACGAAAAGATTTAAGTGGAGGAGAGTGTAACAACCCTGTATTTTATGATTATTTTGATTGTATATTTTATTTATTTTAAATTGAATTTCTTGATTTAAAAAACTCTATTTTATTTATTAAAATGAATAATTTTTGTTATTTTAAATATAAATTTTGATTTTTATGCGAATTATAATTCCAAACATGAATAAATAGAATAGTTTCCAAAAAAGTGGATTGTGGTCAATATGGTCAAAATTTGACTTTTAAATTTAAAATTTAAATATTTGACTTTTTTGAATTTTATCTTTTATTATGAAAATAAATTAAATTTTAAGTGTACAACTTTTTGTTTCATTGAAATCTGATTAATATTGTGAAAGTTATGCTTTTTACAATATTGTGTGTAAATTGATTTATTTAACAATATTGTTTATTTTAATTTATATAAATAATATTTTTGTTTGTCATACCTTGTTCTAATTTTGTGTATATGTGTAACATGGCATGTTATGTATATATTTTATTTTTAAAACATTTTAAAAGCAAGTTATAATTTTCCAAAGTTAATTGTATTTTGTTTGTAATTTCTAAGTCCAGTTTCAATTTATTATACTATTTCTTTATTTCTTTTTCTATTTTCTTAAATTATTTATCTATTTTCATTTTATTTTACTTTGTTTTCATTTTCTAATTCATTTACTAAATTCCATTTGTTTTATTTGATTTAAAGAAAATGGAAATCCTAAGAGGCAAAAACTCTTCATTTGCTTATGACTTTTCAAATACTATGCCTTTTCATTTGTTTGGCCATTCACCACATCTTTTGGCCGTGACTTTAATTTTGGCATTTCACGTAAAATCCCTTCTAATTTCATAAAGAAAAATCGGCCATTTCAGATTTGAAAGAAAAGGTAATGGCTTCTTAAAATTTTTCTACCTTTTCTTACTATTTTATTGAATTTTCCAATGAAATTTTGCCTTGCCTCTTCATGTCTTGCTCGGCCATAGCTCCTCCACCGACCAGCACCACCACATCCACGGCCACATCACCCTCCTCTCTACTTGTCTTGACCAGGCCATGACCTACCTATGTTGATTGCACCATAAAAACTCCACAAACACACCAATATTGCCATAGCCGAGCCCTTCATGCCACACCCCTTCATTTTCCACCTTGGCCACCTCCATAGCCGCCACCACCTGCTCCTCCACCACCTCTGGCCACAACTCTAGACATTACCTGACCACCACCTTGCATGGCCTATCCCAAACCATGACTGGCCAAACCAAAGTTTGCACCAAAAACCACTTCTTTTGCCTACCTCTTGATCTTCCTTCATATTGTAACTCAAGCCTCTTCAACTCCTTGTAGCCGTGCACATGCATGTCATATCCTTGCCCAAAATGCCACTATGGCCAAGCACACAAAACCCCTAGGCCGAGCATATGTTGGTTGAGGCAACGGTCAAAGCATGTTGTGTTTTGTTGATTTTATTTTAATTGTTTCAATATGTGCTCTATGTTGAAATTATATTTATATTTGTCTTATTTTATTGGTTGTGTACAAGATCACTGGCTTGGTTTACTTCCCACTCAAGTCAAAAATCGTGTAATCATGCTTTCTGGAATTCGTTTGTGTGATTTGTCTTGCTATATCTAGCTTGAAACAAGTGAGTAATCACACTTGACATATTTACTTATATAAACGGTGAAGTGACACCAAGTGAAGATGTAAATTGCTATATCATGTTATACCTTGCCTGTGATATGATTATATGATGATCATCCTGTTAATAAACATGTCATATCATCTGTTACTGCTATATGTTACTATCATTTATATCTGATTATCACACAGCAAGTTCCCTGTAGAATAGAATCATTATGGTGTTGAAATGATACATACCGGAACGGACTTTAGAATAGGGAAAAATCGTTATAGGCTGAAATGATAGGCCTGAGCAATTTTTATTTTTTTTAATTGACTTGGGATTGCGGGTTTAAAATGATAGAACCTGGGTTTTCATTGTAAATTGCGGATTGAAATGATATATTATCCGTATCACTTGGCTTAGGCTAGAAAATTATATACAGACCCGTGGTTAATATTTATCTTTCTAAATTTTTTAAAGTATTTTTAAAATGTAAATATTATGATATTTTGATTTAAACTTAATTAAAATTGATTTTTATAAGGTATTAGTGATTTTCTACAAGTTAAACAAGTGAAATGAATAAATGGTAAAGTAGAATTTGAAATATAAGTTAATTTTGGAATTTATGATTTTGTTTATAAATGGAGTTTAAATTAAGCAAAAAAAATATGGTAATTGATTTAAATATGAATTTAAAATGATTTTTACAAATTGTTATTGATTTTTCTATGAATTTAAAATGGTTAAATAAGTGAATACTTAAAAATGTATTGAAATATAATTTAAATTTGGAAATGTGAAATTTGGTTTAAAAATGAAATTTAAGTTATATAAATAAAATGGGAATTTAGTTTAAATTATGAAATGGTAAATTTAATTAAAAGTGTAAAGTAAATGCAAGAATAGAAAATTGTACACTTGAATTTATTAAGTGAATTATATGAAAATTTGATTTTATTTATAGGAAATTTACTTTATAAAAATCACAAGTTAACGATATTTTAGTGAACATTTTTTAGTGTTAAAATATGATTTATTTTATAATGTTTAAAGGGTTAAAATCAAAGTTTATTTGTTGCTGGAATTACATTGAAAATCTAGAAATTTAATAACATCACTTCAGAAATGCTATCGTTTCTGAAGTTAACTTAAAATCTAAAGTAAATGATATTATAGCACTTTGTAAGTGTTGTGGTTGATACAAATGAACTATGGCTAAAGTTTTAACTAAGTAATATTACAACACTTGGTAAGTGCTGTGGTAGATGAAAGATAATTAAAATCTGAAACTAATAAAGGGCTATAGTAGCGCTTAATAAGTGTTGTGGTAGGCTGAAATGAACAGTTTTCAAATGAACTAAACTATTATAGCAGTTTTGTTTAAATGATGTCTTTTCTGAATAAACTGTTTTCAAATGAACTAAACTATTACAGCAGTTTTGTTTAAAAGCTGTCTTTGCTGAATTTAAATGTTTTCAACTATAACTTACAGCAGTTTTTCTAAATGCTGTGAAAGGCTGAAATTTTCAATATTTATGGTTTTTAACCAAATAAATGAGCTCAGAATTGTCTAAAATTTTGGGAATTGAATACTTGATTTGTATATATAATGACTTCACTTTTAAATGGTTTAAATGAATTGTTTTGATTTAAGTATGAACTATTTGAAAGGTGATTTGAAATGTTAATAAATGAATGATATCTCTGAATTAAAAAGAGTATTTAAATCCGAATATTTGGATTTGGATTCAAATAATGATTTGAAAATGAAGTTTTGAAAAGATGTGATATTTTGATATATTGAATTGGTTTGGAAATGATTTGATCTTTATTTTGATAAAGATTTTGAATTCGAAAATGATACTTTATTTTGAAGTATAAACTATGATTTTTAAATTATAACCACAGGTTAGAATAACGATTGATTGTTAAAGAGACCGGGATCGGAGAAAACCACTTTAACAACTGTGTACGCGGTGGAGATTCCAGAATGAAGTGGGATGGTGGCGACGATCCTCTTGAGGTATGAACGTGGACCCGACTCCCGTGAGTTGGCTTAAGGTAGCTAAAATAGGAGCGATCGATCGGCCAAGTGAGGTAGCTCCTCCGATCGGACACATTGCTTCGATACTATACTCTTACTTATGTTTGATTTGATGTTCATCCTCCAATTTTGATTGGGAGTGTGTTCCGAGGTAGGAGGTAGTGGCTGCTATCTCGTTACCACCAGTCTGGAAGCGTAATTGGTATATCTACCATAGCATTGCCTAGTTGTGCCGTGTCACCAACCATATCGAGCCTTACTACGAGTTTGTTTTTCTCCCGTAGCCCATGGAGTATTTAGGGTAGTCTCCCGATCTGGAGATATGCTGATACTGGATGGACTACATGGACTATTACGCATTGAGGGCTATATGGGTAACCCTTTCAACGCTATTTTAAAGTAAGTTAATTTTAATGTAGACATTATTATAATAGCACAATATTAATACATAGTAAATAGTTTAATGGATCCTTAGAGGATGGGCGGTCCCAAGCATCCTTTAAGTTGCTTGTACTTTATTACAGTTCACTTGAGTTGGTTTACATTATATAAGTATATATGTCCTGACTCGAGTGTTTTGTGCTTGCTTTACGCTTGGGTCAGCCCAAGTATTCACATCTTAGCATTGGATTTCTCATTTTGGAGCTAGGAATCGCTGGAGATTTTGCCTACCTAGTTATCTATTTATTTCAGTTCAGTTGTTCTATTTCAGCTTGTACTAGTATACTTCTATGTATTTGGAATTTCTATTGTATTTGTTTTCAGACTGACATTATGTATTTTGTTTTGAGTGTTTGTTATAGTAGCTTCACGAACTACTATGGTATTTTATTTCCACTGTGAGTTATTCTGATATTTCTTGTCTATGATTCTATGAATGATTTTATTGCTCCAAATTTTATTACAATATGTCATTTTGAATTATTCAAGTCTTACATGTGTAGATTATTGTCGATTTGAATGGTCCAAAATAGTGGGTCATTACATATTATGATGGAATTTAATTAATATTACAATTTCAGCTAAGATTCAATATTTAGTTTAGCCTTAAACATTATTATAATATTAGAAGATTTCCTATAAAATGGTTTGGTTATTATAAGGTAAAAACCCATCCATGTTTATGTGCGGCATGATCTTACGAGATACCTTTATTTTTGAAAGATTTTATAGCATTAAAATCCATTTGTGCTATGTTTCTCACGAAGGTTTTCCAGACTGATCCGGGCATTATTTTCTTTAAATGCTCGGGTCAAACAGAGCATATTTTTAGATTTAGTTACGAATGTTTTGGAGCTTCAAGGGACGAGTTGGATGCCTCAAAGCTGTATATACGTTTATTTTATTTTCCACTGCTAGTATTTATTAGCTTTTTTGAGGACAGTTTGTTAGAATTTCCTGGCAAATGATAGACTAGTGTACCCTGATTTGATATATGTATATCATAGTTTTCCTTTTATAAAGATTTTTTATATATTATATATTATTTGTCACTATATGAGATTATATTATGTCTTTTCTTTCCTTTCCCTCCAACTATCTATCATTCTGGCACTTGGATGCTTAGCACATGAATACTGTGGATGTATTATGTGTCAACTATTGAAAAGGCGGGTCGTTACACATTATATCAGAGATTAGGTTGAGCGAACACCTAGGCTTTAGTGTGGTTGGCTCATTTGAGATAGGGCAAGTGAGACCCTAAGATAAGCTCGAGAGTGTATATATATGAGCATGTATTTTTTAGTCCTAAGAATGTTTTATATTATGTTGATTTATCAGTTGAGTGGTTTACGAATTTTGGTTGATACAAAAGGAACAACTGTATCGATAAGAGTTTCTACCCACTTGAACAAAACAAACCAACACAATATTGTTTTTAAAAAAAATTAGTAAATGAAATAATTTTACCTAGATTATATTTTATATATAAAAGGAATAAATTTTCAAAAAATTAATATAGTTATATATGATGTGTTTGGTTATTAGAGAATGATAATATTCGATTACTATCCTTTACTATTGATTAGTTTTGCTTAGATAATTTTTGAGCAATTGTTCTTTTGGTTGAATGTAATACGAATATCTTGTGAATTAAGTTTCACGATTTGACTATAAGGTATTCGGTGATAAGGTTGGATTAAAATTTGATTTTAATGAAGTTGTTTATTATAATCTTAATGAAGATAAAAAATTGTGTAATGATCTTATATTAGAAAGGTGAAAATATATAAACATAGTTTCTGAATAAGGGTTTAAACTGAGAATTTGAGAACTTAAATCCCAGAGATTTTGAAAATTGTTTTTCATATTTTTGGAAAAAATAACAATGGTATTTTTTGAAAGTATTGATGAATAAATTTTTTTAATAGAATTTATTTAAAAAAGAGATAAAAGAACTGAACTCATTTCAGTCGCTAGAAAATAATCCCAGTATGACTACAGCATCATCGGTATTCATTTTTGAGTTTCTAAGTGACAGATTGCTAAATAATGATTGGTTATCGAGTTATTTTAGTAAAGAAAATTTTGTTTTAAACTCCAAAAGTATGATTGGATAAGCACAAAGGCGATATGTATGTTATTATTATTATCTCAAAATAATTTGAAATAAATCCAAGTGTTTGGTTCAAAAGTTATCAACTAAGTGATATCATAGACTCATGCATCTTATCCACTTGGATATTTTGGTGTGTGCGTCTCGTTTGAAGATTTTGTTTGGAAATTTCCATTTATTGAAATAAGTGGAATTTTTCGACGATTTTGAATAGTTAGAAACTGCCAAATTGATATAGAAGTTGAAGCTAAGAATTTTGAGAAAAACAAAAGATAAAAGGTTTTTGTAACTTATAAGTGGAGAAGATATTAAGTAAATAAGTTTTAAATTCTTTAACATCCCGGTTTACTAAAACAAATCTGAAAAATTTGTGTATATACTCTTAGAACGTAGAAGAGTATTGTATGTATATGAACTTAAGCTCTGAAATGAAATTTGATTTGAGTAAAGTTTAATGAAATGATTTTATAAAATGGTCCATAAGTGATTTTTGTATTAAAAGAAAACTTGCATAACTAATAAAATAAATGGTATAAATATGCAAGTCGCACAAAGATCATTGTATTTGCACAACTGTTTGATCAAGAGTTGAGTACATGATTTCGAGGTGAGTTACACTAATCCGAACAAGGATTTTTCACACGATTCTTAACGGCGAACAGTTGACATGGATTTTTGATTTGATTCCAAAATTTCTATAATAGTACGTTGGCTTCCAAGAGGAGTGAGGTTTCTAACCAAGAAACTGGATCAGAGTTCGACTAGAGTGGTCGAGTGAGCGATACTAGCTCGGAAATGAAATTTGTGTGATCGAGCGAGCGATCAAATTGGATATTGCATATGGATGGTATATGTAAATCATACGGGCTTTATTGAAATTATACGCCTTTGAAATATTTAAATGTAAGCTATATGGCTGGATAATATAGTAAGCGAGATACATGTATATGGAAGCAAAGGCTAGTTTGATGCATTTGGTTTCGTCAATAGAGTTTGATTGCTCGACTAATAGGCACACATTTATATATTTGTTTTGGTTGATGATTTTATGCCCAAGATATGGGAGACCACCTGTCTTTTTTTTTTGTTGGTTTTGGCTTATAGTTATGATTTGTAGTTTTCCAATCGAGCCACGCAAAGAAAGTGCTGCAAAAATTTCTGTAACTTTAAAAGACTTAGAATTTAATAATTCATTTCAAATAATTGATTATTGGAAACGCTTAAGGGTGTAGTGACATTTTTCTTACTTTGAGAAATTTGGGAATGAAATTCTTTTAAAAAGGCAAGAATGTAACAATTCAAAATTCTTTCGGTTAATAAATAATAAGGGTGAATTCATTTGCAAATTTATTTACAGTAGTAAATAGTTTGGATAGATAATAAGAAGATTTATTTATATTATAAAAACTCGAATTTTGTTAGCGTATTTTTAATTTAATTTATTTGATATTTCCATTGCAATGACTCGAAATTTCACCGCTTTAATTAGCGAATATTCGATTAATTTGGATAGTCAATTAATAAATTTTGTAATGATTATAAAACTCTTTTAATTAATAAATAATGATGTTGGAATATTTTTCAAAATTTATTTACAAAAAATATTTTGTTTGAAGAAAAATAAAAAATGTGACCATAAATCGTTTTTCGAATTTTCGACTTTTAGGTGTCTTAAATTTGTCGAAAAATGTTGTGCACATTTATGATAACATACTCAGACATCGACAAATATGTTAAAACATATTTTGATATATATATATATATATACAACTAACTTAAATAAATATAAATAGGTGATTTAAGTGACATTTTATGTCAAGTCTTTATAACATAAGTACGTATGCCATAAATTAATGTTTTCTCATCAAAATAAAGGGGAGTAGGACTGGGGCACATGAGAAACTAAAGGGGAGACAAGCCATAATGTGGCATCAATGTTGTGGAGGTTAAGTATATTAAGCCTATTTTGGTTATTCAACTTTTGCTCTTGTATATAAACAAATGTTCATACTTTTTCCTTATTTTACATTCACTTCTTTTGACAAAACTCTCCTAAAGCTTTCATATATATTTTCGATGGCTTCCTAAAGTTTAAGTTAAGAAGTCTTAGTCTTCCTTCACTTTTAAACTTGTAAAATCTTAGCCTAAAGCTACCTCCATCCATTTAAATACTCCACCTCCACAAGACAAAACCTACACCCTAACCTTCAAGGCCAACTACCATAAGCCCTTTAGTTGAGCCATACTCCTCCTTAAGCCTATACGAACTTCACTTTTCCAAGCTAGGAGCAAAGGTTTAGTCATATTCAAATTCTAGAGGGAGTTTCTTACATTTAGTCGAAGTTTGGTGAGTAAATTTCTCACCTTTATTCAAATTATTAACTTTATAAACTATGCATATTGGTTTGTTAAATATGATGCTTATTTTTGTAACTATGGTGTTGAATTGATTACGCCTAAGTATGCTTGGAAACGATGTCGGTTTGGTTGTATATAGGTATCTCATATGTGGTGTAGTTAAATTTGAAAATCGATAGTTAAGTGTAGTGAATTAGTATGGTATGATCTTGCTTATTTTTGGGATTATGTTGTTGTAATGTTAGTTATGATCTTGGTATATGTTGTTCATCCTGATAAAGTTAGCACTTTTTCTAACTTAAGCGACTTATGAATTCCCTTTTTGAAAAGTATTGAAATTGGTTTTAAACTTAAAAATACATTTGTAGCGACCCGACTTTCTACCACTAGAAAGACGCATCACTAATTAAGAAAGAAAGAGATAGAAGAAGAAAAGAAAGAGAAGAAAAAAAACAACACACAACAGAAATCTCACAGTGGAACGAATGAAATATAATATAGAACATATACATAATATCATATACATAAGAGTACACAACTATACATCTCAAAATTAGACAGTTATAACATTTCTATCTAATATACAATACAAGAACAACTATACAGAATAACACACAGCGGAAAACTCTAACTATATATCTACACGTTGAAGCCTCCTGCTCCAAAGCTCCTCCAGAATTCGTCAAGGATAACCTGAATCACTTGACTACTCATATAGAATATGAGTACCCAAGAGCTTAATAAAACAGAAAATAAACACTCGAGTCAGACAGGGGTCTGGTGTGAGTAAATGGTTTAAGATTGCTTAACTTTAGAAAATCCTTTGAAAGAAAAGGTATCACGTAAGACTTTCCACACATAAACATGGAAAAGTTTTTACCTTACGCTAACCAAAACATTTGATAGGAAATCCAGTGATATTATAATAGTGTCTAGGGTTTTCAAGTAAATAAGAAATAGCCGAAATTGTTACATGATTAAATTCCAGCTACTAGCCACAAAAGTGGGTAATACAAACAAAACCATAGGGTCTCGTAGGGAAAATGGGTTTCCAACAATGGCAGGGCTACTAGGGTACCGCCCGTCACAGTACGTGGCCAAGATCACCGTACCGAGGAGCCACCCTAACTCCCCTGCAACACAAGGCCGGGATCATTCCTTACGGAACAGTCCCGAACAAGACCACCCCACAGTTGGCTGCAGATCCAACTGCCCACAAAGCCGAAATAAAAAGGGACATCTAGACAGGGATGAATCTCGCCCTCCAGTGGGAGCTACCCACAAAGACTTGCTGCACCTCCCCTGTTTTAGCCATTCTCGGTTGATGAGGCTTGAGGCTGTGATTACCTTTGTAGGACACATTTATCTTAGAATGCTCATCGTCCACCTGACGATGTTCTGAAAGCATTCAATCCATACAAGTCCGTTCCGAGTTCGAACGAAACCGAAGGCACTATCTCGTTGCACTCATTTTGGAATCACCCGCGGAGTCAATGACCATAGCCCTTGCACTCTGAATCACTATCTCGAACCTATAAGTACTATTCCGTCAAACTCATTACGGAATCACCCCCAGAGTTATAATGACGTATAGTTCTTACACCTCGAGTCTTCACTTGCACTCCACTTGGATTTACGTCCTAACATTTATTTTGGATCGGTGTGGTTTTCGGATATCCAAATATGGAAACCCGATCCTGGTCTCATCGAAACCAAACGTCATTTTAATGTCCAAGTTGTACTTAAGGGATTTAAACAATAGATATTCAGAAATATCATTTAAACATAAATGGATGATTCACATCACAGATAGATAATCTACTATTATCACATTCATCCATACATATCACAAAGCAGCATATATATCACACCTCAGATATATCACATTCATATCATCACATATCAACCAAAGACATACAATAACATCCAATATCATTAACTCGTCCAATGATACTTATCAACCAATCAATAATCATCCATAAATAAGTTTGATCCAAACTTGATTAATTTAATTAATCCTCAATCAAATTAATTTCTTACCTAATCACTTAGATTATCATCAATCCATCTTACCATTCATTAATTAATTATAAATTAATTAATAAACATCACTTAATTATTTACCTTAATTAATCTCCTTTGATTAATTACTACTTAATTACCTTAAGTAATTATTCCTTAATTACAATTTTAATTAATCATACTGATTAATTACTTCTTAATTATCCAAGTAATTATCTTCTTAATTACCCTTTAAAATTAATCACACTTGATTAATTATTACTTAATTACCTTAATAATTATTTAATTAATCACACCTGATTAATCACCCTTAATTAATCATACTTGATTAATTACTCTTGATTAATTACCTTTAATAAATCATGCTTGATTAATCATTTAAATTAATCATATTTAATTAATTACTTTTAATTAGTCACATTTGATTAATTATTTTTAATTACATTTATTAATTAAACTTAATTATAAACTAATTATCCTTAAATTATTAATTAATAATCAAGTAATTATTTAATAATTACTTTATTACTTAAATTCCTTCCTTAATTAATTACTTTAACAAGTAATTAATCAAATATTTAATTACTCTTAATTCCTTCATTAATTAACCATTAATTAAATAACTTAAACCTTTAATTAATTTTATTAATTAATTCTTTAATTAATAACTCAAGTGATTAATCCTTAATCACATCCACTTAATTACTTTTATAAAGTAATTATCTTTTACTTAATTTCTTCTAGTAATTAATCACTTAATTACCTAATTACTTCACCATGTAATTATATTAAATGAACCCATAAGTGATTATCTTAATTAATCACAAATTAATTATGTAATTAATTATTATTTAATCATTTAAATCTAATTAAATGATTCTTACCTTTTTATATTATAAAAACTCTGAATTAAGAAAATTATTATCTTAATTAGATCGTTTATATTAACCAAAATACTTTGTTTATTATTAAAAATTGAACTATCTTAATTATTTTCACAAAACTTATTTATCTTCAATTAAATCAAAATTCTAAATTCTCATAAAATAAATCTTTATTACTAATTTCCAAATTTTGATCATTACACTTTATTTTGAAATAAAATATAACATTTTAGAAATCAATTTATAGTTAAACACATTTTAAATTACCTTTAAATCTTTAAAACTTTTCCCAAAGTTATTTAATAAAATTTAATACTAATTTATTTCAAAATTCACTTATCTTATATTAAAGCTTTCGTAATTCTATATATAAAACATGTTTAAATTTTAATTTTTGAAAACTATCTAATTTATAAATAAAACTTTTTTCACTTTTGTTTTACATCTTGTATCATCTACAAATCATATTAGCTTGTTAAAAAATTTTAAAAAAATCTTACAATTACATTTCAAAATTTATAACAAATTATCCCATTTTAAAATTTGTAATTATTTTTAGACGATAGCTCACCTGATTTCAAACAACTTTCATTAACAAATCAAAGCCTAATTTGAATTCAAAATCAAATTATTGAATATTATATAAAATCTAAAACTGTTCTTATATCACAGTAACATATATTTTTCTTTTTATACTATATAGACATTCAATTTACAAATTCAAGCATGCATCGAATTTAAACCAAATATTCCTTATAACATCATGATATTATCATACTACTAAGTTGAAATCAAGATTAAACTGTTTTTAAAAGATTCAATTTACACACCTCTGTTTTGCAGAAAATTAGAACAGTCTTTTTTTTTTCTTCAAGGTTTGATTTCACTGCATGATGAAAACAAGCTCCATTGTACTTGATTTCAATTCTGCATGCAAATGAATCTGAATTGCATGTTGAAGAATTCCCTGAGTTATTTCAGATTGCAATGATTTTGTTTTTACATCCTACTGTTGATTGAACTTGAATATCTTCTTCTTTTATTTCAGATTTTATACAGATTTCTTCTTTCAATTTTTTTTTGAACTTTGTTTTTGATTTGCTTTCATTTTGTGTTTTGGTTTAGAATGAAGAAAAGAATAGCTGAAGATTAAAATTCTTCTTTTTATTTTACACTTACATTTTAAATTTTATTTTATTAAAAGATGACATTTGTCACTATAAAGCTCTAATTATTTTACACCTAAGCTCAAAGATTCACAAGTGTCTTTAATGTATGCTAAATGTTTTACAAGTGTTATTATGTTTAATTAATATTTACAAAAGTTATTTCTAATGTTTCATAAATGTTTTAAAATGTTATTTTCTTTTTTAATAATTTGTTTAAGCTATATGCATATATTTATGTATATGTAAGTAATGTGTATTTTATCTTATATAAATGAGCTTTTAGATTTAATAAATACACAAAAATGAATTCATGTTAATTATAAATTATTTATGCTTTTGATTTAATTTTAATGGTATTATATATTTATAGACTTAAGAAATTGATTTTAACTCTTTATATAAAAATTTTAAAACAATTTTATCTTATGATAAAATTAAAATGAATGAATATCAAAAATAAATTGAAAGTGAACTTCAAATTTTATTCTTTTTTAAAACAAAAGCTAAAACTTATGTTTATAAAATAAGAAATTAATTTTGTTATTAAAATTTAAAATTTCAAATATCATTTCAAAAGCATTAAATCAAATTAACATTTCAAATTACAAAACTATATATTTATTAAAGTTTGAAAATACTTATTAAGTTCAAATTAATAAAATTCCTATCTCAAATATATATACAAATATATATACACATTTCAAATACAGAAACATTTTAACATTATATTTGATAATTAATGTATTAAATCTTAAAACAAATTTCAAATCACAATATATATTCATATATATTATAATTTGAGTAGATAGCTTTTATTACTTTAAAACTTCCTATTTACAAGATATATCAATATATATATCATAAATAGAAAATATTTTTGATTTGCTTTTGGAAAATAAATCTTATCAGTTTTAAATTGCCAAAATAAATATTTACAAATTAAAATATAATTAATTTTTCAAAAGAATTAAACTTGCCTATTTTAAATTGTTAAGAAAATTGTTGATAGGTATTATCGAATTATTACTATCAGCCTTTAAAAGAATTTTGACTTGTCAATTTATAATGTAAAATGATCAAATCAATTTAATTATTATCAAAGACTATTAAATTGATATTGCTCAAAATTCCAGGTCGTCACAAAATTTAAGTTTAAAACTTGTTTAGTTTTCAAAAAACACATCTTTATGTTTAAAAATTAGTAATGTTTCCAAGGATTAAAGTTTAAAGACATAGTAAATAAAAATCCAAGTTTGATAAATTACGAGTGTGGAGGCAGTTCATGAAATAAACTAGTTTTGCAAATCTAAATTTGATTTCATTTAAGATATTTATAGAAAAATGTTTTCTCACTCTAATTAAGTAATTAAAAAATAATTAATTAATAATTATTATTTATTTATTTTAATTATTAATTAATTAAGATAATTAGTAGTTAATCATTAGTTAACAATGGTAATTAATATTTAAGTGTTAATCGGTTTAGTTAATTATAACGAGTTAATTAATTAAATTAATTAATTATTATGGATTGATTATTATTTAATTATTTATTTTAATTATTTATTTATAAAAAGGATTAAGTAATTAATTAATTAAAAATTTAGTAAGACTAATTAAGACTTGATTAGGATTAATTTAATTAATAAAGGTTAAATTATTATTTAATAATTAATTAGAGATTAATTATGGTACAAATATTTATTTAAAATTAAATATTATTTAATTATTTACATAAAGGATATTATTATTTAATTATTGATTTAAAATTTCAATGTGGTTTGATTATTAATTAAAGGATTAATTATTATTAAATATAGAGTTTAAATGTTATTTAATTTTTAAATAAATATTTGAAGGGTTTAAACCATTTTATTTTTGAAAATCGGTTTATTTTAAGTTAACTTTCCTTTAAAGAATTTTTTAATCCAAGTGATTTATTTGTCAATCACCATTAAGTAACTTTATTGAATATGAAACCCAATGACATTTGTTTAGCAGAATAAATCACCACTCTGCTAATAAAGTTATAGTTGATATTTGTTAGCAGAACCAAACGCCATTCTTCAAGTATATTAACATGGACATGTGTTTAGCGAAACAAATCCCCGTCTGCTATTATAGTAACTTAGACATTTCACCTATAAGTTGATTTGATTAGCGTTGGTTGATTCCCTTTACATACCTGTTTATTTTGTAAATACCCATGATATAACTTGGATAAGTTAAACCCAATTAAAAAGAACCATTGTAGTCACTAAGGCTCTTTCTGGTTTTGTGAAATCAAATATTTCATTTTAACCTTTTAATAAAGGCTTCAAGTTAAGTAATGATTTTGTTAAAGGTGTTTTTGGAGTTAATAAAATACTTTTTAAATGATTGTTTAAAATCATCATTTTTTTAATATGGTTTAAAAAATTAATGAAGGATATTTTTAAAAAATTATTTATTGTTTAAAAATGTCTTAAATAATTATTTTTTTAATCAAAAGGAACTTATTAAATGATATTTATTTAAGGATTTGGTTTTAAATAAGGAATTATTAATGATTTTGGATATTTATAAAATAAGTTTTTTAAACGATTTTGGAGATTTATAAAGAATCATATAAATGGTTTTCATATTTATAAAAAGAGTATTGTAAATTAACTTGGAGTTTATAAATGAGTTTGGAATTTAAGTAAAGGAGATTTCATAAGTAAAAGAGATTTATTAAAAGATTTATTGAAGTAAATTATAAAAGAATTTGAGATTTGAATTTTCTTTAGCTAACCTTCTTAACTCCGATCTTATGGACATTTATTCAATACTTAACACGGAAGAAATATTATTTGAGGTTATTTTTATCTCTAATTTGATTAATTTTGTTTTGATCCTTTCAATACGATTTTGAAATTAGAAATCTTTCACACATGTTTCATAAATATACTTATGTTATTGAGATAAGTATATGAATGTTTCGATAAAATTTTTGAAAAGAAGAGATTTAATAAATAAAAGATTTTTTTAAGCTTAGTGGTTGTTATTAGTAATTAAATAACTAAATTTTTGTTATTAAATATTTGATAGTAATTAACCGACTATCAAATTTTGGCCAGTGTTGACTCAAGAAGTATGAGTGTATATTCAAGTTCCTCAATGAGGACTCGAGTACTTGTTACATACTTCCAAAAGGACTAGGAATGAGACAATTGGAAATTATCATTGTTGATTCGAAGAGATCAGGATCGGATATATCATCCGAGCACCACTTCGAACCAACATATGTGTTTGAATGGAAGACATCTTAAAGATGATTAAAGATGGAGCTGCTTGAAGTACAACGGCTACCGGCTGCTAATCTTGAGGGTGATTCCAAAATGAATGTAGTATAGGTAGTGCCTTCAGTTTTTCATTCAGATCAAGAACAAATTTGTATGGATGAATGCTAACATTGCATCTCTGCCTGAAGGGTAGTGTTAGCATTCGAAAAGTGTTAGCATTCGAAAATGGATTGCTAAATGTTAAGAGCGTAGCCTCTTAAGCCTCACACCTCAGTAATGGCTAAAACAGGGTCGATGCGGTAGGGCCATGTAGGT
This sequence comes from Allium cepa, assembly GCA_030765085.1. NCBI lineage: Eukaryota > Viridiplantae > Streptophyta > Magnoliopsida > Asparagales > Amaryllidaceae > Allium > Allium cepa. The sequence goes on along the minus strand of CM060945.1, from coordinate 941,684,504 downwards.
TGCACTCATAGGGTATGATCATCCCACGATCTAGTGTCGATATCTCTATGTATGCTTTAGGCAAATTTTTTGTTGTTGATCACAACCAAGGGGTGATCATATTCGGTACTACCCAGTTAAGAGGTAGACCATTCTTGTGTTGGCAGGGGTTAGAAGGTTTTTGATCCCATTGTATATTCTATCTAGAGGTGGAAGGTAGTCCCTTACCTTACCGTTTGTTAGAAATCCATTCTATAATACTAGCACATAATTTTTGATTGTATATCTATCATTGCTGCCATGTACACACATCATATCTACTTGGTTATTAAATACTTTAAACCCTAGACGTTATTATAATATCACTGATTTTATAGTATAAATTATTTTTGTTATCGTAAGTTAAAAATCATCCATGTTTATATGCGGCATGGACTTAGAGATGCCCACTGTTTTTAAAGGTTTTATAAAGTTAAACTTATTTTTACTCACATCAGACCTATGTTTGATCTGAAGTTTTATTTTCCTTCCCTAAAACTCTTGGATGCTCAAATTTATACGAGCAGCCAAGTAGTTCAGGTTTTCCGTAGATGCATTTTGCACGAGCTTGGAACAAATGGCTTCATCGACACTAAGTTATTTATCTTGTTCCACTATATCATATATATTTTGTATTAGTTAAGTTTGGACAAGCAGTTATAACTGTTCTAGAGTAGAAGTTGTACTATTATGACTCTGATGTATCATTTTGAAAATGACTACGTAAATTTTTATGTTAATTAATATATATTGCCCTGTTGCGTTGTGAGATTCTACGTTGTTTAGTTTCTTCTTGTCTTTGTTCATCTTTCTTTTTTTATTTTCCTAACAATCTGTCTTTCTAGCACTTGGTTGTTTAGCATGTGAATATCGTGGATGTGTTAGCGTCGACTTCTAAGGGTCTAAAAGGCGGATCGTTACATTTATTATTTTTAATTTGTGAGATGTTAAATTTTCATTTGACGATTTTTCAGCAAACAACGGTATTTTTATAATTTTACATAACCGAATAACCATTGTATATTATTATTGTTTTGAGATCGTGTTTCTATTTTAAGCATAACCATATTTTTGTTTTGTCGCTTGAGGTTCCTATGTTTACGGAATTCCGTGCGGTGAGATGCCGAAAATTGATGAATAAACATATCCTAACACTTAAGGAAATTCAACATCCATTTTCATTTTGCTCCTCTGCTGTTCCATTGCTTATCAAATATAAACATAAACCCACCTCGTTATAAGTTCAAATATTCACGTAAAAATCTAAAAATTCAAAAGCTTATATCTTTAAGCTAATTTAGCCAAGATCTACTCATTCATACTCAATCTAGAGTGTTCGGTGGTGATTAGGAGTTTGACCGTAAATATATGGTTTAGCTATAAACTAGGGTTTGGATTATTTGGAAAACTAGGCAATCAGACGCTGATTTAAGGCAAGATTTGAGTTCAAAGACGGAAATAGCACCTTGGTTGCCGATGTGGAGGTGCGCGGTAGTCTTAAGAGAGGCGAGGTGGTCCTGTTATATATACTTGTTGATATTATTTCAGTTATTTATAAGTTATCTAGATTGTTAAATGTTGAAATTGGATTCTTTGACTGTACTTGTTGGGGCATCGATATATGTTAAAAATTGAACCTTTTTAGAGAAAAGGGTAGTAATAGAACTAGTTTAATACTATTGTAAAATTAGCCTAGATATAGGTTTTGAGAATACTAGTAATTTTTGTTTTATTTTGGAAATGATTTCCAATTTTGAAAAATGATTTAAACTTGACCTATTGTATTTTCGATGATATTTTATTTAAAAATAGTTTTGAGTAATTCTCTATTTTATTTCAACTTCTTTATTTATTCTTTCTAATATATATATATATATATATCTATGTAAATGTTTTTAATAATTATTTTAGAAGTATTGATCTTTATACAAAATTATTATTATTAAGTAAATGTTTATTTTCAAAAGGGAAATAAAAGGATTATCTTTTATTTTAAAAGGATTTTGTGTTTAAAAGGAGATGGAAATACTTGAAATAAATATTTGTGAATCGTTTGTATAAAATGTTGTATAAAGGGATAGACTTGCAGTATTATTTTATAAGTGGAAGATAGTTTATAAATAGCGTTTTATAAAATATAGGAATTGTTTTATAAATAATATCCAATAAAAAGGAAAACAATATCATTTTGATAAATTGGAAAAATTGATTCCGGTTGTGAATTTATTGAATATATGGAATGATTATGTTATGGGAAAAGACGAGTTTAAAATTATATTTAGGGTTTAGTATTTCAATTTGAATTTGTATCTACATTGGAGTTTGTACTCATACTTAGAAAATTTTAAAAGAGTTTACTAAATAAATACGGGGTTTAAAAAATAGGTTTAAATTTTGACCAGATATTTTATAAAGTGTAATTTATAATTTATATAAAATATTTTATAAATGAAGTTTGTAAATATAAGTGGCTTTAAAAGTATATTTGGAGATTTATAAATGGATATTATAATTTTATTTTGAGATTTAAAAGGAACTTTATAACTAGAGATGAGTTTATGGAAGGAATTCTATAAATGAATTTAGAGCTTATACTTATAAAAAGGATTTTATAAAGAAGTTTATTTACCAATGAAATTTGATTTTCCAAAATGACCTTTTTAATTATGGTGGCACGGAACATTCTTTTTCCATAATTTAACACCGAAGGAATAATGCTTTGGGTTATTGCTAGCTCTATTTGTTAAATGACCATGGTTTTGACCCAATCGAGTCTGGGTTTTTGGAAGTGAAATCTTTCATAAGCATTTCATTAATATATTTATACAGATGGTATAAGTATATGAATATTTTCAATGTACTGAAAGCGTAGACATGACTTGTGAAATATATCTTTGTAAAATTTTTTTAATCTGAGAATTTTCAAAGTAGTTTAATTAATATAAAGATTAATTAAAGAGGCTTAGTGGTTGCTTTGGGCTAAACCGGTGTTATTTTCCTTGGGGAATTAAATCTCTGGTTGAATTGTTTGTTTGTCTGATAGTTAAATAACAGACTATCAAATGTTG